>CM053335.1:26623324-27977689 GCA_028583605.1 Dastarcus helophoroides | reverse complement strand
AATTTTAAATTTTCTCTGTTTTCTTTTTATAGAAATTTTAGGTTTCTTTCAGGAGGTTCAGATATTTAAAAACCTATTTTATTTTTAATTTTGATCCAAATCACATTTTTAAAAACTCATTTTTGTATAAGTTGTAAGGAAGAAATCAAAATTGTGAGCAAGAATTAAAATGTTAAGAAAAAAACTCAAATTTCTTTGAAAAATGTCAACATTTTGAGAAAATAATTACAATTTCAAGAAAAAATCTAAATCCAACTCATCTCGCATTTGACTATGTCTCTAAAAAATAAGTTAATACGGTATCTTCCAATTTTTACCTCAAATCTCATTTTGTATAAAAATTTTGAGGTTTTTTGAGATATTTCTATTTTTTTAGGAAATTTTGATTTTTTCGGCAAAGTTTCCATTTTTCCTAAATATTTTATAAAAAGAAATTTTCTCGAAATGTCCATTTTTCCTGAAAGTGTTGTTCTTAAAATTTCTACTATAAATTCCAACTTCTCCAGATTTTTCTTTATGTTTCCTATAATTTGCTTTAAAATTGTCAAGTTTTTTCACGACACTTTGACAATTTAAAGTTCATTTTATTTTGTAGTTTTGACAAAAAGTGTTTGGGAAAAACCCTGAAAGCTGTATAAAATTTTCAACATTTTGGGAAAAACAAAAAATTTCGACTTTTTTGTAAAGGTATTTCAAATTATTTTTCAAATTTCGATTTTTTCTTTAAAAAATTTTGCATTTTTTCCTATGAAGATTTGTGTTTTTCTCTAAACATTTTATACCAGGAATCTTTTTTCAAATTTCGATTCATCCTGGAGATTTTGTCTTTAAAATATTTTTTCCTGTAGACATTTTGATTTCTCTCTAATTTGTTTTGGAAATTTAAAAGTTTTTTAACAAAATTTTAATATTTTATGGTTCATTTTATTTTGTTATTTTGATAAGAGACTGAAAATTATTAAGTATAAATTTAGGGAACATAAGACTTCAAATCTGCATAAAGATAACAAAACTTTGCAAAAAATATTGAAATTTGAAGAAAAAATGAACCTTGAAATTTTCCACCTTTTTTACAATTTAATATTTCTCTAAAAAATTACTACTACTGTAGGACCAAAGAAAATTCTGATTCGGAATTTTCAATTTTTCTAGAAATGTTAAATTTATTCTTGAATTTTAATAAAAAAAAGATCGAAATTTAAAGGATAAACTCAAAATTTCAAGAGAAAGCAGATGATATTTCTAGAAAAAATTGAAATTTCTTATTTGTATACAACATTTAAAAAAATATATCATTTTCCTAATTAAAGAAACATTTTTTCTGTTGAAATAAACTATTTGTCAAAAATATTCTTATAATTTCGGCTTTTAAAGTGGGAATTATTGAAATTTTTGAGAAAAAGAGTCAACATGTCTAGAAGAGTCTCAAAATTTCGAAAATAAAATTAATCAGAATGTTGAAAAAATTCACTAACAATTTACTGTTTTAACTTAATTTTTTCCTAGTAAATTTGAAGTTCCAGAAAAATTTCAAAAATCAAATATTCCAGCTTGAAGGCAATTTTTTGTGATTAAAATTTAAATTTTGGCAATTTATTTGTACATAAAATGCAAGTTTTTTTTTGAGAATTTGTTTGACAACTTTGCACAATCTTAAAAATAGAAATTTTTGCTTATTAATTTTTTTATATTCGAGTGTTAATTCGAAAGTTTGCTCAAAAAATGTAAATTTAAAAATAAAAATATTACCACTATTAAAAAATAAATCTAAAGTTATCAGAAAAGTCGAGTTTTTTTGGAAAAAAGTCAAATCTTAAAAAAATTTGAAATTTTCATAGAAAGTCAAATTTTCAAAAGAAAATAAAGATTTCGAAAAAAAATTTCAATTTTTAAAAGGGTTGACATTTTCAATTATTTTGGGAGTGTAAATAAAAAACGAATTTTTGGAAAAATATCCACATTTAAAATAAATTGCAGAGCTTTTAATTAAATTTTCAAAGAAGCTGAATTTTTTGAATATTGAAGAAAACTCAAAATTATCGAAAAATTCGTAATTATCAAATAAGTTGTAATTTTGAAAAGGTAACATTTTGAAAAAAGTCGAAATTTTCAATAGTTCAAGTTTAAAAAGAATCTCTTCTTTTAAGTCGAAGATTTAATTGGATATGTTTAAAAAAATGTATAAATAAAATTCAAAAAAATAATCGCACTTTAAAAAAAAGCCAAGTTTTCAGAGTCGAAATTTTGAAAAACTGGAGTCGAAATTATATTAAATATTAGTCTCAAATTTCAATAAAAGGTTTTAAGAAATGTCTGACTTAAAAAAATCACAATTTTCAAATAAAAGATCGACAGTTTGCAAAAAATGTCAAGATTTTGAAATTATTTGAATTTAAAAAAATAGTCAAAAGTTTTAAGTTTTCCTAAAATTTTAAATTTTGGAATATGACTGAAATTTTGAAAAATTCGAACATTTGAAAAGGCCAGAATTTTCAACAAAGTGGGAATTAAAATAAAAAGTCGAAAATTTCACAAAAGTGCAGATTTAAAAAAAAGTTAAAATTTTCAATAAAGTCGAAATTTGTTGAGAAGAGAAAAACTTTTCAAAATCTTTCAAATTTCCAAAAGAAGTCAAAATTTTGCAAAAGACGAAATTTATAAATAGAAAAGGTCGAAGCTTTTTAGTCGAAATTAAAAAAATATCAACACTTGCAAAAGATTTGAGAATTTTTATCGAATTTACGAAATAATAGAAATTTTAAAAAGTTAATTGAATAGTTGGGAAATTTGCACAAACAACTTTTCAATAAAAACCAAAATTTTCGAAACCGGAATATTGAAAACAAGTGAAAATTATCAGATAGATCAAGGTTTTCAAAAGTCGAAATATTGAGAAATTAAAATTTTGGGAAAAGTTTAAATTTTTGGTAATTAAAATTTTGAATGAAAGTGGAACAATTTTTTAAAAAGTCGAAATTTTAGGTCAAAAAAATTAAAATTTTAAATGTCAAACATTTCATGAAATTTCAAAACTTTCAAAAAAAATCGAAATTTTGAAAGAATTTCGAAAATTAAAAAGTAGCGAAATTATCAACAAAAATAAATCAAGAAGCTTTGCCAAAAAATTCGAAAATTTCAAAAACAGTTCACATTTAAATAAAATCAGTCGAAATTATTAGGAATCAAAATTTTCAATAAAAAAATTATAGTTTTTTTTCAAAAAAATTATAAACAAAGGTGAAATTTAGAAAAAAGTCGAAAATTTAAAAAGTCAAAAGTCTAGCTTTGAAAAAATTTACATTTTCAGAAAAAGTAAGAATTTTCAAATGGTAAAAATTTTAAAAAAATATAATAATTAATTTCCAAAAAAATCACTACACGAAAAAGTCTAAATATTTACGAAAATGTGAAAATTTTTACAGGAGTATCCACAGTTTTTCAGAAAAGTCAATACTTAAAAATAAAATAAGATCGAGTTTGCAAGAAAATATCTAAATTTTGTAATACAGCCGAAATTTTGAAAAAATCCAACCTTTCAAAAAACGCGACATTATCAAAAGTTTTCATTGTCAAGTTTCCAAAGAAATCCTAAAATTTTCGAAAAGTAACGTTTTGAAAATGTCGAAATTTTCAGCTCGAAATCTAAAAAATCTTAAAATGCTAAACATTTTCGCAGCAACTCCCGTCAGTTGTAGCCTGCCACTGCCATACATATTTAAAAATAAATATAACAAATATGTACATATGAAAAATTCCATAGCATTAAATAAAATCCTAGATTTTCCAGACCTGCTTCGCTTTACAGCATTATCAGGGGATTATATTAGTAGTTTGTTTGACAGTTGTTATGCCAACTAATTTCATGGATCACAAAATTCTATACGAATCATCTCTCCTAATCTTGACACCTTAATAGAAGCTTTGTTCCCATCCAAAGGAGTGTTGCACTTAGGATTTCTCGTGGTAAGGACTGGCCGGGATTTTTCCGCAATAAAAAATCTTTCTCGGATCCGCAATGTCTTACTTTGGTCTCGGATTTAGCGTAGAAGTGTGTTGACCTTTTTAGTTTCAAATATTATTGTACCACACGAAACTTCGAAAAAAGTCAATATTTCGAGTTTAAATTCGAAAATTTGAAAATTTCGAGTTTAAATTCGAAATTTTGGCAATTTCGAGTTTAAATTCGAAATTTTGAAAAAAGTTCAAACATCGAGGTCAAGGTTAAAATTTTGGGAATCAAAATCAAAGGCTTAAAAAAGGTTTATGTTTTGAATTTTTCATCGAAATTTTAGAGGAAACAAATTGAAGTTTAGGTTTAAATTCAGGACTTTCAGAAGAAACTCAACATTTGGAAAGTCTTAAAATTTCGAGCTTTTTGTCGAATTTTGAGATTAACAAAAGAGAAAAAAAAAGAAAGAAAGAAAAGCATAAGCAGGTGGAAGTTTAAGGTTAAGCATGAAAGTTTGCGAAAAATTTTTCTTGAATAAGTCGATTTTTTTTTCGAAATCTCGACTTTTGTCCCCAAAGTTTTGACTTTAAATTTAAAATTTCAAACCTAAACATCGCATTTTGAAAAAAAAGTTTAAATGGCCAGAGTAGTTTCAAAATTTATAAAAATGAATTTCAAGTTGACGAAGAAATTCTAGAATTCGATAATTTCGAATTTTTTTCGAGTTTGTCAAGTTGTCAAGTTTTTTAATTTTCAATACGGTTCGAATATTGGACTTTTTTATTTTGGAATTCAATTTTTCGAGTTTAAAATCGAAATTGTAATTTTTTTTATTAAATAAAGTGTTCACTTTCCTGAGAATTTCGAGTTTACACTTAAATTTTTGAAAAATGAAAATCGAATAATTCAAAACTAAAAATTTATAAAAATACAAATTTTCAAGTTTAACATCTTCAATAAGTTTGATGGAACGGACTGGTCCTTGGTTATCTTCAAAAATTGAAATACAGAACTTGTCCCTGAAACCAAGACAGATTAAAAAACACAACACAGGTTGCTCTAACGCGTTTCGACAGCCAAGCTGTCATCTTCAGAGAGAGAGTTTCTCTTGGCTGTCGAAACGCGTTAGAGCAACCTTTGTTGTGTTTTTTAATCTTTCTTGGTTTCAGGGGACAAGTTCTGTATTTCAACATCTTCAAGATTAACTCGAAATTTTTTATTTGACTTTTATTAATTCAACGCTTCTATGAAAACTGGAAATTCGAGATTAAATTCAAAATTTTGAAAAAAAAGGATATTCTTGTCTCCAGATTGAAATCAAAATTTAAAAAAAAGTCGAATTTTTAAGTCCCGAGTTGTAACGTCAAAACTTTGAAAAAAGAGATTCACGTTAATTTTCAAATTTAATCGAGGATGAATTTCGAATTTAAAGCTAATAAATAGAGTTTAATATCAATGTTTGATTTCAATCAAGACATTTCGAGAGGAAAGTCGAATTTTTTTAAAAGAAACTTCATGTTCATAATTTTTTTATCAATTTTCGATTTTAAAAACGTCGAGTGGGAAATTCAATAAAATTTGTATTTTTATCATTTTATTTAAACATTTAAAGCTTATAGAAACGTGAAAATCTCATTATTAAAGTCGAAACTTTGAAAAACATTTTTTTTATATAAATTTAGATTTTTTTTAAACAGTTTTCATTTTCAGCCAAAGTTTGAACAATATAAAAAAATGCTGACTTTCTCCTGTAAAAATTTAGATTTTTTTTCTCTTACAAAATAAAAATTTCAAGTATGAACCTAGAATTTCAAGAATAGTTTTAGAAAATAACCTCAAAAGGAAATCTTCAAAATGTTAAAAAAATTGGAATTTTGATAAAAGTTTTTGTAATAGGTTACACCTTTTTTTTTCGAAATTCTGACGTTTTTCTTAAAATTCCTGCACTTATTTTTAATTTTATATTTTATTTTAAAATTAAATCAGATAAATCAGACAAAATATGGGACAGGGAGAGATCCTGCTGACTGTAATCAGGCGAAAATATATTCAGCCCAAAAGACATTTTATTTCTCAAAATTTAGAGCCATTACTTTAAAATTTGCCTTTTTTGTTCGCAATTTTGACATTTTTTAACTCTTCTCTATTTTATTCTTCTTTTTTAATAGCTATTTTGTTCCTAAAATTAGACTTTTACCCCAAATCTTCCTTTCTTCTCAGAACCCGACAATTTGTGAAAATAATTATTTTTTTCTAATTCGACTTACAGGAAATTTCGACTTATTTATCAAAAAATCATCTTTTGTCGATTTTTTACTAAAAAAAGTAAAAATTTGAAGTAATTGGAGATGTTAAGTAAAATAGTTTTCGAAGATTTCGATCTTTTTTAAAGTTTTCTTTTTTCGAAATTTAGATCTATTCTCAAATTTAACTTTTTTCCAAAATTACGATTTTTCGACTTTGTTCTAAATTGCGGCTTTTTTTGAGAACTGTCTACATTCTTTTTAAAATTCGTTTTTTTTTCAAATTTAACCATTTTGCCCAAATGTTGACTTTCACTAAACATTTAAAATTCGACAAATTCGGACTTTTTTCGCAAAATTCGGTTTTTTCGAAATTTCGACTTTTACAATTCGAAATTTTATTGTTTCTGCAAGCTGAGATTTTTTCGACGAAATTCGTTAATTTTCAAAATATTTGATTTAATCTCAAAATTTGGATTTTTTCTTAAAATTTGACCTTTCTTTAAAGTTCACCATTTTACTCGAAACTGGAGGTTGTACCAACATTGTCTTTTCTTTCTAAATCATATACCAATTCTATCAAAATTCGAATTTATCTGAACTGAAATTCAATATTTTATTATGTTTCTGCAAGCTGCGATTTTATCGACGAAATTCGCCTATTTTCAGAATGTTTGACTTTAAAAATTTGCTTTTGTTCTGGGAAACTTTTGACCTTTTTTTAAAGTTCGACACTTTTCTCGAAACTAGGAAGTCTTATCGACATTTCTTTTATTTAGAAATTATTTTACCAATTTGTTCAAAATTCGAATTTTTCTGAAAATTTGAACTTTATTTTATTTTTCCTGTTCCTCGAAATTTCAAATTTATTCTCAAAATTTAATTTTCTCTGGAAAAATGTTAATTTTATATTTTGTTCTTCTCTGAAAAAATTTCGGCTTTTTAAAAGTTCGACGAATTTTTTCTAAGCTTCCAATTTTTTACAATTTCTCTTTTCGAAATTTTACAAATTTGCACAAAATTTAAATTTGTCTAAGAATTTCAGGGTTTAAATTTGATTCTGGGTTTCAATCTATTGTCGAAATTCAACTTTTTTTTATTTTACCTTTCTTGAGAACTTTTGACCAATTCATTTTTTTCGAAATCTCTTTTTTCAAAATTCGTTTTTTTTCTGCAAATTTTCATTTTTCATTTCGAACTAAATTCATCTATTTTGACTTTCTCTCGGAAAATTTTGATCTTCTGGAAGCTTTATCGACCTTTTTTTTTATAAATTATTTCACCAATTTTCTCAAAATTCGATTCATCTGAAAATTTGGAGGTTTTTTTAATTGGTCTATATTCTCGAAATTTCAATTTATTCTCAAAATTTAACTTTCTCTGGAAAATTGCAAATTTTTTATTTTCTTTTTCTCTGGAAAACTTCGACTTCTGAAAAAAAGTTCAACAATTTTTAAATTTTTTTACAATTTATCTTTTCGAAATTTTACAATTCACAATTTAAATTTGCTTAAACCTTCAGGTTTTTAAATTTTTTTTGCGAATTTCAATCTTTTGTTAAAATTCGAAGTCTGTTTCTAAAATTTTGCTTTTTTGAGAACTTTTGTCATATTAATTTTTTTCGAAAAATCTTTTTTTCAAAAATAAGCTTTTTCTGCAAATTTCAACTTTAATTTCGAATGAAATTCATCTATTTTCAAATCTCAAAATTTGATTTTTTTCATAAAATTTGACTTCTCTGGGACATTTTGACCTTTTTTTTTAAATTCAATACTTTTTTCAAAACAGGAAGTTTTATCGATACTCTCTTTTTTTTTTTCGAAATTATTTTACCAATTTTCTGAAAATTTGAATTTATCAGAAAATTTCGATTTTTTAAAATCGTCTTGTTCTCGAAATTTTAAATTTTTTCTCAAACTGGAAAATGCAATTTTTTTTGTCGAAATTTCGAGCTTTTTGACTTTTTCCTTGAAATTTTTCCTAAAATTTAACTTTTTTCTTCTTCTCTGAAAAGCTTCGACTTTCTTAAAGTTCTATAATTTTTTTTAAGCTTCCAGTTTAGTTCTCTTTTAATATTTTACAATTTTTCAAAAAATTTAAATTTGTTTTAACATTTCAGGTTATTAGTTTGTTCTAGGTTTCAGTCTATTGTCGAAATTCGATGTTTTTGCTCTAAAATTTTACCTTTTTTTTGAAAACTTTTGATAAAGTAATTTTTTTCGAAATCTCTTGCTTTTTTCTCAATTTTTTCAATTTTTTTTTTACTTTTTCTCAACTTTTTCGAAGTCTCTTTCTTTTTCTCAATTTTTTAGAAATTTCTTCCTTTTTCTCAAAATTCGTTTTTTTCTGGAAATTGCACCCTTTTATTTCGAACTTTGATATTTGTTGTTTCTGTAAATTTAATTTTTTTCTCACAAAAGTAATTCAACTTTTTTCAGGAACTTTCAATGCTGTAGAAAATTTACAAAAAAAGTAAAAATCATGAGAAAAATATATTTTAGAAATTTTGACTCCCCAAATTGGTCTTTTTCTGGACATTTCAAGTGTCATCTATTTTTTTCAAAATGCTAATAGAAACTAATCAAAAATTTCGGAAAAATACTTCTTGAAATCATAACTTTTTTGTCAAAATTTGAGCAAAACGTAAACATTTCTAAAAAAGTATTTTTGGACACCTCGACTTCTGTAGGTCACTTGTTTAATAAGTACTCATTTTTTTGCGTATCTGTCCATTCTAGCTTTTATTTATTTGTTTTTAGGGGAATTTAAAGAGCCGCAATTGTCTTTTAAAAGACCGCATGTGGCTCGCGAGCAGCGGTGTTGCCGTTGGTCTAAAGCAGAGGTTGGCAACGTATTTAGGACAGAGGTCCACTTTCAGGAGAAAAATTCTCAAGCTGGCTGCATAACTGAAAAAAAACTCCCGTCTGTCATAGAAGGCTAAAAAAAATTCTGACAATATTATCACTACTAATATTTAATATTATTGTAATTAAGTTAGTACTCGAAAATTCTACTTTATTTCTAAATTTTAACTATTTTCGGAAAATTTTAATTTTAAAAGTTAAAGTAAGTTTAAATTTCGAATATTAACTGAAAATTTCTAAATTAAAATAAAGCTTTTGAAAAAAATCAGCATTTCTACGAAAAATGTTTTTTTATTAAATTGAAATTGTCCAAAATTTTTCCCCCAAATTTTTACTTTAGCAACGAAATAATTTCGATTTGAATTTCGAATTTTGCGTTTTGAATCTATGAATTTCCAGAACTTATTTTTTATTCCGCATTTTTTCGAGTTTGAAGGTGATGTTTCAACTTTAAACTCAAAATTTTGGAAACCATTTTCTCTAGAAATTTCAAGTTTCAGTAAATTATAGCTTTATTCTGTACATTTTAATTTTTGAAATTTATAAAAAAAAATATAAAAAAAGTCTCCATGAGTAGGGTTTAATGCAGGAAGATGTGGTTGAAATTTTGAATTTAAGTCAAAGTTGAAATTTTGAGGGAAACATTTTTAAATTTCTAGGAACTTTTTAACAACAAATCAAAAATTTCGAAAAACTAAAAATTTACAAAAATAATAATAAACAATAAGATGATAATCAAAAATTTCAGATTGAAACTCCCATTTTTGAATTAAAAATTTAAATTTTCAGAAGAAACATTGAAATTTCATATTTAAGCTTAATTAATTTCCGTAACTTGCAATATTTTCTGCTGTTATCGTTTATTTCTGGTGGAAACAAGAACCTGATTTTAGGGGTTTTGCTTGTGTAAAAGTGCGAAGAGTAGATTTTTTGTAACTATTATTTATTTTTATTAATATAATCCGCGGGGAAAGTTTGTCTTATAAGTTTTAAAATTTCATCGTCTATGGCAGCGTTTCTCAAGTGGCGGGGAACGACCAGGGCACGAAAATAAAATATCGGGCCGCAAAATCGTCTTCATATTAGGAAATGGTCAATACACTAAGATAGATAAAAAAAAGTTTTAGTGGGTCGCGAAGAGGAAGTATCAAAGGAAACCCAGCCAGAATAAAAAACGTTTGAAAAACGCTGGTCTATGAAATAACATGGTCATAAGTTATAAGGTGCAATGTAAAGGTTGGCAATTATTATTTTTGCCCAGAGCAACTAAATAATTCGGTCGGGTCCTAGTCGGTTGGGGGCCGCAGATTACCGACGATTTGATGACTAAAAAATACCTCCCCTCACTGAGAGTCGGCGGACTTCACCGAGAGGACTGGGGGGGCCGCGAGTCGTCTACCATTGGTCTAAAACAGGGATGAGCAACCTTTTTTTTACAGCGGGATAACTACAAGGTTAAAAATTTTGCGCGGACCGCATGTGAGAAAAATTTGAACCCTAGATTAGATGATTAACACTAATTATTAAGTTTCTAATAACAAAATAAAAATAACAAAAGTTGTATTAAAAATGACCTAATTAAAATACATAATGTAACAAAATGTAATTATAAAATTTAGTTAGGAATTTTCTAGAAAATTTGATAAGGGGAAGCGGCCGCGATAATGAATCAAACGGCAGATAAGCGTTCCAGAAATTTCGGCAAACGATAAGTCTTATCTGCTTGTTTCTTCTAGAACCCGAAGCGGGACCTATATAAGGCGATCGCTTTTCCCACAGTTAGTTAGAAGTCATGAATAATTTAGTTAATTAAAAAGTGTTAGTGAATTACAATTGCAGTGTTCCGGCATCGGGTTAGAAATAAAGTGGTTACAATTCACCAAGTGTTAATCATTCGAACCGATAACGCGCAACAACTGGTGTCAGAAGCGAGATTAGTTTTGTGGAATGTGCTTTATTTCTCGGCGGAATTTGTGGGAGGTTCTGAAACATGGCGTTAATGAATCATAGAGATAATTAAATTAGACTTTATCTAGTTATAAACTGAAAAATAGTTTATGCGGGGCGCGTCAAGAAAAATGTTGAACATTCTAGATCGCTTTATGGAAACGAGATTAAAATCGGCTAAAATGGAACAATAATTGCAAGCGAAACAAGATGAAAAACGAAGACAACAAGAGAAAGAACAGGAGGAAGAACGAAGACGAGAAGAAAAAGAACAAGACATAGAACGAATACGACAAGAAAAAGAACAGAAGAGAGAAGACAACAAGAAAAACAACACGAGGAAGAACGAAGATGACAGGAAAAAGAACAGGAGGAAGAACGAAGACGACAAGAAAAAGAACAAGAGGAACAGGGAAGCAATGCAGACAAACAAGAATTGCATAGTGTATTAGCAAATATAACAGAAAAAATGGGAATAGACGTTGCAAAAATGAGAGAAGGAATGAAAGAACAAATTACAGGAATGAAAGATGAGATGGGCGAAGTCAAAGGAGAAATTGGAGAAGTAAAAGGAGAAATTGCAGAAATGAAAGGAGAGATGGGCGAAGTCAAGGAAGAAATTGAAGAAGTAAAAGAAGAATTTAACAAAAGCTTCTTGTTTGGACAAAGAAATACAAAAGAAGATCAACAACATCGAAAATGACATGAAGAAGTTGCTAAGTTGACAAGTTACACAGCATGAATCCGAAAGTGTACCTACTATTTCTTTTCAAAAAGTGAATCCTCCGACCTATGATGGACAAACATCTTTCCAGGCCTACAGAATACAGTTCGAAGCTGCTGCTGGGGCAAATAGGTGGACGGAAGGCGAAAAAGCTACTTCGTTGGTAGTATCCCTGCGCGAAAAAGCTCTGGAACTACTCCGAGCTCTATCTGACGAGTTATCTATGAAGATTTAGTTAAGGCTTTAGAGCTGAGATTTGGAGACCATCATTTGCCACAAGTCGCCCAGTCGCAACTACTAGTGAGGAAGCAGAAAAGTGATGAGGCTGCCGCCTATCCAACAGCACCAACTGAATTTCTGGAACTTCACACAGCTAGAATTTTCATAGAAGGAATAAGAGACTCAAATGTTCAGAGAGTGATGCGCTTGTCAAACTTCCCAACATCGAGAAAGGCACTGATTAGAGCTTTGGAGGTTGAAGCTGCTTACAAGGTTTCAGAGCCAGGGGTGTAGCGGAGAATAAGGAAGGCCGACATCGAAGAGGCCGCGACTGACCCTGATCTCGCGAGCATGAGTGCTAACACGAAGAAAATGAAGGGAACGAACGCGAATATAAGCCCTAGCCCAGGAGTCGGCAAAATTTTAAGTCAAAAGAGCCAATTGCAATAAAAAATTGGTTTTGTGAATTTCAAAGAGCCACAAGTTTTTCTGATTTTACATTTTATTTCAAAATTAAATCAGATACATCAGACAAAATATGGGACAGAGAGAGACCCCTTTGACTCATGTAGTCAAACAAAAACATATTCAGTCCAAAAGATCTTTTATTTCTCAAAATTTAGAGCTTTATTTCAAAATCTGCCTTTTTCTCGCAAATTCGACTTTTTTTAACTCTTCTCTGTATTCGTCTTTGCTTAACTATGTATTTTACTCCTAAAATTAGATTTGTTTCCCTAAATCTTCCTTTCTTCTCAAAGTTGACAATCTGTAAAAATGTTTACTTTTTTCTAATTCGACTGACTAAAAGATTCGACTTATTTCTCAAAAATTCATCTTTTGTCAATTTCTTAATTAAAAAAAGTAAAAATTTGAAGCAATAATTTGGAGAGTATTTGAAGATTTCGACCTTTTCCCCAAAGTTTTCTTTTTCGAAATTTAAATCTATTCTTAAATTTGACTTTTTTCCAAATTACATTTTCTTGACTTTCTTCTAAATTGCAAGTTTTTCTCGAAATTTCTATTCTTTTTAAATAACGTTCCTTTTCCCAATTTCACCATTTCCTTCAAATATTGACTTCTGCTGAACATTTAAACTTTTATTTATTTTCTGGAAATTTTGACTTGTTTCCCAAAATTAGGTGTTTCTCGAAATTCCAACTTTTAACTGAAAATTCGATATTTTATCATGTTTCTGCAAGCTGCGATTTTATCGACGAAATTCGCCTATTTTCAGAATGTTTGACTTTAAAAATTTGATTTTGTTCTTAAAAATTTAACTTTCTCTGGGAAATGTTGACTTTTTTTTAAAGTTCGACACTTTTCTCGAAGCTAGAAGTTTTATCGACATTTCTTTTTATTTAGAAATTATTTTACCAATTTTTTCAAAACTCGAATTTTTCTGAAAATTTGAACTTTATTTATTCGCCCTGTTCTCGAAATTTCAAATTTATTCTCAAAATTTAACTTTCTGTGGAAAATTGCAAATTATATATTTTCTTCTTCTCTGAAAAACTTGGACTTCTTAAAATACGACAATTTTTTCTAAGCTTTGAGTTTTTTACAATTTCTCTTTTCGAGATTTTACAATTTTTCACAAAATCAAATTTGTCTAAAAATTTCAGGTTTTCAAATTTGTTGTGTGTTTCAATCTATTATCAAAATTCGATGTTTTTTTTAATAAATTTTTGCCAAATTCATATTTTTCGAAATCTCTTTTTTTCAAAATTCGAATTTTTCCGGAAACATCAACTTTTAGTTCGAACAAAATTCAAATCTCAAAATTTGTTTTTTTTTTCTTAAAATTTTACTTTCTCTAGAAAATGTTGACCTTTCCTTTCGAAATTATTTAACCAATTTTTTCAAAATTCGATTTATCTGAAAATTTGTATTTTTTTAAATTCGTTTTGTTTTTGAAATTCCAAATTTATTTTCAAAATTTAATTTTCACTGAAAAATTGCAAATTTTTATCGACATTTTTATCGACATTTTTAAAGACCGACACTTTTTTAATCTTCCAGTTTATTTTTATAATTTCTCTGTTATATAAAAATTTTAAGTTTTTAAATTTGTTTTAGGTTTCAATCTATTGTCGAAATTAGACTTCTTTTTGAAATTTTGCCCTTATTCGAGAACTTTAGAAAAATTCATTTTTTTAATCTCTTACTTTGTCTCAATTTTTTTCGAAATCTCTTCCTTTTTCTGAAAATTTGACTTTTTCTGGGAGATTTTGATCATTTTTTAAAGTTAAACACTTCTCGAAATTTTCTTGCAATTTTCCTTCGAAATTATTGTACAAATTTTCTCAAAATTTAAATGAACCTGAAAATTTGGTTTTTTTTAAATTGTCTTCTTTTCTAAATTTTAAATTTATTCCCAAAATTTAACTTTCTCTGGAAAATTGTAAATTTTTTGTCAAAGTTTCGAGCTTTTCTTAAAATTTAGACTTTTTTCCTGAAATTCTTCTTTAAATTTGAGCTTTTTCTTCTTCTCTGTAAGACTTTGACTTTTTTAAATTTCAACTTTTTTTAAGCTTCCAGTTTACTCTTATAATTCCTCTTTTTGAAATTTTGCAATTTTTCAAAAAATTCAAAATTGTCTACAAATTTCAGGTTTTAAATTTGTTTTAGGTTTCAATCTATTGTCGAAATTAGACGCTTTTTTCTAAATTTTTTTTTGAGAACTTTCGATAAATTCATTTTTTTTTCGAAATTTCTCCCTTTCTCCCAATTAGGCAAATCATTGTTTTAATCTCTTTATTTTTCCCAATTTTTTTTCCAAATCTCTTCTTTTTTTTCAAAATTCGTTTTTGCTGGGAAATTTTGATCTTTTTTTAAAGTTCAACACTTTCTTGGAATTTTCTTTCGAAAGTATTTTACCAATTTTCTTAAAATTCGAATTTATCTGAAAATTTGGAGTTTTTTTTTAATTCGTCTTGTTCTCGAAATTGAAAATTTATTCTGAAAATTTAGCTTTCTCTGGAAAATTGCAATTTTTTATGGATATTTCGAGCTGTTCTAAACTTTTTCCATGAAATTCTTCCTAAAATTAGACTTTTTTCTTCTTCACTGAAAAACTTCGACTTTTTTAAAGATCGACAATTTTTTTAAGGTTCCACTTAATTTTTACAATTTCTCTTTTCGAAATTTTACTATATTTCAAAAAATTCAAATTTGTCTAAAAGTTTCAGGTTTTTAATTTGTCCTGGGTTTCAATCTATTGTCGAACTTCTACGTTTTTTTTTTCTAAGATTGTATTTTTTATTGAAAGCTTTTGATAAATTCATATCTTTCGAAATTTTTCTTTTTCTCAGTTTTTGTGAAATCTCTTCTTTATTCTCAATTTATTCAAAGTCTCTTTCTTTTTCTTAATTTTTTCGAAATCTCTTTTTCTCAAAATTCGGCTTTTTCTTTTATTTCGGACTTTGATATTTGCCGTTTCTGTAAATTTAGATTTTTTTTCTCACAAAAAGTAATTCACGAAATCTCAAGGTTGTAGAAAATTTACAAATAAAAAAATAAAAATCATAAGAAAAATATTTTTTAGAAAATTCGACTCCCCAAGTTGGTCTTTTTCTAGAAATTTCAAATTTCATTTGTTTTTTCAAAATGTTAATATAAATCAATCAAAAATTTCGGAAAAATACTTCTTGAAATCATAACTTTTTGTTAAAATTTAAGTAAAACGTGAAAATTCCTAGAAAAGTATTTTTGGAAATTTCGACTTCTGCAAGTCACTTGTTTAATGAGTGTCTGCATGTCTGTCCACCCCAGCTTTTATTTATTTTTTAGGGGAATTTAAAGAGCCGCAATTTTTTTTAAAAGGACGCCAGCTTTCAAGAACTGGTGGGAGCTCTTTAAGACAGATCCAAGAGAAGTATAACATGTTACAGCTGTGGCAAGAAGGACTGCAGGTCAACCACCAAGAAGTCGACAAGCCCCACAATAAGAAGACAATACGGCGAGAAGAACTCAGAAGCTAATGTCAAGAAATCGGTTCCCAAAACTCTTCCCGTCAAACAGATAAAAAGGACCATGGTAGAAGCCAGCGTTGATGGAAGGAATGTACAGGCAACAGTGGACACAGGAATCAAAGTTACTCGCACAGAACTTTCCAGTCGTACGTTATTTATTTAGTCTGGGCCAGTGGTCCCTTTTAACTATTTCCTTTACGCAAACATAAGTTCTTCCAAAATCATAAGCGTAACTAGAATAGGGCAAGGTGGGGGCAAGCTCTATCTATCATCGAATTGTATGCACCCAATTTGTGTGAAATTGGATGTAAGGCATCATTTGGAATTATGTCTGTATGCGTAGGTTTTCTATAATTTGAAAATTCTAATTCATCTGAGTTTCTTAACATGATTAAATCCTGAAAATTTATTTTATTTTCATTTTCAATTTCTGTGGTAAATTTGATATTTGAATGTAGGCTATTCATGTATTCTAAATATTTATCCAATTGTCTAGAATAGCCCAGAAAGCCAGCTAGTATATCATCTACATATCTGTACCAAAAGATGATATTTCTGGACTTTTGAGAATTAAATATTTTGTTTTCTAAATTATCCATAAATACTATATTTGATAAGATGGGTGAAATTGGACTACCCATTGGAAGACCTTCATTTTCCAAATACTACTTTCCTTCAAATGTAAAATAATTTTGGTTCAGACACATCTGAAACAACTCAGTTATCTCAGCTGTCAAGTTTGGATTTGTGTTTTCCCTTTCCAAATATGATTTGATTAATGGTAAGCATTCTCGAGATAGTATAGTGAAAGCATATTTGTCACATCAAAGGAAACCAATTTGCAATTGCCAGGTAAATTTTGTTCTATAAGTTTTTTTATTAAATCTTGATAATTTTTAATAGTATATATTTAAAAGTATTATTATTAATTAACAGCATCTTGTTTAACTTTTTTTTCCAAAATCGTATTTGGAGCCTGTGTGTAGGAAACAACAGGTCTTGTTGGTAAATTTTGTTTATGTAGTTTTACGGTCCCGTACAGTTTTGCAGCTTCTGGATTTTTAATGATTATGTACCGCTTATCTGCTTCACTGAAGACTAATTTGGTGTTATAGATCGTCTTTTTCAAATCAGCCTGAAATTTATTGGTTGGATCTCTTGAAAGCGTACTTAGATTTTCTGACTAGTATGAAGCTCTCGACTTAATGAATGTACATGTAGCTCTACCTATCTGGGGGCTGCTGGTTCATAACAATGAGCGATAAGCAAGACGTTAGCTTTGGCATGAGTGCCGCAGATTCGTTATCATTGATAAACGGAATATTAGTTGTTACTTGGACATAAGTACAGATCAATTTCTAAGAAATGAAAAAAAAAGTATTTCGTGAATTTTTTCCAAAAACGAATGAGAATTGCACTTACCGCACTCTGTATAAAAGTAATTAGGACTCCTGATGACTAAATCTGAATATTCCCTATACACTATTTAATAACAATAAAACTATTTGACTAAGAATCTTAAAAAGCAGGCAAGGATTGCCACCTATGGCATGAACACATACATCCAGACAGACTAACGGAAGTTGTTTTTTAATGACTTTGAGAATTAATAATAAATTAAAAAAGTGGTCAATAGCAACTTCCACTAAAGAAAGGCCTTCTTTTTCCAAAATACTATATTACAATTTTTTTGGTCCAACATTACTAGTTTTATGACGAAACGCCAAGTTTTTCACATTTATCGATGAAGAGAATACTACGACCGCCGCCGACGCCTGGCAATAGTTAATTGGTTGTGGATAAATTAGTTCACTATATTGACTCAACTGTAGTTTAACTGGCGTCCTAATAACGTTCAAGAACAAGTATACAAATTAATTACCTCTTTTGAAGCCAGCGTGATGGATACTTACCGCTTGGGTTAGTTTTAGCATTAGCGTGTCGCTACAATTCTGCCGAAATTTCGATTTATTCAAGTATTCGAGTGATCTAAATGAACCAACCCATGCTCATCAGGAATTCATTCAGGAATCACGAAATCGAAATACAATAGTTGAGAAAGTTGCTCAACCGAAAGGAGGCGTTTGGGTCGAAGACGATTCTCTTTCGAGGTTGTCTATATTTGATGAAGACGCCCGTCCTCCAGCAAACAGAAGCCAAACGCCCTGGATTAGGCTGAACTAGAAGCGACGTTCGTGACGCAACTTCACAGCAGCGTTGGACGTGCTTTGGGTGGGAGAGGTTGCCAACTTCCTCTAAGCGCACTCGAGAAGTGGATGGCGCGTAACGTGCCCGTGTTCTTCTTCACATCCAGACGCCTCTCCTTTTGGTAAGTCGTTTTCTCTTTCTAAACCAATAGCGCTGGCATCGAGCGTCCTTTTTTAAATCGATTACCGAGCCTCCCACATCGCTATCTCATCCTGTCATTACCCCGAATTAGTTAATTGTTTATCATCGGCGTATAAGACCACACTATCCTAGAATCTGGTTGTTATACCTTTACATGAATAGAGGAAATTGCCCTTTTTTTTGTTATTTAGGTGCGCAATAAACAACCTCACGTCTTATATTGTAAATATTTGTCGCCTACTGCGAAAAATAAGTTACAAAACTCGATAATAAACGTAGGTTTCAAAGTATTCTTGTAACTTCTTGAACGTAGCCTTGTGATAAGGTGTTATCAGCTAGCGCTATGTCGGCGGTGGGGGACTAAGGGGGGACCTGTTACGTTGTCCCACGTGAGTCGTATTCGAGTTTCGACGTCGTCCTCGAGGTCCGTTCTTGGAAGTAACGACTGCATTTATACCAGCGGCGAGTTGCAACGGTGAAGATCGGTCTCTGCGCATTTGACGTCTCGGTTATATCATCATCCGCTGCGGCTGTGGGCAATATGCACAGCGTCCTAGACTCGACGATGTTTTATGTTTACCGATGAATGTAGGCCAATTCGAATAGCACGATTCGATTTCTGTCATCCTCGAGTAGTTTAGCCGACTTAACCTAGCCTGGACTGGCGTCCGTCGTTCTTTACACGATAAATAACTCTCGCTCTTTATTAGTTCGCTGTTCGCTATTCCAAGCATTTTATTCAAGCTAATTTTTGCAGTTGTACAAATTTAATTTTTGTTCTTAAGAAGAATCTATTTCGTGTCTGTTATAATGCAAATGAAAAGAAAAAAATCATTCTTTGGTAAATCTGACGACTTCGAACAAAAATTCTGAACCTACTCTTATTTCTAATAGTGCGATAGATTATGTGTCTTCCATGTGACTTCATCTCCTTAAGAGGATGACGTCATCGTTTTACTGTAATTAACTATTTTTAAACAAAAATGTGCATTATGCGCCAGCTCTTTTAAAAAGGATTGTCCATATCAGCAGTAAGTTAAGAGTTTAGGTAAAAGGATTTTGTATTATTCCAAAGAAAAAATTCTAATATTAGAACACATCCTTCAATAATGTAAAGTCTCTAGTGTTGAGCCATAGGCCGGGGCTAAGTTGATTTATAAGCTGGCCCTGCTCTCAGTTGAGATGTAATCAAATTCTCTTTCAGCGGGAGGCAGTATTCATTTTCAAAAATTAATGGCCAAGAAAAGCAAACTTCATAAATATAGTTCGTTTGACAACATGAGCTATCAGGTCACTGCGGCCAGGGTGACTGCTTCACCATGGCTGGGTGACTGCTTCAACACGGCTACACTCCGGTGGCGTAGCACGAGTCAGCTGTCCTTGGGCAACCTTTAACGCATCTTTTTAAAGTCGACATTTTTTATAACAGGACTCTTTTTAAGGAGCCATTTTTTAAGATTTCGATTTTTTAAAAATTCCACTTTTTCAGAATTTCTACTTCTTTAAAATTTCTACTTTTTCAGATTCACTTTTTCAAAATTTGACGAAAAAAGTTAACTATTTTAAAAATTTGACTTTTTGAAAATCTCTGCTTTTTTTCAAAACTTCGACCTTTTTGAAAATTTTAATTCTGAAAATGTTCAGTTTTTTGAATAATTAGATTTTTTAAAATTTCGAATGTTTTACTTATTTTAAAGTTACGAAGTTTTTTGAAAATTTTTACTTTTTTTAACTTTCGATTTTGCTACAAAATTTCGGCTTCTCTTTAAAATTTTGATTTTTTTCCTTGATTTGACTATTTTAAGCTTTTGATTTTTTTGAAAGTGACGAATTTTTTGAAGTTAAGTTTTTATTTTAAATTAGGAATTCTTCAAATAATTGACATTTTTAACCCTTACTGTGTGGAATTCCTAACATTTCGTGTTGGATTTATTGTTAATCAAGCTTGGTAGTTATGAAATTAGGAATTCATTTTTGAAAATTCGGAGTTCTTTGAAATTATCGATTTTTTTTTAAATTTCGATGGTTTTCAAAATTTCAACTGTTAAAATTTTAACTCTTTTATGTTTCGAGCTTTTCAAAAATTTTCACCTTTTTTGCAAATTTGAACTTTACCAAATTTAGATTTTTTTTTGAAAATCCGAAAATCTCAAGTTTTTAAAAATGCCATTCCCTCTCAATTGTCGACCTTTTTTCATGACTTTTGAAAGTTTTGCTTTTAAAATTTCGATTTTATTTTGAAAATTTCGATTTCTTCTTCAAAACTTCGGCTTTTTTTAAAAATCTTAAATTTATCCATAAATGATTTTTCAAAAAATTCGATTTTGTCTGCAAACATCGATTTTTTTTTAAAATTTCGACTTTTTTTAAAGAGTTTGATTTTTTGAAAATTTTAACTTTTATGAAAATTTGGACATTTTTCAAACTTTTTGAATTTTTCAGAAATTCGAAATTTTTTGAACATCTCGCGTTATATTTTTTAAAATAATTTTTTTTTAAATTCCGGATTTTTTAAACACTTCGCGTTATTTCTGAAATTTTCGAATTGAAAGTTTGGAAAAAAAATTTGACATTTTTCAAAATTTCTACTCTTAAGATTTGGATTTTTTTAAAATAATTTTGACTTTAATTGTCGACTTTAGACTCGAATTTGGCTTTAAAATTTTGACCTTCTACAATTTTACAAAATTTCGAATTTGTTTGAAAATTTAAATTTTTTCTTTAAATTTTCAACTTTTTTTTTGAAAATCTTGAATTTAGTTTCAAATTTTATCAAAACTCTAAATTTCCTCACAAAATTTCGCTTTTTTTTGGTCCTTGGTTATATTCAAAAATTGAAATACAGAACTTGTTCTCTGAAACCAAGAAAGTTTAAAAAAAACAACAAAGGTTGCTCTAACGCGTTTCGACAGCCAAGCTGTCATCTTCAGAGAGATACTAGTATCTCTCGCATTTTCTAGATATTACGAATTTTTTCAAGATTTCGATTTTTTTGAAAATCTTCAGTATTTTGAAAATTGTAACTTTATATGAAGATGATTATATTTTTCAAAATTTTGGTTTTAAAATTTCGACTATTTTCTAAATTCACGTGCTCTTAGAAAATTTTGATTTTTTTTGAAAATTGGGCTTTTTTTAAATTTTGGCAATTTAAGGTTTTTTGAAAATTCTTCAGCATTTTCGAATTATATTTTGCAAGTATATTGTTTTATTAATAATTTCATTGTTTTTAAATTGCGCCTTTTTCAATTATTTTTAAAAATGCTGATTCTTTTTTAAGAGTATCTTTTTTTATAATTTTTGACTATTTTTCAAAATTTTGACTTCTCAAAATTTTCAACGTTTTTCAAAACTATTATTAAAATTTCAACTTTTTTTCAAATTTTTGACTTTCAAAATTTCGTCTCTATTTTTTAAATTTTTGCCTTCTTCAAAAATTCTAACTTCTTTTGAAACTTGCGGACTTCTCAAAAGTTTTGTCATATTCTTCAAAATTTTTACCTTCTCGAAAATTTGAATTTTTCTAAAATTTGCTAATTAACCTAAAATTTTTGTTGCACGAAAAATTGCGAATTTTTTAAATATAATATTTTCTTTCGAAAACTAAGTTTTTTGAAAATATCTGCTTTTCTTAAAAATTTTGATTTTTTTAAAAATGTATCTTTTATGGAAATTTCGACATTTTTCAAAATTTTGACTTCTCAAAATTTTCAACTTTTTTCAAAACTATCTATTATTAAAATTTCAACTTTTTCAAATTTATGACTAAAATATTCGTCTCTATTTTTCAAATTTTTGCCTTCTTTAAAAATTTTAACTTTTTTTGAAAATTTCGGACTTCTTAAAAATGTTGTCATATTTTTTAAAATTTTTACCATTTCGAAAATTTAAATTTTTCTAAAATTTGCTAATTATCTTAAGACTTTCGTTGCACAAAAAATTTCGAATTTTTTAAATCTAATATTTTCTTTTGAAATTTGGGCCTTTTTCAAAATATCTGCTTTTCTTAAGGATTTTGATTTTTTGAAAAGGTATCTTTTGTGGAATATTCGACATTTTTTAAAACTTTGACTTTGTCGAAATTTTTTGAATATTCTTTTTCAAATTTTTTAATTAAAGTTGGGATATTTTGATAACATATTGACATTTTTAAAAATTGCGACTATATTTAAAGATTTCGACTTTTTTAAAAATTATGTACTTTTTGATTTGGATTTTAATTGTTAACTTTCGATTTTTATTGAAAATTTTTTTTGCAAGTTAAATTCGATTACAAGACTCGTTAGAGGAATTTTTATTGGTAGATATAACACACTAGTCGTGGATTGATATAAAGTATTGATAATTATTTAATTATATCCATGTACAGGGTGTTCAAAAAGAACTCGGTACTATTGCTAACTTTTTTATTATTAAAAATACAGCTTTGCTTAAATTAGCAGAGTTGTGCATTTTTTAACGCTGCTTATTATGTTGCTGTAAAAAAAACGCGTTTTTGAGTTTCATCACAAAATTATAATTCTTTAAATATAATACGTTCTATATTTTAAGTTTTTATGAAAGATAATGGAATTTAGAATAAACACAGTTATTATAAATATTATTATAACTTTCATATATGTATTTTGTACCAATAATATTTTGAAAACAAATTTCGGTTCATATTTGATTTACCCTCGTAGGATATTGAAACTAATATCAACCATTTAATAAGCTTTGATATACGCTGAATATAAACTGAAGTAGATATATCAGGAGAGTTTTGGACCGGAAGTGACTTTATATCCTTCTTAATATGTCCTGATAGACCAGTATAATTACACAACAAGTAATTTTAGAATTAAAACCAACTGGTAGACAAGTAGTAGACTGACAAGTAACTGTCAGAGAAGTAGTAGACAGATAAGTAACTGTCAGACAAGTAGTTGTGCTGAAGGAAAAATTACTTAAACCAAGTGGCATCCTGGAGAAAGACACAAAGTCAAATAACCTCTAAATGGTCCCTTAAGACAACAATCCACTTGTACCTAAGAGTCGACTGGCCTCAATGATACATTAGGTTAATATGTTAATGACTGGACTTGACCCAGGGTGCCACTTGGTCTACCTAATTGTTTCCCTAACAAAACTAATCGTCTTACCATCGACAAATTGAAAGACAGAACTTGTCCCTTGAAACCAAGAAAGATTAAAAAACACAACAAAGGTTGCTCTAACGCGTTTCGACAGCCAAGCTATCATCTTCAGAGAGATACTAACACCTAATCTTAAAATTTACCCTTATATAATAAGAATATTCATTTCGTGCATGATCGACCGCATCCGAACGCGCATGCGCATCTAATCATACACGTCGTACTGTCACAATTCCTTATCTATCAACCTTAACTGTTTTTAACAGAGATGAATGGCCTAAAGGCCCAGCGCAACCATTCATAAGGTTATCTCCAGCCTTATGGATGACTAAGCTTTCACATGCACTTAACATATAATTCTTATTTACTACTCTTAACAATTTAATATTATTATCTATTCTATGATCTAATTCAAAAGCATGTCGAGCCACACTTGACTTCTCAGTTCTTCCGTACCTCAAATGAGGCAAATGCTCCTTCAGTCAGATTTTAAGAGATCGTCTTGTTTGCCCGACATACTTTTGAGGACAATCCCTACATGAAATTTGGTTAATACCGGACTTATCCGCTTGCTCTACTTTATCCTTTAACCTACCTAAATGCGAATTTGATTTGCCATTAGAACTATAAACAACCCGGAAGTTCTGTTTTCGTAAATTTCCATTTGAACTCTCGCTTACGCATGGTTTGGGTGGAATTTTAAGATTAGGTGTTAGTATCTCCCTGAAAATGACAGCTTGGGTGTCGAAACGCGTTAGAGCAACCGTTGTTGTGTTTTTAATCTTTCTTGATTTTAGGGGACAAGTTCTGTATTTCAATTTTTAAAGATAACCAAGGACCAGTCCGTTCCACCAAATCTGACCATTGGTTTGAGTTGTTCAATTGTACTTGTCTAGCGTGACAGATTAATAAATTTATTACGTCATCTCCGGTCCAAAACTTTCCTGACATATCTGCTTCACTTTATATTCAACCTATATCAGAGTTGACACTTGTTTCCCTAGCCTACTAAGCTAATTTCCCATTGATTTCCGATGCCTTATGATATATGTTTACGTCATCATAGCTCCGTTATTGTCCATCTTAGTGAAAAATTTATAATAACTATCTTTATTTCAAACTCCCTTATCTTTCATAAAAACATAAAATATACAGGGTGTTCATTTACAATTTTTTAACTTTGTGCTGAAACTTAAAAACGCGATATTCAATTATTTTTCTGGTGTCACCATAATAATCAGAGATAAAAAATATACAACTTGACTAATTTAACCGAAGTTGTATCTTTAATAATAAAAAATTTAGCGATCGTGTCAGTCCATTTTGAACACCCTGTCTGTATACTTGGTTATTTTTAGTTGTGAACACCAAAATTTTAATTTATATTTAATAATTGTGATTTTTTTTATGCAGCAATGAAAAACCTAAAGGCGAGCATCAATTTAATTTTCGTACTCAGGGGAGAATTGAGGTAAAAAAAGTTAGAAATCCCTGTTTTATATGCATATATATACGTACTGCATATACTTGGGGGTTTTAGGGATATGAGTATTTTGAGAAATATTCCCTAGAACATTTTAAATTCCTTTGAAATTAAAAAAAAACATCTTAATGAATATTATTTGTAAAGAAGAAATACATACCTAAATGTATAATTGTAATATTTTATATATCGTTAAAATTTGAATTACATTTTTGGAAATCTACTGCAGCCTTATAAACCCTCGGAATGTAATACTTCTGAAGTAAAAAAGAATTTTTTTGAAGGGTTGCAAATGGTTCAATATAAGAAACTGGTTGCCACATTTGAACCACTAGTTCTTCAAATTGAAACTACCTATAGTAGGTACTTTCGAAAGACTGTTAAATTTTTATTTAAAAATAGAAAAAAAAAAAGAAAAGGATACAAACCTACAAATAATATACATACATGTTAAGAATAAATTTAAAAAAAAACAAGCATTGAAAAACAAAAATAAACTAAAAACTCAAAGGGGTTTACACACATGTCTGACAAATAAACTCACTTTTACGCATTTGCAGTGAAACCACGTTTTGCACTTCACACATCCAATCATATCCTAAACTTCTTCTTCTTCACATTCCTTACAATATCAACGTTGCTCGTCACCTGTCGTTGCTACTTTAGTTCGATTTTTTTTCTCAAACTTTTGTAGGGAATACTAGTGAGTTCTGATGTTTTCTGAATGCCGAAGGCTTTGCTACTTTTCTTTAAAAATGCAGCTTCGACACATTTAGACAATGGGGCCATTTCTAGTAAGTTGACGCAGAATATGGATGCTCAGGTTTCTGATGAGGTTTTGGCAACTTCCATGGAGAGAGTTGTTGAACAATTTCTGTTTTGAATTTTTTTTAAGTGCTAATGGAATGTCATAGTTAGGACTAAAGCCATTATTTTGAACTTTATTTGGTTCATGCTTAAGAACTATGGATCCAGCAAAATCCTAATATTGAAAAACATATCCATCTACTGACAATACTCCAGATGCCCTAAATCCATTAATGGCATTTTCTATCGTTGCCGTCTTTCTATAAGCTTCATTTAATAATGAAGCCACTTGCCACTGTTAGACCCTCTGTCCAAGATTACCATTTTTCCAATGCTTGGGTGTAATACACCTCCATTGGTTTGAAAAAAGAACGGTCAAGTGGCTGTAGGCGATGTGTCGTATAATCTGGCAACTGCACCATAACAATTCCATTTTCTCGTGCCAGTAACAGAGCTTCTAAGTAAGACTTCGAACATCTTTTACAGTGAGCCGGAAAAGAGATTCTGAGCATTTAATAATATGGTTCGACAACAATTCTTCCAAAATAGTATTGAAAATAGCGTTCTTGCTTAATCATTTAATAGAACATTTGGCCACTTTGTTTGACCCTCCAATATGCCGAAGTAACGTCGATTTAGGTATTCTACAATCATTACTGCATTTATTTAGACCTTTGTTCCCCTCTTTGTACGCTACTAGCTCTAGTTCCATATCTGAGGCTGACCATTTTCCCTAATTTTTCCCTTTTGACATTTGCAAAAAAGACCAGACCACTTAGAAGCTCGTAGAGCAGACAAAATATTCCTAATTTGAAGTTAAATTTAGGCAACCGTTTATGGTTCAAATTGCGAAACTGTCAATAAAGTACATATTGTAACCTTATGTTCCTAAATACGTAAATTTTAAATACTTGTAAGTAGTGTAACATATGCCAAAAACTATGGCAATTTTAGTTACAATTACAAAAATGTTCCTTCCTTTAACAGAATATCAAAATTCTTTTAGAGACTTAGGTCTAATTTTATGCGAAAACTGTCCACAGCACACACAGACGGGAAATTGCTGAATTCTGACGGAAATTGGGATTGAATTTCGAAATTAAATTTGAAATTTAGAAATAAAGTAGAAATTTGGAAAACAGTCATAAAATCGAATCTAAAATAAAAACGGTCGAATTTAAAGAAAAAAATTCCAATCATTAAAAAAAAATTCTCAGAATTTTTACTTCATTTCAATTTTGAGATAATCTTGAAATTTACAAGAACCCTTTTTTTTTGAAGTTTCCTAAAAATATAATTCTCAGAATATTTACATTTTATTGAAATGTCAATCCAAGTTTGGAAAAATAAAGATTTTTGAAAAATTGTCGCAATTTTGAGAAAATGTTTCATTCCAAGTAGAAACCAGAAACATCGCATTTTGAAGTGCAAGTCAAAATTTCGAGAGAGACAAATTTGGAGAAACAAGAAATATTCGGAGTCAGGTTAAAAAAAAAGAAATTTTCAAAAAAAGCCGAATATTAAAATAATAACAATTTTTGAAAAGCGTTGAAATGTCGAGAAAAGAGCAGACATTTCTCGAAGAAAATTTAAAATTTCCAACTGAAAATTCAATTTTGAGAGAAACAAGTAGAATTAACAAATAAACCCAATGTTAGGAAAAAGTTGGATTTTTTAGAAAATCAAATTTAAAAAAATTCGAAAAAAGTCAAAATATTTCCAAAGATCGAATCTTGTAAAAAGTCACCATTTTCAGAAAAAATCAAATTTTGAAAACAAAAACATTTTTCTCGAAATTTTTACTTCTTTAGTTCAACTTTGACATTATTATATTTAAATTTCTCAAATTTTTTTTTACAAGAAGTTGAATTTGCAAGAAACCTTTTTCTGGAAAATTCTCAAAAATATTCACTTTTGATATTATGCCGATTTAATTTAGAGAAAATATACGAATTTCTAAAAAATCGAGATTTTAAGATAAAGCCAATTTCGAGAAAAAGGTTAACAACTTTCAGCAACTAAAATATCCCATTTTGAGAAAAAAATCGAAATTTCGAAAATAATGTGAATTTTAAGATTCAACTTGAAATTCCGAGGCCAAATTTAAAAAAGTCAAAATCTTTAAAAAAAGACAATTGATATTTAGAAAGGAGGCGGAATTTTTAAGAAAAAACGAGTTCTGAAAGAAGTGTCTGTAAAGTATAATTTTGAGAATAAAGTCGAAATTTCGAAATAGGCTAAATTTAAACTAATTTTTAGGTTTTAGTCGAAAACTGAAATACAAACCTTGTCTCCCGAAACCAAGAAAGATTAAAAAACACAACAAAGGTTGCTCTAACGTGTTTCGATAGCCAAGCTATCATCTTCAGAGAGATACTAACACCTAATCCTAAAATTTAACCATATATGTATACGTATATAAGGGTTAAATTTTAGGATTAGGTGTTAGTATCTCTCTGAAGATGATAGCTTGGCTATCGAAAAATGTTTTTTAATCTTTGTTAGTTTCAGGGGACAAGATCTATATTTCAATTTTTGAAGATAACCAACGACCACAAAAAAAAGAAAACGTCGAAATTCCCAGAAAAGTTAAATATCGTATTTTGAGATAAAAATAAAAAAATCAAGAAGAAGGGACACTTTCTGAAGTCAGATTCTAAAAGATCAAAATCTTCAGAGGAACCAGATGTTATGAAAAATAACAGAACTTGATAAAAAAAAACGAAATCTCGGGAAAAGCGTCGACATTTCCAGAAACATTTCGAAATGAAGGAATTTTAAGAAAAAAGTATCATTTTGAGAATAGTCCTTTATGAGAAAAAACGAACTTAAAAAAACATAATTAAAAAAAAACAGAATAACAAAAACCGAATTTGAAAAAAAAGGAATCTTAAGGAAAAGTACCCAAATTTCAATTTTTTTATTTCTGGAAATTTGGATTTTTTTCTCGGAATTTTTAAAAAAAGGATTGAAAAAAAAAATTTAAATCTAAAAAAAAGATCGTTAGTAAAAAAATTAACTAGAGAAAGTCAATTTATTTTTTGAAAAAAGGACAAATTTTGGGGAAAAGTTTAAATTCCCCGAATTTTTTCTGATTGCCTGAGTGGGAAGGAAAGAGTTGTATCCAAAATGTTGACCCTTTCTCTAATTGAGCTTTTCATAAAATTTTGACCTCAAAAATTTCTAATTTTGGAAAACTTTTTTTCTAATTTACACTTTTTAATAATTCCTACTATTGACAATTTGATTTTAATGAAATTAATTTTTTTTACAAATTCCTACTCTTTTCAAATTTTCGGCTTTTTTGAAAAGTATCAAATCTGCAGCTTTTGATTAAAGTATTGCATTTTCTTTTTTAATTTCGATTTTTTTTTTAAATTCTGAATTTCTCCAAATTTAAACTTTTTTAAAATTTTGATGCTTCTGACCATTTTCAATTTTTTTAATTTGAACTTGTCCGAAAATCGGTTTTCTTTTAATTCTTACTTTATTCGCTTTGAATTATATTCAAAATTTGACTGCCTGCAAAACTTTGAAAAAATGTCAATATTTCTTCAGAAATTTCCACTTTTTCAAAATTTCCCGTTCTGTTTTGTTAATTTGAGACATTTTTTTGAAAATTTTTACTTTTTTCGAAAACTGGGCTCTTTAAATTTAAAACTTCTTATCTCAATTTTGACTTATTGAAAATCTAGAAAATATTTGATTTATTCCGAGAATTTCAATTTTTTTTCAAAAATCGTTTTGACATCTGTGGTGCTTATCCTTCGTAATTAGGAAGAGAGGGAAGGAGGGTGGGAGGTAGAGAAGAAACAGGAAGATACAGACAGACAAAGAGAAAGCGAGAAAGAAAGCAAGAAAGAGACATAGAGAAAAAGAGAGAGAGAGAGAGAGAGAGAGAGAGAGAGAGAGAGAGGAGAAGAGAGAGAGAGAGAGAGGGAGAGAGAAGGAGGGAGAGAAGAGAGAGAGGGAGAGAGAGAGGGAGGGAGAGAGGGATCGAGAATCAATGAAGAAGTTTGAACGGAGTGACGAATTAGGAAGAGAGGGAAGGAGGTGGAGGAGAGAAGAGAACAGGAAGATAAGAAGAAAGAGAGAGAGAAAAAAGAGCGAGAAAGAAGAGAGGGAAAGAAGAGAGAGGAAGAGAGAGGAAGGAAAGAAAAGAAGAGAGAGAGAGGAGAGAGAGGAAGGAGAGGAAAGAGGAAGAGAGAGAGGAGAGAAGAGAGGAAGAGAGAGGAGAGAGAGAAGAGAGGAAGAGAGAGAGAGAGAGAAGAGAAGGGAGAGAGAGGGAGAGAGAGAGAAGAAGAGAGGAGAGAGAGGAAGAGAGAGAGGAGAGAGAGAGAGAGAGAGAGAGAGAGAGGAGAGAGAGAGAGAGAAGAGAGAGAGAGAGAGAGAGGAGAAGAGAGGAGAGAGAGGAGAGAGAGGAGAGAGAGGAGAGAGGGAGAGAGAGGAGAGAGGGGAGAGAGGGGAGAGAGGAGAGAGAGGAGAGAGAGGAGAGAGTGGAGAGAGAGGAGAGAGAGGAGAGAGAGGAGAGAGAGGAGAGAGAGAGGAGAGAGAGAGAGAGAGAGAGAGAGAGAGAGAGAGAGAGAGACAGCTAAATTTCCAGAAAGTTGGTTGGACTTTTGCAAGGAAAATTTTCACGAAATTTTTTGTCTTTTCAAAGAATTTATTTATTATTTATTTTATTTCCAAAAAATCATTTTTAAAATTTTCAAATAAATATTTTTAGATTTTTATCAAAACATCGACCAAACTTCTAGAAAACATTATTTTGATAAAAGTCAAAATTTGTAGAAAGTCGAAATTTCAAAAAAGTTCGAAATAGGAAAAAGCAAATTTTCATATGTAGAATAAAAAAATGAAAAATTTGAAATTTTTGTCTTTTTACAAAGTTTATTGATTATTTTTATTTCCAAAAAATCATTTTTAAAATTTCCAGATACATATTTTTAGATTTTTATCGAAAGATCGACAAATTTTTTAGAAAACAGTATTTTCATAAAAAAGTCAAAATTTGCAGAGTTCGAAATAGGAAAAAGCAAATTTTCATATGTAGAATAAAAAAATGAAAAATTTGAAATTTTTAGACAGTCGGATTCTGATAAAAGAAGTCGAATTTCGAGAATAAATTCGAAATTTCAAAAGTAAAAGTCTCCTCAGTTGAATATGAATTTTTCTTCATCTGCATGTTCCAGGTGGGGAGGCAAACGTCCTACCCTGCTCTCGGTTTTCTTCCCACATTTGCTTCTAGAAACCAGCATCTTCTGTATTTTAGTTTTGCAACTGTCAGATAAAAGCGAAAAATTGAAATACAAATCTTGTACCCTGAAACCAAGAAAGATTAAAAAACATAACAGAGCTTGCTCTAACGCGTTTCGATAGCTGAGCTATCAACTTCAGAGAGATAAAAAAAAGTGAAGCAGAAAAAAATTCTTTCATTGTGTTTTTTTTTTCAAAACAGTATCATTTTTCTTGACGCCTCTCAATCATCGGATATTTGCGCCCCGAAGTAGCCTCAGGACCCATCGGGCAAATATCTGATGGGTCAATATCAGATGCGTCGGTCTGACTGAGAGGCGTCAAGAAAAATTAGGCTACTGTGATTAATGTCCTACGCAATAAAAATTTTCTGAATAACTTTGGGTGTACACATTTTCACATCATATCAAATTGCTGTTATTTGTAGGTTAAACGCTTCATCTTCATCTTGTTGCAGTAATTAATTTAAACATGAAATCCATTGACCTTTCAAAATTTGAAGAGCATTTATTGCATTAGCAACACCGGAATCATCCCGATGATGCGTAGAGAAAATAATAGCAATAAAACGCTTAGTTTTAAAAGCGGGAAAAATGTAACCTATATCAGTAAGGTTGTCCTATTTATAAAGAGGTTTTGGGATTAGGAATTCAAATTCTAACCAACTCTGTCATAAGTATAAACGATGTTGTTGTAGAATTAATGAAGTAATCCTTTTATCTTATCTGAAATCGTCAAAATTCTTGTAAAAATGCATCGGGACAAAGATCCCAATATCTTGCAATTAGTCAGTGTACTTGAGGAGATATGCGCATGCAAAATCTTTTCGCTTGTGCCACGACTTTGGCTTGTGGATATTGGGAGAGATAAAGAAAACAAAAGATTTAATAATAGCACTCTGCCGCCTTACGTCATTCTGCTCTATGAGAACGAATTTAGTTGCCAAATACTATCTATAAAATTCGGCGCAAACAAATTTTCTCAAGTCATTCTGACACGATTTCCCTTCGCTCGGAAGGATCATTTCTAAGAAAAGATTTTTCCTAGGAACTTTTACGTAAGCTGTGCAAGTAAAAAGTGTAGGATCTATAAAATCATTTAAACGTTATCATTGCAAGGCATTCCTGTCTGATTTAATTAAGAGCATCAGTGCGCTCCTATGGTAATAACAATTAGCTATTAACTTTCAATTAAATCTAATTGATGATCTGCGCACCATTAATCTCTTGAATGTCTCACCTAGTATGAGAAGAGACTCGCGAGGTATGAAGGGATATCAGTCTCCTGTGCTGGGCTAACAAAGAAACGTTATTGATCCGATCTTCAGTTGTTGCAGCCCTAGTGGCTCCAGGGCCTGCCAGGCCTACAGAGAGGTACAAGGAGGGTAGCGTCCCTCATAACAAAACCAAACGCTCTCTGTCCCCTTCCGAATGTTTCTTTTTATTAAATGACAACATGGAAAAACACAAATAAAAGACACAAATTAAATAATTGGAACGTTTCGAAAGTAGAACAGTTTCTCATTTCGTCGGGGAAGCAGAATATGTAGTTACAAATTGTATATCCTTTCGCGTTCAAAGAATAACTTCCTATAAATTCCGAGTTGACCTTAAAATTCGATTGAAAGAAGGAACCAGGCGGCGTTTTGGCAACTTGCCGACTTCAACTTTAACACCTGTAATTTTAAATTTGCTTTCGAACATACAAGTTATGCCCCATTTAGTTGCGGACAGAAATAAAAACTTTTAATTAAAAGGTTCATTTTTTCTTATTAATTCTTGTATTGTTATTTTAAATGGTTTTTAAAGCATTTTAGTTTTTTTAGATAATTTCTTGCAAAAGTAGACAAAACATTAAATGTATAAATATATAAGAAAACCCAAAGTTTTAGAAGATTTTCGTAAGGGTGTAGTATAGGGCCAGTGGAGTAACTAGCGAAGGGTTAGGCGGTGCCATGCACCGGGGCGTGAAGCCCAAGGACCCCTCGATTCATGACCAGCAAACCTCGAATTAATGTCATAAAATTTTCTCTCATCTTTAGAACATAAATATTACAATCGATGCTTTCCCTAGCAATGTGTCCTTTTGGAGGAAATACCTCAAATACAGTGGTGACCTGGAATTTTAGGCCCCACCAACAGTTTTGATGCTATTCAGATAAATTAACCTCCTAGTATCAAGGTCTATTTTCAAATTTAATGTAATACCAAATTGTCCAAAATGGAATCCAGAACAACTCAAATAATTTATGTTTTTTAACAATGATTGGGGGATATCTAAACAAATATACATATTTGATTCCAATTATGTAACTTCAGGAGCTTCTAAGCTTAAGTTTTCACCTTAAATTCCTTAGATTCCTTCCAAGTTTCCAAATTTTCAGTTTTCATGTAGAATTTGCGAAATTTTAATTGAAATATTACATGGGTATAGGCAGGCCCGGATTTAGAACAATTGGGACCAATCGGGCCCTGCACTTGAAGGGGCCCCGCATCACCACCAAAATTAACAAAAAGTTATTTTTTGAAATTTAAAGCAAATTGCTTTTGACCATAAACGATAAATTATAAATTATTCAAATAATTAAAACTATATTTATGTTAAGTAAGCATTGATGGATGAGATTTATTATTGTGTTTATTACTAGCTGCTACCCGCGGCTTCGTTCGCGTGAAATTGATTAACTGTTTTAATTTCTCGAGGTTTGATTAAAAAAAAAAACTTTCCATGTTAAGCATTGCCCATTTCTCGGTGCAGTAATTAATTGAATCTACTAACCAAGTTTAGGAGATCAAATTTTCAGATTTAAAGTTGAAATTTCGAAAAAGAGCGAAACTTTAAAAATAAATCTTTCAGAAAACTTTAAATGTCAAAACTTCAAAAAAGTGGAAATTTTAAAAAAAAGACGCAATTTCCAAAGGTTGATTCTTGTAAAAAAAAATGGCAATTTCCGTAACAAGTCAAATTTAAATAAAAAACTAATGCAACTTTCAAAAATATTTCTCTTTGAATTTTTATTTTATTTAAATGATGCCAGTATCGATTTACATCTCAATGCAGATGACATCGATGCATCTTTTGCTGATCTTTTTAGATTAGTACGCTTGAAAATGCCAGTTATGCTGGCGAAATACATATCGCGTAATTATTTATTTAATTGCCGATGTGGTAAAGGGGTGAAACCTTCTGTGGACTTAATTACAAGCCACAATGTTTAGTTCAGTGCTTTAGTAAATGTTATCATTTCTTGAAATTTACAAGAAATACTTTTCTCAAAATTTTCTAAAAATATTGTTCTCAGACTTAGATTTATATTAAAATTTCGATCCAATTTTAAAAAATAAACGAATTTTGTGCAAAAGTGGAAATTTTCAAAAAAAATTCAATTTTAAATGGAAATGTCCAGAAAGAGAATATATTTAAGAAGGCGATTCATCGCCATATATCCTTGTTTCCGCATCCTACTCGCTGTGCTTTAAGGACATAATGGGGTTGCCCTTACCGAGTGGATTAAACTTAAAAAAAAATATGAATTTTGAGATAAAATTCAAAATTTGCAGAATAAGAAGAATTTCGAACAATAATTTGAAATCACTGGGAATCAAATTTAAAAAAGAAATAAAGAAAAAACAGATAATTGACAAAATGGATTTTGAGAAAAAAATCACGATTTTTGAAAAATACGTACAATTTAGAGAAATTAAAAGAAAAAGATCGCACTGTCTAAAAAAATATTTCAACTTTCCAAGAGAAAATCCAATTTTAAGATCAAAATTGGAATTTTGAAAATAAACTAGTAAATTCGAAAAAGACAAATTTCGAGGAAAAAAGTTGAAAAAGTTAGTGTTCAGCAAATCATGTTAAGAACAAAAACCTAACCTTTCACAGAAGTTCGAAAAGTGTTCAAAATTTGAAAAAAGTTTTCAATGGTTTAATTTTTTGAAAAAGTCGAATTTTCAGAAAAAAATCTCAATTTCCAAAAACATTTTTCTTAAAATTCAGTAAAGACGTCGAATTTGTAAGAAACCTTTTTTTATACATTCTCAAAAATATTTTTCTCAACATTTTTTCTGACATTCCAATTTAATTTAGAGGGAAAACATTTTCAAAACCATAAAACATCACATTTTGATATAAAAGTGAAAATTTGTTAAAAAAAGACAAATATTAAAAAAAAACTCCGGAATTTCGAAATAAATAAACCATTTTTGAAACAAAAGTTCAAAAAGTAGAATTTTGAGGAAATGGCAAAAACTATTTTAAGAGGAAAAGCAAAAATTTTGAGAAAAAAGATGAATTTATCAAGAAAATATTAAATATCGGATATTGAGATAAACTTCAAAACTTCATGAAAAAGAAACCAGTCAAAATTTCCAAAAAATCAGATTCTAAATTTCAAAAAAGCTAATTATTGAAAAATATCGAAATTTGAAAAAAAACGAAATTTCGAAAAGGATAAAAAATTCAAAATATTTCAGAGAAAGTCAAATTTTAAGAAAAAAGTCGAGATTTTGAAAAAATAATCCAAACTCTAAAAAGACGAAATTAGGAGAAAATGATCAAAAAAAAATCTAAATTTTGGGAAAAAGCGTTTAATCTTTTGGTGAAAATTTGAAATTTTCCAGAAGCAGTAAGATTTTACTGAAATTAAGAAAGAAAAGCTAATTTTAAGAAAAAAGAAACATGAAATTTTAAGGATAAAATGGAAATTTCCTGGGTAAATATTTATTTGCTTTGACTGCTCGACTGAGAGAAAGACAGGCGCCCTGCTTTGCCTCATGTGGCGTCAGAAAATATCCAATATTGTGTACTTATCGAAATTTTGACAAAAGAATTGAAACTTTCAGAAATTTTTCGTAATTTTCTTAAAAAAATTTTTTTCAGAAAAATATACCTTTTTTATCAGAAGATCAATCAAATCGAGAAAAAAGCGAATTTTAAGAAAAAAAACATGAAATTAAAAAAAAAATGGAAATTTCCTGGGTGAATATTTATTTACTTTGACTGCTGGACTGAAAGAAAGACAGATCGATTAAATCGAGAAAAAAGCGAATTTTAAGAAAAAAAACACGAAATTTTAAGAAAAAAAATGGAAATTTCCTGGGTGAATATTTATTTTCTTTGACTGCTCGACTCAGAGAAAGACATGCGCCTTACTTGGCTTCATGTGGCGTCAGAAAATATCCAATATTGTGGTACACATCGAAATTTTGACAAACGAATTGAAACTTTCAGAAATTTTTCGTAATTTTCTTATAAAAATTTTAAATTTCAAAAAAATAAACCTTTTTTATCAGAAACTCGACCAAATCGAGAAAAAGCGAATTTAAAGAAAAAAACATGAAATTTTAAGAAAAAAATGGAAATTTCCTGGGTGAATATTTATTTTCTTTGACTTCTCGACTTAGAGAAAGACAGGCGCCCTACTTTGCCTCATGTGGCGTCAGAAAATATCCAATATTGTGGTACACATCGAAATTTTGACAAACGAATTGAAACTTCCAGAAATTTTTCGTAATTTTCTCAGAAAAATTTTAAATTTCAAAAAAATATACCTTTTTTATCAGAAGATCGATCAAGTCTAGAAAAAGGCAAATTTTATTAAACAAGATGAAAAATTGCCGCATTAAAAAAGTCGAAATTTTCAGAAAAGTTCGAATTTCCAGAAATGGCGAAATTTTGAAAAAAAAAGACAAAGTTTTAAATAAAATGTTGAAGTTTTGATAAAGTCATGTTTGATAAAAAAAAGTGGAATTTTAAGAATAAATGCAAAATTTCAAAAAAAGACAAATTTTGTAAAAAGTGCGAAATTTCAGAAAAAAGTCGAAATTTCGAAAAAATATTTCAAGAAAAGAATCAATTTTGAAGCTGGATAGAAATTTTTTGTTCCCCAGTTGAATGTATAAATTTTCGGTTTGTTGCATGAACTAGAGGGGAGCAAGCGCCCACCCTGCTCTATTCTAGCTACGCCTATGGTTAGCTAGGATAGGTAACAGAAATAAAATTAAACATAATCAACTATCCAAAGTTACAAACAGTGTATGCAATTTCATGGTATGTTAAAGTGAAAACAAAAACTAAAAAAAATAGACCCCCCCCAAGATTACGTTTAGGAGAAGGCAACAATCATTGTGAAAAATTAATTTAAAAAAGGAAACTACGAGACTTACTCGCCAAGTAGGTATTTTTTTATTTAAATTCAATTACGTGAATAGGAAAGTATTGAATTTCCAGATTAAAGAGGATTTCGAAAAAAGAAAGAACTTTGGGAAAAAAGTAAGCTAAGAAAATCCAAAAGGCTAATCTAGCGGAAAACTTCGAAAATGTAAAATATCCAAAACTTCAATTTGCTGAAAAAGTCGCAATTTTCAAAATAAATCCTATTTAAAGAAAGAAATTTCAAATTCCAAAAATATTTTCGTCAGAATTTCCAGCTTAATCTTGCAAGAAATTTTTCTACAAATTTTCTAAAAATCTTATTCTCAGAATATTTAGTTTTTTATTAAAATTTCGATCCAGTTTTGGAAAAATAAAACATCGAATTTTGAGATACAGGTTCTGACCAAATTTTCCAAAAATGTCTAGTTTTTTGAAAATGATGATTTTCTAAAATTTAACCTTTTTAAAATCTTGACTTTTTTTTGGAAAATGTCATTTTTCTTTAATTTCCACTCTGCAAATTTGTACTGTGTTAAAAATGTGGAATTTTTGAAAGCTGAACTATTTTAAAAATGACAGTTTTTTAAAATTTCGACTTTACCAAAATTTGATTTTTTTTTTCAAAATTTCAACTTTTTGAAAACTTGCGATTTTTTTAAATTTCAACCTTTATTTGAGAATTTCGATTTTTTAAAACGTTCCATTTTTTTTAAATGTCGAATTTCAAGAAAACTACCGAAATTTCTAGCGGAAAACTTCGAAAAATGTCAAAATTTCCAAAACTTCAATTTGCTGAAAAAGTCGCAATTTCCAAAATAAATCCTATTTAAAGAAAGAAATTTCAAATTCCAAAAATATTTTCGTCAGAATTTCCAGCTTAATCTTGCAAGAAATTTTTCTACAAATTTTCTAAAAATCTTATTCTCAGAATATTTAGTTTTTTATTAAAATTTTGATCCAGTTTTGGAAAAATAAAACATCGAATTTTGAGATAAAAATCCAAATTTCGAGAATAAAAAGAATTTTGAGAATCAATTTGAAATTTCCGGAAACTGAAATTTAAAAAAAAAATTTTAAGAAAAATGGGTTTCAAAAATAAAATAATTTTGAAAAATACCATCGAAATTTCGAGTAAAAGTTAGACATTTCTAGAATATATTAGACATTTTAGAGAAAATATAATTCAATTTTGAGAGGAAAAAGTAGAATTTTGAGAATAATTTGTAATTTCGAGAAGTCAAATCTTGCGAAAAAACTAATTTTTGAAGTCAGAATTTTTATAAAATTTAATATAAAATAAAAATTTAACCTTCCAGAAAAACTAAATTAATAAAAATGTTCAAAGATCGAATTTTGAAAACAAGAACGCAATTTCCAAAATATTTTTCTCGAAAGATATATTTTTTAATTTAAATTTGGACGCAAAGTGAAATTTCGGTAAAGGTTTTTCTAAATTTCGAAAATATAATTTTTTTAATATTATTTTCTTATCAACATTATGTCGAATTCAGAAAAAGTAGACGAACCTTGGGGAAATCGAAATATCAAGGAAAAGCCAATTTTGAGAAAATAGTCGATATTTCCGGAAAAACCATCAAATTTTGAGATAAAAATTGACAGTTCGAAATGAAAGTCGATTTTGAGGTGAGAAGTTGAAAGTTAAATTTTAAAAGGTGTAACTTTTCAGAAAGACGACTGTTAAAAAAATAGCGAAATTTTCAAAAAAGACGATTTTTGAATGAATGTCCAAAAAGTAGATTTTCAAGAGTAGTATTAAAATTTTGAAAAGAAAAATACCAATTTCGAGGATAAAGACGAAACTTCGAGGAAGAAATGAAAATTTCGCACCGAAAGTCAAATTTTGAGAAAATATTGAAATTTTGAGCGAATAACAGCTTTACAGGAAAAAGTTGAGATTTTCAGGAACATAAAAGATTGGATTTTGAGGCAAAGTCAAAATTTCGAAAAAAAAAACGGATATCGAGAAATCTATCGAGAAAGAGACGAATTTCGGGGAAAAAATCGAAATTTTCAAAAACAAAAAGGAATTTTAAAGAAATAAAATTGAAATTTTGAGAACAAGATCTACATTTCCATAAAAATACGAATTTTACGGAAAAAATCTAAATTTCCGAAAATTAAAATATTGAATTTTGAAATAAAAATCAAAATTTAGCGTAATGGACAAATTTTAAGAAACCAATCAAAAAAAAATTTTAATTTTTTTTTAAAGTCAAAGGTTTCTTAGAAGTCGAAATATTCAAAATTTTTCAGAGAAAGAATAAAAGGGGATTTTCGAGGATAAAGACGAAAGGGGAAAATTGACCAATAGGTGGCGGTAGTACTGAGAGTCACACGCTTGACCTCTGTTAATTCTATAGTACTTACTTGTCGGAACATTTGTTAGCATTCAAGTTGGAGATACCAAACTGACGAGATCTAACAAGATCGAAACAGGTCTTTGGTTTCCAAACTTCGAATCTAATAAGTATTCAAACCTATTGGTCTGTGTATTAGAAAAAAATGGAATGTCAATTTTTAAGAAAATAGTAACATTTTGGGAATAGTCGTTTACCAAAGACGAATTTCGATAAATAAAAAAGTCGAAATTTTGAGAAAAAGCCGAATTTGAGAAAAAAATTAAAATTTCTAGGAACATGAAAGATTGAATTTTAAGATTAAATCGTTTAGAAAAATGTTGGACTTTAAGAAAACTATCGAAATTTTCCAAAACAAAAAAAGATTTTGAAAAAATTAAATTGTTTGAAGAAAAAGCTAAAAATTTTGAGAAAAATATGAATTTTAAGAAAAAGTCGAAATTTCCAGAAATATAAATAGTGAATTTGAAGTAAACATCAGAATTTAAGAAAAGAGTCAAAATTTCTGAGTCGGATTCTCAAAGGTTGCAAAAATCAAAATTTTTCAGAGACAGTCCATTTTTTGAGAAAAAAGCAGAGGCTTTTGCTAGTAAAGTCGACGAGTGTTTACCTCCCCCTGATTCATGCAGCCAAATGAATATAACTATTCAGCTTTTTCGTACTTTCACTTTCAATTTACTTTGTTTTCAAAATTGATTTATTTTTCGAAATTTCGACTTATTTACCAAAATTTGACTTTTCTCTCAAATTTGACTTTCTATAGAAAATTTCGAATTTAACTAAATTACAACTTTTTTCACGAAATCTAGACCTTTTTCTCAAATTTTTGGATTCATATTTCAAAATTCGTTTTTTTCTGGAAATTGATGTTATTCTTGAAATCGACCATTTTCTCCAAATTTCGATATTTTTTCAACATCCGTTGTTTAACGAAATTTGAACTTCTGAAAATCCGATATTTTATGTTTCTGGAAAATTCAAATTTTTCCTCGAAAGTGGTTTTCTTTGTCAAAATTTCGATTTTTCCTAAATTGGTCAGGTACTGCCGATTTTATTTTTAAAATTTGCCCTGAAGATTTGAGTTTACCTGCGAAATTCTAATTTTTTTTTTGCTATTGGACTTTTCACCTTTTTAAAATTTCATTTTTATTCTCAAAATTTGACTTTGTTATTTTAATTATATTTACAGAGTTTTAAAACTTTCTTTAAAAATTTTCGATTTTTTTCCTAGTTTCGATTTTTTCCTTCAAATTTCAATTTTTTTACGAAATATCGTCTCATTATTGAAAATTCCATTATGTTTCTGAACTTGGTGCTTTTTTGAGATTGTAATCTTTTTAAATTCTGCATTAATACGAAACTTGTCCCCTGAAACCAAGAAAAATTATAAAACACAACAAACGTTGCTCTAACGTGTTTCGACAGCCAAGCTGTGATCTTCAGAAAGATACTTGGCTGTCGAAACGCGTTAGAGCAAGGTTTGTTGTGTTTTTTAATCTTTCTTCAGGGGACAAGTTCTGTTTTTCAATTTAAGTCAGAATTTAAAAAGATTACAATCTCAAAAAAAGCACCATGTTCAGAAACATAATGGAATTTTCAATAGGAAGTCGATATTTCATAAAGGAAGGAAGGGCCAGTCCGTTCCACCAACAAAATTTCTGACTTTCCGGAAATTTGAAGTTGATGTTATAGTTTGCCTTATTCTGGAAATTTTGTTATTTATCTCAAAGATAGATATTTGAAGTTTCTAGAAATTTTGAGTTTTTCATGAAAATAAATTCGTCTTTATTTTAGAAATTCCGACTATTTTCAAAATTTGAACTAAAAATGTTAGTTTTATTGCGAAATTTCTATTTTTTTTCGAAATTTGTACTTTTTCTCGAAATTTGAACTATTTTTCAAAATTTTATCTTTGTTCTCAAAATTTGACTTTGTTTTCTTAAAATTTTTAAAGATTTTTAAATTTTTTTTGGAAAATTTCGATTTTCTTTCTTGAAATGTCGATCTTTTCCTCCAAATAAATATCCATTTTCTATTTGAAATTATTTTATTTTTCTGAACATGGTGCTTTTTATGAAATTTCGACATTTTTATATTCTGGTTTTTCGGAAATTTTGACTTGTTCTTAAAGTTTGCCTTTTTCTCGAAATTTTGATTTTTATCTCAAAATTCGATATTCGAGATTTCTGAAAATAACGACACTTTTTCGTCAAAATTCGGAAATTTTGCCTTTTTATTAAAATTAGCTTTTCTCCTTAACTTAAAATTCGGCTTTATTTTGACTTTATTCCCAAAATTCAACTTTTTTTCTCAAAATTTGACTTTCTCTCGAAAGTTTCGAATGTTTTTTTAAAATCTCAATTTTTTCTCGAAATTTGGACTTTTTTTTTTAAATTATGTTTTATTTTTAAATTTATTCATTTTTCTTAATATTCGTCTCTATTTGAAAATTTCGACTTTTTTTGTTTGATTTTCTTTTAAATTAAAAAATCGCCTTATTCTCTAAGCGATATTTCGTTTAAAATTTGAAATTTTATGTTCTAAAATTTCGACTTGTTTCTAGAATTGAGTTTTCCCCAAAATTTCGACTTTTTCCCCAAATCAGTTTATTTTATTTCTACAAAATGTTCGCAATTTTAATAAAATAGTAAAAATATTTGAACAAATATTTTCAAGAAAATTCGGGAAACAGATTTCGTGTAACAACCTCTTAACGATTATTTTAATAGTGGAATAAAAAAGGAAAAATTGTTAATAATTTATTTTTCGAAATTTCGGGGTTTTTCTCGGATTTCTATTTTTTCGGAAATTGCCACTTTTTTCATGAAATTCGACTTTTGGAAATATCTAACTTTTAACATGATATTTTATTTAATATTTAACTTTTAACATTTTTCGAGTTTATTTTAAATCAGATTTTCCAAATATTCTGATATTTCACCAAATTTGGATCATTTTCTTGAAATTGGTTTTTTTCGAAATTTCAAGTGTATTCTCAAAATTCTATTTTTCCTCAAACTTTCGACTTTTTTTCATATTTTAGACTTTTTTCAAATATTTTACTCCTTTTGAAAATTTCGACTCTTTTAAGTTTAAATTTTTTCTAAAATTTGTACCTTTTTGAAATTGTCGATTATTTTGAAAATTTTGACCTTTCAAGGTTTAGATTTTTTGAAAATTAAATTTTTTTTTAAAATTTCGCCTTTTTTTTAGCATTTCCAATTTTGGAAAAATGTTCCTTTTTTTTAAATTCGATTTTTGTTTAGGTTCTGACCAAATTTTCCAAAAATGTCTAGTTTTTTGAAAATGATGATTTTCTAAAATTTACCCTTTTTAAAATTTTGACTTTTTTTGGAAAATGTCATTTTTTTTAATTTCCACTCTACAAATTTGTACTGTTCTAAAAATGGGGAATTTTTGAAAGCTGAACTATTTTAAAAATGACAGTTTTTTAAAATTTCGACTTTACCAAAATTTTATTTTTTTTTTCAAAATTTCAACTTTTTGAAAACTTGCGATTTTTTTTAAATTTCGCTTTTTTTAAATTTCAACTTTTATTTGAGAATTTCAATTTTTGAAAACATTCCATTTTTTTTAAATGTCGAATTTCAAGAAAACTACAGAAATTTCTCTAATCAAAAAAAGATTTTGAAAAAATTAAATTGAAATTTGAAGAAAAAGATGAAAATTTCAAGAAAAATATGAAGTTTAAGAAAAAGCAGAAATTTCCAGAAATATAAATACTGAATTTTGAAGTAAAAATCAGAATGTCGCGTGTAAGGCAGATTTTAAGAAAACAGTCAAAATTTCTGAGTCGGATTCTCAAAGGTTGCAAAATTTAAAATTTTTCAGAAACAGTCCAATTTTTGAGAAAAAAAGAGGGTTTTTGCGAGTAAAGTCGAAAATAATAAAATTTCGAGAAAAGATTAAATCGAAATTTAGAAACAAGTCGTATCGAAATATTAAAAAAAGACGAATTCGAGGAAAATAATTGAAATTTCCAACAACAAAAAGAAATTTTGAAAAAGTAAAATTGAGATTTCAATAAAAAGATCAAAATTTCGGAAAAAAATGCGAACTTTAAGAAAAATTCTAAATTTTTAGAAATATAAAATATTGAGTTTTGAAATAAAAAAACTTCAAATAAAATGCAGATCTTAAGAAACTAGTCAAAATTTCTGAAAATCACATATTTTAGAAGGTCTAAAAACTTTAAACTTTTCATAAAATGTCCAATTTTTGAGAAAAAGAGGAAATTTGATGTTAATAAAAAAATTGAAATAATAAATGGTCGAGATTCTAAGAAAAAGATAAATTTTGAGGGAGAAGACGAAGAAGGAATGAAATTTCCAGAAAAAACGGAAATGCACAAATTTTGAGAATAGCCATTCACCAAGTTTGAAAAAAATCGAAATTTTGAGTAAAAGATGAATTTTGAAAAATAAGTTCTTCAGGAACATATACGATCGAATATTGACGTAATGTCGAAATTTTAAAAAAGGCGAATTTTAAGAAAATTATTGAAAAAGGAAAAAAGCTTGCATTTTTTTTAAATTTCGCTTTTTTAAATGTAAATCTTTATTTAAGAATTTCGATTTTTTAAAGCATCCCATTTTTTTTAATGTCGAATTTTTTTGAAATTTTCTGTTAAGTATTTTGCAAAATTTTGGATTAAAACAATTTTTTTTTTCCAAATATTTGACTTTTTTTTAAAATTGTTACTTTTTTGAAAGTTTCGACTTTTTAAAATATTTTGATCATTTTTCAAAATTTTGATTTTTTGAAAATTTCGAGTTTTTTAAAAATTTTGACTATTATTTCGCATTTTTCCAAATAATAATTCCTCAAAATTTGGTCTTTGTTTTTGAAATTTCGCCTTTTCTCATAATTTTAGTGGTCCTTAGTTATCTTCAAAAATTGAAATACAAATCTTGTCCCCTGAACACAAGAAATATTAAAAAACGCAATAAAGGTTGCTCTAACGCGTTTCGGTAGCCAAGCTATCATCTTCAGAGAGATACTGGCTTTTTTGGCTTTTCTTCAATATTCAGACTTCGACAAGTTTGACATAATTTAAAATTTGATTTAATAAAAATTAAAATTTCTTTCGAATTTCGACTTTTTTTTTAATTTTGACATTTAAAAAAAAAATGTTATCCAAATATTTTCAATAAAATTACGATTTTTAAAAAAGTTCCACTTTCCTGATCATTTTGTCTTTTCTAAAGTAAAGTGACCTTTTAAAAACTTAGGTTTTTTGAAAACTAAAAACTCTTCAATTTGTTTTAAATCTCGACACTTTTTTAAAATTTTAAAACTTTTTGAAATTTTAGATTATTTCCCAAATTAAAATTTCTTTCTCAAAAATTTAGAAACTTGTCGAATTTTGTTTTTTGAATAATGTCAAAATTTTGATATTTTTTGATTTTTTAGAAAATCTGAACATTTTATCTTTCTATGAAAGTCTTACATTTTTTCAAAATTTCGATTTTGATTTCAATATTTTCGACCAATTCAAAATTTTACATTATTTTTTGACAATTTTGACTTGTTTGAAACTCCTTAATTTTTTTCAAAATGTTAATTTTCTACTTCTTTTATAAATTCTTTATATATAAATTTGAAATTTTTGAGTTAAAAGTTGTCTTAATTTTAAATATTTAATTTTATCGAAAATTTCATTTGTTCTAAATTTTGACATTTTTTAAAATGGAAAGAGATTTTCAAAAAACTCTTGTTTTGACATTTCCAATCGTGGAGTTCTTTAATATTCATAACTATTAAACTTTATTAACGATAAAAACGCAACCAAATTTATGTTAGCAAATATTTATCGAAAACCTTGTGGAATTTTTAAATTTGGTTACGTTTTTATCGTTTATAAAGTTTAATAGTTAGGAACTCTTATTTTTTAAAATTGAAATACAAATCTTGTCCCCTGAAACCAAGAAAGATTAAAAAATACAACAAAAGTTGCTGTAACGAGTTTCGATAGCCAAGCTATCATCTTCAGAGAGATACTTATTTTTTGAGAATTTTGACTTTTTTAAATTTCGACTTCTTTTTAGATTCCCGCTTTTGTGGACATTGGCTTTCAAATTTTCGATTTAATATTTTTTCAAAAATAGTGACTATTTTTTAAAATGTGTACGTAGAACAGATTCATAGGTCTTTTCCTTAAACAAATGTCGAACTGTTTAAGGGGCTGTTCAAACATTTGACTATTTCTCGAAATTTTCATTTTTTTTAAATTCGACTTTTTTTCAAAATTTCGACATTTTCTTGAAATTTTGACTTTTATGTGGTAAATTATAGTATACAAATACTTGCTAATAACATATAAAATTCTTCAAACTAGGTATCTAAAATATAAAATGTAGAAAGTAAAAATTTTCGACAAGTGTCAACTTGTAACATGCAACACGAAACTGATAATATAAATTTCACGATTACAACGAGGTATATTTGGTGCAATGCTACGATGCCAACGATGCCAACGATGCCAATTCCCCGATTACATACTTCGGAAAAGTAATCGGTGATTAAAATCCGATTACATTTTTACTTACTCGTGCAGGTCTCTAGTAGGTATAGAGTAGGTATGGTAGGTAGTAGGTATGAGGGGGAACCTCATCCTTAACCAAGCCTCACTGTAATAGTCGCTTTGCAAAGCTATTTAGCTTAAATATTATGAAATAAAGGGATCGATGGAAAAAAGCTTAAATTAGATGCTACAATTTAGCTTATTATTATTTATCCATTAAAAATGTTAAAAACCAACGACTTCTCAACGTAGATTGCTTTATATTCGAACAAGTAAAGAAAGACAAATTATGTTGAATATGGCTTTTATCCGTTATTGTTATCTTTTGCGAAATAAAAGCCGTCACTGCAGTAGAAAATGGCACAATAGAAGCCTTAACAAAGAATACAACTTCAGCTTCTTCTCTGTGCTAAAGTCCGCATGGAGCACATTGCGTCTTCCAGCCAGCCTGCAGACAATATGTTACCGAAGAGCTCCCCTAAGTCGAACCAAGCGGGCATCTAAACAGGAGGGAATCAGAGTTTGTGGCGAGGGTGCACAGCAGCAGGGGCAGGTGTGAGTGTTGTGTAAAAATGCTGAACAAGAAGAAACCCTGAAACCAACACGACAGACGCGGTGGCGAAGACTCGATCAATACGAACCTCTGCCACTTCAGCTAAAACAGTGACTGAAACTGAAATATGAGAGTTATAAAGAGGACATATTACTTTGTTTATTTTGCCATCTACTAAAAAACTGTTTGTTAAACCGCGCTCGAGTTTGACAGAATTTTACCGACAACTCTTCACGAAAAAGTTTGTAAATCTAATTTCTCTTTCAAACGGAATAGTGTGAAGCTGGAAAACGAATTATTAGGACAAACCGAAAAAATGGTGCCAAGGTTATTTTATTCACATCGAAAAGTAATGCTTTAATTTCTGGGACAATTACGATAATATTATTCTTAGCTTTTTTTTTCAATCGCAGCAGCTGTTAATAGTTAACAAATTATTCGCATTTTATTGGAACAAAAGCAAAAAACAACGATCCGCAGATGGAAAAATCTTGAAGGCGATGATACACTCTTCTTCTTGTTAAATTTACATAATGTCAAGGAGGAAAGCCGCTTTATAAGAAAGATATTGCTTCGACATTGCCTTTTCCGTTGAGGTCACTCCCAAGAAGGATTTCTTATACGCTCAGGTTGTTTTACTGAATCATGCGGTGAAGTATTCTATTCTAGGAAAAAATATTTAATTGATTTATTGTTTCTTCATTTGTTTTGTTTTAATTCTTCAAGTACTTATGCAGAAGTCCGCACAAATATGCAAAAATGCACGTTCATAGAAAGCGCACTTTGTAATTATCTCGTAATGAATCACTTCTTCTATCATTGCTGATGAATACAATATTTTTCACGGCACTTGAGCGTTTAAGGTACGGGCGTGTTTCATTTATAATTTAAATGAAAAAGATGCTAACAGTCTGCATAAAATTAACTTTGGTTCACAGGGTCGGCCTTAGCCATTGTGAGGCTCTGGGTGGGTAAATCTTTGCTAGGTCCTTATCTTTGTAGAATTAGTTTTAACATAGGCGCAGTTAGAATAGAGCAGGGTAGGGTGCTTGCCCCTCCTGGCTTATGCACTTAAACGAAAATCTATATTTAACTCAGAAGACTTGCTCTAAAAAATTTCCATTTGACAAAATTCATCCTTCTTTAAGCTATTCACATTTCTCGAAATTTCGACTTATTTCTCAAAATTCGTCTTTTTTCATAAATTCCTTTCAAAATTTCAAATTCATTCCCAAAATTCGATTTCTTTCATCAGAATCCGACTTTAGTTAAAATTTCGAATTTTTATCTCAAAATTTATCGTGTCATTTCTCGAAATTCTACCATTTCTCAAAAATCGTTTTTTCCGGAAACTTCGGCTTTCTTTAAATTATGATTTTCTGAACATTTTGACTTATTTATCAAGATTTACCTTTTTCCTCAAAATCTGATCGACTTTTTGATAAAAATATTTATCAGGAAACGACTTTTTTTTAGAAATTTTGTAAAAGGACAAAAATTCGAGAACATTTTTCCTAAAATGGTTTATAACTGAAATACAAATTGTTTCTCAAAATTTCGACGCTTATCTCAATATTGGCAATTTTCTGACTTAGGGTGGGGCAGATCAGGACGCATGTCTGCCTCTGATTCAAGCGGTCAAGAGAAAACTCTAGAAATTACATTTTTCTCAAAATTTTCCTTTTTCCAAAATTTCAACAAAATTTGTCTCTCTCTCTCTCTCTCTCTCTCTCTCTCTCTCAAGAATTTCAAGTGTTTACTAAATTTCGATTTTTTTTCTCAAAATTTCGATTTTTCTTGTATTTCAAGGAAAAAAATCGAAATTTTCAGAAAAAAACGAAATTAAATAATCGAAACTTGGATATTTTTCTTAAGACCCATCTTTTTTCGCAAATTTGAAATTTATTCTAAAATGCCATCCTGCATGTTCCTGGAAATCTGAATATTTTTCCTAGAAATTCGTATCTTTCTTAAAATTTTGACTTTTTATCAAGATTCGTTTTTTTCATAAACGGCTATTCTCAAAATTGTTCTTTTTTTAAAGTTTGAATTTTTGCTGAAAAATTTCGATCTTCGATTCTTTATTTGGTAGTTTTTCTAGAAATGTCAACTATTTTCAGAGATTTCTTTATTTTTTAAAATTCCTTTATTTTTATTAACATCAGGTTTTTCTGAAGATCTAGATCTTTTAGAATTTGATTTTTCAGAAATTTTGACAGGTTTTTTAAAATTTGCCTTTTTGCTGATATTTTTATATCAAAATTCGATATTGAACTTTGCTAAAAATTTTGAATTTTTCTCTTACAGTTGGTCTTTTTCGAAATTTCGACTTTATTATCAAAATTCTACTTTTTAGACTCTTCTTTCGGAAGTCATTTTTCTATAAAAATTCGACCACTTTTCTGAATGTTTGTCCTTTTTTTAAATTTTGACTTTTTTAAATTTGACTCCAGAAATTTCAACTTTATATTTCGTCTTATTTTCGAAATTTTGACTTTTATTTCCAATGGCGGCTGGCGTATAAGCACTGTGGAACTGCAGCACTCCCAATTTCGCTTACGAGTTTTTTTCTCAAGATTTTCTGAACACTTTTCATTACACAATTTTTTGTAGAAATTTTAAATTTTTTCTAGTTTCTTTTTGTAGAAATTTTAGGTTTCCTTCACAAAGTTACGACACTTAAAATCCTATTTTAATTTTGATCAAAATTACATTTTTGAAAACTAAGTTTTGTAAAAGTATTGAGGAAGAAATCAATATTTCGAGCACGAATTAAAATTCTTCATGGTAGACCCTTATTGACCGGAAATAATATGTTTTTTTCAATTTATTTAACATTTCTTCGGCCCAGTTTGGAAATATTTAAATTTTTATTTTAAAACTGTTTAGAAAATTGTCAACAAGCCATAAAAATTTAAATAATTTCAAACTGGGCTGAATAAATGTTAAATAAATTGAAAAAAAACACGAATTAAAATGTTAAAAAAAATCTCAAATTTCTTTGAAAATGTCAACATTTTGAGAAAATAATTACAATTTCAAGAAAAAAACTAAATCCAATTCATCTTGCATTTTACTATTTCTCTAAAAAATAAGTTAATACGGTATCTTCGAATTTTTACCTTAAATCTCATTTTGTACAAAAATTTTGAGTTTTTTTCAGATATTTCGATTTTTTTAAGATATTTTGATTTTGTTTGCAAAGTTTCCATTTTTCCTAAATATTTTATAAAAAGAAATTTTCTCAAAATTTTCATTTCTCCTAAAAGTGTTGTTCTTAAAATTTCTTCTAGAAATTCCAACTTTTCCAGATTTTTTTTATGTTCCTCTAATTTGCTTTAAAAATGTCAAGTTTTTTACGACACTTAGACAATTTAAAGTTTATTTTATTTTGTAGTGTTTGGAAAAAATCCTGAAAGCTCTATAAAAATTTCAACTTTTTGGAAAAACAAAAAATTTCGACTTTTTTGTAAAGATGTAGCAATTTTTGTTTCAAATTTCATTTTTCCGCAAAGAAATTTTGCTTTTTTTTCCCTATGAAATTTGTGTCCTTCTCTAAACATTTTATACAAAGAATTTTTTTTAGAAATTTTGACTTTTTGTGGAGATTTTGTCTTTAAAATATTTTTTCTTGTAGAAATTTATTTTGAAAATTTAAAAGTTTTTTAATGAAACTTTAATATTTTAAAGTTCATTCTATTTTGTAATTTTGATAAGAAAATGAAAATTATTAAGTATAAATTTAGGGAAAATAAACTTCAAATCTGCATAAAAATAAGAAAACTTTGGGAAAAATATTAAAATTTCCAGAAAAAATGAACCTTGTAAATTTCAATCTTTTTTACAATTTGATTTTTCTCTAAAAAATTACTACTACTACTGTAGGACCAAAGAAAATTCTATATCGGAATTTCCAATTTTTCTAGAAATGTTAAATTTACTTGAAATTGACAAATTCGAATTTAAAATTTAAATTTCGATAAAAAAAGATCGAAATTTAAAGATTAAACTCAAAATTTCAAGAGAAAGCAGATCATATTGCTAAAAAATTATTAATTAAATTATTTTTTATAACAACTTTGAAAGTCTGCAATTCGAAAAGTAAACATTTTTTTTTCGTAATTCGTATTTATTTATCATTCCGAATCAACTGCCAAGCGTTGTCTTTAAAATTTGTAAATACCCTGTATAACCTTGTATGTTAAATAAAGTGTTGATTATGTTCTATTTGGTGTTATCATTTCCAATGTCTCCGTTGGTTGCAAGGATTGCGAAATCTGTGAATTTTTTTTAAGATGATGCATTAAAAAACTCCCAATCCATTGGGTAAAATGCACAATAAAATCAGGAGATTATGTAGAAAAAGAGTTCACAACTTTCATATACGTATCTTGTACCAATGAATTTTTAAAAACAAATTCGTAAAAAAATCATGCACGATGGTCGATGTTAACAAGAGTCTTCATCAACTGCAACGTGTTTTTTTTTTTCACTTTATTTTAATTAAATTCTAGCTTAGGGAATAAAAATTAAAGATGCGCTTAACTAAGTTTGTTAAAATATTTGATTTTGTTTTGGCTGTGCTGAAAGTTGTACTTAAAAATTATACAATAATGAGTACATACATAATGTTTTTGCAACATAATCTTGAGTATCTTCTTGACTTCTAGAATGCTGGATTTACGTATAAGCTACACAAGTTGTCTTGGGGGCCCCCAGCCCTAACATATAAATCTGAGGGCCCCACATCTCATATATCTTAGGGCCTTATCAAGTCTAATTCGTTCCTAACGAGGAGAACAATTGAAGATTAAACACTGAACTATAGAGATCTTCAGTGCTAGGTACGAAACATTGCCAAAACAACCAAACCGGATGCCGATTTAAACAGAAGCCAAGAAGATTCTCAAACTTCTACCGTGGAAACATCCATTTAATCTTAACATTTATAAAACTCTGTTGAAATAAAATGTAAAATGGTGCTCGAGAAATAGCTAAGACTATGAATCCTTTGTAAAATCTGTAGAGTAAAGCAATATTTAATTCCACGATTTCAGTACAATTTGAAGCAACTAACAAACGTAAATGTAATAGTCTTCTGTTGTTTTTACAGGACTGTTCAAAGGATAATTTTCAACGGTGGATGTTTAAGGTAAGTCAGTTTTTTAACAAGTATATTGTTCCTCCTTTATTTTGTTTATTCTATTGCAATATGCTTTTTCTATAAATTATTATTACCATTTTTATAATTTTTGATCTTAATCCCAAAGTTTCGTCTTGTTTTTTAAAATTCCAAAAACTCGAAAACTGAAGTTCTTTCAAAATTTTCATTTCAAACATTTTTATGTTTTTCTAACAATTTTCAGTGTTTTTTAATATTTGAAAACTTTTTGGGAATCTCCACTAAGCCTATGTATTTCTTTTCTTTTCGTCCACCCCGCACCTCGACCTAAGGAGATCTTTTGTGCATACCCTTATCTATATAGTTTCCAGGTTCAAACTCTTGTAGAAGTTTATTATGGATTTGGGATTGAGTTTTTCCACATCTGAGGGGTCTAAGAACGTCCATTCGAGTTGGACGTGTCTTTTGCGTGCAAGCGCATCGCACTTGCATAACTTATGTTCTGCAGCCTCTGCAGCTTCTGCGCAAAAGCGACATAAATCTGTTTCAGCTTGATCTATTTTCTTGAGGTGCTATCTCATAGGGCAATGGCCTATTACGAGGTCGGTTAGTATCCTCAATTCGGATTTGCTGAATTCTAAGTAGACCTTTGTCTTTTCAAACGTTCCACTTATGAATCTTTTCGCCTGTCTTAGTCCTGGATATGATCTCCAGTTGGAAATTCTTGACTTTGCTTCCCATTTTTCGACCTCATTGTTAATTTGACTTTTAGAAAAACCAAAAGCCGGTTCAGGTCCAAGAAATGACGATGCAGATCCTTCTCTAGCGAATTGGTCCGCAGATTCATTTCCTTGTATTCCTTTGTGCCCTTGCACCCACTTAAGGTTGATCCTGTTGTGTTTGGACAGTTGCTTTAGAGTTTGTTGACAGTCCCAAACTAGTTTGGATTTAACAATGCATCTGCTGAGAGCCTTTATTGCCGCTTGGTTGTCAGAGTTAATGTAGATATTTGTTCCTTTCAGATTTCTTCGAAGACACTCGTAGGCGCAGAGAATCATTGCATGTATTTCAGTTTGAAAGACAGTTGGGTCTTTTCCTAAGGCCTTAGCGAACCTATAATTGGGGCCATAAATTTTCACTCCAGTCCAATGTGCTGTCTTTGATCCATCTGTAAACCAGATGAATATTTGTCTTTTTCTTCAGATACTGATTGAGCGTTAGTGTGGTTATTTAAGTCCACTTCAAAGGAATAATCAAATTCATACCTGGGTGGCATATAACCAACCAATCTTGCTAAAATGACAGGGCTACATTTCTTGAGGATTCCGATGTGACCGGCGAAGTCTCCGTCCTTAGATTGTTTTAACTGCAGTAATCTTGAGCTCCTTTGAATGCTTCCCTCTTCACTAAAAGCTAAAAGAAGAGTTAGACTTTAGAACTAGCATTACCACCATTGCTGCTGTTGGGCAGGTATTCATTGCGCCTGTTATACCCAGACATGCCTACCTTTGAACTATGTTTACTTGGTTTTGTGCTGTCTTTTTCGTTATTTTTGGCTACCATACTAAAGAAGCGTAGGTGATCAGGGGTGTAATTATCATCCTATATGACCTATTAATCAACCGAAAATGATCTAGTGATCATTTTCGGTTTCAGACCCCAGGTTTTGCTGAATACCTGCGGCAGGTCCATAACGCTGTCGTGGCTCGCTTGATTATTCGAGTCAAATGAGGATTCCAGGAAAGCTTTTGGTCTAGGACTACTCCTAGATATTTAGTCTCACTTGAGAAGTTAAGTTGAACTTCATTTATAGTGGGAACTGTTACATTTAGCTTCCTTCTCTTCGTCAAAGGAATTATTATTGTTTTATTTGGGTTTACACCTAACTTTTGTTTTGAACACCAGTTGTCAATGGTGTTTAGGGCTTTTTGCATTAAATGCGACAGAATTTGTTGGTTTTTGCCCCTGATAATGTCAGTAATATCATCTGCATAACCTTTTGCTTCAAAACTTGAGTAATGCAGTATATTTAGGAGGTCATCAACTACGATGGACCGCAGCAGTGGCGATAAAACACCTCCTTGGGAACAACCCCTTGCTGCGCTCACTGTAACTGAAGTTGCTTTGATTCTCCTACCATCTAACATGGAGACGATCCAGCCGATAGTCGATTTCTCAAAACCTTTTTTGATAGCTGCTGCCTTTATAGATTCATATGAGGTATTATCAAAAGCACCCTCTATATCTATAAATCCACAAAGAGCTGTTTCTTTGTTTAAGTATGCATTTTCTATCTTTTTGACATGATTGAGTAAGGCTGTCTCTGTCGATTTGCCTTCCTGACAGGCAAACTGATTTTCATGAAGCGGATTCTTTGACAGTACTTCGCTTCTAATCTGTTGGTTCATAATTTTCTCCATTGTTTTAAGAAAAAATTGCGTTAGACTAATGGGTCTATATAATTTAGGCTGCGCAGACGGTCGTTTGCTTGCCATTGGTATATAGACCACATTTACGTCTCTACAGCTTACTGGAATGTAGCTTAACGTGTAACTAGCAGCTAGTGGATTTATAAGTTCCATTATGCCGTGCTGTAGTAGGGCTGGGAAGATTTTATCTTCTCATGGTGATTTATAGAGCTCAAAGGAATTCATGACCCATTTTATTTTGTTTTTTGTAAATATTTTTCCCGCCAGGCTTTTTACTCGATTGTAGGGGCGTAAATGGCCCCCAACAATCGCAGTACTGTTGTGGGTATTTTCAATTTCTGTAGATCCCGGAAAGTGAGTTCGCATAAGCAACCTTATACTTTCCAGGCGGTACTTAGTGTAACTTCCGTCTTGGTGTTGGAGAAGTCCTATTCCGTTCGAGTGATCTTTGAATAGGATTTTTTGGAGTTGCATTGACTGGGGCACATCTTTAATCCGCTCACAAAACCTCCTCCATGATTTGCTTTTACATCTTCTAAGCTCTTCTGTTAAGGCTTTTTTGTTTTTGCCCCAGTTATTGGTGCGTTAATCCTTATTGAACAGTTTTCTCGCTTCAGCTCCTAATTCCACCAGGTTGTTGATTTATTTACAACCCTTCGTTTTACTGGATAGTTGTGCTCATAACTGTTTTTTATGAGAGCTCTCACTTCGTTAGCATAACATTCTACAACATCAACCGTTTATGTAAATTTTGATTCTTATTTTAATAATTTTGATTTATTTTTATATTTTGATTCTAAAATCGAAATAAACTTTTCTCGACAAGAATAATTTTTATCAAAATTGTGGATTTTGTTTCGATACTTCGACTTTCCTCTCAAAATTTACACTTTTTATTGTTGCTTTTTCAAGATTTTTCTAAATGTTATTTTCCCAAAGTACAACCCTATTTCCGAAATATCAAAGTTCAAACTTTTAACTTGAAAATTCGAAATTTTTTAATATACGCATTTGTTCTTTTACTAAATTTCTAAATCTCGAAAAATCGACTTTTGTAAATTTTAAGAATGTTTTCTTATTAAATTTTAGGAGATTTTTTCGAAACGTTATCTCTTTTCTAAATATTGTGAGCTTAGAAATTCTCTGTATCTTCTTTGGGAAGTTGTGTTAATTTCATTAATTTCAAATTAAAATACAACCTAATCGTTGCTTGGGGAAATCTATAATATTGCCAATGCTTGACCAAATGTGACTAAAAATATGGATTTGTGGAAGAAGAAGCTGGCGAAGAAAAAGCCAATAAAAAATGAATGAAATTGTTAGTTTACTCATCATTAAATTTAAGGAGCACTTCAATTTAATTTAGGGTAGGACCTCGCAAGGGGCAAATTTTTATTCGTTATTTTATCTTTATTCTTTTTCTTATTAGTCTTTCTTAGTTGTTATTTTTCTTTTCTTTTCATCCCTTTGCATTGATTTAGATTCCTCGTCAAAAAAAATGTATGGCAGCCAATTTCTAATAGAGACACAGGCGCCTGAATAATTAGGAACGTACTTAAATTTTGATGTAGAAATTTCAATTTTATACTAGAAATTTCCACAAGTATTTTTAAATTTCGAGGGCATTTTTAAATTTCAAGTTTAAAGCAGATATTTTTATAACTGAGTACAAATTTTAAGAAAAAAAACTCTAAAAATAAAGCTCCTGAAATTTCGAGCGGCAATTTTAGTCAAAAAACAAAACACTTTAACTGGAAAATTTCACTTTTTTTGGAAAGTTTCGAGTATAAATGTTTTGTTTTAGTTAAAACTTCCACTCGAAATTTCAAGAACTTTTCATTATATAAATTTCAAGTTTTCTCCCAAAATTTAGACTTTTTTCTGTTTTCCACTTGACATTAAAAAATACACTCGACAGTGAACAATATTTCTGGAAACTTCTTGAATAAATTTAATATTTTGAGAGCTAATTCCAAGGACGTTTCTGGATGTTCAGCCGCCTGTGCGTCTGCTAAGAATTGGCTGCCCCATTTTATATTTTCTTCTGACAAGGAGCCTAAAATCTCAAATGCAAAGTTTATACTTCTTTGGATTGGAAGAAAGCAAGAACAACATTAAAAATTGAAATACAAAACTTGTCCCCTGGAACCAAGAAGGATTAAAAAACACAACAAATGTTGCTCTAACGCGTTTCGACAGCCAAGCTGTCATCTTCAGAGAGAAACTAACATCTAATCTTAAAATTAACCCTATATACTAAGAATATTCACTTCGTGCATGATCGACCGCATCCGAACGCGCTTGCGCATCTAATCATACACGTCGTAGTGTCCCAATTCCTTATCTATCAACCTTAACTATTTTTAACAGAGATGAATGGCGTAAAGGCCCAGCGCAACCATTCATAAGGTTGTCTCCAGCCTTATGGATGGCTAAGCTTTCACATGCATTTAACATATAAATTTTATTTACTACTCTTAACAATTTAATATTGTTATCTATCCTATGATCTAATTCAAAAGCATGTCGAGCCCCACTTGACTTCTCAGTTCTTCCGTACTTCAAATGAGCCAAATGCTCCTTCAGTCGGATTTTAAGAGATCGTCTAGTCTGCCCGACATACTTTTGAGGACAATCTTTATATGACATTTGGTAAATACCGGACTTGTCCGTTTGCTCTATCTTATCCTTCAAACTACCCAAAAGCGAATTTAATTTGCCGTTAGAACTATAAACAACCCGGAAGCCCTGTTTTCGTAAAATTCCACACAAACCATGCGTAAGCGAGGGTTCAAATGGAAGTGAGACGGACTTAAAGTTTTTGTTTTCATCAGCTTGAAAAGTTGTGGAAACAACTTCGAAACCGGTCTTTGGTTTCCAAACTTCGAATCTAATAAATGTTCAAACTGATTGGTCTGTGCATTAGAATCCTTGTCTTCTGGAAATTTTCCTAGAGAGCAACCGCATCCCTAGGTGGCAGTGTTTCAACTGTAGGTAGTTCAGCTACCTATGGTTCCACTAAACACGCCTGGAGGGCGACATGCATTTGCAGTCTAAGTTGTATTCTACTTGCAAACTATTACGGCTCTTTCGGAGAGCCGTAACGGCTCTTTCACACGGAGAGTCGTAAGGCCCGCACTCGCGAGCGAGCGGACGGCTCCCAAGATTGAAATGCAAAGAGTACAATGAAGCTTTAACATGGGATGCACGGGCCTTTAGGGCGCGTGAGTGAGAGCCGCTAAGGCTCATGCATTTCGAGGCGTCCGCTTTGAAGGGAGTCACGTCTCTTGCTCGAAATGCAAAGGGAGGAATGACAGAATTCACACGAGAAGAGCGACAATCGCTCATGGTTCTCGCTCCCCAACGTTTAGTTGAGATGGATTGTGATGTAGAATTGTTAATTAATTCAATCAGTATCTGACCCACCAGTCACGATTTGGACGGGACAGTTCCGATCAAAATTTCGTGTGTCTGGATTTTGCGCAATATTGCCAACTGATTTTTTTTTGTAATAAAAATTTTTGGGTATTGATAGACTACTCCGATTGTTTCGACACAAAGATGACAACACTGATCCGATCCGTCCTTTGGTACAAAAATGCCAAGTCATACAAAAACCACGATAACGTAAAAATTGGAGGAAAGTTTCCGAAGTTCTGAACAGGGATTTTTTAACATTATCCGGGTCTGATTAATTGCAATAAACGAAGGACGCAATGTTTAGCGCTCGAGCCGAAAAGCTTTCCGTGTGAAAGACTGGAAGGTAGGCGCGGAAAAGGCTCGCGCTTGCGAGTGCGAGCCTTATGGCTCTCCGTATGAAAGATCCATTAGGATATCAAAAAAACCTGCAGTTTTCCGATAATCTGTGGCCCAATATTTACTAACACTGTTAAAATCTAAAGAGCCATTAGGATTCAAAAAACCCTGCAGTTTTCCGATAATCTGTGGCCCAATATTTACTAACACTGTTAAAATCTAAATTTTATACTTAGAAACCTAGGAGAACAAGGGAAGAACGTCCATTCCTGACACATTTTGAGCTGTAGCTTTAAGACGATTGGGCCTAAAATTACAAAAAACATATTTTAGAGGTCGCTCTTTTATGATTATGATTTGTCACAGAATATTTTAACTGAAACTCGATTTTTCGGGAGCCAAATTAACCTCGCATTTTATTCTAACATTTTTCTTTTTCTAATCGTTGGCTGGCGGGTGTGGGTCGTCGAGAACTAATTGTGCAAAATTTCAAATTTCAACGTTACATAGTTTTCGAGGAAAACCTCTTTGTGGTAGACATGACAGTGAGATTATAAGGGTTAGGGTACCTTAAAAAGAAAATTTGGAAACACTAAAAATGTGAAGGCCAATTTAAGGCTAAAGTTATATTGGTGACTCCCTGTTTTCGACTTTATGTGTCGAGTCGACACGAAATAATGAAAAAAAGTCGAAAGATTTAAAAAAGTTCAACAATTTGAAAAAAAAGTCGAAATTTTGAGAAAACCCAATACTTTGAAGGCAAAATTTTGAAATAGAGCAGAATTTTGGAAGAAAATAGTATTTCTAAAGTTCAAAAAAACTTGAATCTTTGAAAAAGTTTCGAAAAGGCTCAAAATTTTGAAATAAATTGGAATTGAAAACAATAAGATTTAGAATAAAAATCCGATTTTGAGTCACAATTTTAGGAAATTTTGAAAAAACTGTAAATTTTGAATTAAATCAAAATTAAAAAAAAGGGCTCCTCAGTTTTAAAAAAAGTCGAAAGAAAGTTGGTAATACTGAAAGTTGGTAATATTGAAAGTTTCAAAAATATTCAAAATTTGGTAAAAGTTTCGAAACATTAAAAAATTGAAATTTTGAAGGAAAGTCGAAAACTTGGAAACTTAATTAGAAATAATAATTTTGACAAAGTTGAAATTAAAAAAAAATCTAATCCAAAAAGTCGAAGTTTTGTAAAGACGCAATTTTGAAAACAATTTGAAATTTTGAAAAAAATCGGACTTTTGAAAGAAAGGCAAAATGTTGAATATTCCGAAAAAATCCAAATTTTGAATTTTTAAAGGTTGGAAATTAATTTCGAAATAAATCTTTGAATATGGCCGAAATTTTGCCGAAATCGAAAATGTACAAGGTCAAAAATTTGAAAGTTTTGTAAAAATTCTGACTTTGAAAATAATTCGAAATTTGGAACAAAGTTAGAAATTAAAAAAATATAATTTGAAAACAAAAATCGAAATTTTGAAAGAAGGTCGATAATTTTGAAGGGTTGAAAATTCGAAATTTTTATATAGTTTTAAAAAAAATTGAAAATTTTGAAAAAAATCAGAATTTAGTAATTCTAACTTTCAGAAGTTACACTTTTGAAAAAATCAAAATTTGGAAAAAAAAGGAGAAATTGTTGACAAAAATTGGGTATATGAAAAAAGTCGATATTTTGGAAAAAGTCGCAGTTTTGAAAAAATAGTCGAAATTTTAAAAACAGTTGGAAATTATATAATTTGAACTTTTGAAAAAAAAGTTGTCAAAATTTTGAAAGAAAGTCGAAATTTTGAGGAACAAGTAGAAAAGTTGGAAAATGTCGAAGTTGCAAAATGTTGAATATTCCAGTTTTCAAAATGGTGAAGTTCAGTCTTTCTGAATAATTCTATCAAGCTCAGTTCAAAGCTATAAAAAATGTCCCAAGTACTGCCCAGCAGAAGATGTCAGCGATTTAAAATTGTGTTATGTTTTGAAATTGTAACGTCCAAACCTAGCTCAACTTTTTTTTGCGGGTTTCCCATCATATGCATCAACATTTACAGCAGGGCACTTTTAAAAGCTTCATTTCCCCACTTAAAACACGAAATCATAAAGAAAAGTCGAAGTTTTGAAACAGTTTCAGTTTAAAGTTAAAATAGTCACTGCTTTTCCTAAAAAATGAATTTCAAATTTGAAGGTAAAACAATTTTGGTTATAACCTGAAAATTTCGACTTTTTATAATTGATGACAAATTCGAAATGTGTGCTTAAACTTTAAATGTTAACTTTTTCCAATACTTCGACTATGAACTTGAACATTTTTTTATCAATGGCTTTTAAATGTAACGAACTCCATAAAATCTTGGAAACACGTTTGTTTTTTGAAATTATGTTAAAATTATTTTAAAATTCTTGCGTGAATATTTTACATTTTGGGAGTTTCCGCCAGTTGTAAATGTTATCTCAAGACTAGACCAAACACTGACATGGGAAAATTATCAATTTTAAAATTGCGTTAGTGTATTCGAGTATTTTTTTGAAAGTAGTCAAAAATTCAGTGTGATGCAGCCAGTGGCGGCTCACGTATGCACTGAGGAACTGCACGAAAACACCATGTCTGCGTCTTCCCGAGAGAAAGTCCACTCAATACGAGGTTTACCTATATGGAACTTTCAGTTCCGGACTATGAAAAACTGTCTGCTTAATAGAATTGTTCGTCACTGGAGTTGTCCGTTATTTAGCGATTTTACAGTGCTAGAATAATGTATTTTGGGTTCTGAAATTACGTCGAGAAAGTAGGCATTCTCGAATGATTTCAGAAAAAATTCTTTAGTGAGAATAATTGCCAGATCCCGTCATTTTAACACCGGAAATCCTCTACATATATGTAAGTGAGAAAGTAGAAGCCTTTACAAGGCAGTCGTTTTGCATGTCTGGACCAGTGGCGGCTCACGTATGCACTGAGGAACTGCAGCACTTCCAATTCCGCTTTCAAATTTTTTCTCAAAGTGTTGGTCTTTTTTGAAGACTTTTCCTTAAACACTTTTTTATAGAAATTTTAAATAATTTCTGATTTCTTTTATAGAAACTTCATCTTTCTCTCATGTTACGATCTCCTAAAGTCTATTTTATTTCTAATTATTTCTTATTGTGATGAAAAACGCATTTTCAAAAAATAATTTTTGGAAAACTTTTGAAAAAGATATCAATATTTCGAGAAAGAATTGCAATTTTGGAAAAAAAGGTTAAATTTCTCTAAAAGTGTCAAAATTTTGAGAAAATAATGAGAATTTCAAAAAGCAATGTAAATCCAACTCTTCTCGCATTTTGATATTTCTCTAAAAAAAATAATACCGAATCTTCGAGTTTTTACCTGATTTCGCTATTTTCACTGTATTGTAAAAAAATTTTTAGTTTTTTCTAATATTTTGATTCTTTTGTTGGGAAAGTTTTTTGGAGATTTTCTATTTTCCTAAATATATTATATAAAGAAATTTTCTCGAAATCTCTACCTTTCGAGCAAATTTTGTTCTTAAATTTTTTTTTGGAAATTTCAACTTCTGAAATTTTATGTTCCTCTAATTTGCTTTTAAAAATGTTAGGTTTCTTTGCGGCATTTTGACATTTCAAAGTTTATTTTATAATTTTGCCTAACAATTTTTAGAAACAATTCTGACATTTTTATAAAAATGTTAAGATTTTGGAAAGAAACGAAAAAATGTTAGGAACATTTTCCATTGCTTCTCCATTTTGATATTTTTCTAAAAAAAAATAAGAATCGATGGACTATTTTCCTAAAATTTCGACTTTTTTCTACAGATATTTCAAATTTTTTCTCGAAATTTCGACTTTATTACTCTATCTTTTAAAATTTTTACCTTTTTCAGGATTTTGATTATCTGAAAATTTTCACTTTTGTTAAGAATTTCGTTCGGTTGTTCCTGGAAATTTTGATTTTTTGTGAGAATTTCGGCTCTTCTGACATTTTTGATTTAATTGCAAAATCTTAACCTCAAAAATTTCCGCATTTCACAATTTATTTTTTGAGATTCGACCGTTTTTCAAAAATTTGATTTGTTTTCTCAATTTTAACTGTTTTTAAAAATTTTAAAATTTACCAAAAATTCTACGGTTTTTAAAACTTATGACTTTATTAAAATATTTACTTTTTGTGCAAATTTAAACTTTTTTTAAATGTTGAATCTTTCAAAATTTTGCCCTTTTAGAAAATTCGATTTTTATTTCAAATTTGACTTTTTCACGAATTTTGAAATTTTTTCTTGGTAATTTTGACTATTCTGATGTGTTTTTTTTCCAAAATTTGGAAAATTTCGAATTTTCAAAATTTGCAAAATTTTGATTTTTGATGATTTTTATTAAATATTCCAGTTATTTTTGAAATGTTCGATCTTTTCTCGAAATGTTGACTTTTCTTTTAAAAGTTACGACTTATTTTCGAATTTTTTTTTAAATTTCGACTTTTGTTGGAAAAATATTTTTGAAAATTTCGATTTTTTTGAAAATCTGGATATTTTTTAAAATTTCGTCTTGATTTAAAAATGTCGACCCTTTTTAATAATTTCTACTTTTTAAAAATGTTGAGCTTTTTAAAACATTTTACAGTTTTTCAAAATGTTAACTAACGAAATTTTCAATTTTTTTTGAAACCTTCGACATTTCAAAATTTTGTCTTGTTGAGCCAAAATTGTTTTAGAAAACCTAATTTTTAGCTTATAAAAGAAAGTGCTGACATTTTTTAATATTCAATAATACCGTTTGTCACCTCCTTAGGACTTAAAAATGCGTCTTGTTTCGAAAAATTTTTTTTAAAGTTTTTCGAAAATTTCGACTTTTTAAATGTTGCCTTGTTCGAGGAAAATTGTTTTTCAAAACCCAATTTTTGGCTTGTAAAAGAAAATTTTAAATTTCAATGTCCAGTTAAACATTCTTTTTCACCCCGCTTGGGGTTAGCATTTTTAAAATCGATTAAGTACGTGTTTAGTGATTGCTTTCATGTATTTTTCATATATGAAATTTCGACAGAAAATGTTTAGAAAAGAATCCTGAAATTTCTCCAAAAAGGTCAACATTTTGGGAAAAAACTAAGAAATTGTAAAAAAAGTTATTTTCAATTTTGAGAAAAATATTGAATTTCAAGAAAAAATGAACCTTCTAAATTTCAACTTTTTTACGATTTGACATTTCGTTAAAAAAAACTTACCACTATTGTAGAACCGAAGAAAATTCTGAATCGAAATTTCCAATTTTTCTAGAACTCTTATTTTTATTTGTTAAATTTATTCTTGGAATTATAAAGTCCGTCAAATTTCGATAAAAAAAAATTGAAATTTAAGATTAACCTCAAAATTTGGAGAAAAAGCAGACATTTCTAGAAAAAAGTTGAAATTTGTTATTTGTATATAAAATTTTTGAAAAAATAGCAATGTCGAAAGCAATGAAAAAAAAACAATTTTTAAAAATAAATTAATTGTCAAAAATATTCTCAAAATTTCGACTTTTAAAGTAGAACTTATTGAAATATTCAAAAATGAGTCAACATTTCTAGAAAAGTCAAAATTTCGAAATTAAAAATAGTAAACATCTAAAAAAAATTAATTGACAATTTAATCTTCTAATTTAATTTTTTTCTGGTAATTTTGAAGTTTCCAGAAAAACTTCTAAGATCAAATATTAAAGCTTGAAGCCAATCCTTGGTGATTAAAATTCACATTTTGGGACTTTATTTGTAATTGAATTGCAAGCTTTTTTTCGAAATTTGTTTCAAAACTTCGAACAATTTTAAAAATAGAAATTTTTGTTACTATTTCATTAATTTTGAATTTTGACATTTTTCTCAAAAAGTTTATATTTAAAAAGAAAAAAAATTATCAGTTTTAAAAAATATATATTTCAAGGTCAGGAAAGTTTCTAAAAAACAGATAAAATTCATTATTTTGGATTTTCGGATTTTCCTAAAATTGAGATTTCTACTGGAGGTTTATTGAAAAGCAACAGAGGAGTTTATGTTATTAATTTTTTGAACTAATTTGCTTTTACACAATTTTAATCCAAACGCCGTCGCAGCACCCCCTCTAGTTTTAGCTACTAGCCGCCACTGGATGCAGTAATAAAGTTATACATATCTTATAAACTAAAAAAATCTTTGATTTTACTAAAGTTCTAGTTCAAGAGTAGTATTTATTAGTCAAATTCAATTTTCAAAAATAGAAATTGAAATTTTCTAGCTATTTTGATTTTCTTTTTTAAAACTTCAGCCTTCATTTTGAAATGTAAGACTTTTTTGCTCGAGATTTCGGCCTTGAAGTGTTTACATCAAAAAAGGAAGCACGAAAAAAATTAATATCGTAGTAGCCAAATCCATTTGTTTATATTTATATTTCGAGATTCATGATAACTTCATAAAAATTTGAGCTGACCTCTCTCAACGAATTTAATAGTAATTTATGTATGTAGAAATATTTTACTGTGTACATTGTATATTATACAACTCTAGAGGTAGGGTAATTTGTATAAACAAAATTATTAACCGTTGACTATCGAATAGATGCTTTCCACCGCGAATTGTTAAAATTAATTCTTGCTGAGCCGAAAATAACATCAAAGATAGTTTTTTCTGCCAAAAGATTGTAGGAAATATTTCAACAATTGGTCGTCGCCAGTTAATGTTGTATATGATTTAAAAAAATACGTTCGCATTCAAGAGATGCGATAACAAGGTTGTAGTTTTGCGGTGATATCTTGGAATTTAACAGTGCTTAACCTACTAACGGATTTGAAGATTTTACTTTAGATAAGCCAAATATGCCAAAACAAACAAAGCTGTTTTCTTTGCCTTAGAAAATGACCGATATCTTACGTTAGAAACACTTTGGTAATTTTGTTAAAAAAAAAATCGACGAAAGTTGTTGCCTTGTGATGAGTAGATAGTTTTATTAATAAAATGCAGCTTGTTTAAACTGAATATAGTGAAAAAAATACCAAACAATGCATTTGTTTATCAGATAATACAAAATTTATAAACACTCGAGACTCATACGCAATTATGTTTCTTCGAATGATTAGGTTTTTTTGGTAAATAATTTGCCAAAGTTCACCCCAGACATTGAAATACTCCGTGGAGTTGATTTTCTCATTCCTTGACATTGGAAGATATTTTCTTAAAAAATGATAAATGATTGGACTAGTTTCGAAATCCATAGCTAATAATTCAACATCGTGTGAGATATTTCTGCGCTGCAGCCTCCTTTTTTGGAGTATTACCAAAGCATTCTAATTTCTTGTATTGACTTTGCGATAAGATATAGAATTTCTTAAAGTCATTAACAAATATCTCTTTAGCAATGTTGATTTTTTACAGAACGAATTTAATCATAGATAAGGCGATCGTTAAAATGTTTTTAATCAAGAAATATTATTAGCTATTGTAATTATTGTATTAACCTGTTATTTTCTTTGTTTAACTTGATGGCGATAAATATCTTATCAGTATCTACTATAATCTGACCGTTTTCAATGGTATCAAGGTTTCGTATTTTTCTTTTTTATTTATTATTGAAAATGCACGGTCTACGTGACGGTGACTGATTTTGGTTGTTGATGCAATCTTTGTCAAAAATAAGGAAAAAATCTTATACTTTTGATAACTCGAAACTCAAAAATTTAGATGTTGACATCATAATCGATAAATGGATTTATGTAACTAACAATATTTACCTTTAACATTGAATATTTGAAGATACAGTCATATGATGAATGCGCCGAATTATTTTTTAAGTTTAATCCACTAGCAAAGGGCAACCCAAGCACTGCTAGTAGGATGCGGAAACAAGGATAGATAGCGATGAACCACCTACTTAAACAAGGATAGATTGTAGTTTTTGGGGAAAATTCCTTTCGGTAACGAGTTGCAGAACTTGTAAGTTCTGTAGAAAAAAAGAGTCCAACTTTATAAAAAAAATTAGCTGATACCCTTTCGCCCAGGTGAAAAAAGAGAAAGGATCCTTTGGTTATATACTTTTTGAGAGTTTCGACTTTTCTGAAGAATTCAATTTTTATTGAAAATTTTGACTTATTTCGAAAATTTCGACAATAAAAACCCACTTTTTCACAAAGTCGATCTTTTCTTGTTCGAATTCCAAATTTTCGAAATTTTAACTTGATTTTGAAAATTTCGACTTATTTCAAAATTTTGATTTTTTGAATATTCCAAATTCCTCAAAATTCTGTCTTATTTGGTTGGTTTTGATTTTTTTGAACATTTCACTTTTATAACTTTGTTCTTGTTAAAGATTTTATTTTTTGAAAATTTCAAATTTTTTTGAATATTTGAAATTGATATCGAAGTTTGAATGTTTGACCTTATTTTTGTAAATATCAGAATCTTCAGACTCGAAATTTCATCTTTTTTTTGCAAATGTAACTAATTTTAAATTCGATTTTTTCAAAACATTTCAATTCTTTTTAAAAATTTGAATTTTTTCAAAGTTTTAACTTTTTGCAAATATCGACTCTCGAGTATTTGTTTTATTTTTATTCAACTTTTTTTCAGTTTTCGCCTTTTCGCAAAATTCTGGCTTTCTAAAAATGATTACTTTTTGAAAAGTCTGCCTTCGATTTTTATTGAAAATTCTTAAACATTTTTTGATTTCTTTAGAGCTTTTCCTCTTTATATTTTGAAAACTTTGAAATTCAAATGTTCCTTTTTTTAGCTTCCACTTTCTTCAAATGTTTATTTATTTTATTAATCGCAAGATTCTTTCAGTTTGACTTTCTTTAGGATTTTAATTTATTTTCCAATTCTGAATTTTTGAAAATCTTTACGAATAATTTCGATCTTTTCTCAAGTGTTATTTTTTTTTTAATTTTGATTTTTTTCTGTAAATTTAATGATTTTGAAAAACTGACTTTTAAAAACTTATACCCTGTTTTTTTTAATTTTTGACCTTGGTCTAACTTTTGACAATTTTTCAAAGGTTTGATATTTTTTGAAAACAGATTTTTTTTTTAAATTTCTACTTTTTATCGAGGTTTCGGTTTTTGTGTAGTAAACTCAACACTTATTTGGAAAATTGGATTTTCTTTGATTTTTATTTTTTGCAAAATTAATTTTTTCTCAAAATTTAGACATTTTTTAATTTTTTCGAACCTTTTTAGAATTTAGAACTTTTTTAAAAATTTCGACCTTTTATCATCAAAATTTGGACTTTATCTTGAAGCTGTAACTTTTTCAGAATTTGATTTTTTTGGAAAATTTCCTCTTTTGTTCAAAATTTTGGTTTTTTTATAATATGATTATGTTGAAACATTTTTTTTTGAAAACGATAGCTTTTCTTTTGAAAATTTCCATTTTAGCTCAAACTTTTTACTACTTCTCGAAGTTTTTTCCAAAAAATTTTCACTTTTTTGGAAATTTTTTTTTCAAAATTGCAACTTTTTGAAATCTTTGAATTTTTTCAGGATTTTAATCCTTTTTGAAAATTTTTACCTTTTAATATAGAAATCAGAACTTTTTTGAAAGTTAAATATAGCTTCATTCAAAATTTGAAGTTATTTTCGAAATTTCCATTTTTTTTCAAAACTACGACTTTTTGTGAAAACTTCGAGATTTTTTTAAAATGTGCCCGTTCCAGAAAATTTTTAATTTTTCTAAAGAATGTAATTTTCTTAATTACGAATTTTTAAATTTTGAATGAAATCTACAAAACGCATTCAAGACTTAACTAAATGTCGATTGTAAAGCTGCCTAAATTCAAAACAATTTGAAAAAAATATCGCAGCTTCGAGGCTAAAGTCGAAATTTAAAAAGAAAGTCAAATATAGCGTAAACAAAACCAGATAAAAATTGGAAATTTATATTAGACATGTTTTAACAAATCCAAGTTTGAGAAAAAAAACCAAATTTTGAGTGTTTGCTCTGAAAAAAAAGTTGGAATTTTCGGAAAAATTCGAATTTGCAAATTAAATTGCCAGGAAACGGGGCTTCAATGAATCAATCCGACTTTTCCAGAAAATTTTTACTTTTTTTAGAAAATTCGATTTTTTTCAAAATTGCAAATTTTTGAAACATTAGAATTTTTTTAGGATTTTAATCCTTTTTAAAAATTTTTATCTTTTATCATCAAAATTGGAACTTTTCTCGAAGTTTCGAAGCTTCATTCAAAATTTGAAGTTTTTTTCCAAATTTCCATTTTTTTTTCCAAAGTCTGACTTTTTGTGAAAACTTCGACATTTTTTTCAAATTTCGCCCGTTCAAGAATTTTTTTATTTTTCTGAAGAATCTGATTTTCTTAGTAACGAATTTTTAAATTTTGAACGAAATCTACAAAACGAATTCAAGACTTAACTAAATTTCGATTTTAAAGCTGCCTAAATTCAAAACAATTTGAAGAAAATACCATAGATTCGAGGCTAAGGTCGACATTTTAACAAAAAATTCAAATATAGCGTAAAGAAAACCAGATAAAAATTGGAAATTTATATTAGACATTTTCTAACAAATCCAAGTTTGAGAAAAAAAAACCAAATTTTGAGTGTTTGTTCTGAAAAAAATGTTGGAGTTTTCGAAAAAATTCGAATATGCAAATAAAATTACCAGAAAAGTGGACTTCAATGAATCAATCCAACTTTTCCAGAAAATTTTCACTTTTTTGGAAAATTCGATTTTTTTTTCAAAATTGCAACTTTTTGAAACCTTTGAATTTTTTCAGGATTTTAATCCTTTTTGAAAGGTTTTACCTTTTATTATAGAAATTGGAACTTTTTTGAAAGTTAAATATAGCTTTATTCAAAATTTGAAGTTTTTTTCGAAATTCCCATTTTTTTTTCAAAAGTTCGACCTTTTGTGAAAACTTTTTTCCAAAATTCGCTCGTTCCAGAAATTTTTTAATTTTTCTGAAGAATGTAATTTTCTAAATTACGAATTTTTAAATTTTGAACGAAATCTACAAAACGAATTCAAGACTTGACTAAATTTCGATTTTAAAGCTGCCTAAATTCAAAGCAATTTGAAAAAAATAACGCAGCTTCGAGGCTAAAGTCGAAATTTTAGGAAAAAAGTCAAATATAGCGTAAAAAAACCAGATAAAAATTTATATTTATAGATATATAAATATAGATATATATATTAGACATTTTCTAACAAATCCAAGTTTGAGAAAAAAAAACCAAATTTTGAGGGTTTGTTCTGAAAAAAAAGTTGGAATTTTCGGAAAAATTCGAATTTGCAAATAAAATTACCAGGAAACTGGGCTTCAATGACTCAATCCGACTTTTTCAGAAAATTTTCACTTTTTTGGAAAATTCGATTTTTTTCAAAATTGCAAATTTTTGAAATATTAGAATTTTTTTAGGATTTTAATCCTTTTTAAAAATTTTTACCTTTTATCATCAAAATTGGAACTTTTTTCGAAGTTAAATGAATCATGAATGCTTCATTCAAAATTTGAAGTTTTTTTCCAAATTTCCATTTTTTTCCAAAGTCTGACTTTGTGAAAACTTCGACATTTTTTCAAATTTCGCCCGTTCCAGACATTTTTTATTTTTCTGAAGAATCTAATTTTCTAAATTACGAATTTTTAAATTTTGAACGAAATCTACAAAACGAATTCAAGACTTAACTAAATTTCGATTTTGAAGCTGCCTAAATTCAGAACAATCTGAAAAAAATATCGCAGCTTTGAGGTTAAAGTCGAAATTTTAAGAAAAAAATCAAATATAGCCTAAACAAAACCAGATAAAAATTGGAAGTTTAAATTAGACATTTTCTAACAAATCCAAGTTTGAGAAAAAAACAAACAAATTTTGAGTGTTGGAATTTTCTGAAAAATTCGAATTTGCAAATTCAATTGCCAGGAAACTGGGCTTCAATGAAAAATACTCCACTGCTTGAGTCCATATTTATAATAGCACACCAAATTTTTATTTTAAACCCGAAATTTTAGGAAAAGAAAGAAATATTTCGAGAAAAAGATCCAAATTTCAAAAAAGAGCCGAAAATTTTGAAAAAAGAATATCCAAGTTATACAACTTAAAATTCAATTTGGGTAAAAATTTTGAGAATAAAATCAACATTTTCTTAGAAAGAGTGAAAATTGTAAGTTTCTAATTGAACTTTAAAAAAAATTTTCTTTAAAGTAAACTCGTAATTTTGAGATTAAAGTTGCATGAATTTGTGTAAAATTTTGAAAAGGAAATTTCTAAAAAAATCCCAAACTTTAGGGTGAAGTAAAAATTATTTAAAGAACGTACAAATTCAACGAACCGAAATAAACCGTTATTTTTTTTCGGTTCTGTTTCGGTTTTCGTTCCTACAAAAATAACGGGTTTTTTCGGTTTCCGGTTCAGTTCCGGTTCGAAGCTCTGTATACACAGTTGATTTTTGTTGAAACATTTGCGGAGATATAATCAGTTCCATGGCGAAAATTCTAATTTGGCGCCTTAGACGATAATGAAGCAACTTTCAGTAATTTTTGAATCTTGCAAGCTACCAGATCAGAAATTTTATCTTCATAAAAACTGCATAAAGCTTCATATATTCAAATCATGTTTATTTGCAACCCTCTTGAACTTCAGTTGCTACATTCGACAAGATTAGCAAATCAACTATTATTTATAAAAGTAAAAATTAAGATAAAGTTCCGATAACGATAATTATGAATGGAAGTTTAAAAATAGAAACTAGATTTATTCAATTCATGATTACATCAATACACAAATTGCAATTATACTCTCCAGCAAGTAACAAAGTAAATTTTAATTGCACTGCAAAATATAAACTTTTTATCTGCTAAAGAGGCTAAACACTAACCAAGAACGACAAATTTCCAACAAAATATGGTATAATTTTTCTGTTATTGCTACGAATGCGTTTAGCTGTTTTGCTTATGACTTTGGACTTTGGCAGTATCTGACATTGACAATTAATTTAATAAATGACTACTTCTTCTTGCTAATAATGTATGTTTATCTAATTATATGAACCAAGTATGTTACTACTTCTGTTGCAATATATCCACAGGTAAACATTTGCTTTGAAACTAATTTTGTTTATGAATTGAAGAATTTACAATACTAATTATCAGATCGCAATATCTAAGACCTTGTTCTTTAGAAAAATAGCTCTCCTTTTCTACGCTACATATTTCCAAAAGCTATAAAAACAGGTGATTTGTACTTAGTAGTAACAACATTATGAATTTACCCATTAAGTTGTGGTAATTGCATCCTGTATAGGTTTAAGAACACAAATAATTATGAAAAATATTTCGTTCTAGAAAGAAGAAAAATCGTTTACCGCGGCAAATGACCAATTAAGGCGTATGTTTACGGCACCAATAACAATTCGGTTCGGGTTTATGTGTCAAAGTATTTAAGAGAAATAAGAGATGATTAAGACGCGGTCACAGTCGATAACTAATTGTCAATAATTGTTTCTTTGTTACAAGACATCTAGATATCGAAAACCTTTTGTCTTAATAACATACTGAGAATGATCTCAATATGTTGATCGGCACGTGTTATTGTATTTGTCGAGTAATTTTTTTCTATACATTACCTGCGATGAATTACTTTTTTAGAAAAAGCTTTATTCATTAAAGAAGATTTTGGTTTGAAATATAAAGATTTTTTTATCAACTACAGTTATAAGTGCTGTAAAAGGAATGCGTCTTTACGTAACTGTAGTCAGAAATTTAGTGATACGGTGTTCCTGATTTCAGTGAAGTTCGAAAGGTCCAAAAACAATTGTTGTTTCTTTATGGTTTTATGGGTTAATATTTCCTTTTGCTTTAACATACTTCTTTGATGCTGCTTAGTTATAAAAAAATACTCAAAAAATTAAAATCATTATTCTTTGGATTAGTCACATTAGCAAAAAAATTGCTCTTAAATCGTGAACATTGCGTAATATTTTGAAGTGAAATGTGGGCAACTGTGATAAAGTGGCTAATACTCGAAATATCTTCCGACGATCTTTAACCACTAATTTCATTACATTACGTCTTGCGTTTACTGAACCTGTGAGGGGAAAGGTGTAATGTGATCGAAAATTGTTTAAACCACCTTCTGTTTACTCGCAAATCATATTTTTTTTGTGGAACGGACTGGTCCTTGGTTATCTTCAAACATTGAAATAGAAATCTTGTCCCCTGAAACCAAGAAAGATTATTTTATCTTTCTTTCTCTTTCTCTTTCTCTTTCTCTTTCTCTTTCTCTTTCTCTTTCTCTTTCTCTCTCTTTCTCTTTCTCTTTCTCTTTCTCTTTCCTTTCTCTTTCTCTTTCCCTTTCCCTTTCTCTTTTCCTTTCTCTTTCTCTCTCTCTTTCTCTTCCTCTTTCTTTTTCTTTTTTAATCTTTCTTGGTTTCGGAGGACCAGATTTGTATTTCAATCTTTTTTTTTTCCTTTATAGAAGCAAGAACCCTCAAATAGTTCGGAGTTGGTTCAAAGAAAATAGACACTTAAATATTGTCCAGTTAGGGGCATTGAAAATCCAAATATTTCATTCTGGCGTGAATATCAAAAAAATTATTATCAATCAGATTGAAGCCAGTGTCACATTTGGCATATCCAGAATAGTATTATTTTTTAAAATGCTGCAGTTAATCTGACTAGCAAAAATCTATAAATAATAATTAGATTGAGATACACAACAAATAAAGGTTTTCTACTGTGACATTCGAAGTGATATTTTTGAAATTTATTATCTGACATTATCTACATCGATATCTGCAGTTTTCTGAAGCCTTGTTTAATTTACTATTTTTGTAATAAATTTTGTATCCTACGCCAATGAATGTTTGAGTCAGTTTTCACATTAACACAACTAAAAAAACATTGTATTCTTAAGTGTTTCAGTTTTTAAGGGCCATAAAGGTACAATGTAAAATTTTGAAAAGTGGGCATAATTTTAAAAGAAAAAAAAATCAAAATTTAAAAAATGTGTAATTATGAAAAACATTCCAAACTTTCAAAGTTGAAATGTTGAAAACAGTCGACATTTTGAAAAAAGGCGAAACTTTCAAAAAATTTAAACTTCTGAAAACCCGGCGAAAGTTTAAAAAAAATCCACATTTTCTAAAGACGCTTTGAAAAGAAACCGAATTATTGAAAAAAAGTCGACATTTCTAAAAAAGTCAAATTTTAAAGAGTCGGAAATTTTTTAAAAAGTAGGCAGTCTTGGAAATTGCCGACAAAAGTGAAAACTTAAAACTAGGAAATAACAGTGTTTATGAAGTGTAGTTCGAGTCAAGTCAGAATATTGGAAATATTTGAAAATAAATACTGTCAAACTAACCTACCTTTTTGTATTTGTGGTTTAGATGCTTGTAATCCTGAGGAAACGAATCTAATATTTATTGATAATAAATGAGACTATATATATATATATATATATATATATAAACTTTACACTATTTTTCCTTACGCCACGTAATGTTTAACATCTTATCAGTACTGTCATCTGTCATCTCTGGAGCTTAAAAGTACCACATTTACATGTTACATTTTATTTTTAATATTAACTTATTGTGTATTTGGTTATAAAACAGTACATATTTGAACAATTGAGCACCCCACTTACGACGTCATGCTCAAATTTCCTTCTGGTGAGACATGAACATCATATCCGTTCTTGTACAAACTACTGTACTACTCACTGTTCTATTCTACAGGGATTCTACAATCCATCAATTAAAATAATACTTATATTAAAGAACGATTTAAACAATGGACAATAGTCAATTTAACTTATAGTAGGCGTATGTTGTTTAAGACATAAGAAGACTAGACAAGGACAGTGTAGCTTAGTTGGTTAGGGCCTCTTTTGCTTGACTGGCTTGAGAGGTCGCTGGTTCCAACCCCATTGCAAATCACGCATTTTTGAAGTTCTTTCTTACAATAGGAGCGTTGAGCAATTTTTTATAAGAGGTAAACTTATGGTTTCGCGTGACCATCCCGGTAATTTGCGTTACCATCATGCTCTAATGTTATCGGTAGAGTATGTTGGTAACGCGTAATAGTGACGCGAAAAGATAAGTTTACCCCCTATCCAAAATCTCTTAACTCTCCTGCGGAAGTTTTCACTTCAAAAAAATCAAAATTAAAAAAATGGAAATCTTAAAATTTAATCCAAGGTTTGAAAAATATTCGAAACTCTCAAAAAACTAGAAATTTTGAAAAAATTTAAAAAAGCTAAAAACTTTAAAGTCGAATATTTTGAAAAATGAAATATTTTGAGAAGTCGATATTTTCAGAAGTCTATATTTTGGGAAAAATGTCAAAATTTTGAAAAAGTCCTTTTCAAAACAATAAGAATTCAAAAAAAAGTGGCAAAATGCCCAAAAAATCAGAGATTTAGAAAAAATTGAAACTTTACAATTGCAAATTTCAAAAATAATCAACATTTTGGCAAATGTCGAGCCAAATTGTCAAAAAAAGTAGAAATATTGAAACGTTAAAATATTGTCATTTTGAATTTGTGAAATCATGGAAAAAAATTGGGCATAATTATAAAAATTCAAAATTTTGAATTGGAAATTTTCAAATAGGTTTAAATTTTCAAATAATTTCGTAATTTGCAAAAATACAAGACTTCAAAAAGTTAAAATTTTGACAAAATATCGACAGTTTGAAATAAAGAAATCCACAAATAAGTTCGAAATTGTGAATAAATGACAAAATTTTGAAAAATAATCGATGAAAATTTAGAAAAGTTGACATTTTCAAAAATATTAAGGTCTAAGAGAATCGAAATTTTCGAAAAAAATAGACAATTTGAAAAGTTGACATTTAAAAAAGTCAAAATTTAAAAAAGTAGAAATTTTAAAAATTCATCCAGATTTTGAGAAACATTCGAAACTGTCAAAAAGTTGAAAGATTGAAAAATGTCGAAATTTTTAAAAATCGGACTTAAAAAAATAAAAAATCTGAAAATAAGGCCAAAATTTAGAAAATGCCTCATTTTATAAAAATTTAAAACTTGGAAATATAACCGAAAATTGAAAGAAGTAGACACAATTTCGATAAAAGTCGACATTTTAAAATCGAAGTTTGCAAAAAAAATATTAAAAAAATCAAAATATCTTGAAAAGTATAAATTTCAAGCAAAGACAATATTTTCGAAAATGTAAGGATTTTGAAAAAGTCATTTTCAAAATACAAAAGGGTTTCAAAAAATGTCGAAATTCTCAAAAAATTTGAAATTTAAAAAACATTGAAACTTAAGTATTTGGTAGAAATAAAAAAAAATTGGAAAGTTAACGTTTAAAAAATCAAAATTAAAAAAAATGGAAATCTTAAAAATTTATCCAAGGTTTGAAAAATATTCGAAACTCAAAAAACTAGAAATTTTGAAAAAACGAAACTCAAAAAAATTTGAAAATCTGAGGATAAGGCAATATTCCTCATTTTCTAAAAAGAATAAATTTTGAAAACTAATCGAAATGTTAAAAAATGTTTTTAAAAGGTCGCTATTTTAAAAAAGTCGAAATTTTCAAAGAGTTCAAATTTTGAAATGATTTGAAAATACATTGCAAAAAACCGAAATTATCAAAAAAGTTATAAATTCGGAAGTCAATATTTTGGAAAGTTAAAATTTTAAAAAGGGTGGATATTTTTAAAAATGGCGAAAACAGTCAAAATAAAAAAAATGGGTTTGAAAACAATAAAAATTTTAAAAAATAGTGAAATTCCAAAATGTTAGAAATGTAAAAAAGTAGATAATATTTCAAAATCAGTCAAAATGTTGAAAAAATGTCAGAACAAATTATCAACATAAGTAGAAATTTCAGAAATTTTGGATTTGTTAAATTTTGAAAAAAGTCTAAATTGTGAATTGGAAATTTCCAAAGTTAGCTTTCAAACAATTTCGAAATTTTCAAAAAGTTAAGAGCTCAAAAGGTCGAAATTTTAAAAAAATGTCGACAATTTGAAGCAGAGTTAAAATTTTGAAATGATTCGGAAATATATTGCAAAAAATCGAAATTATCAAAAAAGTTAGAAATATGTTGAAAAATGGAAATTTGAAAAAAAGTCGAAATTGTGAATTGAGAATTTCCAAAAAACTTAAAGTTTTCAGACAATTTTAAGATTTGCGAAAAGTCAAGAGCTCGAAAAGTCGAAATTTTGAAAAAATGTCGACAATTTGAAAAAGAGTTAAAATTTTGAAATGATTGGCAAATTTCTTGCAAAAAATCGAAATTATCAAAAAATATTTTGAAAAGTGGAAATGTCAGAGAAGTCGATTTTTTAAAAAAAAGTCATAAAAAATCAAGATAAAAAAATGGTTTTCAAAACATTAAAATTTCAAAAATAGCGAAATTCCCAAAAAGTTAGAAATGTAAAAAATTAAATCATTAAGAAGTAGTTAAAATTTCAAAAACAGTCAAAGTTGGAAACATTTTAAGACAAATTCCTAAAAAAAGTGAAATATAGAAAGGATAAAATTTTGAAAGTTTGGATTTGCGAATTTTTAAAAAGAAGTCGAAACTGTAAATTGGAAATTTCCAAAAAAGTTAAAGTTTTCAAACAATTTCGAAGTTTTCAAAAAGTCAAGAGCTCAAAAGGTCGAAATTTTGAAAAAATATCCACAATTTGAAAAAATTTAATTTCCGAAAAAATTCGGAACTGAAAAAATGGGAACATTTTTATAAAACCTCAAAATTTTTAAAAATAATCGGCGAAAATAGACGAAAATTTAATAAAAGTGAAGATTTTAAAAAATATGAAAAATCGAAAGTAAGAAAATAGTCGAACTTTTCAAAAAACATTAAAGATAGCAGTCGATATTTTGAAAGGTAGTCAAAGTTTGCAAAAAAAGTTTAAATTTTACAATGCGAATTTTGAAAAAAAGATGGGATTTTGAAAAACGTCGAAAATTTCAAATAAGTCAAAATTTCGAAGAATCCGGCTTTCAAAAACTTAACTTTTTAAAAAACGTAAGAATTTTCAAAGATGAAAATTTAGGAAAAATGTGGAAATCTTCAAAAAAAGTTTAAAGTTTGCAAAAACTCAAGACTTTGATAGGTAGCTGAAATTATAAAAATATTTTAAACTTCAGAAGTAGGATTTTTGTAAAAAGGATATTTTGAAAAAAATCAACATTTTCAAAAAAGACGAAATTTTTAAAAAACACAATTTTAAAAAAGTCCAGCTTTCAAAAAACCCACATTTTTAAAAAACGTAGACATTCTTAAAGATCGAAATTTTTAAAGGAAAATTGAAAATTTCCAAAAAGCGCAAAATTCTTAAAGGTCGAAAGCTGCAAATTTCAAAAAAATCGTCATTTTGAAAAAAATCCTGCTTCAAAAAATTGAACATTTTTAATAAAAGGAAAAGGAATTTTCAAAGACGGAAACTTTGGAAAAATGTCAAAATTTTTAAAAACAAATTGAAAGTTTGCAAAAAAGTCGAGATTTTGATAGGTAACCGAAATTTTCAAAAAATTTTAAATTTCAGAAATAGAATTTAAAAAAAAAAGGAGGGATATTGAAAAAGTCGAAATCTTATAAAAGTTCAGCTTTCAAAAAACTCACCATTTTTAAAAAAGATATGAAGTTTCAAAGATGGAAAATTTGGAAATGTAACTAAATTTTCAAAAAAGTCGAAAATTCAAAAAACTGAGTATGCGAAATTTTCAAAAAATCGTAATGTTACAAAAGTGGAAATTTTTGGAAAAGTCAAAACTTTCAAGAGTGAAAATTAAAAAAATAAACATTTTGAAAAAGTTTAAATTTTGAAAAAAAGTCGAAAGTTTTAAAAAAGTTCATTTCGGTATTGGACCATGTCAAAGAGCTACTAAAAGTGTTCGACGTTTCGCCCACCATCGTAGGGGGCTTTTTCAGGAACAAAGAATTAAAATACAAGGAAATATACAAAAAATGAAAGTTGAAAAAGGGGGCCCAATTTCAAAACATCAGAGCACGGTAACTCAGTATGTCCACCATACCAGAGGCGAAACTCTTCTGAACGGAAAATTTGGTACAAAGGATAAGAAATGTTTATTAATTTAATTTGCCATTTCTTCGGCCCACTTTGGAAATATTTAAATTTTTATTGTTTGTTGACAATATTCTAAAACAGTTTTTGAAATATGACTACGTGATATTTAAATTTATTTAAAACCTCACCTCATAACAGTTGACAAAATAAGAGGTTAATTTATTTTACATAGAATAGAAAAAATGAAAAATAGAAGACCAAATTTAGATATGAAAAAAAATATTGTTTTTTGATAAATTATGAAAATATAAAAATTTAAAAAAATACATAAAAAAGGTTGTAGCACTGGACATCGATATTTCGCTCTAATTTAAGCTTGACAGCAGTGCATAACATAGAAAGGGGAACAATAAGGAAGAAATTCTTAAAAATAAAATTTTTTTAAAATATAAAAAAATGTTTTAACATGAATAGACGTTTCATCAATAATTTACTGTGGATCGGGCTTCAAATATTTAAATTTTTACCACAGTAAATTATTGATGAAACATCTATTCATGTTAAAAAAAAAATTTATGTTTTTTAAAATTTTTATTTTTAAGAATTTCTTTCTCATTGTGCTCTTCTGAAAATCGAAATAAAAAGTATTATTTAATGATTTTTTTTAATCGTAAATAAATCCTAATTCCATTATTTGGCTGAAGTATACAGAAATATTTTATAATGAGATATTGAGCCACATTTGGAAAATATACCGTTAAGTCAGGCAAAATGGTAAATTTTATTAACACTATGGAGCTCATAAAATAGATAATAACTTTCTCGCGTACTTATCTGAGACCCAGTTTATAACAAACGATGGTCCGCACGTGTGGCCTCCGCGCCCCAAGATAAAACATCACTAAACTTCTTCTATGGGGAACTATTAAGGAGCACGTCTTTGCAACGAATTCTGCATGAAAAGAATATTGCTAGGAACAATCGGATTTGCTTAAAAAGGTTACTCAATTCGAAACTTTAAAACATGCCTTTAAATGTATTGAAACAGAAGACGGTTATTTCGAACACTTGCAATTTTTTTGTCAATTATTTTATATTCCTATTAGGTACTTATTATTGAAATACAAAACTTGTCCCCGAAACCAAGAATAAATCTCTCTGAAGATGATAGCCTGGCTGTCGAAACGCGTTAGAGCAACCATTGTTGTGTTTTTAAATCTTTCTTGGTTTCAGGGGACAAGTTTTGTATTTCAATTTTTGACGATAACCAAGGACCAGTCTCTTCAACCAAAGAAAAGGTGCTTATTATGATTAATTTTTCAAGCTTTTATTGCCTCTAGCTAATTTCTTACTTGAAAAAAAGAAACGCTTGATTTTTTCAAATTTTAAGTTTTATGTTAAATATCACCACAACGATATACAATTTTGAAAAATAAGTAATATAACTTTTTTCTTCTTTTTATATGAATATTTCAAAAATTGTTGGAAAACAGAGTTTTTTAAACAAAACAGAGTTTTTTTTTTTAATAAAACAAGAACAATAAAGATAATAACATTTTCGTCGCCCAGTATAATAAATATAAAACCTGGTCACGTTATTGTAGTCTTCATAAAATCCTATGACTTGAACCCAAATTTTATTTTTTTCTCTGCAAATAATGACAAAGTTTCTGTCCGAAAAATTAAAATATCTTCAAAACTATCAAAGATAGCAATGAACATGTTTACATAAACTCACCTTTTTTTACGAACAATCTAATTAAAAAATAAAATTTGTGGGTTGCCATTTAAGGTAGTACTGTTGGCAGGGGCGGCCTTTGGGGGTGGCAAGCGGGGCAACCGCCCGGGGCCTCGCTCTTGCAGGGGCCTCGCACACTCTTGCAATAGTATACTAATGCTAATGTTAATTTGAACTTCGCGCTTTATGCCGCGCATTATAAAACTCGACTCGCTGCTCTCTTGCGTGATAGTTATCGCGCTGATATCTGTCTCATTCACTCCAATGAATGCTTCTTTCCTTCTGTTTCACATTGTTGAAATTTTTTGTACTAGTGCCACAAGTGCTGCCAACTGCAAGGGCTAAACAAAACCTGATGGTCCTCCATTTTCTTCATATTTACGATTCAGGGAATTCCCGTGTTTCATTTCACCTATCAACTGTCATCGGCTTATGTTTTTATATTAGAGCAGCCATTTGCATTGGACAATATTTATCTTTAAATAAATGATAATATTAGATCTTAGGTAAATAATGTAACATAATTAATTCCTATAGTAAAGAGTGAATCAGTAAAAAACTGCTTGCAATTTTATTAACTATTTTTATGTCTGAAAAAGAACAAGATCGGTTTTCAGCTAGGACACAAAGTTTTTAAAACATCGGTACTGTATTCAATTGATGTATCAAAAAAGATATATCGATATGTTTTGATACATCGATAAATTATTCGATATTTGATGTATCATATAAATCCAATCCCTACAGCAGGACTTCTAACAGCAGGTACACCTCTCATAATTTCCTTTTCAAATTTACTTTCAAATTTTATATTTCAAAGAATTAATCAACTTGCTTTTTAAAATTGTTATTTTAATTAACCCTTTATCAAATTTTCTAGAAGATTTCCAAGTTAAACTTTAAAATTACTTTTTTTTACAATATTTTATAAAAGTAGCGTTCGATTTTAGTAAAAATGGATGTAAGCGATGGTCAAACAATTATAAAACCTTTTGATCTTTCGCAGTAAGGCTTTAGATGCAATGTGAAGTAATTATGAATAAATATCTAAAAATTTATTTTTATACTACTTTTTCTGTAGGTTATTAATTGGCATTGTTGTTTTTTAATAACGATTTTGGCGAGTTCATAAATGATCACATGTTTACGTCCGTTTTAAGTTAGTGTTCAATCTTTTCAGGATTGCCCTGTCAATTATTTGTTCAATTTTACTTACCGTAGCCAGTTTTTTAATCTTATTTTTGACTAATTTTCTTTTTATTTTTCAATAAAAATTTCTTTATTATGAACTTGAATATTTTTGATAAGACACTATTCAGTCATAGAAGTTCCCTGTTTTAATTTTCATTGGACGTTGTCTAGTTAAATACTTAAATTCTCAAACGAGTATTATAATTTGATGTGTTTTAAATCTGCATATTTTAAAGTACTACTTTTAAAATTAAGAAAGTTGGTATCTACTTCTGTGTAAATTTTGGAAGGAGTAAGTTTAGTTTCCCATTTTGAAAATTATACTTATGTAATTGTTTTCAAAATTGGATTCTTCGATCCCAATTAATATTACAACCCAATTATTTTTAGGTATGTAATACGAATTGTTTCGAATTTCGTATGAATTTTAGATTTTAAATATTGTCAATATACGTGGCCAAGTGCTAGGTTATAATTCTCGCTTTTAAGTTTCCGGGTTCAATCTCTCGGTGTTGATCCCATTTTTTTTTCAAATTGCACCCTTATCAAGCTACATATTGTTAAACATGTTGAAAATTGTTCTTACATGTTCGTTAAACGATCTGAATTTAAAGGAATCTTTCAATGCGCTTAGAAATTTCATTTCATAATTATTATTTTTAATGCGTGAAACTGGAAACCTTTTAACCACCTTCGTAATCTGGATTCACAAACGAATTCATATTTGCAATTGTTCATTTTAACAAATTCGCTAGTTTTAATTTAATTCCATGTTTGAATCTGTGCTTGGCAATTTTCTAATTTATCATAATGGGTAAAACTATTTGCAAACTTGGAATTTATCTATTTAAATATTCTGCGAAAAAATCACAACCAATTTTAAAGGAGCATTTAAGAAAACGTTAAGCGCGAGTTTTAAATTGTAGGTTTTTTTATCGCTTTCGCTAGTCGAACAATGTCTTCATTAATTTTGAAGATAACTATTCTTCATGGCAACCATCAGAGGTTTGAAACTATAGAACGCCTAATGGTAAATTAATTGATTGATAATTTGTGTATTCGAAAACGAACGAAAATTTTGAAAGCCAATCGAGTACAGGTAAAATTATACGATTATGTAATTTCTAGCACTTAATAATAACATCAAGGACAGTTAATTGTAGTCCGCACCAGTCATGATTATTGCATAATAACTTGGATGGCGTGACGATGGACTAACTATTTGACCAAAACTTTATTCAGTTCATATATTCGTTGAACCTCATAATGCGCCAACATTATCAAATCCATACAGTTATTGTTGCATGAGCTCATCATGGCAGAAAAATATTGTCGTTGTACGTTCACTAAAACTAATTTATTAATAATAATTGAACAACAAATGACAAATGAATTCTCTTACAAATATAATAAAGAAATAAGTTCAAATTTATGTTATGAGTCTCTAAATAAATATTTGGTATATTTACCCAAATCAAAATTTTTTTCCAAATAATTCAAATTAAAAAACATTCGTTTATATTGTAACTAGTGTTACCGCAACTTTCGAGTTCGAGAAATTATATAACTTTTTTAGAAAAAGGTGCACTATTTACTTCAAAAGTTTATTTTCTAAAAAAAACACATTGTAAAAAGTGCCCATTTAATGTAAATTAATATTCGAATTTACTATTGCAAGCTTAAGTTTTATATCCAGAGATTTTAGTAGCATTGATCCATCAATAATTAGCGAAGATACATCTTTAAATTTACATATACAAAGTAATAAACAAAACGACTAAAGCAAATTACAAAAATCTTGGTAATCAGACTATTCAAAGTTACTAAATAGTAAGCAATTCAAAGTTTTTTAAATTAAAATCGATGTTTGTGTTTAGATATGAACTTTGATAAAGTGGAATTGGACTAAAAACCGAACCTTTCAGAAAAACTTCGAAAACTATCGAAATTCGAAGATTCAAAAATAATGGATTTTAAAAAATACCGAAATGTCGAGAAAAAGGTAAATCAATTGAAGAAAAGTTGTCCCTTTTTAAAAGAAAGTTTGATTTTGAGAGACGAATTCCGAGTAAAAAACGAATTTTGGAAAAAGTTGATGAATGCTTAGAAAATCAGTGTTTAAAAACAAAGGCTAACTTTCGAAAAAATCTCAGAAAAAAGTCGAAATTCAAAATGAAATTTTCAAAAGAATGATAAATATAATAAGAAACTGAAAAATTTTGAAAAATAAGTTTTTCAAGTTGTGTTAAATTTGAAAAGAGAATCTGTAAAACAATTTGAAATTTCGTATTAGAGTCGAAATTGAAAGTCAAAATTTGAAAAAGAAATTTGGAAAGACTGATTTAAAATGCAAAATTCAAAAAGCGATATTTAATAAGTTGATTTATTTAAACAAATTAAATAAAGTAGTGGCCGTGAAATGGTGAATTACGATCGAGTGACATGTCAATTAGTTCCTAACTAAATTTTAACCGCCGAAAAAGTAAAATTATTTGAACTTACTTCACCAATCGATGATACATCGAAAAAATATTGGTGAAGTAAGTTCAAAACGGTACCGACGGTATATCGATACCATCAAGAAATCGGAACGAAAGTGTCGATAAAAATATCGAACATCGAAACGAAAATATCAATGTTTTTAATACATCGATATATCCTGTGCATCCCTACTTTCAGCTCTTGCTATTATTTCAATTGAAAATCATGTAGCTCATTCGTTAAATTATTATGATTTTAATTAATGATTTTAGTCTTAGAAAAAGCTCCAAACATCATTTCTGAATCCCTGATTCTTTTAAGACATTAATGTTCCATAATTTATCATGATTAATAATTTTTTATCTTTGTGTATATTAATTTTTCTTAATTTCCAATACACAATTTTTAAACTATAAATTTATTTATTTATAAGTTTGTATTTCTCGTCAAGCATCATCATTAAAACCAATTCCACAAAGACAAGGGCCTCGCAAAGATCTACCCGCCCGGAGCCTCGCAATTTCTAAGGACGCCTCTGACTGTTGGTTTTAGAATTACCGTTCAGAATTTCATGAAACTGAACATATTGGTCTATTATAGTCAGATAATGATCCAGGTAAATTTTTGAAGAGTTACAGAGAAGCTGTAAAAAGTTGTTGACACTTTAAATTTCACGCTTTTAACATTGAATCTTATGAGAAGCCAACGATTTTATCATATTGTGGCGCGTTATCAGTTCGAATGATTAATACGCCGTGAATTATAACCACTTTATTTCAAAACTGAACTGGGAACATTACACTGTTTAATTAACTAACTTATTCATTGACTTCTAACTAACTTCTACTCTGACTAACTTGATTGAGGGAAAAGTGATTGCCTTATATAGGTCCCGGTCCGAGTTCTAGAAGAATTTGGCAGATAAGGCTTATCGTTTGCCAGAATTTCTGGAGAGCTTATCTGCCGTTTGATTTATTATACCGCTTCCCCTTATCAGATTTTCTAGAAAATTCCCAACTAAACTTTAAAATTACTTTTTTTGTTACAATATTTTATAAAAAGTAGCGTTCAGATTTTAGTAAAAAGGGAGAAAGCGGTGAAAAAAAAAATAAAACCTTTTAGATACTTCGCAGTACAGCTTTAGAGCATGCGAAGTAATTAGTGAATAAATATCAAAAATTTATTTTTTATCCTACTTTTTCTGTAGTTTATTATATATGGCAATGTTGCTTTTATACAAACGATTTGGCGAGCTTCCATAGAATGAATCACTATTGTTTACTTCCGTTTTAAGGTTATGTGTCAATCTTTTCAGGATTGCCCGTCAATTAATTTGTCAATTTAACTTACCGTAGCCAGTTTTCTAATCTTATTTTAACTAACTCTTTTATTTTTCCAATGAAATATTTCTTCATTATGACTGAATGATTTTGATAATGACACTATTCAGTCATAGAAGTTCCTCTGTGTTTTATTTCATTGCGACGTTGTCTAGTCTAAATACTATATTCATCAAACGAGATAATGTATATTTTGATGTGGTTTTTTCTAGCAATATCGACAGTACTACTTTAAAATAAGAAAGTTGGTATCTACTTCCGGTGTAATTGGAAGAGGGAGGAAGTTTAGTCCCATTTACAAAATTAGTTTATCTGTATAGTAAGTGGTTTTCCATATAAGGATAACCTCCCAATTAAAAAAACACCCTGTATATTTTAGGTAGTAGGCAGTGACCTCTTATGAATTAGATTTTAATATTGTCAATATACGGTGGCCCAAATGGTAGAGTTTTCATTCTCGCCTAGTTCCGGGTTCAACTCTCGGTGTTGATCCCCCATTTTTAATTCTATTGCACGCCTTACTCATAGCTACATATACGGTTAACATGTTGATAAAGCTACATTAGCATGTTGGTAACGCGAAACTATATCAGAAATCTCTCAATGCGCTTAAAGAAATTTCGTTTCATAAATAATATTTTTTATTCGTGAAACTGGAAACCTTTTAACCACCTTCGTAATCTGGAATCACAAACGGAACTCCAGTATTGCAATTGTTCATTTTAACTAAATTTCGCTCGAGTAATTAATTAAATTCCATCGTTTGATCTTGTGCTTGGCCAATTTTCTAATTTATCATATGGGTAAAACTACATCTTGTCAACTTTGTATTTTATCTATTTAAATTATTCTGCGTAAAATCACAACCAATTTAAAGGAGCAATTAAGAAAACGTAAGCGTCGAGTTTTTAATTGTAGGTTTTTTCTTCGCTTGTCGCTAGTCGAACAATGTCTTCATTAATATTTGAAGGTACTTCTGCTGCATGGCAACCAGTCAGAGGTCTTGAACTATGAACGCCTAAGGTAAATTAATTTGTTTTTATAATTTGTGTCGTTTCGAACGAACGAAAGAAGTGAGCAAGTAGTCGGTAATAATTATACGATCTATGTTATTTCTAGCACTTAATAATACCAACAAGGACAGTGTAATTGGTGTCCGCACCAGTCATGATTTATGCATTATCTTGGATGGCGCGTGTACGATGGACTAACTATTGACCAATACTTTTATCAGTTCACTATACTGTTGACCTCATAATGCGCCAAATATCGAATCCATCCAGTTATGTGTTGCATTGAGCTCATCAGTGGCGAAAATATTGTCGTTGGTACGTTTCACTAAAACTAAATTTATTACATAACTACATTGAACAACAAATGACAAATGAATTCTCTTACAAATATAATAAAGAAATGAAGTTCAAATTTATGTTATGGAAGCTCTCTTAAATAAATATTTGGTATATTTACCCAAAATCCAAAATTTTTACCAAAATAATTCAAAATACAAACTATTCGTTTATTATTGTACTAGCTGTTACCCGCGACTTCGTCCGCGAGAAATTATATAACTGTTTTTCTAGAAAAAGGTGCACTATTTTACTTCCTCAAGGTTTCATTTTCTCAAAAAAAACACATCGCAAAAAGTGCCCATTTACTGGTAAATTTAATAATCGAATTTACTATGCAAGCTTAGGTTTCTATATCCAGAGATTTAGGTATGCATTGATCCATCAATAATTAGCTAAGATACTTTCTTTAATATTACATATACAAAGGTAATAAAACAAAACGATCTAAAGCACAATTACAAAAATCTGTGTAATCAGCTATTCAAAGTTACAAATAGTTATGCAATTTCAAGTTTTGTTAAATTAAGAAATCGATTTGTTTTGTTTTAGATATGAACTTGATAACAGGGCTAAAAACCGAACCTTTCGGAAAACTTCGAAAACTATCGAAATTTCGAAGATTTCTAAAAATAAGGATTTTTGAAAAATACCGAAATGTCGAGAAAAAGGTTGAAATCTCTTGAAGAAAAGTGTCCCTTTTTAAAAGAAAGTTTGATTTTGAGAGACGAATTTCGAGGAAAAAACGAATTTTTGGAAAAAGTTGGAATGCTTAGAAAATCGTGTTTAAAACAAAAGTCTAACTTTTCGAAAAATCTCAAAAAAAGTCGAATATTCGAAAAAAATATATTTTTAAAGGTGGAGTTTTGCGAAAAAGAGACGTAATTTTGAGATAAAGTTGGAATGTTTAAAAATTCGTGTTCAAAACAAAATCCTGACCTTTCGAAAAACCTCAAAAAAATGTTGAAAATTCGAAAAATTATATTTTTCAAGGTGGAGTTTTGTGAAAAAAAGACGGAGGAGGAAATTTGAGAAAAATTTCTCACTGTAAGTAGGAGATTTCCAGAAGCATAAAACATCCCTATTTAAAAGTACGAGTCTAAATTTCCAGAATAAGACAAATTTTGAGAATCATGAAATTTTCGGAAATATAAATTTAAAAAAAAAATGCAGAGCAAACCGACTCTTAAAAAAATTAAAGTTCAATTTTAAGAGAAAAAAGTAGAATAAAGTCGTAATTTCGAAACGACGAATTTTAAGAAAAAACCCTCTTTTGGAAAAGGATTTTTTAGAAAACCAAAATTGAATAAAAACCTAACCTTTAGGAAGAACTCTAAAAATGCTGAAAATTCTAAAAATGCCAAAATATTTCCAAAGGTCAAATATTGTGAACAAATTCGGAATTTCCAAAAATGGTTTTCTCGAAATTTTTACTTTTTCATTCTAATTTTGACATAATATTTAAATTTCAATAAAGAAATTGAACGTACAAGAAATCTTTTTCTCAAAATTACCCAATAATATTTTCTCAACATTTTTAATTTTCGACAATATGCCGATCTAATTTAGGGAAAACAGTCGAATTTCGAGAAAATTGAAATTTAAAGGAAAAGCCAATTTTAACCAACAAGTCCAGAAAGTTCCACACATCGCATTTTCAAATAAAAGTTAAAATTTCGAAAATAAGGCGAAATATGATGTCGACATTTTTGACATTTAAAAAAAGTTAAAATTTTAAAAAAAGACAAATATTCAGAAAAATGGCAGAATTTTGATAGAAAAAATAATTTCCGAAAGAAGAGTCCAAAAAGTAGAATTTTGAGAATAAAATCAAAATTGCGTAAAAGACGAATTTAAATTAATTTTAAGAGAAAAATTCGAAATTTTTAGCGAAGTTGAATGTCAAATTTTGTTATAAAAATATCGAAAAAAGGGCGAATTTCAAGAAACCTGTCAAAATTTCTGAAAAATCAAATTCTAAAAGATCAAAAGCTTCAGAAAAACCTGATGTTAATAAAAATAAAGGAATTAAAAAAACGAAATCTCTAAAAAACAGTTGACATTTCCAGAAAAACTACCAAATGATCAAAGATCGAAATTTTTCAGAAAAAATTCAAACTTTGAAAAAGTCAAAATTTTTAGAAAGATACGAATTTTCAGGAAAAATATTTAGATTTCCGGGAACATACAGGATGGGATTTTAGGACAAATTTCAAATTTGCCAAAAAAGACAGATTTTGAGAAAAATATCCATGTTTCGATTTTTTTTTGATTCGTTTTTTTCTGGAAATTTCGATGTTTTTCCCTTGAAAAACAAAAAAAGATCGAAATTTTGAGAAAAAAGGCGAAATTTAGTAAGCACTCGAAATTCTTCAAAGAAAGAGAGTCAAATTTTGTGGAAATTTTGGAAAAAGGACAAATTTTGAGAAAAATGTAATTTCTAGAATTTTCTCTTAACCGCTTGAATCAGAGGCAGTCATGCGCCCTAATCTTCCCTGCGCGAAGTCCGAAAATGTTCAGTATTGAGATAAAAGTCGAAATTTTGAGAAACAAGTTGTATTTCAGTTATAAACCATTCCAGGGAAAATAAATATTCTCGAAATTTTTGTCTTTTTATAAGATTTCTAAAAACTTCATTATAAAAATTTCCAAATTTATCAAAAAATCGATCAAATTTTGAGGAAAAAGGTAAATCTTGATAAACAAGTCAAAATTTTCAGAAAATCAAAATTTAAAGAAAAGCTTAAATTTCCGGAAGAAACTAATTTTGAGAAATGGTAGAATTTCGAAAAATAAAACGATGAATGTTGAGATAAAAATTCGAAATTTTGACTAAAACCTGATGACAGAAATCGAATTTTAGGAATACATTTGAAATTTCAAGAGAAATTCATGAAAAAAAAAAACGCATTTTGAGAAATAAGTCGAGATTTCGAGAAAATGTCAATAGCTTAAAGACGGACGAATTTTGTCGAATGGAAATTTTTTAGAGTGTTCTCAGTTGAATAAAAATTTTCGTTTAACTACATGAGCCAGGGGGGTGGGGGCAAGCACCCTATCCTCCCCTATTCTAGCTACGCCTATGTTAAAAATAATTCCACAAAGACAAGGGCCTCGCGATCCACCCGCCCGCAGCCTTGCAAGGTCGCCCCTGGCGGCAGAAACGGTCCTTTGACAAAGATCAGAAGATATTCTTATACGCAGACCGATAGGCTGGAGTATTTATTACATTAGAGTTTAGGATTCAGACAGCTGATTTGATTTTATTAGATCTCTTCAGTCTGTAATATCCAATACCCAACCTAAACCAGATAAATGCATCACTGCCAGCAAGTAAAGTAGTAACTTGTGCTTTATAATTCCTACACGCATTAGCGCCATCTACCGGGCCGTACGAATACTGGGAAAAAGCCTCAGGCCAATATGCCAACGGAATACGTTTCCTTATTTTCAAAAAGTCGATCTTCTTAACACATCACCACGTAATTTATCACAAGCATCACAATATTTTTGTTTCCAATGTTCTTCATCGTTAGATCTTGTTTGGTGGAAAATATATTAAAACATTTCCACAAGAAAAAGTCAAAATGTCAAATTTGGAGATCTGGGAGCGAAGTTGCAATAGATTCCCACTGGGATTTTCTTTAGTAACCACATTTTTTCTGGAAATTGGAAGAATCTTTTTTTGTAAATTATTGATTTTCTTCTCAAAATTTCACCTATTCCTTAAAAGTCATGCATTAAATTCTTACTATTTTTCTTTCTTTCCTTAGTAATTAGTCAACTTTTTTCTCGAAGTTACAAGAATCTGGATTTTCTTCTTAAGATTTCGTCTTTTAATTAATTAAAGACCCTGCATTAAGTTTTTACTTCCAGGCAACCAAAAAAGTTCGTGCGGTTTTGAAGGTTAAGAAATAGTGACATAAAATGGGTTTAACTTAGATTTATTCTAAAAAACAATCACCCTTAGTAAGTATTGCCCTTTCCCATCTAGATACAAGATGATATATCCCATTTTTGTAAAAATTTTGCTTTTGGGAATTGAAGAAGTGTATCACCTAGTTTTCCAAACCCTCTCTATTTTCAAATCGCCGATTCCGCATGTGGTTGTCCAAGGCCAAAAACAGGTGGTAGTCATTTGGAGCAAGGTCTGGTGAGTACGAAGGGTGAGGTAGAACTTCTTATTGTAGTCACGCTTTAGTTTCCTGCGTGATTCTTGCTGTGTGTGGGCTTGCGTTGTCCTGATGGAAGACAACACCTTTTCTGTTCGCCAAAGCAGGCTGTTTTTGACTTAGGGTGACCGCATCTCTGTTAAGCTGTGCCGAGTAGATTTCAGCAGTAATGGTTTGTTCCCTTGGCAGAAGCTCATAGTGAACTATACTTGCTGTAGTCCACCATACACATAACAGAATCTTTTGTTGATGAATGTTTGGTTTAGCAGTCAACGTCAACGATCCTTATTGGATAGCCAATGATATGAGCGCTGATTGTTGCAGTACATAATCCATTTTTCATCACGCGTCAACATCCGGTCAAAAAACCACATTAAGTTGTGGTGAGAAAGCAATGATGTACAGATTGTTATGCGCTGTAACTTGTTCGTTTCACAAAATTTATGTGGTACCCATCTGCTTAACATCCATCGTTTTCCAATCAGGTGCAAATGTATGCGAATAGTTTTATCACTCACATTGAATCTTAAGGTAAGAGATTGACATATCTGACTTGAATCCTGCTCGATCGCCAGCTTGATATCGTCGTTGTTGATCGTTGATGGTCTTCCGGAGCGAGCTCCATCTTCCAGATTTTCATCTCCAGGGGCAAATTTCTTAAACCACTTTTAACCCGTTCGTTTAGCTACAGTACCTTCCCCAAAAGCAGCGCATATCTTACGACAAGCTTCTGCAGCCTTGGTACCAAGTTTGAATTCATAAGTAAACAAGCACGAATTATTGCATTTGACACGGCCATATTCTAGCAAAGATTTTGCACTTTCATTCAAAGTAATCTAACTTATCAAATACATTGAATGATACTCATTGACATAAGTTTTAACCTATATTCAAAATTACCCCACCACTACATCCTGTTTACTGAATATAATTCATAAAAGAAGACAATAAAGAAAAACAGCACGAACTTTATTGGTTGCCTGGTATTTTTCTTTCTTTCTTTTTTTCTTTCTTTCTTTCCTTCTTTCTTTCTTTCTTTGGTAATTAGCCAACGTTTTTCTCAAAATTACAAGAATCTTTTTTTGTAAATCATCAATTTTCTTCTCAAAATTTCATCTTTTTCTTAAAAGTCATTCATTAACTGTTTACTTTTTTCTTTCTTTAGTAACCACCTTTTTTCTCGTAAGCACCAGTATATTTTTTCTTGTATATTAAGGATTTTGTTCTCAAAATTTCATCTTTTCCTTAAAAGTCACGCATTAAATTACTATTTTGCCTAACAATTAAATTTCAAATTTTTTTCTAGAAATGTTCACAAATTTTGACCAAAAACATAAAACAATTTTCAACATTTCGAGAAAATGCTTGCCAGTGTTCTTTTCGAAAGTTTTTTTTTATCTCAAAATTCATCTCAACCTTTTGTCCTTTATAGGGATTTTAATTTTGTTTTGAAATTTATCCCCGAAATTTTATTTCTTGTAATGTCGAGTGTAAAATTTGAAATTTTTATAAGAACTCCTGGTCGACTGTTTATATTTTAACTTTTTTTTTTAAATTTTGATTGCAAAATGAAAAATTTAGAAAAAATCATCTTAATGAGTATAATTTGGGTAACAAAATTGCATCAACAGGTTTCCTAGTCTGCGTGTGTGTATTGGTTCGCACCTGTCAAAGGATAATCAATCAATAAACAGTTACCATGAGCTTCTCCTACGGCGTACACCATATTTATTAATTCTTCTTTAGAGTAATTCATTTCACAATTATAAGTGTAACTTTTCTATTGAACTTTATGTCACTCGAAAATCTGTATGATTATCCTTTGACAGGTGCCTACTACGTTATCTTACAAATAAACTATTTGTAAACTTCGCATTTTTTCATAAAAATGAGATTTCATGAGAAACGAATGAATTTAGGTATATGAGCAGGTGTAGCAAAGTTATAGAGAATTTGATTCTGTATCTCATGGTATGAAAATATACAGGGTGTTGTATTTAAAATTTTCGAAATTTTTCAATTTTTAAATTGTCAATTTTGACATGATATTTTGGTCACCCTGTATAACGCAGGGCAGTTTTTGGAGCACGATTCGGAAGAGTCGTCCTTACTAAACATCTGATAAAAAAATGGGCATAGTAGCTCTTAGCATAACCTGTTAGTATCAAATAATGTAAGCAGCCAATATCGACTAGAAAAACCTTTCAAGCGAGATAACTCAAAAACCGTGAATATTCGAATAGGACTATTCTACAGAAAGTACCCTTTATTTTTGATGTAGAATCCGAAAAAAATATAAAAAAATGAGTGTTTCCATTTAAAAAACATTAGTTGGTGTCTGGCCAGGAAAAGTGGAACACCCTGTGTAGTTGAAAATATTTTTAATTTGTACATTTCGAGAAATGTGAGAACACCGTAAAAAGAATAATCCATATATTCCTCATTTTAACATAGATATTGGACTTTCCCGCACTAGTGGGACACGCTGTATATGTAATACTTCTATATGGTGTGTTTTGTTCCTTTGTTTGTGTCAAACAGGCGCGATGGATATATATGTTTGTTGTCTTTTTCAAGGACAGAATTTATTACCCAACCCCAAAGTGTATTTCAAATATTCCTCCTCTCGGCAGTTGTCACTGTTGTCATTCATTTATTAGTGTTCCCGCCCATCTTGTCATCTGTTCCCGCTATAAATGAATGAATGCTTGTCCTTGAAAGAGTACGATATATACTTTCATTTCACTTTTTTGAGAAAGCATTTTGCAGTGGCGCCATCTAGAAGTATTACATATATGAGTACATAGCATACCTAGTTTGTTTTTGACAGATAAAAAGGTTTGACGTATTTTGTTGTACTCGGCGTTTTTCTATTATTATAAAAAAAGGAGCAAAGAATTTGCATCAAATTTTGTGTGAAAAATGGAATCAAGTGCTCTAAAACACTTGAAATGTTGACAGTGTTGTATGGCGAGTCTGTTCTAAGTAAGAAAAAATGTTTACAAGTGGTACAAACTCTTCCAATATGGCCGAGAAGAAGCCGACGACGAACCTCGCTCTGGACCCAGCACATCAACAACAGAAGATATCGTCGAAGCTGTGAAGAAAACTGTTTTTAAAAATCGTCGAATTACCATAAGAGAAGTTGCTGAGGATCTAGATTTCTGGATTCGTTGTGGGTTGCCTAAAGTTTAGGCCAGCACTTAGGCCACCCTTTCCGGGCCTATTGTGCTATCCCCGTGATTGACGTGTCCTTGGTCATTCAGCCAGCCAACCTTGTTGAGAAACTGAAGAACGTCGCTTGGATGCGCCTCTCTCAAACTGGCCACACTAGGACAGAAGTCCCCCAGCGTGGATCCTCTGATTGATGCTAGTTCCGGGCAGTGACACATCACGTGCTCGACACTCTCATCTTCTTCTAAACACAATCTCCAACTTGGGTCGTTTTTAATGTTAGCATATCAGTCGGCTCGTGTCCTGCAATTTTTTCGGAGGTTTTGGGCACAAGACGTGTGTCAGCGAAGTTTGTTTCGAAACTTCAGTCAGTGATGATCCTGATTTGCTCAAAAGGGTCATAACTGGTGACGAATGATGGGTATACGGTTATGACATCAAAACCAAAGCCCAATCGTCCCAATGGAGGCACCCAGGAGAGCCAAGACCGAAAAAAGCACGCCAAGTCCGATTAAATGTAAAAGTTTTGCTCACTGTTGTTTTTTCGACTACCATCGGGAGTTTTTACCCCAAGGTCGTACGGTCAATAAGAGACTAGAGACTAAATAGACTGAACGTTTCAATCTCGTAACATGTGAATAGCTGAATGTAAAACCCGGGGAAGTGGGGTGCTGCATCCCACTACTCTTTGATATGGCCGGATTAAGTAAAATTTATAAATACGAAACTTGCCACGTAACGGTTCTAACGATTTAGATATGAAACTTTGGAAATAGGGGCTTTTGGGCCAAAAGAATAATTTTGATTGGAATTAGGGGCTTTTGGGCCAAAAGGATAATTTTGATAAGTGCTTTTTGGTATAAGTTCAGGAGAACTATTTTCAAAGACATCTTGGTTTAATAATAAATAATTCTCTTTCAATACGCGACGCTTGTGTACAATATTGTTAAGCCGGTGATGTAAACACGCGATGATTGAATATTTATATATTTTATTTTTACTTTCCCAAAGAATGAAACTCTTAATTTTCCTTCACTAATGGGTTCACTGCGGTTTCGACAATGTTCCACAATACACTTCCCCATATTTACAGCCCATTTTCTAAAAAAAAACCCGATGCTATCTTCGCAAAGGTCTGTCAAATAATAAGAGGGCGTTGTGAGCAATGTGGAGCTAGGCCTTCGCCAGGCTTTCAATTGGCTTCAGTGCTTACCGTGTTACGTTCAGTCTATTTAGTCTCTGAGTATTACCTTGAAGTTATGCGCCGTTTGCGAGAAGCAATACGAAAAAACGTCCGGCATCACAATAATCCACCTGCTCATTCATCGTTGCTTGTGAGAGGTTTTTTGGCCAAAAACAAAACGACAATCATGCCTCGGCCACCATATTCACCGATTTGGCCGCCTGCGACTTTCATGTTCCCAAAACATAAAAGATCTATGAAAGGACGGAGATTTGCAAGGATTGATGAAATAAAAACTGCATAGCTAGAGTAGCTCAAGGCTATACCAAAACGTGCTTATGAGAAGTGCTTTGAAGATTACAAAAAGCATTCGCACAAGTGCATTTGTATTTGAGGGGGATTACGTTGAAGGTGACAGTATAAATGTTGATGAATAAATAAATATTTTTTCATAAAAATGGTCACCTTACTTTTTGAACACACCTCGTATATATAGAAATTACGCAGAATGTGAAAATACTGATAATAAAACAATATATAGTTGAAGAAAACCTATATTTACTTCCACCATCTTGAAAATACTTCAGTTTTCTTCGATGACATAGGATTTCTCAAGTTTTCAAAATTGTCCAACTTCTACTTTTTTGAGAAATCAATCGACTCTGTGTATATGATGGGGCAGCTGTATATTTTTCATTTTGGTAGAACGGTGTTTGTTATATCTGGTTTTTTTGTAATCAAGCCTAAACTCAATTACAATCATTTTACTTCGTTGGTTACCGACAGATCAACGCTGTCAGTTCCGATCATGCGACTTTAACTGACATATACGACAGTCTGAAACTAAAAGCTCTTTTCGTACAAATGTTTGGATATAGAATCGGATACCCATTTTGTTTTTATTAATAATTACGCGCTTCCTAGATTGATTAATGGGATCCTACAACTGGTTATTGATTCGTTGTCCTCATTAAAATTACATTAGGAAACGAACGGCGTTTATCGATAAACGTATGGTGATTGGCGCAGTAACAATCCTTACGCTTCTTACACACGGACGGTTTTTCGCCGGTCGGCAAATTTGCCGACCGGCAGAAAAACCGACCAAATTTTAAATAACAAGGAGTTTAATGCATCTTTACACACGACAGCGGCGACGGCAATTTGGCCGACCGGCTGCCGCAAAAGTTAAAATATCGACGGCGAACACACGGCTGCCGGTCGGCTTTTTCGCCGTCGCTAGGTTTTGTTAGCTGGTAGCTTATGTAGGTTTGCAGACGAACGGCAACAAAACCGTCGCCGCGCTAAGTATTTTGCAGATGTCAGAACCGGATTAAGACTTCTCTAAGATTCTGTTTAGGGATGTAATTTAATCTCTTCGATGGACTTCTAAACTTGTCTCATCAATCGGTTATGATAATTTTATCTACTTTTGTTACGCTAGAAAAATGTCCTAAACCTTTGCTTTTTATCCCATTTTGTATTGTCGCAATTCTTGTAAGTTAAGGCGAGGGTAATAATGATCCTTGAGAGAAAGTTGTCTTTTAAGGGTTGTAAACATTCAATAAAGCATATGCACATAAAACTACAGTAGTGACTTTTTCCATTACGGCTCATGTAAAGTTCAAATGTGTACTACGACGGCAAATTAAACGCCGGTGCCGTGTGAAAAGATACCGACGGTTTTTGTGCCAGTCGGCAAATTTGCCGGTCGGCGAAAAACCGTCCGTGTGTAAGAGGCGTTAGGCCGTTCGAGCTTGGCGGCCCCGGCAGGAAACTTTGAAGGATCCGCCGGCCGGTGTAACAACAAAAGACGAATCCTCGGGCATCACCCGTCGCCATCCTTGGCCTGTGCGTTTTGTTGTCTATCGATCCGACAGCGTGTGTTAGAACCGAATCCATAAAAGTCCAAGGATGGCAGGGGTGGTTTTCCATCGAGTTCTGTGATCGATTGCTTCGTCGGGTGAAGAAGAGAGAGTGAATATCGGGTGCGGCCGTCATGAGCACGGGAACTGACGCAGCCTAGTGAAGATGGAACAACGTCGGTCGGGCGGACCTCGCAGCGGGTTTCTGCAGCAGTATTCCCCGGCCCACGAAGCGTACAGCACGCGTGTATTATCCTTCGACGTTCTTGGCTGCTGCGGTGTCTGCGACGCGACGCGCACTTCGGAGTCGTTGCCAAAGACGTAACATCGCACCATAAAGAGGTAGGATGAGTGTTATTTGTCCATTACGTAATACGTGATCTTAAGACCACTAACATCCGATACGATGGTTGAATTTGCGTAAAAGATCTTGGAAACCGAACCGTGTTGCACAATTTCACGGCGCTCCGGCGACGATTTAAACGTTCCATATCCCAATCTGCGTGTTTGATAAACACTTTCTGACCGATAAACAACTAGCAGCTAGTTGCGATGATAGGCTCGTAGAGTAGAACAGTGGCATCCAAACTTTTCGAATACGTTCGGGATCGACTCACACCATGTGACAGATTCATGAATGACTCAACTCTTACGTTACTCGCCGCTTCAGGCCGTTGTTTATGATAATTAACATATGAATTGATGCGCCACCACTTCTGTTAACATTCTCTCCTTTAAGCCTATATTTCCAAAGGTGCCCGCTTGCACGTTTTAAATTCCCTCGGTTTCTATATTCGAACTGTTCACGTGGTCGTCGGTTAAATGAGCGATTACATTTAATCTGCATTCACATTTTTCATAAAGTGTCATGAGGTATTTATCACTTAATTTCACTTGATGAAGTTCACGAGGACCTTCTGCTGATGGGAGACGCCATCTGTGACGCATCATCTTGTAACAACTCCATTGATTTTATGATTATTAAAAATGTCAGACCATTGTGCATATATGCCATGGTTTTTATAATGTTATATGTCATGGTTTCCCAAAATATCCGCCTAATAGTACGATGATTGCCACTTTTTCGTTTGTATTGAGATTGTGTGATGCAATGTTTCAAAATTTGTGGTGATGGTTTGTGGTTTGTGGTGATGACTTAACTGAAATACATTTAATAAAACTGTACTAAAACGTTTGTTGCAAATTTCGGAGACACGTTGATTAAAGCTTGCCATATTTCGGGGTAATTTTTTTTGTTTTTGTGTCCTCACACGACTTTTTTTTTACTTTCCCCCCGTGGCATACGACACCTCACGATTAGAAACTTCCTTTTTAACATTTTATAAAATAATTTGGAAACATTTGTTGGGTTTTTCGCTTAACATCAGGCCACCAAGAGATGAGGACAATCGGAGCACTTTTTTTGTTGGTTTAGTCGTAAAAAATCTTTTTATTTTTTCGACATCTAAAATATCCAGTTCTTCTAGTCCTTAAATTGAAACTGTTGGTTCAATGATCCAAAAATATGTTCCCTCGAGCAAACTTGGCCCGATCTACGATTTTCCAAGTCGGGGCAAAAACTTAACCCTGGCGCTCCTCGCACTTGGGTGGTGCTTAAGATACTTTTGACGATTAACAAAAAGGTCTTTCGCTTGACAACCGCGCCTCCTGCGGTTTGGCGCCTACAGCACTTTGAGGTGGTGTCTCCAACGTACTATTATCGACTAAGAAAAAAGAGGTCCTTCGTCTGACAACTGTGTCCCAACAACCGCGCCCCGTGCGGTTTGGCGCCTCTCGCACTTTGAGGTGGTGTCTCAAAGTACTATTATCGACTAAGAAAAAAAAAGTTCTCATTTGACAACTGTGTCCCAACCACATACGATTTGACACATCCTTCAATTGGCTTCCGGGGCATGTGCCTACATTTGCCTCCCCTTAGAACCTCTCCAAAACTTGGAAGCTCGGAGGGAGTACTCAATTACTCAGAAGAATCCGAGCGGATTGGGCGTTCTAAATGTAACAACGTTTGTCCAGACCTGAAACTTGGAAGCTCGGAGAGAGTACTCAACTACTCAGAAGAACCCGAGCGGATTGGGCGTCCTACCCAAGGACCCGAGCAAATTGGGCGTCCTAAATATAACGTTTGCCCGTGAGAGGAGTTTAAGATTTACTTTAAAAACCACATATTTGTGTGCTGTTCAAAATTGCTATAGTAAAGTAGTAACAAGAAGTTCTTTTCATAAACAAGGCTGTCCTCCTGCCTTATTCAGTGCAACGTCTCCAAGTATTTTGTACGGTTTCTATCTATTTTAGTTTTTAGCTTTGGATAGTTGGTAAAATTGCGTTGTTTTCTATAGATCCTTTTTTTAGTCTTTTAGACCAATTTGTTGGTAGTTGTTATTTATATTTATTGAAACTAATTTTATAAATACAAAAATATCAATGTTTATCTGATTGCACAATTTATCGTTATCTTACGACTATGACAACCTTCCAGTTCTACGAGAGAAAAGCTTAGTGGTCGAAAACTTTTAGGGAAAAAATATAAAATAAAAATTAATCTGTCACGAATAAACGAAATTTTCGGAAAAACCGAATTTTAACAAAAGCTTATTCTTCATGGTGGACTCTTATTGGTCGAAAACATTACATTTCTACAACCCAGTTTGCAAATATTAAAAATAAAAATGTTAAATAAAATTAATAAACATTTAAAGAAAGTGTCGAAATTCCCGAAAAAAACTAGATGTTTCAGCATTTTTGTCCAAATTTTGTTTTTTACTTTTTTCGAGGCTCGATTTTTCGAAAATGTTTCCTCAAATTCGGCTCTCGAGAAAAACTTGTAAATTTGGAAAAAGTAGTCTAGTTTTGAGAAAAGTCAAAAAAAAAGACGAAAAATATTATTTTGCGTTTAAATTTTGAGCAAATTTAAAAATCAGAGGAATGAAATTTCAAAGAAATACTTTTTCGCAATTTTTAAAAAAGTATTTTTCTGCAAATGTTTTATTTTTTAATTTCAATTGCAATCTAAGAAAATAAAACAAAGTGGAAAAAAATCAAAATTACAGAAATATTTCAGTAAGATTTCCGAAAATCGGTTTAAAAAGAAGTTGAAGTTTGAACAAAGTGGGTAAATTTTGAGAAAAAAAGAAAAATTTGTAATAAAAAAGTCACAATTTCGAGAAAAACGTCCAAATTTTCCAGAGAAATTTGAATTTTGAGAAAGAAGCTGAATTTTGAAAGTCGTCGGAATTTATAAAAAAGACGAATTTTGAGAAATTTCCAAAAGGTTGAATAAAAATCGATATTTTCGGGAAAAAAGTTTCTTTAGGAAATATTTCGATATTAAAAAGCTGTATCCTGAAGAAACATGAAGAAACATTCGAACATTCAAGAAAATTTAGAATAAATAATTTCTTAGAGAAAATCAAATTTTAGCAAAAATGTCAAATTTTGGAAAGGAATAAGAAAAATTTCAATAAAAAAGACAAATTTTGCAAAACGAAAAAATCCGATAAGTCTGATTTTAAAAGAAGTGGAAACTTTTAGGAAAATCAGAATTTTGAGAAAAGTGGAAAAATTTTGAAACAGAAATTTTGAGAAAAATAATTTGAAATTCTGAGAAAAACAATCGTATTTTCGAAAAATATGTGGAAATTTTCCGGGAAAAACGAGAGACGAAAGTTTAAGTTTTGAAAAATAATACGAAAACTAAAATAAAAGACGTGTACTAAAAATAAAAAAACCAAAAACAAATAGAATAAGAAAAAAAATAACTCTACGGTTATACATTTTTTATACTTTCATAATTTACTTAAAAAAAATTTCATGGTCTTCTATATTTCATTTTTCTTATTCTGTGTAAAATATTCTGTATAAAATAAACTAATCGTCAGCTGTCATGAGGTGACGTTTTAACAATTTAGATATCACGTTTTTTTTGGTGCAAGGGACTGGTCCTTGGTTATCTTTAAAAATTGAAATACAAATCTTGTCCCCTGAAACCAAGAAAAATTAAAAACACAACAAAGGTTCCTCTAACGCGTTTCGATAGCCAAGCTATCATCTTGAGAGGCATACTACAAGCTGTCTCTCTGAAGATGATAGCTTGGCTATCGAAACGCGTTAGAGCAACCTCTGTTGTGTTTTTTAATCTTTATTGGTTTCAGGGGACAAGATTTGTATTTCAATTTTTTTTACAAAACTTTTTAAATAAGATTTCCGAAAAGTCGGTTTAAAAAAAGTTGAAGTTTAAAAAAGTGGGTAAATTTTCAGAAAAAAAGACAAATTTGTAATAAAAGTCACAATTTCGAGAAAAACGTCCAAGTTTTCCAGAGAAATTTGGATTTTGAGAAAGAAGGTGAATTTTGAAAGTCGTCGGAATTTATAACAAAAAGAGGAATTTTGAGAAGTTTCCAAAAAGTCGAATAAAAATCGATATTTAAAAATAAAGTGTTTTTGAGAAATATTTCGATATTAAAAAAGCTCTAGTGTGAAGAAACAACTGCAGTCGAACATTCGAGAAAATTGGGAATTAATAATTTTTTAGAGAAAGTCAAATTTTAGCAAAGATTTCAAATTTTGGGGAGGGATAAGGGCGAAATTTCAGTAAAAAAAAGATAAATCTTGCAAAACGAAATAATACGAAAAGTCCGTTTTAAGAAAAGTTCAAAGTTTTAGAAAGACCATAATTTTGAGAAAAATGGAAAAATTTTGAAATAGAAATTTTAAGAAAAACAATTGAAGTTCTGGAAAAAAAAAATCGTATTTTCGAAAATTATGTGGAAATTTTCCGGAGAAAACTTTTGGGAAGAAAATTGAATTTTGGAAAAAATTACGAAAACTGAAATAAAATACGAATACTTAAAAGAAAAATAAAAACACCGAAAACAAAGTAAGAAAACAATAACTCTAGGGTTATACATTTTTTATACTTTTATAATTTTCTTCAAACAATTTTCATGTCTAATTTTGGTCTTCTATATTTCATTTTTCCTATTCTGTGTAAAATAAACTAACCTATTTTTGTCAGCTGTCATGAAGTGACGTTTTAACAACTTATATATCAGGTTTTTTTGGTGCTTGGTTATCTTTAAAAATTGAAATACAAATCTTGTCCCCTGAAACCAAGAAATATTAAAAACACAGCAAAGGTTCCTCTAACGCGTTTCGATAGCCAAGCTGTCATCTTTAGAAAGATACTGATATCACGTAATCATGTTTCAAAAAATGTTTCGGAATATTGTCAACTTTCATTATAAAAATTTAAATATTTCCAAACCGGGTAGCAGAAATGTTGAATAAAATTAATAATAAAAATGCTTCCGACCAATAAAAGTTTTGAATGAAGAATTTTTTCCCAAATATTTCAAACGTTGTTTTATTTTTCTATTTTAAATTAAGTTTTTAGACATTTTCTTTTTGATTTCTATAAATTTCTTTTACTTTGACCTTCGACGTTTTTTTAAGTATTCATTTTTTTTTCGCAATATGGACTCTTAATCTCGAAATTTCGAATTTTTTGGTAAGACTAACTTTACACTTTCAGTGTTTATTTTTCTTTCATTGCTCGCCTTGAACTCCAAATTTAAAATGTTTCAACAGATTTCGATTAATTTTTCGAATATTTTAGTATTTTCCCAAAATTTTGTGTTTCAGCTGGGAAATTTCGAGTTTCAGCGGGAAAATTTCTTAAAAATCCCATTTTTGTGGAAGTTTTTACCTCATAATCTCGAGCTCATACTTCCTAGTTTTAGATTCTTCTCCCTAAATTTCGACCTTACTCTCGAGATTCCTCTTTTTCGAATCTCACTTTATTTTCGAAATGTGGATTTATTTAAACTAAAATTTCAACCTAAAATCGAAATTTCGAGTTTTAAAACGAAATTTCGATTTAAAATTCAAAATTTATGGATTTTTTTGGAAATATCGAATTAAAGTTTTTCTTACATCTGATTTTTTTCAGAAGATTTCTATATTATTCTATTATTTTGAACTTCAGAGATTTAGCTACTAATATAATCCACCGATGACGTTCAAAGGCGAATCCTGATCCGATAATATCTAAAATTAATTTAATCATCCTGGAATGTTAATATTTACTGTTATATCTATTGTTACTATATCGAGTGTTACAGAACCATAGTACACTCCCAATTTTTTTCTTTATTTATGAAGATAAAATTTTTTAACTTACTACACTTGATGTACTTATGAATCATATGCAACCTAGACTACAAATTCATGCAGCCCTCCAGGCGTGTATAGTGAATCATAGGTAGCTGAACTACCAACAGTTGAAACTCCACCTAGCGAAACGGTTGCTCTCTAGGAAACATTTCCCAGAAGACAAGGATTCTAATGCACAGACCAATAGGTTTGAACATTTATTAGATTCGAAGTTTGGAAACCAAAGACCGGTTTCGAACTTGTTAGATCTCGTCAGTTTGGTCAGTTTGCATTCTACTTGCATACGACATTGTTGGCGATGGCCATAGTTTCTCTATGGACCAATAGGTGGTAGTACTAAGAGTCACACGCTTGACGTACGTGAATTCCTTAGCACTTACTTGTCGGAACATTTGTTAGCATTCGGGTTGGATATACCAAACTGACGAGATCTAACAAGTTCGAAACCGGTCTTTGGTTTCCAAACTTCGAATCTAATAAATGTTCAAACCTATTGGTCTGTGCGAATACTTATGAATCATCAAATTTTGACATAAAAATGACATTTCTTGTACTTCCATTTTCACTAAAATTGATAAAATCTTTTAATTTTTAAACAGACATCCTGTATATTATTACATTTGTGGAATCAGCACAATTTTCTGAATATGATGCATATAAAATAAATGATGACGTTTCTGTAGACGGTAGAGGCGGAACTATCTGATTTTTTTATTTTTTCATTAAGGACTTTATCAGAGGGAGAGTCTTTCATTCTCATGTTTCCTGAATCGGTGAAGGATCACTCTGGTATGGTGTTAGTGGCTTCTTTTTCTACTTTGGATTACCCAACAATGAATTAATTTTCTTCAAAAAAATTCCTGCACAAACTCTTCATTTTTTGATGAAAGCGTGGTATGTAAACACACAATGTTAAAGATAATCATCTGCTCGTTTCCTGTGCTGAAATGGTGTTCAATTATAATTACATCAATCAGTAATAGCCATTTAATTAATCATCAGGTTTCCATGGATCATCATGTTCAGTAAAAATTCATTGTCGTACTAAATAGGATAACATTCGGACACATACGTCTAGTTGAACAAACCACTTTCAAATGAACAGTTGAATTGATGGGGCATCCGACATACAGCTGCGACCCACTTTTCAGTAATTTATAATCAGTTCCCTGAAAATGCGAATGAGTTGTTAAAAACTGAGCAAACCTAATTAAAAATGTTTCGAAATATGGAAAACCTGCCAAGGGCTAGGTAGATGTAAAATAGGGAGGCTGATTCAAAAGTATTATGAGAGGTGATTACTGGAATTACTTTATGACGAAAAATTCACAAAAAAGTGGTCCTTGAAATTTTCATCATTTCTACTTTTTTTTAAAATTCGACATTTTGTCATCAAAATTTCGACTTTTCATCAAAGCTTTGACTTTTTTCAAAACTTCGATCTTTTTTAAATCCCATTTTTTTAAATTTCGACTTCTTTCAAAATTTTGACTTCTGGATTTTTTGAATTTTTGTAAATTTGACTTTTTGAAAAATTCGCCTCTACCAGAAAATATCTATTTTTTTTTAAAGGATCTGATGCATGTAAGTTTATTTAACTCCTATTTGAAAAATTCCATTTTTTTAAATTTTCGATTTTTTGAGAATTTGGATTTTTCAAAATTGTCTCTTGAAATTTTCGATCTTTTGTTAAATTTCCACTTTTTTGAAAATTTTTTCGTTCAACATTTTTAACCTTTTAGAATTTACATTTTTTTGAAATTTCGCCATTTTATCAAAATTTCAAATTATTCTCGAAGTTTTGACTTTTTTCAAAATCTCGAACGTTTTTCAAAATTTTCATTTTTTTCGGAAATTTTGCTATTTTATCATCAAGATTCAGTTTTTTCTCGAAGTTCTGACTTTTTCAAAACCTTGAAATTTTTCAAAATTTCCAAATTTGAAACTTTTTTCAAAATTTTAACTTCTTCAATCTTCAAATTTTTGTAAATTCGATTTTTTGAAAAATTCTTCTTTTCCACAAAATTTCGAATTTTTTAAAGGAATTTGATGTTTTGAGGCCTATTTGAAAAATTTTGCCTTTAAAAAAAAATCGATTTTTCTTTAAAGAGTTGTATTCTTTCAGAATTTACACTTTTTGAAATTTTCTGGCTTTTTTCAGAATTACCACTGTTTTGAAAATGTCGATTTTTTAATATCAAAAATTTTCTGTTTTGACTTTTTCCAAATTTTCGAACTTTTTTTAGAATTTCTATTTTTTTGAAAATTTCGACTTTTCCCCTAATTTTTAAAAATTTCGATATTTTTGGAAACTGTCTTTTTTTCAAAATTGTTACTTTTCAAGACTTCGAATTTTTGTAAATTCAACTGTTTGGAACATTCGGCTTTTCCAGAAAATTTCAAATTTCTTTAAAGAATCTGACCTTTGTAAATTTGATTCTTATTCCAGAAATTCCACTTTTAAGAAATTTCGAATTTTTTTTTGAAGTTGGATTTTCTCAAAATTTCGACGTTTTATCGAAGCTTTGACTTTTTTTTCAAAATTTTGTTCCTTTTTCAAAATTCCAATTTTTTTGATACTTCGACTTTTTTCAAAATTCTCGAATCTTCGAATTTTTGTAAATTCGAATGTTCGAAAAATTCGCCTTTACCAGAAAATTTCTAATTTTTTAAAAGGATCTGACGCATGTAAGTTTGTTTGATTCCTATTTGAAAAATTCCATTTTTTTTAATTTTCGGTTTTTCTACTTGGATTTTTTAAATTTTGACTTTTGAAATTTTCGATCTTTTGTTACGTTTGCGCTTTTTTGAAAATTTCGACATTTTTTTATCAAAATTTCCTCGAAGTTTTCACCTTTTTCGAAATTTCGAACTTTTTTAGAATTTCCATTTTTTTGAAAATTTCGCCATTTTATCATCAAAATTTCTAATTATTCTCGAATTATTTTCTCAAAATCTCGAACCTTTTTCAAAATTTGCATTTTTTTGGGTTTTTTCTCGAAGTCCTGACTTTTTCAAAATCTTAACTTTTTCAAAATTTCCAAATTTGAAACGTTTTCAACATGTTGACTTCTTCAATCTTCAAATTTTTGTAAATTCGATTCTTTAAAAAATTCTCCTCTTCCAGAAAATTTCTGATTTTTTAAAGGAATCTAATAATTTGACTCCTATTTCAAAAATTCTCCTTTTCAAAAACATTTGATTTTTTTTTAAACATTAATTTTTTTCAGAATTTAATTTTTTTAAATTTTTGGTCAGATTCAGAATTTCCACTGTCCACTGAAAATGTCGACTTTTTAATATCGAAAACTTCCTGTTTTGACTGTTTTCGAATTTCCGAACTGTTTTTAGAATTTCTATTTTTTGAAAATTTCTCCATCATCAAAATTTCGACTTTTCCTCGAATTTTTAACAATTTCGACCTTTTTGGAAACTTCGGCTTTTTTTAAAATTGCTACTTCTCAAGACTTCGAATTTTTGTAAATTCAGCTATTTGGAACATTTACCTTTTCCAGAAAATTTCAAATTTCTTTAAAGAATCTGACGTTTGTAAATTTCACTCTTATTCGAAAAATTCCACTTTTTAAAAAAATTTTGATTATTTTTAAAGTTGGGGTTTCTCAAAATTTCAACATTCTATTATTAAAATTTATACTTTTTCTCGAATTTTTTTAAATTCAATTTTTTGAAATATGGCCTTTTCGAGAAAATTTCCAATTTTTTTAAGGAATCTGACAGTATCTTTCACTTAAAAAATTCTACTTTTTTGAATCTCGATCTTTTTTTCGAAAATTTCGTTATTTTATTATCGTCTTTTTCTCGAATTTTTGATTTGTTTCAAATTGTCGAACATTTTCTTTTAGAATTTCCACTTTTTTTGGATATTTTGCTATTTTATCGTCAAAATTTCAAAATTTGAAATATCAGAACTTTTTTCAAAATCTTGATTTCTTGAATCTTTAAATTTTTGTAAATTAGATTTTTAGAAAAATTCGCCTTTTTCAAAAAATTTTTATATTGTTAAGCAATCTGACATCTAAATTTGACTCTTATTTGAAAAATTATGCTTTTTTAAAGTTTTTTTTAAAAAGTCGATTTTGGTTTTTTTCTCCACCCTTTTGAAGTTTCCGATTTTCTTTTAGATTTTCCATTTTTTTAAAAATGTCGTCATTTTATCATCAAAACTCCACCATTTCCTCGAAGTTTTGACTTTTCAATATTCCGACCATTTTTTTAAATTTGAAACTTTTTTAGAATATTCTTTTTTTTGGAAATTTCGCCCTTTTATCATCAAAACTCTAACATTTCCTCGGAGTTTTGACTTTTTTCAAAAATCCAACATTTTTTCAAAATTTCAAACTTTTTTAGAATTTTCATTTTTTTTTGTGGAAATTTCGCAATTTTATCATCAAAATTTCGAATTTTTCTCGAAGTTTTGACTTATTTTAAAAGCTCGAACATTTTTCAAACTTTCCACTTTTTCAAATCTTCGAATTTTTTTAAATTCGATTTTTTAATAAATTCTCTTCCAGAAAATTTGGAATTTTTTAAAGGATTTTGACATGTTCAGATGCCGTTCTGCTTTCTAAAAAAAATCGATTTTTTTTGAGAAGTTTGATTTTTCCAAATTTAGGTTAGAAATTTTCGATCTTTTTCAGAGTTACACTTTTTTGAAAATTTCGACAATTATGGAAATTTCAACTTTTAATCGAAGATTTGGTTTTGTCAGATTTTTTAACATTTTTTAAAGTTTCCATTTTTTTGGAGATTTCGCGAGTTTATCATGAAATGTTCGACTTTTCCTCGAATCTTTAAAAATTTCGTCTTTTTTGAAAATTCGACTTTTTTCAAAATTGCCACTGAAATCATCCAATTTTTGTAAATTCCACTTTTTTTGAAACATTGGCCTTCTCCAGAAAATTTCAATTTTCTTTAAAAAATCTGACATAAATATGACTTAATGGAAAAGTTCTACTTTTTGAAAAAAATTTGATTTATTTTTGAACAGTTGGAATTTTTCAAAATTTCGAGTTTTTTGAAATTTACTTTTTTTCAGAATTTCTATTTTTTGACAAATTTCGACTTTTCCTCGCAATTATGAATTTTTTTTAATCTTCAAATTGTTTAGACTTTTAAAAATTTCGCCATTTTATCATTAAAATTTCGACTTTTTCTTGGAAATTATGTAGATTCGATTTCTTTGAAAAATTGCCTTTTCTAGAAAATTTCTAACTTTTTAAGGAATCTGACATACGACTCTTGTTTGAAAAAGTACACCTTTTTGAAAAAAATTGCATTTTTCTGTGGAAAGTTGTTTTTTTTTTTGCAAAATATCTACCTTTTTGAAATTCTCAATCTTTTTTAGAATTTGCATTTTTTCTAAAATTTCGTTATTTTATTGTGAAAATTTTTTATTGAAAATTTTATTTTGAAAATTCTATATTTTATTATCAAAATTTGGACTTTTTCTCCAAGTTTCAACCTTTTCAAAATTTCGAACATTTTTAGAAATCTCCTTTGTTTTAAATGTCGACATTTTTTATCAAAATTTGCAATCTTCCTCGAAGTTTTGAATTTTTGCAAAATTTCGACCTTTTTTTAGACTTTTTTGGAAATTACTCCATTTTATTATTAAAATATAAACTCTTTCTCGAATAGGTTTATTCTTCATGGTAGACCCTTATTTCCAAACTGGGCCGAAGAAATGTTAAATAAATTGAAAAAACATCTTTCTCGAAGTTTCGACTTTTTTTAAAAGTGTAATCATTTTTCAAAATTTGGAGTGTTCTTATTTCTTCGAATTTTTGTAAATTCGATTTTTTGAAAAATCCCTTTTCCAGAAAATTTCTAATATATTTTAAGGGATCCGACATTATGACTTTTATTTGAAAAATTGAAAAGATTTTTGCAAAATTTCGATCCTTTTGATTTTCGATCTTTTTTTAGAATTTACATTTTTTCCTAAAATTTCATTATTTTATTATCCCCTTTTTCTCGAATATTTGACTTTTGTCAAAATGTCGAAATTTTTTTTAGAATTCCATCTTTTTTATACATTTTGCTATTTTATAGTCAAAATTTCGACTTTTTCTCGAAGTTTTGAATTGTTTTCAAATCTTAGCAATTTTTTAAAATTTCTAAATTTGAAACATCGGAACCCTTTTCAAAATATTCAGATTCAAAATTTGATATTTTTCAAAAATTGTAGTTCTTTTTTAAGTAGAATTTTCTTTGAAAAATTGGATTTCTTTTCGATTGTTTAAAATTTCCGATCTTTTTCAGAACTTCTACCTTTTTGAAAATTTCGACAATTTTTTGTCAAAAAAAGATCGAGAAGCAAAGAACATTTTGCTGAAATCCAACTTTTAAAAGAAAAATAATTTTTTTTCAAAAAACGTAGAATAAAAGTCATAATGTCAGATCCCTTACAAAAATTAGAAATTTTCTGGAAACGGCGATTTTTCAAAAAATCGAATTTACAAAAATGCCAAGAAATGAGAAAAATTAAAATCTTGAAAAGTGGTTACATTTTCAAAAAAGTCAAAAACTTCAAGAAAAGTATAAATTTTAATAATACAATGGTGAAATTTCCAAAGAAAGTTTAAAAAAGGTTCGAGATTTTGAAAATATTCAAAACTTCGAAGAAAATTCGAAATGGTAGTAATAAAAAATCGAAATTTTTAAAAAACAAGAATTCTGGAAAAGGCAATTTTTCAAACAAATCAAATTTTCAATAATTCGAATAAATGAGGAAAAATCAATATTTTGAAAATGTAAAAATCAAAACCTCGAGAAAAAATGTAAATTTTAATGATAAAATGGCGATTTTTCAAAAAAGTCTAAAAAAAACTTTATGATTTTGAAGAAATTCAAAACTTCGAGGAAAAATCGAAATTTTGCCAATAAAATGTCGAAATTTTCAAAAACAGTGAAAATTTTGAAAAAACAGAAAATTTCAAGAAAGTCGAAATTTTGAGGAAATCCAACTTTTTAAAAGAAACTCGAAATTTCTTTAAAAAGTGAAATTTTTCGAATAAGAGTCACATTTACAATCGTCAGATTCTTTAAAGAAACTTGAAATTTTCTGGAAAAGGCGAATGTTCTACATAGTAGAATTTACAAAAATTCGAAGTCTTGAGAAGTAGCAATTGTAAAAAAGCCGATAAAATAGCAAAATATCCAAAAAAGGTGGAACTTCCAAAAAAAATGTTCGACAATTTGAAACAAATCAAAAATTCGAAAAAAAGACGATAATAAAATAACGAAGTTTTCGAAAGAATGCAAATTCTGAAAAAAGATCGAAAATCAAAAAAGTAAAATTTTTTAAGTGAAAGATATACTGTCAGATTCTCGCAAAGGCGATATTTCAAAAAAATAAATTACAAAAATTTGAGGAAAAGTATAAATTTTGATAATAAAATGCTGAAATTTCCAAAAATGTTTAACAAAAGTTCGAGATTTTCAAAAAATTCAAAATTTTGATGATAAAGAGTCGAAATTTTCAAAAAAAAGAAGAATTAAAAAAATGATCTTAACTTTAAAAAAAGTCGAAACTTCGAGAAAAAGTCCAAATTTTGATAATAAATAATCCCTTAAAAAATTAGAAATTTTTTGGAAAAGGCGATTTTTCAATAATTCGAAAAAATTAGGAAAATCAATATTTTAAAAACGTAAAAATCAAAATTTCGAAAAATGGAAACTTAAATCATGAAATGGCGAAATTTCCAAAATGTCTAAAAAACTTTAAGATTTTAGAAAAATTCAAAACTTTGAGGAAAAGTCGAAATTTCAATAATAAAATGTCGAAATTTTCAAAAAAGTGGAAATTCTGAAAAAATAGAAAATTTCAAAAGAGTCGAAATTTTAAGAAAACCTGTCTTTTAAAAATAAAATCTCAAAGTTGCTTTAAAAAGTGGAATTTTTCGAATAAGAGTCAAATTTACAAACGTCAGGTTCTTTAAAGAAATTTGAAATTTTCTGGAAAACGCGAATGTTCTTATTCTTATAAAAGACTGAAAATTTCAAAAAATTTAAAATCTGAAAAAATTCAACTTTTTAAAGAAAAATCGAATGTTTTTGAAAAGGAGAATTTATCAAATAGGAGTAAAAACATCAGATTCCTTTAAAAATTCAGAAATTTTCTGGAAGAGGAGAATTTTTCAAAAAATCGAATTTACAAAAATTTGAAGTTTGAAGAAGTCAATATGTTAAAAAAAATTTTAAATTTGAAAATTTTGAAAAAGTTCAAGATTTTGAAAAAGTCAGAACTTCGAGAAAAAATCCGAAAAAGTAAAAATATTAAAAAAGGTCCAAGATTTTGAAAAAATAATTCGAGAATAATTCGAAATTTTGATGATAAAATGGCAAAATTTCCAAAAAAATGGAAATTATATAAAAATTCGAAATTTTGAAAAAAGTGAAAACTTCGAGGAAATTTCAAAGTTCGGAACTTTTTTTAGAATTTTAACTTTTTCGGAAATTTATCCATTTTATTATCAAAGTTCCGACATTTCCTCAAAGTTTTGACTTTTTTCAAAATGGCGACCATTTTTCAAAATTTCGAACTTTTTTTCAAAATTTTGGCTTTCTTGAATCTCCGAATTAATGTTAATTTGATTTTAGGCAAAATTTATCAAAAAGTTTCTGAATTTTTAAAGAATCTTTTAAACAGTTTTAAATATCTGCCATTAAAAAGGAGTTTTTTTGAAGTTTAAACTGAAAAGTTTAAAAAAAATGAGTTTAAAATAAAAACATGGAATTTTGATAAAAAACGAGTTCAAATTTTGAGTAAAAATTTAGAGTTATGTAAAAAATGGTGAGTTTTAACACGAAATTATGGGAAAAAGAACCCTTCCACATTTTTGAACTGCTACATGGTTAATTACTGGGCTCCACTAAAGAGCGGGCCCCGGGACATTTGCCCCCTTTGCCTTCCTCTCTCGACGGGGCTTGCAATCAAGATAAGCAAGTTCCATCTCAAAGGAATGTTAATTTTTGGGCTAAAGCCACTATATTAGAACGAATTACATTTAAATGTAGATCTTTCTGTCAACTTCGAAGTCCTAAGATGACACAAGTACAACTGCTTGAAGTTCATCAGCTAGAAATGCAAAGTTGATGATTTGCAATTGTCGCCTTAAATTTAAATATCAACAGGTTTCTGCAAACTGTTGCTCCTCCAAAGTTATCGGAATTGTACACAAAAAGTGGCACATAACCACAATCGCATAAATGAAAATGATATGTAAATTAAAACATTACTGCTTCATCGGGTTACAATTACATTACTGCTATCGCAACTCCATCCTGAATTCGAAACGAAAGCGGTGTCATCGATAAAATAACCGTAAACTGTATATCTGCATAAATTTCGGCCAATGACGTAATGATGCAGCAAAATTCGGTCAGTTATTAAAAGTGAAATTACAACTAGGATTTTATGGCCCGTGCATCATTAAAAGAAGAATAAAGAAGAAAGAGATAATCGATTCCGAGTACTCGTTGACCTTGCCAATTTTAAATAACAACAAATAGTAGAAAAAAACATGTGCTCCAAGAGTTCCAACTTGTTTAACAACAGTTTTTATCTGGACAGATCAATATTAGGATGTCTTGTTTGCAATTTACTGTTAACTAAATTTTAACGTGTTAATTTATTCAAATAGCACTGGCCACAGACAAAATGAAAATACTAAAGCAATACGTAACTAATTTTTAAGAAATATGTCCCAAACAAAGTTGTATCTTATAATAAAGAATTAGCCATGAAATTTTCGCATTAAGTAATAAATAACAAGACTATTTATTAAGAATTAACAAATGATATTAAATTCTCTTCAAAACATAACAATTTTTAGGCGTTTGTCATCCTTATTCTTGTACGATAATTATTCTTATTCATACATATATAATTTGGCGAATAATCGAGGTCATGCTTGGGTGAAAACAGTCGAAAACAAAGATACATATTATTTCAAGAACGTAACACTCCTGAAGTTATATAACACGCGTTGCGAAGTTACGTTTTTGGTTCTTTCCAATGAATTTATCGGTTTTTGCTTCTGAATTCCTCTTGAAAAACCCATCGCAAATTTTTGAGAAGAAACGCGATAGATTACATATCAAAATTACCAGACGAGTTCGCAATGACAGACTCTTCGTAACAGTCTGCCCTAGATCTTTAAAAACAAATTTTATCTAGCTCTGAAAAGCAGGTCTAGAGGAAAGAGGTGATAGTCGAACAGAGCCAGACCTGGGGAATAAGGGAAGTCTTCCAGGAATTCTAACCCCAAATTACGCATTGTTTGCATGGCAAAATGCGATTTGCATTGTTTTCCAAGAACAAAATCCCTTTGGACTACTGTTCGCGTCTTTTGTCCTTAATTTTTTTCTCGTAGAGTGATCAGTGACGTCTAAGAGTAATTGTTCTACTCTTATCCAGATAATCAAGTATGATTACTCCATGGAAATCCCAAAAAACTTAAGCAGCAGATCTCTAAACTCGAAACTTTTTGGGCCTTTGAGAACCAGAGTGTCTTCGTCGATTGCTGCTTTGTTTCTGGGTAGTAGAAATGTATCCAAGTTTCATCCATTGTAACAACACAAGTTTAAAAAGTCGGTAACTTTTTTAAATGGAGCACAGGTCGAATCCTTGCACGCTTCTGGTGAACATTCACACATTTGGGAATCCATTTTGCAGAAATTTTTCTCATATCCAAATCAACGTGAACTTGATGAGGACGCTGTCTAAACAATCTTGTCTTTTGTACCAATTTCCATTTCGGAAAAGTTTGGGATCTGATGTCTTAAATTTGGATTTTCATTGCTTATATTTTGTTGTACTTTTCTTGTAATATTCATTTATTTTTTCTTGTTCCTTTTTTTGCTTGTTTGTTTGTTCCAGCAATTCTACTCAGTGGCGTAGCTATGAATGAGTAGTTTTGTGCTGTGCACAAGAGCACTTCTGTGCAAGAACCCTTTCACACTTTTTTTCTTACCTTAGACGCAATTTAGAGTGCATTGTTGTCATGTTAAGTTAAACAGTTAAGAGAGATTTTGGGGGATTAAGCTAACAAGAAACTGGAAATTTATAAGATATAACTAATTCGATTTAATTCTACACCAGTTCAAGAAAAAGTAGTTTGTCCTCAAATAGACCCAATTTAGAGTGTATGCATATTATTTGTTTAGCAGAAATTTTTAATCGTTGCGTACGATAGCAGTGGCATGTCGTGACTTTTATGAATAGGGAAGCTGACCGGAAACCATTTTGAAACCAATTTTGTTTTCATTAACATTCAAATGGTAATATTCCTTTTTGGCGTGTTTCGATTAGTCGAAATATCAATATAAATTCAAGATTTTAAAAACAAATTCAAATTTCGAGAAGGCGGTCGAAATGTCGAAAAAATAAAAATTTTAAATTTAAATCCAGATGTAGAAATTTATTTTAAATAAACCCAGATTTTAAAATTTGAGGTTAAACTTTGAATATTATTTCTTTAATGTTTAGTTTTCACTTTAAATTTGGACCCTTACTCAAAATTTCGAATTAAAATTCCAAATTAAAAAGTTACAAAAATCATTTTATTCACAAAACGGAAGTTAGGTAAAAATAAATTTTTTACTGGGGTTTTCTTTGAACCTTCAACATCGAAATATTAAGAAAATCTAAATTTATTATTCGAAGTAAGTCGAAAATTTAAAAAAAGTTCAAATTATCAAAAGTCAGAATCTCATAAAAAAGTCGAAATTTGACAATTTAAAAACAAATCCAAATTTCAAAAATTCAATTTTTTTAAAAGAATTCAAAATTTAGGGAAAAACATGAAATTTTTAAAAAACGTCGATACTTTCAAGTCACAATTTTGAAAAGTCAAAATTTTCTAAAGTGTTTATTTTAAAAAAGTAGTAATTTTCAAAAAAAATTATAAAACTGAAAATTATGAGAAAAAGTTGAAATTTTGAAAAATCGAATTTTTCGAAAATTTCCAAATTTTAAAAAAGATCGAAAGTTGTAAGTCAATATTTCAAAAAAATAGAAACTTTTACAAAAGTTGAAATCCCTAAAACATTTGTTAAAAATAGTCAAAATTTTGGGAAAAAGATCTGAATTGTAGAAAAAAACCAAATTTTTAACATAATCTTAAAATATAAAACCTCAACATCATAACTAAAAATTTCGAAAAACACTCAAAATAAAAATTATTAATTTCAAAAAAAGTCAACATTTTTAATCAAAAAAGTCGACTTTTCGAGAAAAAATTAAAATGTTGAAAAAAGAAAGTTTTAAAAAGTTAATTTGTTGAAATGTCTAAATTGTGAAAAAAGTCAAAAATTTTCAATAATAAATCGAAATTTAAAAAGTCGAATTTTTAAAATGAATTCAAATTTTCAAAAAAAAAGTGAAATTTTTCAAAGAGCGTTAAAAATTACAAAAAGAGTCGAAATTTCAAGAAAAATTTTAAATTTTGAGAAAAAGTCAAAATGTTGAAAAGTCTAATTTTTTGAAAAAAAATTCCACTTTTCAAAAATAAGTGGAAATTATAAATCAACATTTTCAAAAAAATTCAAAATTTCGGAAAAAGTTGAATTTTCGAAAAACCTGGATATTTTTAAAATGTGGTGACAATGTGGCGACAAAAAACTAGATTTCAAAAAAAAACAATCAGAAAAGTCGAAATTTTCATCGTAAGTAAAAATTTCGAGCAAAAGTGTAAATTTTATTTAACAAAAGTCAAGTCTTTTAAACAACTGAAATTTTTGCAAAAATTTTGTATCAATATTTCAAAGAGAAGCCATATTTTGGATAGTTTCAATTTTTTAATCTTGAATTTTTCAAATAAATGGTATTTTCAACAAAGCGTTATTTTAATTGTTATTTATAATTGTAATTTACAAAAAGTCGAATTTAGAGAAAAAGTCGAAAATTTAAAAAGAAGTCAATATTTTGAAAAAATTAAACGTTTTCAGTTAAAATTTACAAAAAAATTACACTTTCGTCATCTGAAAGTCGACATTTGTTCAACATTTTCAAAAACAAGGGATTTTTGTAATTTTTTGAGAAACAGCTACCATTTTCAAAGAAGCCGAATTTATCAAAAAAGGTACAAATTTTTAGCAGAAGTCGAATTTTTCAAACAAATTGAAAACAACAAGCACACATGTTTTTTTCAATTTATTTAACATTTCTTCGGCCCAGTTTGGAAATATTTAAGTTTTTCTGGTTTGTTGACAATTTTCTAAACAGTTTTTGAAATGCGACTACGTGATATTTAAATTTATTGAAAACGTCACTTCATGACAGTTCACAAATTAAGAGGTTAGTTTATTTTGCATAGAATAGGAATAATGAAAAATAGGAGACCAAAAAATTTAGATATGGAAAAAAATAAAAATTTTGTTTTTTTGATAAATTAGGAAAATATAAAAAATACATAAACAGGTTGTAGCACTGGACATCGATGTTTCGCTCTCATTTGAGCTCGTTAGCAGTGCATAACATGGAAAGGGAACAATGAGGAAGAAATACTTAAAAATATTTTTTTTTTAATATAAAAAAGAAAAATAAAGAAATTTTAACATGAATAGACGTTTCATCATCAATTTACTGTGTTAAAAATCTACTGTGTTAAAAATTTAAATATTTGAAGCCCGATCCACAAGAAACAACTACTCCGAGGGCTAATACCCCTTCCGGCATTGAACTACACTTGTGGGTCGAACTTACATGCTCTTGGTGACTACTGTTCCTAACCGCTGAAATCTATTCAGCTTGGTAGTTAGAAGCACCCACCATTTGTGGAGTCCGTTCGTTCCGTTAGAGGAATAGGTTTATTCTTCATGGTAGACCCTTATTGACCGGAAATATTATGTTTTTTCAATTTATTTAACATTTCTTCGGCCCAGAAAAATTTAAATATTTCCAAACTGGGCCGAAGAAATGTTAAATAAATTGAAAAAAACATAATATTTCCGGTCAATAAGGGTCTACCATGAAGAACAAGCACACATTTTGAAATAAAAGTCGAAAATTTGAGAAATAATTAAAATAACTAAATTGCGAGGAAGCCAAAATTTTAGAACAACGAAAATTTGAAAAATTTTAAAAAATGGATTATTTTTGAAATGTAGAAGCTTTGGCCGAAAATTGGATCTTAAAAAAAGTTGATTTTGATTTAAAAAAATCTAAATTTTGAAGAGGTCAAGATTTACAAGAGAAAAAGTTGGAATTTTGAGAAAAATTCTAAATTTTGAAAAAAGGACAAAAGATCGAGTATATACAGGTAAAAATTAAGGGAAAAAAGTCACACGGAATTATGAGAAGGAATCAAAATTTGGACAAAAATGCAGGGGCGGATTTTTTAGCAAAGTTTGCAGCTGAAACTCAAGAAAAAATTAAAAGGTTAAAAAAAAATACTCGAAAAAAAGAAGTTTTATGTCAACAATTTAAGAGAAAAACTAAAAAATTGAAAGTGAAAACTCGTAATTTTGGAAAAAAAACCAACATTTTCTAACATTGTGAAAGTAATAGTCTCCCGAAAAAAACGAACTTTAGCATACAAAGTTAAAATTTTATAGAAAAGAAGAAAAAATTACAAATTTAAATTCGTAATGGGAAATAGATAAAATTGTAATTGATAAAAATATTCAGTAAAAAAATGGAATTGTTAGCAAATCTTTTGAATGAAAAAAAAATAGCATTTGTAAAAAAATTAAGATTTCTTGAAGCAGACAAAGTTTTGTGTTTACCATACTTCGAAAACTCAATAAAAAAGTAAAAACGAAAGTGTAAGCTCAGAATTTCAGCAAAAAGTCGAAATTCCGAAGTCCACATTTCGATTAAAAATTCGAAATTTCTTAAGAAAATCAATATCTTCTGGAAAATCAAAACTCGTCAGTTTCAAGGCAAAAATTAAGAAACAAAAAAGTAAATATTAAATTTTAAGAAAGAGGATGAAATTTTGCTAGTAAGAACGAAATTTCGAAAAAACGCCAAAAGTTCAAATTCTAAATTTCGAGAAAAAAGTCAACATTTCATAAATAAGGTAGATTTGAAAAATTGAAATACAGAACTTGTTCCCTGAAACCAAGAAAGATTAAAAAACACAACAGCGCGTTTTGACAGCCATGCTGTCATCTTCAAAGATTCAGTATCACTCTGAAGATGACAGCTTGGCTATCAAAACGCGTTAGAGCAACCTTTGTTGTGTTTTTTATTCTTTCTTGGTTTCCGGATGGAAGTTCTGTATTTCAATTTTTGAAGGTAAACAAGGACAGTCCGTTCCACCAAAAAAGGTAGATTTGAAAAGAAATTTAAAATTCAGCCGAAAGAGTTCGTTAATTTTGAGAAAAAACTCAAAGTTTCGTGTTAATGTCGTAATTAAAAAAAGCCAAAATTTGATAGACAGAAATCCTCAAATTTTAGATTTTTGTAACCGACATTTTAAGAAAAAGTAAAAATTTGAAGCTGAAAATTGTGAAAAAATGTTGTCGAACAAAAGTTAAAAGAAATTTTAGGGAAGATTTAAGAAATTGGAGGCCCTGAAAAAATTCTTGCAGAAGGGTCTATTAGTTACTAGCTCTGCCACTACTTACCTTCACGATGGTAGGCGAAACGTCGAACACTTTTAGTTCCTCAACAATTTGACATGGTCCAATGCCGGAAAAAGACTTATTTTTTACTGGCTCTGGCCGAGGAAGTCTTGTCATATATTTGTTTAAATGATAAATCTAAACCTTAAAAATGATAACAACAAGAACAGTGCTACCTATAACTATCGTTTGATTACTACAAAAAGATAATTTTTAATTATCAAATTAAAGAAAAATTTTCTTAAGTTTAATTCACTACCAAAGGGCAACCCCATTATGCCTTTAAAGCACTGCGAGTGAGATGCGGAAACGAGGATAGATAGCGATGAACTCCCTTCTTAAACAAGGACAAGTTGTAGTTTTTGGGGAAAATTTCTTTCGGTAACCAGTTCCATAGCTTGGAAGTTCTATAGGAAGCAAGAGTCTCCTTAGAAGTCCTCACTGTGTCAAGCTGGACCGCACAGGAATATGCTTCTCCGACTGTCTTGTATTTTTTTTTAGTTTAATTCACTCGCAAAGGGTAACCCCATTTTGCATTCAAAGCACTGCGAGTAGGATGCGGAAACAAGGATAGATAGCGATGAGCCGCCTTCTTAAACAAGGATAGGTTGTAATTTTTGGGGAAAATTCCTTTCGGTAATAAGTTCCATAACTTGGAAGTTCTATAGAAAACAGAGTCTCCATAGACAGAAGTCCTCACTGTGTCAAGCTGGACCGCACAAGAATTTGCTGTCTCCGACTGTCTAGCACGCCTCAAGAATCTTGCCCTTGGGAGGATCAATCCTATTAGTTCCGGCGAGCATCTTCCGTGATAATACTTGTAGAAAAGAGACAAGTCACCAATATACGCCTGTGCTCTAGTGTTTCGAGAGAATCGGTCAGACTCTCGTCATCAATGAGGCGAATCGCTCTTCTTTAAATTGAATCCAAGAAAGCTAACGTGTGTTTTGAGGCTGAACTCCAAACATGAAAACAGTATTCTAGTGTTGGCCTAACTTGAGCTTTGTATAGTGTTAATAGCTGATGAGATGTGTTTTAGCTCTAAAAAGAAAGCCTAGCTTCTGAGAGGCGGATTTGGCAATGGTGCGCATCTGATCGTCCCAAGAGAAGTTAGGCTCGCATTCACTCCTAGGATAGATAGATTAGATCCCATCGGAAGAATGTTACCGTTCATTAGTATGTTTGTTGCATTGTCCCTCGATGTTTTCTTAGAGAAAACCGCGGCCTGAGTTCTTGAAGCGTTGAAGTCGACCAAATTGTGCTTACCCCATTCCAGAATAATCTCGAGATTCCGATTAATCGTCTGTATCTGCTGTTCCCTTAGTCGATCTGAAGCAGCGATAGATAATGGTTTGTCTTAGAAAAAAGATGACACAAGGTTACTATCATCTGCCTACTGTATATAGGATTGGAAGTTGAAGCTAAAAGATGGTTTATGTGTAACAGAAATAGAGTAGGGGACAGAACAGACCCCTGAGGCACCCCTGCGTTAATCGCAAATGTCTTGGATGAGATGCCATCGATGACGACTGTCTAGTACGCCTCAAGAATCTTGCCCTTGGGGGGGATCAATCCTTTTAGCTCCTGCGAGCATCTCCTATGGTCAACTAACTGACTTTTGTCGACTAAACAAAAATGAAATAGCTCAAAATATATTTGGTCACTAAGAAAATGGACCCTTCCCCAAAATACTTTTATTTATTATTAAAAACACTATATTTCTGGGCTCCTTTACAAAAATGGGAGCTGTAGGGTGCACATGTAGCCATGACAGTGCAAATCAAAAGATTAAATTAAATCTCTTCCTCCATCATCCACCTCTCAATCCCATTTTCTCTCCATTTCTCCCATTTCTCTCCCCCAAGCTTTTCCTATCCTAGTTCTACTTACCCCATCTCTCTGTCGTTTGTTTTTCCTCCTTTTCTTTATACAAGCTCCTTGGCTACAAATAATGATTAGCTATTTCTTTCGGTCAACTCTGGCAAAACCCAAAAATGCTTTAGTAGTTCACTTCAACACATAGACAGGATGGAAACCCAATTGACGTTTTAATGGAGCAAATGTATGACAAGTGATAACGTTATTTATCTTTGGTTTTCATAGAGGAACGTCTTCTTTCTGGTTGATATACAAATCTTGTCCCCTTGATTTTAGGAGACAAGATTTGTATATCAATTTTTGAAGATAACCAAGACAAGTCCGTCCCACCAAAAAAAGAAAATTCTTTCTGGTTGATTTGATATATCGATATCAATATTTTTCGGTCAAAAATTCATATTCTTATCAAACTCAATTTTACTCTGAAAAAAATCCCAATTTAAGCCGCTCATTTTTAATTCATGCGTCAAGAGAACACCTACACGGCTCAGTTGCTGCACTGACTATAAAAAATTCCACAACTAAAATGCAAGATTAAAGTCAGCTGCTAACATGGCCGATGATCCGCCATCCGGTCAAATCAGTGCGGCGGATGTTAGAGCTGAAATAGTTTCCGGCGGCGCTCCCTGTTACGCCACTGGTCGTCTTGGGCCATAGATCAGGCGCGACATATGCAATGTCCTCAAGAACTTCAACTGCGTGACTGTTAACTATATACATTTGACCTACATAATCATTTTCAAAGACACCACATGTATAGAGATGATGCGCGCAAGTGGTTCAGGTAGTGGACCAGCGATGCTATTTGGCGACCTCTGGGTCAAATCTAACATCTAAAAATGTACATCCGTAGGCGTAAAAGAATCTTCGTCGATCTGTGCGAGTTAGCATTTAGCATTATAACAGACATGAGCTAGCAATTCTCTACTTCTAGGCGTTGCACAATTGCTAACAGTGGCATCTTTGAAGCAGAAAACTTCCGGTGTGGTATTTCTGCGACTTTGAGCCATCCAAATAAGTATGTTGGCCTTCGCGGTAATAATCTGCGTGGAATTTAAGACGTAGATACTCTTTTATCCTTCTAAGATGTCATTTTTAAACGTTTGTCGTAATGAGTACCAGTAACAAACCAATTCGATAACTTGAAAGGCCACTTTATTTTTACTTAGCTCTGCTAGTAAGCAATAAATCGCTTTCAAGTTTACTGCCAAATATTGCACATTTGTTGATTAAGGATAATTATGTAAGAAGAAAAGTATGTGTACCTAATCTAACAGGAGGTATTATAAGTTCAATTTATTATTGACAAATCGCAAATCGACACTATATTGCGTTGTAAACCTGCGGTTTGACTTAAATGAAAAAAATAAATGATCACCTGCAAACATATATCTATAATGACTTAATTGAAAACTTTAGATTAGGTAGGCTGTATGCATATCTAACAATCCTTAGTTAATAGTTTTTTGTTATTCATGATTTATTGGCGTTTTCTGCTGTTAAGAAGATACAGAGAATATCTTAACAGTTTTGATAGTAACTCATTAGTTTCATCCCATTTTTAAAGTGAAAACTTCTTTAAGCGCGTTCTGTGATTTTGGATAGGGGGTAATCTTGTGGTTTGCCGTTACCATCAGGCGTTACCAACATGCCTTAATCTTAAAAATATATTCTACCGTTAATATTAGTGCATATTAAAGTGTATTTTATTAACGATAAATATTAAATTCGTTTCCACAGGATACAAGCATCCAAACCACAAATATATACATTTATTATTTGAAAAAAAATTAACTTAGACCCAATTTAGTAAAAGTTTCACCCAGCCCTGTGAACCATCTCAGGACAAGAATACTTTGCGAAAGAATTGAACTTTAAAAAAAAATAGGCAGCCTTGGTGACTGCCGACCGAAGTGAAAACTTAAAACTAGGAACTTAGTTCGAACCCACACTAGTAAACAAGTCAGAATATTGGAAGTATTTGAAAATAAATTCCGTCAAACTGACTTATCTTCTTATGAATGTATGATAGGTCACTTTGACGGCGATTTTGAAAAAAATGTTAAAATTTAAACTACAAATTTTACGCTTGAAACGTTGAGATTTTTTTTATTTAAAATTGTTTTCTGTTAAAAAATTCGAATCCAAACTTTAAATATTAAGGAAATTCGAATGTTGAGAAAAAGCTGGATTTTTATCAATTACAAATTCTTTCAAATTTCGACCTACGCAATGGCCTAGCTAGGAATTAATGGGCCTTGTACGAAAAACTTTTCAGGGCCCCTTATTTCTTAAATTTAAAATTAAATTAAACTTTTGTTGTTCATACTTTATCTTTTTTTTCTCTTAATTTTAACTTTTTTCATAATTTACAGCTTCGTTTCATTTTTACTTTTTCTAAAAATGTCGATAGCAAATTCGAAAATTGAAGGCTTTCTTTTTATACATTTTAAGATTTTTTTAAAATTCGAGGCTAACACCAACCTTCGGCTTTTTCTCGAAATTAATAACCGAATTTTAATTTTATTTTCAAATCTACCACATTTATAAAATGTTATTTTTTTCAAAATTTTGGCTTCTAGAAATTTTGATTTTTCAAGTTTTGGTTGTATCAGGAAATGTAGCATTTATGTTCTTTTTTTTCTATATTGTTAGTTTAAATCAATTTGTTTCTATTTTTCTTTAAAATCATCACGCAGAAGTTCATGATTTCTAATTTATTTTTGGAATTTTGAATTAAAACGTGATTTTCTTTATAAATTTGGGGTCATTTTCTAAATTTAATCTTTTTTCATATAATTTCAAGTTTACAGCTTTAATGTGGTAGCTACCTTTTTTTGAAAGCTATGTTATAATTGAATTTTTCTTAGAAATTTCAAATCTTAGTTGAAAATTTCGACTTTTTTTCAAATTTTTAAATTTAATGCGAATTTCTTTAATAAATTTTGATTTAAATAATACCAGCTTTACATTCGATATTTTTTATCAAAGTTTTAAAGTAAAACTTTCACTTATTTGCAAAATTTCATCTTTTAATATCAAAATTTTCATCTTTTTCTGAAAAATGGAAAATGAAATTTTTCTGTAGAGTAGTAGTGTATAATTAAAATAAAATAAAAATTACTAGTTTACACTTCCAATATTTATTTTTTTGTTTTATTTTTTAATTTTCTACTTGAAATTTAGAATTTTTGACTTTCTGGAGATTTTAAATTTTTTGAAATTTTGAATATAAATTTCAACTTTTTTCAACTTCGAATTTCTTCTTAACATTGTTCCGCTCTCAATTTTTATTTTTTTCTTCAATTTTCCAAGTTTTAAAATTCTGTACGTTTCAAAAGATTTTGATTTTTTTTCTTTACTCTAATAGTACTTTCTCAAAATTTCATTTCGCAAATTTATTAAAAATTCCAGATTTCTGAGTGTAAAAGTTTTACATTTCCCCAAAAATTTCGAAATTGCACTCTTGAAATCCGTCAATTCAAAGCCACAATTCAGGTTTATTCTTAAAATTAAGCTTTGTTTTCATCCTTTCGACTTATTTCAATTTCCATATTTTTTTCGAAATTTCAACTGAAAGTTTTCGTAACTGTCTTTTTTTCTGAGTACTCCAATGATTTTAGATTATTTTTGACTCCGAATTTTTACACTTTTTTGTATAATTTTGGCTTTAAATTCAAAGTTTCGAGAAAACGATTTAAGAATTTTCAGTTTCAGTGAAATTTTTTTTTATTTTTGAATTTATCCCTTTTCTCTCCAAATGCAGTCAAACCTCCCTGTAGCGAATTCCTAAATCCTACAAAAAAATTCGTTGTAGAGAGGGTTTCGTTATAGGGAGGTTACATCAAAAATACACTTTTTTTAACCCTTATTATAACACTTTTGATTAATTGAACTTTTTTTCTGAGCATTAAAGCTTTTACATCGGCATTTTTTGCAATGTTTCACTTCTTACTCTTCTGGCACAAGAAATCAGTTTTTTGTGCAAACAGGCAAACAAAGCCATGACCATGGGATGTCCCAAAAATTAAGAACTTTTTCTTAACTGAAGCAATTAAAAGCTAATTAAAACTTGGAAGGTCATTAGCATGGGTGTCTTAAAAATTAAGAAATTTTTCTGAACGGAAGCATTTATATCTAACTAAACCTTGAAAAATCTTGGTTCAAAAATTCGCTGTTTTTCGTTCGTTAAATAGAGGCAATTTTATGTGTAAATTTACTTAAAGTGCTTCGTTCCGTGGAAAAGTTCGTTATATAGAGGATTTCGGTATATGGAAGTTCATTGTAGGGAGGTTTGTCTGTGGTTACTTTTAATCACATTTTTTCGAAATTGTTTAGGATTAAATTGAATAATTTCTTATAAATTTCGAGTTTTTTGTTGGTTTAACCCCCAAGCCGTCTTCTAACGGTACCCATGGTTGTAAATCAATTGGACACCTTTTTGCGGAAAGGAATCAAGCCACACATTCTTCAATCCGAGATTTTTAGTATACAGTTCAGAAGAAGTCACAATCTTTACTGTAAAAAAGGAAGAGGTCTCATTTTAGAATCTAGCACTATCTATTAACCGAAGAACCATTCAGCTGAATAAGTTCGATGGGAAAAAACCTGCAGAAGGGATGCAAGTCCTTTGGTTCCTTTCTGCAAAAATTAATATACAAATCTTGGCCCCTGAAACCAAGAAAGATTAAAAAATAAAACAACAGTTGCTTTAACGCGTTTCGATTGCCAAGCTATCATCTTCAGAGGGATACTAACATCTATCTCTCTAAAGATGATAGCTTGGATATCGACACGCATTAGATCAACTGTTGTTGTGTTTTTTAATCTGTCTTGGTTTTAGAGGACAAGATTGCATGTCATTTTTTGAAGATAACCAAGGACAAGTCCGTTCCACCAAAATTATCCTTTCTGCAATACCAAAATACAAAAAGTTAATATATTAATGTTTTCATAGGTGTAGTTAGAATAGGGCAGGGCATGATAATTGCCCCCCCCCCTCCCCCCGTTCGAGAAGTCAATCGAAAATTTAAATTCAACTAGGAGCATTTTCCCAAGTCTCCATTTCTTCTTCAAAATTCGCTTCTTCTTGAAATCTCGACATTTTCTTCTAAACACAGACTTTTTTCTCAAAATTCGTCTTTTTTCACTAAATTTGTATTTTTCTTTTGTAATTTCAAGTTTACAAGTTGGCTGCTACCATAAAAATTTGAATTTCTCAACATATTTACATTTTTTCTCAAAATTGTTCGATTTTTTTTTCGAAATTATACTATTCCTCCAAATCCGATTTTCTCTGAAAATTTCTACTTTTCTTAAAGTCGGATATAGATTTCGATTGGTTTATCAAAATTTGCCTTTTTCTCAACATTTGCCGGATCGTTTAATAAAACAACAGAAACCTTGAAAAAGATATTTTGCAAATTTTTAATTTTTGTAAAAGAGGAAATCTTTGGGGAATTTTTTTCGAGAATTTCAATAGATTTTTTTAAACCAACTTTCTGGAAACTCCAACTTATTTCTCAAAATTTTGACAACCATCTCAATACCGGACAGGGTGGAGCGCTCGTCTCTCTCTCTCTCTCTCTCTCTCTCTCTCTCTCTCTCTCTCTCTCTCTCTCTCTCTCTCTCTCTCTCTCTCTCTCTCTCTCTCTCTCTCTCTCTCTCTCTCTCTCTCTCTCTCTCTCTCTCTCTCTCTCTCTCTCTCTCTCTCTCTTTCTCTCTCTCTTTCAAAAGAAAATATTCTGCCAGAAAAGTCCGACTTTTTCCCAGAATTCACCCAGTTTTCGAAATTTGAACAAGATTTCACTCGAAAAAATTTCGAATTTTTACTAAAATATGTCCTCAAAAATCTCCATCTCACAATTTCAACCCCTTTTTTTTGAAGCATCGATTTTTTTTCCGAAATATTGCTTTTTTCTGAAATGTCGATTTTTGCTCGAAATGTGTCTTTTTTTTGTGGAGATTTCTGTGTTTTTCTTCTGGTGCGTTTATTCTAGACCCTTTATTCCGTATATTTCTCTCTGACATAAAATATATTTTCTCTCTTGTGTCAACTATCTTGATAGAAGCTATCTCTTCCCAGCTGTGTAGATAAGGCTCGGATAGCTTCTCTCAGGATAGTTAACATTTATGTCAGAGAGAAATGTACGGAATAAAGTGTCTAATCTAAATGCACCCTTAAACTTCGTCTATTTTCGAAATTACGACTTTATCTCAACTTTTTTCTTGAAATTCGTATTTTTCTCAAAATTTATATTGTTTCAAAATTCGTCATGTACATAATAATTATTCTCAAAATTCGACCATGTTTTCTCAAAATTTTACATTCGACGTGAAATATCCCTTTTTTCTCAAAATTTCGCATTTTCCTCTGATTTTTTTTCGGAATTTCGACTATTTTTTAAAACCTTTTTTGAATTTGGATTTACCTAAAAACAAGCGACTTTTTCATTTTCTATGCAAAAATTCCATTTTTTTTCCTCGAAATTAGTCTTTTCCCTCGGAATTTCTAATAGTTTTTAAAATTAAGCCGTGTTGTTGCTATGGATGATACTTGGGTACATTTCTACGACTCGGAAACAAAACAGCAATCAATGGAATGGAGACACCCTGGCTATCCAAGGTCTAAGATGTTTCGCGTTTCAAAGATCTGCTGGAAAAGTTCTTGCTTCAGTTTTTTTTGGTATTTTCATCCAATAATCATGATTGATTACCTTGACAAGGGTAGAACAATAATTAAGGATTACTACTGGACGTTACTGACCACTCTACGAATAAAAATTGAGGCCAAGGACGCGGAGAACTGTCCAAAGATGTTTTGTTTTTGCAGGACAATGCCTCTGCCCACAAGTCGCATATTGCCATGCAAACAATTCGTGATTTTGAAATTTGAATTACTGAAACAGCCCACTTATTCATCTAGGGTTGCCATCTGCAACTTTCGAGTTTATGGGAGATTATTCTTCATGGTAGACCCTTTATGGGAGATTGGCAAAACGTGTTTTACAGGAGAATATTAAAAAAGAAAGAATTTCGTCGTTCGGAAACATATAATGACCAAAAAAAAGGTCTTCATCTCCAAATAGTAGTTCAGTTATAGTTGCTAATGTAAGTTGATGACAAAGAAGAAAAACGTCTTCAGATTCTCTTTCAAAATACGGGAGATTTTCTCTCAAATACGGGTTTACCAAAATACGGGGCAACCCGTAAAATACGGGAGATCTGGCAACCTTATATTCACTAGATCTGGGCACCGTTCGAGTGTCATCTCTTTCCTCAACTGAAAAAAAGTTTAAAATGTCGTATATTTTCTTCCATCGAAGACGTTATACGAGGGTAAATCAAATATGAATCGGAATTTGTTTTTAAAAATTTATTGGTACAAGATACATACATATATGAAAATTATTAACTATTTTTTTACATAATCTCCTGATTTTGTTAGGCATGGAAAACCAAACGAATTGGAAGTTTTTTAATGCCATCATCATAAAAAGAAGGGAGGCGTGCTTCAGGCAATTGCGCGCAAATATCTCGACAGCATCACCATCATGGAATCGCTCACATCCTAAAGTTTCTTTCAGTGGCCCAAATTCACGCCTCTTCCGCCAATATTCACATTTTGCTTCATCCAATAGCTGGCAGTAGTAGGCAGCATTAACCGTACGACGTTCATGCAAAAAATCAACGTGCAAAACTCCTTTAAAATCCCAAAGCACTGTCGCAAGAACCTTTCCAGCTGAGAGGCGAGTTTTTGCCTTGACTAGTGTACCTTCTTCCTTTCTTCTCCACTCCATGCTTGCTTGTTTAGATTCAAGGGTGTAATGGTTACCCAAGTCTCACCAGACGTAACGATACGTTGCAAAAAACCATCACCTTCACGTTGAAAATGATCAAGATGGCGCTGACAAATCTCCAGACGCTGTTGTTTCTGTTCTTCAGTCAAAAGACGAGGTACACTCCTGGCAGAAATCTTTCAAAACCCCAGCTCCTCCGTAATGATTGAGTACTTCCAAACCTTATCCATATCTGAGCTGCAATTTTATCAACAATTAAACAGCGATCACCTTCCAAAAGGCGTTGAACAGCGTTAATCTTGTTCGGAGTCATACTGGTCCGAGGACGAGGGCATGGGGTTCATTTTCAACTTGAGTTCGTCCTTCCAAAAAATGTTTGTGCCATTCATAAACTTGAATTTTCTTTAATCAAATATCCCCAAACTGTGCTTCTAGGCTACGTAGAATTTCGGCGGGCTTTACACCTTCAACGGCAAGAAATTTAATAATAATGCGCTGCGCAACGTGTGCATGAATCTCTTGCTCACACATTGTATTTACAACTGATGAAAGGTGAGAACGGAATTCGTTTGAGGGCCGGAAGTCACGTGATATCCCCATGTAACATGCCTAAGAATATGCGCATACTACCAAGGACCTTATGGCGACCTGGTAGAAATTCCTCTTCATATTTGATTTACCCTAGCTGTGGATGCCTAGTTTGAAGAGCAAGATATAACTTATTTTTGAAAGGTCTAGATTTTTATAAGCTTTGCAGATTCCGCGCAAGGAATATATTAAAAGGAGAATTCGTTAAAACAAGAAATATTTTGAGTTTCAAATTTTGTTTGATTTTGTAATAGCATAAGAATTTTTTAATATCTTCTTGTATTTCTCCTGTTTGTGTTAGCCAAGGTTAATGAGGGATTGTCAAAATATTAAACATAAAAAAATCATCCATCTTCAACCAAGTAAATACCAATGGAGTATCAACTAATTTAAATTATGCTTGCAAATATAGGTAAATGATTTAGCCTAATACGAGACATCTACGCCATTGCTATCTGCAAAATCTGTTCATCGCTAACGATCCATTATCTAAACAAAATTCTAAATTATGTTATTATGCATCATCAAGAGGAATTCTTAAAATTTCTCACAGTGTTATATAAGTTCTAATTGGGTATTCGTGCTACCACACATACCACATGTATATATGAATATGCGTATCCTTCTAATTATCTCTCTTGTGCCGACCTTGGATCCTTGCCATCGTAGCCCATATAATGATGAAATTGTAAACAATAAATAAGTACACAGAATAGTCTCTTCGAACACACACATACAATGATGTCGTCGTTTTTCAAGCTACCAACGACTACCATGCATTTTTAATCGCAAGGTCAGCCGTACTTTAGGTCAAGAATTTAAGACGATCCAATAATATTTGAATATTCAATTAGAAGCTCCAAATTAGACAGGCGAAGTTGAAAGATTTGGGTTCTGTTACGTGAACGCTACAATGACAAAAGAATTGATAATGCCGTAGTTTTTACTGAGAGGATTGTGTCACCAATCTGATTTTAAAAAATAAATATGTTTTCATCACATATTCGACTTTTGTTCAAATATACTGTACAGCTTTGTTACAAATTTTCATTTAAATAATAGCTTTTGAAGTTCGTTTTATTACGGTTATCGATCGTTGTTGCTCAGACAATCACAATTAGTTGACGTACTTAAAGAACATCGATTGCGCTATACAATAAATAGAACCTTAAACAATCGAAATTGTGTTGTAAAATTTTGTCACCATTTACTGCTAATAGATGGATCATCGAATTCTTGATTTTAAGTAGCTCCCTTTTTATTGTTAGGAAGCAATGGCGCACATGGCCTTTAAAACGGAATACAAACCACTATCAAATGCAGCCTAAATTTATTTGTAAGCAGTTAATATAGTAAGCGAATTAATAAAAATCTAGTCCGTGACTGACAAGCAAAGGTGGGTCTAGACTAGAAGCATAAAATTTTGCACATCAGTTCCTCATATAACGCAGGTGAGCAGGATTTTTAACATAACCCCAACTGCTCTTATGGCCCTACCAATGATTACACTGGTCAACAAAATTAAAGTTTTGTCATGTCACGTGAAATTCTTTTGTATTTTTTGATAGGGTTAGTTGTCATTTAAAATAAGCAGTTTTAAGATTTTCATCACCCACAACATTGGTTTGTTAAATGTTTGAAAAATGATGGATCTCCAGAAATATAACATAAAAAATGTACATTAGGAACTTATAATCTTTGTTTTTCTAGATTATTTAGCTTTTAATTGGTCCCTCCTAATAAAGCAGAAGTAGTCAGTCAAAGTTTTTCGATTATTGGAATGTCCGCATGAAACTTATCAGTTTTTATCACTTAGAGCCCCCCCAGAGCCCCCTAATTCGTAGGAATAAAGTTAAGAGTCGTGTCTAAAAAGTGAATGTTGATCCCCCTATTGCAACCCAAAATTTTATACTCCAATAAAAGTTTTTTAACAAATATCTTTAAATGTCACTCTTATGGTAAAACAACAAATTTCCAATCAAATTTTTGAAGCATCTTCATGCTGATTTTTTTAAAACATTTAATTTTTCTTTAAACAAAGAGTTTTTTATTAATTTTCTTAATTTGAGGTTCTACTTAGAGGTGTCCAATTGGAAAATATATCGATGTTTTTATTCGATGTAATGCATCGAAAGTATACATCGATGTTGTTTCGATACATCGATTCCCTAACATCGATATTTTTAAATATCGAATACTTTAATCCGACCCGTGTTTAGGGCTGCAATATCGTTCAAAAAAGCATCGATATTTTTTTAATGAATCACCGATGCCTCAAACATCAGCTTTCGGTAACGATGCATCGATGCTCTGCCGATGTTTGTTAAATAGTTAATTGTGGATTTAACAAGTCAAAATTACAAAGGTGCAGCAAGGACATCAATTTAGAAAGAATTTTTTTATAGAAATTTCAAATTTAACCTAAAATTTCGACATTTTTTTAGAAATTCCGAAATTAAAATTGAAATTTTGACTTTAATCTCGACATTTCCCTTTTTTATTTTTCAATTTCTTTCTCGCAACTTCGCCTTTAATCTTGAAATTCCGACTTTTTACTAGAAATTCGGACATAAAAGTCCAAATTTCGACTTTAATTTCGAAATTTCGACTGCAGGTAAACCGGAAACTTTGACTTTTTTTCAAATTTCGAGAAAAAGGTGGAGATTTTGACATTAATTTTTGAATTTCGAGAAAAAGTAAATATTACGAGAGTAAAGTTGAAATTTTGAGAAAAAACTTGAAATTTCGTCTCCAAACTGGAAGTTTCTAAACCATTTTTTTTTAAATTAATGGCCTTTCTTCGCCTAATTGAAAACTATATTTTTTTTATTTATTGTTTCCTCTAAATTTTGAAACCAATATTTTGAAAACTACATTTTTTTTATTTATTGTTTCCTCTTAATTTTAACTTAAAAGTCAAAATCTACGTTTTTTGAACCGAAGATTAAAATTTTCCAAAAAAATAGGCATTTCAAAATTACATGCTCGAATTTTTGATAAAAATTCAAGGTTAAATTGGGGATTTGAAAGAAAAGAGTTCTTGGGAAAATCTTATAAATTAAATTTTGAAAAATGTTGAAGTTTTTACAAAAAATTTAAATTTTCAAAAACATTCATGTTTTTCAAAATATTTCGAAATTTTGATAAAATTCTTTTTAAAAATCAGGCGAAATTTTGTAAAAATGACAAATTTTATAAAAATCGAAGTTTTCAAAAGCAGCAAAGTTTTGAGAAAATATCGAATTATAAAAATTTCCTCAAGTGAATTCGAAATTTATAAAAAAAATCAAATTTTCAAAAAAGTCTAAATTTTAACAGACGAATTTTGAATTAAAATTTTAATAGGCGAAATTTAAAAAAATTTCGATATTTTCATAAAAAAACTAAAATTTTCGATAAAAAGATTTCCAAAAATGTGGAAATTCTGAAAAATATTAATAAATTTTAAAAAGAGTTGCAACTTTGAAAAATAGTAAAGAACTTGAAGACAACATTTTAAAAAGATTTTAAAAATCGAACTTTTCAAAACAAAAAAGAAATATCCAAAGTCATATCTATCTACTAATTTCATTTGAAAATAAATTATAATTTTGAACAAAGCATAGATTTTTAACAAAAGGTCGAAATTTTGAAAAATAATCAAAACTTTAAAAAGGATAAAATACTGAGATGTCGAAAATTGAAAAAGTCAAAATTTTCAAGAAAATTGGACAATTTCAAGAAATACTGAAATTTTCAGGAAAAATTTGAATTATTTTATTAAAAAATGAAATTTTGAAAAATGCCAACATTTTTGGGAAAAAAGTGTAATTCTGAAAGTTGGAATTTTAAAAAAAAAACCAAAATTCAAAAAAATGATTTGAAAAATCTGAATTTTCAAAAAAGTTAAAATTGTGAAATAAATTTTAAAAAAAGGAAAAAGAAATTAACATTTTCAAGGAATTTAACGTCAAAATTTTAAAAATTTAACTATTCAGTAAACAGCATTCAAAATTTTCAAAAAAAAGGTCGAAATTTAAAAAAAATCGAACTTTTTAAAAAAGTCAAACTAGATTTTAAAATGCCAAACGCTAAAAAAGTTCGAATTTTAAAAGAAGCGAAGTTTGGAAAAAATATTGAATTTTGAACATTTTTGGAATCCTACTAATTTTTAAGAAGGTCAGAATTTTCAAAATAACTTGATTTTTTTTAAAAAACAAAATTTTCAAAAATTCCAAATTTTCGAAAAAATCGAAGTTTTGAATGATACGAGCTTTGAGAAAATATCAAAATTTTTAATAATCGAAATTGTGAAAAATATCGATATTTTCGTAAAATTTAGGTTTTCAATAAAAAGTCAAGATTTCTAAAATAAAGTAGATATTTTGAATAATTCTAATTTTGTAAAAATGTTTTTAAAATCGAAAATTTCTTTTAGAAATTAAAATTTTTTAAATTTCGAAATCACAGACGAACATTGGACAGAAATTTCAGCGTATAAAAGGTAAACTCAATATTTTAAAAATGTCCACTTTAGTCTCAAATGTTTATAAAAAATCTACTTTTCAATAAAAATTCAAGATTAAATAACGAATTGGGAAAAAGAGCTCAAATTTCGGGATAAAACTAAATATTATAAAAATAGAATTTCGTTTAAAACAAAACGTTAGGACCGATTCGAGATTTATAAGAAAATTTTGAATTAAAAAACTATGCAATTTTCAAATTAAAACATGGAATTTTCATAAACATTTCTTACTTCTAATACAGTAGGTATTAAGATTTGTTTACTTAAAAATTGATAATTTCTCAAATATTCCAAATTTGGAAATTTGGTTCGAAATTTTGAGAATTCTGTTTTGGTTTTTATTAAGAAACTTTTACTTTTCAAATTCAAAAATTAGACTTTTTTAAAAATGTTAATTTTTTTCTCTGGAAAGGTTGACTTTTTGTAGAGATAAAAATAACCAAAAATTAGAAAAAAGTCGAACAAATATTTCTTAAAGAATTTGAAAATTTTAACTTTGAACTAGAATTTTGATAAAAACTGGACATTTTTTATTTTTGATGCAAAATTTAAAATAACAAGTACTAGATAAATAATAAATTATTGTGAATTTAAAATCGAAATTTTAACAAATGCATTTAATGTTTTCGAGTTTTCGAAGTTAATACTCGAAAAACTTTTATAAAACTTTTAATTTTTCTTTTAAAATTTAGACACACTGGCGCCTTCGGGTGGCTGGTATGGACTTTTGTCCCAACAATTCTATGCAATAGATGACGCTAATTTTGTCGCGATGTGATACATCGATTTTTCAAACATCGTTTATAAATTAAACGATGTATCGATATTTTTTATGTTTTACCATCGAAATATCGATACATCCATATTTTCAAAATGATCGTTTGCATCCCTACCTGTGTTTCCCAACTCTACCCAATAAATTTCTGAAATAAAAGGTTCTCATGGCTGCTTCTCAAATAATTTTGATGACTAAAAAAGAATTATCATTATTTGAATTGTTATCTCATATTTTGGCGACACACCTGGAACTTTTCAATGACATACTATCGATGCATCGTATGAAAATACATCGATATTTTCGATATTTCTTTGCTTTGCAAAACATCGAGTACTATTCGATGTTTTTAATGGAAAGATCGAATAATTTCGAAACATTGATGTATATCGAATATCCCTAGTTCTACTATTACTACTACTTCACTCATTCTGGGGAATTTCTCTTTGAAATGTAAAAATCCATTATTATTGGGACCCATCCTCTCTAGAAAATTTTTGGAAAGCCTAATTTGATATGAAGTAGTGAGTGGCGGTAGAAATATATCAAAGAGCTTTACAAGTGTAAATGCTTTAGAGTTCAATTTACAAATTTAAAGATCTACATGTAGGACAAACTTTTTCCTAATTGTGATTTTTTCGATCCTTGGTGTCCCATTCACTTAAAAGTGCCAAAAAATTAATAATAAAAAAGACTTCAAATGAAGAATTAATACGATCTTGATATTATATTTTATTTCTGATAAAAATTTTTAAGGTGTAAATAATATATGGACCTAAATGAAAACGAACAGTATTTGGGAAGACTACATTTCCAAAAATAAATTTTACCTTATCAAAAAAAAAAACTGGGGGTGATGGGAAAAAATAAGTACGGTTTCATGATGGGAGTAGGAAGTCCAAACACAATTACCTACCAGAGTTCGTGTGACAAAATCATTGTTGACGAGTGGTATTGATTAACATGGCAGCTGTCTTTTGAGGTGGTAACAAGGAAGTTGAAAGCGAAAATTGTTGTTTTGTTGGTCATAGTTGGGAATTTAAAAAATATTTGATGTACCTAGTTTGGAACATGATACAATTCTCGTACCGAGAGTTAAAAATTTTCACTTCTCTCCTTTCTCAAAGTAAAGTCCTGGTGACATCTGAGGCGCCATCTGTGTGAATACTAGTCAAATATTACACCCTACTAAAATATTTCCACTGTGACGTTATAAAAAATTTGACTTACCATCAATATTATCTTCTAATTACATCTAGTTGTTATCCGATGTATTCACTTCAAGAATTAATGCATGCAATTATAAGAAATAAGTGATAACATTTATCACCTTTAAAATGTAAATAATGGGCAAAGAAGAAAATATAATAATTAAATGTTGTAAATGCTGCATCTGTATTAGAACAATTGGATGACGTAACTTGAAGGTAACATATTTTACAATATTTTCCGCTGATTAACCATGAGTAAAATGCAAAGACGTGCTTAATTCTTCAACTCTGTCAGCTTAGAAACGCACAGCACTGATAACACTAAACATTTATTTACCAATTTTATGGTTACACCAAGGTTGTCGTTTATGTAACTCGTACTTTTTTTAAATGTCCTAAAACATAATATTTATTCTTGTAGAAGAGCTGTACGTAAATATTCGATTTATTATACTTGTAAGTTCCCATAAGCGATGTTATTAAGAATAATAAAGAAGCCGGTGGGTGATTCCCATGTCTTAGTTAATCGAAAAAGTGTTAATTCTTCTAATTACAATTAGCACACGTCAGACTGAAGTTATGCAATGTGACTTTACATTATCTTTAACTTTGAAAGAGTAAATAAATTTTTTTGCCTATCATACCTAGAAATGGGCAGGTATTTCAAGCGTATTATTTTTTTAACAAAAAACATGAACATACTTTCCCAAAGAAAAGAAACGTTTAATTCCAGAGACTAACTCTATTCTATATATTTATCTCAGGAAAATCTCTTGATTCATGGAGATATTCCAAAATTCTACTTATTCGTGTGAGATGAAATGATTTGCTGATTTCAGTTATTTGTGATTGTGTCTAAATGTGAATATAGAAATGGAAATTTCATGCTTCTTATTAATTTGGCAAAATTTTAATCTCACACTGCTATTAAATTGTTTTTTTCTATTTGAACGTCAACTGGATTTCGGAATGGGTCTTATTTATAAAATATAGGGAAACATCCAACTGTCTTGATATACTACTAAGCATACTAACTAAGCAGGTAATAATGTAGTTAATATAGCAATACCATTACCTGCACAAAGGATTTAATAAAAGGGTTTTTGTGGATAATGGATTCATTGAAATCGAATGACTGAGGGTCTTTCTAATCACTGAATCTCCAAGAAATGGTATTATTGAAGACAAAGTAATTTTAGGACAAACAAGTATGTAGTGATATTGTAATTTCTTAAATAGTTAATGAGGTAAACAAAACTGAATACGTTTTCTAAAAATGTTGCTTAAGCTTTTAAACTTCCAGAAAATCTTCCAAACAATTCTGTCACAAACACAGACTATCACAAATTACTAAATTCATATTGTTTGTGCATCTCCTTCTGGACGTAGGCACACTAGGAGCATATTTTATTTCCAATGAAAACTTGATCAATATTTAAGTATTCTTATAAAATAAAAGTTGAAGCATTTATCTTTGAAATTGTCTTGTGGAATTTGAATTTGACAGGGGGGGGGGGGCAATATTAGCATCTCGATAATGGCAAGAGATATGGATTGAGTTGGGGAAAAATTTGCGCAGTTACAAGACTCGCAGCTAAGGCCTACAAATATCAATATTCGATGCAATTTTTAATTTCTATGTAAGTTATAAAAAAGAGAAATTGTTTTTTTCTGGCATTAATACTAATGACAGCAAATCTGATTAACTTGCAACTTTAATAATTTTTTTATTCGACGTTCCGTTTTCGAGCAACTATTATCAGTTTTATGTTTTTAATACTATTCTGATATTGATTATGTAAAATTGAATCTAAAAACATAATTGAACTATAGGCATAGCAAAATTCAGAATAATAAAAGATTCTAAATTTATTATAAACAAGTCAGAACTGTTTTTAAAAAATGAAATTGATCATGGAAGATGAAAATTCTAATAAAATAACTATTGACTAGTTATGCAGCTTCTTCAAAGTTGTAATGATAAAGTTTTATCATAGACATTAACGTTAGACAAAAATTAAAATAAAAAAATTCGAAAATATACATTTTTACAAATACCTATTTAAAAAAATAACAATCGTCTATCGCAGTGTTTCCCAACCAGTGTGTCGTCGAAGGTTCTTACGTGAGGCATCGAAATGTAATATCTCAGTTATTGTAAATATTTATGAAAAATCTCGAGACAGGTCAATTCTAGATTATAAGATTACATCCTGCATCGCAAAAATTTCATCCCTAGATGCAACCCCCTTCGAGTTACCGTTTCAATCTCTAAATTTTTTTATTGGAAGTAAGGGCTTGGTATACCTCATTTGAAAGGTCTTTTCATTCTCTATTAAAAAATGTCAATGTTGCTACATTTATTTAAAAAATAAACAATAAAAAAATAGTTTATTAAATAGATCCAATTTTCTACAATAATAACTAATAGAAGCTCGTCCGGTTCGTTCTAGATAAAAATAAAGGGACGAAAAAGAATTTCGAGATCCTTTTTTGATTTTGTAAAAAAGGAAACGTAAAAACTTATCAACCTTATCATAGTCAATTGTACTTTTTTCGAAAACATCGCAGTAATTCTAAAACTGTGAGACACTGGTCGGTGATCTTTTTGCACATTTTGAAAATTTAATGTGAGTCATTTAACATAAATGCAGAAAACAATAATTTTACAAATGATCGATTATGGGGATAGAGCAAGTTCACAGGCCGAAGTCGTTCGTCTATTTTAACAAAAATTTCCTGATTTACCGCCTATATTCCAAGGTACAATTAGTAAAATCGAGAAGTATTTTCACGAACATGGACATGCACGAAAGCTAAAAAAAGAACCCTCCAATGCATTAACTAATGATACCAAATTGGAAATAATGAATAAGTTTCAAGAAAATCCTCATTCTTCAAGTCGACAAGTAGTTACAGCACTGAACGTTAGTCATTCCTCGATTATTCGTGTACTCAAAGAAAATAAAATTTATTCTTATAAACTCACACTATGTCAAGAGCTCAATGATAGAAGAACTCATTTTTGTGACCAAATGATGCAAAGATTAGATAATAATGTCATCCAAATAGCAAACATATTGTTTTCTGATGAGTCCACTTCACAGTCATGTAAATCGTCAAAACTATTGCTACTTGGCTAGCTAAAATCCCCACTGCATGAGAAAATTGAACAGAACTCTGAAAAAGTTAATGTTTGGGCAGGGATTATTAGAGATCATGTCATTGGTCCATTTTCCATTGATGGAAATTTGAATGGACATAATTATTTAGCATTACTCCAAAACATCATTGTACCGGCTTTGGTAAACGTATATCCAGCTCAAGAAAATCCACATGTTCCAGCTAATGTAATATGGTTCCACCAAGATGGAGCACCACCACACTACCAAGTCAATGTCCGGCAATATTTCGATTATACATTTCCAAATCGATGGATAGGGAGACGAGGTATGGTAGAATGGCCACCACGATCACCAGATCTGATGCATTTGGACTTTTTTATGGGGTTATATGAAAAGTACAGTGTATAAACCTAAACCCCGCGACGTAGCTGACTTACGAGCAAGAATAACGCTTGCGATTGCGTCGGGGGCACAAGAGATGTTGAATAATGTCAGGAAACATTTTTATTCACGATTAGGATGCTGCCAAGATATTGGAGGTGCCCATTTTGAACATCTCCTACATTAAGTATGTTTCTTTTATTTTATTAAATAAAAATATTAGATTTATATGTTGTTGAAAATTAAAATTATTTTTTTTTACTGTTAATTTTTGAAATAAATATGGCAACCATGACATTTTTGAATAGAGAATGAAAAGATTTTTCAAATGAGCTACAACAAACCCATCGTACTTTCGGTTTAAAAATTTAGGGGTTGCAACTGTCACTCGAAGAGGGTTGCATCGAGGATGAAATTTTTACGGTAAAGGATGCCATTTTATAATCTAAAATTGACGTGTCTCGAGTTTTTTCATAAATTTGTAGAATAACTGGAACTAGAATAACATTCGCGAATGCGAATGCGATTGTTGACTTTTTCACTGGGACTAACTTTGAGAATATTGTGAGAAAATTTGCAATTTCCAGAATAAATCGAATTTGGAGAAGAAAAACCAAATTTCAAAAATGTTTGCTAGACAATTTTTATTTCCATTTAAATTTTGACAATCTCGAAATTTACGAGAAACATTTTTCTCTAAATTTCTATACTTTTATTAAAATTTAAAAAAAATAATTGTATCTTAAAGAAAAGTCTAATTTTGGATTAAAAAACTCAATTTGAAACTTCGAGAATAAGACTAATTTTGAAAAACATGTTGAAATATCTGGACAGTCAAAATTTCGAGAAAAAGACCGAAATTTCTATAAAATATTCAAAATTTCCGGTAAGTCAAATTTTGAGAGGAAACAGTAGAATTTTGACTAAAAAATCGTAATTTAGGAAAAACGTATTATAATAAAAAAAACAGATCCGAGATAAAGTCGGAATTGTCAGGACATCAAATTAAATATAAAAATCTCACCTTTTTTAAAAATTTGAAAAATATCTCAATTTCGAAGAATCAGACGATTTTCGAGGTAAAAATCGAAAGTTTCGAAAAAAAACTAATTTTGAAAAAAAAATCAAAATTTTGAAGAGAAGGGCAATTTTGAAGAAAAGTTCTGGAAAAAAGTCGAAATTTCAGGAAAAAGACTTTTTTTGAGTCTACATTAATTTTTTAAGGATTATCTTAGTAAAGAACTAGCTCCTCCCGCCCCCTGCCAAACTATGACATCAGAAAATATCCACAATTGAGGTAAACGTCTTCGAAATTTTGAGAAACGAGTTAAAATTTGAATTTTCTGGAATGGTTGTCTTTACAAAAATTCAGTATTCTCGAAACAGATTTTTAAAAATTTGCAGATAAACAATATTCCAAAGATTTTTATTTTTTATCAAAAGATCCACCAAATTTCGAGAAAAAGGCGAATTTTGATAAACAAGTCGAAATGTGCAGAGAGACGAATTAGAAAAAAAGTCGAAATTTTCAGAAAAAGTCTAATTCTAAGAAATGACAATATTTTGAAAAAACGACGAATTTTGAGGAAAAAAAATCGAAATTCGGATTTAAAAAAAGAAGTCGAATTTTAGAATAAATTTGAAATTTCAAAGGAAAAAGAAAAAATTTAAAAAAGGACGAATTTAAAAAATCGAAATTTTAAGAAAAGGGCTAGTTTTCAGAAGGAAATGAAAAATAGAAAAGGTTCCCACAGTTGAGAGTATACATTTTGATTTGGGTTATAAACCAGGGGAGAGCAAGGGTCCCACCCTGGGTTATTGTAGCTAGCTACTAGGAAAAGAAAACAAGGGGGTTTAAAATATTTTTTACACTAGGTGAGGCTGGATAAGTAATTATTTTAATATATGTTTATCTCTCAAGGGTCCATGGACCCCAGTTTAAGAAACCCTGCCTTAACAGTTGCATTGCTATTTCAAAAATTATGTTCCGTGTTATTGCCAAATTCGCTACACAGCGTGTCCCACCGGAAATCGCCGCAATCGATATCTGACAAAGTACTTATCTAAAAAATTTGAAAATTTAACAATTTAGCAAAGCCAACACAACTAAAATATTCGTAATGTTGTAATATTTCAGTTATACCGAAGTTGACACAAACTTCGTTATTTTAAATGAAACCGTGCATTTTTGAATTTTATTTGATATTTTAAGGCCACTTTGGGTAACAAACATTGTTCTTAAAATTTATAGTTTTTAAGATAATTGGATTTTTATAAAAAAATTAACAGATGCAAGGTTCTACGAAATTCTTTGTATCTTTTTCCAGAAACTAGATATTTATTTCATATTTGGTACGTAAGTAGAACACATGCAAGGCTATCTTGCACAACTTTCATAGATTAAAAAACATTATACCGAGTGGTGATTTCACAACTGTACATTTTGATAAATTCAAACAGGGATAACTTTGTTATCTCAAATGGAACACCCTGTATTTTTTGACCTACCTAATGCAGATTTAAATTATCTTTCAACTGATATAGGTATTGCGGGAGTTGCTTTAACAACTTTTGGAAATAATTGCAATTTTAACATTTTTTTTTATTTCACTATCATTGAATTTGTATTGAGTGCATATCAGTGACATAATAAATATAAACAAATGAAATGTATTTTAAAAAAAAGAAACAATCGATATCGGCATTTAAATTATGAAACAATTAGTAAAATTACTTATAGTAGTTCATAGTGTGTGATGAAGCTAAAATTAAAACATGACTAGTTGAAATAATGGGAAATCTTATTTCGACATTTTTATTATCAACAACAGATTTTCTTCTATCTGATTTCTCTTTGACAGAGTCGAAATTGGTGAGATTTTCTACCATTCGTTTTATTGGATTTCATGGAGGTTTTATTGGATATCGAACAGCAAATTTATTACTGTATAACATATTTGTGATTTTAATCTGTTACATCGTCAAAAAATAATAAACAATTGAAAATAATCTTCATTACTAAAAAGGATGGTCAGGCATGTTTTTATTTTAACTTCACCACACACCAGTGGCGGTTGGCGTATAGGCACTGTGGAACTGCAGCTCCCCCAATTTCACTTACGAGTTTTTTTCTCAAGATTTTCTGAACACTGTTCATTATACAATTTTTTGTAGAAATTTTAAATTTTCTCGGATTTCTTTTTATAAAAATTTTAGGTTTCTTTTACGAAGTTACGACATTTAAAAACCTATTTTATTTTTAATTTTGATCAAAATCACATTTTTAAAAACTAATTTTTGTAAAACTATTGAGAAAGAAATTAATATTTCGAGTAGGAATTAAAATGTTAAGAAAAAAACTCAAATTTCTTTGAAAATGTCAACATTTTGAGAAAATAATTACAATTTCAGGAAAAAATCTAAATCCAACTCATCTCGCATTTTACTATTTTTCTAAAAAATAAGTTAATACGGTATCTTTGAATTTTTACCTGAAATCTCATTTTGTATAAAAATTTTCAGTTTTTTCAGTTATTTCGATTTTTTTAGGAAATTTCGATTTTTTTCTGCAAAGTTTCCATTTTTCCTAAATATTTTATAAAAAGAATTTTCTCAAAATTTTCATTTTTCCTAAAAGCGTTGTTATTAAAATTTCTTCTAGAAATTCCAACTTCGCCAGATTTTTCTTTATGTTCCTCCAATTTGCTATAAAAATGTCAAGATTTTTCACAAAACTTTGACAATTTAGAGTTTTTTTTTTTAGTTTTGACAAAAAATGTTTGGAAAAAACCTTGAAAACTCTATAAAAATTTCAACATTTTGGGAAAAACAAAAAAATTAAAATTTTTTGTAAAGATATATCAATTTTATTTTTAAATTTCGATTTTTTCTCTAAGAAATATTGCTTGTTTTTTTCCTATGAAATTTGTGTTTTTCTCTAAACATTTTATACAAAGAACTTTTTTAGAAATTTTGACTTTTTTGGAGATTTTGTCTTTAAAATATTTTTTCTTGTAAAAATTTTGATTTCTCTCTAATTTATTTTGGAAAGTTCAAAGTTTTTTAACGAAATTTTAATATTTGAAAATTCATTTTATTATGTAATTTTGATAAGAAACTGAAAATTATCAAGCATAAATTTAGGGAAAATTCAAAAAAAATTGACCCTGGTAAATTTCAACCTTTTTTGCAAATTGATATTTCTCTAAAAAATTACGACCACTGTACTGTAGGACCAAAGAAAATTCTGAATCGGAATTTCCAATTTTTCTAGAAATGTTAAATTTATTCTTGAAATTCTCAAATTCAAATTTAAAATTCAAAGTTCGATAAAAAAAATCGAAATTTAAAGATTAAACTCAAAATTTTAAGAGAAAGCAAATCATATGTCTGAAAAAAGTTAAAATTTCTTATTTGTAAACATTTTTCAAAAAAATATAACATTTTCGGAATTAAGGAAAAACTAAATTTTTTGAAAAAAATTAATTGTCAAAAATATTCTTATTATTTCGACTTTTAAAGTGGAAATTATTGAAATTTTTAAGAAAAAGAGTCAACATATCTAGAAGAGTCCCAACATTTCGAAATTTCGAAGTTTAAAAAGAAAGTTTTGAAATGGAGTCGAAATTTTACGAAATATTAGACGAAAATTTCAATAAAAGGTTTTAAGAAATGTCTGACCTAAAAAATATCACAATTTTCAAATAAAGGATCGACAGTTTGAAAAAATGTCAAAATTTTGAAAATACTTATAATAAAAAAATAATCAAAATTTTTAACTTTTCCAGAAAGTTTAAATATTGGAAAATGAACAAAATTTTGAAAAATTCAAGCCTTTGAAAAAGGCCGGAATTTTCAAAAATTGGGATTTAAAAAAAAGTCGAAATTTTCCAAACTATGCAGATTGAGTAAAAGTTAAAATTTTCAATAAAGTCGAAATTTGTTGACAAGGCAAAAATTTTCAAAATCTTTCACATTTCCAAAATTTTGCAAAAGAAGATATTTTCAAAAAGAAAAGGTTGCAAAAGATTTGAGAATTTTTATCGAATTTACGAAATAATTCGTTTGAAAAAAGTTTAAATTTTGAATAATTGGGAAATTTGCACTCAACTTTTCAATATAAACCAAAATTTTCGAATTAGGAATATCGAAAACAAGTAAAGATTATCAGATAGATCGAGGTATTCAAAAGTCGAAATATTGAGAAGTTAAAATTTTGGATAAAGTTTAAATTTTTGGTAGTTAATATTTTGAATCAAAGTGAAACATTTTTTTAAGAAGGTCAAAAAAATTAAAATATCCAAACATTTCATAAAATTTCAAAGTTTTCAAAAAAATCGAAATTTTGAAAGAATTTGGAAAATTAAGAAGTAGCGAAATTTTAAACAAAAAAATCAAATAATAACCGATACTTTGCGAAAAAAATTGAAATGTTGAAAAATAGTTGACATTTAAATAAAAACCAGTCGAAATTATTAAGAATCATAATTTTCAATAAATAAATTATAATTTTTCAGAAAAAAATTATAAACAAAGATGACATTTAGAAAAAAGTCGAAAATTTAAAAAGTCAAAAGTCCAATTTAAAAAAAAAATCATTTCAGAAAAAGTAAGAATTTACAAATGGTAAAAATTAAAAAAATGTAATAAATAATTTTCAAAAAAATGTAAAAGAACAGAACACTGAAAAGTCTAAATATTTACGAAAATACGGAAACTTTTAAAAGAGTATTCACAGTTTTTTAGAAAAGTCAATACTTAAAAATAAAATAAGGTCGAGATTACAAGAAAAAAATCCAAATTTTGCAATACAATCCAAATTTGGAAAAAAAATCCAACCTTTCAAAAAACGCGACATTACACTGACAATGAAAACTGTCAAGTTTTCAAAGATATCTAAAATTCTCGAAAAGTAGCGTTTTGAAAATGTTTAAATTTTTAGTCGAAATCTTAAAAATTTTAAAACGCTAAGCAGCACACCCATTAGTTTTGGCCACGAGCCGCCACTGCCACACACTATAAAATAAACTATAAATTAATTTGACAAATGGTTTCCTAAGAGTATAATTGTCGATAGAAATTATTTTTATTCATAAGGTCACTGATATGCGATTCAATAAGAGTTCGTTTAATGTGAAATAGCAAAAAAAGTAAAAAATTGCAATTATTTCTAAAAGTTATTAGAGCAACCCTTAGAAAGCTTATATTAGGTGAAAGATAACTAAAATCTACATAAGATAGGCTAAAAAATATAGGGTGTTCCATTTGAGATAAAGTTATTGCTGTTTGAATTTATGAAAGTTCTGAAAGATAGTCTCGTATGTGTTCTACTTACCTACCAAACATGAAATAAATATCTAGTTTCTGGAAAAAGATACAAAGAATTTCGTAGAACCTTGCATTTGTCAAATTTTTTATAAAAATCCAATTATCTCAAAAGCTATAAATTTTAGGAACAATGTTATTCAAAGTGGCTTAAAAATATTAAATTAAATCCAAAAATGCAAAAATATATAAGGTGTCTCTTTTAAAATAACGAAGTTGGTGCCAACTTCCGGTATAACCGGAAATACTACAACTTTGCGAATATTTTAGTTGTGTTAGTCCTATCGTCTTTGCTAAGTTTCCAAATTTTCAAATGTTTTAGATGAGGACCTTGCCAGATATCGATCGCGGCGATGCCCGATGGGACACGCTGTATATTCGCATAATTTCTTGCGAATGCGAATATTAAAAAACATGCAAATATTCGTGAGTGGGAATATTCGTTACACCAATACTGTATATTAAATAAAGAACCCAAAATTTCCAGATTAATGTCGAAATTAAAAAAAAAGGACTAGGTAACAAAAATAAAAAAAAATAAAATCAAAAGTGCGAATAAGGAAAAGCCAAAATTTAAAAAAAAAAATTATATTTATACAAATATTATATAAATCGAAAAAATTAGTAATTTTGGGTCTTTTCTCAAAATTTTTATTTTTGTTTAATGAAAATTTTTATTATAGGCGGTATCCACATCAATTGTTGTGTTGTGCGCTACATTTTGCAATTTAAAAATCATATTTTTCAGGCAAGGTCAATTACTTTGAGGTGCAAATAATTATTTTGAGTGTTATATCACCAAATTCGGTTGTGTGTCTCCAAAAACCGCGAATATAATTTAATTTTTTGTGACAAACACAAAGCACCGCACAAATTTTTGATGTGGATCCAGCTTTACACTTAATTTTTATTTTCGAATTTTAAGATAGTTAAAATTTAGAAAAGAGCCTCTACATTCAAAACCTTTTATCAAAATTTTGAGAAAACACCGAAATTTCGAATTCGAAGTGAAAACTTTAAGAAATGATTCGCAATTGAATGTGTAAACTTTAGATTTTCCTAAAAAAGTCATGATTTCAATTTAGAATTGGAAATTTTCTGCATATCATTTCTCTTTTAAGATCTAGTATTCCACAGATATGATGGAACATTTGCAAATACAGTAGATGCCATTTAATAGAATCAGTAACTTGTAGAATCGCCGTTTAATAGAATCAGTGACTTCTAGAATGCCGTTTAATAGAATCAGATGCCTTGGAACGGAATCAAATCATAAAAGGCAAAAATTGTCGATTATTAGAATCAAATTGTCGGATAATAAAATCAAAAAGGTGGGGGTTAATCGGTTAACAACTATTTTATAACGCCCTTCGATTCTAATGCACGGAAAAATAGGTTTGAACATTTATTAGATTCAAAGTTTGGAAATCGAAGACCAGTTTCCATCTTGTTAGATCTCGTCAACAAAATCGAAACCGCTTTTTGGTTTCCGAATATAATCAATGTTCAAACCTATTGGCTGTGCATTAGAATTCTTGTCTTCTGGGGACCTTCCTAGAGAGCAACCACTTCGTTAGGTGGCAGTGTTTCAACTGTTGGTAGTTCAACTACCTATGATTCACTATACACGCCTAGAGGGCTGCATGAATTTGTAGTTCAGGTTGTATTCTACTCGCCCTTCGATGTTTAAATTACCTTATAATTTAAATGTTCATCAAACTTATTGTATTTTTGATGAGAGTTTCTAAGAATCCCTTCTCTTGCCTTTTTTATTTCCGAAAATAAAAAATAACTTTTCTGCTGGGGAATCTGTGCTTCAATGAAAGACACTCCATTGCTCGAAGGTTTTATGGCATTTTGTACGATCGCTTCCCAAATAAAGCTAAACGTTCTTTAATATAAAATTGGTTTCTAGGCAGACGAATTTATGCTTCTAACAATTATTTGGATGTGATCCTAACAAAAAAATTCTGAACTTAATTAAATACCTTTTGGTCATCGGTAAACCTGATTTTAAACCACAAATAAACCATATTTAATAATACCTTACCTTTGGTCCTCTTAAAATCCAATAAATCATTGAAGCCCGCTGGCTACTGTTCCAGAATATAAATTTAGGAAGCGACAAATATGAATTAGCTGCCTTCGGTTTGCTGTCATGTTATTAAATAATTACGTGGATACGTTCATTTCGACCAGATGTTTACAACTCCTTGCTTTATACCAAACGCACCATGAATATGAAATTAATGAAAAGTAAAATTTCATCCGTTATAATTTCGCTTTCGATGGAATCCTGTTCGCGTTTAGCATTTAGATACACATCAAGATGACGTTTTATGTTTACCACGGCCTGCTCCCAGTTAGTCTGATGACCTCTAAACGAAGAATGTCACTTGATTACATAACTGTGTAGTTACGGCGGCTGCCAAACGTGAAGGACGTTCTTCAGTGGCACAGTTGTATAATTTTGTAGTTAAGACGGCGGCTGGTTGCGAATCAGGAGCTCGATGGCTCTCTTCGGAGGTAAACAATCACGATTTTTTTACTTTTGATGAGGTAGGAATAGATTTTTTTAAATAAATTCGGAAGAACTAACACTTGTGACGTTTCTTATTGCAACAAGTGTCAATGTGTGTGTGTCAGAAATTATCGACAAAGTTTGTAAGGAAATAAGGGTATTTAACTGGTCTTAATATACTTTGACGTATGCATTTATTAGGAAAATACCATGAACTTGATTTTCTTGGTGGGTTTCCCATGGATGTTTTTATACTGTCTTGTTATTTAATCTTCGATGTGCGCATACATAATTTAAGAGCTTTTACAAAAACATTTTCTTTGATTTTAATGAATATGTTGACTCTGGTTCTTTTTTTTGTCAATTTCATAATATGTTTATTCGATTAGTAACAGGTATTTGTAACTGGAAAGGAGATAAAATAATTAGCTACACCGAGGAAATTTACGGCTGAAAAAACTAGTTTTGGTCCTAGTCTGGTTTAAGCCCAAAAGGGCTCAAAACTCGCCCCAGATTTTATTCGGAACTGGAAATTAAAAGATAAAATTCAAATTTATGAAACGAATTCCAAATTTTTTTGGATTAGACCGGTGGCATGCGCACAAATTCCTGCTCAACGAATCAAGAATTCAAGTCCGAATCTCATTTCATATGAAACTTAAAAACTATTCAGGAATCCGTGCGGCCAGCGAAGGGATTCTGAAACTGAATTTTTGATTTGAAAAGCTAATCAGAATTCTGTGCTTGGGGGACCACCCTTAAAGAAAAAACTTTCAGAAAAAAACTCCAAATGAAGAGAGAAAACAAACTCAAAATTTGTAACAAAATGATTCTCAAATTTTCGAATTCAAAATTTAAGGGCGGAATTTTGACAATAGTCCAAATAATGAAAATATTTAAGTTTTGTTACCTCAAGATCATTTAAATTTTTTTATTCGGTTTTTTAAAATTTTAAATAACGAAATTCAGTTCTCCAACTGAATTTTGAAACGAAATTTCGCGGAAAAACAATTTATATTTGATGGTATTTCGAATTTATATTCGAAATTTTGGGAAAAAAATCAATACTTTAGGATGAAAGTTGAAATTTTGAAAAATCATATCATTTCTTTTAATAGTTTACATTTCGAATTAAACTCAAAAATTTAAAGAATAAGATTAAAAATTGCAAATTTATGCCCTAAGGCGTAGCTAGAATAGGGGCCCCCCTGGTTCTTGCAGCAAACCAAAAATGCATTCAACTGCGGAAATTTTTCAAAAATTCTTTTTTTTTTAATTTATCCTTTCCTTGTAACATTTTGTTGAAATTTCAATTTTTCTTCAATTTATTCATAAAATTGGGCTTCTTTTATAAAACCTGTCCGTCGAAATTTCGAATTGCTATCTACAAATTTGTTTTTTTTCTGAAATCTCGCCATTTCTCGATGTTCGAAAATTGAAATACAAATCTTGTCCCTGAAACCAAGAAATATTAAAAAACACAACAAAGGTTACTCTAACGCGTTTCGACAGCCAAGAAGATACTAGTATCTCTCTGAAGATGATAGCTTGTCTGTCGAAACGCATTAGAGCAACCTTTGTTGTCGCCAAGCAGATACTGGTATCTCTCTGGAGATGATAGCTTGGCTGTCGAAACGCGTTAGAGCAACCTTTGTTGTCGCCAAGCAAATACTGGTATCTCTCTGAAGATGATAGCTTGGCTGTCGAAACGCGTTAGAGCAACCTTTGTTGTGCTTTTTAATCTTGAATTCAGGGGACAAGATATGTATTTCAATTTTTGAAGATAACCAAGGACCAGTTCGTTCCACCAAAAGGATCGACATTCGAATTTTTCTGAGAATTGTGCAGCTTTTACCTTTTTTTTCGTAATTCGGTCGATTTTTTGATATAAAAATATATCTTTTGGAAATTAAAATTTTTGTAGAAGGATAAAAATTACGAAAACATTTTCTTAGCAAAGTTCAATTTTTTTTTTAGTCCACATTTCTGGAAGTCAAAATTTCGACGTGTATCACAATATTGAGCATTTTTTGACGACACGCTGTGACAAAGTAGAGCGCCTGCCTTCCTCTGAGGCGAGCAATCAAAAGAAAATAAATAGTCACCCAGGAAATTTCGATTTTTTCTTAAAATCTCGATTTTATTTCTTAAATTTCACTTTCTTCCTAAATTTTGATAAAATCTGACTCCGGGAGATTTCGAATTTTTATCAAGGTTCTAATTATTTTTCTCGCTTTCTAAGCTTTTTTTCAAAAGTTAGATTTTTTTTCCCAATATGTGATCATTTTCTCGTAATTTTTCTGAGATTTTCGATTATTTTTTTTCCAAATTTCGACTTTTTTTTAATTTGACTTTATCTGGAACATTTTGAACGTTTTGCCCATTTCGAAGTTTTCTCAAAATTTCGCCATTTTTCCAAATTATATTTTTCTGAACATGTACCTTTTTCTCAAAATTTCGATTTTTTAAAATCGGATTATTTAGAAATTTTAACTGATTTTTTAATTTTGCCTTTTTCAGGAAATTTTGATTTTGATCTCAATATCCTATATTTAGAATTTTTTCTCCTACTAAATTCGTCTTTTTTTTTAATTTTAACTTTTACTCTCTCTTAAAATATACTTTTTCCCAAAATTTATCTTTTCCTTAAAATTATTTTGTCGAATATTCAATTTTATTTTCAAAATGCTGCCTTTTGAATTATTGTTTCAAAAATCGTTTATTTAAGTGAAAATACTGCAATTTTTTTAATATATTTGTCTTTTTCAACAAATTTCGACTTTAAACTGAAAATGTGGTTTTCTGAGCTTTATCTCAAAAGTTAGATCTTTTTCCCAATATTTTGATCATTTTCTCGTAATTTCCTTCTTTTTCTCAGATTTTCGATTTTTTTTTCTTCAAAATTTCGACTTTTTTTAATTTAACTTTATCCGGAACATTTTAAAATTTTTGTCCATTTCGAAGTTTTCTCAAAATTTCGCCATTTTTCCAAATTATATTTTTCTGAACATGTAGCTTTTTCTCAAAATTTCGATCTTTTAGAATCGGATTTTTTTAGTAATTTTAACTGATTTTTAATTTTGCCTCTTTCATGAAATTTTGATTTTTATCTCAATATCCGATATTTAGAATATTTTTCCCTGCTAAATTCATCTTTTTTTTAATTTTAACTTTTACTCTCTCTTAAAATAGTCTTTTTCCTAAAATTTGTCTTTTCCTCAAAATTATTTTGTCGAAGATTCAATTTTATTTTCAAAATGCTACCTTTCGAACTAATGTTTCAAAAATCGTTTATTTAATTCAAAATATTGCAATTTTTTAAATATATTTGTCTTTTTCAACAAATTTCGACTTTAAACTGAAAATGTGGTTTTCTAAGCTTTATCTCAAAAGTTAGATCTTTTTCCCAATATTTTGATCATTTTCTCGTAATTTCCTTCTTTTTCTCAGATTTTCGATTTTTTTTTCTTCAAAATTTCGACTTTTTTTAATTGAACTTTATCCGGAACATTTTAAAATTTTTGTCCATTTCGAAGTTTTCTCAAAATTTCGCCATTTTTCCAAATTATATTTTTCTGAAGATGTTGCTTTTCTCAAAATTTCGATCTTTTAGAATCGGATTTTTTAGAAATTTTAGTTGATTTTTTAATTTTGTCTTTTTCATGAAATTTTGATTTTTATCTCAATATCCGATATTTAGAATTTTTTTTCCTGCTAAATTCGTCTTTTTTTTTAATTTTAACTTTTACTCTCTTAAAATATGCTTTTTTTTTCCTCAAAATTATTTTGCTGAAGATTCGATTTTATTTTTAAAATGCTGCCTTTTGAGTTATTGTTTCAAAAATTTTTTATTTAATTCAAAATACTGCAATTTTTTGAATATATTTGCCTTTTTCAACAAATTTCGACCTTAAAGTTAAAATGTGGTTTATGGTTCTCAAAATCTTCACTTTTCTCTCTAAATTAGATCGGAATAGTAATAAAAATTTTGACAGAAATATTTTTAAGGAGTTCGAGAAAGATTTCTTATAAATTTGACGTTTTTATTGAATTTTAAATTTTGAGAATAAAGTTTTTGGCAATTGCGATTGGTCGTTCTCAAAATTAAACTTTTTCTGAAAATATTCATTTAAGAAAAGAAAACCTTTAAAAATTTTGACTTTTTTTTAAATTTGAACATTTTTTGAGCTTTTGAGAAAGGTTAAGGTTTTATTTTTGATATAATTTAATGAAAATTTCGACTTTTTCAGTTTTTTTTTCAAATTCGCCCTTTTCGAAATTACTAGTTTATTCTCAAAATTCCAATTTGCCTTTTAAATTGGATTTTTTCTTGTACATTTTCAGTATCTTTTAGAAAGTGCGATATTTTCTTGAAATGGCAACGTATTTTTCAAAATTCCTGAATTTTTTGTCGAAGTCCGCTTACTAATCATCTGTTTTTATCGAATTTGTTTTTTAAATTCGATTACCGGTAATTTCAACTTGTTCGAAATTGATCTTATTCTCCAAATTTTGACTTTTATCTCAAAATTCGATACTTTCTGTTTCTGGTCATTTCCATTTAAAATTGAATTTTTTCTGAAGATTTCGACTTTTTCACAAAATTCGTTTTTTTCTAAAGTTGGATCGAAATTTTAATAGAAAAAAATTCTGAGAGAAATATTTTTGAAAGATTTTTTTATCTAAATTCAAATTGTTCTGCAGATCGAAACTTTTTCTTAAAAATCGGCTTTTGGAAATTTCGTCCTTTTTTGAATTTTGAACGTTTTCGAAATTTCTACATTTTTTAAAATTCTCGGAACGATTTTGCTTAAAATTTGGCTCTCTTTCGAAATTTCGACTAATCTAAAAATTCTATCTTTCCAGTTCGTGTAGTTTTTAAATATATAGTTTGGAATCGCCGCGATCGATATCTGACAAAGTACTCATCTAAAACATTTGAAAATTTGGCAACTTATCAAAAACGATAGGACCAACACAACTAAAATATTCGCAAAGTTGTATTATTTCCGGTTATACCGGAAGTTGACACCAACTTTGTTATTTTAAATGAGACACCCTATATATTTTGCATTTATGGATTTAATTTAATATTTTAAGGCCACTTTGAATAACAAACATTGTTCCTAAAATTTATAGTTTTTAAGATACTTAGATTTTTATAAAAAAATTGGCAGATGCAAGGTTCCATGAAATTCTTCGTACCTTTTTCCAAAAACTAGATATTTATTTCATATTTGGCATATGAGTAGAACACATACGAAGCTATTTGAAAATATTTTAGTTGTGTTGTCCTATCGTCTTTGCTAAGTTACCAAATTGTCAAATGTTTTAGATGAGTAGTTTGCCAGATATCGATCGCGGCGATTCCCGGTGGGACACCCTGTATATATGTATATATGTATATACATCACACAGTCCGAAAGTTTCCTATTTTTGCCTATACATTTTTAGAAGGCCCATGTTTATGCCCGAAATTTTGAGAAGAAACTTGACATTTATAAAAACTCCCTAGTTTAGATAATAAGCTATTTTAAGGTTATGTCAAATTCCCGATTTTAAATTCGAAATTTGGACGTTTCTCTCAAAACACCTTTTCAATTCAAACTAAATATTTGCATTTTTGTCTTGAGTTTAAAATGTTTTCTAAACCTGTCGATTTAATGCCAACTTCTTGATTTATTTTTCTTTCATTTTGAATTAGAAATAATTTTTTTTCAACTATTCTCACTTTCTGCTCGAAATTTTGTAGATTCTATAAATTCTAGTTTGTTTTTTAAAATTAAAATTTTCAATTTAACCTATTCTTTTTTTTTTCTAAAATTTCGACTTCAAATTCGAAATTTGACTTTCCTTTCAAAACATCTTTTTTTGTTTCAATTCAAACAAAATACAGTCAAACCTCCCTAGAGCGAATTCCTAAATCCTACCAACAAATTAGTTATAGAGAGGTATTCGTTATAGAGAGGTTTTTGTTATAGGGAGGTAGCATGAAAAATACAAAAATCCAATTTTTGCTGACACTTAAAACAGAATTGAGATTTTTTTACAATTACAGATAAAGTGGTAGCAAGGATTCCAAACTGGTTGGCGATGTCCTTTTTCTTTAAAGCCTGATCAACATTATTGATCACTTGAACATTTTCGCTGAGCGTTAAACCTTTTCTCTTCAACATTTTTTTGCAACTTTAACCTTCTAGCATAAGAAGTCAACTAAAAGAGAAATCCCTACTTATGCTAAGAAGTACAAAAAGTCATTTTTTTTGTGGAACGGACTGGTCCTTGGTTATCTTCAAAAATTGAAATACAGAACTTGTTTCCTGAAATTAAGAAAGATTAAAAACACAACAAACGTTGCTCGATGATTGATTTTCACTCGAACTGAATTTTTCCCAAAATTTTAATGACAGAAATAAATAAGGAATTCAAATTCAAACTCAAAATTTTAAGACTGGCAGTCACAATTTTTAAAAAAGACTCGTTTATGGAAAAAAATTCCCACTCTCATTTTGGAACGTTGATTTTAAATTTGGGTAATTAACTTTTTTTGAAAATATTCTGTTCTTGTTAAACGGTTTTGTTCTGTTTTTCTAATTTTAATTTTTTTCTCGAAATACCGAATTAATCTGGAGATTTTTTTCAAGAAATGCTGTACTATTCTTTTTGTCAAATCTCGAAATTTGACCATTTTCGAAATCCAAATCAAATGTTATACGTATTTACAAGCTACCAATTACTCTTTATGTATTTTTGAAAAATGAAAATAAAATTAATAAGCAACGAGGTTGTTCACCTTATTTCAAAACAAAACTGGGCTTATCTCAGTGCCATAATTTGTTGTTTGTTTGTCTTTTATTATTTTTAAAATCCTTCCTTTCATTGACATTAACAGTTTAAAATTTTTGGGTTTTAATAACGTCTTAATATTGCACGATGTTTCTGCTAATTGATTTGATTTTTTTACTTGAAAATGTCAGTTGGTCTGGCGAAAGACCCACCTAATTACCATATGTGGTTAAGAGATCCATCTTTATTTATTTAGATTTAATATGATTATTGAACTTTTTTAATAGTGTCATGGCACTTCGAGGCGCGTTGTATTAATAAAGCAGTGTTCACTAAACATTGATAGATTCTACTATCGATAGTATTAATGTGTCGCTTGCGCAAGTATCGATATTATCGATAGTTCTTATAATAGCTTCATATAATTCATATATTAATTTTGTTTAACGAGTTTATTTATAAATAAGTTAATTATTAAAAATAATATAACAGAAAGATAATTGATGTAAAAAAAATCGAATTTTGGAGTTTAAGTTTAAGCTTAAACTTTGAATTTAAAATAAGTTAAAATTTTTAGAATAACTCAGAATTTGTAAAAAGGTTTTAGACGTTTTAAAAAGAAATTTCTACAGAAAAGTCGAAATTTCCACAAAAGTTTGGAATTAAAGAAAAAATTTTTGGTTTAACATTTCGACTAAACTCGGAATTTCGATAAAATATCGAACATTCAACCAAATTTCCAAATGAAAGTCGAAATTTCCATTTTAAAAATAAAGTAATTTTAACGTAAAACTTTTTCTGTAAACTTTAGCCTTTCTCTTTCGAACTGAAATTTGAGATAAAAAATAACATTTTCGTAGTTTTGAGAAAGTCGCACAAATTTTAAATCTGTAAAAAAATCTCAACATTTCCATTTTAGTATAATAATTTTACTTCAAGTTGCAATAAACGACTTCTTTTCTCAAAATTTATACCAAAGTAAAAATTTACACCAAAATAAAAAATTTCTATAAAAAATCTAAAACGTTCAACTTAACATTTCGAGAAAGTCGAATTTTTTCTAAAGCATTAACTTTCAAAAACCATTTTGTGATATTGAAATCGAGCAAAATTTAGTGGTACTATCGAATATTCGTCTCGATAGTTTTCGATAGTCAAAACGAGCGTCATAATCGATAGTTTCTGTCGATGAACACCCAACACCAGAATAAAGACAGAATTCGTAAGTTTGTTCTTTTTCCAAACTACTCACAATCAATAGACTCATCAGAGTGAAAGGATACTTCCATATCTGTATTTGTGGTTTTAACAACCTAAATTTCTTAATTTTGTAAGTTTTGTTAAATGCCTTGGCATTTCCATACACGAGGCGTAAAAATTCCTCCTTCTCCGCACAAAAATTATAAACTTATTGACACTGTTTACATAATTGTTATTTCAAGTATTTCTTCGCATTTCCTCTGTTGTAACCTTGAAAGCAGTCCCTAAGAATTGATTTAGCTCGTGCTTATTAATATTCAAACAAACAAACCAGAAAAATACGATTTAGAATGAAACCTTTTTCGGAATGAACAATGGATTAAATATGAAGAAGCGTTTTATGGTATGAGAAATACCTACAAATAGGGAGCCAAGAAAACCATTAAATCATTCACAGCACAGCACAACTTGGTATATTTCGACTGCTTCTTGCCAAAAGGCTAATAGGTCAAGGAGGAATCCAGGTCAAGTATTAACAAAGGCAATCGTTATTCATTACAAGAACTCCATTACCATACAATCGACTAAGGGCAGGAGCGATTAAACTCGATAAGTCCTTCTTTATCAAGAAAATGTGGCGATAAAGAAGCCAGCTAAAAATAGTTTAAAAAACCACGTGGGTCGTTCTGTTTTCGACCTTACAGGATGTGGACGTCAGTGTATATTTCTTCAAGACGGTGAACTATAAATTATATCCAACCCATGTAACGCTTCACCGGACATATATTAGTATATTATTTTGCCAAATCAAGAGCTGCTCCTCTTTATAATAAACAATACACACGATGGTACCGTCTCCTAGTGAGGCCATCATTAAAAATAACGCACATCTGGAGGCAGCAGAGTACGTGTATAATCAGATCGTGAATTATGAGGTAGGGCCCCCTAGAGAAAGTCCTTGGCATGATGTGGCGCAGCTGCGGTGATCCCATCTGTGAACATCAGAAATCGTCGCGGAAGGAGCCTTCCTAGTCTAGTCTCGAATTCGATTAAACAAAGTTAGCAGTCACCTCTTCGATCTTATAAGCGCCTTCTACTCGGAGTAAAAGTATTGGTTCTTCGTGTCACCCGCAACTGCCCTAGATTTACGGGAATTTTTTAAAAGATATTATTATTATAAAGAAGTAACAACTTCATCGACTGACGACAAATGTCGAAAAAAAAAAATCATCAGACCAGACCCGCGGAGACAGGGGGCAAATGCTCTAGGGTCTGCGTGCGCTTCAGTGGGACCCGGTGAACTGCCACGTTGGTAGTTTCTGAATTACAAAAACGTTGAAATCTTTATCTCAAAGTTTAAGGTCAAAAAACAGGTTCTTTATGTATTTTTGAATTAAAAATATTTCGACATATTTAGAACAAGGGGCATTTTTTAAAAAGTCGAATTTACAAAAATTCGAAGATTCGAGAAAAAGTCAACATTTTGAAAAAAGTTGGATATTTTGAAAAAAAAGGTCGAAATTTTGATAAAAAGTAGAAATTTTGAAAAAAATCAAAACTTCGCGGAAAAGTCAAACTTTTAAAAATAAAAGTCGAGATTTTCACAGAACGTATACAAATTGTGAAAAAAAACTGTAAATTAAAAAAAAGTAGAAATTTGGAAATCTTAACTTCCCAAAATAATCGAAATTTTCAAAATGAAGAGTTTCGCCTCTGGTATGGTGGACATACTGAGTTAACGTGCTCTTCTGTCTAAACTTTCTTATCCTTTGTGCCAAATTTTCAGTTCAGAAGAGTTTCGCCTCTGGTATGGTGGACATACTGAGTTACACTGCTCTTCTGTCTAAACTTTCTTATCCTTTGTACCAAATTTCCAATTCAGACGAGTTTCGCCTCTGGCATGGTGGATATACTGAGTTACCGTGCTCTGATGTTTTGAAATTGGCCCCTTTTTTCATTTTCCATTTTTGTATATTTCCTTGTATTTTATTTCCTTGTTCCCGAAGAAGAGCCCTAAGATGGTAGGCGAAACGTCAAACAATTTTAGTAGTTATTTGACACGGTCCAATCCCGGAAGAAGTATATTCCTGACTCTGGCCGTTATCAAAAATGTGGAATTAAAAAAAAGGGAGACTTCAAAAAAGTTGAAATTTTTGACCAAAAAACATAAATTTGAATTTTCAAAAAGGGCAAAACTGATAAATACATAGTTAAAATACTAAACAAAAGTCGAAATTTTCAAAAAAAAGTGAAAATTTTGCAAAAATATCAGTTTCCAAAAAAAATTAGATAATCGAATTTACGGAAGAAAAAAGAAAATTTTAGAAGAGGCGAAAAAAGTGGAAATGTTGCAAAAATGTTAATTTTCAAAAAAGAATCAAACTAATCGAAGTTACAAAGGAAAATTTTGAAAGAATCGAAATTTCGTGTCACAATTTTCAAAAGATTCAAAATTTTTAGAAAAACTACAAATTAACACAAAAGTCAAAATTTTGAGAAAAAACCAAATTGCAGAAGAGTTGAAATTTTGAAAAGAAATGAAATTTTCGAAAAAGTGGAAATTTTGCAAAAATGTCAAATAAAATCAAAGTAATCGAATTTACAAAAGAAAACAGAAAACTTTGAAAGAGTCGAAATTTCGTGTCATGGTTTAAAAACAATTCGAAATATTCAGAAAAACTACAAATTAACACAAAAACCAAAATTTTGAGAAGAAGTGAAATTGCAAGAGTTGAAATTTTGAAAAGAAATCGAAAAATTGAAAATTCGAAATTTTTAAGCAAATTTTAACAAAAATCGAAAGGCCAGATTTTTCATTTTCGAAAAGTGTAAATCTTAAGAAAAAGTCAAAATCTTGAAAAAAGTCTAGATTTTTAAAAATTTTTGAAAATAATTTAAAAAAGTCAAGTTCACAAAAAAGTCCAAATTCTTCTGTCTAAACTTTCTTATCCTTTGTACCAAATTTTCAATTCAGAAGAGTTTCGCCTCTGGTATGGTGGACATACTGAGTTAACGTGCTCTTCTGTCTAAACTTTCTTATCCTTTGTACCAAATTTTCAATTCAGAAGAGTTTCGCCTCTGGTATGGTGGACATACTGAGTTAACGTGCTCTTCTCTCTAAACTTTCTTATCCTTTGTACCAAATTTTCAATTCAGAAGAGTTTCGCCTCTGGTATGGTGGACATACTGAGTTAACGTGCTCTTCTGTCTAAACTTTCTTATCCTTTGTACCAAATTTTCAATTCAGAAGAGTTTCGCCTCTGGTATGGTGGACATACTGAGTTAACGTGCTCTTCTGTCTAAACTTTCTTATCCTTTGTACCAAATTTTCAATTCAGAAGAGTTTCGCCTCTGGTATGGTGGACATACTGAGTTAACGTGCTCTTCTGTCTAAACTTTCTTATCCTTTGTACCAAATTTTCAATTCAAAACGCCAAACTTAAATGAATATTGAAAATTTTAAACAAAAGTCGAAATTTTCAAAAAAAAAACTGGAAATTTCGCAAAAATATCGGTTATCAAAAAAAATTAAAATAATCGAATTTACAGAAGAAAAGAGAAAGTTTTAAAAAAGTCGAAAGAAGTGGAAATTTTGCAAAAATTTCGTTTTAAAAAAAAATCAAAATAATCGAATTTACAAAAGAAAAAAGACAAGGGCCGAAATTTCGTGTCAAAATTTTCAAGAAATTGGAAATTTTCAGAAAAACTACAAATTAATACAAAAGTCAAAATTTTGGAAAAAAGCGAAATTGCAAAGGAGTTGAAATTTTGTAAAAATGTCAAAAAAATCAGTGTAATCGAATTTACAAAAGAAAATAGGATATTTTAAGAGTCAAAATTTCGTGTCAAAATTGTCAAGAAATTCTAAATTTTTAGAAAACTACAAATTAATGGAAAAGTCAAAATTTTGGAAAAAAGCGAAATTGCAAATTGAAATTTTGAAAAGAAATCGAAATTTTCGAAAAAAAGTTGAAATTTGGGAAAAATATGAAAAAAATCAAAATAATCGAATTTACAAAAGAAAAAAGAGTCGAAATTTCGTGTCAAAATCTTCAAGAAATTGGAAATTTTTAGAAAAACTACAAATTATGTAATACAAAAGTCAAAATTTTGGGAAAACGCGAAATTGCAAAGGAGTTGAAATTTTGAAAAGAAAACGAAATTTTCGTGAGTGGAAATTTTGTAAAAATGTCAAAAAAATCAAAATAATCGAATTTACAAAAGAAAATAGGATATTTTGAGAGTCAAAATTTCGTATCAAAATTGTCAAGAAATTCTAAATTTTTAAAAAAGCTACAAATTATGTAATACAAAAGTCAAAATTTTGGGAAAAAGCGAAATTGCAAAGGAGTTGAAATTTTGATAAGAAAACGAAATTTTCGAAAAAAGTTGAAATTTTGCAAAGATGTGAAAAAAATCAAAGTAAATTTAGAAAACGAAACAGAAAATTTTAAGAGTGGAAATATCCTGTCGAAATTTTCAAAAAAAGTCGAAGTTTTCAGAAAAACTACAAATTAACACAAGTCAAAATTTTGGGTAAAAGCAAAATTGCAAAAGAGTTGAAATTTTGCAAAAATATGAAAAAAATCAGAACAATCGAATTTAGAAAACGAAACAGAAAATTTTAAGAGTAGCAATTTTGTGTCGAAATTTTCAAAAAACGTCGAAATTTTCAGAAAAACTACAAATTGATACAAGTCAAAATTTTGGAGAAAAACAAAATTGCAAGAGTTGAAATTTTAAAAACAAATCGAAAAAAATTTAAATTAATTTTCAAAGTAGGTCAAAAAACTATAAAATTTGAATAATAATCGAAGTCTGATTTTTCAAAAATGCTACCATTTTCGGAAGGCGTAAATCTTGAGAAAAAGTCAAAAGTCTTGAAAAGAGCCTAAATTTTCAAAAACAATTGAAATTTTTAAAAAGGTCAAATTCCCAAAAAATTCAAAATATTTAATCGAAATTTAAAAATAGATATAAATTTTCCATTAAGAGAATTTGAAAATAAGTCGTAAATTATCAAAAAATTTTAAAGCCAAAATGTTCAAAAAATAATCTAAATTTTGAAAAGGAGTCTGCATTATTAAAATATTAAAATTTCGAAAAAGAGTGGAAAAGGTCGAAATTTCCAAAATTAAGTTAAAATTTCCAGTAGACGAAATTTTGGCAGTCGAGATTTTCAAATAGTAATGAAAATTTCGAGAAAAAAATCGAAATTTCGAAAAAATTGAGTACTTTGTAGTGTCTTAAAATTGGTATACAAATCTTGTCCCCTAAAACCAAGAAAGATTAAAAAATACAACAGCGGTTGCTTTTTGAAGCTAACCAAGGAGAATTCCGTTCCACCAAAAGCTAAACATGTCTTAATTTTAAAAAAATGAAATTTTCAAAATAAATAGAATTTTTTTTAAAGTCGTAATTTTTCGACAAAAATCAGGTTCTTCAAAAACAGTCGTAATTTTTAAAAGGTCAATATTTTGAAGTGAGAAATTTTGAATGGAAGTCAGTATTTTCAAAAAGTCGAAATTTTCATACAAATTTTGAATAAAGACGAGTTTTTTTTATAAAAAGATAAAGATTCTTATAAATGTCGAAATTTTAAGGTCACAATTTTCAAAAAAGTCAGAATTAAAATATCTAAGTACTGAAAAATTGAAACACAGAACTTGTCCCCTGAAACCAAGAAAAATTAAAAAACACAACAAAGGTTGCTCTAACGCGTTTCGACAGCCAAGCTGTCATCTTCAGAGAGAAACTGCAGCTTGGCTGTCGAAACGCGTTAGAGCAACCTTTGTTGTGTTTTTTAATTTTTCTTGGTTTCAGGGGACAAGTTCTGTGTTTCAATTTTTGAAGATAACCAAGGACCAGTCCGTTCCATCAAATCTAAGTACTGAAAAAGGTCGAAGTTGAAAAAAAATCGATTTTTTTTGTATTTTTTATTTGTCACAACGAAACTTCAAAGACCGTATTAAAAGGAAACATTCAAGACGTATATAATTTAAAATAAAACTATGGGTAAGGAAGGATTATCGATATTACTACCGATAATATCGATATTTTCATAGGGGGCCTATCGATAATATCGATAGTGCAAACTATCGATGTTTAGTGAACACTACCCCCTTCTGTCGAAATTTAAACTCTCCTCTCTCCTTTAGAAGGGTAGATGTCCTGTCAAAAAGGACAGTACTTTTCCAACTGGAGGTCTTTCGTCGTTTCATTTTAAGGGAGGCACATTGCTGAAGTACTTTTATTTGTATCACGTGATTCTCTTCCTTTAAAAGGTCACATGGCAACTTGGCCTAAAGGAGCTGAGTTGTCGCCTGTCCTTTTATATCGCCTCCGTTTTCGAGCTGGAAGTTTTTCATCCTTTTAAATTCCTAGAACAGACTCAAATTGCTTTCATTTTGCAATATCGATGCAAACATATCCTCTTTCATTCGAAAAATCATACAAGCATTTTAAAATATCAATTAACCAATTCCAAACGTCTATTTAGGTAACTGATTTTATTACAGGGATAGGAATATTTTCTGAATTGTCTGAATTTTCTCTGAAAGGTAATATTGCAAATAAATGAAAATTTTGAAAACGTATTTTTGACCTAAACAAGAACGTTCATTTTGAGCACAATTCTCTAAATCGCGATGACTATTTTTGATACTTGTGCCAGCAGTTGACTTAACTCTTTCATTTTTTATAGATACAGTAAAATCCTATTATTGAACCAACCAGATTCCATTTACTTTTACTGGTAACTTGATCTTTAAAATTATATAAGTCTGTAAAATACATACTGTAAAATACACACATCCGTTATTTTATGATGAGCCCATGTATTTGAAAATTGAGATTCATCAAATTAATACCAAGAAATAATAATAAATATGTAATGTAAGCAATAATGGAGAAGAACTCTATGACGTCACGTATTTTGCATGAAGCATTAATTATGCAGATATTTCTGTTTAATTAAATGATGTGTGTGGCCATTATATTGTTAGTTAACCAGGACATGCGTATCGTGTCTTCTTCAAAACCGTTTTACTGTATAAGGTATAAGTAACCAAAATAGGAGCAACATATATTATTTTAATTTCTTCGCTAAAAGAAGCCTGCTTGATTTCCCTAATTTGGCTTTAAATGTTGAATTTCGTTGTTGCAAATTGCAATATATATTTTTTCTTTCGTCTTTTCTCCTTTACCTTAAATCCCTAAATAAACAGGCCTTTGCATATTTTGGGCTTTAAAGAAAAAAAAAAGATTAAGGAAAAAATGCGTCTACAAGTAATAATAGTAACAAAAGTATATTTACAATGTTGAACTTGTATATTAACAAAGAAAATAATGAAGTGTATTGGCAGAGAAACATTATCATTTGCATCATGCTATTAATTCATTTAGATTAGATTAGGTAAACGGACTTTGTATATGTGTATCTGCTAATCGCTTTCCCAGATACTTCTTTTTTCAAACTTATGTTATCTAGGCTCGAATCATTTCACTCTGTTTTTCTTATTTGAAATGAGGATTTTACAAGAGTCCTGCATGAAGATTGACGACTGATCTAAGCCTTCTGGCTCCATGTAAATCAGTCTAGTCAGAGATGTACGATGTATGTACTGGATAAAATAATGGTTGCCTCAACGTAAACGGATGCCAAAAGATGATCTGCAAAGATTATAATAAAGTGATATTTCCAAATTATACATGGAATAAATTGAGATGTTCTTCCATCTCTACCATTTACAATATTGGGATGTAACATTAACTAACACAATATTAATCAGATTATATTAATTATCACTTTGACTACATTTTGTTTAGACTTTTGTTAATAACAAAGTCAGCTGTATTAACGTCTTCAAAAAGTCGAAAGTTTTGAAAAAAGTTGAAATTTCAATCAAAAGTTAAAATTTTGAAAAAAGTCCAAAATGTTGAAATCAAAATTTAAAAACAAAGCCGAAATTTTGAGAAAGGTCGACATTTTCATAGAATGTTAAAATTTTCAAGAAAAGTTAACAATTTCAAAAATTAAGTGACAATTTTTAAAAAGTTGAAATTTTGAAACATTTTTGTAGTCGCCCAACTTTGTAAAAATATCGAGATTTGAAAAATTGAAAAATTTTCTCTCAAATCCTCAAAAAAACTTAAATTTTCTGAAAATTAAATATTAAAGAAAAGCTAGTCATCAGAAAGGTTGGAAATTTCAAAAAATAAAGTCGAATTTTTAAAAATGTCGAAATTTTCAGTCAAATTTTCAAAAGAAAATTAGGGTTTTGAGAAAAAAGTCAATATTTTCAGAAAAAAATGTCAAAATTTTGAAACGGTCGACATTTTCAATATTTTTGGGAATTTGAAAAAGGGCGAAATTTTGGAAAAATATCGACATTTAAAATAAATTGCAGTTTACAATCAAATTTTTAGAGCCTGAAGTTGTGGAATATTGAAGAAAAGTTCAAATTATCAGAAAATTCGTAATTATCAAAAGAGCTGAATATTTGAAAACGTAAAATTTTGGAAAAAGTTGAATAATTGATTGGAAACTTTCAAAAAAAGTGTAAATAAAATTTTGAAACAATCTCGAACTTTTCAAAAAAAGTTAGGTTTTCAAGAAGGTATCCTAATTTTGAAAAGCAATCAACGTTTTGAAAAGGAGTCGAAATTTTTAGAAAAATTTGAAATTTTACGCAAGTCGAAGATTTCAAAAAAGTTTTAGGAAATGTCTGACTTAAAAAAAATCAAAATTTTCAAGTGAATGATCAAAAGTTTACAAAATATGTCGAAATTTTGAAAATTGTTGAAATTAAAAAAATAGTTTAAATTTTTTAAAATTTTCAAGTATCTTAAAATTTGAAAAAGTCTCTAAAATTTAAAAAAATCCAAAATTTATTTAAAAAACCAAAGTTTTCAATTAAGTGGGAATTTAAGAAACTCAAAAATTCAAAAAAATCCAGATTTAAGATAAGTTCAAAATTAAAAAAAGTCCAAATATTAAAATTTTGATGAAAATTTAATATTATTCTAAATTTTGAAAAATAGACAAGCTATTCAAAAAAAAAACTGAAAATTTGAGAATGTGGCAAAAAGTTTCAAAAACTTTTAAATTTTCAAAAAATGTCAAAATTTTGGGGAAAAAAGGTTTTCAAAAAAAGTCGAAATTTCAAAATCGAAATTAATTTATATCAAAACTTTGAAAAAGTCAAAAGATTTGAAAATTAAGAAAAAATGGAGGTTTTATAATTATTCAAAATTTTGAAAAAGTTAGTTTTTGTCTTCAGTCAAACTTTTAATAAAAGCCAAAATTTTCAAAGCCAAATTACTGAAAAAAAAACCAAAATTATCAGATAGATCAAAATTTGAAAAGTTAGAATTTTGGAAAAATTGAAAATTTTAGCCGAGGATTTTTAAAAAATTAAAATTTTTATAAAAGGTGAAGATTTAAAAAAAATCAAAATCTTGGAAGAAGCTCGAAAATTAAGAAATAGCGAAATTATCAGGAAAAATTGAAGAATGGTCAAAAAAAGCCAAAATTAACAGACAGATCAAAATTTTCAAAAGTGAAAATACTAAAATTTTGGACAAAGTTGAAATTTTAGGTGAGAATTTAAAAAAAAGTAAAACTTTCGTAAAAGGTCAAGATTTAAAAAAATAGCAAAATTATGAGAAAAAATTGAAAAATAGTCGAAAATTTCAAAAAAGTCTGGGTTTTATAAAAATGTCTCGATTTAAAGAAATCGAAACTGCAAAAAAATGCGAAACTTTGAGAAATTGTTGACATTTAAAAAAAATAGTCAAATTTATTAAGAATCGAAGTTTTTAATAAAAAAATTACAATCAAAAAAGAAATTATAAAAAAATAAAAATTTGAAAAAATTGAAAAATTTTCTCTCAAATCCTCAAAAAAACTGAAATGTTCTGAAAGTTAAATATTGAAAAAAAACTAGTGTCATCAGGTAAGTTGAAAATTTTTAAAAATGTCGAAAGTTTTATGAAAAGTCAAATTTTCAAAAGGAAATTAGGATTTTGAGAAAAAAGTCAATATTTTGAGAAAAAAGTCAACATTTTCAAAAGGTTAACATTTTCAATGATTTTTGGGAATTTGAAAAGGGGTAAATTTTGGAAAATTATCGTTATTCAATTAAATTTTTTAAGAAGCCTGAAGTTTTTGAATATTGAAGAAAAGTCAAAATTATCATAAAATTCGTAATTATCAAGAGTTGAAATTTTGAAAATGTAAAATTTTGGAAAAAGTTGAATATTTGATTGGAAATTTTCAAAAAAAATATAAATAAAATCTTGAAAGTCTACGAACTTTTTAAAAAAAGTTTTCAAAAAAGTATCCAAATTTGGAAAAAACAATCAACGTTTTGAAAAGGAGTCGACATTTTTAGAAAAAATTGAAAGTTTTGCGAAATAGTCGAAAATTGCAAAGAAATTTTAGGAAATGTCTGACTTAAAAAAAATCAAAATTTCCAAGTAAATGATCGAAAGTTTACAAAATATGTCGAAATTTTGAAAATGTTGAAATTTAAAAAAGTAGTTTCAAATTTTTATAATTTTCAAAGGATTTTAAATTTGAAAAAGCGATTAAAATTTTAAAAAAATTCCAACATTTAACCAAAATTTTCAATTAAGTAGGAATTCAAGAAACTCAAAAATTCAAAAAAATCCAGATTTAAGAAAAGTTCAAAGCTAAAAAAGAAACAAGTCCAAATTTTGGTGGAAAGGTTATCTTCAAAAATTGAAATCCAAATCTTATCCCCTGAAACCAAGAAAGATTAAAAACACAACAAAGGTTGCTATAACGCGTTTCGGCAGCCAAGCTATCATCTTCAGAGAGATGTTCCATCTTTCTTGGTTTCAGGGGACAAGATTTATATTTCAAGTCCAAATATTAAAATGTTGATATTTTTCTAAATTTTGAAAAATAGACGAGATATTCAAAAAAAATCTGAACATTTGAGAATGTGCCAAAAATTTTCAAAAACGTTTAAATTTTTAAAAAATTTCAAAATATTGGTAAAACAAGATTTTCAAAAAAAGTCGAAATTTCAAAGTCGAAATTAAGAAAATATCAAAACTATGAAAAAGACGACACATTCAAAAGATTTGAAAATTAAGAAAAAATGAAGGTTTTATAATTATTCAAAATTTTAAGAAAGTTAAAATTTTGAAAAATTGGGACGTCTTGAGTCAAATTTTTAATAAAAGCCAAGATTTTCAAAGCCAAATTATTGAAAAAAGCCAAAATTATCAGATAGATCGAAATTTTCAAAAGAGGAAATACTGGAAAGTTAAAATTTTGGAAAAATATGAAATTTTAGGTGAGAATTTAAAAAAAATTAAGATTTTCATAAAAAGTCAAGATTTAAAAAAAAATCAAAATTTTGAAAGAAGCTTGAAAATTAAAAAATAGCGAAATTATCATAAAACATTGAAAAATAGTCAACAATTTCAAAAAAGTTGACGTTTTATTGAAATGTCTCGATTTAAAGAAATCTAAACTGCAAAAAAAGTCGAAATTTTGAGAAATGGTAAACATTTAAAAAATGTGTCTAATTTATTAAGAATCGAAATTTTGAATAAAAAAATTATAATCAAAATAAATTATAAAAAAATAAAAATTTGAAAAAAGTCAAAATTTCTAAAAAAAAATCAAACTTTAAAAAATTTTACATTTTCAGAAAAAATAAGAATTTTCAAGGGATAGAAATTTTGAAAAGTATTGAAATTTTCAAAAAGATTTGCATAGTAAAGCAAAACCGTTGTTTCGTTTCATTTCGACTTTTCGGTTAAAAGTAGAAATTATTGAGAAAATATGAAACACTAAGCATATATCTTTGGAACAGTCAAAACATAAAAATAACGAAAAAAGTCGACATTTTGAGAAAAAAGTCTAAATTTTGCAATAAAATTGAAATCCAACCTTTCAAAAAACGCGACATTATCAAAAATGTTCATTGTCAAGTTTTCAAAGAAATGTAAAATTTTCCAAAAGCAACTTTTATGAAAATGTCGAAAGTATCAGCAAAGTCGAAACTTTCAGTCGAACTTTTGAAAGGTAACATTTTCGAAAAATCGAAATTTGGGATAAAGTTGAAATTTTGAAAAGATCTAAATTTGGTGAGAAATTTAACCATCACTCGACATTGTCATAAAAAAAAACAAAATTTTCAAGTAAACGATCGAAAGTTTACAAAATATGTCGAAATTTTGAAAATTGTTGAAATTAAAAAATATAGTTCAAAATTTTTATAATTTTTAAAGAATTTTAAATTTGAAAAAGCCACGAAAATTTTAAAAAATTTCAACATTTAAAAAATCAAAATTTCCAATAAAATGGTAATTTAAAAAACTCAAAAATTTAAAAAAATCCAGATTTAAGTAAAGCTTAAAATTAAAAAAAGAAAAGTCCAAATATTAAAATTTTGATGAAATTTTGGTATTTTTCTAAATTCTGAAAAATAGACGAGCTATTCAAAAAAAACCTGAAAATTTTAGAATGTGGTAAAAATTTTCAAAATTTTTAAATTTTCAAAAAATGTCAAAATTTTGGAAAAAAAAAGATTTTCCTAAAAAGTCTAAATTTAAAAAATATCAAAACTGAAAAAGGCGACAAAGATTTGAAAATTTAAAAAAAGAATTCAAAATTTTAAAAAAGTTAAAATTTTGAAAAATTGGGAATTCTTCATTCAAATTTTTAATAAAAGCCAAAATATTCTAAGCCAAATTATTGAGAAAAAGCCGAAATTATCAAATAGATCGAAATTTTCAAAAGTGGAAATACTGGAAAGTTAAAATTTTGGAAAAAGTTGAAATTTTAGGTGACAATTTAAAAAAAATTAAAATCTTCGCAAAAGATCAAGATTTAAAAAAAATAGCAAAATTATGAGAAAAAATTGAAAAATAGTCGAATCAAAAAAGTCGACGTTTTATAAAAATGTCTCGATATAAAGAAATCGAAATTGCAAGAGTCGAAATTTTGAAAAATCGTAGACATTTAAAAAATGAGTCGAATTTATTAAGAATCGAAATTTTCAATAAAACAATTATAATTTAAAAAGAAATTATAAAAAAACTTTAAAAAAAGTCAATATTTCCAAAAAAATCAAGCTTTAAAAAATTCTACATTTTCAGAAAAAATAAGAATTTTCAAGGGACGGAAATTTTGAAAAAATATTGAAATTTTCAAAAAGATTTACAGAGAAAAACAAAACCGTTGTTTCGTTTCATTTCGACTTTTCGGTTAAAAGTGGAAATTATTGCGAAAATATGAAAATTTTCAAAACAGTAAGCATAGATCTTCGGAAAAGTCAAAACATAAAAATAACGAAAAAAAGTCGACATTTTGATAAAAAAAGTCTAAATTTTGCAATAAAATTGAAATCCTACCTTCAAAAAAACGCGACATTATCAAACATTTTCGTTGTCAAGTTTTCAAACAAATCTAATATTTTAACTTTTATGAAAATGTCGAAATTATCAGCAAAGTCGAAATTTTCAGTCGAACTTTTGAAAGGTAAAATTTTCGAAAAATCGAAATTTTGGATAAAGTTGAAATGTTGAAAAGATCGAAATTTTGAGAGAAATTTAGCCATCACTCGACATTGTCATAAAAAATCAAAATTTTCAAGTAAATAATCGAAAGTTTACAAAATATCTCGAAATTTTAAAAATTGTTGAAATTAAAAAAAAAGTAGTTCAAAATTTTTATAATTTTAAATTTGAAAAAGCCTCTAAAATTAAAAAAAATCCAACATTTATTTAAAACACCAAAGTTTTCAATTAGGTACGAATTTAAAAAACTCAAAAATTCAAAAAAAAAACCAGATTTAAGATAAGTTCAAAATAAAAAAAAGTCCAAATATTAAAATTTTGATGAAATTTTGATATTTTTCTAAATTTTGAAAAATAGACGAACTATTAAAAAAAAACCTGAAAATTTGAGAATGTGGCAAAAATTTTCAAAAAATGTCAAAATATTGGAAATAAAAGGTTTTCAAAAAAAGTCGAAATTTCAAAATCGAAATAAAAGATATCAAAACTTTAAAAAAGTCGACACATTCAAAAGATTTGAAAATGAAGAAAAAAATGGAGGTTTTATAATTTTTTCTTAAATGTAAGTAATAAATATACTGCTATTTAGTATAAAGTTTAGTGTGTATGTATTACAAGATGTTTAGCTAAACATAACTAATGTAAAAAGTGCTAATAATAATAATTTTCGTTCATAACTATTAAACTTTATTAACGATAAAAACGCAACAAAATTTTAAAATTGTTGCATTTTTATCGTTAATAAAGTTTAATAGTTATGAATATTAAAGAATTCCACGAAGTAAGGGTTGGAAATGTCAATTATCTGAATAATTTTGGTGTGAACTTCCTGCATTTTTCACCACGAGTCGCCACTGCAGATACTGTAAACAATCTAGAGAACGAAACCTTAAGTGGGACCAAAGTTTCGAAGAATACCAAACATTCCCAATGTCGTTATTAGGTAGGTACTTAGCTATTATAGCTATGCAATCGAAAATTGAAGATGGAAAGGCTTTTAATAAAGCTCAAGTTCAACTATTTCGTCCAAGTCCAGAGTTTCTACTTCTTGTCAGATGCTTTCTGGTTGGCCTCTTGTATCTTAAGCTAGCCGCATACCGGTGCTTCTAAGGTCGACGTCGTTGCCATCGTCGGTTGTTATTATTGGAAGTGGAGCGGCGCAGGGGCCAGAGCGTCGAGGTTCTTTCTCTCCAGTCGTCTATCGATTCCGCACTCCTTAGTTACCTGAACACTAACACATTCACCGGCCAGGTGAGTCTTTGCTTCTTCCACCACCGGCACAAGGCACCATTTCGATTTCGACCCTCTTCCACGCCTTTGGAAGTTTGCAAGAGGGCGCGGCACCGCCAGCTTGGTTTCCATAGTTTTTTTGTTGTCGATTGTCCTGCACCATCACTCGTTGTTGATTCTGATGTGTCCTTGAGGTATGCGTTCGCCTTGAGCATGAGTTTATTCAGTCTCTGTATTTATTCTAATACACTTATTTCTGAAAATTTGTTTACTTTTAATATCGATATTGGTGGTGGGTTGTTAACTTAAATCACAATAATAACATCTAACAACTTTTGAAAATTCTTCTATATGCTTTAGAGTAGCAGATTAAATACGCCATGGTAATAACAAGTTATTTTTTAATAGTTTTTTCGTTCCATTTCTGGAGATTTATCATTTTTTTAAAGCTCTTTAATTTAATATGCTATGTGGATCTAAAAGTTTGTCGAACGAACCACATTTTTAATTCATTACTAATTAGAAAAAATTCAGAAAAGGGTAAAAATTTTCAACAATATTTTTTCCAAAATGAAAGGTTTTCTGAAATTAGGAGTTCATCATTATCCTTAAAATTATATTATTTTTCTTTTTTATATCCCTTCACGACTAAATGATCCAGATTTGCTAGTGACAATGTTTATTCTTGTTGCACAGGTGATCGATTTATCATGGGCACTGTGTTTATTTCGTAAAATATAAAAAAAATATTAACTTCTGCAAAAGGTCTTGGTTAACACACTGAAAGTCGCGGTATCCATAAACTGCTTTTTTTTTCAACAACAAATCGTTTTGATTACATCATTTAAAAGTTCTTTTAATTTAGAGATTTTTCTCTTTTTTTATCTCTTTAAAAATATATTTTTTTAAATATGCTCTTTTGATGGAACGGACTGGTGCTTGGTTATCTTCCAAAATTAAAATACAGAACTTGCCCCCTGAAACCAAGAAAGATTAAAAAACACAACAACGGTTGCTCTAACGCGTTTCGACAGCCAAGCTGTCATCTTCAGAGAGAAACTCTCTGAAGATGACAGCTTGGCTGTCAGGGGACAAGTTTTGTATTTCAATGCTCTTATTTATTAATAATGTTGATACCCATTTTACCAATTAACAACATTTTTACGTTTATTTAAAGAAAATGTAATTTGTTGTTCAGTGTTAGTACTATTATTATTTAAAAATAATTCATATCATAACCCTAATTCGCAGACCTGTAGCCTGTAGCTAAGATTTTTAATTAGATTCAGAGTTTTGGATCCAGAGACTGGATCCCGGTTCTCGGGATGTCCGCTGTGAACAGAGAATACAGCAGAGGCGACAAGGCAGAGCCTTGAGGCACCCCATACTGTAGCCTAAACTGGTTTGATAGTTCCTGTCCCACCTTTGCTCTGAATGAGCGCTGGTCCAGAAACTAGTTTACCATCCTAGTTTGAACCATCGTTAGAAGTATTCCAAACTGGTGCATCTTGTAGACCAGTGCTTGATGCCAAACTGTGTCAAATGCCTTGGATATATCGAAGAAAATAGTTCCAACTACCTGGTTCCAGTGCATACGTTGAGTGATTGTTTCAACCACTCTCAGCAGCTGAGGTCTGAGGTAGAGTGTATAGGTTGGCAACCGCCCGGGGCCTCGATCTTGTAGGGGGCCTCGCGCACTCGCGCAATGATACGAATTCTAATGTTCATTTGAATTTCGCGCCTTACGTCGCGCATTATAAAACTCGACTCGCTGGTCTCTTGCGTGGTAATTATCACGTCTCATTCGCTCCAATGAATGTTTTTTTCCTTCTCTTTTACGTTGACGAAATCTCGTACCAGTGCCACAAATGCTGCCAACTGCAAGGGTTAAACAAAACCTGATAGTACTCCATTTTCTTCGTGTTTACGATTCGGGGAATTCTAGTGTTTCATTTCACCTGTCAACTGTCGTTGGGTTATGCTTTTATATTGCATTTCTAAATACCTGTTTCTTTTAAGACATTAATGCACCTTAATTTATCACGATTAATAATTTCTTATCTTTGTGTTTATTAATTTTTCTTAATTTCCAATAAACAATGTTAAAAGTTTAATTTATTTATTACTTTGCATTTCTCGTCAAGCATCATCATTAAAACTCATGGGCGTAGGCCTGATTTTGTTCAGGGAGGAGCAAGAATCATTTTAAAAATTGATAAAAAAAAAACCGGAAAACGTTCCAGTTGAGTATATGTATATTTTTATTTAACTACATAAACTGGGAAATCGAGTTTTGAAATTTGGAAATAGATAGAAACTTTACGAAAACAGTCAGAAATTGGAACCTAGTAAAACTTCGAACACTATCGAAATTTTGAAGATTTCGAAATAACAATTTTTAAAAAATACCGTCGAAATATCGAGAAAAGGTTGAAATCTCTTAAAGAAAAGTGAACATGAAAATGTTAAATGTTAAACTTTCTCTTGAAAAAGAGAAAGTTTAATTTTGAGAGAGAGGAATTTCGAGGAAAAAACGAATTTTGGGAGAGAGTTGAAGAATTAGAAATTCGTGTTTAAAACAAAATCCTGACCTTTCGAAAAAACTCAAAAAATATTGAAAACTCGAAAAAATTATATTTTTAAAAGTGAAGAAATACGTAATTTTCAGAAAAAGTTGGAAATTTGAGAAAAATTTTTCACTGTAAGTAGGAGATTTCAGGAAGCACAAAACATCCCTATTTGAAAGTAGGGGTCAAAATTTCCAGAGTAAGACAAATTTTGAGAAACATGGAATTTTTAGAAATTAAAATTTAAAAAAAAGTTCAGTAAAAACCGAATATTAGAAAAATGAAAGTTTAATTTTGAGAGAAAAAAGTAGAATAAAGTCGTAATTTCGAAAGCGACGAATTATGAGAAAAAATGCTATTTTGGAAAAGAATTTTTTAGAAAACCAAAATTGAATAAAAACCCAACCGTTCGGAAGAACTCGAAAAATGCTGAAAATTCTAAAAATACCAAAATGTTTCCAAAGGTCAAATATTGTGAAAAAAATCGCAATTTCCAAAAACGCTTTTCTCGAAATGTTTACTTTTTTATTCCAATTTTGACATAATATTTAAATTTCAATAAAGAAATTGAATGTACAAGAAATCTTTCTCTCGAAATTACCCAAAAATATTTTTCGCAACATTTTTAATTTTCGATAATATACCGATCTAATTTAGAGAAAACAGACGAATTTCGGAAAACCGAAATTTAAAGGAAAAGCCAATTTCGGGGGAAAAGTCCAGAAAATTCCAGAAACTAAAACCTCGCATTTTGGAATAAAAGCCAAAACTTCAAAAATAAGGCGAAATATGAAGTTGAAATTTCTGGAGTCAAATTTATAAAAGTCAGAAATTTAGAAAAAGAGAAATATTCAGAAAAGTGGCAGAATATTGATAGAAAAAAAAAAGAATTTACGAAAGAAGAATCCAAAAGGTAGAATTTTGAGAATAAAGTCGAAATTTCGAAAAAGACGAATTTAAACTAATTTTAAGAGACAAGTTGAAAATTTGTAGTAAAGTTGAATACCGAATTTTGGTATAAAAATATCGAGGAAAAAGAAAATTTTAAGAAACCTGTCAAAAGTTCTGAAAAATTAAATTCTAAAAGATCAAAATCTTCGGAATGACCTGATGTTACCAAAAATAAAGGAATTAAAAAACGAAATCTCTGCAAAACAGTCGACATTTCTAGAAAAACTACCAAATGAAGCATCAAAGATCGAAATATTCCAGAAAAAATTCAAACTTTATGAAAAAGTACAATTTTGAGGATAGCCGTTTATGAAAAAAATGAATCCTGAAAAAAAGTCAAAATTTTAAGAAATATACGAATTTCCAGGAAAAATATTCAGATTTCCGAAAAAATACAGGATGGAATTTTAGGATAAATTTCAAAATTCACGAAAAAAGGAGGATTTTGAGAAAAAGTCAAAGTTTCGATTTTTTAAATTCGTTTTTTTATGGAAATTTCGATAAATCCCAACTGTTTTTGAAGAAGTCGATTTCTATTGAACAATTCCACTTTTTTAATTTTAACTTATTTTCAAAATTTCGACTTTTTAAAAAAAATTTCACATTTGGAAATATCCACTTTTGGGGAATTTCGACTTCTCTCGGAATGTTCACTTATGTTTGAAAATCTCAACTGCCAAAATTTTTTTCTGGAAATTTTAATTTGATTTTAAAAATTTGGACCTTTTTCCGCTTTTTTCGAAATTTTAACATTTTCTAACTCAGATTCCTTTTCAAAATTAAGATTAATTTTTGAATATATTGACTTTATCTCATTAAATTTGTTGAAAAATTTCGACTTTTTTAATCTGTTTGTTTTTGGAAAATTTCACATTTTTTTAATTTCCCTTATGGAACATTTATACCTTTTTTTAAAATTTTTCTAAATTTGCCTTTTTTAAAAGGATTGTTTTGAAAAATTTAAATATTTTGAAGGATTTCGAGATGTTTTCTGAATGACTTTTTTGAAAAATCTTACTTCGATTTTTATTGAAAATTTTTGATTGGCTTTTTTTCATCACTTACGCCTTCCACAATTCTAGATTTTCTGTAAGCTTATGTTAATGATTGGCAATCTCTTATAGATTGCCTCAAGCATTCGATCTTTGTTTGTCAATCGCTGTTTGTGACTCAATAATAATAAAAGCCAACAAAACATGAATGAAAATTACTCTAAAGAATACCGAAAATTTTTGACTTCTATTTTAAAAATTTCCAATTTCAAATTTTTCATTTTTTTTAAATGTCCAGATTTTCCAAAATTGGACCTATTTTTAAAATTTCAACTCTTTCGTAATTTCGACTTTTTTCAAAATTTCAATGTTTTCTGAAAATTTAGACTGTTTCGTTAATTTATCTAAATTTTGACATAAAATTTCGAACTTTGCTCAAAATTTCGGCTCTTTAAAATTTTCTTTTTATTTTGGTAATTCGATTATTTTGAATTTTTTCTAAACTTTGACCTTATTCCAAAATTTGCACCTTTTTGGAAAATCTCAACCTTTATTTAAAATTCTGACTATTTCTCAAAGTCCTGACTCCCATTTTTACTTTTTTTCAAAAAATTCCACTTTTATATAAATTTAACTCCTTTTTTAAATTTTTTTCAGAATTTTCAAGTTTTCTGGAAAATGTCGACCTTTTAGCCTGAAAATGTTGACTTTTTCTCGAAGTTTTGACTCTTCAGAATTTGGAATTTTTTTCAAAATTTCGACTTTATGAAAACTTCGACTCTCTCAAAAAATTTAAATTTTCTCGAATTTTTATGAAATTGAATTTTTGAAAAGTTTGCTTTCTTTTGAAACAGAATCTGACGTTTTAAATTACGAATTTAAAGCTGGCATTTTAAAAAGAAGCATTTTTTTTGAGATAAAAAGCTTCGAAAAAAAGTCAGAATTTAAAAGAATTTTCAAGTTTAAAATTGAAACCTGGAATTTTGAAAAAAGATCAATTTTTAGTAGAAAACTGTCTTGTACTTCTTAACAGCACCACCCTGTTATTGATTATTTTACCAGGTCATTTAATAAGTCCGTAGGATAAGTAAGAAAAAAACAAAATTTTGACAAAACTCGATTTTATTATTTAACATAGTTGCCTTCGAGGGCGATACAACGAGTATAGCGATTTTCCAAATTTTCGATACAACTTTTATAGTACGGTTTCTCTTTCTCGTCAAAATATGCCTCAGTTTCAGCGATTACTTCATCATTGGACTTAAATTTCTTTCCAACAAGCATTCTCTTGAGATCTGAAAACAGGAAAAAGTCGCTGGGGGCTAAATCTGGAGAATACGGTTAGTGGGTAAGCAATTCGAAGCCCAATTCATTCAATTTTGCCATCGTTTCCATTGATTTGTGACACGGTGCAATGTCCTGGTGAAACAACAACTTTTTCTTTTGCAAAAGTGGCCGTTTCTTTGCGATTTCAACCTTCAATCGATCCAAAAGTGCACAGTAATAGTCGTTGTTGATGGTAGTTCCTTTTTGGAGATTGTCGATGAATATTATTCCGTTCGCATCCCAAAATCCAGAAGCCATCACCTTACCGGCCGACTGTTGCGTCTTTGCTCGGTTTGGATTCGGTTCGTCGACTGCTGTCCACTCAGCTAACTGTCTTTTGGATTCTGGTGTGTAATAGTGAAGCCATGTCTCATCCATTGTCACATATCGACGATAGAATTCCATTTTATTGCGGTTTAACAGCGCCAAACACTCCTCTGAAGCATCGATTCGTTGTTGTTTTTGGTCGACTGTGAGCTCATGCGGCACCCACTTTGCACAGAGCTTTCGCATACCCAAATGTTCGTGTAAAATGGTAAAAACACTACCATCTGATATCTTTACAATGTCAGCTAGCTCATGCACCTTCAATTTGCGATCGTTCATAACCAATTTGTTGATTTTTTTATGTTTTCTGAAATAACAGCCTCATTTGGGCGTCCACTGCGCTCTGCATCATTTGTGGTGGTACGACCACGTTAAAATTCAGCAATCCACTTCTCTACCATTTGTCTCGATAGAGCACAGTTCAAATATTGTTTATCAAGCCATTGTTTGGTTTCCACTGTATTTTTTTTCATCAAAAAGCAATGCTTTATCAAAACTCGAAATTCACTTTTTTCCATTTTTTTTTTCAATAACAAAAGTTGCTTACACAAAATGCTATAACTCACGAGTCAATAGTCAGATTGCTATCAAATTTATACACGTATCGTTTGAAGGTTAATACCAAATAAAAATCATATGGAAAAAATTCTAGTAATGCCATCTATGTGTCATCTTATGGACTTTTTAAGTGGACTGTTAATTACATTCTTCTTCTTTTCTTGTCTATCGTCTGTTCTTACTAGTTCATGATTTTCTTTTCTTATCTATTCCTGGTAGTTTGTACATTTTCCCCAGGGGCTGACAATGTGCAACAAGCAACAAGTGCTGTAGCACAAGGGCCTCCAATCTTTTATGGGGGTTTCTACTGTTTAGGGAGGCCACATTCTTTGGGTTTTTTTTTTCATCAATTGCTGATGACACAAGAAAATGTATACTCGTTTTTCTTTCAATCATCCTATATTTTATATATCTGCAGAAAGTATCATTTTTTAATTGATGAATTAATTGCTCATGGCCTCGTAAAAACGTAAACCGCCATTGATTTTCTCCAAAATGTGTTAAACGAATACAATCTTCTTAAACATCTTAAATGTACTCCGTGTTTTGAGTTGATATTCTGATGCCTCTCAAACGGAATGGAATCGAGCTTTTGTAAACCGAATTGTCTATGATTACTGATAATAGCTGAAATTAATTTTATCCCAAATCACTAGTTTTACCCTCCTAACTGTTTTAATGGTTTTTAATGTTAAAATTTATAGAAAAATTGAATCTTTATAAGAAACCTTAAAATTTGGGATAAAAGTCACAATTTTCAAAGTAAAGGACGAAAGAAGTAAAAAATTTAATTTACTTTATACGGGGTGATCAGAATAAAACTAAATTCGAAAATTTCATTTGCATGGTCAAAAAACAATAGCAGATAATGCATAGATGTAGTAAAAATGGTTTTTTAAATGTGTATAAATCCAATATGGAAATGTTTATGGTAATATATACTATATTCATTAGCAATTTCTGCCGTTGATGATTTCCGAGAAAATTACAAAGAAATAAATTTAGCTTTTTAAATTATTGGTTTCAAATAATAAAGAATTAAGTTTAGTTCAGATTTTTTGTACAACGTTAAAATTACAACGTTATTTTAATTCAGTCATCAGATTCATCATCATTAGCTCTTCAAATAAGCCAGATCCTACCAATGTCGAGAGAAAAAGACAGGGCACCCTGCTGATTCTTCTGCAGCTAATGGTATTGATTTCTATAATTATTAATGGAACCATAATCGTTTCCAAATTGCTGAGGAATTTCCAACATTGTCCAAGAGACTGACTTCTAAATAACACCAGATATTAAGGCGACGCAGCTATTCTTGGCTCCTTTGCAAAATAATTAAACTTGATTTTAAGAACCTCTGTACATTACAGTGTGATGCTGCTAAGCATATAACCGTTCCAACATGATGAAAGTTTAGTATTCTGCTCTAATACCCTTTAGTAAATGGATTATTATCCAAAAATTTGGAATTTAAATGTTAGATTTATTCACAGTATAGTACGTCCATAATTATTTCGATGGATCATTGAAATTCTAATATAAACATATCACTAGCAGACATATTGAAGCTGGCTAACTATTTTAATTAAGTACCCAACAAATTAAGTCCGGGATTATTACGAAATGACTAAAATTAACGCTTGGGGGAAAATCGCGTTATAAACGTAAATACTGTTAAAGTATATTTAAAACTGTTCTAAAACCGAAGCCGTCAATGTTCCCTGCAAAAACGAAACAAGGAAATAAAAGGTATTCTTGATTTTTAAATTGAATCTATATTCCAATAATTCTCGTTTTACTTTCTAATTCTTCCTTTTCATTATTTGTTTTTGATCGATGTTAGGTCAAGTGGTGTATAAGCCTGGAGGGAATCAAAGCTCTATAGTAGAAAGCTATTCTTCTATAGTCAATTTCAAGAATGCAATTAATATGGTTGCGAAAGCTTCCATGGTAAGAAATTTTAATGAAATCATGTTCAATCCAATTTTGATGTCGAACGTAACGTTTGCCCCAGTTGACAACAATATTTTAGAACTGTTGATTTATATAGACCATTTTTTTCAGGTGTATGGCCTAGTATGTCAGTACCATCGATGGTACATCGCTCAGGTGGTACCCTAACAGTGCGAAGCATCGTCAGCGGAGATCAACTCTTCGGTCCGGGAGAGCCCAAAGAAGATTCCGGCGTTTTCAGCGATCCATCCGAGGATCCATCGAAAGATATCAAATCCAATCCTCTTCCCGACTGCAAAGTCAAGAGAAACTATTCCTGCACCTCCTGCAGTTACTTCACACAAAATCCCAGGCGTTATCTTTATCACTTGAGAGATGTCCACAAGCAGAAAGTAAAGATTTACGAGTGTCCTAACTGCTTGTACGCCTCGAAGCATTTCCAAAAACTTCTTCGCCACACAAGGATGGTACATGGTACAACTGCGACTGCAAGCGCTTCGGAATCTCCAGACTCTTCTCGCGCCAAAACTAAGAAACGTTCGGCACCAGCCATGGAGGATGAGGATGAATCAGGGGAAAGGGACAGTGACGCGGAAGAAAAGTCTACGACGACTTTTAAGTGTTCGGTGTGCGCCTTCTTAGCCCGAAGTCAGTCACAACTGACCAAACATGAACGCGACGAACACATTAAAACAAAGTTCTTTAGATGTTCCAAGTGTACTTACGTTACCCATATGAAGGCCCGTTTTACCAAACACGTAAAATACCATTCAATGCCAATGATAAAATGTGATATGTGCGACTTTAGGACACCATACAAATGGAACCTGGATCGACATTGCAAGAATCACAACGGCAAAGGGGCTTTTAAATGTTCAGCTTGCAATTTCACCGCCGATATCAAGCAGAGCTTGACGGTGCACGAGATGAATCACCATGTGCCTCCTGTAGGACAAGCCGCGGGTTTGGGGGTTGGCCGCAGAAGGAATAAAGTGGGGGCCAGTGATTCAGCCGCGGCCGAAGAAGCTGCTTTACAGTTACAACAACAGGTGAGCTTTTCAAAATTTGACTGGTGAATGTAGTTTGTCTGAAATTTTTGTTAAATAAGAAAAGGCAAAAAGGAAATGCATCGTAATCAATATTTTTTCATTTGCAAAATTATCTTTTGGGTTTTAATTTATCACCTACGTCTATGCAATTAAAAAGATAATTTCTATCAAATTTCATGATTTGTTACTAAATCCAGAAATGAATTATTTTACATTACTACCTTTGAAATACTAAACTGTCGTCGGAAGTGATTTAGCAACTAATAAAAGCCTCTTTTTTTACGGGCAACCCTCTCCTCCTTCCCCCCAGCAGTCTAAGTTATAAATAAAATATCCAAATATCCGGGAAAAATCCAAATGGACTTCTTTAATTGCTGCAATAAGGCTTTGAACCATAATTTTTAAGTTTCGGTTTTCTTTCAGTTTTAAGTTCAACTCCGATCTAAATTGTTTAAATTAGTTTGTCCAATCCGCATAAAAAACGTATGTCAAGTAGAATAATTATTTTGTAATTTACTAATTACACGACGATTTTTATAGGTTAATTTTTCCAAAGCTTGGTTCATAAAAATTTTAAAATATTTAACAGATTAAACTTCAAACTCAAAAAAGAAAGAAAAAATATGAGGTTACTAGTGGCGATTTGTCGCCTTTGGCATGGTAGATACATTGAGTTACCTTCCTCGTCTGTCTTGAATTTGTTTTTTTCTCTTGTTCCTGAAGAAGCCCCCTATGATGCAATTTGAATTCGATTTACCTTCCTCGTCTGTCTTGAATTTGGTTTTTTTTCTTCTTCCCGAAGAAGCCCCCTATGATGCAATTTCGATTCGATTTACCTACCTGGGCTGTCCTGAATTTGGTTTTTCTCTTGTTTTTGAAGAAGCCCCCTATGATGCGATTTCGATTCGATTTTTTTCTGATCATTTGCCTTCCTCTGGAAAACTTTACTTTTTTCTCAAAATTTCTTATTTCTTTTTTTTTCTCGACATTTTTTTCATTTTTCTGAAATTTTAACTGTTTGTCTTTTTTAAAATTTGTCTTTTTCTCGAAATTTCAATTTTTTTTTGTTAGAATTAACTTTTTTTCTCTAAATTTAACTTCAACTCCAAAAAATACCCGCTTTTCTTGAAATTTCGATCTTTTTCTTGAAAGTTCAAGTTGTGTATTCCCAAAATTTACCTTATTGCAAAATTTCGGCATTATTTCGAAACAAAATTTTTGTTTTCAAAATCGGATCTCCTTTGGAAAGTCTTGCTTTTATTTTTAAGCTAGGCCTTTCTCCAAAATTTCGAGATTTCATTTCAGTACTTTTTTTCTTCGAAATTTTGCCATTTTTCTTAAATGTCGACTTTTTTAACCTTTCAGATTCATGTTTTTCTGAAAATTTCTATTTATTCTTAGAATTCGTATTTTTTTTTCTTTTTTCGATATTTCAACTTCATATTCCCAAATATTAAATTTTTCAAAATTTTACTTTGTAAAATTTTGAGTTACTTTCGTTCTTTTTCTATAAGTTACAAGTTTTTTGCCAAATTCTTCTTTTTTTCTAGAATTTTCGATTTATAAAATTCGTCTTTTTTCTTTATTGCTCAAATTCGACTTGTTTGATTTTTAAAATGTTTTTGTTCAAATTCGACTTCTTTGTTTTGTTGTTTGTTTGTTTTTTAAAATTTGATTTGCTTTGAAAAATTTAGACTTTTATCTCAAAATTCGTTATTATCTGTTTCTCGAAAATGTTGTACTTTTTTCTCAACATTTCAACTATTCCGACACAATTCTTCTATTTCCTCAAGATTAAATCGAAGTTTTAGTAAAGAAAAATAAAATTTTGAATATTTTTTTTGGAAACTCCGAGAAAAATATTTTGTGAAATTTTTTGCAAATGTCGGCTCTTTTCGCGTAATTTGTCTTTTTTGCAGAAATTTCTACTATTTATTTTTAGAATACGTTTATTTTACGAAAGCTGCTATTAGATAATAAAATATGCAACATTTTTGAAAAAAAATTTATTTTTTTGAGGTTTGGAATCGAATAATTTAAATTGTTTCTCGAGATTTTAACCATTATTCCAAAATTTAAATACAAAAGTAAAGATTTCGACTAAACAATTTTTGAAAATTTCGACTTTTATAGGAATTTCTTCTCGTGTAGTCGCATGAAAATATACAAATTTCATATTTTTTTGCTATCAATTCTTCATAAAGAGCATTGTTTTCCCCTAAAGCAGATCTTGCCTGCACTCATGAGAAACAGATACAGACAACCGAAAAACTAAGAAAATGACCAGATTAAAAAAGGCGAGGCACACTGTAAATGAAAAATGTTAAACAAGAAACAGTTATTATAAAGTTCTTGATCTATAAAAGACTTTAAATTTGGAAACCGCAAAATAATGCAAATCGACATTAAAAAAAAAATAAAGAAAATTTTGAAAAAAGATCAAAATTTTCAAAGAAATAAAAGTTTTGAAAAAAGACGAAATTGTCAAAGAAGTCAAATCTTTTATAAAATTTAAAAAAAGTTGGAACAAAGTTCGAAATTTTCATGTTGAAAAAAGATCGAAATTTGAAAAGGTGATGTTTAAGAAAACCGAAATTTTCAGAGTTAAACTTTTCAAAAAAAAAAAGTTGAATTTAATAAAAGTCAAAACAATGAAGTCAAAATTTCGATAGAATCGACATTCTGAAAAACGTGGAGAAAGTCACAATTTTGAAACAATATCAAAAAAAATGTCAGAGTTTTTGAAACAAGTAGAATTTTTTTAAATAAGGTCCTAATTTAAAAAAAAAGCCAAAATTTTAAAAAATTAGGTGAAATTATTAAACAAGTCAAAATTCAGAAAAAATGAAATTTTCAGAAAAGCCGAAACTTTGACATAAAATAGGGTCAAATTATCGAGAAAAATTCGAAATTTTGAAAAAATTGACATTTTCAAAATTTTAAAAAGTGGAAGCTTGAAAAGAGTCGAAATTTCCAAAAAAAAACTTAAAATTTTCAAATACAGTGCAAAATTCTCAATGAAGTCGTATTTTTGAAAATGTATAATTTCTCAAAAAAATGTATAATTTCTCAAAAAATGTCGAAGGATACAAAAATTCAAAAATTAGAAAAAAGTTAAAATTTGGAAAGAAGTGGTATAATTTCCATCAAACTAAATTAAAAAAAAATTGTAGCTCTAAATGATTCGGTAATAATTTTGAGAAAACGCAAAATTTTATAAAAATATCGTGTTTTTGAAAGATTGAAGAAAAATTTTGAGGACGTGCCAAAATTTTGAAATAATGGAAATCTTGAAAAAGTTGAAATTTTGGCCCACAATTTATCAAAAAGTCACAATTTTCAAAAAATTAAATAAGTCGCAATTTTCAAAAAATTGAAAAAGTCGACATTTTCAACAAAAGGCAACGTTGAAACGAATTTTAAAAAAAAATATGTAAAAAAGTCGCAATCTCTAGAAAACCTAAAATTTAAAAGAATGTCAAACTTTCAAAAAACTGGACATTTTCAAGAGAGTACAAATTTTGAAAAATAGCTGACATATTAAGAAACGTCGAAAAATTTACAAAAAACAATAAAAATGTTCAATACAAAGTCGAAATTTTAAAAATAGTCAAAATTTGGAGAAAAAATCGAAATTTTGAAAATCAAGTTTTGAGGAAAACTTCGAGACTTTCGGAAACAAAACTTGAAACAAAGAAAAATTTTGAGGTAAACCTTGTAAGTTCCAGAAAACCAAACAAATTTTGAACTTTTTATCTTGAAAAAGTTGAAATTTTGGCACACAATTTATCAAAAAGTCACAACTTTCAAAAAATTGAAAGTCACAATTTTTAAAAAATTGAAAAAGTCAACATTTTCAAAAAAGGCACCGTTTAAACGAATATTTCAAAACAAATATGTAAAAATAAGTCACAATCTCTAGAAAATCGAAATTTTGAAACAATGTCAAAACTTCCAAAAAACTGGACATTTTCAAGAGAGTCCAAATTTTGAAAAATAATTGACATTCTGAAAAACGTTCAAAAATTTACAAAAACCATAAAAATGTTCAAAACAAAGTCAAAATTTTAAAAAGTGTCAAAATTTGGAGAAAAATTCGAAATTTTGAAAATAGTCCAAATTTTCAGAAAAAGGTCAAAATTTGGAAAAATCAGACATTTCTTTTGAAAGAGTCGAAATTGTTGATGTCAGTTCGAGAAAAAATGGAACTTTCGCACAAAAAATCAAATTTTGAGAAAAAATTCGAGACGTTCGGAAACAAAAATAGGGACAAAGAAAAATTTTGAGGGAAACCTTGTAAGTTGCAGAAAACCAAACAAATTTTGAACAATTTGAAATTTCTAAAAAAAAAGGTTAAAATTAAAAAAAAAGATCGAGATTTCCAGAAAAAGGTCGAAATGCACTAAACATTTTTCAGAGGAGACATTATCATTATTAATTTCATTTAACATTTATGCGACCCAGTTTGGAAATATTTAAATTTTTATTAATGAAAGTTGACAATATTCTGAAACATTTTTTAAAATATAACTGCGTGATATCTAAATTCTTAAAATGTCACCTCATGACAGCTGACAAAAATAGCTTAGTTTGTTTTACACTGAAGAAGAAGAAGAAATTTCCAAAAAGGGGCAAATTTTGAGGAAAAGTTCAAATTTCAGGGGAAAGGTAAAAATTTCAGAATTAAAAGTTGAAATTTCTTGGCTGAATATTTACTTTGTCTCGAATGCCTTAGTCATAAGGTTCGCAAGCTCCCTAATCTGTCCCGCCGTGACGTCAAAATATGTCTAGTATTTTTTTTTAGTTTAATCCACTCGCAAAGGGTAACCCCATTATGCTTTTAAAGCACTGGAGTAGGATGCAATAAATTTAAAAATTTGTAATGTAAAATCAAAAAAAGACGAATTTTGTGAAAATGGACGAATTTTGAAGAAAATCCCGAAATTTTGAGAAAATGTCGAAATTTCAAGGGAGAGACAAAAAAATGTTTTCTGGAGAAGAAAAGGGTATCCGAAGTTGAGAATGTACATTTCTATTCTATATACCATTCAATCTACGTTTATGCCTCTTTTAACTTTTAAAAAAGAGATTAATATTTCGAGAAAGAATTGCAATTTTGAAAAAAAAAGGTTAATTATCTCTAAAAGTGTCAACATTTTGAGAAAATAATAAAAATTTCAAAAAACAATCTAAATCCAACTCTTTTCCTATTTTGATATTTTTCTGAAGAAAAATGATACCAAATCTTCGAGTTTTTACCTGATTTCGCAATTTTCACTGTGTTGTAGAAAAATTTTAAGTTTTTTCTAATATTTTGATTTTTTTTTGTTGGGAAAGTTTTTGGAAATTTTCTGTTTTCCTAAATATATTATATAAATCAATTTTCTCGAATTTTCTACTTTTCCAGCAAATTTTGTTCTTAAAATTTTTTCTGGAAATTTCAACATCTGATTTTTTATGTTCCTCTAATTTGCTTTTAAAAATATTAGGTTTTTTCGCGGCATTTTGACATTTCAAAGTTTATTTTATAATTTTGACTAACAACTTTTAGAAATATATTCTGACATTTTTATAAAAATGTCAAGATTTTGGAAAGAAACGAAAAAATGTTAGGAACATTTTCCATTGCTTCCGCATTTTGATATTTTTCTAAAAAAGAAATAATAACCGATGGATTATTTTCCTCAAATTTCGACTTTTTTCTGCAGATATTTCAAATTTGTTCTCGAAATTTCGATTTTCTTTCTACGAAAACTGGAATCTTTTAAAATTTTGACCTTTTTCAGGATTTTGACTTTATTTGAAAGTTTCCACTTTTGTTAAGAATTTCGTTCGGATGTTGTTAGAAATTTTGATTTTTTGTCAGAATTCCAGCTCTTCAGACATTTTTGATTTAATTTCAAAATCTCAACCTCAAAAATGTTCGCATTTTACAATCTATTTTTTGAAATCCGACCGTTTTTCAAAAATTTGATTTGTTCTCTCAATTTTAACTTTTTTTGTAAATTTTGAAATTTCCCAAAAATTCTACTGTTTTGAAAACTTACGGCTTTATTAAAATATTTACTTTTTGTGCAAATTTAAGCTTTATTTATATGTTGAATCTTCCAAAATTTTGCCCTTTTAGAAAATTCGATTTTTATTTTAAATTTGATTTTTTCAATTCAATTTTAAAATTTGTTCTTGTTAATTTTAACTATTCTGATGTGGCGTTTTTTCCAAAATTTGGAAAATTTCGATTTTTGATGATTTTCATTTTTATTAAATATTCCAGTTATTTTTGAAATGTTTGATCCTTTCTCGAAATTTTTTACTTTTCTTTTGAAAGTTACGACTTATTTTCGAAATTTCGGCTTTTTTTTTAATTTCGAGTTTTATTTGAAATTTTTTTTTGAAAATATCGTTTTTTTTTAAATATGGACCTTTTTTAAAATTTCGTCTTGATTTAAAAATGTCAACCCTTTTTAAAAATTTCGGCTTTTTTAAAACATTTTACAGTGTTTTAAAATATTAACTATCGAAATTTTCATTTTTTTTTGAAACTTTCGAAATGTCAAAATTTTGTCTTATTAAACCAAAATTGTTTTAAAAAACCTAATGTTTAGCTTATAAAAGAAAGTGCTGACATTTTTTAATATTCAATAATACCGTTTGTCACCTCCTTAGGACTTTCGAAATTTTTTTTTTAAGTTTTTCGAAAATTTCTACTTTTTAAATGTTGCCTTGTTCGAGCAAAATTGTTTTTCAAAACCCAATTTTTGGTTTGAAAAGAAAATTTTAAATTTCAATGTCCAGTTAAATATTAAATCGATTAAATACGTGTTTAGTGATTGCTTTCATCTATTCTTTATATAAAATTTGACAAATGTTAGAAAGAACCCTGAAATTCCAAATGCAAAATTTTGGGAAAAAGAGAAATTAAAAAAATTATTTTATTTTGAGAAAATATTGAATTCAGAAAAAATGACCTTTTAATTTCAATTTTTTACTATTTGATATTTCGCTAAAATAAAGTTACTACTATCGTAGAACCGAAGAATATTCTGAATCGAAATTTCCAATTTTTCTAGAAGTGTTATTTTATTTGTTAAATTTATTCTTGGAATTGTAATCCGTCAAATTTCGATAAAAAAGAGATTGAAATTTAAAGATTAACCTCAAAATTGGGAGAAAAAGCAGACATTTTTAGAAAAAAGTTGAAATTTGTTTTTTTGTATATAAAATTTTTGAAAAAATAGCAATGTCGGAAGCAATGAAAAAAAACCAATTTTTAAAAATAAATTAATTGTCAGAAATATTCTCAAAATTTCAACTTTTAAAGTAGGACTTATTGAAATTATCAAAAATGAGACAACATTTCTAGAAAAGTCGAAATTTCGAAATTAAAAATAGTCAACATCTAAAAAAAATTAATTGACAATTTAATCTTCTGATTTAAATTTTTTCTAGTAATTTTGAAGTTCTCAGAGAAACTTCAAAGATCAAATATTTCAACTTGAAGTCAATCCTTTGTGATTAAAATTCACAATTTGGGACTTTATTTGTAATTAAACTGCAATTTTTTTTTTTCAAATTTGTTTCAAAATTTCGAACAATTTTAAAAATAGAAATTTTTGTTACTATTTCTTTAATTTTGAGTTTTAATTCTTCTTCCCAAAATGTTCACATTTAAAGAGAAAAAAAATATCAGTTTTAAAAAATATATATTTCAAGCTTAGGAAAGTTTGTAAAAAATAGATAAAATTCATTATTTAATCACAAAATTCCAATTTTTGCTCAAAATTTTGCATTTTCGGATTTTCCTAAAGTTGAAATTTCTATTGGAGGTTCATTGAGAAGCAACAGAGGTGGTTTATGTTATTAATTTTTTGAACTCATTTGCTTTTACATAATTTTAACACAAACGCTATCGCAGCACCCCCTCTAGTTTTAGCTACAAGCCGCCACCGGTCTGGACCTTTATAACTGAGACTCCCTACCGTTCTATAAGTGAGTGTTAGAAGTCTGACAAAAGAAAAACATTTTTTTTATTTACTTCACGCCATTCTTCATATGCAGGTTATAAACTTGGTATGACCAAAAAATGTGCATCTACGATTATATCTACTCCTCCTTAATCTCAAAAAATGTGCATCTACGTTTATATCTGCTCCTCTTTAATCTCAATCGCCAAGGAGATGCATATTGTGTTCTCAGAATATCAAAATAATTTTGATGTTAATCCTATATTCTAACAACAAAGAATGGGCTGACTCCACGGAAAAAGTATGCCCAGGCAAATATTTTTAAAGAGTTTATAAAGGTTGTTGAGAAGAGGATTTATAAAAAGAAACCTTGCTCATTCTAGAGAAATAAGAAATTTTAAATCCACCACAGTATAGTTCTGGGCCAAAGAGAGGTGTGATTGAGGCCTCTTTTGCGAGTCTATCTGCCTCTTTGTTCCCTTCTATGCCTTGGTGCCTTGGAACCCACATCAAAGTTACTTTGTTGTTTACAGCCAGTTGCTTCACGAATTGTTTGCATTCCCAGGCCATTTATCGATTCTGAACGATTTTAGAGTCTTTAATGCAGCCTAGATTCCGAAACAATATAAACCTGTACGTTTGAAGGCACCCTTTAGCGCACAGAGTTATAGCAAGGAGTTCTGCTTGGAAAATTATGGAAGTGTTTCCTAGGGGTTCAGAGACTCTTAAATTAGGACCCCATATTCCTAGTCCTACTCCTTCTGCTTGTTTGGATCCATCTGTGTACCAGACAAATGCGTTGTTTGCTAGACTTTCACTGTGTCTATTCCACATCTGGCGGTCCCCGATAACTACTTCGTAAAGCACAACAAAGTCCAGTTTTGTAGGCATTTGATCTGTTGGTTTAGCAATGGATCCCAGTGGAATTTTTTCCATAATCTGTACGTGGCCAACCAAATCACCCGGTTTCAGTTTGTTCGCAGATTATAAACTTGGTGTGACCAAAAAATGGGCATCTACGATTATATCTATTCCTCCTTAATACAGTTTATAAATCTCAATAGCCAAGGAGATGCATATTGTGTTCTCAGAATGTCAAAATAATTTTGATGTTGATCCTAAATTCTAACAATAAAGAATGGGCTGACTCCACAGAAAAAGTACGCCCAGGCAAATATTTTTAAAGAGTTTATAAAGGTTGTTGAGAAGAGGATTTATAAAAAGAAACCTTGCTTATTCTAGAGAAATAAGAAATTTTAAATGCTCTAGCTCTGGAGATAGTTCAACTTTTTTTGGTCAAAAGAAATGGCGAATGTTTGAGTTAACAGAATTACATAGTTTTAAAATGAAGAGTGTTCGTACATGTGGATCCTTGGCCGACTTATTATCCTCAAAAGTGTTGAAAGTAGGCAAACACGGCCCAATCGCTATCAGTTCCGAAAATGCACAAAATAGGTAAAGAAGTAACAAAACAAGGCGCGGCCTATGCGATAAGTAAACGGTGTTCTGCTCTTATCGGCACTATTGTGTATTTAGTACGGGCGATAACGTTCTGGTCGCCGCTCTTTAGCTTTGGATGTAGGTAAAGCGATTCGCGATAAAAACGAATTGGCTCAGTATACGCGAAACCTCTGCTGCCCGCACAAGGTGGTATCCTGTCGGCGTCTCACCTGGTCCGAACCTCTGTACCGCTGTCCCGTGGCCGGTGTGTCCCCCGAATTAGTGAACTCGGCAACTCTGTGAGAAAAATCAGACTTTTGGGCAACGCAATGGATTATTTTTAGATATATCGTCCGATCGGAAAAGCTACGGTGGGTAACACAACTTCAGCTGTTTTTAAACTTCACACGACTCCAATGTTAACTATGCAATTCAGCTTATTTTCATTCAAGTGCGTTTGTTAATTTTTTCGCTTGCGAAAACATGTGCGATTTAAAATGAATATATTCGTAGAATTTGTGGATTTACGTTATCTCGCATTAGAATTAGGATAATTTCGTTTTCAAGGCGAACGTGATTCATAGTTTTTAGCTGTCAAGGTACACTGGGTGCATCCTGCAACGATAGCAGGTTACATTTTTTGTGACATGCGCGACAGTTATCACACCCACCTCGCCAAAACTTTGGAGTTATGATAAGGAAAAAACACAAGTCACTTTTGAGATGGAAGACTCCCCAATCCCAATCGCCGAATATGGTAGAAAATTTTTAAATAGTTCTAACAATTTAAAAAACTATGAAGAGTTGTCGACTACTGTGTACTACATATTTATATTTCTGATGTAAAACAAAAGGATGGTTACAAGATTGCTTTATGGCAAATATCGTATATAAATCTCGTTATAGTAAACTCGTCCTTTAAAAATTATAATTGGGATCCAATACATATGTTTATGGAGGCATAAAATGGTGTATTAATTTCCATTTAACGAAAAGCTTGTGCGAAGTATCAACTAAATACATTAAGCGAAACGACTATCTGTAGCAATTTAAAAAAAGAAAAGAAACAATTTGGATAACATAAGATCGTTTCTAAGAGATGCTGTGACTAATACATCAATTATTATTTGTTTTAAGTATTTTCTGATAACATTTTGAAGATTAAACGTCAGTAGAAATTATTTTATGTTGTTCTTGTTCCAAGAATTCTTTTATTGCAGTTTTCAATCCAAAAGACATAAATTGAAGAAACTTTGAAATATCAAAATGCTCTAATATTTTCCGTAAGGAATTTCTAATTGAAAATGTATACGATAATACAAATCAACTTTGCGTCTGATACATTATTTGTTGTCTTTATGTAGATGTAATATCTGATGGTCAATAATAAGAATTTAAGGAAATAGAAATGCTTTTTGTTGTTATACTAGAATATCCTTGCATTGCGACAATGTTTTTAGTGAATATATTGCCTTATTCAGTGGCGTGCATACAATGAAGGCAAAAAGGCATTGCCTGCCTTAGCAAAATCAGAAAAGAAAATATAATTACTTCTAAATAAAATTAATTTTTCAGCAGACTCAGTATTTCGCTTTATTAATACTTTGTTTCCCTTTTCGATCATTAAAAAAGGGTACAAACTTTTAAAATTAATTCAAGGTTATTGCAAAGTTAACACAAATACGGTAATATTCCAGTGAACAGTCACACTCTATCACAATATTCCCCTGTAGGTGGCCCATAAGCCAAAGGCATAGGCAGATAACGACAATGTTATAGCGCTTATATGGAAATGTAAAGGCAGCATCTTTTATTTGCTAATGTGTATACTGCAGCGACATCTTTGTTACAGTGGACGTACATTAAATTAGAATTTTCCATTTCGGTAAATCCCCTAGATATTAATTTACAAAACTTATAATGCTATTTGTTAGTCTTGTCAACGTCTACGTTCCGTGCGTGTTTTGTAGTGTTTATTTGGTAAAAACCAAATTCATTCGTTTTATTTTATAACAACCTTTATTTAAGAAATTTAATAAATACACAGTGTTGAACTGTTCTGTTAGTGTTAGTTTATTGGACTGTTAGTGACGAAAATGCAGTGAAAATGCGATCATGGAGAAAACTGCATACAGTAGCTAAAAAACTTTCATTGGTGAACATAAACACGAAATTACCGCGAGAGGACGTCTTATTCGTCCACTTAAACTTGTGTTTGGGATATTTCGCTAAAAAAATATGTATGACAATTACAAATAGATTATTATTTTCAAAAGAAAAAAATACGTGAACTGAAAAGTTTAATAATTCATAAAGTTTAGTTCCACTTTCAAACGTGCGAATAGGATTCTTGCAACGACTTTCTGCTCTGTAAGTACACGATAATATTTACTACATTACATTTACTCCAACGTTACTTTTGCCTGTATCGAAATAATCGGATATCTATGAATATCTATTGGCTTAGCCTGTCTCAAATGGCATTGCACGTCACTGTCCTCATTCCATTTTAAAGTAAGTGCAGTTGAGAAAAATCTTAAGGGGGGGTATCTTTCCAAGGCTTTTTAAATTTTCTTATTTTAATTAAAATAACATGAGTGCAACGGATATTTCAAATTTGTTTAAATCCTCACACCATTACTGCAAATAGCGAAAAACCTTGTATTTGGAACCATATAGGGCAGTGGAGTAGATAGCGAGAATCGAGGCAATCATCCACCCATTTCGCCATGAATCTAAATGAATTATCCAAAAAATCGTGAAAACTCCAGAATTTTGTCTTTAACCGTTACAAGTATACCTTCGAACCGTTATTTTATCAGTTCCGTCGTGGTTTTCTTGTTGGCAAAAATAACGATATTCTTCGCTTTTTGATTCAATTTTGCTTTGATCTAACTCTTTTAAATGAGTTTTTTAAAAATGCACCATGTACCAACACAATAGCTAGGAAGCAATGGGTCCTTGTGCAAGAAATTTTGCAGGGCCCCTATTTGGTTCTACAGTTCTCTACAGTTCTGAAATAGAGTCGTATAGGCTTTTACACTTCTCAGCACTGCGACCCATTAGGATCTTTTGTGCAGACTCCAATTTTTTAATGATTGTCCAAGATGTTTAGACTTTTTACATAGTCTATTATGTTTTTAGGAGCTGTTTCTCTTATCTCTTGGGATGTCAGGGTCACTCTTTCAAGAAATTTGAGCCTTTTACAGAACTGAGCCATGCATTCGCATAGCAGGTGTTCTGTTGTTTCTGATGCTGCGTTACAGAATCTGCAGGGTTCATCGTCCACTTTTCCCATCTTCTTAAGGTGATACTTTACTGGGAAGTGTCCTGTGAAAAGTCCCCTTATTATTCTTAAGTCGTTCTTGTTTAGTTTGACAAGCTGCTCAGACTTTTTTTAAGATAGTGATGAACTTTTTTGACTGTCTTAGGCCTGGAGTTTTGCTCCAGTATGACTGTCTCCCAATTATCTATTTCATTTTTTACGTGGCTTTTTGTAAGACCACGGTATAGTTCTGGGTTAAAGAGAGACGTGATTGAGGCCTCTTTTGCGAGCCTACCTCCCTCTTTGTGCCCTTCTATGCCTTGGTGCCCTGGACCCACATTAAAGTTACTTTGTTGTTTGCAGCCAGTGCTTCAGGAGTTGTTTCCATTTCCAGGCCATTTGTCGATTCTGAACGACTTTAGAGCCTTTAATGCAGCCTAGCTGTCCGAAACGATATAAACATGTACGTTTTCTTAAACTTAAATGGACTCGGGTCCATTTGAAGGCACCCTTTTGCGCACAGAGTTATAGCAAGGAGTTCTGCTTCGAAAATTGTAGAACTGTTTCCTAGGGATTCAGAGACTCTTAAATTAGGATCCCATATTCCTAGTCCTACTCCTTCTACTTGTTTGGATCCATCTGTGTACCAGACAGATGCGTTGTTTGCTAACCTTTCACTGTGTCTATTCCACATCTGGCGGTCCCCGATAACTACTTCGTACAGAACAACAAAGTCCAGTTTTGTAGGCATTTGATCTGTTGCTTTGGCAATGGATCCAGTGGAATTTCCTTTATAATCTGTACGTGGCCAACCAAGTCACCCGGTTTCAGTTTTTGAAATGGCTTTGAGGCACTAAACGCTGCCTTCTTTTTGACACAAATGTGAAGTGGAGTCAGTTTGGTGGAACGGACTGATCCTTGATTATCTTCAAAAATTGAAATACAGAACTTGCCCCCTGAAACCAAGGAAAATTAAAAAGAAACGTTTCTTGTGTTTTTTAATCTTTCTTGGTTTCAGGGGACAAGTTCTATATTTCAATTTTTGAAGTGGAGCCGGGCATATCATTGCCTCTATTGCAGCTGTTTGACATGCCGCCATAGCTCCGGTTATTCCAATGTAAATAACCGCTGTAATTTATGTAATTTGCTTTGCGCAGAAATTTGTTCTGTTTTTGGCCACCATACTATTGAGGCATAGGTGACTATGGGCTTTATTACCGTTTGGTAGATCCAAAATAACATTTTTGGTTTCAGCCCCCATGTCTTTCCTTCAAGTCTATAAACAGGTCCATGCTGCCATTGTGGTTTTTGAAAGAGTTCTTACCAAATGAATGTTCCAATTTAGCTTTTGGTCTAGGAAGAACCCTAAGTACTTAATGTCATTGGAAAATTGTATCTGTATTGCATTGACCGCGGGAGCTTGTAGGTTTAGCTTCTTCTTCTTCTTTGTATTTCAATTTTTGAAGATAACCAAGGATCAGTCCGTTCCACCAAAATTCTTCTTCTTTGGTTAAAAATGTATGTGTTTTGTAGACCGTTGTCAGATCTCAATAACAAAAAATAACATCCATACTTTAATTAGTAGTCCCATTTATCGCATTAATTACTCGAGACAAATGTAAATTTAAAAAAAAATCGAAATTTCGATATTAAAGTTATTATTTCTCAAAAGAAGTTTGAAATTTACTACCTTCTTGAAACCTCGAGAAAGAAAGACGTTATTTTGACGTTCAAAATTTAGAAACGTCAAATGTTTAGAAACTTTAAAAATTTGCAGTAAAAAGTCGAAAAGGGGTTCGAAAGCTAACTTAAAATTTGTGGAGAAAAATCGAAATTTTTAGATTAACCTTATAAGAGATGGGTTCACGTACATAATCAAAATTTTAAAAAAGCAGTAACAGTTCAAAATGCAAAGTGAAATTATGTGAAAAAAAGTCCAAATTTCCGAAAAACTTATGATTTATAAAAAATATTATATTTATTTTGAAAATCAGGACACAATTTTTAGAAGAAATTTAAATTTGACTGTATTATATACTTAAAAAAAATAAGAACTGTGATCAAATTTTCAAGAATTGGCCAACATTTTTAGAAGGAATTGAAATATGATTGTATTATATAATTTTTTTTAAAATAAGACCTGAAGTCAAATTTTCGAGAATTAAAATTGAAAAAATCAAAAAAAAACATAATTTACAGTACTAAAATAAATTTCCTTCATTTTTCGAGTTTATAATCGAAGTTTCACAAAAAAGTAAATTTCAAAAATAAGAAAATTAATTTTTTTTTGCTTTTTGAAATTACGACGTTAAACTGGTAGGTAATTTCCAAATTTTGGGAAATAATTTAAATTTATGAGAAACAAGATTAAACAAATTGAAAAAAAATTTTGAGAATTTTTTTATCCATTTCGATTTTTTCTTGAAGGTTTTGTTTTTCACTTTCTCAAAATTTCGTATTTAACTGTCAGTTTTTATTTTTTATAAAATTTGGAAAGTTCGCATTATTTATTTTTATTTTTTTTCAACGGTTAACCTTGTAACTTCGGAAAAATATCGAAATGTCTAATTCAAGACTTCGCAACCAATGGGGTGCGTCTCTCTAAAGTGACGTAAAGAATAATGGGGACGCAATGTGTATTTGGACACATTTTGATTTTTTTTAATGTATCTCGGTTGAATTTTTCCAAAATTTCTACTTTTTTCATAATTTCGCTTTTTTAAAAATTCAATATTTCCACTTGTTCAATTTTGACATGATTTTATTCCGAAAATGGGACGTCTTTTTCTAAAATGTTGACTTTTTGAAAATTTTGCCTTAAATCTCAGAAATTCAGAGTTTTTTGCATATTTGGACTGTTTTTGGGAATCTCAACTTCAGTAGTTTTTCAGAATTTTTCAAAATTTCAGATTTCTTTGAAAACCTTTACTTTTCAAAATTTCATTTTTTAAATTAAACTTATAAAATAATTCTGACTTCTTTGTAAATTTCGATTTTTTTAAAGTTCGTCATTTCTTCAAAATATGGCATTTTTTGAACTCTTTGACTATGTTTGAAAATTTATTTTTTTTTTTGTAAATCTTTATCTTTTTGAAAACTTTAAATGTTTATTCAAATTTCGAACATTTTTCAAGATGTTGACTTTAAAATTTCGACCTTTTTTACACCCTTTTTCTTGATCCTTTTTCCAAAATTTTAACTTTGTGAAAATTTGGACTTTAAAAAACTTTGATTCTTCGTCAAAACTTATCTAATTTCCAAATTTTGACAATTTTTCGAAATTTTCGAATTATTTTAAAAATTTTGTTTTTTTAAAAAGGCCCAATTATAGTTTAAAATTGATGCGGTTTTTTAAGTTTTTTGGAAGGTTTTAAATATTTTTTTTCAAAGATTCATCTTTTCTGAAATCTTTCCAAATTTCGGCTTTTTAAAAATTAGATACGAATTTTCTCAAATTTCAATTTTTTTGAACATTTTTGGTTTCTATGAAATTTTAGACATTTCTCAAAATTTTACTTTTTATGAAAATTTCGACTCCTAATTTCAACATGTTAAAAAAATTGGAATTTTTTGAATATCTCATCTTATTTTTGAAATTTTGGATCCAAAGATTTAGGCTATTTTTCAAAATTTCGACCACTTTTTTTTTAAAATCTCAACTTCAGGGTTAAGTTTTGAGAATTATTTAAAATTTCGGATTTCTTTGAAAACCTTTACTTTTCAAATTTTCATTTTTTTAAATTAAACTTTTAATATTATTTTGACTTCTTTGTAAATTTCGATTTTTTGAACGTTTGACATTTCTTCAAAATGTGGCGTTTTTTAACTTTTTGACTATGTTTGAAAATTTCTTTTTTTTTGGTAAATCTTCATATTTTTGAAAAAAATTTTGACTTTAAAATTTCAAATTTTTTCGCCCTTTTTCTTGACCCTTTTTTTAAGTTTATTTGAAAATTTTGGCTTTAAAAAACTTTAATCCTTTGTCAAAATTTATCTATTTTTCCAAATTTTGACAATTTTTTTCAATTTTTATCGAAAATTGTTAAGTTTTTGAAATTTTTGGAAGATTTTGACTATTTTTCAAAATTTCACTTTTTTGAAATTATTTCAAATTTCGACTTTAAAAAACTTTGATCCTTTGTCAAAATTTATCTATTTTTCCAAATTTTGACAATTTTTCGAAATTTTCGAATTACTTTGAAAATTGTTTTTGAATTTCCAATTTTTGTTGAAAATTGTTAAGTTTTTGAATATTTTGGAAGATTTTGACTATTTTTTTCAAAATTTCACTCTTTTTGAAATTATTCCAAATTTCAAAATTTGGAATTTTTTGAATATCTCATCTTATTTTTTAAATTTTCGATGTTTCGAATATTTTTCAAAATTTGGACCACTTTTTAAGGTTTCAGCTTTTTTTAAAATTTCTGACTGTAACTAATTGAAATTTCTCACCCTTACTTTGTGAAATTCTTCAATATTCATAACTATTAAACTTTATTAACAATTAAAACAATAACAAATATTAAAAATTCCACGATGTTTCGATAAATATTTGCTATGACCGGACCTGGGTTCGGTTTTCAGCATCATCGGGGGTTATACCAGCAATTCTTTTAGGCGTTGTTATGCTAATAAGTTCCATGGATCACAGACTCCTACGAATATTCCGTCTAATCCGAATTCTCGTCCAGAGGCGTGTTGAGAAGATCAAGCTGCTTGTTCATAAGTCTAAATTGACTAGGTTGTTGTAAATATTTGTGAATTTCTATGGCTTCCAAGAAATCAAGTTTTTTTGTGCTATTGCAAATATGTAATACTTCTACTGTGTTTGCGCATGTCAATTCTAATTCTGAAAAAAAAACCTTTAAGAAGGCATAACTGTATTTTTTTATATTCCGGAGAGCACAACATAAAAAAATCTGGGAACCCCTGGTCTAGATTGAGTCGAAATAAAAATTATCCAAGTTTTTCGGGGTAAAGGTTTTAGGAAAATATCTAAATTTCGAAAAATAGTTACAATTTTCATCAAAAAAAAGGAGGTATTCTGGAGAAAGAGGAAATTTTGGGTATGGAGTTAAATTTTTAGTCGAACTTTTAGGGGAAAAAATAAAACTGGGATTTTGAGAAAAAAAGGTAACATTTAGAAAATCAAAACTCTGTCCACAAATTATTTCTTGAGATTTTGATATTGGTGGGAATCGGACGAAATTTCGAGAATCCTATTTTGATATTAAAGTTTGTAACTTTAAGAAACACAAAAAATATAAACTTAAAATTTATAAAAAAAATTTAAGATACCCAAATTTCGAAAAAAAACTGAAAATTTAACTAAAAAAGAAACAAACAATAATTCTAAATTTTTCGCCAAACTCAAAATTTAAATAATTAAATGAAAATATCGAAATTCAAATTGACAATTCAAGTTACAGCAAAATTTCAAGAAAAAATTTAAAATCTCTAAAAGAAGTAAATATTTCAGTTTAAACTCGATATTGTACAGAAAAAAAAATAAAAATTGATAGGTTGAGAAAAATTTGACATTTGTAGAAAAAAGTTTAAATTTTTACCAGAAAAAGAAACTACAATAAAAAAAATGAGATTTTTCATAAATTTGAAGATTTTTAAAGAATTATGTTTAAGTAATTAAACTTTTTGAAGCCCTGTTTGGAAAATATTTACAATTTTTGAAAATGTTTCTAGAATATTAGCTGTTTTCAAAATTTGAAGTTTTTGATTAAATGGAAAAAATGTACTAACTAAAAAGTATCAGAAAAGTATTGACAAAAAAGTCAAAATCTTAACTTTTTCGCTATTTTAGGTACTTCAGATTTAATATCAAGATACTAGAGTAAAATTTTTGAAATTTAGAAATCGAGTTTTTATAAATTCAGCGAGATTATTTTCGTTGAGAGAAAATTAAAAAAAAATTGGTCGAAGTCGAATTTCGAATATTCTCCTTTAAACTTGTAAATTTTGAATAATCAAACCAAAAACAAAACAATTAAAATTTCTAAAAAAAAAATTCTTAAATTGGTCCGAATTCGTAAAATTTTATCACATTGGTTCATAGGCAAATGTCAACTCAGTTCTTTCTAGCAATAATTAATCGTATTAATGATTTTACCCGTTTTTGAACGTCTACCAAAACCAAATAAACTCATACTCTTGCCGTTTGTTACGGATTGTGAAGTGAATGCCGAGGATTTAAATCTTTGTGTTTAATCAGCGATGGAAACAAAATGCTACTAATTAATGTCATTATTTTGGAGGCATATTTTAAAATTTGAAGGTTAGCATTTTACTGGTTTTGAAATGCAGTCTTATTGCAGAATATTGTTCTTTTAAACAATATGCTATAAATATCGATCGCCCTTACTAGTTACCACCTGAAGTAAGGGAAGTTTTTCTTGATATTGTTAAAAACAAGCCAAGGAATGTTTGCAGTACGTCAGAACAATGTATGTAAAACTAATATTTACAGAGGAGGTAATCAGTTAAAACTGCACATAAATCAAGCACATTGTCAAATAAAAAAAATCACCAATTATTGAAGCCTACGGATTAATTTTAAATTGCCGGGGGAAATGAGATTAGTTATCTCGTTTTCATGACCTACTGATTCAAACGTTTTAATTCCGTGGCACTCACTACAATAATCGATCCAAAAAATCTTGAAAATAGTCATTTATAATCTACCCAAGACGACTTGAAAATAGTCATTTTTTTCAAGAATATATGGAATATATGGAAACTAAAAACCTTTCATGGAGTTATTTTTTTTAAATCGTATTTCTTTATCACTGTCAAGAGTTGTCGGTAAAATTTGCGGATACTTTGTATAATTGGCTAGTTTTTACTGAGTATACTAAAGAAGTGATAACAGGATATTGCTATAATATTAATAATAACCTATAATTATAATAATGTTACGTCGCAATTAAATACATAAAATGTTATAAACCAACTTTAAAATTACTTTACATAAAAAAGTCCTGTAAGAAAAAAAAGCGTTTTAATATGCAAAACAAAATTACAAAAAGGATTGCTAGCTGATGAGCCACTTACTTAAAAATTTTATTCAGTTTCATATTTAGTTTCTCTGCCCTTTTTTCTACATTGTTTATTAAATTTTCATGCAAACAGACATGGGTTAGTAAATAAGAAAACAATTTCCCAAACTTTGTATCCTTAAATAACATCATTCTACCACCGAACCCCTCTCATCCACATGTCACTGTCATTCTATTCTATTTATTTTAAACACATTACGTTTCGCATCGAATATTCTCCTTCTTTTGTAAAAGTAAATTTAGGGAACTGTTCGCATTTAAAATGTTTTTCTCTGCAAAGTTTTAAAGATGCTTGTTAAATTGAACTCTAAAAATAATTTATTACTAATTATCACAAATAAGTAACACTAGGCAAAGAAATTAGAAGACATGTATAATTCATATCTATTAAACTTTATTAGCCATTAAAAATCAACAGATATTAAAAATTCCACAATGTTTCGATAAATATTTGCTAACACTGGACCAGGTTTCGCATTAGTGCATCATCGGCGCTTATACAAGCAATTTGTTTAGCCTGACAAGATATGTATAATATAAATTCCAAATTTTTAGATGATTTTCAAAAATTCGAAGAAAATTGGTTTTAGAGAAAAATGAGATACAGGAAATTAAAGCTCTGAAAGATCCGAAAACTAAAATCTTGGAGCTTTAATTTGCTTTTTTTATTTTCTGTAGGACCATTTTTTTTTGGGTTACATCCTTTTGAAAAACACCTAAAAATTTGGCTCATTTAAAATGCACAACATTGTTCATCTATCTATATATCTTTATGTGTATATCGCTGCATAATTACTAAAAGTGACAAGTGCCAATTAGAATAAAACATCGTTGTCTAATTACAATAATTTTCTCCCATTTTAACATAATTTTTCACTTCAATTAATTTAACGTTCACTGAAAAATGAAGGTGCATTTTAAACACCATGAACAAATATCAACATTTGATGTTTATCTTAAAAATTGTGACTGCCAAATTGACATACTGGGTTACCATGCTGTCTGTCTTGCCTAATTTCTTCAGAAGAGTTTTGCCTCTGATATGATTAACATTCAGTGGTTATTTATTTGTCTTGATTTTTGTTCTTTAAAAGACTTTGTTAAGCTAGATCCACATTAATAAAAATTTGCATTAGGTGTTGTATTTTGAAATTTAAAAACATATTTTTCACTCAAGCTCACTTATTTTGTGGTAGTTATTTTGTGAGTTATACTCCCGTAAATATAACTTACTTTTTGTGAAAAATACAAAGCGCAATACAAATTTTCATCTACCTTAATGGTGGACGAAACGAAAAAAACATTAGGATATTAGATAATTCCCTGATACATAATACATAAAATGGGCAATCAGCCAGTGGCGGCTGGTCCTATAGAGCGCAAGAGCCTGCGCACCTCATGAAATGAGTGATTTATTTTTTCTGTTTAATGTAAAAGACTAGGATTTTTTAAGTACTAAATAATGATATCTTAATAAACTAGTACTTGTAAGTTACTTGGAATGCAGTGCCTATACGTTTTATTCCATTATGAGAAAATTTAAATAAGTTGGTGCGCTCAGAACTATGCACCTAGCGTGGCTGCCGTGCGATTCCAATCAACGGCATCCTCGCGTTACGAAGAAACAATAAACTGCAGAGCGCGCATTAAAGTTAGCGCAGTACGCCGCTCGCCCATGGGATGTTGCCACATGTACGAGACTGAGTTTGAAGTGTGTATTTATGGTTTATGTGTTAAGATTTCTTTAACAACTTTTGTGTCTTAATTTTGTTTCGAAATGAAGGTTAGATTTTCATATCGTCAATAAATCATATTTCCATTATCTAATTATTAACATAAAAAAAAGTAACGAATTACGAATTTTAAATTTAATACCTACGGAATCGAAGTCACCTAAACTCTAACTATTAATATTTTTTGTATCTGCGCAGCCCTTGTCAAAAAGTTACCAGCCGCCACTGCCATCAGCAAATAAATATTCAAAAAGAAATGTTACCAGCTAACCAATTTCGAAAATTACCAAAGTTTAAATTTGGAAGCTGAGTTGAACAGAATTATTGGTTATTTGAAATATTGTTAGTCCATCAGAAATCGGACTGCTACTTTTACGAAATTCGCGAAATTTCGTGAAAAAAAATTAAAAATTTTAAGGAAAAAAAAGTCTGAGAAATAATAGGATATTTCATAAAGAAACTTGAAGTTTTGATTCGATAGAAAAAAAAATCAGAAATGTTGAGAAAAGTCGCAATTTTTTTTCTGAATTTTAACTTTTCTCACAATTCTACCTAAAAAATTGAAATCTTTTCAATTGTGCCTAAAGTTTCGATTTCAAACTCGCAATTTCGAAAAAAAAAATTGAATTTTTTTAAATGAAATTAAGTTTAAAATTTGAAACTGTAGCAGACAGCAGATACCGAGTGAAGTGAAGAGTAGAGTTAAGAGTAGTGGTCGCGATGGCTCCGTGGTTAGGAGTCTGACCTGATGAGGGCCCTGGGTTCGACTCCCAGTCGCTGATAACATATTTTTAACTCTACTACAGTTTCAGAAGTGGGATTAGGGATCAACCTGATAGCATAGCATTTATGTTTATGTATTATGTTTACGAAGGTGTCGGATTATGGCCGACAGCCGAGGACGACTGTGTTGTCAGGAATGACCGAGCTGTAGTAGACAGCAGATACCGAGGGTACGTTATGTGAAGGGAATAAGTACAGTTAAGAGTAGTGGTGCCGATGGCTTCGTGGTTAGGAGTCTGGCCTGTAACATGACGGTCCTGGGTTCGACTCTCAGTCGCTGATCACATATTTTTAACTCTTGTACATAACAAAATCTACTAGAAATTTTGGGGAAAAACGCAACATTTCAAGACTTACATTAAAATTTTGATAAAAACCAAAATGTTTGGAAAGTTTCGACATGTAGGACTTAAAATCGACACTTAAAGAACTTTAAATATTGTGAGGTTAAATTTAAAATGTTGAGGAAAATATCACAATTCATATAGTTACAATTAATAACAAAGACAATTGATAACGCAAATTTTCAATTATAAGAAAAAAGTCCAAACTTCCGATTTGAAAAAAGTCAAAATTTCCGATTTGAAAAATCTAAATTTTCAAAAATATTGAAAATTTTGATAAATGTCGAAATTCTAAAAAGTCAAAAATTTAAAGAGTAACATTTCAAAAAAATGTTGACAAACTCAAAAATCAGAAAAATAAAATTATTAAAAATCGAAATTTTGAAAAATAGCTGTAGGTTTCTAAAAACAACAAAATATTGAGAGAATACCTAGATTTGAGAAATAATCGAAATTTTCAAAAAGAAAGTCGAAATTTTTGGAGTTTTTCAAAACTAAACTGAAATGTTGAAAAATTTCCATAAAAAAGTTGGAAAATAAGTCGAAATTTAAAAAAGTCGAAAGACAAAAAAAATTCAAAACATTCGAAAATGATAAAGTAAAATTTTGAAATAGGTCGAAATATGCGTATAAAAAGTTGAAATTTTTAGAAGTCAAAATTTTCAAAAATTTTGAAATGGGAAAAAATTTGGAAAAATTTCGAGATTTAAAAATACTCGAAATTTTGAAAAGTCGAAATTAAAAAAACAACCAATGTAGACAGTCGGAAAAATCGAATTTTCAAAAAAAATCCAGATTTTTCAAGACGTACTAATTTAAAAAAATAACATTTCAAATAAGACAAGATTTATAAAATCGAAACCTGGTAAAATAAAATGAAACTTGAAGAAGTTGAGATTTAAGAAAAAATAAAAATTGGAAGCAAAAGCGAAAATTTTTAAGTTTCAAGTTTTTAAAAAGGTTGACATTTTCAGTAGTACTTAAATGTCGAGATTCAAAAAAATTAAATTTTCAAAAAAAGTTTTGAATAAAGTCGAAGTAAAAAAATGAAACTTAGTAAAAAGACGAAATTCTGAAAAACAGCTGAAATTAAAAAAAAACTGTGGAAACTATAAAGGATAGTCCAAATCTTTCAGAAAAAAATTACAATTTTCACAAAATTTCGAAATTTTCAAAAAAGTCAAAATTTACTCAAAAATTTCAAAATTTTTAACAAGGCCGATCACAAACCAAATTGAAAAAAAGTGAGAAATCTAAAAAACTAAATATTTTCAAAAAGTTCGAAATTTCGGAAGAAGTCGAAATTTTGAAAAAGTGAAATTGAGAAAAGTCCAGCTTTCAAAAAACTCGACACGATATTCAAATAAAAAGAAAAATTCGAAAAATATTTAGAAATTTCATAAAAAGTCTGAATGAGACGTATTCAAATTAAGAAGTCATGGGACTTATTGACTGAATAGTTTGATGTGTCAAATTCTTCAATTTTTGACGAAGTAAAGTCTAAATGTGCAAAACATTCAAAATATATGTTACAAAATTTTTTTATATTTTTAAAATTTTTAATTTTAAGAATTTCTTCCTCATTGTTCCCTTTCCTTTCCATGTTATGCACTGCTGAGAGCTCAAATGAGAGAGCGAAACATCGATTTCCAGTGCTACAACCTTTTTTATGTATTTTTTATATTTTCATAATTTATCCAAAAAACAATTTTTTTTTCATATCTTATTTTGGTCTTCTATTTTTCATTTTTCCTATTCTATGTAAAATAAACTAACCTCTTATTTTGTCATCTATCATGAGGTGACGTTTTAAATAAATTTAAATATCACGCAGTCATATTTCAGAAACTTTTAGAATATTGTCAACAAACAATAAAAATTTAAATATTTCCAAAATGGGCCGAAGAAATCTTAAATAAAATCAATAAACATATGTAAAAAAAGTCGAAATTTCTGAATTTAAGAAAAAAAGTTAAAGGTAGTTTTTTTCGAAATTTAATTTTATTCTCGGAAATTACGTTTTCTTGGGATTTAGAAAGGGAGTGAACTCCTATTAGTTCCCTCTTTGACTCCTCCTGCCTACATACCTATGGAAGGAGGGAATGGATTATCGACCTTGCCATTCTGTTTTTAAAAATTGAAATACAAATCTTGTCCCCTAAAACCAAGAAATATTAGAAAACACAACAAAGGTTGCTCTAACACGTTTCGATAGCCAAGCTATCATCTTCAGAGAGATACTGTGTTTTTTTAATCTTTCTTGGTTTCAGCGGACAAGATTTGTATTTCAGTTTTTGAAGATAACGAAGGACCAGTCCGTTCCACCAAAAAAAAATTCTCTTTTTACGTAAAAAAGGGAAATTTTTCAAAAATTCATCAGTCACCTTTATCAATACAACACCGGTAGAAATGCAACTTTATAATTTTGGTTTTAGTCTCAAAATTTCGATGTTAAATAAATTTTTTATTAACTTTCAAGTTTTTTTAAGTTTTAACCTTTTTCAAAATTCTGCGTTTAAACGTATTTTAATTTCCTGCTTCTTGTACAATTTTTTGGTGATTAAGCTCAAATTTCGATTGAAAACTCTTTTGTGGGTGGAAATTCCTAGTTAAGTATCGAAATTTCGATCTACTTGCCAAAATTTTCAGTTTGAATAGGTGATAACTTTTCCGAAAATATTACTATAGGTTCCCATTTGGGGGCCACTTCGCCATACTTATCCTGCTAGACCCTTTGGAACTTGAGCCAAAATTTTGATATTGAAGTCGTATTTCAAGTAAACTTAAAATTTGAGAAGTATTATTACTAAAAATGTTGAGATTAATTTAGGACTATTTTTCAAAATTTGGAATTTGAAGTCAAAATTTGCAGAATTTAATGTTCCAAAATAAATCGCTTTTTTGAAATTTTCGACTCTGAAGTAGATATTTCAAAGAAGTTAACAAAATCCACAATTCGTACTTGCTACTATAATCTCTCTTGATTAAGGCACAAACAGTTTCCATGATAAAATTACTCTTGATTCAGAATAAATATTTTAAAAAATCCAAATTTTAGGTGATTTCTAACTTTGAAGAAAAATGCTCCAGTAAAGAAAAATCAAAAATCTTCTAAGTTGTTAAATCTTGAGTTTAAAATTTATTTTTAATAGTTTTTGATTAACTATGGGCCGAAATTTTTTACAAATTTTCGTTTATCTTCAACCAGTATTTTGGTAAAGCAAGCGATGTGTATTTATTTTTCGTAGCATTAATTTTTGGTGTAGCCGACATACAATAAATATTTTGCACTACCACTTCGTGAAACCTTGCAATGTTCATAATATAAACGTACATTAAGTTTGAAAGTTAATACAAACATTTGCAGTGACAGAAAGTTGACAAAGAAAACACCCAGGTCATCACGTATCTCTCACCGCTAGTCAGGTACCATGTTGAAAACGTTCTTATTCTTGATCCAAAAATGCTGATGATTCAATTCAGAAACTATTATGTTTATTAAATTTGGCAGAAGATGCTGCTTTTCTTAATTTGCTTGCTTGCTTTTGAAGGTAACACAGGCAGTAACGTAAGTTATTTTTTTAGTGGTTATTTTTTAAATGTTGCAATACTGATTCTTGAGTTATTATATTTTTCTAGTTTTGCCAAATATTTTGTTTGTTGTGCATAACACTCGCTAATAAACCTTCAGCATCTCGTATCTAATTTGTAAATGTTTACCTTAGAAGAAAATAATAAAATAAAGTAAATAAAAAACACAGTTCTGCTACATCGTATCACACAATTACACAACGACGATCAATGAATTACATAGTGGGTGCCAAATATCTTGATCCTTTAAGAGGTCCAATTATTGCCCGTTCCTTCGGAATAAATAAGTCGATGCGAAATTTAATAGTTATTGCTCGATAGCTGCTCGACTCAGTGTTTCATTAGACACTGATCCTGTTGTGCGTCGGCCGACATAAAAAAGTTATTTATACAAACCAGTTGGCAACGTCATAACGTTTACCTCATCGCGCTGTTTGTGTTTCAGGTAACTAAAAACACCGAATCGTCATCGTCGACGTCTTCCAATGCTGCCGTCAACCCAGAGGAAACCCACGACAAAACATCACCCAAGTTAAAAACGCCATCGACGAAAAAACAAAAAACATCCACCACGGAGCAAACAGAGCGATCTTTCGGATCGGACTTTATTCATCCGGATGACATCATTCACCATGCCAATGGCAATGTTTACATTAAGAACAAATGTCAATTGTGCAACTTTAAATCAGCCTGGGACAGCGAGATGACCAAGCATGAACTCAAAGTGCACAACATCGGAAAAGAAGAACCGGTAAAAGTCAAAAAACCAGCTAGACCAATTCCAAATCTAATCCCGATTCCGACCCAGACGTCCGTTCATAAAATTATATCGGCTTCGCGACCCCCAGAGCCCGAAATAAGCCAAAAGGATATAAATGAGATTTGCGCCAAATCCGAAAACAGTGCCCTTAAGGATTTCGCTTTTTTGCTCGGCAACGACAACATGTTCAAAGACTTTAAAAAATCGCCAGTTCAAAGTACTTCCAAAGTTCCTGATTTGATACCTACGTCGGAAATCTACACTTCCACCCCTAAAAACGCGACCAATAGCTTTAAGGAGAAAAATGCCTCGTTTTTTGACCAACTGAAAGAAAAGCTGATGTCGGGTACAAATTTAATATGTAAATTTTGCGGGCACGAGAGTAAATGCCTGACTGAGCACATAAAGCATAATAAGACGTGCGGGAATGAGCCTAGGCAGGTACCTAATATAACCCCAATTCATAATATTAGTTCGTCTAGATGTCAGTATTGTCGACAGCGCTGTAAATCCAGCACTGATTTATTCAACCACTTACAAACTTGTAACGAAGCTTTAAAAACTTTAAATCAACTCGCGGAAGTACAACAGGGAGAAGATGACGACTACAGCAACGATCATGACGAAGGTCAACTTAAAATTGATGAGAGCCAATCTGAAGACAATGATAAAGAAGATAAGCATCCCATGGAAAATAGGGTATTCGTCTGGAATAACATAGAGGTTCCCATGGACATAGAAGTTGATGACTCTAACTACGAGTACACCGATGACAGAATTGACGACAATGTGTCTTTAGATCTATCAATCAGAACCCAATCACCTGGAGGGAGCGAGAGCAGTTTCGTTACTCAAGAAGTGACAACAATTCAACCATCTCTACCTCCGACAACGACGACAACGGAAAAAATTCCAACACACGGCACCGATATTAGCATAGCCCAGCATAAACGTGTTTTCCAATGTCCTCATTGCACTTTCTGGGCTTCTACAGCATCCAGGTTCCACGTTCACATAGTGGGTCATTTGAACAAAAAACCCTTCGAGTGTTCCTTGTGCTCCTATCGATCTAACTGGCGGTGGGACATCACTAAACACATCAAACTAAAATCCGTGAGGGACCCAGCGCATGAAACTGCAAAAGTCCTCATGACGGACGAAACGGGTAGAAGGAATTACACAAAGTACAACAAATATTTAACGGAAATCCACGTTTCCGGGGAACAATCAATGGAGACGAGCGGAGGCTCGGGTACGAGGCACCGACACCACGACAAACATGGTTTCAAGGGAGATCTCTCTAAGGTGGGCAAAACGGGAGGCGGGAGTCCACACAGTGGTAAGAACACGCAGCTAAGGCCGCCTCCTCCTCTGAAGATGGCCGGAGGAGATTTCTTGGGAAGTATCTTAGGGGAAAAGAAGAAATCGTCGACGGAGAACAAAAGGACCCTTTTCAAGTGCAAAAAGTGCAATTTTAGGTGAGTCTGTATGTCAGATTTGGTTAAAATTTTTAAAAAAATAGCATTTTTGTTCCCGCTTTGAAATTTGTTGGTGGTGGGGCAAAGAAAATTTAGGCATAGGTATATTACGTGAATAATGTAATTAAATAAATAATTAATCTGAAATATTGTTTACAAAAGTATTAAATTAAAATACCGTGCAATAATTTGGGCAAAAATATTTAGACATTTTGACTGTGCCACTGCTAGTGTTAAATGTAGACTTCTACATTTTTTTTAAATAAAACCACTCACATTCGGTGGCTTATTGGACACTTCTATGCAAATTCGTAGCTTCGCAAGTTGACGTCTCTGGCAAATGTCAAAAAAAAAAACTTTAAATTTACAAAAGAAAAAGCAAATTCGAGTTTAAACTTCATGTTATGATAAAAAACTATATATTTTAAAATTAGTCCAAAATTCAAAATGTTCAGCAAAGTTAATTTAAAATCTCATCTGTAGAAGCAGCTTCAGCTCGAGGTTTCGAGTGGAAGCTCGAAAAAATTCATCATTTATTAAAAAAGCATTTATAAAAATCGAGTTTAAACTAAATTCCCAAAATTACCCAAAATGTTATTACGAGATTTTTTTAAAAACGCTTGAGAAAATGCTATCGGATTTTAGATTTTAGATAAAGCTAAACCTTCTAGATTTAAAATTGGAATTAGAGAAATAAGTTTAAATTTTGGAAATATCCGAGATTATTCTAAATCAATTGTTTTTTAAAATTTGAGTTCGAGAATGAATGGGGATTTAAAATTAGGATCGAAATATCGTAAATTGGGTCGATAGTTCCCCAACAAATTAAACTTTTGGTTTGAAATTAAGCTATAGGGAAATCAGTAGAAACTGAAAGTATTCTTCCGGAATTTTAAGAATAAACCAAAAGTTTTCACCAAAAAAAAATTAAAAAAGAAACATCCTAGAAAAAAAAATAAAAATTGTAACTGTAAACTTGGAATTATGAAAAATTGGTCAAAATGTCAAAAAAATACTGAATTTAGAGGAAACAAAATCGAGAAAAAGTCGATATTTTAAGGTCCACATGTTGGAAAATATGTATTTTGCAATAAAAGTCGAAATTTCTTTAAGTAACTTTAAAAAATTGTCAGATTTTAGCAAGAACCGAAACGTAAGAAATTTGAACATAAAGTTAGTGAAAAAAGTTAAGAATTTGAATTCGAGAAAAAAATAAATGGAAATTTAAAATAAGATCGAAGTTTCGTAAATTAAGTTAATGTTTCATCATAAATCAAAATTTGAGTTTGTAACAAATCTTTTTATAAAAGAAGTAAAAATTGAAAACCAAAACAATTTTGAAAATAAATAGAAGTAACTACATTTAAATTTTAAGTTTATAATCGAGTAAGAACTCGATTCATAAGATAAAATATTTATAAGAATTAAAAAAATAAATAAGTCGAAGTTTCCAAAAAACTATAAACTTATGGTAAAAATTTCGAGAAAAGAGTCAAAATTTCTAAATAAAATTCAAAATTCCTAAAAGAGGTCGAAATTTGAATCAGAGTTTAAAATTGTATGGAAAAAAGTAGTAAAAATGGAAAAAATGCTGTAGTAAAAGTCGAAGTTTCTAAAAAATCTTTTAAACATTTTCTATCCTATTTATTAAAAATAACTGAAAAAAGAAAGAGGAGTTATATTAAAAGAAAGGTGAAATTTCGGAAAAGTTCAGCGTTTCTAAAGCATGGAATTTAAACTAAGTTTTTAATTTGTTTTCTCGATATTTCATTTCGAGCAAAAATGGGAATTTAGAAATAAAACATTTTGTAAATTAAGCCAATATTTCCAAAACGAACCAAATTTGCTTTCGTACTCAAAGTTTCAAGAAAAGAAGTAAAATTTGGAAGTGTTAACTCGAAATTTTGTGTATGAAGTAAAAGTGTTCAACAAATTTTGAGGTTACATTCGACATCCAAAAAAAGGCTACAAATTGAAAAAGAACTTGGAATTTTGAGAAATAAATTGAAATTTAAAAAAAAACGTGAATTATAGCGAAAAAATGTTAAGAAAAAAATAGAAATTTCGAAATTAAGATCTATACTTGAATAAAAAAAAAATTAAAATTCATAGAAAAAAAAGGCGGAAATTTGAATTAAGGTTTGAAATTTTAGAGAAAAAACTAAAAAAAATCTCAAAATTTAAAAAGTTTTCACTTCGAGATGAAACTAGAAATGTAATTAAATTGTAAGAAATAAGTTGAAGTTTTGAAATCATATAATGAAGTTGCTCTATCTAGACGTTTTGATTTTTTTTGGAAATAATAAACTTTCGTGAAAATTTCAAAAAAAACTTGAATATTCTCGTTTTAAGTCTCATTTTCGAAATTTAAATGAAGATGTTGATATTTTAACTCCTTCAAAGTTCAGTGTCAACTTAAAATTTTCATTCTTTTTATTATTTATTTATTTATTTGTTTTTCTAGAATTTTAGCTTAAAATTTTGAGGAAAATTCAAAACTTCTATAAAATACAATCGAAGTTAAAATTTAAATTTTAGGCTACTCTTGCAACTGTAAAGCAGTTGTCTAAAGTTGGGAGAAAAACTAAATTAAGTTTAAAAAAGAAGCAGAATTCCATGAGTAGCTAATCCCGACATTTCGATTTTTACCTCAAAATTTCGATGTTGATTGTTAACTTGTAGAAATTTTTAAGTTTTCAATTAAATTTAGAATTTGAAAGTTGAAATTTCGAAAAAAACTTAAATGTTCATTTGAGAGTGAACTCGAACTTTTGAAATTGTTTATACTAATTTTTAGGTTCTTATTCCATCTGATTTTTTCTTAAAATGCAATTACAGAGAAAAATGATTAAAATTTTAAATTTACCTCTGAGATTGCGATTTTTTTTTGGAAAGTGTTAATGTTTCGCATGTAAAAGTTAAAACTTCTATAAAAAGTCGAATATTGGACTCCAAATTCGAAAAATTCCAATTAAAAATCAAAATTTCGAGAGTCTGAAATCTTGTGGTTTTTTATATAAATTAAGAATTCCTATTCAAAAGTTAGTTCTTTTCCTAAAAATTAGGGGTTGAAACTTGCAATTTATACATTTTTTCCAAGCATTTAATCTCTTAAACTTAAAATAAGAATTTCTGGAAATTTTAACGTTTTATCTCAAAACAACTTTATAGGTCAAAATTTAAACCACAAATTTCGAAAAAAAAGCGATTTTTTGTTTAATCTTTCGCTTGAAATTTCGTAATTTAATTAATTAGAATAAACAAACAGTTTTCTTAAAAATTGAACATTTACCTCAAAGAATAGAATTCAAATTTGAAAATGTTTAAGCTCGATAACACGAGATATTTTTGTAAAAGAATTTTGAGTTTTGGTCTCTAAATGTCAACAATTTTTTTTTAATCCAAACCAGAAATGTTTGTATCTTTTCTAAAATTTGGACCTCAAAATGGAAAGTTTTTCCATTGTTTAAAAATGTCGATCTTAAATCATAATTTTGAAGAAAAATGGAAATTTTAACATTGACACAAAAATTTCGACTTCAAACAAAAATTTCGACTTCAAACAGAAATTTCGACTTCAGAAATTTCGACTTAGGGATGCACAAAAGTTTTGGAAATATCGATACTGTATTCACCTGATATATTGAAAAAGATGTATCGATGTGTCTCGATACAATGGTAAATATCTCACAGAAGTATTAGTAATATCACAGAACTAAAGCCGATCCTACAATATTTTAGAATGATTCCCCAAAAAAATTAAATTGTGACTAGCAAATAAAGAGCGATATTACCTAAGATTTCTGTAAATTGATACATCAAAAAATTATTGATACCTTCGATACGTCGAAAGGGAAGGAAGTATCGATGCAAAAATATCGAACATCGAAACGACGTTTTCCATACGTCGACATATCATGTACATCCGTACTTGGGATGCACAAAATTTTTGAAACATCGATACTGTATGCAATTAATATATCAAAAAAGATGTATCGATGTGGCTCGATACATCGATAATTACATCACAGAAATATTAGTAACATCACAGGACTAAAGCCGATCCTACAATATTTTTAAATGTTTTCCCAAAACAATGAAATTTTGACGGGCAAAAAAACGATATTACCTACAAAAATAAGATTTCTGTCAATTGGTATATCGAAAAATTATTGATACCTTCGATACATCGAAAGCAAAGTATCGATGCAAAAATATCGAACATCAAAACGAAAATATCGATGTATCGTGTGCATCCCTATTTCGACTTCATAACCTTCAAATGTCAATTTTGAAGTTAAACCTCAGACATCAACTCCTAAATTACGAATTTAATCTGATTAGTTATAAAAAAAAAAACGTTTTCTTAAATTGGTGTTTATTGTGCGCCATTTTTGACATTTATTATCGATGAAATTTGGGAAAATGAGAAACAAATATCAGGTAAAATTAGTATTAACATATTGATTCATCTGTTTCGATTTGATGGATTAGAGAGAAATATTTGGAATTAAAGAAAAACGCAAAAGATATTGACTTTTTTCCAGTTTCCCCAATATAGGAAATTCAGTAAAAGTCGAATTTTTGAGAAGGTTTTGAACGGTTTTTCCAAGTTTTGAATTTTTTCCCAAAATTCCCAATAAACGTGAACTGGCTGAATTTTTATTTAACATTTAAATTCAAATTTGAAAGCTTATACTTTTTCTACAAATTATGACTTCTTTTCCTCAAAGTTTAGTCTTTGGGCTCCAAATTTTGATATTTTAGCCTTTTTCTGGAATGCGTCATTTCCTCAATAAAACTTCAGTCACCAATTTTCGACTATGTCTTCCAAATTTTGATCTAAAGAACTGAACACTGCAAGTTCAAGCTTGGAATTTAGATGAACATCGAATATTTAACTCTTTGATCGAAAGTGTGTTCCTAAAAGTTGTACCAAATTTTGATAATAAAATTAGTTTTTTTTCTTGTGACTAATTTGAAGTTTGGGTTTTTTTGCTAATTTCGACTTTCTTTTCTTGAAGTTTGGTTAAGTTAGGTTAAATTAGATTAGGTTATGTTAGGTTAAGTTAGATTAGGTTAAGCTAGATTAGGTTAAGCTAGGTTAGGACGAAATTTCGAATTCAAACTCAAAAGAAAAGTAAAAGTCAAGGTGAAATTGAAGTTTTAAAAAAAAAAGATACGTCAAATGAAAATTCGAATTTTTTAATTATTTATCAAATTCGAAATTTTAAGGGAATAACTAAAAAACACGAGAAGATTGGGATTTCGGCATCATCGAAAACATTTCAAGAACAAATTAACATTTTCAATTAAAAATCGAAACTTTAGGGACAAAAAATTAAAAAATTCCCAGTTTTAGCTAAAAAGTTTAAATTTTTTAGAACACTGGAGTTTTATAAAAAAAAATGTACACAAAAATTCGATGAAAGGAAGGACATGTCGATTTTAAAACAAAGTTTCAAAAAAAATTCGACATTTTTGAATTAAAGTTGATAGTTTTTAAGAAAAAAAGTGAAATATTTTACGAAAAAAAAAGTACAAATTTGACTTTCAGCTTCATAAAAATTGACAGAAATTTTTAATTTCGGGACTGAAGACAAAATTTTGAGGAAAAAAATGAAGTTTCAAATAATCTAAATTTTTGGATAAAGATCAAGAATTTAATCAGCAATTACAAGTTTAATGTTTATTAATTTTATTTGACATGTCTGCGACCCGGTTTGGACATATTTAAATTTTTAGTAATTTGACCTTAGAAAATTTGAAAATTTAGAGGCATGTATCTCGCGAACGGATAGTCGTAGCCCAATTTGGTTTTCAAATTTCTATTCTACTCATTTTCAAAAAATACAAATTTTTTCAAGTTTTGTAAGGGTCCCCCCTTTGAACTTTTTTCGTAAATTTAAACTCTCATATCTTCCAAATCAAAAGTCTTAGCCCAATTTGGTTTTCGGATTCGTAATCTTCGGGACAAAACTAGCTGATAGGGTACTTTTAAACGTAAATAAAAACGTATGAATTTTGACTTTAGAAAATTTGAAAATTTCCAAAATTTAGAGGCATGTATCTCGCGAACGGATAGTTGTAGCTAAAAAAAGTAATCTAAGTTCTAAAACATTATTACTAAAAATAAGACGCATGAGAGTCTACCATGAAGTACAAGTTTAATCTTGAAATTTCATTAATAATTTTAAGATTTTGTCGTTAAACTAGAGTATTCCATATTTTTTTAAATGTCGACTTTGAAATTCCAAAATTCTCGACTCGAACATAATTGAGATGTTAGGAAAAATTTTAAATCCACACGACAAAGCTTGAAAAAAAAGAGTCCAAATTACTCTCGATCATCTTAAAGAATAAGGATTTAAGACAAATCTCAAAAAATCGATCAAACTTTGGGATCTAAACTGGGAATTTCCAGAAAAAAATTTTTCGATTTGAGCTGAAATTTTGAGAAAAGAAATTAAAATTCTATCAAAAAAATGTTGATGTCTCAACTCAAAATTTCCGGACTAAGTTGAAATTTTCGTTCCAAATTTCAGGGAAGAACTAAAAAATTTCGGTTTAAACAAAAAAAATTTTAAAAAGTTGAAATTTCCAGAAAAACTCGAACTTAAAATAAAATCCATTTTGTAGGCGAGTTTCCATGTGCCAATGAATTTTGCTTCATAGAAAGAACAAATATTTTAAATCCACACGACAAAGCTTGAAAAAAAGAGTCCAAATTAGGCCCGAGCATCGTAAAGAATAAGGATTTAAGACAAATCTCAAAAAATCGATCGAACTTTGGAATCTAAACTCGGAATTTCGAGATAAAAAGTCGAAATTTTGCAATTTGAGTTGAAATTTTGAGAAAAGAAATTATAATTCGATCAAAAAATTGTTGATGTCTCGACGCAAAATTTCCGGACTAAGTTGAAATTTTCGTTCCAAATTTCAGGGAAGAACTAAAAATTTTCGGTTTAAACAAAAAAATTTTTAAAAAGTTGAAATTTCCAGAAAAACTCGAACTTAAAAAAAAATCCATTTTGTAGGCCAGCTTCCATGCGCCAATGAATCTTGCTACATAGAAAGAACAAAAATTTTAAATCCACACGACAAAGCTTGAAAAAAAGAGTCCAAATTAGGCCCGAGCATCGTAAAGAATAAGGATTTAAGACAAATCTCAAAAAATCGATCGAACTTTGGAATCTAAACTCGGAATTTCGAGATAAAAAGTCGAAATTTTGCAATTTGAGTTGAAATTTTGAGAAAAGAAATTATAATTCGATCAAAAAATTGTTGATGTCTCGACGCAAAATTTCCGGACTAAGTTGAAATTTTCGTTCCAAATTTCAGGGAAGAACTAAAAATTTTCGGTTTAAACAAAAAAATTTTTAAAAAGTTGAAATTTCCAGAAAAACTCGAACTTAAAAAAAAATCCATTTTGTAGGCGAGCTTCCATGCGCCAATGAATTTTGCTTCATAGAAAGAACAAAAATTTTAAATCCACACGACAAAGCTTGAAATAAAGAGTCCAAATTACGCTCGAGCATCCTAAAGAATAAGGATTTAAGACAAATCGCAAAAAATCAATCGAAGTTTGAAATCTTAACTCTGAATTTCGAGGAAAAAGTCGAAATTTTGCGATTTGATTTGAAATTTTGAGAAAAGAAATTAAAATTTTATCAAAAAAATGTTGATGTCTCAACTCAAAATTTCCGGACTAAGTTGAAATTTTCGTTCCAAATTTCAGGGAAGAACTAAAAATTTTCGGTTTAAACAAAAAAATTTTTAAAAAGTTGAAATTTCCAGAAAAACTCCAACTTAAAAAAAATTCATTTTGTAGGCGAGCTTCCATGCGCCAATGAATTTTGCTTCATAGAAAGAACAAAAATTTTAAATCCACACGACAAAGCTTGAAAAAAAGAGTCCAAATTAGGCCCTAGCATCGTAAAGAATAAGGATTTAAGACAAATCTCAAAAAATCGATCGAACTTTGGAATCTAAACTCGGAATTTCGAGATAAAAAGTCGAAATTTTGCAATTTGAGTTGAAATTTTGAGAAAAGAAATTATAATTCGATCAAAAAAATGTTGATGTCTCAACGCAAAATTTCCGGACTAAGTTGAAATCTTTGGAAGTTCCAAATTTCAGGAAAGAACTAAAAATTTTCGGTTTAAACAAGAAAATTTTAAAAAAATTAAAGTTTTCAGAAAAACTCGACTCATAAAAAATTCCATTTTGTAGGCGAGCTTCCATGCGCCAATGAATTTTGCTTCATAGAAAGAACAACAATTTTAAATCCACACGGCAAAGCTTGAAAAAAAGAGTCCAAATTACGCTCGAGCATCCTAAAGAATAAGGATTTAAGACAAATCGCAAAAAATCAATCGAACTTTGAAATCTAAACTCGGAATTTCGAGGAAAAAGTCGAAATTTTGCGATTTGATTTGAAATTTTGAGAAAAGAAATTAAAATTCTATCAAAAAAAATGATGTCTCAACTCACAATTTCCGGACTAAGTTGAAATTTTCGTTCCAAATTTCAGGGAAGAACTAAAAATTTTCGGTTTAAACAACAAAAATTTTAAAAAAGTTGAAATTTCCAGAAAAACTCGAACTTAAAAAAAAATCCATTTTGTAGGCGAGCTTCCATGCGCCAATGAATTTTGCTTCATAGAAAGAACAAAAATTTTAAATCCACACGACAAAGCTTGAAATAAAGAGTCCAAATTACGCTCGAGCATCCTAAAGAATAAGGATTTAAGACAAATCGCAAAAAATCAATCGAAGTTTGGAATCTAAACTCGGAATTTCGAGGAAAAAGTCAAAATTTTGCGATTTGATTTGATTTAAAAATATTGTACATTTTAGTAAAGGTTTCATTAAAATCGACTTAACGATGTCCAAGATTACCCCGGACAAAAGATCAATCGACAGATGGACAGACACTTAAACGCTTCAGTTTTATTAATGCAGATGAATTACTGAACAATACCTATGGCGAGGGTTGACAAGGTCAATTATTAATTATAAAGTTTTTATGTCAAATACCTTCACTTGTAAGAAAAATACTGGAAAGGTTCCCCATCGTAAGGGGTCCTTGTGCACCGGACACTACTGCCCTTGCGTAGCTACGCCACTGCTTGTTTTCTATCTTCTTTTCTCTGTTTTCAAATAACAAGAATGTGGTATGCAAAAATAGAGATAGTTTTGTGGCAGGAGTGAGTGAATCTTCTGTTTGTAGCTTCCGGGCTTAAATATCTATGTACATGTTGTGTTATTAATTGCAGGCATGCATCTCGCGAGGTGTTGCTGGAACACGTTAAGGGCCACTATACTTCCCTAGGCACTTTGGGTAACAACCTCGAAATTAGTGTGACCAGTGCTAGCCCAGAAAAAGACGAGGCAAGTGTTAATAATACTACTAACAACGCGGTAAAGGGGGCCTCTGCACCTTTCCGCTGTGGTCACTGTAACCAAGTTTCAAATTGGAAGCATGTCATCCAGGTATACTAACCCTGCTTTTACTAACATTCACGGGTCCTTATTTCAACTTTTAAGTGTAGATTGCAGCGATTTTATTTGGTGTTTTCCAGGTGCATATCGAAATTAATGCACGAAAATTATCATCGTCAAGGTTACATTTTCTATTATGTTGAAGTGCGGGATTTGATTAGATAAAATAAAGTTGATTAAGTTGTTTCAGAGAATTTCTAAATGCTTAGTTTTTCGATTGTTTAATTAAATATTGGTTGTGAATAACAACAATTTGCAACAAGTGGAAATGCACTTTTCATTTTTCGATTTTATTATGCTATAAAGTTGAAATAGGGAACGTATCGCTTTTTACTGGATTTTTTCATTATTATAAATTATTCAATATTATTGTGATACACTAACATAACTAAAACAATAACCCAATATCGGTCTGGTGTTTATCTTAATTACAATGCACCTATTGTTTGGTGGCACTTCAATTTCAGTTTTATTAAAAATCGAATATAATTTTAATGTGAAATATTTATTTAATTTATATTGTTTTATGGGTGCTTAATAGGAAGTGTTTTATAATTTCACGAAATGTTTAAATGCATTCTTTAATCGACTGCAGATAATTAATATTCAAAGAGTCATTTTTTTTTGCTTCATAACATTTACAGCTTTTTTCATTGCATTCATGTTTTCTAGAGGACTAGTATTCTTCGCTTTTGAGTTTTTACATCCTTGGGAAATACTTATCATTCCTATATTCTGTACATAGACGCATGAGATTTTTTTATATGCTTTGGACACACTCGGCTCGCATTTTTTTTAATTTTATTATTATTAACTACTGAAATAATTACTATAATTATGTTACATTAAATATTATTAACAGATAAATAAATCGTTTCCCGACAAAAGATTCAAGCCCGTGAGAGACTCCCATTAAAAGTAACTACGTTGACTTTCTTAGGTGTTATTTAGATTAGATTAAATAATCAGAGCCAAAGTATTTTTTATCGTGAGTTTAAAATGACATCAGGTTATGATGTCATACAATGTTGACGCCTCATGATGCGACATATTTTTTTATTTTCTTCAATTTTGGTAATTTTATTCACTGAGGCGACTTTTTTGTGAATAAAAAGAATTTGTTAAAATATGTTTAATTCTGTACAGGGAATGCAATCCCGCAACAAAATTTCAGTCCTTGGTCCAGCGGGACCCAGATATTTGCAGTATCTCAAACTGGTTTCGCATCAATAAAAATTGTGCTGTGCGCCGTATTTTGAAACTTAAAAAACATATTTTTCAAGGAAGCTAAATTATTTATGGTGTTAATAATTATTTTGTGTGTTTTAACACCGAATTCGTTTGTGTGCGTCCTAAACTCCTCAAAGAGAATACAAAAGTCATAAATATAACCCAACTTTCTGTGACAAATGCAACGCACAACACAAATTTTTATTGCTGTGAATCCACCTTTACAGAACGTCTAAACACTTCGAAAATAAAGTATTGCATTATCAGATTATACGAGTTTTTAAAAGGATTAAGGCGGCGGTCTGGTACTTTTAAAACGTCGAAATTCTTCGCTTAGAATTTAATGAAATTCTGCCTTTGGAAGCAGATTTTTGATTTTTTTCTAAGTATTCCCACAAATGGGTGTACAATTTGTCTTTTTTTTTGCCTGTTTTCAGAAGCGAATATCTCGGAAACTAAACTGAAAAAAGTATTTCCAAAGCGCGAATTCGAGATCCTTGCTTTATAAGTTCGCCAAATTTGAAAACAAAATGTTGAAAAATAAAGGCACCATTTGTAAAATGAGAGAGCGGTGTTTGGCATAAAAATTGCGCTTAGATTTCGGTTGCCCTCAGTCAGATCAGGCAGGGTACAGAGACGGACGTGATGCGGAGCAGAGACATTTTTGCCCCTTTTCCAATTCGTCATCAACGAACGAAGTATCTTCGGCTTCCAAGCTCATATTTCTTTATCTAAGCACGGCGGATATATCATCCTAATAATAATAATAAATAATATTAAAACATTTGTTCTACCAGAGTTTGAGAGTAAAATGAATTGTTTAGTATTTGTAAATAATTACGTACGCGATACGTATTTCGCCAGCAGAACTGGCATTTTCAAGCATACTAATCTAAAAAGATTAGCAAAAGATGCATCGACGTCATCTACATTGAGATTCATATCGATTTGAATCTCAATGTAGATGACGTCGATGCATCTTTTGCTAATCTTTTTAGATTAGTACGCTTGAAAATGCCAGTTCTGCTGGCGAAATACGTATCGCGTAATTATTTATTTAATTGCCGATGTGGTAAAGGGGTGAAACCTTCTTTGGACCTAATCACAAGCCACAGTGTTTAGTTCAGTGCTTTAGAAGTATTTGTACCTTACAATCATTCCTGCAGTGGTTTCCAACCTGTGGGGCGCTCCCCCCTAGGGGGGCGCGAGACTGTTGCAAGGGGGGCATGCAGCTGTTTCCAAAATATCTTTTTCGAATGCAAACCAAAATATATATAGTGTATATTGTTTTGTAGCCCATTAAATAAATTATAATATCAGTTGAGTATTTACGAAATTAGATTGTTAGAAATATTAAGGGGGCGCAACAATATTTTTTTTAAAGGCGGGCGCAGGTACAAAGAGGTTGGAAACCACTGATTTACTGAATATTTAGTGGTTTTTGTTTTGATATGTTTAGAAGAATTTTTTTCTCTCCTAATTAACATTTTTATATTACTCTTTGGAAAAATATAAACTGTTTAGGTAAATAAATGCTATGACAGATTTAAGCAAAAAAAAAAAAGAAAAATTGATTTTATATCATTTAAATTGGAAGTGTTATATTCTACTAGCATCACTCGACCAATTATATTTGCAAAGAACAAAATTGTTTTTCACATAATTAATTAATAGATATTTATATGCAGATATTTAGTTCTTACTTTGACGATAGGAGAAAATGCGTGGGAAAATAAAAATTTCAGCTCTTTGAAAATTTCGAAGTCTTCGAAAATTTTGCTTTCTTCAAAATTTCGATAGTTTTTTAAAAATTTACTTTTTTTGAAAATCTCAACTTTTTTCACAATTTCGACATCTTAAAACTTTAAACTGTTTTTGAAAATTATGAATTTTTTTAGGAATATGATTTTTTGATAATTTCGACTTTTTCTTATTTAGTTTTGAAAATTTCGACCACTCACTAAATATTTCGACTTTTCTTGAGAATCTCTATTTTTTAATACATATTTTTAAATTTTTTTCAAAATCTCCAAGTTTTTATTGAAGAATTTGATATTTTTAATTTCCACTTTTTTAATGATTTCGACTTGGACATTTTAAAATTTCCACTTATTTCAAATTCTCATTAAAAAAACAAAATTTTGACTTTATTAAAAAATTGCATACCATTTCGAAATTTTCCCTTTTTCTAAAATGGTGCTATTTTTTTGGAACTTCCTAATTTTTCAAAATTTCAACTTTTTCAGGAAATTTTTATTTTATTGTAGATCTAGACTTTCTTTAAAAAATTCTGTTTTTTTTTTGACAATTTCGATATTTTAAAAAGGTGAACAAACGAATAATTCCGACCAGGTCAACATTTTCGAAAATTCGAATTGTTAGAAAAAAAGTCGAAGTTATTAGAAAACCGAAGTTTAAAAAAATGGCAACATTCCAAAAGGCACGAATTAAAAGAAAAAAAGGTAAAAATTTTGTGGAAATTTAGAAAAAGTTATCTCAAAGTCAAATGTTTCGAAAAAAAACTTGAATTTTTAGAGTAAAGCCGAAGTGCCAACAAAGAAGAATTTTCAGAGAAAATTCGTAATTTCGAGAAAAGACTGTGCTTCCGTATCTTTGTAGAAAAGTATATGTTAATTTTAAAGGAATTAACAGGAAACAAAAAGAGTAAAAAGAAGCATTTTTAAGTCACCTATTTCTAACTAATGTACTTTACCTGCTTAGGGAATTGAAAGAAGGAATACGTGTCAAAGGACTTTTTTATAAGTTTGCAATTCGTTAGCCCAATTTCAAGGTTTTCTCTCGAAATTTTGAATTTAAAGTTTAAACTATTCGAATTTTCCTAGAGATTTTAAAATTTCAGGAAAAACGTGGACAAGAATATCGAATATTTCAATTTGAAATCAAAGTTTTGTGACTAATAGGAACTAGAGAACTTCCTTACATAAATCTCATTTTTTTAATCTGTTACTACTTTTCAAAAATTTCAGTTCAAATATAAAATCGTTTTTTTTTTTTTTCATAATTCAAGGTGCAATTCTAAAGAGAGCAGTTAGAATTTTTTTAAAATGTTGGCTATTTTTTCAAAATTTCTAATTTAAATCAGAAATTGTTTTTTTTTATTTGAATTGCAATTCTAGAAAGAAAAATTAAATTTTCAGCCTTTACTTTCCAGTCAGAATGAAAATAGCAAAAGAAAAACTTATTTTTTAAATTTTAAAGTAAACTAACATTTCAGATAAAAAAGTCGAAAAAAAATTATTTGGAAAAAATTCGTGCAACGTCTTTTTTAATTTCGAAATTCCGCGAAAAATTTTTAAATTTTTGGCATAATTTTATTCAAAGTTTTTTCCAGAATGTTGACTTAAATCTCAAATTCCGGATCCTAAATTCCAGTTTAAGAAAATCTGGATTCTAAATTCGAGCTTAAGAAAATAAATAAATAAAAATAAAAATCAATAAAAATTGACATTTGTAAAATGGAAATTTTAGAAATCTTGTAATTTCGACTTTTTTTCTAGAAATTCTATTTCAAAGTCTAATTTTTAAGAAAATAATTTGAAATTTCCAATTTAAACTTTTTGACATTTTTTCAGAATTTATTTAAATCTCTTGATTTAAATATCTTTTTTAAGTTAAGAATTTTCAATCATTTCTCGAAATTTTGTTTTTAAAAGTCTAAATTTTAACAAACTCTTTAAATAACATAAAATTTTGATATTTTAGTCGAAGTTGACAATTTTTCTCAATTTTGGTGGAACAGACTGGTCCTTAGTTATGTTCAAAATTTGAAATACAGACCTTGTCCCCTGAAACCAAGAAAGATTAAAAAACGCAACAAACGTTGCTCTAATGCGTTTCGACAGCCAAGCTATCATCTTCAAAAAGATACTGAAGCTTGGCTGTCGAAACGCGTTAGAGCTACCTTTGTTTTGTTTTTTAATCTTTCTTGGTTTCAGGGGACAATTTTTGTATTTCAATTTTTCTCAAACTCTCGGCTTCATAATCTCAACATTTTGAACTTATTTCTTGGAATTTCGATTTTAGTCTCAAAATTTTGAGTTTATTCTCCACATTTTGCTTCTGAAGTCGAAATTAAAAAACAGTTTCTATTTTTTTTTTAATTTAAAAAGTTTCTAAACAAAATTCCGAATTTTTCTGAGAAATTTTGACTATCAGTTTGAAATTTTAATTTGTAATTTTAAAATCGAAATTTTTACTTCTTTCACAAAATTTTGGTCTTGAAGTTGAAAGTCGAATAGATCTTAAAATATTAAAGTTGTTTACTGAAATTTCGACTTAAATAACGAAATTTCAATTGTAATGCCTAAAATTAAGAAAAAATAGTGATTACAAGTGAAAACTTGAAACTGTGGATTTAGAAAAAGTTTCCAATTTTAAAAAAATGTGATAGTTTTTGAATTATTTTATAAATCTTGATATTTCACCTTTTTCCAATTTTCAAGTTTAATCCCCAAAATTAAATCTTAAACTTTCACCTTATTCTCAAATTCCGTATTTAATTAAAAAATAAATACTTTTTTGTAACTCTAGAATAACAAAATTAGAATTATGAGTTCTGAAAAAAGTCTACAACTCTTTACGGACAAAATTTCGAATTTAAATTTGCGATTTTGTTGAAATAATTCAAAATGTGGATAAAATGGAAGTTAGTAGATGCAACGTCGAGAATGTTCAAAAAATCTTCTCGGAATTTAAAAAAAAGGGTCGATATAAAAAAAATATTGGGCAATTAAGACCCAATTTCACAAACCGAAGAAAAAAAGACCCTTTCGGGAAAATTAAGAAAAGAAAAATAAAAGTTAAATGCCTAAATACAAAATTTTAAAAAAAACGAAATTTTGGGATAAAATCGATACTTATGAGTTACATCATAGTAAGAAAATCTACCGCACGGCCCTGAAGTCGAATTGGAGAAAGTCAAATTTCGATAAATAAATAAAAAAATTCCGAAGAAAATATTTTTCGGGACACTTTCGTTTTTTTTTTTTTTTTTTGTTAAAATTTCAACAATCCAAATATTAAAAAAAAGTTTAAATTTTCAAAAAATATTTGTCAATTCTGTTTTAAATGTTTATCAAATCTTTACTTGCAAGTTACAAACAAATATGAATACTAAACCAACTGCTATCAGCAACATGCACACTTCCTTAAAGTATCCAAATGGATCGAGTAACACAGTATCATATATCAGTAAAGTGATGATATGAAAGATTGCGAATTCGAACGACGTAAACCGAACTTCTTACTCAATTCCCTTCCGAAACCCCTTCCGTCTCTGTTCTCCTAACCCCCCTCAGCAGGGCATTTAAATCCGAAAGCCAAATCGTACTTAGCGATTTACCAGACCCCCGCCTTAATGAAACAAAAAAATAATAACTTAGGTGGTAATTTTAAGGGCAAATGTAAAAATTTGTGTATGTTAAACCAAAATTTCGGAAAAAAGGTTTAAATTACAAAAGTATATTAACATTTGTTAAAAAAAATCAAGTTCAAGCATCAAATTTGAAAAAATGTACTTAGTTTTTTTATTTAAACTCGAGGTTTGAAGAAATAGAGAAACAATTTTTAGTTTTAAGTTAAAAACTTAGTAATAGTAAAAACTAAATCTGTAAAAAATTTAGAATTTCGAATGAAAAATTTGGATAAAAATAATTCAAGCTTAATTGCCAAAATCTCATGAAATATTCGACTTAAAATTTAAAATTTTAGTAAAAATATTAAACCGGACATTTTTGGAAAAAGAAAAACTCTTCACAAAAATTTAAAAATCATGAATTTTTCGATTTTAAAGTAAAAGTGGCGTGGTAAAGAAAAAAATTTGATTTTATAGAAAAACGTTTACAAATTAAATTTGAAATCAAACCTGTGGTGAAAAAAAAAATTAATCTTGGGTAAAAATCTAAATTTTGGATTTTAATTAAACATTTAGTCAAAAAAAGACAAAAGTGTGAACTAGGAATTTTATGAAAAAAAAATGTAATTGCCCGAGCTGGGCAGTAATCATAACAAAATATAATGCTTTACTAATCTAATTCCATTTTTGGAAACAAATATTGTAATTGCATTACTTTGATTAGAAATGTAATGTAATGTGTAATTTGTATCATTTGTTGAGAAGTAATAGAACATTCCTCTTATAAAAGGAATTAATTACAACTACTAATCACATCAATTAAATTACGTGTTAATAAAGGAATTAAATTGCTAAAAGTAATTGGAATTTCAAAAAAAGTGAAATGAGGAATGTTATTTCAGTCATTCTTGTGCTTTGGGCACCTAAACAGGAATAAAGTAGAATCAACGACAATAGCACTTCATTACTCGGAAACGTGTGGTAATGTCAATAGCGTACCTAGACAGTAATAGGCCCTTGTGCAGAAAACTCTGTAAAAAGTAGTATGTAAAAAATTTAGCTCTTTAAAGAATAACAAAGTGCTTTAAAAAACAATTTAAAAAATCGCACTAATTAACTTGAAATAAAACTCATAAAATTTTCCAGTTGCGTGTCATGCCTTGGAGAAACTGGTTACGAAAATGAGAAAATGCGATTATTCCAGATTATAAACCCAAATTATTTTCAATGAATAGTTACACTATTCTGCCTTCAACTGAAATACATTAAAGAAATAATATTACTTGCTTAAAATGAAGAGAATCCTACTTCATTTCAGAGATTTATTCGTGATTAGTCTAAAAGTCCTAACTTCAAGAATACCTTTAGTTATACATATAAAAAAATATCTAGTTTTAACATAAAATTTCGATGGAACGGACTGGTCCTTGGTTATTTTCAAAAACTGAAATACAAATCTTGTCCCCTGAAACCAAGAAAGATTAAAAAACACAACAAAGGTTGCTCTAACGCATTTCGATATCCAAGCTATCATCATCAGAGAGATCCAGATGATGGGCTTGGCCATCGAAACGCTTTGGAGCAACCTTTGTTGTGTTTTTTAATCTTTTTTGTTTCAGAGGACAAGATTTGTATTTCAAATTTATGTAATTTCGAGATAAGATCTAGTTCGAATTCGATTTTTCGAAAACAACTTTGAGATTAAGGTTGGAATATTCACTAACCATTTAGAAAAAAATCCTAGATTTTTGATTTTAAGTCGAATTTGCAGATTTAAATTCTGAATCTTAAAAAAAACCTCAACATTTTAAAAAATACTTTTCGTATTACATATTAATAAATTCCGAAAATTTGGGACTTACTTTGAGTCTTTGAATTTATCATAAAATTTCGACATTAAATCCTTTGACGTTTTCGCGAATTTTCGACTTTTGAACTTTTTTACTCGAGATTTAAACTGTTTAGAAAAAGTCAATTTTTTGATTTTACAGACGTAAATTTGAAAATAATGCCAATATTTTAAGGTTTTTCGATTTTTTTTTTGTTCGAAACTATCTTTAATCATGAATCTTCGTGTTTAAAAATTGCAAGCTTTAACTTCGAATTTTGGGAAACACAAATAATTCTGAAATTTATGAAAATGAAAATCGAGCTTTAACCCGAAATTTTGGGAAAGGTGTCAAAATTTCGAGTATAAATTAAAATTTATTTAAAAAATTCTGACATATTCGAGATTAAAAATTTTAAGTTCGTCAGAATTTTGGGAAAAAACATAAATAATCGACTAAAAACTCAAAATTGAAAACTTTTTCGTTAAATGTTTTTACTTCGTTTAGAAAGTTAAAGTTTTTAAATTTTTGATTTTTTTTCTCGAAATTTCGATCCAGGCTTCAGAAGATTGTAACATAATACATTTTAAAATGCAACGAAAAAACGGACAAAATTTCGAAAAATGTTTCGACATTGACGTAGAAAAGGGTCGCATAACTATTTTAAGTAAATTATCTTAGATCCGAATAATTGACTTGCCTAAAATTACAAAATTTTCTACAAAAAATCGTATTTTAGTGGAAGCTTTTTATTTCCCTTTTTTAAAATCTAGTTTTTTATTTTAAAATTTCTAATTTATAGATATTTTTAGTTTATTATCAAAAGTTTCGACCTCAAAGTCGAAATTTGTACTCTTTTTAGAATCCATGATCCATTTACCTCAATGTTTTGATTTCTAAATCCAAATTTTGACTTTTTCTCGATATTTCGAACTTAAACTTGAGCTGATGAATTGATTTTAACCTTAGAGCGTTGAAAACAAAATTTCCTATTTAAACCCGAAATTTTAGAAAAATAACGATAAATACTTTCCCGTTTTAGTTAAAGATTTATAAAAAAAAGTTTGAATTTTAAGAACAATATTTTGTAATAAAAAATAGACAAACAAAATTTTCCCTTTCAAAGTCAAAAAAATTGACAAAAACTAGCAATTTCTAGACTAGATTTAAGGGTGCGCTTAGATTAGACACTATTCCGTACATTACTCTCTAACATAAGTGTCAACTATCCTGAGAGAAGTTATCCGAGACTTATCTACACAGTTGGGAGGAGATAGCTTCTCTCAGGATAATTAACACTTCTGAAAAAAATTCAAATTGTAAACTCTTTATGCCTATCTCGTTTCTCGCTTCCCCTTGCTTTGCACCAAATTTGTTTCGCCTCTCTTATTTGCAACCCAGACCGAACTCACAAACTGGCCAATACCGTATGCTGCTAACAAACACTAACAAGCATTAATCTTTCAAAGCATGCGGGGCCGCGGGTTGGCCAGTCGTGATTTTCCAATCCACCAAAATAAACTACTTTTATGAAATATAAATCTCTTATTTATCTAACGTTACCTAGTCTAACTAGAGCATTTGTTTACAGCGACATTGCAGACTGAAGCACAGCGGTGACATCCGCGTGGTCAGTAACAAGAATGGGCAAGAAAAGTTAGAAGTAGAAGAACAAACGGACGAACCCGACCACGTGGATATACCTCAAACGGGTACCTACAAGTGCAAATCCTGTCCATACTCCCATGACAACCCGTCCGCTTTGGAGGACCACCGAAAAGGCCACTCCTCCCGACCGGACAGCATTAGCAAGTGTCCTTTTTGTACCTACTTTGTTTCGCAAAGCGAGGACCTACTGGGCCATTTACCGTTGCACGGTATCCAGGACGTGGAGGATTTTATAAGTAGAATGGCGGAGAGAGGTGGGGAAGATTTTGGAAAGCGTTTCAAATGTATGATTTGTCCTTACGTGACCAATTCGAAATCCCAGTATACTTATCATAAACAGTTCCATAAACCTAGAGGGGGACAGTACACTTGCGACTATTGTTCCTACAATGTTAGTAAGAGACATCTCCTTCATCAACATTTGAAGGTGCATGGAATCAATATAGGCGCAAAGCAGAATGGCGACGTAGATATGGACGAAATCGACGAGATCGAAGTGCCTTCTTATAGTGGAATGCAAGGGCAGGAGTTTTCCGATATTCCACTAGTTTGGGTATCCAAAAATGGAAATTTTTCCAAAATGTACAAATGTAGATTTTGTCCACATGTAAATCTTCGCAAAGTTAATATTCAAGAACACGAGAAGATGCATAGCTTCAGAGAAAAGAATCCAAATGCTAAGGGTACAGCTGAAGTTGAACACCGTTGTACCGAGTGTAATTATGTTTGTAACAACGCCGGAGTTTTATCATCGCATTCTAAAGTTCATCAGGGATTATATGGAACTGTGCATTGCTTGGTGGATCCAACGAGATCCGATGAGGAACAGATAGGGGAACTGAGCAAATTTTTCGGCAGTGGAAGCAACCTCGAAAAGGAAGATTATGAAAATTGCGTGGAGAGTATAATGGACGTCGAAGAAGGCGAAAGTAGTACTGGAATGTTGTATTTCTGTAATGAGTGTCCGGCTAGATTCCTTAAAGAGAACGAGTTTCAAATTCATAGAAGTTTCCACGGGGGGCGCTTATTTTACAAATGTGAACACTGTTCGTACACAGCCAGACAAAAACCTCATCTTCTAGCTCATAACCAAGTACACACCAATGACTACCTAGAAAGAACGAAAGTACTCCAGGAGAATTATCCAACGAGCCCAATGTATAACCAACCGCAGATTTACCCCATAACAAATGGTAATAACGAACTGATTTGGATAGTTTTTGAAAATAACAACAAATCAGATTTAGAAATAGAATTTAATGCATATACAAGTACCTCAACCAAACCAAGTAGATCCTTAAATGTTCCCTTATCGGGTACTGAATTATTTCAACAGAAATCTGAAGCCCAGGCGGCCGAAAAAGCAGCGTTGAAACACAAAGAGCCATCCCCACCAGTTCCACTAAAGTCGGATCCCCAATTTGGAACTTTAATGCACGGCAATCCAAACTTCGTTTACCCCACTTGCCTGAAAAACGGAAAAATGAAGGAGAAACGTTACAAGTGCCATAAATGCCCGAGTGCATTCGAAAAACGTGAGCAATACAGAGTCCACTTGGGCCTACACGGATCGCAACAACGTTACAATTGCGAACACTGTGACTATTCTGTGAAATACTACGCCAATTATGTCCAACACGTGAAAAAACACAAGATGAACGCTGACGCTTTAGCAGCTAGAAGGTCCAGTGATCAAAACGACGATGTCGAAGTCGAATCCGATAACGAAGAAGTTACCAGCGAAAATACTTCGCTAGAGGCTGTCAACGACGCAAAACCCAAAGAAACTAGTCCTAGCAAAGAACCGGAAGAACGACGTTTGTTTTGGTGTATGAACTGCCCTTATACCAACTACCGAAAGGACGCAGTCGACAACCACCAGAAACGTCACATCGTTGTTTCCGGTATCAAAAACAATTACACCTGTACACATTGTGATTATTCCGTGCCGCAAGCCCACTTTCTTCGGGAGCACGTTAAACTCCACTTCATGGCGAACAAGGTGAATCCCGTGGAAGGTTACATGGCTTGTGAAAACCTCAAGTTAACCTCAAATCAGGATGAATCCAAAAGTGAAAGCGTTATCTTCGAGGAAGATGAACAAAAATGCACGCCCGCTTTAAGTGAGGACGTTACCGATCGCTTTAATAATAACGAAGGTGAAAAACAATTCGTCAATTTACATACTGGTGAAATACTTAAAAGCGAAGAGACTGTAGATGTTAAACAAGAAAGTTCAACCGAAAATTAGTCAAACTGCTAGTGATAAATAATAGTGATTTATTAATTTATGAAGAAACTATATTATATTATTAACTTGTAAAGTCTTATCATATTTAAAAGAAAGTTTGCCTTAGTCATAGAGTATTTTTACAAAGCATTTTCACACATTGTAGTATTTAGTGAATAACCTTTCATACCTTTGTCTCTAAAAGATTAATTTTATCAACTACCTTTTTCTTTTCTTGATGGGTTCACATGATGCCAAAGCAGTCAAAGCCAAAATTTGCCATATTATTGTTGTATCTTATTGTTTTAAAGAAATTATATTTCAACACATGATCTTTTAGTTATCCTGTCATACTTCCTTAATAGAATAAAAACAAGAATATTACTGTTTTCTTGTTGTTGATGTGATTATCAAATATTGGTTGTATCTAGCTGCATACTAAAGAATTTCTGATTTGAACCCCTATGCTGGATTGCAGATCTTTCATTTTTCGGTACTGAAAGCCTTAACCCTAAACTGATCATTTCATTGCTAGTTGTCAACGGCAACAAACCAACCTAACTTGAGGAGAGTTCATCCCAAAAATAAAAAATAATCTGTAAAAGCCTCCATTGAAGTCTGAGTTTTTCTATTGTTGAAACTGTTTGTAGTCTGCAGTACACATATTTATTTTTTTATAATCTAAGGCCTTAGTGACAAGGATTCTAAAAAATCTAGATTGATTCATCGACGCAGAACCGTAAGTACACCAATACCTCACTTTGCGTCGGGGTTACGTTCTAAAAAAACACGACGCAAAGTAAATTAAGATTTTCTATAGCAAACCACTAAAGATCGAAGATAAGTTCCAGGGTTACGAAAATACTTTTTAAAAAGAAAATTGAACAAAGTAAACATTTAAAAAACCAAAATAATATAAAATTTTATTACATACATAACAAACAAAAAAAAACGTATTCAATTAAAACAAAATAAACCATTCAATTAATTTATGAAAAACAAAATTAAAATTAATCACTGTCTGATGAGTCCATCGTGGCTGTTGTCGTAAGTCGGCTTTCTTTCACAAAAAATTGGTCCAATGTTTGCTGAACAGCTTTTTTTTTTTAACGTAAAATAAATTTCCTTGTAGCAATTGATATTCGTGGCTACCGCCTAGGACACTTTAAAACTCCTTCCGCTGTCGGGATCGTTTTTTAAAAAAATCTCCATAACTTCGTCAATCAAACACATCGCTTTGGAAATTTGTTTGGAGGTTAAATTTTGTTCTTCGGAGATTTTTATTGAACGGTCACTGTCATCTTCTTCATTAGCAAATTGCAATTCCCGTTGTAACAGTTCTTCATTAGAGAATTCTTGGTTGTGCGAGGTTAGCAATTCATGTATGTCAGTCTCCTCCATACCTTCAAAATTAGACTTTCTAACTAAATTAGAAATTTCATGACGAACAGCTGGTGTACCATCAACTTCTGCAGCGCATATTCGGTGAACACATTCAGGCCATATTTTGCGCCAAACACGATTCATGCAAGATGGTTTAATCTCCTCCCACGAATCGGAAATAATTTCTATGGCTTTTATAATGTTGAACTTTTTTCAAAACTCTAGCATGGTGGTAGGCTTATCTTGTCCATCAGTCTCACTTAAAATAAGTTTAAATGTTCGTCGAAGGTAATAACTTTTAAATATATTACTCCCTGATCCATCGGCTGAATTGAATCGGTGTCGTATTAGGCGGCAAAAATACAAATTTCACGTTTTCTGACAACTCATCAACATAAACTGGGTGGCCAGGAGTATTGTCTACTAGGACCAAAGCCTTGAAGTTTTCCTTGTTGCAATAAGATTTAATTTCTGGAATAGCACAAGTTGAAACCCAGTTTTGAAATAATGATGTCATCCATGCTTTTTTGTTTGCTCGCCAATGGACAGGAAGCAGATTCTTTGAACAACCTTTCATAGCTCTTGGATTTTCTGACTGATAAATGAGAAATAGTTTAAATTTGAAATCACCATTTGCATTACCACCAAGAAGAAGAGTCAGTCTATCGTTGCTAGCTTTAAATCCTCGCGCAGATTTTTCCGTTTTAGATATGAAAGTTCTGTTAGGTAGACATTTCCAAAATAACCCAGTCTCGTCAACATTAAAGACTTGTTTCGGATCATAGCCACCCTCATGAATTAATGCTTTTACTCTGTCGGGTAGCGTTCTGCAGCAGTTAGATCAGCGGTAGCTGCTTCGCCTTTAAGAGCAATGCTGTGGAGATTTGCTCGAACCTTGAATTTCTCAAACCAGCCCTGACTAGCTTCAAATGTTTCATTCTTATCTGTATTACTACCACTAGCATTATCGTTGGATATTGCTTTACTTTTTATGTCATCAAATAAGCTTTTTGCTTTCGTCTTAATTGCCATTTTACTTAATGGTATTCTCTGCGCAACTTAATTTTCAATCCACATAGCAAGCAAGGACTCCATTTTGGTCATCAAAGCACTCCTTGTACAGGTCATCGTTTTAGCATCTAATGATGTTGCAGATTTTGCAGCCTCTCTTATTTTATCCCCATCTCGATCTCTAATAGTTCTGACAGTTGTTGCAGCCAGACCAACAGCCTTTGCTATCTTCACAGCCTTCTCTTCCTTATCAAATCGTCGCAGAATATCTAATTTTGTCTCTAAGCTGATAGTTTTTTTTTATTTTTGGTAGTTCTACCAGCAGCGCCCTTTCCACTCATTTGGCTAAAAAAATTACAAGTGTATGTAAAAAAAATATAACTCTGCCAATAAATAAATTGGAAAAATATTTACCTTTTTTGTAGTCAGAAACAACCCGTAAAAATTTATTATTCTCTTTTAAATAAAGCACAACACACTAATTGAAACATTACAAAAAGCACAACACACTACATAATTGAAACTGAACTCCAAAATTAGCAAAACAAAGTGAAAATAAAACTGTATTAAAATTGCGTTGATTTTCGGTCAGAAAGGGAATCCCCGAGCTTTGATGGAGGGCGCAATTAGAAACAAAAGTGGCGCCATCTTTTAGAAAAAAAAGAAAATTTTAAAAGAAAAATTAAAGACTCGAACCCTAAACAACGCAACCTCGAAAATCTAACGACGCACAGTGAAAATTAGTAATAATTAAGCAGCGACGCAACTTTAAAAAAATGCAAAACGAAACGACGCAAAGCGAGATATTGGTGTACTGAACTCGGAAGCACGAAATTTGGAAGTAAGTTCCTTTCGTGATTGAAACATTCAATAAGTAAAGGTTTGTGAAAATTCGTTCCCAAAGAGTATGAAAAAGATGTAAAATTAGTATGGAAATAAGATAAAAATGCATTTTGTAATTTATAGTTCAAAGCATTGTAAGACAGAAATTTAAGCAATTTTAATAGTTTAGTCACTAAGGAGGCAAACAAGGGTATCTTAAGTTACTAAAAAAAATTAAAAATCGTCTTTTATAATACCAAATAGGACACATGGTAATTGTGCCAGTAGTTGGCCACTATAAAAATTGGTCCAGTAGTCTGACGCATAATTTAATCTTTCTTAATTTTTATCATTGACTGTAAATCTAGCAGACTACCCTCATAGAAAAAATTCATGATTTTACTACATAACGCTGATCGGAAAAATATGTATCTTGATAAATAAGTTTGTATGCAGTTTTATTGGCTTTTTCTTCGCCGGTCACTCCTTTCACAATCCTAAATTTCAGTACCTTCTATTAAGGAATGACAATCTGTTTTAGATTGCCGCAAACAGCGATTGCGTTGGATCTTGGTTTGTCAATCGCTGTTTGGGACTCAACACTGAAAAACACTTAAAACTATATTAAAATTTAAACGACGTAAAAAATAAATAACAACAAGATTATTTAAAATTTTAACGTTTCGGGCAGTGTTATTCTCTGCCCGTCGTCAGAAAACCAATTCAAATTTATTCCTTTGCAATTTTTTTTCTAAGCTGTCAGAAAGTAATTCTGACAGTTTATTAGGTTATTCCCTAGGTCCTAGGTGATTCTAAGGCGACCCAGTTGTTTTTCTCGTTTTAACAATGGCAGCCACATACCTTTAATATCAATCGAACAATTTGCAACAGTTATCTCCATTTAATAAAATTAAAGCTGCTTCTTTAATTTTTCTTTTTTTATAATGTGTTTCTTTGCCAATAATGCAAGAACAAACGATAAAATTTACATTGGAAATTGAATTAGATAATAAACTACCCTTCCTCGATGTGTTAATTGAGAGGGGCCAAAATGGGATATACATATCTGTTTATAGAAAACCAACAAACACAAATAGACACCTAAATTACACATCAAATCACAGTAAAAATATAAAAATAGGTGTAATAACTTCTTTAATTGACAGAGCTAAAAATATCAGCACGAGTTCTGAAATATATAATAAAGAAAAAATTAATATTACATCAGTATTACAAAAAAATGGGTATCAAACAGATTTTGTGGAAAAAGTTATAAACAGAAGAGAAACAGGATCACACAATCATAATCATGGCATCATAAACACATCACCCATTCAAGATAAAAAAACCTTGATTATTCCATACATACCAGGTCTCTCGGATAAAATCAAACGAATAGGCCAAAAATTCAATATACGTACAGCATTCAAAACACAAAATACTCTAAGAACATTACTAGTAAATACAAAACCAAAAAATGAAGCACAACATACTAAAAATTGTATTTATAAAATAACCTGCGAAGGCAACAAAATTTACATAGGTGAAACATCCAGACCTATGTGGATTCGTATTAACGAACATAAAAATTACCTAAGTAAGGAAGATTTTTCAAAATCGAAAATTTGCGAACACTCTTTTCAATACGATCACAGAATTCAGTGCACAAAATCCTGCATTATTAGCAAAGAAACACATTATAAAAAAAGAAAAATTAAAGAAGCAGCTTTAATTTTATTAAATGGAGATAACTGTGTCGCAAATTGTTCGATTGATATTAACGGTATGTGGCTGCCGTTGTTAAAACGAGAAAAACAACTGGGTCGCCTTAGAATCACCTAGGGAATAACCCTTTGACTATACATATAAATGGACGGAGCATTCAATGTGTTAGAAGAGTATTAACTTGGGCCGGTAATTGTGGAATAAGGATGAACTCTGAAAAAGAACAAGCTAGAAAGAGTACGTTTTGCCATCGGGTTCGATGCAATGGTCATGTCCAGAACTAACCAATCACGTTCATAATATTGAATTTGTCGTCGTTTTTGTCGCTTAAATGTCATTTGTGTCGAATGGCGTTTGTTTACCTTTTTATGCGTTCTACTTTTAATAAGTTTCTTGTTTTGTTTGGTTGCAGTTAATCAATTTAGATAATTTATTAGGTTTAAATGATTTCGGGAAAGTAGGAAGTTCGCTAGTAATAAGTATTTCGTCCTTTTGGTGTCTTAATAATGAGGTTGATCTTACCCAGATTCCTGACTTTTAGGTTAATGTGTTCCGCCGAAATTCCTTAGGGAAAAGAGGCGTTTCAACATTTCATTTATGAGAACACAAAAGGTTAGCTATTCATCTTCATAAAATAGAAAGTTATTTATGATTTTTTTTTAGAAAAACGATTTTAATAAAGATGCAAATACAAACATATTAATCAGCCACATTCGTTATCGAAAGGGAGGCTCTAGGAGATAGTAAAATTATTTTCAGTATTTGGGACCTTGGGACAATGTTCAGTTTTTTTAATGTCTACAACTTAATAACCAGATGTGCCTATTCTGCATTTCATTTCGAGGTTCTTTTAGGTATAACTAAAAACCCAAGAATTATTACCTTAAATGTACCATCTTTGCCCTCAAATGTAAGGGTGTATTTCTTGAAATTACGACATGGTAAATGTAAAATTAATTTCTGATTGTAAGTTTTTTTTAGTAATATATTATTTTTTCTATATTTCTGTTTTATTTCAATTTAAAAAAAAAGTTTTTATCTTTCACTATATTTGTACATCATTAATACTTTTGTAATATTTTACAAATCAGTTTATATAAATAGTCATAAAAATACTTTATGCAGCGGATAAACATTTATGTTAGATCCTAAAATAATGGATATATAAATATTTTTCGGACAATTTTTGTAATAAAGATTAGTTCCATTTTGTCGTTAATATGAAACATACTTTAAGAGATTTAGCGTTAGTGTCGACAATATCATACTTTCAAGCATGCGCAAATGGTCGATCCCGATGGCACGTCGATTGTCTGTCTCTATTTTCCCGGCCCTTATTTTGGACCGAATGCTCCATCCATTTATTTATATTATCTAAGTTTATTACAAAAATTGTCCGAAAAATATTTATATATCCATTATTTTAGGATCTAACATAAATGTTTATCCGCTGCATAAAGTATTTTTATGACTATTTATATAAACTGATTTGTAAAATATTACAAAAGTATTAATGATGTACAAATATAGTGAAAGATAAAAACTTTTTTTTTAAATTGAAATAAAACAGAAATATAGAAAAAATAATATATTACTAAAAAAAACTTACAATCAGAAATTAATTTTACATTTACCATGTCGTAATTTCAAGAAATACACCCTTACATTTGAGGGCAAAGATGGTACATTTAAGGTAATAATTCTTGGGTTTTTAGTTATACCTAAAAGAACCTCGAAATGAAATGCAGAATAGGCACATCTGGTTATTAAGTTGTAGACATTAAAAAAACTGAACATTGTCCCAAGGTCCCAAATACTGAAAATAATTTTACTATCTCCTAGAGCCTCCCTTTCGATAACGAATGTGGCTGATAATATGTTTGTATTTGCATCTTTATTAAAATCGTTTTTCTAAAAAAAAATCATAAATAACTTTCTATTTTATGAAGATGAATAGCTAACCTTTTGTGTTCTCATAAATGAAATGTTGAAACGCCTCTTTTCCCTAAGGAATTTCGGCGGAACACATTAACCTAAAAGTCAGGAATCTGGGTAAGATCAACCTCATTATTAAGACACCAAAAGGACGAAATACTTATTACTAGCGAACTTCCTACTTTCCCGAAATCATTTAAACCTAATAAATTATCTAAATTGATTAACTGCAACCAAACAAAACAAGAAACTTATTAAAAGTAGAACGCATAAAAAGGTAAACAAACGCCATTCGACACAAATGACATTTAAGCGACAAAAACGACGACAAATTCAATATTATGAACGTGATTGGTTAGTTCTGGACATGACCATTGCATCGAACCCGATGGCAAAACGTACTCTTTCTAGCTTGTTCTTTTTCAGAGTTCATCCTTATTCCACAATTACCGGCCCAAGTTAATACTCTTCTAACACATTGAATGCTCCGTCCATTTATATGTATAGTCAAAGGTAATAAAGATTAGTTCCATTTTGTCGTTAATATGAAACATACTTTAAGAGATTTAGCGTTAGTGTCGACAATATCATACTTTCAAGCATGCGCAAATGGTCGATCCCGATGGCACGTCGATTGTCTGTCTCTATTTTCCCGGCCCTTATTTTGGACCGAATGCTCCATCCATTTATTTATATTATCTAAGGAATAACCTAATAAACTGTCAGAATTACTTTCTGACAGCTTACAAAAAAAAAATTTGCAAAGGAATAAATTTAAATTGATTTTCTGATGACGGGCAGAGAATAACACTGCCCGAAACGTTAAAATCTTAAATAATCTTGTTGTTATTTATTTTTTACCTCGTTTAAATTTTAATATAGTTTTAAGTGTTTTTCAGTGTTGAGTCCCAAACAGCGATTGACAAACCAAGATCCAACGCAATCTCTGTTTGCGGCAATCTATAATAACAGATTGCCATTCCTTAATAGAAGGTACTGAAATTTAGGATTGTGAAAGGAGTGACTGGCGAAGAAAAAGCCAATAAAACTGCATGCAAATATGAATACTTCGCAAATAAATCACAGAGAATATATAAATAAGTTTATTAGGCACAAATAAAATTGAGGTGGTGGTTACTGGCCCAAATACCCTACAGAATCTCCGGAAAGTAATGGGACCCAGCTTAAATCTAATAGCTTCCTACGGACTAATAAAACCGATTTAGATAATCTTAGCTTAGTGCCTTGATGTTTAAAAGTTATAGACCTTCAAAGAAAAAAAGTATTTCTTGTGGGCATGATTTAAAATGTTGAAATTATTTACTAAATCTGGATTACCACAGTTTTAATTACTCTCTTTGTCATTCTAAACTAGAGACTGGTCGAAACCAAATTTCTGCTTCTACTCTAGTTTCGGCCGAAACTAGAACCGAAACCAAAATTTATAGAAATTGCATTTATGTACACGTACAATCAAACAAAAACAGTAACAGGAAGCAACAATTTAAATGTTTAGCTAGTAGTTTTGCAGGTAATTTAGATTATTATTGCCTTCACTGAGTAACAGTTAAAGACTTAAATGCAAAATAGATAGTCTAATATTCAGAGGCGTGTTAGCAATCAAAGCTAAGAAAATTTCTAATCATTTTACAAAATTTCGATTTTGTTTTTTTAAAATTTTGAGTTGATTCTTGCCCGGTGCAAGTTTTTTAAGAATTTAAATTTCTAGAAAAAGCGAGGCATATATTTTGATTTCAAGTCAAGATTTTATAGTTATTAAGGTACCAAGGGTGTTATAAGGAATTTGCACACCACTATTCTAAAGCCAATAAAAAGCTTTCATTTCAGCTCGTTACTACAGCGACCACAAAACTTCCCGATAGTTTCTTCCTGGGTGTGATTACAGCGATAGTATTTCTGTCAAATTTCCACACATTCATCTATACGCTTTTTAAATAATTATTGTTACCTTTTTCCTTTATCTTTACAAAGCTAAAATGCTATTAATAACATATATTTATCTTTCCTTACTTAGTAAAATATAAAAGTATATAAAAAGGCGATTTTTATGACACTATGTCATGCGATAATTTTTTATGTTATTTTGGTGTGAAATTTTCCTACCGAATCTCCCTCGTTCTTGAATTACTGCAGAAAATATCTTCTCGATCATGAATTTTTTTTTAAATTATCCCTCGTCTTCGACTCAAAAAAGTCATGCTCTCGGAAATATGTCTGGTAGTAATTCAAGTACTAGGGAGATTATTAGTGAAAGTTTCACACCACCGTTTTAAAGCCAATAGCAACCACAAAACTTCGCGATAGTTTTTTCCTCCTGGGTACCCTGGGTGTGATTGCAGCGATAGTATTTCTGTCAAAGTTCCAAACATTCATCTACACGCTTTTTAAATAATTATTGTTACCTTTTTCCCCTATCTTTACAAAGCTAAAATGCTATTAATAAGATATTTCATGCTCTCGGAAATATTTCTGGTAGTAATTCAAGCACTAGGGAGATTATTAGTGAAAGTTTTACACCATCATTTTAAAGCCAATAAGAAGCTTTCATTTCAGCTCGTTACTATAGAAACCACAAAACTTCCTGGAAGTTTTTTCCTCCTGGGTACCCTGGGTGTGATTACAGCGATAGTATTTCTGTCAAATTTCCAAACATCTATCTATATGCTTTTTAAATAATTATTCTTACCTCTTTCCTTCATATTTACAAAGCTAAAATGCTATTAATAAATTATTTCAATCTTTCCTTACTTAGTAAAATATGAAAGTATATAAAAAACCAATTTTTATGACATTATGTCATGCTATAATTTTTTATGTTATTTTGTTTAATCCACTCGCAAAGGGTAACCCCATTATGCTTTCAAAGTACTGCGAGTAGGATGCGGAAACAAGGATAGATGGCGATGAACCGCCTTCTTAAACAAGGATAGGTTGTAATTTTTGGGGAAAATTCCTTTCGGTAACAAGTTCCATAACTTGGAAGTTCTATAGAAAAAAGAGTCTCCGTAGACAGAAGTCCTCACTGTGCCAAGCTGGACCGCACAAGAGTTTGCTGTCTCCGACTATCTAGCACGCCTCAAGAATCTTGCCCTTGGGAGGATCAATCCTATTATTTCCTGCGAGCATCTTTCGTGATAATACTTGTAGAAAAAAGACAAGTCACCAACATAGGCCTGTGCTCTAGTGTTTCGAGACAATCGGTCAGACTCTCGTCATCAATTAGGCGAATCGCTCTTCTTTAAATTGAATCCAAGAAAGCTAACGCGTGTTTTGGGGCTGAACTCCAAACATGAAAACAGTATTCTAGTGTTGACCTAACTTGAGCTTTGTATAGTGTTAATGGCTGATGAGATGTGAAGTACCTTTTAGCTCTAAAAAGAAAGCCTAGCTTCTGAGAGGCGGATTTGGCAATGGCGCGCACATGATCGTCCCAAGAGAAGTTAGTGCTCGCATTCACTCCTAGGATAGATAGATTAGATCCCATCGGAAGAATTTTACCGTCCATTAGTATGTTTGTTGCATTGTCCCTCGATGATTTCTTAGAGAAAACCGCGGCCTGAGTTTTTGAAGCGTTGAAGTCGACCAAATTGTGCTTACCCCATTCCAGAATAATCTCGAGATTCCGATTAATCGTTTGTATCTACTGTTCCCTTAGTCGATCTGAAGCAGCGATAGATAATGGTTTGTCTTAGAAAAAAGATGACACAAGGTTACTATCATCTGCCTACTGTATATAGGATTGGAAGTTGAAGCTAAACGATCGTTTATGTGTAACAGAAATAGAGTAGGAGACAGAACAGACCCCTGAGGCACCCCTGCGTTAATCGCAAATGTCTTGGATGAGATGCCATCGACGACGACATCAAGAGATCTATCAGCGAGAAAATTGGATATCAAATGACAGAGTTCAGGAGGAAGACCATACGATGTTAATTTGGCGAAAAGAGGTCGATGCCAGAATCTGTCGAAAGCCTTTGAGATATCCAATGCCACAATCCTAGCCTCACCATGTTTTTCCATAGCTGACTTACAGATATGAGTCATATATATGCCAGTAGATGGCCAGTGGAACGTTGTTGTCTAAAGCCGTATTGCCTGATGATTCTATTTTCCTCCAGATATTTAAGAATCTCAATGTTGATAACCTTTTCCATCACTTTATATATAACGGGTAACAAAGTTATAGGGCGATAGTTGTTAGCCAGATTCCTTTTTCCCTTTTTAGGGACAGGCTGCACTTTGGCAGATTTCCAGATGTTAGGGAAGACACCTTTGTTTTAAGAGAGTATGAACAATTTGCTTAGGACAGGAGTCAACTCTGGGGCCCACTTCTTAAGACCAATAGCGGGAATACCATCAAGGCCAAAAGCTTTCGAGGTGTCGAGCTCAAGGAGAATCTTCCTGATTGTGCGTTGTCTGAAAACAACTTCAGGCATCGAAGTGCTAACCTTAGGAAGAATAGGGGGTTCTGCGTTTCGAGAATCAAGATTGGAATTTTCAGCAAACATTAAGGCTAACATTTCAGCCTTTTCCTTGGAGGTAGTACCAATATTGCTATTTTCATCGAGTAAAGGTGGAAAATTTGAAGAAGTAAAATTCTTTCCAATCGACTTTGCAAATCCCCAAAAGGACCTGGAACCGTTCTGACAGTCGATAAGCCTCTGGCGCATTTTACGATCGAAATCACCTTTTGCCTCGTCAATAACCTGTTTACAAGAATTTCGTGCATCTACAAATATGGTCCGAGTCTCGACTGAGGGATTATTTCGCCAACGACGATATACGCGATTTTTGGCCGAGCACATTTTTTACTGAACCAAGATTTACTGGAGGCAGACTTCTTTTGGGAGTGAGGAATTGAGCATTCCATACCAATCAGGATAGTTTCCGTGATGGATTCGGCGACTAAGGAAGGGTTGTCTGAGTTGAAGCAGACTTTCTGCCATGGAAAAGATGCAAAGAAGTCTCTTAATTCTTCTCAGTTTGTAGAGTTAAAGGGCCCAACCCTACGGGACTGCGTCTAGACAGGAGGTGGTATATGAAGCGAGCGAGAGGTTGCTACAATCTTGTGATCCGAATTTCCAAGCGGTGATGTCACAGAGATTTTATACGAATTTGGTGAATTTGTACGAAAAAGGTCGAGTAGATTAGGTTAATGGGTATCTACATCAGGAATTCTAGTGGGTTCCTCAACTAATTGCGATAGTCCACAAGTGATGGCGAAAGCCTCTGCCACCCTTCCCGCGTCGTCAATTCGGGAAGAAAATCTTAGCCAGGGGATGTTGTGTACGTTGAAGTCACCGAGAAAGACAACCTCAACTTTTGGATAATTCGTCTGTAGGCGATCAAAGGCTACGGAGAGATAAGAGAAGAGCTGTCTGTATGAGGGATCGTTTGGAGACAAATAAAGTCAACAAATTACTATTACTTCGCTTTTGGAGGAGTTTTTTAGCCACATCACATTATGATCAGCAGATTCCAGTGCTTCTTCTCGTTGACAGGACAGGTCGCTTCGCGTAAAAGCACAAGTTCCCCTCTTGTGTCGAAATTTTGTGTGCAAGTCGTAGTTAGGGCAAAGCAAATGGACTGTATTGATGGATGGGAAGACTTGGATTTCTGACAGAGACAGCACATGTGTGGTCTTTCCTTTTGAACGTGTTGATGAACCAAGTTTAGATTTGACAGAGAAATTTTCTTACGGAATCTTCCACGTTCTTGAATTACTACAGAAAATATGCTCTCGGAAATATTTCCGATAGTAATTCAAGTACTAGGAAGATTACTAGTGATAATAACACACCGAGATCAGCAGTGTACTTCCCGAGGGCCTATGACCCGAGCGATGTACGTCGACCGAGGACGTGATTATCCTGTAACACCCGTGATGTTTTCAACGTTTAATGTCCTCCAAATCTGCTATTTAATTAGATTTTTTTTGACATTTACGGTTAATTAATTTGACATCTATTATGTCAAAATAATTTGATGTAAAAGAGTAAAAATTAAAAATGATGTTATAAATTTATAGTGCCCGGGCGTTAACATTCATATCGGGTGTAACAGAATCATGGTACAACCCCCATTTTTTTTTTCATGTGGAGAGATGCAATTTTTAAACTTGCTGCACTTCATGTACTTATGAAATGTCACATTTTAACATAAAAATAAAATTCCCGCTTCTATCACTTTCGCTAAAACTGATACCAACTTTTGATTTTTAAATAGAACATTCTGTATATTTTTACATTTTTTGGAATCTGCGCAATATAATTATTTCAAAATAGGGTGAAAAATGGATTGAATCATGGATAGCGTCGAAAGACGCTTCCTTTTTTCGAGATTGGATTCGAATATTGCCGGAAAGATGGGGAAAAGTGATCGTTAGCGGCAGACAATTAGGAAGATTACATTTTTTTAAAGTACGCTCAATTATTGTACTAGCAATTATAAAACGATCAAAACAATTTTTGTTGAAATATCTTTAAAAATGGCTGACATGATTCTTTGAAATTTAAATTTGTTACGTTCTCTCAATTTGGCGCCGAAAACATCTGTGAGGTCATAAAACATGAGAGGAGTCTGGATCGCCCAAAGTCGCCTTGTCTTTGTCGTGCTCTTTCAGTTAACACTACTTCGCTGCACTTTGCAAATCTTGTTCTCGTTGAAAACAATCGTTATTTCGCCCTAAATAATAACCAGCGAAAAATGAGTGCAAAAACTTGCTCATATGAATATTTTATTGCTCCTAAATGTAGAAATACTGTTGTCTCTTGCCCTCTATGCGTGTTCTTCCGAATCCGCCACGAACTATTTAATTTTACAAAGAAATAAAAATAGTTTTTATCGCTCTTAAACATAAATAATATTTTTGTAAGTAAATCGTTCTTACATAAAAAAAACCTCAAAACCAAACATTGATATCGACATATTGCATTATAGTCACATCACTAATACCTCTAGCTCAGGGGTCGGCAAACTTTTAGGTCAAAAGAACCAACAGCAATAAAAAAATTGGTTTCGTGAATTTCAAAGAGCCACACATTTTTCTGATTTTACATTTTATTTCAAAATTAAATCAGATACATCAGACAAAATATGGGACAGAGAGAGACCCCTTTCACTCATATAGTTAAACGAAAGCATATTCAGCCCAAAAGTTCTTTTATTTCTCAAAATGTAGAGCTTTATTTCAAAATCCGCCTTTTTCTCGTAAATTAACTTTTCTCTGTATTCGTCTTTGCTAAACTATGTATTTTACTCCTAAAATTAGATTTGTTTCCCTAAATCTTCCTTTCTTCTCAAAGTTGACAATCTGTAAAAATGTTTACTTTTTTCTAATTCGACTGACTAACAGATTCGACTTATTTCTCAAAAATTCATCTTTTGTCGATTTCTTAATAAAAAAAAAGTAAAAATTTAAAGTAATAACAGAGTTTTTGACCTTTTCCTCAGTTTTCATTTTCGAAATTTAGATATATTCTTAAATTTGACTTTTTTCCAAATTACATTTTTTTGACTTTATTCTAAATTGCGACTTTATCTCGAAATTTCTATTATTTTTAAAAAACATGCCTTTTCCAAATTTCACCATTTCCCCCAAATATTGACTTCTGCTGAGCATTTAAACTTTTATTTATTTTCTGGAAATTTCGACCTGTTTCCCAAAATTAGGTGTTTCTCGAAATTCCAACTTTTAACTGAAAATTTGATATTTTATTATGTTTCTGCAAGCTGCGATTTTATCGACAAAATTCGCCTATTTTCAGAATGTTTGACTTTAAAAATTTGATTTTGTTCTTAAAATTTGACTTTCTCTGGGAAATTTTGACTTTTTTTTAAAGTTCGACACTTTTCTCGAAACTAGAAGTTTTATCGACATTTCTTTTTATTTAGAAATTATTTTACCAATTTTTTCAAAATTCGAATTTTTCTGAAAATTTGAACTTTTTTTATTCGTCCTGTTCTCGAAATTTCAAATTTATTCTTCTTCTCAGAAAAACTTCGACTTCTTAAAATTCGACAATTTTTTCTAAGCTTTGGGTTTTTTACAATTTCTCTTTTCGAAATTTTACGATTTTTCACAAAATACAAATTTGTCTAAAAATTTCAGGTTTCTTCAAATTTGCTCTGGGTTTCAATCTATTATCAAAATTCGATGTTTTTTTTTGCTTTTTTGAGAATTTTTGACAAATTCATATTTTTCGGAATCTCTTTTTTTTCAAAATTCGAATTTTTCCAGAAACACCAACTTTTATATCGAACGAAATTCAAATCTCAAAATGTGATTTTTTTCTTAAAATTTGACTTTCTCTAGAAAATTTTGACCTTTTTTTTTAAAGTTTAACACTTCTCGAAATTGAAAGTTTTATCGACACTCTTTCCTTTCGAAATTATTTTACCAATTTTCTCAAAATTCGATTTATCTGGGTTTTTTTTAATTGGTCTTGTTTTTGAAATTCCAAATTTATTCTCAAAATTTAATTTTCACTGAAAAATTGAAAATTTTTATCGACTTTTTTAAAGACCGACACTTTTTTAATCTTCCAGTTTACTTTTACAATTTCTCTTTTATATAAAAATTTCAAGTTTTTAAATTTGTTTTGCGTTTCAATCTATTGTCGAAATTCGACTTCTTTTTGAAATTTTGCCCTTATTTGGGAACTCTAGACAAATTCATTTTTTTAATCTCTTAATTTTTCTCAATTTTTTTTCGAAATCTTCCTTTTTCTAAAAATTTGGTTCTTTCTGAGACATTTTAATCTTTTTTTAAAGTTAAACACTTCTCGAAATTTTCTTGCAATTTTCTTTCGAAATTATTGTACAAATTTTCTCAAAATTAAAATAATCTGAAAATTTGGTTTTTTATTTTTAAATTGTCTTCTTTTCTAAATTTCAAATTTATTCTCAAAATTCAACTTTCTCTGGAAAATTGTAAATTTGTTGTCACAGTTTGAAGCTTTTCTTAAAATTTAGACTTTTTCCTTGAAATTTTTCCTAAAATTTGAACTTTTTCTTCTTCTTTGTAAGATTTTGACTTTTTTAAATTTCAACTTTTTTTTCTAAGCTTTCAGTTTACTCTTATAATTTCTCTTTTCGAAATTTTTCAAAAAATTCAAAGTTGTCTACAAATTTCAGGTTTTTAATTTGTTTTAGGTTTCAATCCATTGTCAAAAATCGACGTTTTTTTTTAATTTCCATTTTGAGAACTTTAGATAAATTCATTGTTTTTCCAAATTTCTCCCTTTTTCCCAATTAGGCAAATCATTATTTTAGTCTCTTTATTTTTCCCAATTTTTTTTCCAAATCTCTTCCTTTTTCTCAAAATTCGGTTTTTTATGGGAAATTTTGACCTTTTTCTAAAGTTCAACACTTTCTTGGAATTTTCTTTCGAAAGTATTTTACCAATTTTCTCAAAATTTTAATTTATATAAAAATTTGGAGTTTTTTTCGAGAACAAGACGAATTGTCTCGATGTGGTAAAGGGGTAAAACCTTCTTTGGACTTAATCACAAGCAACAGTAAGAGTTCAGTGCTTTACTTTAAAGGATAGTAACTTATTCAAATTTAAAGATATTAAAATAATTCTTTCAGTAATTTTTTAAGTTTACTATTTACTACCACCTAACGTTAAAATTAGTAATACTTTTGATTAGTGGAAACTTCCTAATACTTTGAATAATATACCTGTAAGCACTTTTTAACAATAAAGCTTTTAATTTAGAGGATAAAACGGCGGAATGAAATTAGTACCCTCTATACAAAAATTTCCAAGATGTTTTTCAAAATTTCCTTATAAATATTATGCTAAAAATGTTTGCTTTTTAATCAAAACATCCACCAAGGTTCGAAAAAAAGGGGAAGTTTGATAATGCAGTCGAAATTTGTATAAAGACGAATGTAAAGTCAACATTTTCAGAAAGTCAAATTTTGACAAATAACAAAATTGTGAAAAAAAGATGAATTTTGGGAATGTTGGATTTGGATAAAAGAAGTCAAATTGTACAATAAATTCAATATTTCAAAAGAGAAATTTTGTGAAGACAGATTTTCAGAAAAACTCCCGACACAAGCAAAGGACCTATTTTTAGAAAAAATTGGAGAGAGGAAGCATACCACCCTACCCTACTGTAACCAGATAGTAGGAAAAGAAAACAAGGGACTTTAAAAATATTTTTCCTTAGGACTGGATAAATTACTGCATTCGTTATCTTAATAGATGTTGTACACCACCCATGGACCTCCAACATACGCAATCCTTCAGAGTCCACAGGTTGAGAAATCCCACCTTAGCAGTTGCATTACGATTTCATAAACAATTTCTAATTTAATTGCACACATTCATATTAAAAAAGAAAAGTTTGGATATGCCCAAGATGCAGACATTTGTACAAATTCAACTTCAAACTAAATAAAATAGTTAAACAAAATCTGAACTTACAAGAAAGCTGCAAGCTATTTTACAATTTCTTTACCATGTGGAATAAAGTATAAAAATTAAATGTCCAAAACACTAAACATAAATTGGAAATAAAAATAAATGCATGGTTTTTAAATTTTTTTATTAGTCACAAGTCTAACAAATAAGATGTTTAAATTAGGTGGGACTTAAAAATGTAATTAATGCTTCCATCGAAGTTTCCCAAGAAGCAGCATCAATCTGCAAAAGAAAAATTACACCGATTAATTTGATAATCACACTCATCATTCATACAATACTAACAAGAAAACTTTTTAAGACATAGTAGTAAACAAATTCTGTTCCACATGTACTGGGTATTATAATCGACAATTCTCATTTATTATTCCAAAGTTAATTTTAGCACAAAAATAGATGATAAAAAAAAGCATTAGATGAACTTCCACTTTGATATGATATATTCAATAATTTCAAGCGGTTGCTTTTAATATTTACAAATTTTAAACGTTTGTTCTTTCCCATTATCACAAGAAGCGAGCTCTATTAATATTTTGTTTTACTTGAAAACATAACATAGATGATTGTGAAAATAAAATGTTTGCATGCTTTTAACAAATATATTTGTAAAAATTAGAGTTGTTCCCTGTAACATGTAATAAATTAGGTATTCATGTTACTTTTTTAATAAAAAAAAAAATGAGTTCTTGTTAACATTATAGCCTAAAATAGTGATGATAAAATAAATACTATACAATTTTATAGGTTTTCCGATGTACTGCAATCTTAGACTGCCTCTGCCACAAATCGACAGGACAGGTGGAAATTGCAATTTGCTATTCCCCCAACTAACATGTTAAGATCCTCCAATATAAGGACATTGCACGATAGTCAAGGGATGTTAAATCGTTAAAACTACTAATAAATAAAAGAAGAGTGAACTCACCATTTAACATTTACTTGGACCTCGCACGCATCTTCCTGCGCTTACGCTTTAGCCTTCGCATACGCTTCTTACGCCACTGAAAGAAAAAGTACACTTAAAATCTGGAAAGCAACTCCATCAGGTAGACGCGAAATTATTCAACTCCATCAGGTAGACGCGAAATTATTTCTAGAAAACATGGCAACGATAACCTCAAAGTGACAAGTAAACAGATTCGTTAATATGAATTTAGCGAAAATAATTTAAAATAAATGCAGGAAATATTATCAATGCTTACCTTTGCTCTCATCCTGGTGCTGTATTAAAGAATTTCTAGTATAAAAAACTAGAAGATTCTTGAAATAACAGCAGATTTCTTGCAGCAAGCAAGCTCTTTCGGATGACAGAACAGAATGAAAGAGGATAGATGACGGAAACGAGCTGGTGCGCCCGCATTTCCCCACCACCACAATTGTCAAGGTTTCCAGTGAATACCAACCTTAACTATAAAAATGTCAAAAAACATTTTCGAATAAAAAACAAAATAAAAATTATATTTATGTCAGGATCAGTGGCTTAATTCGTACCTGGCGGTTGCCACTCAAAAATTCTTAATTGAAACAATTTTAGTTCATTTTAGATAAAGGTGCATTAGAGTATGCCATAAAGTATTAAATCAACCCAAAGATAAGTTACTAACTAGAACTATACTCGGTCAAATTTATTTACAAATTAGTAATATTTGAGTGTGTGTGGCAATATTTGCATAAAAGTTCCAATGTTTGCGAACACAAAAGTTCTTAACTTTTTATGGACGGAGCCTTTTTACCAGCTGAGAATTTGCTCATTTGTGGCAATATCCGAAATTATTTCATTAAATAAGGGTAGTTTGTGACAAGTTTAATGACGTCTTAAACTGTTTGTAGAGTTTGCGATTCCAAACAGTGAAAAGTGCACAATTTTTTCAATTGTATTAAAATTTGCTCGAATTGTATTGTCTCGATTAACTCACTGTTAAAATTTGCAATTCTGTTTGCTCATTTTTTTGAACGTGTGGGCTGGAAGGGTCAAATCACTTTGCAAATAAATTTGATCGTGTATGGTTCGCATAAAAAAAAATCACCAACACTAAAGCTGGCTTCACAGGTAGACATTTTGATGATTAATGTGTTGCCCGTATTTCAGGGGTTGCTTGGAAAAAATAATCAAACCAAATGTTTTACATCTTATTTTCATTACCATTATCAACAATTTATAATTTTCAGTAGCAATTACCATAAAATATTTTAAAAAATTCTTTTAAAACTACCGACACTAAACGAAAACATTTAATGACATTTAGGTTAAGGTTTTAAGAACACAGAACATCATCAAGAAATGTCGGAGCGCTGCCACACGACCATGTCTAAATATTATTAGTTCTTGTTGCCTCTTCAAAAACTGAAAAAAAACAAGTGGCAACGTTTTTTAAAAATAACTAATTCTTTAAAGAAATTCCTTCTTTTTAATGATCTTTAAACTTTGAACTTTTCTAGAGACTTTCGTGAAAAAATTAAACATTCAAGTTTAAAATAAAAATGTTTTCGACTAAAATAGAGATTCTGAATCTGTTTTCATAAATTTGGATTGTTTACCATTTTCTCAAAATTCTGCATTTAAATCTGAAATTGTTATTTTTTTATTTCAATTTTAATTCGGTCGAAGTACACTGTCGAACTTGGTGCGTTATTATCCTTATAACACCCTTAGTACCTTAATAACTATAAGATACCTCACAATTTTATCAAGAGACCATTTACATTCGCAGTCGATTTCAAATAAATATGCATAATAGTGGGTCGTAAAGTATTAAATCTAGCTTTAAATAAGTTACTGAAAAATTACCAGAGCTAAGGCTGCCTTCACGCGTAAACATTTTGAATATTAACGTGTTGCCTATATTTCAGGGGTTCTTTGGCAGAAATAACAGTACTAAAAGTTTTCTATATTATTTATACAGGGTCTTCATTAATGTCCGAGTCCCACGTGACCGCATCGCTTCTCTGTCCTAGTGATTTTAATTTCTATAGGTTTGGTGCGAGAATATGACAGGACAATCTAGTGACTAAAAATTCTGACAGTTCATGGGCGTTTTGTGCTTATAATTTATGCCAAATTTTACATTATATAATTATAATTTGTGTAAAATAAAGAAAAAGTTTTTATCAAAACTTTGGGTAAGTTATAAGTACAGCTATTTTAAGGTTGTGCTTAATATTTTACGTGTTTTAGGCTTGGTTTTCTAAACATGCCTTTTACGCCAGAACAAGACGCCTTTATTTTGATGGCGCATTTTCGCAGTAGTACACGGAATCCAAATGAAAGCTGGTCTTACTCATTGCAATCCTGTATTGAACAATTCAACGAAAGGTTTCCAGATGCTGACATTCCATATGATATTTTTAAGAACCACTGATTAGTGCTCATTAAACGTTATGAGGAGAAACATTGCATTTGCAAGGGCAAGTCTACAGGTAGACGACCAATTTTAACAGAAAATGTTGTTGAAAATATTCGACAGCGCATGCAACAAAGTCCTAAAAAATCTATTTCACAGTTATCTATCCAGACAGGTACGTATTATAAATATTGATTTAATTATTGATAACTTTAAAAGCACATACACATTTTTTGTAAGCAATAAGATTTTCATGAAGAAATGTAATGCTGCAACTAAAATTTATTTTCTAATTTTTTTTATAGGTCTGTCAATTGGAACTTGTCACAAAGCATTAACGAAGCAGTTACATATGCATCCCTATAAAATGACTGTCGTTCAAGAGTTAAAACCACCAGATTATAATCAACGAGTTCAGTATTGTCATTGGTTTAATGAACATTTAAACAATAATGATATATTAGACTTGACTTTTTTTTCCGATGAAGCCTGGGTACATTTGTCTGGCAATGTGAATAGTCAAAACTATAGAATTTGGGGTACAGAAAATCCACATAATTTTATTGAAACACCTTTACATCCCCAGAAGATTGGTGTATGGGTAGCAATTTCAAGAAGAAGGATAATAGGACCATTTTTTTTTCGAGACGCAATAAATGGAGAACGATACCGGGCCATTTTACAATAAGCTCTGGAGATTATGCATAATGATGAACTGCAACTTGGATACTTCCAACAAGATGGAGCTACAGCACATACTTCGGCACAAATGTTAAGATATTTGAGAGAATTTTATGATGATCGTTTAATCAGTAGAGGTTTATGGCCTGCACAAAGTCCTGATCTAACACCCTTAGATTTTAATCTGTTCGGTCGCATTAAACATAATGTATTTAATAATCATTTGCACACAATTGAAGAACTAGAAGTTGCAGTTTAGCATGAAATAGACTCTATATCAGCAATTGAACTGCAACATGTTTTTGATTGCATGAAACGTAGCGTAAATTTATGTTTACAAAATGAAGGTGGACACTTTGAACATCTTTAATTTAAAAGAGCCTTTTTTATCAGTAGATGATAATTGTTGGTTGATAATTATTTAAATGTTGTATAGTATATAATTGAAAATGCATATTTCTGTAGAGTAGATACTGTTTTTTTTAACTTTGTTTCTGTTTGGTTTTCTTACATGTAATTGACTCCTTGAAATAAATGAAATGCTAAAATCATTACTGTCTTTTTTTATTTCCAAACTTTTTTCATATTTTATGTAATGGGCAATTAAGTTGCTGAAACTTTTATTCGTATGTAAACACAATTTGAGTTTTTTGTGTCCTGTTCTTGATTATCAGGAAAAAAACCCGAAAACAGATAATTTATTTAATTGTTTAAGACAAGCAGCTGCTCAATCACTTTTTGTTAGATCTAATAAGACGAACTACTCTCCCATTTGACCAAAATTGAAAACTGAAATTGTTTTGCCACGTCTTTCCCCTTGTTTTCAAATTTTTTTTGTTCATAAAAGGTTTTAATAAGTGGCAACTTGTGAGTTCTGTCAATTTTTAATTTTTGGTAGGATTAGTTATAGCGTTCAATTTTAAATCAAACAACTATCGATTGGGCAGCTGTGAAATTAGGCAATTTAATAAATTGTCTACTTTCAAACTTTTTCCTAGTAATTAAGAACAAGCCGCAAAAAACTCAATTAAATTGTGCAGCAACAAACATTCAAAAGTTTTCTATAATTTGTAACCATTGAAGAAGAGTAGTAATACATTATTTGAAACATTAACAGTATTTGCAGTTTTTAAAACAATATTAAAACTATTTAATACCAAATAATATTAAAACTATTTTTCAATATAGCGCAAAAGTTCTTTCACCATTTTACTAAAATTTTCTGAATTTCGAACAAGAGTTTGCAGTCAGTAATCTAAAATTAGTATTCAAAAGACATTAAAAGATGTTACTATGAAACAGTTTCAACCTAAAGAGGTCCTGCTAGGCCTATCAGAAACAATATTCATTTTAGTAAAATGAATATTTTATGTCTACTAACCAATAATCTTAAAGGCCACGTTTAAATATATCTTTATTTAATCCCAGTGCCCCCAAGAATGAAACGCCACTGGCAGGCAGGGAATATTGAATAGCTGATAGTTAGGGATTTTATTATTTATTTTGTGCATAAGTGTATGTTTGGTTGCCTACAAGATCGAGTCACGTGGGACTCGGACATTAATGAAGACCCTGTAGTACCATTACTCATAATTTAATAATTATCAGCAAAAATTGACACAAAACAAAAAAGAATTACTCTTAAAACAACTGATAACCAATCAAAGTATTTAATGATATACAGCTTAAGATTTTAAAAACACAAAACACCATTAAGAAATGTCGCAGCGCTGTCACACGACCATGTCTAAATAATACTAATTCCTGTGGTGGCCACTATGAAATTAAAAGTTCAGTGCCTATTCTGATGCACATTTATCTAAAATCATTGAACTCTATACGAATAGAGTTCAATGTCTAAAATGGACTTTATTTTGAAAACTATAATGTGTGTAGGCAACACATTAAACACTTAATTTTTGTGAGGTCAGCTTTTAATCTTGTTACTTTTTTAGTAACTAATCTAAAATTTGGTTTGAAACTAAAACTCACTAACTATGAACTATTTATCTAAAATGGACTGTACTTCCTGGTTATTCTAAAATAATGAAATTGCAACTAAACAATAATGGCCCTTGAATTAACTTAAAAAGTTACCACCAGTAAAGGCTAACTAATGTGCTGATTGACAGATCGTTGATTGAATATTGAATATATATGTATTCAGTCAACGGACAGATTAACAATCTAAAATTTCAAAAAACGTTAGAAATAAGGACAGTATTCTGTGGTTAACTAACTTTAACAGCTGATTGTCAATTAAAATTCTATGACGCTACTGCAATGGCAAATTTCAAATTGGTAATTTCACTTTCCAAATTAATTGTCTGCAATATCATTTGATGTTTTCGGTTTTAATATGAATGTTTTGCAGATTAGCAATGAATCAAAAACTCCAATCTTTTGACACGTGCCAAATATAACCTCAAAATGGCAACATCTATTCCAATATCTGGTAATATCCCCTAATTTCGCCAAATTTTGGTAGTTAATTGGCCTTATATTTTAGTTCGGAGCTCATCCGGAATCAACTTGAACTTGGGGCCACCTTCCTTTGAACGCCTTGAGCAGTATCCACCAGTGGAGAGTAAAACATGTAAAATGATGAGGTTTAGCCCCGAGGGGCAATATTTCGCGTACCTCAATGGCATGTGGTAAGTCGAAGGCGTGATATTCTACCCTAGTTATTAATGTTGGCGTTTTAGTTTGAAAATTGTGAAAACGGATGATTGGAATGAAGTTGCTGTTATTGAAGGGGTTAAAGCTTATTACATGGCTTTTTCGCCCAAAGGCACATTTTTGATGACATGGGAACCTTTCGTCGTCAATAAGGCAAATCCGCAAGGCGCCCCAAATTTACATCTTTATAAATCCGAAGATGGGGAGTTGGTCGCTAGCTTCGTACATAAAAAACAAGGAAATTGGTAAAGTTTGGTATTTTGTAAGATGTTGTAGTCTAAAATTGTTATTTCAGGGAACCTAGATGGAGTGCAGATGAAAAATTGTTTAGTCATCAAGTAAACAACGATGTCGTGTTTTATGAAGACTACAATTTTAAAAAAATTGTGTCAAGATTGAATTGTTATAAAGTTAGTTCCTACAGTTTGTCGCCTAATGTTGGAACATATTTTGTTCTTTGCCACAATCCAGGAACATCAGGACAACCATCATTTGGAAGGTATGTATGGGCAAATAATTTTTATTTCTTTTATTATACTAATTTTAAGTCTAAATATACAATTTTGAAAAAATATCTACATTCTCAACAAAAAATTTTAATTTTTAAATTTTGGGAGATTTTATGTGTACTCAAAATTGAAATTAAATCCAAAGTTCTTAAATGATTTTGAATTCTTTAGACAAAAACTTAGATTTCCAGTTTTAAATTGAAATATTAAGGACTTCCTAACACATTTTAAGTTTAAACTGGAAATTTAAACAAGAAAAGGAGAAATTTTAGGAAAATATTGGAAATTTGGGAAATAAAAATGTCTATAAAATTGAAATTTAAGGCTGAAATTTTAGAAAAGAGCAATAACTAACTTCAAGTTTGAAATTCGAATTTTAAATGGGAAGTGACATTTTAAGAAAAAATCGAAAATTGTAACCTAAAATTTCAAGTTAAAGTTAGTTAAAACTTTTTGAACAAATAGTAAACATACAATTTTATATTTAAAGTTTGGGGGGAACAATTTTTAAAAAAGACTTGTAAATGGTTGAAAATTCCATTTTAAAATGCAGATGTTATGAATAAAGCAAAACAAGTCGAAGTAAAATTAGAAATTGTAAGAAAAAATAAAATCGAATATCGAAAATTAAAAAATACTTTCTCAAATATTGGGAAAATAGTTGAAATCTATGGAAAAGTTAGAAATCTTTAAAGGGAAGGAATCTAGAAATTTCATGCAAAATTAAAATTTTTATTTAAACCACTTTCAATCAAAACTCAAAATTCATTAATTATAAACTTCAATTTTTCTGTAAGAAAAACAAAAAGTTAAAATTTTGATGGTATTCTTGAATTATTTCATAAATGATTTCCTTTATCATTGCAAAGGCATTTGCATTTCCTTCGAATGTAGATATTAACAAACATCTGAATATTTGTTATATCACTAATTCGTAGTTTACATTTTCAATTTTCATTTTTTCTAAATTTTCAGTGGTAAGCCTTGAGTTTGATTTTTCTCAAAATGTCAACCTTAATCTCAATTTTTTTTTCCCTAATAAACCTGAATATTAATTCTGTTTTCGAAATTTCTGCTTTTAATCGAAATTTTGATATTTTTCTTCTAATTTTAATTTTATTTCATTTTTTTGATTATTATTCGAACTTTTAATCCCAAAACGTCTTGGAAATACATTAAGTTGGAAACTTCATTTTATTTCGCATTTAAATTGGAAATTTCGATATATCCAAAACGTGGAATTTTTTTAAAATTTCAAATTTTTGTAAGCTTCAAATTTAGAACTGCTGAAATTTCCATATTAAAGTCTAATTTTTCAGCAAAAAAAATCGAAATTTCGAGAAAATATTAGCAGTATCACAATCACATCATTTTAAAATTGAAATATCTGGCCAAAAGTCAAAAATCGAATTTTTTAGAAAATTGAAATTCTTAAAATTTCAAGTTTGAAAATGAAAATATTAGAACGATTTTCAGGTTTAAAAAGTCAACATTTGAGAAAAAATAGAATTTTATAACAAAAAATTAATTTACTGTTTCAAGGTTCAGGACACAATTCTAGGATACAAATTTTAGGCCTAAATTTCGAGAATTTGAAAGTTATAGAAATAAAAAATTCCAAAAAAAGTCGAAATTTCAAAAAGAATCCAAAATTTTTGGAAAAATTCGAATTTTCCGGAAAGGGTCAATATTTATGAAGAAAATAAAAATTACAAATGAAAAAACGAAACATTTTATTTAACCTCAAATTTCCGCTTCAGTTAAAACATTTCTACTTCATGATTAAATCTTGAAAGGTAAAAGTCAAAATTTTACTTTTGAAGTCTAATTGCTTGGAAAACTGAAAAATGTCAAAATGTTTAGAGAATCTTTGGAAAGAATAGAACAAACATTTTTCCAGGTTATTTTCGAAATTTTAGGAAAAAGTGAAAATTCAACCTAAAAATCGAAATTTTAAGAAAAAACCAAATTTTTGAAAAGAGGGAACTTTTAAGAAAAAGGTGTCATTTTAGACTACGAATTTTCTAAAATTTTCAGTTTCTCCACCTTCATTTACCTTTTTACAACATTTCTTTTATAAATTCATAAAGTCGGGTTTTTATAGAAATTTTGGATTTTTTCCCAACGTTTAACGTAATCTCTAAATTTCCACGTTTTTTCAAAATTTTATTTAATTCCGGGTTTCTTTCGAGATTTGTTCATTTCAAAATTCGAACTTCAAACACTTAATTTTTATTTTTTTCCTAGAATTTAAATTCTCGATACCACCATTCCTAAATATTTTGACTTTCTCAAAAATGATTCGAAAAAGCGGGATTTTTTAAAATAAATTTCTTGTGTTTTTTTTTGAAATTCCAATTTTATCTCCGAAATTTCAGAAATATCCAGTGTCTAATTAGACATAGACGCATCTGTAACGTATTGTATTTAAATCGTTTGTTTATATGATTCCAGATTATTTAAGTATCCGATATTTGACCCACAACAAACCATTGCCAGCAAAAGTTTCTTCCAAGCGGATAAAGTTGATGTCTTGTGGAATTCCAAAGGAAACAATGCTTTGCTTTTAGCTAGTACTGAAGTTGACAAAACCGGGGGTTCCTACTACGGTAAACAAGGGTTGCATTTTATCGCACTAAATGGACAAACCGCCATGATCACCCTTAGTAAGTTTTCACTAAATTACCACCCAACGTCGCTAACCACCATTTCCATTAGGCAAAGAAGGCCCCATTTATAGCGTCGAATGGTCACCCAAAAGCCAAGAATTTTGCGTAATTTACGGCTTTATGCCCGCCAAAACTACAATATTCAACCAAAAGTGCGAGCCAATTTTTGAAGTTGGTACTGGCGCCCGCAACTCCATCTATTACAATCCGCAGGGTAACATCCTCCTTCTGGGTGGTTTTGGCAATTTAAGGGGACAGGTTGAACTGTGGGAAATGACAAATAAGAAAAAAATCGCGACCTGTGAAGCAGCGGATACGACTTTGCTGCAATGGGCGCCCGACGGTGTTCATTTTTTGACAGCGACTACAGCTCCTAGATTGCGAATTGGGAATGGGTACAAGATTTGGCACTACAGCGGGACGTTGCTGCATGAGAAGCTCTCTCAGGGGGAGGAACTTTACGACGTCAGTTGGAAAAATTATCCTAAATATACATTTAAAGAGCCTGTCATTACCAACGTTAAAGTCGAAGGCATCGAATCGAAGCAGCCAGTTGCTTCTAAAGAGGCGTATAGACCACCTGGCGCCAGAAATCGGACTGTCAATTTCCGACTTCATGATGACGATGAGGAAGCCCACAGGCCGGGTAAAAACCCTTTATTTTTGGAATCCTAGCTTAAACTCAAAACTTCAACTCTAATTTTAAAATTTCGATTTTAATTCTACTTTTAAACTCAGAATTTCAGTCTGATTTGTCTTATTTGAAATTCGAATTATCGGGCCTAAAAGCAGTTTTGAAATTTACTTTATTTCCCAAACCTTTTCTTTCTTTCAAACTGTTGGGTTCAGTCTTCAAACTTTTTATATCTATGAATTGATTAATTTATTAAAAAACCCATTTTTCACAGATTAAAGCTGGAATTTTCAGAAAATTTGATTTTTAACTTTAATCTTTACATTTCAAATTTAAATTGAAAATTTTGACTTTAACCCCAAAATTTCAACTTAAAAATTCATTTTTAAAATTTTAATCCCACACATACAGTCTAAATTGTGGGAAAAAAATAATTGTGCTAAAAAGGACGAAATTTTGATAGTAAAGTAAAATTTCAAAAACAGATTCTCTAAATTTCGCCCAAAACTGGAATTGTTAAAATTAAAATTGTTTTTTGACTTAATCTATGCATTTCTAACAAGAAATTTTGACTTTAACTTCGTCATTTTAACTTTAACTTCGTCATTTTAACTTTAAAACTCGAAATTTTAACTTAGACATTCAATTTTAAAACCTAAATTGCACAAGAAAGTGCAGATTACAAAAATTATGTTCATGATACGAAAAATGAAATTTTGAAGTTAAAATCGGTTTTCAACTTGAATCTCCACATTTTGGAAATTTTGACTTAAACCTCGCAATGTCGATTTTTAAACTCGATGTTTCTGCTAATAAATTCAATTTTATGTCCCAGTGGTTCCGAAAGGGGGACATATATGTCCCATGAGGCTTTTATGTGCTCTGTTGGGTCAATTTTAACCCAGAATAATTGGTATTTTTTTAAAAAATACCAATATATACCAACAAATAACGATTTTGGGTTAAAATTCACCCAAGAGGGCACCTCAAAATCTAATGGGACATATATCGACCAGTGGTCAAAGGGTTAAAATTTAAATTCCATGAACAAGTCCGAATATTACTTTTTACTAACATTGAAATTCGTGTGTGCAGGTGGAGATTCCCCAATATCTAAGGCAGCCCTTAAGCAGAAAAAAAAGCGAGAGGCTAAGAAAGCTAAAAAAACGGAAGAACTCGGTACAAAAGATAGTTCATCATCTGTCGCCAGTAACTATCAAATTACGTTAACAGGAGATCCAGAGAAGGATAAAAAATTGAAAAATCTAAAGAAGGTAGTATATATTTTGTGTTTTTGCCAATCTAAGTGGAATAATTTCAGAAACTTGATGCAATTGAAAAGTTGAAAGAGCAGCAGGCCCAGGGTAAAACTTTGGAGATTAATCAGTTATCTAAAATCAAAGGTGAAGCGGATTTGATAAAAGAACTAGAACAACTTCAGATGTGATCATTTAATTTTTTAGTCATCATTAAATTTATATAATGTCACTTATTTGTTGAAATCTTTGACACATTGTCTGTGGTGTCGCTTATATTTTTAAGAGAAAATATATATTGAAGTAATTTTATTGTTTTAATAAGTCTGAAATCCTTCAATCAAGTGGAGACTTGACGAGAATTAAAGGTTTTTTGAAAAAAATTGACATTTTAATATTTTAAATTTTAGATACTGAAACTGAAAATGTTGGGATGTATCAAAATGGAAAAAATAGACTACACTAAACTAAAAAACATAGTTCGAATTTCCAGTTTTGCTCAAAATGGAGAAAAAATGGAAATTTCTAAAATTATGTAGCAGCTATTTCTTGTCAATTGCTTCTTGCTTGGTTCCATTTTGACCGATTTGCGAACGTGTAACAGTTCCTAAGTAGCAGGTACTCTTTGTAGGTTGCTGCTAGTTCTGCACCATTCCATTCTGACTTTCAGTATACTGTGACTGCGATATGTAATTGCCTAACGCATATTCATAAGAAGTAACAGTGACAACAGTAGCAGCTATTTAAAACTGTTACTTGGTTGCAACAGAAGTAACTCGAAACTACTACTTGTAAATAGCAGTTTTGCCCATCATTACAGGGTTTCAAACTGGAGTTCAAACCAAAAATAAAAACCTTTATTTTTTCAGAACTGAACGGAAAAAACTATCGCTTTATTTCAATTCAGTGCAGATTCAAAAGTTCACATTAACACAATCTCCCTTAACTTTAATTTAAATTTTGGACTTAAAATCTCAAGTTACAACCTAAAATATTGTTACTTTATTATTATTATTGTTTACTGTTATCTTCTGAGGCTTTTTTGAAATTTTGACCTTTTTATTAAAACTCCGCATTTGAATTTTCACTAAATTTTATTTTGTGTTTTAGGATATTAGCCTTCAGTTTAAAATTTTGACTTTCTAAAAATATTGATATTTAATTTTCGATTTTTCAACATTTATCCCAAGGTTTAAATAGAAATTATTGTCAGTTTTATAGTTGTTTTTCTAATTTAAACTTTTTTTCAAAATTCCCGGTTTGCACTTCCTGTTAAATGTTTTAATTACTAATTTTGAATTTCGTTTTTAAATTCAAAATTTTGATTTTTTATGATAATTTTGTCTATTTGAAACTTTATCTTTAATTTTGAAATGGCGTGTTTTTTTAAATCTCGACTTTTTTCATAATTCTACACAGTGGCGGCTAGTAGCTAAAACTAGAGGGGGTGCTGCGATGGCGTTTGTGTTAAAATTGTGTCAAAGCAAATGAGTTCAAAAAATTAATAACATAAACCACCTCTGTTGCTTCTCAATGAACCTTCAATAGAAATCTCAACTCAAGGAAAATCCGAAAATGCAAAATTTCGAGCAAAAATTGGAATTTTGTGATTAAATAATGAATTTTATCTGTTTTTTAGAAACTTTCCTGAGCTTGAAATATACAGGGTGAGTCACTAAGCGGGAATCGGTCTTTGGTAGGCGTATTATTCAAAATATCGAAAAATGTTTTGAATAAAAGTTGTTCGAAATAAAGTTCTCCATAACTTAAAATTATTGTCAAATATGGCGGCCTTCCGGTTGCATCGGAAATGAACACAACTTTCTTATTTTAAATAGAACACCCTATGTATTTTTACCTTTTTGGATTCCTTGTTAAAAATGAATATGAATTTATTAAGACGACATAGGCCCTTAGTTGAACCATTTTCGCGTAATTTAATTTTTTTGGTTAAATTTGACGATTTCGGAGCTTGACGCCATTAACAATATTTTCCAAACGCAATGACTCAGAGTTGTGTGGCATACGGTTTTGGATTCAGGAAGAAATGGAGTATTTGTTTACGTCTTTGCTGTTAGCAAGATTTCTTAAATTTCTTCACATCCGTAGACTCAATTCTTCAGTTGTTCAAACATGCATAATTTAATTTTTTCAAATAGAACCACCTATCTTGGATTATCTTATCGGATGCGAAATTAAATTACCTCTTTTTTGGTACCAGGTATTGCCACCTCCGTCCAATAATTTTTGAGAAATTTAGAATTTTCTAAAAATTTTAATTAATTTCGTATTATCGCGTTAGCCCTGGATGTCGCGGTTTTGTTTCGTCTCGTTGGTCCTGCAAATGACAGAAAATGTTTTTCGAACAAGGATCGGTTGATGTGGTTTACACTTTACATTTTTTAAAGAAAATTATTTTTTGAAAACTAGGTCAATGGTTAGAATAAGGCAAACACAATGGCCCAAATATTAATTATGAACTAAAATAATTAAAATTCAAAAAAATAAACAATTTTATTAGAGTTTGTAACATGTAGGTATGCCCAACGGTTTGTCGACCAGAGATGTTCTAATTTAGTGGCATCCTTCAGGTTGTAGCTAACTGGAAGTACAGAATACGAGAAAAAGGGGCGTAGAAAACCAACGGCGCATGAAGAAAACCAAGTTTCAGGCTGCTGCTGTCCAATGTCCGCACTTAAGAACCAGAGGAATAAGTGTGACATTACAAATAGGCCAAAAATCGGTTTCATGATTGTTGTCTAAGAACAAGTTTCATCCGTATCACACCTAGCTAGTGCAAGAACTCAATCAAGCTGACTAACAATCGATGCAGTTGTGTGAATGGACGTTACATAATCTGCAGGAACAAAATGACCGTTTCGGACATTGTACTATTTACCGACGAATGTACAAACATTTTTTAAGAACCGCTTCGTAGGAAGGAAACGATACACCACGATACTGAAAATCATCATTGGATTTCAGTGTAAAGCATTAAAGAAAGTAAATAAACAATAAACAAATCGGTAACAGTAAGTTGCAACAAATATTAAGAAGAATACATAAACAATAGGAATAATAACATTAAATTAAATGTTCAACATAACCACCAGCTTCACGATGGCAAATGCCCAGTCTCTGTAGCAAGGAATTATTCACATCCACCAAGACGTTTTCATTGATATTTTGGAAAGCAACACGAACCCGGTCTATCATGTCTTCTCAGGTAGTTGGTGGTTCCTGGTACACAACTTGCTTAACATGACCCCACAAGAAAAAGTCTTGCTTAGTTAAATCCGGTGATCTTGCGGGCCATGCCACTGGACCTCATCTTCCTATCCACTTTTTAGGGAATTGTGTATTGACGAACTCCCTTACATCCCTTCCATAATGTGCTGGTGCCCCATCATGTTGGAACCACATTTGTCGTACGACAGCAAGAGGCAAATTGTCTATCATTTCGGGCAATTGATTTTGCAAAAAATGCAAGTAATTGTTGGCATTCAAATGTTCATTGAAGAAGTGTGGTCCGACAACAAATCTTCCTATGACACCACCCCAAACATTCAGAGACCACCTATGCTGATGGTCTAAGGGCCTTATCCAATGAGGATTTTCAGTGTGGTAGTAATGGGAGTTGTGTCTTCCCACGAAGCCGTTCTTATGAAATGTACCTTCGTCGGTAAATAGCACATTGTCCAGTCATTTTGTTCTTGTAGTTTTCGTAACGCCCACTCACAAAACTACATTCGGTTGTTGAAATCAGCTTGATTGAGTTCCTGTACTAGCTGGACACGATACGGATGAAACTTATTTTTACGCAAGATTCGTGAAACCGAGGTTTGACTTATTTGTAATTCCGTGCTTATTATTCTGGTACTTAAATGCGGATCTTGGACAACAGCAGCCGCTACTAAAACTTGGTTTTCTTCATGCGTCGTTGGTTTTCTACGCCCCTTTTTCTCGTATTTCGTACTACCAGTTCGCTCAAACCTCTCTCTCAATTTAGCGAATGCCGCTGAATTTGGATGTCTCCGATCGGCAAAGCGTTGGGCATAAATTCCTGAGGCAAGAAATTGATTTCTGTCAGCACTGCCCAAGGCGTAAACCATATCGACCAATTCTTCTTGAGATAACATTATCTTTCAGTACTAATACCAAGACCTCGCGACAACAATGAGATAAACTGTCAGTTATTGCCGGACAAACGAGACGAAACAAAACCGCGACATCCAGGGCTAACGCGATAATACGAAATTAATTAAAATTTTTAGAAAATTCTAAATTTCTCAAAAATTATTGGACGGAGGTGGCAATACCTGGTACCAAAAAAGAGGTAATTTAATTTCGCATCCGATAAGATAATCCAAGATAGGTGGTTCTATTTGAAAAAATTAAGTTATGCATGTTTGAACAACTGAAGAATTGAGTCGACGGATGTGAAAAAATTTAAGAAATCTTGCTAACAGCAAAGACGTAAACAAATACTCCATTTCTTCCTGAATCTAAAACCGTATGCCACACAACTCTGAGTCATTGCGTTTGGAAAATATCGTTAATGGCGTCAAGCTCCGAAATCGTCAAATTTAACCAAAAAAATTAAATTACGCGAAAATGGTTCAACTAAGGGCCTATGTCGTCTTAATAAATTCATATTCATTTTTAACAAGGAATCCAAAAATGTAAAAATACATAGGTTGTTCTATTTAAAATAAGAAAGTTGTGTTCATTTCCGGTGCAACCGGAAGGCCGTCATATTTGGCAATAATTTTAGGTTGTGGAGAACCTTATTTCGAACAACTTTTATTCGAAACATTTTTTGATATTTTGAACGATACGTCTAACAAAGACCGATTCCCGCTTAGTGACTCACCCTGTATATTTTTTAAAACTGATATTTTTTTTTCTTTTTAAATATAAACATTTTGAGAAAAATGTCGAATTAAAACTCAAAATTAAAGAAGTAGTAACAAAAATTTCTATTTTTAAAATTGTTCGTAGATTTAAAACAAATTTCGCAAAAAAACTTGCAGTTTAATTACAAATAAAGTCCCAAAATGTGAATTTTAATCATAAAGGATCGATTTCAAGTTGAAATATTTGATCTTTGAAATTTCTCTGGGAACTTCAAAATTACTAGAAAAAATTTAAATTAGAAGATTAAATTGTCAATTAATTTTTTTTTAGATGTTGACTATTCGAAATTTTGACTTTTCTAGAAATGTTAACTCATTTTTGAAAATTTCAATGAGTCCTACTTTAAAAGTCGAAATTTTGAAAATCTTTTTGACAATCAATTTATTTTTAAAATTTCTTTTTTTTTTCATTGACTCCGACACTGCTATTTTTTAAAAAATTTTATATACAAATAACAAATTTCAACTTTTTTCTAGAAATTTTTACTGATTTTTCTCCAAATTTTAAGGTTAATCTTTAAATTTCAATCTCTTTTTTTATCGAAATTTGATGAACTTGACAATTCCAAGAATAAATTTACCAAATAAAAACAATAGTTCTAAAAAAATTGGAAATTTCGATTTAGAATGTTCTTCGGATCCACAATAGTGGTAAGTTTTTTTTAGCAAAAAATCAAATAGTAAAAGAAGTTTAAATTTAGAAGGTTCATTTTTTCTTGAAATTCAATATTTTTCTCAAAATTGAAAATAACTTGTTTTAAATTTCTTCGTTTTTTTCTCAAAATGTTGACATTTTTGGAGAAATTTGAGGATTCTTTTCTAAACATTTTTTATATATGAAGAATATATGAGAGCCATCACTAAACACGTACTTAATCAATTTTAAAAATGTTAACCCCAAGCGAGGTGAAAAAGAATATTTAATTGGACACTGAAATTTAAAATTTTTTTACAAACAAAAAATTGGGTTTTGAAAAACAATTTTGCTCGAACAAGGCAACATTTAAAAAGTTCAAATTTTCGAAAAATTAAAAAAAAAATTTTCGAAACAAGATGCATTTTTAAGTCCTAAGGAGGTGACAAACGGTATTATTGAATATTAAATAATGTCAGCACTTTCTTTTATAAGCTAAAATTTAGGTTTTCTAAAATAATTGTGTGTCAACAAGAGAAAATTTTGAAATGTCGAAAGTTTCAAAAAAATTGATAGTTAATATTTTGAAACACTGTAAAATGTTTTAAAAAAGTCGAAATTTTTAAAAAGTGTCGAAATTTTTACATCAATACGAAATTTTAAAAAAGATCCAGATTTTCAAAAAAATCGAAATTTTTTAAAAAAAATTTCAAATGAGTCGAAATTTAAAAAAAAGTCGAAATTTCGAAAATAAGTCGTAACTTTCAAAAGAAAAGTAAAAATTTCGAGAAAAGATCGAAAAATAAATGGCATATTTAATAAAAATGAAAATCGTCAAAAATTAAATTTTTGCAAATTTTGTAAAATTGAAATTTTCCAAATTTTGGAAAAAAACACCACATATATATATTAACTGAAGTAAATTTACACTTCATTTTGAGGGTTCCTACACATGCATACCCCTCTAACCTTAACTATTACATAATATTCTTATTTAATTACATTTTATTCCTACTTCGGTTTGCCGTATGTTCCTAGTCTAGTCTAGTTTCTAACCTACATTTAATCTGCCTAACCTACCCTTCACCTTAACCTAATCTAACCTATTTAACCTAAAGTTCTAATCTAACGTTCCTCCTCGCGTTGTCTCTTTTTCTTTCCTCTTGCGTTACGTCTAAGGCTGGGTGCTCAATCCCCCAGCTTGTGCCATGTCAAGGTACTCGATCCCCTTGACTTCGGATGGTTCCAGGTCAGAACTTGGAGTTCGACGTAGGCTTCCTCCTATATTGTCCTATTCCGCTTTCTCGTAGATTCATTTCCCAGGTACTCGATCCCCCGGTACTCGATCCCCCGGTACTCGAAATCTATTGTTCCTCAAATGAGGACTTGAGTTCGTCAAGCTTTCCAGCGGCTTGGTTCAGAACTTCAAAGAAATTTGGGTTCCGAGCCGCTTCATCAATCTCCTCGATACTTCTTGGCCAGAGCACTCCCTTTCTTATCGCTAGTTGCTCTGTTCTGTTCCTCCATTCCTCCCGATTCCTGCATACGAACATTACATGATCAGCATCCTCGGGCTCTCCGCATTAAAAAAAAAAAAAAAAAAAAAACACCACATCAGAATAGTAGAAATTAACAAGAGAAAAATTCAAAATTCGTGAAAAAAATCAAATTTAAAATAAAAATCGAATTTTCTAAAAGGGGGGCAAAATTTTGAAAGTTTCAACATTTAAAAAAAGTTTAAATTTGCACAAAAAGTAAATATTTTAATAAAGCCGTAAGTTTTCAAAACAGTAGAATTTATGGAAATTTCAACATTTTCATAAAAAAGTTAAAGTTTTTGAAAAATGGTCGAATTTCAAAAAATAAATTGTGAAATGCTGAAATTTTTGAGGTTGAGATTTTGAAATTAAATCAAAAATGTCGGAATAGTCGAAATTCTCACAAAAAATCAAAATTTTTAGGAACATCCCAACGAAATTCTTAACAAAAGTGGAAATTTTCAAATAAAGTCAAAATCCTGAAAAAGGTCAAAATTTTAAAAGATTCCAATTTTCGTAGAAAGAAAATCGAAATTTCGAGAATAAATTTAAAATATCTGTAGAAAAAATCGAAATTTTAGGAAAATAATCCATCGGTTATTATTTCTTTTTTAGAAAAATATTAAAATGCGGAAGCAATGGAAAATGTTCCTAACATTTTTTCGTTTCTTTCCAAAATCTTGACATTTTTATAACAATGTCAGAATTTATTTCTAAAAGTTGTTAGTCAAAATTATAAAATAAACTTTGAAGTGTCAAAATGCCTTGAAAAAACCTAACATTTTTAAAAGCAAATTAGAGGAACATAAAAAATCAGGAGAAGTTGAAATTTCCGGAATAAATTTAAGAACACATATTGCTGGAAAAGTAGAAAATTCGAGAAAATTTATTTATATAATATATTAAGAAAAATAGAAAATTTCCAAAAAACTTTCCCAACAAAAAAAATTAAAATATTAGAAAAAACTAAAAATTTTTCTACAATACAGTGAAAATTGCGAAATCAAGTAAAAACTGGAAGATTTGGTTTTATTTTTTTCAGAAAAATAGTAAAATGCGAGAAGAGTTGGATTTAGATTGTTCCTTGAAATTTTCATTATTAATTTTGACACTTTTAGAGAAATTGAACCTATTTTTTGCAATTCTTTCTCGAAATATTGATCTCTTCTTCAAAAGTTTACAAAAATTAGTTTCTGAAAATGCGTTTTTCATCAAAATTAGAAATAAAATAGATTTTAGAAGATCGTAACATGAAAGAAAGATGAAGTTTCTATAAATGAAATCAGAGAAAATTTAAAATTTCTTTAAAAAAGTGTTTAAGGAAAAGTCTTCAAAAAAGACCAACATTTTGAGAAAAAACTTGAAAGCGGAATTGGGAGTGCTGCAGTTACTCAGTGCATATACGCGAGCCGCCACTGATTCTACATTTTTACTTTTATCTAAAATTTGCAATTTTTTCTAATAGAATTGTTGATTTCTTTTGAAAAGTTTTACATAAATCTGCAAATTTTACAAAAATTTTCGAATTTCAATCTCCATTTTTTTTGAAACTTGGATTAGAAATTTAATATTTATACATTTCTCGAAATTTCAGCACAAATCGAAATTGTAATTTTCAACTTTTGGACTGACTTAATATTTCGAAATTACTCGAAATATTTCCTTTCATCTAAAATTTTGATTTTAGAATAAAATGGCTCTGTTACAACTTTGTAACAAAGCATTGCCATGTTTTTCATAGAAGGTAAGGAAACAGCTTTCTATGCAAAATGTAATTTTTTTCGTAATTCGAGTTTTCATGGAAATTTCCAACAAATTTCCAATTTCCCCAACTTTCTAAGTTTTTAGTTTCATTAATTTTCCTTTCAAAATCTCCACGACGACCTTTCCTAAACCTTTTTTATCATGCCCCGGTTATTTTTATGCTTCCCCTTCGTGACCCATCAGATTTTGTTATAATCTTAAAACTTCGTTTTCTTCTCAAAATTTCCACCTTCATTGCGCAGCTAGAATTGAAAATTTCATCTTTTTTGGAATTTTTTTATTTTTTTTTCTCAAAATTTAATCCAAAAATTTTACCTCCAAATCCGGAATTGAAATTTCAAGGTTTGACCTCTTTAATCTTAAAACTGGATTTTTCCATTATGCTGAGTTTCTGTTAAAATGTCGATACTTTTCTGAAACTTTTTCGAATACATTTATATTTCTTTGGATTTTTCTAAAAAGTTGACTTTAAGATGGGAATTGTTTTTCAAAATTTCCCTTAATATCGCTTTTAATGTTCAGTCAAAATTTCAAGAAAAAATGTAAAATGTTTTAATATTATAGGTTAAAGAAGAAAATAAGGTAAAACTTTAGAGAGGAAATTTGAAATGTTAAAGCTTTTCAAAAAATTCTCAATTTAGATTCCCATTTTTTAAGTTTAATCTAAAATTTTGATTTTTTTGTATTTCGACTTTTTTGCAAAGGTCTGGACTTTGGAAATCGTAAGATTTTTTTGTTAATTAAAGTTAAATTGTTCTTTTATATTTATTTTTTCCAACACAATCGTTTATTTATTATTTTATTTTTCGAAATTTCTGATCGAAATTCTGTGATATAATAAAATTTTTAAAAAAATGTTCGAAATTTTCGCACGAATTCGAAATTTCGGCATAAATTCTATTAACAATTCAAAATTTTGAGAAAAATTAGAAGTTTTCGGAAATTTTTTAATTTTGAAAAAAATTAGAAATTTTTGGAAGTATTCGAGATCTTGGAAAAAACTGGAACGAGAAATTCAAAATTTTGGGAAAAATTTGAATTTTGGGGAAAAAAATTGAAATTTTGGAAAATATTCAAAATTTTTCAAAATTATTCGAAATTGTTTGGCACATAAAAGAAATTTTGAGAAAAATTTTAATTTTTTAGACGATTTTGAAATTTTGGAAGAAATTCGTATTTTTAGAAAAAAACCGACAATTTCGAAATAGATTCAAAATTTTGGAAAAGTCGAAAGAAATTGCGCAGAACACAATTTTGGAAAAATTTGAAAACTTGGAAAAAATTTGACATTTTGAAAAAAACAAATTTTCGAAAGAATTCAAAATAACAAATTCGAATTCTTAGAAAAATATTAAAAAACCTAAACAAACTTACAATTTTGAAAAATATTTGCGTTTTTGGAATTAATTCAAAATTTTCGGAAAAATTCAAATTTGGGAAAATATTGGTGATTTTGGGAAAATCTCGACATTTTGGGAAAATTTAAAATTTTGAATAATTTTCGAAGTGTTTGAAGAATATTCGAAATTTTTTAACTCGAACCAAAAATTTTCAGCTAAATTTTAAATTTTAGAAGAACGTCGACATTTTGGAAAGAACTCGAAATTTTGGGCAAAATTTGAAATTTTGGAAAAAATTCGCATTTTTGGGATTAATTTTGAGAAAAACTCGAGATTTAGGGTAAAATTCAAAATTCTGCAAAACTTTCGAATATTTTGAAAAATAGTCGAAAATTTTTGGCATGGACAAAAAAATTTGAGAAAAATTTGAAATTTTGGAAACAATTTAAAATTTTTGATAAAATTTGCATTTTTGAAGAAAATTCGATAATTTCAGAAAAATTCGAAATTTGGGAAAGTCGAGAAAGAAATTGTGAAAAACGAAATTGAAAAAATTTGAGAGCTTCGAAAAAATGTGAGATTTTTGGAAAAAAACGAAATTTTGGAAAGGACTCGAGATGTTGAATTAAATTCAAAATTTGAAACAAATTCGAATTTTTAGAAAAATATCAGAAATTTTGGCACAAATTTGAAATTTTCGGAACAATTCGCATTTTTGAAATTAATTCCAAATTTTCGGAAGAATTCGCGAAAAATTTGAGCTCTTGGAAAAGATTCGAAATTTTGGGAAAAATTAAAAAATTTTGGAAAAAGTATTCGAAATTTTAACAAAATTTAGAAGTTTTGGTAAAAATTCGAAAACTTGGGAAAAATTTGAGGACTTAGAAATTTTGGAAAACATTCAAAATTTGCAAAATATTTGAATTTTTTGACAAATGTTCGACATTTTTTAGGACAGATAATGAATATTGAGAAAAATATGAAATTTTGGACAAAAATCGCATTTTTTGAAAAAAATCCGAAGATTTAGGTAAAATTCGAAATTGACTCCAAATATTGAAAAAAATTCGGAATTTTGGCAGCCAAAAAATTTGTGGAAAACAATGTTTTTAAAGATTTGGAAAAATTTCGAAATTGTAGGAAAATTCAAAAATTGGGACAAATTTTTTAAATCTAATATCGACTTTTAAGTTTTTTCTTGAAATTTAGAAATCAGGTATTATAATTGGGTTTCTTTCAAAGAATTTTTCACCATTTCCCTCAAAATTAAATAAAAAAGTCGATATAAATTTAAAAATACGAGCTTAAACTTGGAATTTTAGCCTTTTTATTATGACTCGAATATTTCAATTCTTGATATACTTCTTTCGGGATTGGACCGTATCAAAGAACTACTAAAAGTTTTCGACGTTTCGCCCACCAACGTAGGGGGCTTCTTTAGGAACAAAGAAAAGAAACAATAAATAAAAAGGGAATATGCAAAAATGAAAGAATGAAAAATCCAATTTCAATTTCACTTTTTCCTGTAAATTTTTGAATTTCGACTTTACGCCTAAGGTTTTGAAATGTTTAGCATATTTTAGAAATTTTGTTTTAAAATTTAATTTAAACTAAATTGTTTGTTGTTGGGAGTGTTTTCTCAAACTTCGGTGTTTAAATTTTAAAATCAAAACTTGAGAATATTGTTAATTTCTAGTTCTTTGTTTCCGACTTTTTTTTTGAAACTTTCCAGTTCAAAAATTATATTATTTTTAAAATTTTAACTGTAAAAACAAAATAGGTAGGTATCGAGTTAAACCTCGAATTCGTTTTATAAACGATTTATTCTGAGAATTTGTTTTTTGTTAAAAGTTGAATTTAAACTTTAAGTTTCGGCCTATTTTGGATCGATACCAAAACTGCGGCTGAAACTCATTTTTTGGCCAAAATAGAAACCGAAACTTTGGTCAGTCTAGGTGCCGATTCAACAGCCAGTACCGTGTTGTATTACGAGTAGTTTTGTGGTTGTATCTTGCGGTGCATCTCCACCGATGTTTACGAACATCCAAAACCTGTTCCCAAAATATAAACCAGTACATATCTTTCGATGTTACCAAAGACCAGCGAGAATTTTGGCGAACACCACGCGAACAGACCAACGCTATTACACGAGCTGTGCACAAACTCTAGTGGATATGCATCATTATGTGGTAAATAAGTACATGGATATAAATTATAAGAAAAGACAAAAAATTGAGTACAAAGTTGAAATCTTGAATTTCAAAATTTCATGTTTTAAACTCAATTCAGATTTCAAACCTCAGCTTGAAGTTACTCCTTAGCTGAAGCTTCGGTCGATTTTAGGCCAACCAAAATTTCAACGGACACTGAAACTTTGGCTAGTCTAATCAAAACACAATCAACTTAAAAATACATTTATTAAATACAAAATTTTAAAAACATTGCAATAATATTTCAACATTTTAAGTCTTTTTTCTTGTTTCCCTGTCTGGTTTCCGTCTACTACTATCCCTAGTTTTTTCTCTGTGTTTCTCTTTTGAGATGGTTTCTGAATTGTAGCGCTCTCTCGAACTGGATCTCCGCTTTTTCTCATGACGTCTGCTTGATTTGTCTTTATCTTCTTCATTTCTCTTGTTTTTATCCTTTCGGGTAAGATCGTCGCGTTTTCGATCTGCTCTTTCAGAACTTCTATTTCTAGGTCGTTTGTTCTTCTCCTTTATTTCGTGGTTTTTGGTTCTAGGTTTTTCCTTCTTTTTGGATTTTTCACCTTCTGCAATTATAAGTGAAATGAGATTACACTGACGTCTGTTTATAACAAACTTTAAGGGACTAAAGAATCGATTCGTTATAAGTTATAAGCAAAGTTCTTATTAAAGGATAAATGCTAATTAACTAACTTATAATAGCCCTTGTCATACCCTACTTGGTTCGCTATAAGCAGATTCATTATAAACGAACATTATAAGAAATAAGTTATTTTTGAAAAGGTGACCTACCAGAGCTACTGTCACTAGAATCACTGGAGCTCGAACAACTGCTGGTGCTGGTGCTATCGCTACTGCTGCTGCTGTCACTACTGGTAGAATCATTTGGTACTGTAATGGTAGGCGTTTTGGGAACATTCTTGAGATGTTCTCTTAGTTCATCTGTTAGGCCACCCAATCCAATTGAGGTGAAGAAGTTTATTGAAAATCGCGTATTTTTGGGATTATCTCTTGGGAAAAGTCCGGTAAAATGTTCCTGCATTGTTCTAAAAAGAAAAAAGGTCATTTATAAACATGAATATTGAATTACATTTTCAACAGCAAGAATAGTTCTTTCCTCACATCTGATTTATGTCTGGGGAAACTATTTTTTCCCTAAAAAAATGACAAGTTCAAAATTTCAAATAATTTTTCAGAGTATCAAGTTTAAACTCGAAATTTGCTATTTAAATTCATAATTTTTATATTACTATTAATATTATATTGGTTATTTTTGCAAATTTCGAGCTTTTAAAACTTGGACTTTTTTTGACTCTTACTTTTTCCCCAAAATTTCAAATTCAAAATTTGACTTTTTCTAAGAAGTATATTTATTTCTCGAACTTTAGGCATTGGTCTTTCGAGTTGCACCTAAATATCGACAATTTTTAAAATATTTTTAAGTATTTTCACAAACTTTCTTTGTTCTTTTAATTTTGAGTAAATACCTTTCATGTTTTTTCCTAAAATTTTGTTTACAAACTCAAAATATGTGGTAAAAGAGTCAGCATTTCTATGTCAATGCTTACTTCTAGATTTTGAGTAGATGTATCAAAATATCAATTTTTTCTGAAATTTCAAGTTTCAAGTGATTTCCTCAAAATCTTATTTTTAACTCAAAATTCTGATTTTTCCAATGTTTTAATTTTATTTGTAGAACTTTCACTTTGAAATCCAAATTTCGATTTTTTTCTGGATACTTTTCTATATCAATTTTCAACGACATTTCGAATATTTCATCAACATTCAGTTTTTCTTAATTTGTTTATCAGAATTTCGTCTTTAAATTTGAAACTTCAATATTTTCTTAGGATTGTGGTTTTCATTTAATAAAATTCAAATTCATTTTCGAAATTTCAACATCTCTTTTAAAAACCCTGTGTAAACATGAAAACTCAAGTTTTTCGAAATTTTGACTTTAAACTTAAAATCTAGATTTTTTAAATGATTTTCATTCTAAAATTTTGAACACAATAACAACAAACTGTCAACTTTTTTTCAAAATTTCGAAATCTTTTTAATTGGGATAATTAGATAAATTTGGCGTATTTTATTAAAATTCCCGTTTTTAATTTTTGCTGTTTTCCTCAGACTTTAAGCTCAAAATTTAAACATTTTGCAGATTTTGGTCTTTTTTCAAAATTTCGGCCTTAATCTCGAAATTTCGACTTTTTTCTCGAGATTTAGAACTTGAACACAAAAACTTAACATTTTTTTGTCAGCATAACTTGTGAGACTTTTAAAACTTCAATTATATTCTAAAAATGCTCGTTTTTACCTTTTTCCATAACATTTTGATAACAACCTCAAAATTTTGACTTTTTTTTACAGATTGTGACAGTTTTCTTTAAATTTTCGTCTTTAGGAAATTTTGAAGTTTTTTTTCTTGAAATTTTATGTTTAAACTGAACATTTCTTTATAAACTTTATACTTTTGTTTTCATATTTTCTAAAATGTGGATTGCAAATAAAAATTTTTGAGATTGTTTTTGACATAAATTAGTTTCTTCGTGAACTTGTTGAAATCTTTCATTAAATTTTGTCAATAAATCAATTCTCACTTTTTCAAGTTTTTTTAGAAGTTTGAAGTATTTCTTAAAATTCCAATATTTTTTACACCTTGTTATATATTTTTTCAAATTTCATGCAATATTTAAGAATTTCGACTTATTTAAATTTTGAACGTAAAGTCTAAAACTCTCGATGACTATCTCATAAAAATTTAGATTTTTTTTCCACCAATTATTGGTTATTCGAAACATTTTCCAAAATTTACATTTCCACTTCTACTTTTTCCTCAAAAATTGGGACTTCTACCTCAAAATTTCAGTTTTTCCTGCGATATTAATTTTTTGATTTCAAATTTTGATCTTTATTTCGAATTACGACTTACCTTAGGAATCCCAAGTATAAAGCCAAAAACGAATAATTTTTTTTTTAGAAATTGTAATTTTAAGCTCAAACTTTTGATTATATTCCAACGATTTTGATTTTTGTTGCAAAATATTGACTTAATCACAAAATGTCATGTTTTCCTTGAAAACGACTTTAAACTTGTAATCTAGACTTTTTCTAGAAATTATAACTTTTTTGACAATTCGACTTAGGATTTCCAACTTTCGACCTTTTTACTGAATTTTGAGTTAAAATTCGAAGTTAAAAAACTGAAATTCCCAAATTTAAACTAAAACTTTTGATAAAATCTTAAATATTCGATTTTACAAAGTGTTTTTCCCAAAAATTTAGTTCTTGCAATTTTCAAGTTTAAATTTGAAATTTGTAATTTCGGCTGAACAGAACTTTCTGCTGATTTAAGCTGAACCAAAGTAGTAACTACTTTTTTAACCAAAATTGGTTGAAAGAAAAACTGGTTGGTATCTAGTAAAAATATGATTCTCTGAAGTATCCAGTTTGAAATAACTCATGCTAATATTCACATGAGCTGGACATTTGCAGCAAATATTATAAACAAAAAACAATTAGAAACTTACGGATCTTTGAGGCGTTTATTAAGTTTTCCCAGGCTCATATACTCTGCTAATTCTTGGAACAAAATTTTTATGAATATTCTGCTGGAGCTGTTAGTGTCTTCCTCAGTTAATCTCATGATAGCTAATACTTCCCAACCAATCGCGTCAGTAAACAACAAATGCGCGAAAAATTTACTAACATTCCTTAACCTGTTAGCATCTAACCTATGCGTAGTTGCGTAAGTATCTTTGAAGATTTGTTGAAACGGTTCAACATAAACCTGGTTAATTTGGCAGAATCTCTGTGCTAATAAGCCGTAAAATTTCTCATAGGTTCTCTGCTCGGCACAACAATCTGAAACAAAAAAAGATGAAATAACAAATAGTGCAGCAATAAATACAATATTCTTACCCAAGAACATGTGACACAATTCAATTTCCTGGCCAGGTTTAAGTTCCATTTTCATTAACTTGTGGGCGCATTCCTCAAAGTCCAAACTAGACTGAATTGTTAAGTAAATGGTGCGCCTGAGGACGATAAGGTTCGTGTCTGTGTTGTCAATAATTTTGTCCTTTTCTTTTTCCTCGTCTTCCTCATCTTCTTCATCATCTGACTCCTCTCCAGAACCTTCCGTACCCGAACCTGATTCGGAGTCGCTTCCCAATATTTCTTTGCTGAGCAGTTTGTATTTACCCTCATTTTCCTCGTATTTGTCGTCGAATTTGAACACGTCTAAAAAAAGTCACATTAATAAAACTATACCAATCAGAATGAAAGAGATAAAATGGTAACAGCCCTATGGACAATCCCGTCGGTCAGGAAACTAAGCTCAGAAGATCTAGCGCCAAATTAGAAATTTATTATTTATTCTAGCTAAAATTAAATCTTTATATTCGAAATTTTGCGAAAAAACTCTACATTCCATGAATCACTTAAATTTTAAAAGTATGTGGGGTTTTAACTCCGCAAATTTCGAGTAAAAAAACAAACGAAAGTTTGTCACCAAACTCTGAATTTTGAGGACAGTTGAAAATAGTCAAACTTAAAACTATTCTTTTAAAATTTAGCTTTTTCTTGTTTACGCCAAGGTAGGAATTGTTTACAACTAAAAAACACTTACTTAGAATATCTTCAGAATTTGACTGAATAACATCATCCAGAGTAATAAGGTGTGTAAATTGATCTTCCTCTTCAACCAAATCCAGCTCTGTAATCACCGCCTCATGATCCTTAAATCCGTCCTTGCGAATTTGAAACATAACTTCAATCATATACTGAATGCGTTTCTCCAGCTGCCCTTCATGCAAAATATTCCTCAGCATCGTAAATATAGCATCGATCCCTTTACTAGACACTTCAGTCAGTTTTTGACCACATTCCTTCAGAAAAGAAATCGCGACTTCCACAGAATCATCCGTTGGGGACTCCACAAGTAAAGTTAAGATTTCAAGGGCTAAAATCTCATGTGCAATCCTCTGATTAACCAAATGGGCAATGAACGTGGCTGATGATATACACAGCACCTTGTTATTCTGCTTGAAACCCCTCTTAAACTGCAGCACTAATCTCTTTAGCAACAATTCCCCAATATTTGGAAATTTCGAGTTGATAATTGCCACAAGAGCGGCGTAAACATTCGTGAATGTCGGGGAAGCTGCTTGGGCCTGAATAATGCTTTTACAGAGTAAACCTCTGCCTCGAACTATATTTTCATGGAGTAGTTCCTTAGCAATAATTGCAATATTGGATGTATTTACCTTGTTAATGTACCCATGAACTGACTTCTTTAAGGCCTCCCATGCAATTCTCTGATAAGCAGCGGATGATTTATCTGTGATTTCAGCTTGCATCATTCTCAATTTCGCCGGGGGTATATATGCCCCTCCAGTTTTGGTTAACAAATCCACAGTCTTACGTTCTCGTGGTTTAATTTCCGATTTGTCCTCGGCTTTCCCTTCTTTCTCCTCAGTGTTACTCTTTTCATTTTTACTTCGATCCTTGCCTTCATCATAATACCTTTTACCAATTTGCACTTCTTCTTCCTGATCTTGGGCGTACTTATTCCAGTACCTATCGCTGTTTTTCTTTTTCTCCACTTCCTCGCCGTAGTACCTAGGGTATTTCGCTGGCTTATCGTGCTCTTTATGATGCCGTTTGTCTCGTTTTTCATCGTCTCGTTCTTTAGACTTCGAACGGCGTTTGTGTCTTCTCGACTTACTTTTAGGCGATGAATCTTCACGTTTTTGTTTCTTGCGTTCAGGAGATTTTGAATGGGACCTGTTTTTTTGCGAAAGATCAGGACTGTTGTCCGATTCGGTCATTTTAAACAGTTTTCTGGAACGCTAGCGAAATGAAAATATAACCTCACCACAATCGTTATTCATTGACATTTGACATTGACAAGATCATAGACAAAGACAAGACCAGATAGATAGTTAGGTTCTTCTTCTTGTTTTTTATTGGCCTTTAACTTTTAACCACTAAAGGTTAATTGGTTAGTCGATAAAACCGTTCATTGAATTAGGTAAATATTAATAATTATTCAATTAACGATAAAACCCATAGAACAGAAATTAATAGATAATAGTTCATTTATATAAATGTACACAAGGGTAGGCCGTGAAGTATTAAATTAAGCTTTAGATAGGTTATTACTACAAAAGGTACGTATATTTAATACTTTTATATTGCCAGCTCCCTATTCTTTCGGTAAGAAAAAGACGTCTCCATTCGACCATGTATCCGACAGAGATAAAGTCTCTGGGATTGATGAGTTTGGCACAGAGACTAGGCACAAGCGTCAGTTCGAATTGTGACAGCGAGAAAAACTGACAATTATCTCGTATGCATTTAAGGTAGTAATGTCGATTTTAGAATTACCGTTCAGAATTTAATGAAATTCTGCATGTTGGTAAATTATAGTAAAGTTATGATCTAGTTAAATTTTTAAAGAGCTACAGAAAACCAGTTAAAAACTACCGACATTTGAAATTTTTAACACGGCGTTATGAGAAACTACAGTTTTTACCATATTTTACAAAACGAAAGGTTCAGATTTTGGTAAAAAGCTAGTAAACAATGGAACATAACATATAACACATTTTAGGGACTTGGAAGTATAACTGCAGAGCGTGTGGTAGAAGTAATCGACGAATAAATATCAAAAATTCATTTTTTATCGCACTTTTCCTGTACTTTATTAAACGTGGCAACATTGTTTTAATACCAACAATTCCGCGACCAACCACGAGTCACCATTGTTTATTTCCGATTGAAGGTTATATGTCAAACTTTGCAAAACTGCCCGTTAATTAATTTATTACTAATTGAAACTACTGGAGCCTGTTCTCAAATGTTTTTTCATGTTACTCTTTTATTTCTCTAACAAAATATCTTGTTACTGTAACTAAATAATTTTGTCTATGACATTCCTCGGTCACAGAAATTTCGCCGTTTCTTATTTTATTGCGACGTTGCCTAGTCGCAAGTACTATTTTAACGGATATTTTAGCGGATATTTTCCCGTAGTAGTCCCGTAGAGAAGCCGAGCAGAAAGAGAGGGGTGTGGACCCACGTAAAATGCGATGCTGGCAATATAGAAGTATTAAATATATGCAATAAATCACCAGAGCTAAAGCTACCTTCACACATTTTGATGATTAATGTGTTGCCTATATTTCTGGGCTTGTTTCGCAGAAATAATCGGACCAAACCAGACTAAATGTTTTTCATATATTATTTTTATTACCATTATTAACAATTTAATAATTTTCAGCAGTAATTGACATACAATATAAAAGAACCATTCTTAAAACAACCGACAACAAATCAAAATCTTTAAAATATCGAAATTGACATTTTCTCGAAATTTCGCCTTTTTTCTCTAAATACTTTGATTTTACAAAACTTGCCTTTTTCTCTTTAAATTTCGAATTTATTCCTGAAATTCGACTTCTTTTATCAAAATATGACTTTCAAAATTTCGAAATTTTATCTCAAAATTTGTCGTTTCTTTTTTCAAAATTTCGTTATTTCTCAAAATTCGATTTTTTCAGAAACGTTCGCCTTATTATTTTAAATCCCACTTTCTGTAAACTTCGATTTAAATATTTATCAAAATTTGCCTCTTCCTCCAAGTTTGGTCAACCTTTGGGTAAAAAAGTAAAAATTTTGAGAATAATATTTATCTGAAAGCTTTGAAAAATATTTTTTGGAAATTTTTATTTTTTCTAAAAGGACAAAAATTCGAGAAAATTCAAGTTCCAATTAGTTTCTCGAAATTTCGACAATATTGGACATTTTCTGAGGTCACGGTGGGGCAGGAGGAGCTTGTCCTCCACTGAGGCAGTCATTTCAAATTTAATAGTTAGCTGAAAAGTTATGACTTTTTTCTTAAATTTCGACTGTTTCCTTAAATTTTTCGCAAAATTCACCTTTTTGTCGAAATTTCGATATAAAATTTGACCTCCTTTGGAAAAGTTTGAATTTTTACAAAATATCGACTTTCTTGAAATTGCGATGTTTTCTCTAAATGTCGATCTTTTCTCGAAATTTCAATTTTTTGTCATAATTCGTTTGGGTTTTTTGAACTTTCGATATTTACGTCGAAAATAGTCTTTTTCTCGAAATTTAAATATTTAGTTCAAAATCCTTATCTTTTCTCGAAACTTTAATTTATCTAAAAATCCGATCCTTTGTTTCTGGAAATCTCTCAAGTTTTTCAACAAAAAAAAATCACTGCTTTCTCAAGATTTGACTTTCTGTGGAAAATTTTAATTTTTTTTCGAAATTTCGTTTTTGTCGACGAGATTCGTCTTTAACTTGGAATTTCAAGAACATTTTTAAAATTCTTCTTTCTTTTAAGTTATGCTTCATTAGCTTCATTAATGTTAATGTAGACTATTCGCAAAATTATACTTTTGTCTTAAAATATTAAATTCATCGAAATTCCGAGAAAAAGACGAATTTCGACGACAAAAGAAAACAATTGAAATTTCTACAAAAAGTCAAATTTTGAGAAATGGAATTTTTTTGGGAAGTTTGACGTTCTCTGGAAAATTTCAAAATTGTTCACGAAATTTCAACAATTTTTCGAAATTTCGGCTTTTTTTTCCTAATTCCGTTGTTTTTCTTAACATTGAGCTTTTTCTGTACGACCTTTTACAAACTGATTTTCCGGAAATGTTGACTGGATTTTTCTCGAAATTTTGATTTTTGTCCCAAAATTCGCCCTTTCATATTTTTGGTAATTTCGATTTTTTCCTCGAAAATCGTCTTTTTCTAGAAATTTTGGTTCTTTCTCTTAAAATTAGCCTTTTTTCCTAAAATTCGCATTTTTCTTAAAATTGTTTTTTTCAAAAATTAAACTTTATTCTAAAAATTCTACTTTTGGAACTTTTCTTTCAAAATTCGTTCGAAATTCCGCAATATTTCTTAATATTCGTTTTTTTCTGATAATTTCGGCTTTTTTCAAATTTGTATTTCCGGAAATTGCAACTTGTTTCCCAAATTTCGCCTTATTTTCGAAATATTGATTTTTGTCTCAAAATGTTTCCAGAACCCTCAGTTATTTTTCTCAGAATTCGTTTATTTTTGTAAAATTGAATTGAAATTTTAATAAAAACGTATACTTGTTGGAAATAATATTTTTACGAAACTTACAATTAGAGAAAACATTTCTAGTAAATTTTAAGATTATCATAATTTAAATTGAAGTAAAAATTCTCGGAGAAATATTTTTACAAATGGGTTTTTTCTCTATAATCGACTTAGCCTGGAATTTGGAACTTTTCTTACAAAATTTGATTTTTGAAAATTTCGACAGGTTTGGAAATTTTTCGGAAGCTTCGGTTTTTATTTTAAATTAGATTTTCTGAATCTTTTCCCAGTTCTACTGTTTTTTGAAATTTCGACCTAATCTGATAATTCGCTCTCCCCAGTTTATGAAGTTAAGTAGGGAATATTAGACTTTTGTTCCATTCCGTCGGCATCATTTCGTTTTTCCAGATCTTGCTTATGAGGTTGTATATGGCCTTGGTCAATTTTCTTCTGCATGCTTAAGTAATTCAGCTGGTATTTCATCTATGCCTGGAGTTTTGTTGCTTTTTAAGGCAGTGATTGTCTCTGTGACTTCCTCCATTGTTGGTGGAATTTCAATAGCTTCTCCAGCAGATGGGCCTGGTATTTCTGCATGTTGGTTGGTCCATTCTTCTATGTTGAGTAGCTCTTGGAAATATTCCTTCCATAGCTTTTTTATTTCTTCATTGTCACTGATTATCTTTCCTGTTGTATTTCTGCATAAGTTGGTTCTTGGTTTAAAGCCTCCTCTGATTTCTTTCAGGTATTTGTTTGCTTCTCTAGAGTGGTTCTTCTTAAATTCCTCTTCCAATTTTTCCAATCTGTTGTTTTGTAATTTTCTAGTTTTGCGTCAACATATTTTGTCCGTCTTGCTTCTTTGTCGGCTTGTTTCTCCCGGGTCCGTCTTTGCATTAGGTGTCTGTGGGACTCGTTCCGTTCTGTCATTGCTTGCTCGCATTCCTCATCGAACCACACTTCTATTCTTTGTTTGCGTTGCAGTCTTAGTCATTTTCTGCAGCTTGTAGGGTCGCTGTTTTTATTTGGTGCCACATTTCTTCTACTGTGTCGTCTTCGCCTATCTGCAGGCTTTCCCTGATTCGTTCTTCCATTCTCTGTTTAGTTTCAACCAGTTAATGTTCAATTTCTTTGCCCTTTGTGATTGTTCTTTTTCATTTCTATTGATTCGACATCTGAATTTTACTCGCACTAGGTGGTGATCAGATCGCATGGATCTCACGTCCAGGATGCTTGTTTCTGATCTTCTATCTATTATGATATGATCTATTTGGTTTGTGGTTCTTCCGTCTGGGGAGGTCCATGTTCCTTTGTGGGAAGGTTGTTGAGCTGATCACCATGTTTTTACTTGTTGCGAAGTCTGTTAGCATTTCACCGTTATTATATTATTCGTTACTGTGTGGAGGCTATGCTTTCTGATAGTTCCTATATATTCGTCTTCCTTTCCTAGTTTTGCATTTAAATCTCCCAGGATGATTTTTATGTCATTAGCTGGGGCTGCTGCGTGTGCTCCTTCTAGCTGCTGATAGAATTCTTCTTTGACATTTTCCTCCTTATCCTTTGCTGGGGCGTGGGCATTTATTATGAAGAGGTTGAAGAATTTTGTGGCTATTCTGAGTCGGCATATTCTCTCATTCATATGTTCAGTGGCGGACTAAGCCCGTCAGAGGCCTGGGGCGGCAAAGCTGAATTAGGCCCCCCAGCTTTAAAAAAATGCAGTTTTACAAGTTTTTTATTCAGTTCACATTTGTATGTATAAATAAGTGTTTAGGTTTATTTCGTCAAAATTTGGCAAATAAAATTTAAATTCGACTTAAATTATTTAGGCTAAATAAACGTACATACCTACAATATGGAGTGGATATGGGCGAGAAAAAGAAAATACGAATCGATTGACAAAAAAAATTAGATAAAATAAATCAAAGAGAGATTTTTTATTTTTTGTAGCGTGTTATATGTGTTTTCGTGCCTTCAATTTACTGAACTCCTCAATAACTTCTGTGAAATCGATTTCTTTTGAAATGTTTCTTTCTATTGAAAGCACGTCTAGATTAACCAGTCGCTATTGACCCATTGTAGATCGAAAATAATTTTTAATTAGTTTAAGTTTCGAAAAACTCCTCTCGCATTATGCAACTGAGGATGCAAATGGTCAAGAAGTATTGAAGTATAAGCGATATACAGGGTAACGATTCACTGAAGTCCCATTTTATTATAAATTGAAGGATTTCTTGGGCTCTCCATTTGGCAGCAACGTCCATACTCGTATCGGTGGCTTTTACATGCCTGCGGTATCTTTTTATTTTTTGGGAAACTTGCTCCTTGTCAAATTCACCATAAATTTGTATCAGATTGTCAACTGCTACAGCCAGAGCGTCACCTGAAGCTTCTAGCATAAACTTTGTTTCAATAATTTGGAAAATATTATTGATTTGTTTCATGGCCTCGTATCGTGTCGACAATTCTTGTATAAATCGGTCGATGCATTCATACATTGACCGAAGTATTTCTTCTTGAATTGATAATCCAGCATCGTGAGCTGATTCACCCGGCATCGTTCTTTTTACCTTTCTTCTTCCTCGTTTCTCGATATTGATGTCCATGTCATTGCATTTTTTTGTGCCAAAAGTTACAGCATTGTTTACAATCGTGGTTCGTTCGGTCACTAAATACTCATTTAAGGCGTTTAGTTTGGTGTTTCCTGTATATAGAGTCATTTATGGAGACTGCAAATATTGTTGAACTAAATTTACTTCCTCTAGTATAGAAAGCCAGAATTGTATATAGGTTAGAAAGGTAAAATCGCAAACAGCCGGCAGGAGCAGACTTGCTCCTGATCTTGTATCTAGATTTGCTTTTGTTGGATCTTGAAAATGTTCCAAACTACTCACAATTGTCTCTATGTTTTCTTTTACAACTTTTACTGACTCGTAATGAGCGCTCCAGCGAGTATCCGATAAACGTTTTAAATTTTTTCCAATTTTCTGTTTCAGAAATTGCCATCTCTGTGTAGATGACGAAAAGAACGAATATAATTTCTCTACTGACACTGGTAGGAACGCATGCAAATGCATGAACTCCACAAAGATTCAAGGAATGATTAGAACAAGGACTGAACAATGCCTTTGGATTTACTTCTCGGATTTTTCGTTGCACCCCTCCATGGACACCTGACATTGACGCGGCATTATCATAACCTTGAGCCCTGCACAACGTAATATCCAGTCCATCTTTTTCCAGCTGTTGCTGAATGTCTTTTGACATATCCTCAGCAGTTTTTCCAGACATTAAAAAAACTCAAGAAAGATTCTCGTACTGCCACAATGTCATTCTCTATATGAACGAATCTAATGATTTGACTCATTTGGTCTATTTTACTTTCGTCAGGAGTGCTATCAAAAATGATTCCGTAATACTTAACCTTTTTAATATTTGCAATAATGTTTTGCCTTACATGATCACCCAAACATTGAATAAATTTATTTTGTATTCCTTTTGACAAATAAGATGGTACTCTCTTTGACCCACCAGCAGCCTCTTCTAGTTTTAAGCAATGCTTTTTCAACACCGGATCATATTTCGCTAACAGTTTTACTAATTCTAGAAAATTTCCCCTGTTTTCCGTAGAAATATCTTCACGGAGGCCTCGGAAGGCAAGATTTTGTTGGGCTAAGAATAGCGTTACATCTAAAAGGCGATGTAAAATGTTTCTCCATTTTATAGTTTCATCGTTACTAATGTTCAAATTATCTTTATCAATAATTTTATGAAGTTTCAAGCCCATTGTCAACGTTTTGCATTTTTCTAAGTTTGATAGATGTTCATGAGACGATTCATGCTGTGATATTCTTGGATTTAATTACCACCATTGACAAAAACCAGAGACAAATTTATTAGTGTGATTGTCACCCTCGGATGCAAATAACCGGCAGCAGTAACAATATAGTTTCTTTGTTGATGGAGAGTATAGCATCCATTTCCTTAAATATTTAGTTTCGTTTAAATGTGAGTAAAACCACGGCAAAGTTAAACAAGGATGTGTTCTCTTAGTGCTTTCACCTGGTCTTTCTACAGATTCAAAAGGTCCGTACTTGTTTTGAAATATTTCACTGCCCTCTTTGATAATCAAAATTCTGATGTGCTCTGGCACAGGTATTGGCCAATGTGCAGCATCATTGGATGATAAGAAATCTAACTTAGAAGCATCGCAGTCTTCGGCTTCCTCAGTATTTTTCTTTAATTTATTAGTTTTATAGTCCTGTATTTCAGTGTCAGTCACGTCGGAGTTTTTATTAATATTACATTTAATAGACTTTTCAGCTATGTTTGCCGTTTCATTATCAATGATTTGTATATTAGATCCCGATTCAACAGTTTGATTAATTTCTTCGGCAGAGCAACTTTTCTTCTCTTTAGAATTCGAAAGGTATTTGGATAAAGATCCAGCAAGCGATTTTGCCTCTTCAGTCTTCGCTTTTTTAGCTCCCTTTTCTGAGAGCCCGATAGTTCAATCCTTTTCACTAAAAATAATGCGATAAATAACAAACTTTTATAAAAGATAGTTAAATTACATAGACTAAAAAATTATTATTTGCATAAAAAAACAATATTTTATGTTTTGGTTAAAAGAACATATCATTAAATTCCCTCAATTTTTTTTACAATTGTTGCAACCGCCAAATGCAGCTCATGTATTTTACACATGCGCCTTATCTTATTATTAGTGCAGTAAATTAACGATGTCATGAGCAGCGATCGGTATAGGTAGACTATTTAGCTAAATTTCTAGAAACAGACATAAATTGAAAACATCCTTACAACAATATTTTGATAAGCGGGTGTTCTATTCCCTAATAAACGTGCACTACAAATAAAATAAGCACTACTCGTGAAATGCAAGAACTGAAGCAATGTACTCGTAAGTGCATATTGACTAGAAACTGCAATTATAATTTCTAGGCTAAATTATACGAAGAATTACTTACTTTTTTCAAATATTCGAAAATGCACTAACTCAACTCTGAACTCATTTACTTTTATACCGCAACAAAAATCAAAAACACTATTACACTTTTTAATGAAATTACTTTGAACGGATAAGAACGCGTTTATTACTTTACAATTTGAAAAAAGTCTTATCCGTTCGCGAAAATATCAGAACACACTAATAAACTATTAAATATCAACGTAATGAAATTTAATACATTTTAAATGAGGCCAATGTTTATTTTTTGACGTAAATAGAAAGTAAATGTAGGCTTACAAGTGTGAATTATTTGTAATTCATTCATTCAGGGATTCCTGGGGAAGTACCCGCTACAAAGACGGGAATTTCCCCAGCGTCTTGACGGGTTCAGCAAAGTTAAAAGAATATTAGTACCGCGTAAAAAGTCTAGATGGCTGTAGTTTTTTGATCTTGATTAAATTATGTAGGTACTAAGCACATTTTTAAAGTCTTCCCAGGTAGCCAGGCTTTTACTACAAGATCTTGGACATCAGCAGTTACATCAAACTTAACATCAAATTTATGTTAAGTCGTAATTAAGTAATATTTGCATCTAAGTTAAAGACAATATGCAGTCGTAATTTGAAGTCAAGTTAACTACAAGGCTTATAGTGAACTTGTAGCAAAAACTTTTGGTTAACTTAACGACAATACTTGCATATGACGACTTTCACTTAAGTCGTATCAAAATTAACTACCAACTATTATCCAAGTCTTTGTGCTAACTTGACTTCAAATTCCGTCTCTAGATTGACGTCAAGTTGAGCATTAAGGTGGCTATCAGGGTTATTTAGGATTTGATCAGAGGAACGCGGAGGCATTTGGGGGTCCCCCAAGACCGGAGGCCCGGGGCGGGCCGCCCCTTCCGCCCCTTCCGCCACCCTGTTAATCCGCCACTGCATATGTTGGAAATCTATTATGTCATATTTTATGCTGTTGTCTACCACGAAGGCCATTCCAAATTCCCTAGTGCCCTGTTCCTTTCCGCTATGTAGTATCCTGTGGGATCTGACGTCTCTTATTTCATGTCCTAGCCATCTGGTTTCTTGTATTGTTGCTATTTTAACTTTATACTTCTTTAACTCTTGCAGGAGTGCTCCTGGTTTGTATAAGGTTCTCATATTCCAAGTTCCTAAAACAAAGTTCCTTTGCCGTAATCGTTGGGTTGTGTCCGTCCTGTACGAAGCAAGCTTTTTGGATTCGTAACAGTGGGCTTTTTACTGGAGTAGGTTGTTAGCCTAAAGTCCAACCCCTTTTTCGGAGGCCCTTTTTCATGATGATTAACTTCTTGTAAATCCACAAATAAAAAAGAAATCCTTCTCCATCTTGGGACACACTGAATATTTTCTTTATTCTTGATGCCATTATTTAATAAAAAAAATACATACATTGATAAATATATATTTAAGGGACATATTTTTTGATCAAATGATATTTTATATACTTAAAACATTATCCTTTTTTAGTAAGCGGCTATTTACCAACTTATGAGGCACATTATGTTTTGTTTTTTATAGTTTTTTAGATTTAAGCCTTTTTCGAAATTTCTTGATTAAAATTAAAATACAAATCTTGTCCCTTGAAACCAAGAAAGATTAAAAAATACAACAGAGGTTACTCTAATGCGTTTCGATAGCCAACCTATTATCTTCAGAGAGATACAGTATCTCTCTGAAGATGATAGCTTGGCTATCGAAAGGCGTTAGAGCAACCTCTGTTGCGTTTTTTAATCTTTCTTGGCTTCAGGGGACAAATTTGTATTTCAATTTTTGAAGATAACCAAGAACCTGTCCGTTCCACTAAAATTGATAAAAATTGTAAGTCTTACCCCTTTTCTTGAGATTTCGATTTTTTCCTCGAAATCTGAAAATTGGATTTACTCCCAAAAGATTTCTTCTTTCAAAAAAATGTCTAAACTTATATTTTATTTTTGGTTTCCCATGTATCTCTATGCCAAACTTCTCTAAGCCAAACTGAAATAGAAAGTAAGTGAAATTGGTTGGAGCTGTTAAATCTCTTTCTGTTAACTAGAATTCGCAAAGTGAACGCCTTCTAGTTAAATGTTACAATTGTTTTGAAATTGTCGTTTCTGTCAATCTGACATGTTTTAAAAACGTCGTGGCCTGTTCAGGGGGGATGTACACTGAACTCTCTCGGGGCTGGGTTTTGAAATTTGGGAATCATGGCATATGAAAACAAAATTATAGATCGATTTCCGGAAATCTGTGCAGTAAGTAATATTCACGTAAAAGTGAAAACTACAAAATCATAGTCAATTTTAGGCTGGCAAAAAAGTGAAACTCGACCCTATCACAAATCACCTAAGGGACTATTGCATAGACGATGCTATCACTGCTTTAAAACATGAACTAGGATATAAAGAGAATTTTAGGGCAAACAATAAGGTAGAACCTTTGAAGCGCAACGTGAGACATCAGGGAACAAATTGTTCGGTATAAAAAATATTCAGTTTTAACGAGATTCAAACAAATGTTGTTTAGATTCGAGAATGTATGGGGGAACCGACAACTCGATTTAGAGAGCTAATAAATGACCTCAATGAAACCACATATCAAAGTTATTGGAAAAAACCGCTTGGCCGAAGTGCTGATAAGTCAGGAATGTTGCCCACTAGCGTGGATCCCAAATCCACAGTTTTTGGAAAACCCAGTAATATAGGTAATGTGTAAATATTTTTAAACGATAAATGAACAGATCAACCAAACTGTACTTTCATTACTAAAGATCCAATCAAAGCTTTGCTTAACCCGGATAAGTCAACGAATCAAATAGAAGAAGAGTATAGCGTTGGTCGTGAATTATATAAGAAATCTCATCGATCTTACGATATAGGAGAACACAGTACGCGCGGGTATGATGATTTTTAATTGTATTCGACGAATAATTGCAAACTTCGTAGGTACGGACCACCGTATACGCCTGATCCGAAATTATGTGGAAATATTCTGAGACGAGAGAAAAACGGAGAAAAGATTAAAACAGCTTTGCAGTGGGAAGACACCTCAGAAGTAACTGTTGTAAATAAGCAACAAGCGAATGATAATGAGAACAGAAACAGCAAACTGGGGAGAGGGTTTTTAAGGTGAAAATTATCAGACGGGCTTTCAAATTATACAAGATAATTGAAAATTTGATATACATATTTAAGAGCGTATTCTTGGGGCCACAATAAAACTTTTTTTTGCTATAAACATGTGTCCCAAAGTGCACCACCTCCGAGCTACAGCCATTGAAAGTTGCGCAAAAAATTGATTGTGTGACTACAGTTATTAATCAAATCATCTGAAAATTTGCTCTTAAAATATGAACATGAAATTTTGAATCACCCTGTAAATAAATTAGCTGATATCCGTGCCTTCGCCTGCGCAAAAGAAGAGAAAGATTCTTGGGTCACCTTTTTGAAAATTTCGGATTTTTTTGAAAAATTCGATTTTTTATTTTGAATTATTTTGAAAATTTCGACATTATAAAATATCCACTTTATTTAAAATATCGATCTTTCATCATCCGACTAACAAAATTTCAACTTATAGAAATTTTGACTTAATTTTAAAAATTTCGATTTTTTTTAGAAAATTGACTTCCAACTTCATTAAAATTCTGACTTTTATGTTTACAGGTTGTCCCCGTCTTAAGTGCCTTAAAATGAAAGCAAAAAGTTTCCTATAAACATGTATCTGGAAGCTCTTAATAAAAAAGATATAAGGTGTTGAAATTTCAATTTAAAAAAAATTTTTTCTTTTTCACCTTTAGGTTTTCTAAAATTCAAATTTCTAAAATTCAAATTTTTCACACATGATGTACGAATCAAGGATCACAAAATAAAATAAAATTAAGTTTCTATCTCAGCTAGTGGTGGAGTTACGAGTAATCTGTGATATTATTGTAGGAAAAACGCGGTACACCACTGGAGAAATGAAATAAAATACCCGTTTTGGGTAAAGTATTTAATTTTGGATAAAAGTTATTTCTTGAAATTTTTCCGTATTTGCCACTAGTTGCGTCATGTCGTTGGTTTTGAAAAAAACATCACTCTCACTAGTACTTTCACTAGGGAAAGCCCCAAAAACGTTAAGAGCCAACTTTATCCAAAACTGTTAATTCATTTCATTTTATCCAGTGTCGTAGCATCTTAAACTTACCCCTCTTTGTGTTAGTTGGTGATTATTTAATGACCAGCATATATTCATTGTATTCGAACAGTTCCTACGTAAAACATAAGATAGTAAATGCCAAAAAAAATGTCAGGAAAAAATTTCTTTTGAGAATTAAACGCTTTATCCAAAAATTTTATTTTATTTCATTTTGTTTAGTGGCGTACTACTCTTTTTCTAAACAATATCACAGATTACCCGCAACCCCGCCCCTGGTTGGGATAGAAATTTAATTTTCTTTCATTTTATGTTCCTTCATCTACACACCATGTGTGCAAAATTTAGTTTAAATAACTCTAAAAACTTGAAAATGAAACAATAAAAACTTTTTTTATTCAAATTTTACATCTTGTTTCTTTTTTATTAAGAGTTTCCGGTTCATAGGAAACTTCTTCCTTAAAATTAGTTTTTCCATCACCTGTTTCATTTAAGGCACTTAAAGTGGGACACCCTGTATATATTCATTTTCGACATCAACATTTTTCTGAATATAAAACTAAAAAGTTTCAAAAAAAAATGAAATTTTGAAGAATTTTCGAATTTAAAATCTAAATTGGAAAGAATAAAAAACAAAAAACAAAATTTTGATATTAATTTAGAAATTATTGTACGATGTCTAAATCGAAACGTGGAGAAACATTTTTTAAAGATATTTTAAAATTTTTTCTCGAAATTTCGACATCATTTCCAAATTTTGCCCTTGAACTCAAAATTTCGAGGCTTGTATCTCGCGAACGGATAGTCGTAGCCCAATTTGGTTTTCAAATTCCTTTTCTACGTCCCGAAAACTCTATGAAAAAGCATTTTCGAAAAATGCAAATTTTTTCAAGTTTTGTAAGAAGTATCCTCCCTTTGAACTCTTTTCGTAACTTTAAACTCTTATATCTTCCAAACCAAAAGTCGTAGCTCAATTTGGTTTTCAGATTCTTATTCTACGTCCCGAAAACTCTATGAAAATACAATAAACTCATTTTCAAAAAATGCAACTTTTTTCAAGTTTTGTAAGAAGGGTCCCCCCTTTGAACTCTTTTCGTGATTTTAAACTCTCATATCTTCCAAACGAAAAGTCGCAACTCAATTTGGTTTTCAGATTCGGAATCTACAGGACAAAAGTAATTATTTTCGATTTAAAAGTATTAAATCGAAAATAATTACTTTTGAATTTCGACTAAAAAATTTGAAAATTTCGAAACTTTGGAGGCTTGTATCTCGCGAAAGAATAGTCGTAGCCCAATATAGTTTTCAGATTCCTTTTCTACGTCCCGAAAACTCTATGAAAATGTAATAAACTCATTTTCGAAAAATGCAAACTTTTTCAAGTTTTGTAAGAAGGGTCTCCCCCTTTGAACTTTTTTCGTAACTTTAAACTTTCATATTTTCCAAACCAAAAGTCGTAGCTCAATTTGGTTTTTCAAATTTTGCCCTTGAACTCAAAATTGGGTAAAAAATTGTAGAAATTAAAAAAAAAGTTTAATCTTAATTATATAGTAGCAATTTTAAAAAAATAATTAAATAATCCAAATTTGCGCTAATAAAAAGTCAAGATTTTTAAAATAAATTTTTATATTTTGCGATTATGACTTTAAAAAATGATTCATAACACAAGTTTCAACTTGGTCGAAGTCGAAATAAGAAATATGAAAATTCAAAGGTCGATATTTTGAACATTAGAAAATCGAAAATTTAAGGATTTTTTTTAATGTTTTAAGAAAAAAATAGAGACTTCTACGAACTTTTTCGATTTTTTTCAGTTTCAGGTTTTTGGCATTATTTCGAAATTTAAAAAAATAGAAAATCAAAGAAAATGTTAAAGTGTTTTTTAAAATTCTAACTTTTGTTCCTAAATGTCAACATTATTCTAAACTTTTCGTTTTTTTTTTCAAAATTTAAATAAACATTAGATGTCCCTACTTCAAATTAAAACTTGGATGTGATAACGACGGCTTCCACGGCCAGAGTTAGTACAGGATATACTTCTTCCGAGATGGGACCGTGTCAAAGAACTACTACAGGTGTTCGACGTTTCGCTCACCATCGTAGGGGGCTTCTTCAGGAACACAGAAAAGAAACAATAAATGAAAAAAGAAATATAAGGGGAATATGCAATAAAAAGGCCAATTTCGAAACATGAGAGCACGGTGACTCAGTATGTCCACCATACTAGAGGCGAAACTCTTCTGAATTGAAAATTGGTACAAAGAATGAGAAAGTTTAGGCAGAAGAGCACGGTAACTCAGTATGTCCACCGTACCAAAGAAGAGTTTCACCTCTGGTTTGGTGGACAAACTGTCTTACCGTGCTCTTCTGTCTAAACTTTCTTATCCTTTGTCCCAATTTTCAATTCGGAAAAGTTTCGCCCCTGGTATGGTGGACATACTGAGTTACCGTGCTTTGATGTTTTGAAATTGGTCTTTTCATTCTTTCATTTTTGCATATTCCCCTTATATTTCTTTTTTTATTTATTGTTTCTTTTCTTTGTTCCTGAAGAAGCCCCCTACGATGGTAGGCGATACGTCGAACACTTTTAGTGGTTCTTTGACACGGTCCAACAAAAATCCGAAACATTTCTTAAATTAATTTCATAGTTTCGTTGCTTAGAATTTAGTTTCTAAATTTTAATTCGAAATTTCTATTTGCTTCTCAAAATGGCATCTCGAAACTTATTCGAAGCCTGGAAAAAACGTTTAATTTGGGTAAATTTAAAATTTCATGTCTTACCCAAAAATTTTCAGAAAAAAATCCATTTAAAATTTCGATTTGGTGTAGAACATTTTGACTATAAAACTCGAAATGTCGAGAAGACACTTAAAAATGTTAAAATTTGTTCACTTTTCAATTTAAACATGGAAAATGCCAAATTAGGGCCAAATTTTCGAGCTTCAAAGTTACATGTTTAGATGCTTATATTAAAAAAAAGAACTCTTTAACATATAAAATATGTACTGACAATCTGTAAAAATTTGAATAAATTTGTGTGGAGACAAATTTATCAATTAAGTCACCCCTGAACGTATATAGGCAACTTGAAATGCAATCACGTGTATTTTCATTGCATCCATTTTAGCTGGATTTTATGTCCCATTTTTGCCCCCTTGGAGGCTAATATTTGAAAAATGCCCTCACCTACGTATTACAGGGAACACCTACGTAAAATTTCGTGTTCCTAGACCACCGGTTTAGGCTGTGTGTTATCTGACAGTCAGTGCATAAAGCTTAGATTATTAGGTAGATTGATCAGATTATGGTGTTACACTTTGACACAAACTTACCAAAATAACCTGTTTTTTAGAAAAACTACTTTTTAAGTTATATTCGCAAGATTTTTACACATATTATCGTCATCATTCTAAAAATGATAATACGTAAATAGCGCTTTTATCAAAAATCAAAAACATTGCCTTTCTGCAGTCCTTACCGCTTCAGCAATTTTTCCTTATTTGTAATACATCGACGCGCAGCAAATAGAGTTCAAGGTGACATTAAAAAGTGTATAACTTATTGTGAAGTGATAGAAAAATATTCCCGAAACAATATTTCAAAAAATACGTATATTATTTGATATGAGGATTGCGATGAGTTAAGGCCGGAAAAAATGCAACAAATAAAGGATAAATATGCCCATGTGCTTAATTTTAGAACCACATATGCAAACGTTTTGGAAAAATGCAATTAACTACATGCATGCCATAATGTAGCAAGAAAAGTCAATTCCAATAAAGAAGAGCATGCACTAATTGGCACCATAATTGTCAGTCATTTATTAATAGAAAATAACCACAGCAGGGAACATTCATGTAAAAAATAAACTAATAAAGAACTTCCAAATTCTATAATTGGTTACCAGGCAAACTGCAAGAAGTTATCGCAGTCAAATTTTGGAAATGATAGAAAAATGTGTTGTAGATAATAGTTCTTACTCGGCCAAATGACAATGACGAGCACATAATTTTCTGAGAAAAAATAGTTTTGAAATTGAATCCTAGGATAGACAGGTTTAGTTATACTCGTAAGTTATGCCGTGCTCAACCGTTGTGAACCTGAGGAGTTTAAGTTAACAAGATACCCATTTGAAAAAAAATGGAAGTTGGTCAAAGAAGAGCATAGATTTCGGAAAACGTTGGGGTAAAAGTTGAATAACCTATGTATTGGATACTCAAATGAACTATGATAACGTGCTTATTATTAGGAATATTATCTCAAGAAATATAGATACAAGTAAAGAACTATACTTGACACTTTTAGACTTAGAATAATATCTGATAGAGCAAGTAAAAATACAATTGGAAGTGCTTAAAACAAGATAACAAGATAATTATTCAGAATAATAAAATAAAGATAACACTGGTCAACACTGATTTTGTCACACGAACTCTGGTAGGTAATTGTGTTTGAACTACCTACCTCCATCATGAAACGGTACTTATTTATTTCCATCACCCCCAGTTTTCTTGTGACAAGGTAATATTTATTTTTGGAAATGGAGTCTTCCCAAATACTGTTCGTTTTTATTTAGGTCCATATATTATTTACATCTTAAAATATTTTATCAGAAATAAAACATAATATCATGATCGTATTAATTATTCATTTGATATATTTTTATCATTAATTTTTTGCTAAAGCACTGAACTGAACACTGTGGCTTGTGATTAAGTTCAAAGAAGGTTTCACCCCTTTACCACATCGGCAATTAAATAAATAATTACGCGATACGTATTTCGCCAGCAGAACTTGCATTTTCAAGCGCACTAATCTTAAAAGATTAGCAAAAGATTCATCGACGTCATCTGCATTGAGATTCAAATCGATACTGGCGGTCTTTTGCTTTCTTTCCTATTTCTAATTGTTTAACACATCTGGTGCATACAATTTTGACCTGCCACAAATAGCCTTCAATAAACTGGAGGCCGCCAATGGTCCTTTATCTCCGTTAAGGGTAACTGGCCTCTGATTGATATAAATTGTTTCGTATGCATCAAGTTCTCTGCTATTTGTGACCGATCTTAACAATTTTAAAAGCTGTGATAAAGCGATTTGTATTGGTTTCTTTTCTGTATATATCGAACTCTAAATTATTTTCATTTCTGATAACCAAGATATCTAAAAACGGGAATAATCCATTGGTTTCTTTTTCAAATGTAAAGTTAATTGAATTGTATTTTGAGTTTAACTTATCAACGAAATCTTGAACTTCATATTTACTGGTGTCAAAAACTGCAAAAATGTCGTCTACGTATCGTATCGAAATTGGAGGAAAGTTTATTAATTCATTTTTGATTTCTTGTTCAAAATTGTCCATGAAAAGATTTGCTAGAAATGGACTTAATGGATTTCCCATGGTGGTAACATTTGTTTGTTTATAAAATTTATTGTCAAACTGGAAGACGTTCTGTTTCATGCATAATGAAGTTAGAGTTAAATATTCTGAAATTACTTCTTTGTCTATTTGTTTAAATGTCAAGAGTTCTTCTAAATAATTTAAAGTTTCGGCTATTGGTACGCTGGGAAAAAGTGAAGTTACATCAAAAGATACCAGAATTTCTGTGGGTGACAAGGTCAAATCTTTAATTTTATTTATAAATTCAGTGGTGTTTTTAATTGAAAATGATGCATTATTGTTCTGAAGTTTTACGAATTCATTGTTAAGCCATTTTGCTAATTGGTAAGTGGGTGCGGTTACACCTGAAACAATTGGTCTCATTGAATTTCCCGGCTTATGAATTTTTGGTAAACAATACAATCTGGGAATCGATGGATTACTCGAGTTAATTTTGTATTTTATTGGGTTGGTAATAAGATTGTTGCATTTCTTTATAGCATCTTTGAATTCTTTAATCATTTTTGGTGACCATATGAGAGAATAGCAAACAATCCATTACCAAGCTTACTAGAGGGGATGGGTCCCAATAAAAATGGATTTTTATATTTCAAATAAAAAGTAAAAAAGTAGTAGAAACTCAAATTAAGAAAATTAATAAAAGACTCGTTGTTTAAATGTTTTGAGAAAATCAGCATGAAGATGCTTCGAAAATTTAATTGAAAATGTTTTGGTTTACCAAAGAGTGATATCTAAAGGTATTTAGGTAAAAAACTTTTATTGGAGTATAATATTTTGGGTTGCAATATGGGGATCAAGATTTATGTTTTAAACACATATCTTGACTTTATTCCTACGAATTAGGGGGATCTGGGGGACTGTAAGTGATAAGAACTGAAAAAAGTTTCATGCGGACATTCCAATGATTGAAAAACTTTATCAGGGCAGATTAAACTCAAGGGTGTTGACTGACTACTACTGCTTGTCAAGAGGGACCAATTAAAAAGCAAATAATCTAGAAAAACAAAGATTATAAGTTCCTAATGTACATTTTTCATCTTCTTTTTCTGGAGATCCATTATTTTTCAAATATTTAACAAACAAATGTCGAAGGTGATAAAAATTTCAAAATTGCTTATTTTAAATGACAACGACTAGCACTATTAAAAAACATAAAATAAGTTCATGTGACATGTTAAACGTGCAATTTTGTTGACCAGTGTAAAAGTAATTCTTTTTAATATCTCAAATAATTTGGAAGAACTTAAAAAAGAACTGAAAAGAAGAAAGAAGGAAGAATAAAGAATAAAGAAGAAAAAGGAAAGAAGAAAGAAAAAGAAAGAAGCAAAAGAAAGAAGAAAGAAGAAAGCAATAGAGATAGGTTGAGTAAATCGCTTTTGTTATTTCAATGAATAGTCTAAAAAATACAATAATAAGATTAACTCATGGGGTAATTGGATGCAGCCACTTAAATAGACAACTTAGCACACTTCAGATCTTTTGGATTCAATTCAAAGAAGAGCGATTCGCCTAATTGAGGACGAGAGTTTGACCGATTCTTTCGAAACACTAGAGCACAGGCAGATGGTTGGTGATTTATCTCTTTGCTACAAGTACGTTCATGAGAGATGCTCACAGAAACTAATAGGATTGATGCCCCCATGGATTAAATTTTTGAGGCATACAAGACAGTCTGAGACAGCAAATTCCTAGGTCAAGCTTGACACAGTGAGGACTTCTGCCTGCGGAGGTTCTTTTTTATATAGAACTTCCAAGCTATAAAACTCGTTAAAAATTAAAATCAAAAATTGCAACCTATTCCTGTTTAAGAAGGCGGTTCATCGCCATCTATCCTACTGGCATCCTACTGAAGGTGCTTTGAAGGCATAATAGGGTTACCCTTTGCGAGTGGATTGAACATTAAAAAAAACTTACAGGGTCGATTTCTCCTTATAGGCGAATTAGACAACTGCCTAAGGCGCTTCAATTATGTCTCAAAATTTGACTCATTCTCTCGAAATTGCGAGTTTCATTTGGAATTTTATATTTTTCTTCTTTTTTAAAATTTTTCTTATAGTTAAGATTTTTTTATTGATTTTTCTATTATTTTTTTACAAGTATTTAACTTCGTTTTCAGCTTTTTCTTAAAATTTTTAGCTTCTCCCAAACTTTCAATTCTTATGAAAATTATTCATTCAGATTTTTCCACAGTTTTAATTTTTTTATCAAATTTTGACGCTTTTTGAATATTTTTACTTTTTTACAAAGTGTTGACTTTTTCGCACATTTTTGATTTTTTTAAAAATTTAGATTCTCATTTTAAATATCGATTTTTTGGGAAAATTCAATTTTTTTCAAATTTCGGCTTCTTCATAGAAATTTAGACCTTAAACTTTTGCTTATTTTTCTTAAAACTGGAAATTCGAAATTTCGATTTTCTTCAAATTTTGGCTTTTACCTGAAAACAGGGCCGTGTGGTAAATTTTCTCAGTATGTTGCAAATCTTAAAAATGCCGCCACGTAAAGGCTTTTTCTGCTTTTTTTTGAAAATCTCAATTTTTTCTCAGAATTTCGAACTTTTCTCGAAATTTCGACTTTTTTTGAATACAATGAATTTTTATTGTTAAAAGTTATGAACCTGCGACCTTATTTAAAATTTTAACTTAAGAAGAAACACTTCGACTTTATTTTTCAACATTTAAATGCTTTTAAAATTTTAAATATTTTGAAAATGTTCGTTTCATATTTGAGCTATTTTTGAAAATTGATTTTTTCAATATTTTGTCTTTTCTCGAAGTTTTCATTTGGTTATAAATTTCGATTTTGTTCGAAAAATTCTGCTTTTTTGAAAATATCAGTTTTTTATAAATGTCGACTTTGAACATTTCGATTCACGAATATTTGAATTTGACTTTTTTGAAATTATACCCTTTTTTTTAAGTTTTTCTCTTTTAAATCATTTCAACTTTTTTCAAAATGTTGACCTTTAAAAATTACAATTAAAAAAAAAGACCTTTTTTGTTCAATTTCCACCATATTTAAAAGATCTTACCTTCTACTTTTATTGAAAATGTTAAGTTTCGAAAATATTGACTTTTATTCGAAGTTATGACTCTTTGGAAAACCGCGATTTTTTTTAATGTTTTCATTTTTTTAAAAAGAATCACTCTTCTGAAAAATAGGAGACCAAAATTAGATATGGAAAAAAATAATATTTTCCTAATTTACCAAAAAATAAAGTTTTTATTTTTTTCCAGATCTAATTTTGGTCTCCTATTTTTCATTATTCCTATTCTATGTAAAATAAAATAACCTCTTAATTTGTGAACTGTCATGAAGTGACGTTTTCAATAAATTTAAATATCACGTAGTCGCATGTCACAAACTGTTTAGAAAATTGTCAAAAAACCATAAAAATTTAAATATTTCCAAACTGGGCCGAAGAAATGTTAAATAAATTGAAAAAAATATATTGAATGTTTCAAAAATTCGATTTTTTTTTTCTAAAATTCTGACTGAACACTGGACAAATTTAGGTTTTTACAGTTTTTCTTTTCGACTTTAGTCCTAAAGTTTATATTATTTTTCAAAATTTCGAATTTAAATGAGAACTGTTGCGGTTTTCCTTAAAATTTCATGTTACACCTAAATTTTGTTTTAACTTTTTTCTCGAAATTCGAACCTTTCTATCAAATTTCCGTGTTTAAATTTAAATCTAATACTTTTCAGTCGAAATATATTGTTCTTAAATTTCGACTTTATTTTGGAACTTTTCAGTTTACAACAGTTACACATTTAAAATTACAACTTTAGAAGTGAAATGTCGAATTAATTTCGAGTTTTTCTGAAAATTACAACTTTTTTTTGGAAATTTAAAAATTTGGATCTACCTTAACTTTCGATTAATTTCCCCTACTTTAGACCTTTGTGCCAAACTATTCAGTCTACAGTGAAAATCCTTTGACTTTTTTTCTACAAATTTCATTTAGAATTTAATCTTCAGTGATCAAACGTCGAGATTTGGACGTTGGATTCTGACATAAACGACAAACACCAAATCAATAGTAATTTTGCAATATAGTATTTTAGATAGAGGAGAGCTTTTTCTAAACAGTCCTACATTTTAAATGTGCAATTAACTTCAAAATTCGCCACTGAGAAACGACTGGCACTTCCGTCGTTTAGGTAATGTTATTTATCTCTGCTATTTTTTGTTGTTGTTAAAATGCAGTAAAACAATTCGTGTATACACTTATACAAATAATCATTTGTAAACAAGAGTAAATATACGTAATATTGTAAAACTTTTCCAAAAGTTTTTAAAAGATTAGGGTAACTAAGAACCTAAATATTTAAAAACATCTTCCCAGATGATTCTAAATCAACAATAAAGATTTTTATCTCACCTAATTTAACATGCACATGATAATTGTGTCTGGTCAGCTTTTATTATAATGATAAGAAAAAGTGACACTACAAAGACTGTTGGCAAGCATCGAAAAAAATACAACCTAGATTCTAGATTGTAAATAAAATGAATTTTGCACAAGGTCAATCAAGATGACATGAGTGGTTCAAAAGTATTAAACGGCTTTCCCCTACTTGTCAAACACTTCAGATATCGTCTCCCTTCGAATATTTATAGGATTTAGATGGCCTGATAAAATTAGTCTATTTCCTCTATTCGTGGAATTCAGACTCAAAATATTAATCACCTTTTCAAGATGAAATCCGTTTTGGCTTTGTCGATCGCTAGTCTGCTTGTCCTGCTCGTATCTGCCGGGACACTGGAAGAAGAATTCGAAAACTTCAAAGTTAGTATACATTTAATAATATTATTTCTAGAATAATGTCCAATGTAATTAATTTTTTAAATCGAAGATCATGAACATAAAAAGTTTAGAAGCTTTTAAATCGTAGCTAATTTTAAAGATGACTTAACAAATATTTTTTTTTTATTTTTGGAAATATTTTGCCTAACAATTCCTTTCAATTTTTATATTTGGGTTAAGGTATTTATTATCACTTTTTAAGAACTCAAAATGTTGGGGCAAAAGTTGATATCTGAATTTATGATTGGAATTTCGCCTTCGAAATAAAAATATTAACATTTAATTCAAAATTTTGAGTTTTCACAATTTTCTATCACCTAATTTGTACATTTTCAAATTTAAACACGAAATAAAAAAATCTTCCAAATTCTAAGCAATAATAAAAATTTCTGTCAAAATACAAGTTAAAAGGGAAACAAAAACTTCCAGAAAAAACTAAATTTTGAAATAAAAGTTGAAATTTTGGGAAAATTTAAAATTTTATAACTATTCATTCTTTTCAAGCTTGGCAGTTTGAAAACGGTTCATAATTTTGATCTTTTCTCGACTTTTGCATAAAAGTTGATTTTTGTAACACATTCTGAAAAAGTAAATTTCGTGAAAAAAGTTTTCTAATTCTGAAAAATCATAATTTTGAAATGTTAACATTTTCAATTCGAAGTTGAAATTTTTAAGAAAAGAAAAATCGAAATCAAGAAAAAAGCAATCTCGACGAAACCTGAGATACCGCAATACAATTTTCTTAAACTGTCTTAAAATGTTTCGAATTTGGTTGCGAAAGTGGTCGAAATTTTGTGAATAAATTTTTTCGACTTCTAAATTTTATATATTTTAAAAATTATGTAATAGTTCGACCTTTTTGCTTCGACGAGACTAGAAATGTCTACATTTTTCCTTGGAGTTAAGATTAGCAAAATTAGAAATTCAAATTTTCGCAGAAGGTTGAAATTTAGGAAAAATTTGACTCTTTTCAAGCTTGGCAGTTTAAAAAAGGTTCAAAATTTTGATCTTTTTCTCGACCTTTTGCATAAAAGTTAATTTTTCTAACACATTTTGAAAAAGTTAATTTCATGAAAAAGTTGTTTTATTCTGAAAATTTATAATTTTGAATTAAATGTTAATATTTTCAATTCGAAGTCGAAATTTTTAAGAAAAGAAAAATCGAAATGAAAAAAATAGCAATCTAGACGAAATCTGAGATACTAAAATACAATTTTCTTAAACTGTCTTAAAATATTTGGAATTTGGTTGCGAAAGTGGTCGAAATTTCGTGAATAAATTCTTTCGATTTCTAAATTTTATATATTTTAAAAATTATGTAGTTATTCGACCTTTTTGCTTCGACGAGAGTAGATATTTCTACATTTTTCCTTAGATTTAAGATTAGTAAAATTAGAAATTCAAATTTTCGCAGAAGGTTGAAATTTGGGAAAAAATTTGACTCTTTTCAAGCTTGGCAGTTTAAAAGAGGTTCAAAATTTTAATCTTTTTCTCGACCTTTTGCATAAAAGTTGATTTTTGTAACACATTTTAAAAACGTAAATTTCGTGAAAAAAGTTTTCCTATTTTGAAAGTTCATAATTTTGAATTAAACGTTAACATTTTCAATTCGAATCAAAATTTTTAAGAGAAGAAAAATCGAAATGAAGAAAAAAGCAATCTAGACGAAATCTGAGATACTAAAATACAATTTTCTTAAACTGTCTTAAAATATTTGGAATTTGGTTGCAAAAGTGGTCGAAATTTTGTGAATAAATTCTTTCGATTTCTAAATTTTATATATTTTAAAAATTATGCAGTAGTTTGACCTTTTTTGCTTCGACGAGACTAGAAATATCTACATTTTTTCGTAGAGTTAAGATTAGTAAAATTAAAAATTCAAATTTTCGCAGAAGGTTAAAATTTGGGAAAAAATTTGACTCTTTTTAAGCTTAGCAGTTTAAAAAAGGTTTAAAATTTTGATCTTTTTCTCGACCTTTTGCATAAAAGTTAATTTTTCTAACACATTTTGAAAAAGTTAATTTCATGAAAAAGTTGTTTTATTCTGAAAATTTATAATTTTGAATTAAATATTAATTTTTTCAATTCGAAGTCGAAATTTTTAAGAAAAGAATAATCGAAATGAAGAAAAAAGCAATCTCGACGAAACCTGAGATACTAAAATGCAATTTTCTTAAACTGTCTTAAAATATTTCGTATATGGTTGCGAAAGTGGTTGAAATTTTGTGATTAAACTCTTTCGATTGCTAAATTTTATATATTTTAAAGATTATGTAGTAGTTAGTTTTGTTTTGACGAGACTAGAAATGTCTACATTTTTCTTTAGAGTTAAGATTAGTAAAATTAGAAATTTAAATTTTCGCAGAAGGTTGAAATTTGGGAAAAAGTCAACATTTCAACTTTAAAATTGAACCTCTAGAAAAAATTTGAAGTTAATTTTGAGAAAAACTATGAAGTTTTAGAAATTACTTTTTATAATTTCTTCATATTTTTTTGTTCTCTAATTTTTTTTTATTAGAAATTTTGTGATTACAAAGTTTTTATCATTTTTTATATGTTTCTTTTTCTTTAATCTTTAACGTTTTGTTTGCCTTTAGTGATTAATTCTCGTAATAACATTAAATATTAGAAATTATTTGGACTATAATCACGAAAAATAGTCTTGTAGAATCAATTTCTATTTGAATCTCGACATCTTTTGGCTTTGATAATTTCATCCGAAATTTTAAGAAAAACGTACAATTGCAAGAAAAAAGCACCTTTTGAATTTAAAATCGTCGAAATTATAAAGCAAAAGGCAAAAGTGAATTTGAAGGAAAATATTTAAAATTGTCTAAATGTTCTTTTTTTTAAGTTTCGAGTTTTTTTTCGGCTTTAACGTCTAGATTTTAAGTTTATTTCGAAAATAGGACTAAATTTCGAGTTTTGTTTCGAAATTTTAGGAATAAAAGCGAGAAGTTTTGACAAAAAGTCAATTTTGAGAGAAGCTGAACATAAAACAAAATTTTCGAGTTTTTCATTTTTCTTTTGATTTTAAGTCTTGAAATGATCACTTTAATGCAACAAATACGAGAAAAATGTTAAAATTTTTACAAAAATAATTGAAGTAGTCTAGAGTTTAAACATTTTCAGTTTAATTTTAAACAAGGCATTTGATAGAAAAGTACAAAATTAAAAATGCAAAGTTTACGCTGCATAAGAAAACTAAGCTTTAACGTGAAATCTTGTCGAATTATTGAAACACAAAATCGACATTAAAAAAGGTTCAATTTTAATTTAAAGCTTTAAAGAAAAAAATCCACTTTAAACTCGAAAATTTGAGAAGCAAACGTTTTGAAAACATTACAATTTTATACAATTTTTAAAATTTGTAGTTTATTCTGAAATTTTTGCTATCATAATTTGAATATTTCGAATTTTAAGAGGAATATTTGAATTTGTTGTCAAAATCACACTTTTGAAGCTGAAATTTTGCTATTTAAAAATTTCCGAAAAAGTCGAAATTTTGAGAATATAATTTGAAAGCAACTCTGAATTTTAAGAATTGATTTTGGTAAATTAAACTCTTCGAAATTTCGATTTTTGAACCCGAGGTTTCAATTTTTAACTTAATTTTTTGGAAAAAATCAAAATTTCGAGATTACTGTCGTAAATTCGAGAATACCAAAATTTCGAAGTTAAACTCCTAATTTTTGCACTTGTTTTAGTGAATTAGGCTCTTCGAAATTTCGGCATTTTTTCACTCTAAAATTCGACTTTTTAATCGTTACATTTTATCAACAAATCTCGAATTTTTAAGTTTAACAATTTTAGGCTAAAACTTCTAATTTCCAGAAAAAATTTCAAAATTTTAAAAAACAAAATTTTATCAAAATTAAATTCAGTTTTAACAAGATTTTGGTTATGGAAAACCTTGAAATTTATTTTGCAAATTTTGAAATCTATGAGTTTAAACACTAAATGTAAATTGGGAATTTTGAAAAAAAATTAAATTTTCTTTTATCGCATTAATTTCGAGTAAAAATTTTAAGAGAATTTTTGTAATAATTTTCATATTTCTTTCGAAGTTGTCACTTTGGCTCGAACAATTTCAAGCTTAAACTCAGATTTTGATTAGACTCTCAAAATATGAAGACTTTTATAATATTTATAACTTGGAGCTTTTCCAAAATATTTAGTTTTTCTTTTCAAATTTCGACTTTTTTTCTAGAAGTTTCGAATCAAAAGAGAATCTAGCAAATAACTTAATTTTGAGAGATTTGAGAACAGTCGAAATTTAAAAAACAAAACGAAATTTATGTCAGAACATTTCCCAAAACTTATAATGGAATTTACACGTAAAATTGATCCTTAACCCGAATATTCACCTTTTTTCTGGAAACTTCGCTCAAAAGTTCATAGATCTATAATTTTCTTGGCAAAAGTTGAATTTTTGAGAGATCATGTTGATACATATTTAGCTGTTTTCGAAGTATTGCCTTTTTGGCAATATTTCTAATTATTATTAAAACCTCCTGATATATTGGGTTGGCAAGAAAGTAATTTCGTTTTTTCACATAGGCAGTGTTATTTAAATTTTTTTGAATAAATTCTGTGAGTGATGTTCCTTACGTTTTGACATTTGATATCAGACAGATCAAGGTTTATTTTGAAGCATGTGGTGAGAGATTTTATTTGTAGCTAATAGTTGAGCCTCAATTTTAACATGAGTGCAAAAACGAACATTTTCGGCATATTTTACTTTTTTATTTCCGTTAAGGACGGAAAGCTGCAGAGGCTCATAAGGAAATATGTGAAGTTTATGGTGGTGATTGCATAACAGAACGCACTTGTCAGAATTGGTTTAAGAAATTCCGTTCTGGAGATTTTTCACTCAACGATGACCAACGTTCTGGTCGACCTACTAAAGTTGATAATAATCAAATGAATGCCATTTTTAAAGAGGGTCGTCATATAACTGTTCGAGAGATTTCGGTGAGATTAAATGTATCACACACAAGCATTGAGAATCACTTATGTCTTGCACTCGTTAAAAAGCTCGGCATACATTGAAAGATATTCATTTGATACAAGGAATCAATATTTGCGATACGCATCTTAGGCGCAATGAAAATCACCGCTTCTTGAAAAGAATCATTACTGGTGATGAAAAATGGGTCACCTGCAGTAAGATCATTCGAAGGCGATCATGGTCCAAGCACGATGAACCAGCCCAAACCACATCAAAAGCAGAATTACATCAAAAAAAGGGTCATGCTATCGATTTGGTGAGATTATAAAGATGTTGTGTATTTTGAGCTGCTTCCAAGGAACCAGACAATCAATTCAGATGTGTACTGCCAACAGCTCATGAAACTGGATGAAGCAATCAAAGAAAAAAGGCCAGAATGGGCAAATCGGAAAGAAATGTGTTTCACCATGACAATGTTAAGCCGCACACATCTTTGGTAACTCGTGGGAAATTATTGGAGCTTAGTTGGGAAGTCATGTCGCATCCCCCATACAGCTCTGACCTAGCATCATCTGGTTACCATTTATTTCGTACTTTGCAAAACTCTGTAAATGGTAAAAATTTTCCAAATGATGATGACCTTAAATCGCACTTGGTTCAGAAGGATCAGAAATTCTATGAGCGCGAAATCATGAAGCTGCAAGAAAGGTGGCAAAAGGTCATTGAACAAAATGAAAAGTATACAATTGATTAAAGTATATTCTTTGTATTAAAAAAATGTATTTTTTCATACCACAAAACCGAAATTACTTTCTTGCCAACTCAATAGTTTCCTAAGTTTATATAGATATCCAAATTTCAATTTTTTCTTTCAAATTTATATCTAAATTTCAACTCAAAAAATAGGCCTCACTTCGTAATATAAATTCAGTATTTTAAGAAAAAAGAGAAAATTTTGAGATCATAGTTCAAAATTGGAGAACAAAGTTTAAAAAATGGAAACAAAAATTTGAAATTTTTACTTCTAATTTTAACATTTCTAGAAAAACTTAAATTTATAGATTATGGTCGAAATTTTGAGAGAAAAGAAGTAAAAAACTTTTAAGGAAGTTTGAAATTTCGAGAAACATGTGAATCTACAACTTTTTTGCAAGAGAAGGTCCGCTTCGAATTTACAGTTGTCCTAATTTTTTAAGACTTGGTTTCTTTTGTAGAGGTTAAATAAATTCTCTGTTTTTTTCATTATCAAAGGCTTTATCGCTAGAAAACGAATGTTTATTTACCTTTTAAAAACCAGTTTAGCCCAGGAAAAATAGACTTTTGTTAAAAAATAAGTATATACAAATTTTTTTTTAGAAATGTCTTCACTTCGATTTAACAAATGAGTACAGAAAGTGCCCATCAAGATAATGTCGGTAACGAGTAAAAAAAATAACTAATAACGTTTTTGTAGCAAATTTTAACCTCTCCAACTTTTATTCGAAAGGAACAATTTTTGCAGACCAAAATTATGGAAATTATTGGCAAAAATACAAAATTTCTCATCTTTAAATCAATATAGCGACCCTTCCTCACACGATCCTAGCGGGAACTTTTCTGTATTTATTTGTTAAACCCAAGTGAAAATATTTCTAAAATAAAAATTTAGGATTTACTTTTTTGCAACAGGTGAGGTTTTTCATCTATATTTTCTGGACTATTGTGTGAAATCCAAATTTTAACAAAATTTTGAGTTTTGATGAACTGGTAATGAATCTGAAAATTTAACAAGTCATAAAATAACACAAATGAATTGAAATACAAAACTTGTCCCCTTAAACGAAGACAGATTAAAAAACACAACAAAGGTTGCTCTTACGCGTTTCTATATCCAAGTTATCATCTTCAGAGAGATACTAAGTATCTCTCTGAAGATGATAGATAAATGATGAAAGTGAAATATACTAAATATCTTTCTGAAGATGCTAGCTTGGCTGTCGAAATGCGTTAGAGCAACCTTTGTTGTGTTTTTTAATCTTTCTTGGTTTCAGGAGACAAGTTTCGTATTTCAATTTTTGAAGATAGTCATTTCACCAAAAAAAACACAAATAAATGTCTGCCAAAATTTAGCAGCTACTGTTTATACATTCTAAGATATATGGAGCTTAAGAAAGTATTTTAAATTTATTATATTGCACTATATTTTCAGGTGAAGTTTAATAAACACTATGAGTCCACAGAAGAAGAACAATACCGAAAACAAGTATTTGCAGACAATTTAAAAATCATACTAGAGCACAACCAAAGATATGAAGAAGGTAAAGAAACTTACCAAATGGGTGTAAACCCAATGACAGATTTAACTTGGAAGGAGTTTCAAGACAAATATCTCGACCCCGTGGTGTAATTTTAATTTTCTAAGTGGAGTGGCAAGGAATAGCCAGGATTTGGGAGGTCTGGGGGAGATTTAAAAAACTAGCATTAAATTGTTAGTTTTTTAAGCTTCTCTCAATTATTTTCGCCACAAAATAATTCCTAACGTTCTTAGCACGTAGCGAAAATGTTTGCGTAATAAACAGTCGAAAGTCAGATACAAGTCACCCAATGGAGGTTTACTCTCTTGGATTCTTATAAGACTGACTAGCGGCTTTAAGTTGGAAGTATACTATATACAACCACCATACCATGCTAATAAGGCCAAGGAAGGCCGAAACTAGTCTATGGTTGCAGTTGTACATATTTTCAATTTTGAGCACGTTTTTATGTTTAATTACAGAACATTTAATTGGTCATTTGTCCTAACGTTCTTTGTTTACTCCAAGAAATTCAATCTCAATTAATTAAACCATTGCCTTGACTATTAAAACATTTACTTACTTTGACAATGTTTTGTAAGGTGATTTTGTATCTAGTATTAATAAAATAATAATAAATCCTAACTAAATAACTTTAACTTTATTTAATGCCGCCCCAACCATAGTCGTCCTAGGTGACAATCCTATACAGTGCCCCTAATTATTGTTATCGATTGCTAAAAAAGTCCTCAAGTTATATTTCTTCAATTTATTTAATAAATCTCTAATCACTGACAAAGACAAATTACTGCCTAAGTAGGTAGGTCTAGTAGCATGAAATTTCGTACAGGTATTCCCCTTAATACGTAGGTGAGCATTAAGAGAAAATTTTTCAGTATTTAGCCTCTAAGGAAGTAAAAACTGCCATTACAAATAAGTAATTTTTATGCAAGGAATAATACACAAGATTGTATTTAGAGTTACCTATAAGCGTCGAGAGCAGACATCGTTAATCACCAATTTATTTAAATATTTGTAGCTGATCAGTGCATATTTTGACTTTTTATAAGTTCTTTTCTTTTACCTTCTAAAAATTTAAGTTTTAAACTCGAAATTTTGTATGCAAGAAGAATGCAACCTAGACTACAAATTCATGCAGCCCTCCAGGCGTGTATAGTGAATCATAGGTAGCTGAACTACCAACAGTTGAAACACTGCCACCTAGCGAAGCGGTTGCTCTCTAGGAGAGTTCCCAGAAGACAAGGATTCTATAATGCACAGAGCAATAGGTTTGAACATTTATTAGATTCGAAGTTTGGAAACCAAAGTTTGGTTTCCAAACTTCGAATCTAATAAATGTTCAAACCTATTGGTCTGTGCATTATAGAATCGAAATTTTGTCTTTAATTTGGCACTTCCGATGTTTAAATCGAAATGTGGAAGAATATTTTCTTTTTAGACAGTTTGAACGAGTTTATAGTCAACATTTTCCGCACACAATCAAAAATTTGAGTAGGTTTTTCCAAAGAATTCCACTTAAAATATGTAATTTATTTACCGAAATTAAAGATTTTTTCCATACTCCAAATATTTGCTAAAGTTTTGAAAAGCAAATTAAACTTCGACTTTAAAATTAAGATATTAAATTTAAGTTTCCAGAGGAAGAAAAGTCAAAATTCCTACAAAAAAGAAACAAAGATTATTCATAACTTTTAAACTTTATTAATGATTAAAAAGCAACAGATATTACAAATTCCACATTCGATTTTTTCAAAAATGTCGTTGTTTTTCCAGTTTTAAATTTGAAGTGGACATCTCTATTTTTTTTTTTTTTTTTCATTTCGACTTTAAGAACAAAATGCTAAGATAACGTCCAAACTTAAAGACAAAAGGTTAAAAATCCAAAAAAAATAATTTAAAATTTTCTTTCATTTTCTTATTCTTATTTCTTAGATTTCCAAGATTGAATACTTCTGTTATGAATCAAAATTTTTTGAAAAATGTCATAATCGCAAAATTATAAACATTATTCTTACAAATCTCGTCTTTTTCTCAAACAAGCCCCAATTTGGATTATCTAATTATTTTCTTAAAATTGTAACTTTACAATGATTAAAAATTTAGGATGAACGTAAAAATGCCAGATAAAATATTCAGGAAAAATTAATAAATAAAAAAAATATCATTCTCGAAATTTAAAATTGATTTTTTTCCAAACTCCAAATATGATAACGAAGGCAAACTCCAAATATTTACTAAAGTTTTGAAAAGCAGAAGAAACTTCGACTTTAAAATTAAGATATTAAATTTAAAGTTCCAGAGAAAAAAAGTCAAAATTTCTACAAAAAAACAAAGAGATTATTCATAACTTTTAAACTTTATTAACGATTAAAAAGCAACAGATATTAAAAATTCCACATTGGATTTTTTCAAAAATGTCGTTGTTTTCCCAGTTTTAAATTTGAAGTGGGCATCTCTATTTTTTTTCATTTCGACTTTAAGAACAAAATGCTAAGATAATGTCCAAACTTAAATACAAAAGAATAAAAATCCAAATAAAAACAATTTAAAATTTTCTTTCATCTCCTTATTCTTATTTCATAAAATTTCAGAAGAAATGTCAAAACTCTGAAACTAAAAAAAATCGAAGCAAGTTCATAGAAACTTCTTATTTTTTCTTAAAACTTTAGGAAAGAATTTTTTCCGATTTTTCCCTTTTTTTTAATTTAAAATTTTGACCTTTTTTATTTCGATTTCCGAGATTGAATATTTCTGTTATGAATCAAAATTTTTTGAAAATGTCATAATCGCAAGATTGTAAACATTATTTTTACAAATCTCGACTTGTTCTGAAACAAGCCCCAATTTTGGGTTATCTAAATATTATCTTAAAATTGGATCTTTACAATGATTAAAAATTGAGGATGAACGTAAAAATGCCAGATAAAATATTCAGGAAAGATTAATAAATAAAAAAAAATATTATTCTCGAAATTTAAAAATGAATTTTCATATTTAAAGTTAAAATATCTAGGATAAAACCAAAATACCGAGGTTATGCTCAAAACATTTTTGAATTTCCACAAAACTGTTTCACGAAATTTTTAGTTCAAAGCCACATTTGGGAAAAGAAATTTGTAGAAGAAACTTCACAATATTCATCCAGATTTCCATTTAAATAAAATTTTGCTTTGTGCTCTATTTTCAAAATTCCTACTTAGATTTTAAACTCAAAAAATCTTCTAAATTGTGACTTTTTTTTAACTTTTCAGTTTAAACGTGAGAAATACTCGTTTGTAGTTAAGTCGCTTTATAAAATTCGTTTAAGAATTTAAACAATGGTCGTTTAGAAAGTCAGATTCTTCAAAAAAATTGAAATTTTCTAGGAACAGGTAGATTTTTCAAACAGTTGAAGTTACAAAAATTTGAAGTTTCGAAAAAAAGACCAATGTCTCCAAAAAAATTAAATCAAATTCTGAAAAAAGTAAGAGTAAGTCGAAATTTTGATGTTAAAATGTCGAAATTTTCAAAGAAAATGAAAATTTTGAAAAAAGTTAAAATTTTATAAAAAGTTCGAAACTTTTACAATAGTCGAAATTTTGAGAAAAATCCAATTTTTTAGAAGTCAAAAATTAAACAAACTTGAATTTTTCAAATAATAGGTCAATTTACCAATAAAAAAGTCGAAACTTTGAGAAAGAGTCGAAATTTCTAAAAAAAGTAAATTTTCAGAAAAGGTCTAAACTTTGAAAAATTGAGAAAAGTTTGATCAAAGGTTGAGTCCCAAAAATCAAAATTTCAATATAATCAAGCTTCTAATGCACAGACCAATAGCTTTGAATATTTATCAGATTCGGAGTTTGGAAACCAAATATGGGTTTCATTAGATCTGGTCAGTTTGGTGCAGTCCACTCTTGATAATTTGAAATGCAAGGAACCAAAGAAAAAGTTCAAATTACCGAAAGTTCAAAATAATGACAGAGCGGTGGATTCAGGTGATTTTCGATTTGTTAAAAAGTTTCGACTATTTTCAAAAAATTCCATTTTTTTATTTCGACTTGCTTTAAAATTATAACTTTATCGAAGATTCGATTAAAAATTTGGATTTTTTTTTGGAAAATTTGATCTTTCTCGAAAATATTGATTTTTGTCATAATTTTGACTTTATTGCAATTTGGTTTTTCTCGAAAAATGTTGTCTATTTTTTGAAAATGCTGAGGTTTTAAACATTTCTACTCTTTTAAAATTTTAATTCTTTTACAAAACTTTAGCTTATAAAAATATTGACTGGAAAATTCTGCCTTTCTTAATTTCAACTTTTTTAAAAGTTATAACGTAATTTTAAAATTCCTAAAAATTTCGATTTTTTCAAAATTTCAACCAATTTCGAACATTTCGTCTCTAAAATTGCAATTTTATTTCGTAAACTTGGCTTTTTTAAAAAGTGAACATTTTGAAAACTACGTTTTCGCGTGTTGTAAATCTTTTGAAAATTAAATTTGTTTCAAATTCTGACTCGATCTTTCAATATTCTCTAAAATATATTTTTTGAGAAATTTTACTTTTTCAAAATTTTTACTCTTCAAAATTTTGATTTATTTCATCATTTCTCCTTTACAAAATATAGATTTTTATTATTTGCATTTTTTCCAAATTTTAACTTTGGCGAAAATTCCAAATTTTTTGTTGTTGAAAATTTCGATAATTTTTTGAAATTTTTCCTTTTAAACATTTCGGCTTTTGAAAATATCAACATTTCCTAATTTGCACTTCTTTCAAGATTTCCTTTGTTTGGTGGAACGGACTGGTTCTTGGTTATCTTCAAAAATTGAAATACAGAACTTGACCCCTGAAACCAAGAAAGATTAAAAAACACCACAAACGTTGCTCTAACGCTTTTCGACAGCCAATCTTTCTTGGTTTCAGGGGACAAGTTCAAGATTTCCTCTCAAAATGTTGACTTATTTTGCAAATTTTGTGTCTCAATATTTCAAATTTTTTGAAAATTTTTCATTTATTTTTATAGTTATGATTTTTTCTAGAAATTATATCTTACTTTTTTAATCCAAGTTTTAATTTTCGAAAAATACTATTTATTTTGAAATTTTTGATTTTGGTTAAAATTTTGAGTCCTTTCAAAGCAGTGACTTTTGGAAAACTCGCATTTTTTCAGAATTTCCTTCAAATGTTTCCCTTTTTTTGTAAATGTCGACTTTTTGAAAGAGTTTATTTTCTTAGAATGTTCTTTTCCAGAAATTTTATTTTGTTTTGAAAAAATTGCTTTTTTTAAAAACGTTTTTTTTTACAAATTTTTTTACAATCTTTTTTTTTGCAAATTACAAAATTCTTTCTTTGAAAGTTTGATTATTTTAGATTGTGACATTTTTCTAAATTTCAACCTTAAATGTTTTGACTGTTTTTATTTTCAAACTCGATTTTTTTTCGAGTATTTTAGTATTAAATATTTGCACTTTTTCAAAAGTTAAGCCACCTTGAAATTTTGCATTTGTCGGTATTTCTGGCATTTTTATAAAATGTTCTTTTCCTCAAATTTGATATTTTTGAAAATTTTGAATTTTTTAAAAATTTTATGTTTTTTAAAAAGTTCAATCTTTTCCAAATTTTCATTTTATCAAAAATTTCAAACTTTTCTCAAAGACTTTTTTAAAATCTGAACTTTTTTCAAAATTTCAGCCGTTTTGAACAATTCGATCTTTTCAAAATTTCGAATCTTTGTCCAGACTTTTTCCCTTCCTTTTCCCTTTATCTCTTCCGTTTCTTTTCTCTTTATCTTTTTTTCTCTTCTTCTTTGTCTTTCTCTCCTAATCCTTGTCCTCTTTCTCATCATCTTCCTCGTCCGCTTTCTTTCTAATTTCAATTTTTTTTGAAAAACCCAAATTTCTTTAGAAAATGTTGACTTTTTTTGGAAACTAAATTGTTTTTCTCTTTCTATGAAGTTTTTACCTATTATTTCACCGTATAATTATTCATGTTTCGTAAGATACGAAATGTGCTAATTTTGGAACCTTCCCTTTTCGAATTTCTACTTCCATCACTGATAAGAGTTCATATAACCAAGAGTGTGTTCAAAGCATTTATAACATATGCTTTTTCTTCGAATTTAATTAACAAAAAACAACATTTAAATTATTTACAAAGTTCCACTGTCTTTGATGGCACCCAATTTTCTCCTGACCTGTTGCATTCGGTGCTGGGCGGTCAGATTATCTATTTCCCGAATTTTTTGAGATTTGTCATCATAACTGTTCTTCATTTCCGGTTTTACAGCTTTTATTATAAATCTTTTTACCCAATATTGCTTGTAAGTTTTCAATTGGGCGTGTCTATGGAACATTTGGAGGATATTTGGATACAAAAGGAATGTTGTGAACCTTTAATCCATTTTTTTTTCGAATTTATAGTTTATACACTATACCTTCGTAAAACATATGACAAATATGATATTAAATGTTAAATTAAGATATTTTTACAGGTTTGTTTTCAGTGGCAATTCGATATTAACTTATTTTCCATTACTTCTCAGCGAAAACTTTTGTTACAGTGCTGGCATAAACTTTAGGCAACCCACCCTAAATCCAGACTTCCATCTATCATTGTCCAATAAATTTTCGATACTGATAAGAGCTGAGATTTCACAAATTGAAATACAGAACTTGCCCTTGAAACCAAGAAAGTGTTAGTTTTTTAATCTTTCTTGGTTTCAGGGTACAAGTTTTGTATTTCAATTTCTGAGACTTCAAATTATAGAGAGTAGGAAAACCTGACTAAATTATAGAATGTCGGCGAGCAAATTGATATTCCTACAATTTCAAATTACCGAGGGGATTAAATCATATATTTTTTTTTAATTTATCAAGTACTTTTGCAGGGACCGGGAACAACCTTCAAATTGTCGAGAAATTCAAATTAACAAGTGTCAAATTATCGAGAGTTGACAGTATATCCAACCCGCAAATATATACTATAGAATCAACGAATGTCCTTCACACAAAACATATACGTCCTTCGTGTGTCTCCTAAGTACCGACACCTCTTGGTCCATAGAAAAACTGTGGACAACTCCAACCAGTGTCGTATGCAAGTAAAATGCAACCTAAACTACAAATTGTAGACTGTAGTCTGTAGACTATTATCTAGGTTGCATTGCATTTGCTTAATCAAACTTATGGAAGAAATCTAAATTTCAAAAAAGTCACAATTTTGAAAAAAAATTTGTGTCAAAATTAAAAAAATATTGAAAATAAATCAAAATCTTAGAGAAAAGCGAAATTGTGAACGTGTTAAAATTTATTCTATTATTATTATTTTTAGATTTTTCCTGAAAAATCTTGGTTATAAAATTAAAATTTTAAGTTCATATTGAAATTTTAAAATTTGAGCTTCAGTTTTCGCGAATAAGGTAAATATTTCAGGAAAAGAAAGCGAATACAATGTTTTAAATTTAGAGTGTTCTCTTTAAATATCGACATTTTTGCGACAAATTTCCAGTCTAAATTTCCAATTTTTTATAAATTTTGGGTGAGTTTTCGTTTCGAAGGCCCATATCTTCAATTTATGGTTTTATTTTGTCTTTACATGATGTTATTTTTTAAAGTGATCATGTCGAAATGATTCTAAATCTGTTTTGTTGTTGCTCATGCGCAAAGCAAACGAGCCAGCAAGAACAAGAAAAGGAAAGACTGTTGTTAATAGGACTAGAATCAAACCAGCAAGAAATTGCTCAGCAAGACAACACAAGAAGTTAGGTAGCAAGACAAGTAGCTTTGTGCATCACTAGTTTTAAATGTGACGTCACTTGTTGAGTTTAACTAAACCTCACAAAAAGAATATACTTTTACTTGATATTCTGGGCTCTTTTTACAAGCTGTAACAAAGTCTTTCTCCTTTTAATATCACCTGGAAGTCTTATGAGCAATTTCTGTGGCATCCTTACAGTTACAAACTTGCAATTTCGCACCAAATATGACGCATAAAAATATGAACTCATTTCATATGAAAATTGTATCACACCAGAGACTATATACATAGTTTATCTATGTTACACACCATACCCAACGTTATTTGCGCCTGTTTGGTTGCTCCACAAATGAAATCATCATTTGCTTGAACATGGCAGTTCATGTTTCCGCGCCAATTTAAATAGGTATAAATTCTATTTTAATAATAATAATAATAGTTTATTATATTTCAACAGGGTTTAGGCCCCAATTACAGAGACAAAATAAAAAATAAAAATTGATGGTCTTAAGAAAAAATAAATAATTATCAATTATACAAAATAATTACCCGGAGAAAACACTAATTATTAGATAAATAAAGTAAATTAATTATAAGGAAATGTGGCTAAATGTCTCTTCGATAGTTTTTCTTAATTTGGCCCGACTATCTGAATAGAAATCAAAACTGTCCGCAATACCATTAGCATATTTTGTGAGAATCACTAGCGGAGACCTGCCCATAGCGTTAGTACGACTATTCTCACAATAGAACATTTGTTTTGATCTTGCACTCTGTCTTGGCACCAAAAAGTTAATCTTGGAAAGTAAGTTTGGACAATTTATACAATTATTGAGGAGTCCGTATAAGAAATTCATTTCATGTGTTATTCTTCGGGTTTGTAGACTGATAAATTTGAAGCGATTTAAAAGAACGTTATGGTCACAGCCAGAGACTCTGGTCACAGCCTCTAGCTGGGTAGACACGATCTTGAATGAAACACAAGAATTTGAGGAAACGCCTTTGAATTGACTCTAACGCTGTGATATGAATATTATATATTGGAAACCAGATGAGGGAGCCATATTCAAGACGTGTTCGTACTAGCGACTGAAATAATAATGCTAAAGATTTCTTGTTTTTAAAATCCTTACAATTTCTACATAGAAAGCCATATGTTTTATATGCTGATGAAAGTGCCTCAGTAATGTGCAAAGCAAAGTTAAAACTACTATCCATAATACCTCCTAGATCCCTTATGGATTCACATCTGCTTAAAATGACAGTATTAATTTGATACTCATGCTTGATCATATTGATTTTTCTTGAGTAGGAAACAACATTACATTTAGATACATTTAAAGAAAGCCGATTATTATTGCACATCTAACAACAGCATCAATGTCTTTTTGAATTAATACACAGTCCTCATTAGAAGATACGGAACTAAAGAATTTTAAGTCATCTGCAAAAAGTAGTTTGGATGATTTTATAACAGAAACAATATCATTGCTGAATAATGCAAAGATCAAAGGACCGAGATTCGAGCCTTGTGGAACTCCCGATGTTGGGCTGAACGTGTTAGATTTAAAATTTCGATATTTGACAAATTGCTCCCTATTTATTAGGTATGACATAAAAAAGTGTATCAGCCGGTCTGAAAATCCATAAAGTTGCAATTTTTGCAAGAGAATAAAATGATCAATTTGATCAAAGGCTTTTTGAAAGTCTGTGTATACACAATCAACTTGTCCATGACGGTCAATGATTTCAGCCACATACTGAGAGAAAGAAGCTAAATTTGTTACAGTAGATCGTTTCTCAACGAAACCATGCTGATTCTCAGATATAAAAATTTTTATTGATGCATGTATGCGCTTGTATAAAATCGACTCAAATATCTTTGCAAAGTTACAAAGTAGCGAAATTGGTCTGTAGTTGCTTGTTTGCGTTGTAGTACCCTTTTTAAACACTGGAGTAATACATGTCTGTTTCCACAGCGACGGAAATTCAGATGTTTTTAGAGACAAATTAAATAGAATAGTGAGCGGTTTAGAAAACACGTTAGCACATTCTTTCAGCAGAAAGCTGGGAATGTCATCTGGTCCAGAAGTAAACTTATCCTTTGATCGTTTTAATGCCTCTAATATTTCAGCTTCAGTTATATTCAAAATAGAGACTGTATCAGGAAAATGAGAGAAATATTTGGTAGCCGTATTATCTGAATTATGAGTGTTACTGGGTGTTATGTATACACTTTTAAAAAAAGTTGCAAACCCATCCACAATCTCTTGAGGAGTGGACAATTGTGCAGTACCATAAGACATAACACCCGGAATTCTTGTTCTCCCTTTCTTTATTTGAATAAAAGACCAAAACTTTTTAGGATCATTGGAAATGCTATTCTGGACGTTCAAGAGATATTCTTTGTACGATTGGTCAGCTATTTTTTTGCATAATGCTCTATAATATTTAAAGTTCTCATATACATTGGAATTGCGAGTACGCTTATAATTTTTGTGTAAACTGCCTTTATTAACTTTATTAAATGGGAATCGAACCATGCTGGATAGCATGTACGACAATTTGATTTATGTGTATATCTCGGAATAGCAGATTCGAATGTATTCGTCAGGATTTCGTAGAAGGTAGAGCAAGCAATGTTCACATCATTAAATGTTTCCAGTATACTCCGGTCAATATTAGATAATAAATCATCTAGCAGTAGGTAGTTCGTTCGCTTTTTTTTTAAATTAAATGATTGGACTTGATAGCCTTGATGATTGACATCAAAATTAATAAACCGTTGACAAGATAGAGTAACCTTAATGTCAAGCGCAGGATGATATGCATCTTCAGGAACTAAAGGAAATGTGGATTTCAGAACATGACAATTAAAACTTGATAATACTAAGTCCAATAGCCTGCCGGAGGAATTTAATACATTATTGCATTGATGAAGGTCCTGAATTTGCATAAAATTCTTGATTGGCATAAAGTAGTTGTCATTTGGGTTATTAAAGTTTCTAATATTGAAATCACCAATAATCATTAGTTTGTCACAGATTAGAGTGTTTAAGTAATTCAAAAAATAGCTCGTACTCAGCAACTCTACAGGTTGGAGGTATATAAACAACCAAGACAAAGATCACTACATTAGAGTGCAAAGTAACTTTGACTCCACAAATATAGACTAAAGGAATTGCTTCAGTTATATGATTAAAATTAAGTTCAGAGGTTTGAAATTTATCAGAAATTGCGAGGAGGACACCACCTCCTCTAGCCACATTGAGAAAATTATTTTGGATGTTATATCCTATAAAACAATTTTATTTAAGGAAAATAAAAATTTATACGGATTAATACAGCTATGCAAACATTTTAAGACAATTTAGATATGAGTTAAATTCTCAATTTTTTTTCGGAACCATATAAATCGTATTTATTGTACAAAAACAACAAATTTTCACATATTTGGGTTAAATATGATCTTATTGCTACAATCATTTGAAATTTAAAACTTTTTAAAATATTCATTTTAATTTTAGAGGTCCAGCGAAAGATTTGGTGCCTCGAGGTTTCACTTTTGGAAAACCAAGTAACAGACCCTACATAGGAGTAGGAGAACTACTGAAGCATTGCGATTGTAAAAATATAAATTTAAAAGAAGACCTTTATAGCGCCATGCAGTCATTTCGACAACTTAAGAGGGAAGTTTCCCGAAAAATGAAAAGCCGCCAATTCAACACCAGAGACATGGTACTAAAATTTCTACTACGCAGAGAACCGGTATTTTTCCGAATTTGTTAGCGTATTAACTACCATTATAATTAAATTATATTCTAGGACGATCGAGATGTGATTTCACTAGAACAATTCTATGAAGTTTTAAGGTGCTTTAACATTATCATAGATAAACCAAAATTCGAGTATCTTTTCACATACAAGAGCTATATAAAAAACCAAAAGCTAAATTATATATTATTTCTGGATCTAGTTACTTCAAGGCGCGAGATGCACATCGACAAAATAGCAGGTTTGGACAACTTAAGATATTGTAATAATAATAATTTCTAATTCATAATTTTAGATGTGCCAGAAGAAAATCTTCACTACATGACGACATATGAAAAAGTTTGGATAGATAGTCGGCATTCAAAGACCCCGGAAATGCCTAGACAGTTGGAAAAATACGATAAGGCGGTCTGCATAGAGGAGCTGCTGAGTAACAATTTATTTCAACAGTATAATCTCTGTTATTACGATTTCTCTATGGTAATTTTTGTTGGTATTTATCAATACTTCGTAAAAGTTTGAAGGCGATATTATTAAACAGCGTGAATTGTGCAAATCGCCTGCAAGATTACTACGGAGATGTGTCATAATCGATTTCTTGCTTATTTGCTTTTGAAAATATGTTTACAAAGAATTTATAAGCGAACTAGTATCTAGTCGCAATTTATTGCCAATATTTTTCACTGGAATCTATGTCTTATTCGCTCCATGGCAACTTAAAATGTTTAAGGATTCCGGTGGTTATCTATAAATATAAAACAAAGTCGTGTTAGTTACATAATTTATAACTACCTATATCTTTATTATCTTTGCTTTGCTAGATTTGTCTTGGTCTCGAATAGCAGAATATATATTAAAATGTTGAAAAAATTCACATTTTTTTAATAAGGAATCTGTGTACATCGCCATCTCTGACCTATAAGAGGAACACAACAGAAACTTACCGTAACCTACACCTACCGTAAACGTGTTGTAATGAGTTTCCAGTAGATGACGTTGTATCTCTTTTGATTATGGTCCGATTTTAGGAGGTTTTCGAGTAGGATTCACTCCGAAACGGGCAACATGTGTGAGAGTATTAAATATTTTAATGTAAAATTTAATTCATTCAGCTAATAGGTCAACAATGTTTATAAACTCTATAAGGCGGTACGAAGTTGGCCGGGCCAGCTTATTTGTAATAATTAAAGAACATTGGTACTTCTTATTAATGAAGGCCTTGCCAATGCGTCATAAATGTATATCAAGGATATGACAGCTTAAGCCAAAAAATGCAGCAAAACTTGGACAATTGCACGGAAAATTTTAAATCAAGTTCAAATTTTTATTTTAGTTATTTGTTCGATCGAATTTTATACACATTTATTTTGATTTGCAGCCACGTTCCAAAGATTTCTTAAAAAGACTTTGCAAACTCATAGACGTCAATGTTGATGAAAAAGATTTTGAAGATATATGGAAATTAGGGCAAAATTTAGATAACAAAGACGAAGTTTGCGTGGAAACTTTCTACAATTTATTAAAGAAGCAAGGTTTTATATCATGTGACGTAAAATTAAGTGAAATAAATTGTATCAAACAGTATTTACTTTTACTTTTATTATAACTATTGACTATAAAAAAACTGTAATATCCGAACTCGTAAATTTATAAATTTCAAGTTTAAGCTTGAAATTTTGAGAAATAAATTTAGAAACTCAAAATAAAAAATATTAGATTTAAAACGAAATTTGGGCATTTCGATTTCGATTGACATTTTGGAAAAAGAAACAAAACCCTTTCAAGTTCTAACTGGATAATTTCAGAAAAGTAATCAAAACTTAGATTTTCGAATTAAAATTTTCAATTTTTAGCATATAATTTTGGAAAAATTCAGACGAAACTATATAGTGTTAAGAACAAATTTAATACCAAATTTCGCGAAAATAGTCGAAACTTCAGGAAGGTGAACATTTTGAGAATATAATTAAACTTTCTAGGAATAGTCTTGATTCAAAATTGCTTTTTTAGGCTTTTCGAAAGTAGGATTCAACAATGAAAGATATTTCTCTTATTGTAACATCAAATAATAAAATATTTTTATGGTTATGTCTGTTCACCTGTTTTGACACGAGGCGTTAAATACCGCGACGCATTCCAAAAAGTTATTGGTTAAAATTGGTCACGTGATTTGTGAATTCCATTGGTTGGATTCATAAGATGACAAGCGCGCGATTTTTAAAACATGACATTTGCGTCTTACATCGACTTTACAATAATTCCCAAATTTCGAAAAAAAGTCAAAATTTCTAGAAAAAAGTAAAAATTTTAATTTTTAAATTGAAATTTAACGAAATGTTACAAAGGCGCAGAAAGGACATTGATTAAAAAAAATGTTATATTTAGAAATTTTGATTTTTTTTCTCAAACTTTTATTTCAAGTTTTGACTTTTTTCTTAAATTTCCACTTTTTTTTCTTAAAATTTCAACTTTTTTTCTGAAAATTTAAACTTTTTCGAAATGGTACAAACGCGTAGAAATTAAATCGATTTAAAAAATAAATGTTATTTTTAGAAATTTCGTTTTTAACCTCGAAATTTCGACTTTTTTTCTCGAAATTCGATTTTTTTCCCGAAATTTCGACTTTTTTCTCGAAATATTTCAAAATTTCGACTTTTTCTCAAAATTTCTACCTTAATCTGAAAAGTTCGACTTTTTTCTCGAAATGTCGTTTTTTTTCTCTCACTTTACGACTTTTTTCTCAAATAGCGGCTTTTTTTTCGAAATTTTGACTTTAACATTTGGACATTTTTCTCGAAATTTCGACTTTAAACTCAAAATTTCGACTTTTTTTCGAAATTTCGATTTTTTTCTCGAAATCTCAACTTTTTTCTCAAATTTCGAATTTTTTCTCAAAATTTCGACGTTTTCCTGAAATTTTGACTTTTTTCTCGAAATTTCAACCTTAATATCGAAATTTCGACATTTTTCTTTAAATTTCGACTTTAAACCCAAAATGTCGACTTTTTTCTCAACATTTCAAATTTTTTCTTAAATTTCGACTTTTTTCTAGAAATTTCAACTTTTTCGAAATGTTACAAAGGCGCAGAAAGGACATCGATTAAAAAAAAAGTTATTTTTATAAATTTCGACTTTTTTCTCGAAATTTCGACTTTTTTTCTCGAAATTTTGACTTTTTTCTCGAAATCTCAACTTTTTTCTCAAATTTCGAATTTTTTCTCAAAATTTCGACGTTTTCCCGAAATTTTGACTTTTTTCTCGAAATTTTGACCTTAATATCAAAATTTCGACATTTTTCTCTAAATTTCGACTTTAAACCCAAGATTTCGACTTTTTTTCTCAACATTTCAAATTTCTTCTTAAATATCGACTTCTTCCGGAAATTTCAACTTTTTCGAAATGTTACAAAGGCGCAGAAAGAACATCGATTAAAAAATTTAAGCTCGAAATTTCGCCTTTTTTCTCGAAATTATGACTTTTTTCTGAAATTTCGACTTTTTTTTCTCAAAATTTCGACTTTTTCTCGAAATTTTGACTTTTTTCTCAACTTCGACTTTTTTCTCGAAATTTTATCTTTTTTCTCAAATTTCGATTTTTTTTCTTTTCTCAAATTTTAACTTTTTTTTTCGAAATTTCGACTTTAGATTCACAATTTCTAGTTTTTTTCTCAAAATCTCGACTTTTTTCTTCACATTTCAACTTTTTCGAAATGTTACAAAATCATAGAAAAGACATCGAATTAAAAAAAATGTTATTTTTAGAAATTTCGACCTTTTTTTCAAATTTCGATTTTAGGCTCCAAATTTCGACTTTTTTCTCGAAATTTTGACTTTTTTCTCAAATTTCGACTTTTTTTCTCAAAATTTCGTCTTTTTTCTTCAAATTTCGACCTTTTTCGCGAAATTTCTTTTTTTTCCCCAATTTCTACTTTTTTCTCGAAATTTTGACCTTAATTTCGAAATTTCGACAATTTTCTGGAAATTTCGACTTTAAAGTCAAAGTTTCGACTTTTTTTTTCGAAATTTCGACTTTTTTTCTCGAAGTTTCGACTTTTTTCGAAATCTCGACTTTTTTCTCAAATTTCTACTTTTTTCTCGAAATATTTCAAAATTTTGACTTTTTCTCGAAATTTCGACGTTTCTCTCAAATTTTGACCTTTTTCTCGAAATTTCGACCTTAATCTGAAAAGTTTGTTTTTTTTTCTCGAAATTTCGTTTTTTTGTCGAAATCTCGACCTTTTTGTCAAATTTCAACTTTTTTCTCGAAATATTTCAAAATTTCGACTTTTTCTCGAAATTTCGACGTTTTTCTCAAATTTCGACTTTTTTCTCGAAATTTCGTTTTCTTTTTCTCAATTTTCGACCTTTTTCTCAAATAACGATTTTTTTTTCTCGAAATTTTGACCTTAATATCGAAATTTTGACATTTTTCTCGAAATTTCGACTAAACTTGAATTCTCGACCTTTTTTCTCAAATTCCGACTTTTTTCTCGAAATTTTGATCTTAATCACGGAATTTCGATTTAAAACTCGAAATTTCGTCTTTTTTCTTCGAAATTTCAATTTTTATCTCGAAATTTCTAAAAAAAAGACCAAAATTTGCTGATTAAAAATAGCAATTATTGAACGCACCCTACTACCAACTGTCAAGATTGTTGGGAAAGAGAAATGGTCATCTGCCTAATTTAACCATAGAGAAATTTCGAGAAAAAATTCGATCTCAAGGTCGAAAATCCAAGATTAAAGTCGAAATTTCGATATTAATCTCAAAATTTTAGGAAAAAAGTAGAAATTTCAAGAAAAAAGCCGAATTTTCGAGAAAAAGGTCGAAATTTTGAGTGTAAAGACGAAACTTCGAGCTTAAAGTCGAAATTTCGAATTTAAATCCGAAAGTTGAAGATTAAAGTCGAAATTTCGAGAAAAAAGTCGAAATCTTTAAAAATATATTTTTTTAATCAATGTCCTTTTTACGCTTTTGTAAAATGTCGAAATTTCTAAATATAATAATTTTTAATCAATGCCTTTCTACGCTGTTGTAAAATGTCGAAATTTCGAATTTTTTCTCAAAAATTCTACTTCAACCTTGAAATGTTAAGAAAAAAGTCGAACTGAACGTACCCTAGTGGTGTCAATATTAAATTGTAAAAGTGTTGGTGCTTAGAATATAGTCTTATATTCTAAGGGTTGGTGGGGCTTAACTGTCATCTGCCTAACCTAACCTTAGAATAAGAAATTTCGTGAAAAAAAAAGTTGAAGTTTCCAGATTAAAGCCGACATTTCGACTTTATTTATGAAATTTCCTTTAAAAAAGTCGAAATTTAGAGAATAAAGTAAAGATTTTCACATTAGTCTCATAATTTCCAATTTAAACTTCATATTTCTAAATATATTTTTATAAATGCATGCCCCTTCTACATCTTTGTAAAAAAACCAAAAATGCCTAAATAAAAAACAAAGCAGAAAACAAATATAAATAATTAAAATATAAATAATTAAAATATAAATAATTAAAATATAAATAATTAAAATATAAATATTAGTGTTTAAAATCCAAGAAAAAATTTTCAAAATTAAACTACGCCATTTCATCATTATCATTCAAATTTTTTTATTAGAAATGTTTAAAAATTTCACCAACAAGGCGATTAATCGGAAATCGATCTTTCAGCACCTAATTTTATCGGGAATCGATACTTTTGCTCACGACTCGAATTGATCCAAAAATCGATTATTCTAAAAAGGAATCGACATTCCTAAGGTGAAGGCATGACACTATAACTAAAGTTTTTTTTTTTTAGTTATAGTGTCATGAGGTGAAGGTATACGGTTCTTAAGAAATTCGCGCTTTTATGATATCCATTCAGCCAATAGAAATTCAGCTTATCACGTGATGGATTGTAATCAATAAACTTTTGGAATGCGTCGCGGTATTTAACGCCTCGTGTTTTGACTAAAATATCGATTAAGTAAAGAACATACGTAAACCTGACAAAAAATTGACAGCAGCACACTAGATTAGAAAACTTTTGGTACAGACTGTATTATTTCGCAGATTAAATTAATGTTAATAACTTAGTTACTTAGTTTCAAAGTACTTTGTTCTGCAATCATCCACTACAGGCGCTGACTGTATTTTAGTTCTTAAATAAAATATTTTGTGATCTATTGTGCTATTACAGTATCTATGTCTTATATAAGATCTATGCCTTGGATTGTCTATGCCCACGGATTATAAAATATCTATGCTTGACATGTGACAACTGACGTTTATCAAATTCGCGATTTAAGGTTAAAAAGTTTAAAAATAAACACTGAAAATGTAAAAATAGTACTCGATAAACGTGATATCACACTCAAATGTGAAATGTTTCAATGCGGTTACTTATCTACCAAAAATTCGTTACATCCTTTGTGATGAAATCTTATTATGTTCAGAAAGCAAGAAATAGACCATTTCCAAGATAAATTGCAAAATTGTTTGGAAGATGCAAGGTGCCGGCAATTGTACAAGAGGTTTCTCAACGAGAGAAGGAACAGAAATGAAATTAATACGTTTAGTTTGTGGGAAAAAGTTAACAGGACTAATACAATTGATGAGGACCTAATGGAAGAAATCGAGGAACTGGACGATTTCAACACAGACCCTCTTCTCAGTATTGCGGAATTCGAACATAAGTTGGCTTTTATTAAAATGGAATGCTGTAGATTATTAGAGAGGACGCACCCTTTATTTATTAACTATATTAAGAGGCACTAGGTGATGAGGTTGCATTTATTTTGTGATATTTTGGATATTAGTCTTCTTTTGTAATAATAGTCATTACTCAGGTTGTTACCAAATGTAATAAAGATATTTATAAAAAATACATTTTTTTTTACTAATAAAGCTACTAAATACAAACAACTTTGGATGTAACGAACCACTAAGGGAATCTTTAAGAAATTCGTTATAGCCTGGTGCTCATAAATGAACAAGAAAGTATAGGAATTTTTGTTTTTGTTTTACTGACTTTTTCTTCACCAGTTACTCCTTCCACAATTCTAGATTTTTCAATAACCTATTAAAAATATCTAAAATGATATAGCTTCAGACTTTTTTCTCTGCAGTTTAAACTTGTAGAATTACAGAATTCTCATAACTATTCAACCCTATTAACAATAAAAGCAACGAAATATTAAAAGTTCCACAATGTTTTTATAAATATTTGATATGCCCAAATAGTAAGGGTTACAAATACCAATTACAGAATCTTTTCTCAATTTTAACTTTTCCAATTTTTTGAATGAATTTTTCTAGAGATCTTGATTTATCCAAATTTTGGTTCTATCTGGAAAACTAAAATTTAGGTTCAACAATTTCTTTTATAAAATTCAAGTGTTCCTAAAAGAATCGACATTTAATGTCAAAAACACAATTTAATTGGAAAAGTTTGTAAAACGGAATTTTTTCCCGAAGATTTCAATTTTAAACGTTCACTTTTTTTGCAGCATATTTCAAATTTAAGCTGAAATTAAAATGTGTGTTTGTTTTTGGAACTTCAACATAGTAAAATTTCAACCTCATTATCATAACATTTAATGTTTTACTTTATTATTTTATTTAATTTTTGGCTTGAAACTTGGAATTTTGACTTACAAGAAATGTTGATTTTCTTTTCATTTAGAGTTTAATTCCGAAATGTGGTCTTTAGTCTCAAAATTTCTGAAATTCTGAGTTATGCTTGCATTTTTTACTTTTTTCCTGAATTTTCAAATTAAACATAGAACTTCGTTTATTTTTAAGAGATCTTAATTTTTTTTTAACAGTTTTTCTTTTTTGTCGACTTTCGTCTAAAAGTTTTGCCAGAAAATCCACTTTTTTAGAGGAAATTTTTTCTTTTCGGTAAATGGCTTTATACGCCAGTGTGTCTTTTTCGAGGTATCTTCATTTTATTTGCAAAATGTTAAAGAGGTGTCGGCTTTTTTCGCAAAATTCCTAGTTTTTAATTTCAATTGGTATTTTTTCTCTTAAAATTGTCGGCACAAACTCAGAAATTCTTTCTTTTTTTCAGATTTAATTTTTTTCATAAAATCAGATTTTTCTTGAGTTTTATATGGAAAATGCACTAAACATTTCTCTCTATTTTTGTCGATTTTTATATTTCAAAATTTCAATCTTAAACACAATTTTCAGCTTTTTCTCTAACATTTTGATATTATATTCGAAATATCCTTTTAGAAAAGCTTTTATTTTCAAATTGTTATAAAAATTCGTCGGTTTTCGCAAGTCTTATGGTCAGTTTACATTTTCAAATTTTGCTTTCTTAAACAAGTTTTTTTCGCCAATGTTAACTTCGAAGTTTCTAATATTTCGATATTGCAGTTTTCAAATTTTAAAAGTCATTCTATAATTTTGTTTTTTTTTTGGCAATTTCATTTTCAATTTCTGACTTCGAACTCTTTCTAACCTTTCTTCTTTGAATTCGAAATTTTAAGAAAATAGTTTATAAATTTCAAAATTTTCCCTTCTCTTAAAATGTCTCGTTTAACCTTATTTTTCTGAAACTTTAGTTTTAGCTTGATTTTTTTTTCCATTTAGTCTTGAACAATTTCAGCATTTTCCATTTTTATTCCTTCTTTTTTTTATTTTAAACCCAAAACTGTTTTTCCAATAGTTCAGATTATTTTTCGAAATTTCCACTTTCAATCACAAAATCATAACTTTTTAGGATTTCAACCAGTGGCGGCTAGTGGTAAGGTTTGCAGGTTTGCACAATCTCCAAAAAAACGCTGGGATACAAAAAAAAGTAAATTGTTCTTTGTGTTGTTTATTTTATTTATTGATAACAGATTTATAGCTACCAAATTAACTAAACATACTAATGACTATAGCGGATTCCGCCGATTCGTAAGCGTTTGACGACATTGTTGGGTCCACGGTTTGCAAGGTTTGCAGGCTAGACTGCAAACTTTGCTTTACACATATGCACCTGCGCCTTAACTCGTATTTTGTTCGCTTAAAATACTTGCCCATAAGCAAGCATTAGGTTGCACTTGTGGATGCAAACCAGAGACTAGTCTCTGATGCAAACCAAATATCGGATACGCTATTATAATCTGTTATCGGTGAATGTTGCGAGTCTTGAAACACAAATAAAAATGAATTCGGTGCAAACTTTAATTGCGCATCCATTCTCTAACCGATCTGTATAAAAAAAAAAAAACTGGAAATTAAGCGACATGGATGACCTATACATGACTTAAATATTGTGCAGATGGTGTTTTGTAAAAAGCGAAGTTTTAACAGAAGTAGTTCGCGAAGCTAAAGAAGTACCTATGCGACATTGTTATCTGCCAAGCTAAAGAACGAATTAGCTTCACTGGCCATTTAATTGCAGCAACCTTAGTTTTTTTTTTTGAAAAGTTTAACCAATTTTAAAGAAACCACTATCCATTTTTTAATTTATAAAAACTTAGCATTGAACTAACTGTAATCTACGAAAAAGAATAGTTTAAATCTGCTTTTGATTTACTTGTACTCTATAACATTATTTCAGAAAACAGCGAGCTTAGTGAAACTCTAAATCTTTTAAAAATCCTGATAACTATCCCAATGGCTTCTGCTGATGCAGAGTGGTGCTTCTCCAGTCTGGAAAGAATAAATACTTTTAAAAAAAATTCATTATGCCAGGAAAGATTGTCCTCATTAACGATGTCTTCAAAGAAAAGGACTTAATCCAAGAAATACTCGATATGATAACGAAGGCTTCCACGGCCAGAGTCAGTACAGGATATACTTCTTCCGGGATTGGACCGTGTCAAAGAACTACTAAAAGTGTTCGACGTTTCGCCCACCATCGTAGGGGGCTTCTTCAGGAACAAAGAAAGAAAAATAGATGAAATGAGGGACTATGCAAAAAAAAAAAATAAAAATAAAAGGCCAATTTCAAAGCATCAGAGCACGGTAACTCAGTATGTCCACCATACCAGAGGCGAAACTCTTCTGAATTGAAAATTGGTACAAAGGATAAGAAAGTCTAGACAGAAGAGCACGGTAACTCAGTATGTCCACCATACCAGAGGCGAAACTCTTCTGACAGGAAAGAGGGAAAGGGAAACTTTATATACCACGCGTCTGTGCGATCACTTCCGAAGATTTCCGATGGTTGGTTTCTAGATGGAGGAAAACATGTAACCTTCGTCTCTGTTGATGTTATTGGGGAATTTTTGGATTTCGATGGCCTCGCATATCTTCCTATTATAGTAATTGGGAATATTGGATATAATTGAAATATTATCGAAGAGAATCTTATGTCCGGTCTCATGTTGATGTTCGGCAATGGCTGACTGCGAAAATAAACCAGACCTAAGACACCTTTGGTGCTCGGATATTCGCGTCTTAAATGATCGCCCCGTTTCTCCGATGTACACTGAACCACAAGAATAAGGAACCCTATACCCGCCATTAGAACAAAAGGATGAAATTTTATCTTTGGGAGATGGAAGGAGCTGTTGGATCCTTGAGGATGATGAAAAAGTGGGTTTAATGTTGTGTTTTCTCAATAATTTTCCGATTTGATCTGTTACTCCGCGAACATAAGGAAGAAAGGCTTTAGAAGAAACTATTGAATTTTGTGAAGGACGAGGGGTAGGGTGAAGATGTCGTTTAATGACAGTTTCAATGTCGTGCGATTTGTAACCATTGTTGCGGAGGTTGAAACGAATATTGTTCAACTCGTCTGAAAGATTTATTGGTTGTGAAATTGCTACAGCTCGTGAAACCAGTGAATTTATGACGGAACGTTTTTGGGAAGGGTGATGATGGACTCTGCATGCAAATAACGATTAGTATGGGTGGGTTTTCGATAAACGGAATGAGAAACGCGACCGTTTGGTAAACGAGTGACCAGTACGTCAAGAAAGGGAAGAGAACCATTGTTTTCGATTTCCATAGTGAAGCTAATAGAGGAATGTAAACTGTTCAGGTGTTCCAAAAATAAATTTAGTGAATCCTTACCATGTGGCCATACAATAAATGTGTCATCTACATACCGAAACCAAACCTTGGGTTTTAAATCTGCAGTTTCCAACGCAGTGTTTTCGAAAGATTCCATAAAAATATTTGCTACGACTGGGGATAAGGGAGAACCCATCGGGGTGCCGGAGACTTGTTTATAGAAACTGCCATTAAAAGAAAAATAAGTCGATGTGAGACACATTTCAGTTAAATCAGCTAGAGAATCTGCATTCTCTTTGCCTGAAAGTAATTGACGAATTATCGTCATGGAGTCGGAAACTGGGACGTTTGTGAATAGTGAAGTGACGTCAAAACTTACTAATATGTCGTTGGGGTCTAGGGTTAATTCGGACAATAATTCGACAAAGTGTTTGGAATTTAGGACGTGTGATGATGTGTTTCCGGTATATGACTTGAGGATGTTAGATAAGTATTTCGAGACATTGTAGGTAGGTGAATTTATCGTGCTGACAATGGGCCTAAGAGGAATATTGGGTTTGTGAATTTTGGGGAGACCATAAAGACGAGGTGGTTTGGATTCTTTCGGAACAAGATGTCTGAGAGTGTCTGCGGGCAAATTTGAGGATTTTAGTTTCGACTTTAGTTCACGTTCAATTTTGCTTGTTGGGTCCCGAGGAAGAGGAATATAGGATCCGTCATTTAACAGGGCGTTAATTTTGGATGCATACTCGGATTTATCCAAGATGACAGTTGCATTACCTTTGTCAGCCGAAAGAATAGTGATTGAAGAATCTGTTTTTAGGGTTTTAAGGGCACATCTTTCTTCTCTAGAAATGTTGGACTTTGGTGGTTTGGCATGTTTTAGAATTTTTGTGGTTTGAAAACGAATGGGATCTGTAACCTCCTTGGGGAGAGTTCTGATGGAAGACTCTACCGCACTGATTATTTCTTCAGTTGGAATTTTTCTTGGGGCGACAGCAAAATTCAGTCCTTTGGATAAGATGGTCTGTTCGTTATCCGATAGTGGACGGGAAGACAAATTGACTACTGTTTTTGAGACTGAACTATGAGTTTTGACCTTGGGACTTAGGGATTCGAATTTCTTCTTGTGTTTCAGAGTTTCTAATTCAAAGGTTTTTTCGGAATGATTATAGGATATGGCGTCGAAATGACTCCAATGTTCAACCGACAACCTACTCGAAAGTTCCAGATGGAGTTCGAGCAATTGTCGGGAAATCGAAGCCAAATCGCGTTTTATCCTTTTAATCATATCCCGGACAAGAGACAAACCAGCTTTATGAAGAATTTTGAATGAAGAATTGGTTCTAAAGTTATCCCTGATTCTAAAAGATTTTGGAATTAAATTGTGATCCCTGCAACGCGACAGAAAGGTTAGATTGGAAATGAGCTTAGAAACTTTATGACGAAGTTTAGAGAATAGTAGTAGAAGTTTAGAGTTAGTAGTTCTTTGACACGGGCCAATCCCGGAAGAAGTATATTAAGAAATACTCGATTTCAGTAAAAATTTATTGATAAATTTGCAGCTGCTAAAGATCGTCTGTCGTATGCACTTTCTCTTCTTTTTCTTTCTGTTTTTTTGCGAATATAAAAAAAGGGGAATTTTAGCAATATACTATATATGTACAAGATACATCAATTTAAAATCCTAAATATCTCCTAATTCCTCAAGCTTAATTTAAAATTTCCAGTTTCGGCACATTTTTGCAAATGTCTCTTTGCAACCCCCAAATTTTATTAGCACCAGCCGCCACTGATTTCAACCTTGTTTCATTAAAATTTTAATGTAAACAAAAAAATGTTTCCATCTTTTATTTTAAATCTACAAGTTTTGAAATTTCCATTCAATTTATTTAGTTTATTTTCTTTAAATAATTGACATTTCCAACCCTTCGTGGAATTCTTTAATATACATAATTAATAAACTTTATTAACGATAAAAACGCAACAAAATTTAAAAATTCCACAAGGTTTTCGATAAATATTTGCTAACTCGATTTGTTAAATGAATTCAGGATTGCTTTTCAAATGTTTTTTTCAATTTATTTAACATTTCTTCGGCCCAGTTTGGAAATATTTAAATTTTTATGGTTTGTTGACAATTTTATAAACAGTTTTTGAAATGCGACTACGTGATATTTAAATTTATTGAAAACGTCACTTCATGACAGTTTACAAATTAAAAGGTTAGTTTATTTTACATAGAATAGGAATAATGAAAAATAGTAGACCAAAAATTAGATATGGAAAAAATAAAAATTTTGTTTTTTGATGAATTAGGAAAATATAAAAAAATACATAAAAGAGGTTGTAGCACTGGACATCGATGTTTCGCTCTCATTTGAGCTCGTCAGCAGTGCATAACATGGAAAAGAACAATGGGGAAGAAATACTTAAAAATATTTTTTTTTTAAATATAAAAAAGAAAAATAAAGAAATTTTAACATGAATAGACGTTTCATCATTAATTTACTATGTTAAAAATTTACTGTGTTAAAAATTTAAATATTTGAAGCCCAATCCACAAGAAACAACTACTCCGAGGGCTAATACCCAATAATAAATAATATTTCCGGTCAATAAGGGTCTACCATGAAGAATGCTTTTCAAATGTCGTCTTTTTTTCATACAATTTCCGGTTTATCCTTCAAATTTTGAAAAAGCTATTTGGAAATTCAATTTCTATTCAAATTTTGATATTTTTCTGAAAGTTTTGAATTCTGGGCTGCATTTGAAATTATTTTTTTTTGCAGTTCCAGGTTTACATCTTCAGTTGCTATCTTTTCTTTGAAACTTCCATTTGGAACTTAAATTTTTCTTAGAAACTGTTAGCAAAAAATCTCCCATTTTTTCTCAAAAATGTGAGGCTTACACATGAATTTTTTAAAATAAATTTTAAAAATCAGAATATTTGCATTAAATCCTATATGTTTTCAAAGTTTAAGTCTTCAATGTGCTTTTTATTTATATCAATTTATGAAATTAATTAACTTATGTTTGTGGAAATTTTGACTTGAAACTCTTTTTCACTTTTTTTTCAAAATTTCGTCTCTTAATAAATAAAATACAAATCTTGTTCTCTGAAACCAAAAAAGATTAAAAAACACAACAAAGACTGCTCTAACGCGTTTCGACAGCCAAGCTCTCATCTTCAGAGAGATAATTTTAATGCCAAAATTTTCATCTTTTTCTCAAATTTCCACTTTGTACTTTCAATACTCATTTTTTTGCTTTATTTTGTATTTTTGGTTCAAATTGATAATTTCGACCTTCTGAGTTTTTTTTTAATTTTGAATTTGTTGTTGGGATTATTTAGGATTAGGATTATTACACTAGGATTATTACACTTTCCCTTTTTACTTTTTTGTTCAATATTCGACTTAAATTCCAAAATTTGAACTTTTGACAAACATTTTTCTAAGAGTTTCATCTGCAAAATTTGTTAAAAAATCCAAAATTTTATGTCTAAAAGGAATTATTGCTTTCTGACGACTTATTCGTCCAAGACATAAAGAGAGAGATAATCAAGATAATCAATCTGAGTAAAAAAGTACCTAAATTTCGAACTTAAATTCAAAATTTTGAAAAAAGAACAGTGTAAATCGGAAGTGAATTTCGAGGAAAATACCATAAACAAATTCTGTCTGATTTAATTTTAAGTTTTTTTCGAGATCTTTCTTGAAATGCAGACCTTAAATTTTTTGAATTGGGAAATTAAAAACATTTTGTCGAATGTTTTTCACTGAAATTTAGACTTTGTTAAACTTTTCAATTCAAATTTCAAATTTTTGTTTTTATCAAAATTTTTTAATATTGAATTTGTTGAATTTAAAGGGGGACGTTATTTTAGAGTTTGCACAAGGGTGGCTGATGAGCACGCGGCGAGCCTAGGGGTGAATGCGAGCGCCAGCTTCTAAAAAGCTGGATTTTCTTTTTACAAGGAAAGGTCGCGAAGTGTCCAGCGCCGATTTTGCTAATTTTTGGATATGTTTTAAAGGACCAAAATCTAAGAGACACGTATTTTTTTTATCGGCTGATAAACGGTTTTAAGGGTAGTTTTACCCCCTCAAAGTTGGGGCAAAAAATGCAGATTTTGCTGTTTCTCACATACCAAAAATGATATTCGAGTCGTTTCTTTTTCCAAAAGTTTTGTTTTGACGAGAAATAAAAGAAAAAATTTTTTTCAAAAATTTCCCACCCCCCTCATGGGGGCAAACTACCCCATCTAGAAGTTTTTTAATCATAAAAATGGTAATTACGTCAGCAAAATTTTGAAAAAAATATATGTTATTTTATATACCAAAACTAATTTTACCTGTTTTTGGATTTTGTCGAAAAAAATATTTTTGGGGGGTAAACACCACTTACACCAATACGTATATGATAGGATGTATTTTTATGATTTTTGTTTTATTTTTTTTTCTGAAGCGAAGTATTTCGGCGAGAAACTAATAAAATAATTTTTTAAGATTTGTTCGGTAACCCCTCATCCCCTCCCTCCACCCTTTCCTTATAGGAGGCTGACCTACCTACTTAAAAAACCGGAAAATTCGAAATTATTATGATCCATCTACTATGTATATACACCGAAAAAAAGTTTACCAAATTTTTTTACCCCCACCCCTCCTGATAGGAGTAAATTACCCCCTATGAAATCTTTAATTAACAAGGAAATAGTCATTATAACAGCTCAATTTTGAAAAATAAATGTTATTTTATACATCAAAATTAATTTTACCTGTATTTGAGTTTGGGTAAAGGAAAATATTTTGGGGGTGAACATCCTTTAACGCAAATATTTATATATAATAGGAGGTACATTTGTATAATTTTCGGTTCGTTATTTTTGAAACAAAGCATTTTAAAGAAGGTAGAAAAATATTATTTTTAAATTTTGGTTCTACCGTTCCCACCCTTCGTGTTGGCATACCAGTAGAATGAGCCAGTTAGCTATCTACTTGAAAAACTGGAAATTCGAGATAATTGCTGTCTCTCTAGATACCACAAAACAGAGTTTAGAAAGGTTTTAAATTTTTGCATTTCCCATCCCAGGTAACTTATCCTGGTAGAAATAGGATGCGAGGTGTGGCTGGAAAAATTCGGAAAAGTTATTTTTATTGTTTCTTGTTGAAATATTTCGTTCCAGGAAAAAAAGAAACAAATATCTTTACCGCCATAATAATATACACTTAAATGTTTTGGTAAATTCCCATATTTCTCGTGTAGGTATATCTAATATACAAAGCTTCTAAATTTTTATAAAGTTCAGACAACTGACCGCAGTTTTTATATAGATATTTGCTCTTAAGGGTGTTTACCCCCAAAAATTTTTCTTCAACAAACCCCAAAAAAATTCAATAAAATAAGTTTTGGTTATAAAATATAGTGTTTTTTTTTTCAAAATTTTGCTGTTACAGTGACAATTTTCTGAATACTTAAAAACCTCAGAAAGGAGTAGTTTACCCCCTTACGAAGGTGCAAAAGTTTAGAATTTTTTTCGGTGCATAAAATGATATCGAACTTTCCGATTTTTTAAGTAGATGACTCACCCTCTGGTAAGATAAGGTGGAGAGAGGGGAAGAGAGATGACTGGAAAAGTTCAAAAAAATTAATTTTCTAATTCCTCGTTGAAATACTTCGTTTTAGATAAAAAACGAATTAAAAATCATAGGAATACATCCTATTATATACGTGTTTACCTAAAGTGTGTTTACCCCTAAAATATTTTCCTTCACCTAAACCCAAATAAAAGTAAAATTAATTTTGAGGTATAAAATAACATTTATTTTTCAAAATTTAGCTGTCATAATGACTATTTTCTTGTTAATTAAACATTTCATAAGGGGTAATTTACCCCTATCAGGAGGGGTGGGGTTAAAAAATTTTAGTAAACTTTTCTTTTGGTGTATATAGATAGTAGAGGGATCATAATAATCTCGAATTTTTTAGTTTTTTAAGTAGGTAGCTCACCCTCCTATAAGGGAAAGGTGGAGGGTGGGGTTGAGGGGTCACCAAAAAAATCTTGAAAAATTAGTTTTTTAGTTTCTCGTCGAAATACTTCGCTTCAGAAAAAAAATAAAACAAAAATCATAAAAATACATCCTATAATATACGTATTGGTGTAAATAGTGTTTACCCCCCAAAAAATTTTTTTTCGACAAAATCCAAAAACAGGTAAAATTAGTTTTGGTGTATAAAATAACATATATTTTTTTCAGAATTTTACTGACGTAATTACCATTTTTATGCTTAAAAAACTTCTAAATGGGGTAGTTTGCCCCCATGAGGGGGGTGAGAAAATTTTGATTTTTTTTTTCTTTTATTTCTCGTCAAAACAAAACTTTTGAAAAAAGAAACGACTCTAATATCATTTTTGGTATATGAGAAACAGCAAAATCTGCATTTTTTGCCTCAACTTTGAGGGGGTAAAACTACCCTTAAAACCATTTATCAGCCGATAAAAAAAAATACGTGTCTCTTAGATTTTGGTCCTTTAAAACATATCCAAAAATTAGCAAAATCGGCGCCGGACACTTCGCGACCTTTCCTTGTTAGAGCTGAAAAGTACTTCACGTCTTACCAGCTGTTCGTTTTATACCAGGACATCGAACCACTATTTTTTTCGTTCCAGTTTTCGGTTTTCGTTCCGGGAAAAAACCATATCGGTTCCGTTCTGGTTTTTGTTCCAACAAAAATAGCGGTTTTTTCCGGTTTTCGGTTCAGTTCCGGGTGATTCATTTTTTAATTTTTTTAAAGTTTTTATTTAAATTGATGTCTAACATAATTTCATAACTTTTTTAAATATTACAGCATATAAATACTCTGGTAATGCTTAAAATTTGAAGAAAATATTTTTCGATTTTTCAAGTTTAAAAATTTCACGCTGAAACTCTGGATTCTGGGTTCATTTGGAGTTTAAACTTCAAAAAAACCTACAACTTTATTAAAAAAATTAGCTGATACCTGAGCTTTCGCCTAGGTGAAAAAAGAGGAAGGATTCTATTTGAAAGTTTAAACTTTTCTGAAGAATTCAATTTTTATTGAAAATTTTGACTTTCGAAATTTTCGACAATAAAAACCCACTTTTTCACAAAGTCGATCTTTTCTCGTTCGACTTCCAAATTTTCGAAATTCTAACTTGATTTTGAAAATTTCGACCTTTTTCAAAATTTTGATTTTTTGAATATTCCAAATTCCTCAAAATTCTGTCTTATTTGGTTGGTTTTGACTTTTTTGAATATTTTACTTTTATAACTTTTGTTCTTGTTAAGGATTTTATTTTATGAAAATTTCAAATTTTTTTGAATATTTGGAATTGACCTCGAAGTTTGTATGTTTGACCTTATTTTTGTAAATATCAGCAACTAACTAACTAATTTTAAATTCGACTTTTTCAAAAGATTTCAATTCTTTTTAAAAATTTGAATTTTTTCAAAGTTTTAACTTTTTCAAATATCGACTTTCTCGAATGTTTGCCTTTTTTATTTAACTTCTTTTCAATTATTACTTTTTCGCAAAATTCTGACTTCTTTCGTACTTTTTGAGAAGTCTTCCTTTGATTTTTATTAAAAATTCTTAAACATTTTTCGATTTCTTTAAAGCATTTTGTCATATCTTGAAAACTTTGAAATTCAAATATTTTTTTAGCTTCCACTTTTTTCAAATGTTTATTTATTTAATTATTCGCAAGACTTTTTTAGTGTGACCTTTCTTTAAGATTTTAATTTATTTTCCAAATTCTATTTTTTTAAAAATCTTTACACATAATTTCGATCTTTTCTCCAAATTGTTATTTTTTTCAAAATTTTGATTTTTTTTAATGATGTTGGAAAAATGACTTAAAAACTTCTGCCCTATTTTTTAAAATTTTTGACCTTTGACAATTTCTCAAAGCTTTGGCCTTTTTTGAAAAGTGAGATTTTTTTTAAATTTCGACTTTTGGTTTTGGCTTTTATGTATTAAACTGAATTTGTACTTGAAAAATTAGATTTCCCTTTAATTTTTAAATTTTTCTGAAAATTTCGACCTTTTATCAACAAAATTTAGACTTTTTCTCGAAGCTGTAACTTTTTCAGAATTTGATTTTTTTTGGAAAATTTCACTTATTTTCAAAATTTTGACTCTGTAAAAAATTTGATAACACAAAGTTTTTTTCTTAAAATTTCAATTTGTTTCAAAATTTTGGATTTTTTATAATACGATTATGTTGAAACATTTTTTTTTTAAATCTTTATACATAATTTCGACCTTTTCTCCAAATTGTTATTTTTTTCAAAATTTTGATTTTTTTCTGTAAATTTGATGATGTTGAAAAACTGACTTTTAAAAACTTCTAGCCTATTTTTTAACATTTTTGACCTTGGTCCATCTTTTGACAATTTCTCAAAGCTTTGACCTTTTTTGAAAAGTGAGATTTTTTTTAAATTTCGACTTTTGGTTTTGGCTTTTATGTGTTAAACTGAATTTTTATTTGAAAAATTAGATTTCCCTTTAATTTTTGCTTTTTGACAAATTAAATTTTTCTCAAAATTTCGACCTTTTATCAACAAAATTTCGACTTTTTCTCGAAGCTGTAACTTTTTCAGAATTTCATTTTTTTGAAAAATTTTCTCTTATTTTCAAAATTTTGACTTTTTGTAAAAAATTTGATAACACAAAGTTTTTTTCTTAAAATTTCAATTTGTTTCAAAATTTTGGATTTTTTATAATACGATTATGTTGAAACATTTTTTTTTTAAATCTTTATACATAATTTCGACCTTTTCTCCAAATTGTTATTTTTTTCAAAATTTTGATTTTTTTCTGTAAATTTGATGATGTTGAAAAACTGACTTTTAAAAACTTCTAGCCTATTTTTTAACATTTTTGACCTTGGTCCAACTTTTGACAATTTCTCAAAGCTTTGACCTTTTTTGAAAAGTGAGATTTTTTTTAAATTTCGACTTTTGGTTTTGGCTTTTATGTGTTAAACTGAATTTTTATTTGAAAAATTAGATTTCCCTTTAATTTTTGTTTTTTGACAAATTAAATTTTTCTCAAAATTTCGACATTTTATCAACAAAATTTCGACTTTTTCTCGAAGCTGTAACTTTTTCAGAATTTGATTTTTTTGGAAAATTTTCTCTTATTTTCAAAATGTTGACTTCTTGTAAAAAATTTGATAGCACAAAGTTTTTTCCCAAAATTTCAATTTTTTTCAAAATTTTGGATTTTTTATATGATTAGGTTGAAACATTTTTTTTTTTGAAAACCTTTACCTTTTTTTTTTTAATTTAAACTTTAACTTAAACTATTTACTATTTCTTGAAATTTTAACTTCTTTTTTTGATAATTCCGACTTTTTCCCGAAAAGTTTCACTTTTTTCAAAATGAAATATTTGATTTTTTTCGGAATTTTAATTTTTTTTTGAAATATTTTACCTTTTATATCAACATTGGGCCTTTTTTCAAAGTTAAATATAGCTGCATTCAAAATTTGAAGTTTTTTTCGAAATTTCCATTTCTTTTTCAAAACTTCGAACTTTTGTGATACCCTTTCAACTTTTCAAAATTCGCCCGTTCCAAAAATTTTTTAATTTTACCGAAGAATCTAATTTTCTAAATTACCAAATTTTAAATTTTGAACGAATTCTACAAAACGAATTTAAGACTTAACCAAATTTCGATTTTAAAGCTGCCTAAATTCAAAACAATCTGAACAAAAATCCCAACTACGAGGTTAAAGTCCAAATTTTAAGAAAAAAGTCAAATATAGCGTAAACAAAACCAGTTAAAAATTGGAAGTTTAAATTAGACATTTTTTAACATGTCACCGTTTCAAGTTTACCCTCAAAATTTCGCCTTCAATTTCAAGATCCCAGCTTTAAATTGGAATATAAATGTTGTATTTTTCTCTTGAAATTTTGACTGAAATTCCCAATTTCTAGGAAAAATTAGAAATAGCGAGATTTATAGCAAATTAAGAAAAAAAGTCAAATCCAGGAATTTTAGGAAGTTTTATGAAGTCGGCATCGCAAAAAAATCATTAGAATTTGAAATTTCGAAAAAAAATTGGCATATTTAAATGAAAGTGAAATTTGGAGAAAAAAATTTAAGAAAACCCGAAATTTTTATTAATATCTTCAAAAAATAGGGGTATCAGAGTATAAAAGGGAAAATTTTATGAAATCGACATCGTAAAAAAATTATTAGAATTTGAAATTTAGAAAAAAAATGGCATATTTAAATTAAAGTGAAATTTGAAGGAAAAAATTCAAGAAAACCCGAAACTTTTATTAATAACTTCAAAAAATGTAGGTATCAGATTATAAAAGGGAAAATTCAAGTTTGAGAAAAAAAAACAATTTTGAATGTTTGTTCTGAAGAAAAAGTTGGAATTTTCGAAAAAAATCGAATTTGCAAATAAAATTTCCAGGAAACTGTGCTTCAATGAAAAAGACTCCACTGCTTGAGTCCAAATTTACAATAGCACATAAAATTTTTGTTTTAAACTCGAAATTTTAGGAAAAGAAAAGAAAAATTTCGAGAAAAATGTCCAAATTTCAAAAAAGAACCGACAATTTTGAAAAAAGAATATTCAAAATATACAACTTAAAATTCAATTTGGCTTGAAATTTCGAGAATAAAATCAACATTTTCTTAGAAAGAGTGGAAGTTGTATGTTTTTAATTGAACTTTCAAAAAAATTATCTTTAAAGTAAACTCGTAATTTTGAGATGAAAGTTGCATGAACATGTGTAAACTTTTGAAAAAGAAATTTTTAAAAAAATCCCAAATTTTAGGGTAAAGTAAAAATTATTTTAAGAACATAGAAATTCAACGAACCGAAATAAACCGTTCTTTTTTCCGGTTCTGTTCCGGTTTTCGATCTTACAAAAATAACGAGTTTTTCCGGTTTTCGGTTCCGTTTCGGTTCGAAGCCCTGTTTTATACAAAGCTCCAGTTAGACCAATGCTCTCATGTTTGGAGTTCAGTCTCAAGCACACTTTAACTCTTTTGGATTCAATTCAAAGAACGATTGATGAGAATCTTAACGAGTCTCTCGGAAAACTGGAGCACAAGCAGATGGTTCGTGACTTGTCAATTTTCTACAAGTATTTCATATGATAATCTCGCAGGTATTAATACATCTGATCTCCCCAACGGCAACATTCTTAATACACACAAGACAGTCGGAGAGGGCAAATTTTTATGCGGTCGAGCTTGGCGAGTGGGAACTTCTGTCTATGGCGACTCTTTTTTTCTATAGAACTTTCAAACTCTGGAATTCATTAATGAACAGTGGGAGACAGCAAATTCCTGTGGGGTCCAGCTTGACACAGTGAGGACTTCTGTCTACGGAGACTTTTTCTATGGAACTTCCAAGCTATGGAACTCGTTACCAAAAGGAATTTTCTCTAAAAAATTTTCCTCGTTTAAGAAGGCGGTTCATCGCCATCTATCCTTGTTTCCGCATCCTACTCGCAATGCTTTGATGGGGTTACCTTTTGCAAGTGGATTAAACTTAAAAAAAAAGAACTGAATTTCTCCTGATGAATACAATTTATCCTCGTTTAAAAAAGCTGTTTTTCGCCATCTATCTTTATTTAAGCATGCTATTCGCAATGCTCCAAAAGCAGGATAGATTTGATCTTTGCGAGTGGATTTAACTTAAAAATAACTGAATGCAGCAGTACTACAGGAACAATAAATTGTTTATTTCTTTTCCAAGTTAGTTAACAGAATTCTAAACAAGAACTACTTGGACAAAACGGTGAATTTGTTATGGGCATTGGACTTCTTTTTCAATGAGCTCCATGGGAGGTTGCCTCTCTTTCAAAAACTTGTAAAAAGTATCTACGCAAACAGCTCCAGTTTTATCATGATGTAGACTTTGTTTCCATAAATCTTCAAAGCTGTCTCCCTCAAACGTATAACCAGCTGAGTCAAAAACTGCCTTGATGGCATCCTTACTTCTTGGCTATAATTAATTAAAATATTAGAATTGACTAGAAACTTCATAAGGTATATTACCAAGAAAAAATCTCTGTAGGATATTCCATATCTGGTGTGAATGTTAGGAGAAATACAATCGGGTGTCGAATCGTCTTCTAAATTGAGTAAATCTGCCTTGCACCTCATCGCAGGTACCATTACTTTGCCATCATTTCTATACGATGGTAAACCAGCGATAGGCATGTCTGTCAATTTCATTAAATGTACAACTAATTTCACAAGCAATTTGGTAAAACTTACGAGTATTATCTATATAGAGAGGGTCATCATGGAAAGCTGATTCTGTTGTAGTTTTATAATATAAATGTTCCTGGGGAATGTCTAAGAATGTAATAACAACTAATCTCAATTCGAAATTTTAATATCATGTAATACGTACCATTCATTTTAGGTACTGTTAGACGTTCAGTTCCTTTCATTATGTCATTAAATCTCATATAATTTATTTTGTCGCAGCATATGACATTGATATGTTTCATTATAAATTCGAAATTTGGTTTGTCTATCATCAGGGAATAACAATCACATAACTCATAAAACTTGTCGAGAGGTATAAAATTGTTTTGTTCCTAAAACAAAGATTTTTTATAATCCATGGTTCACTGCAAAAATGAGGATAATTCGGTAATGTATCGATAATCATGAATTTTTTTGAGCTGTTTCGTTTTTCACCATTCTCAGCGAATTATATCAGTATAGATAGAGCAAGGTGCAATGGCACAGGGGCCAATGCTAAGAGGGCCCCAAAATTGTTGAAGATGTTTTAATCGACAAAAATAAAGTTGTGGTCGGGACACACCTTAGGAAGCGGTCATCCGAGAATGCATTTGACTACAAACGTTATAAAATTTAGTTAAATCAACCAAAAAATAAATTTCTTGATTCTGAAAAAGTTTAAATTTCTAGAAAGACATGAAAATGGAAGCATCGAATGTTTTTGTTTGTAATTTGAATTTAGACATTTATTTCTCAAATTCTGGCACTAAAGTGGACATTTACAGTCATCAAAAGAGAAATGAAAAAGTTGAAGATTTTAAAACAGTTACATTTTTAAAATATTCCATTTCTCTTAACATAGACCTTTTCTCAAAACTTTTCAGTGTTATTTTTATAATTTCGACCTCATATTCGTTTTTAAATGAGAACTTTTGACTTTTAAACTCGATTTTTTTAACAATTTTTCTTGAAATGTAGATTTTTGGCGATGAAATTCAAAATTTTAATATTGCAGTAAAAATTAAACTTCAGTTTATAAGATTAAAGCCGAAAGTGCAACTCTAAATTTTTGAAAATAAACTGGACGTTTTTGAACTGAAAAGAAAAATTCGAAACTAAAGACGAAAATCCAGGCAAAGTTTATTTGAAAGGTTTTTTCTTTGAAATTCGATTTTGTTTAATAATTTTACGTTTCTCTTCAGTTCAGGGGGATTCTGGAGTGGCGTTATACATGTCATGATCCAAATTTTTGTAAGACCCTTTTGGCAGAGTTCCTTGCCGTCATCGTGTTCTACCGGCACGCCCTTTCATTTGATAGCTCACAAACCACACTTGAGTCTACTATTTTTTTAGCGACATCCGATTCTTCTGGTCTAGAATCCCTTTTCTATATCTAGACTTTTCTCAAAATTTCGATTTCAAATTCGAACTTTTAGTTTTTTTTTTTGATTACATGCGTTTTTCTCGAAATTTCGAACTCTGTAAGATCACAATTTCGAAAAGAAATTAGACACATACGTATTTACCAACTTGAAAGAGACTAAATTCTAAATACGTAAGCAGTTGAAGAAAAAATCGATTTTATAAACTAAAATACTTGAGATTTTTAAATTTCAGTCCTTTTCCTCCTAAAATGTCGACTTTAAACTGAAACATTTAACATTAAATTCAAAATTATTACCTTCATACAAAATAATAATTTCAGAAAACCTATTTTTTGGAAATTAGCTTTTAATGAAAATGAATTTTTCGAAATTTATAAAAAAAATTAATTTCACATAAAATTTCATGAACAGAAAAAAATTTGGAAATTTTTAAACTAAAAACTCCGAAGAAGTCAATATCGAAAAAAAATCGAATTTAAAATTTAAATACGAAATTTTAAAATGAAAAACATACACATTTAAAAAATGTTTTTTCTCGAAATTGTAATTTTCCCTCAAATTTGTTTTTTTTCTCAAAAGTTTTTATAAACTCAAGCGCTGTCCCCCCCTCCCTTCCTGGCTCCTGAAGCCGCCGAAAATTTATAGTCAATTGAAACTTCTATTTTTTCTTCAAATTTCGGACTTTTCTTGAAATTTCGACGATTTGTGATTTTTCACAAAATTTGCATTTTAATTTATGTCAAATTTTGGCTTTCTCTGGAAAATTTCGAACTTTTCTCGCAATTTTGAATTTTTCTAAATTTAGATTTTCTCGAATTTTTTTCCAAAATCCGTATTTACTTTTGTAATTTTTTCAAATTGACTTTTTTTCGAAATGTCGATAGTTTCCTCAAAATTTGCTTTTTTTTTAGAAATTTTGATATATCAAATCCAATCCTTAATGTTCTTGGAAATCTCAACTTTTTTGTATTTATCTCAAAATTTCGATTTTATTTTTAAAATTTGTCTTTTGCATGAAATACATATTTTTGAAATTGTACTATGTTCTCAAAATTTAACTTTCTGTGCGAAATTTCGCGGGGTTTCGTCTTTCTCCTCCACAGATATGCATTATTTTTTCAAAATTCGTTTTTCTAATATTAATTTTGATTTTATTTGCAAAACTCGACTTTTTTTCTTAAAACTTAATGTCGAAATTTTCCTATTTTCCTGAAAATTCCAACATTTCAGAATCTAACTTTCCTTTTTTTTTTAACTTTCTTTTCAGTTCAGGGGGATTCGGGATTGGCGTTATACATGTTACGATGCAAATTTCTGTAAGATGCTTTTGGCAGAGTTTGGTAAAATTTATTTCAAAGGTTTCTTTTTTGAAATTCGATTTTGTTTTATGATTTTAAGTTTCTTTTCAGTTCAGGGGGATTCTGGATTAGCGTTATACGTGTCACGATCCAAATATATTTAAGATGCTTTTGACAAAGTTCCTTGCCGTCATCGCGTTTTACCGTCAGCCTTTTCATTTGATAGCTCACAAATCACACTTGAGTCTACTAGCGACATCCGATTCTTCTGGTCTTCTGGTCCAAAATCCCTCTTATATATCTTGATTTATCTCAAAATTTCGATTTTAAATTCGAACTTTTAGTTTTTTTTTGGATTACATGCATTTTTTTCAAAATTTCAAACTCTGTAAGAACGAAATTTCGAAAAGAAATTAGACATATACGCGTATTTTACAACTTGAAAGAGACTTAATTCCAAATTCGTAAGCATTTTAAGAAAAAATGAATTTTATAAACTCAAATACTTGAGATTTTTAAATTTTAGTCTTTTTCTTCATAAAATGTCAATTTCAAACTGAAACATTTAACATTAAATTCCAAATTATTACCTTCCTATAAAATAATAATTTTAGAAAATATATTTTTTGGAAATTAGCTTTTGACGAGAATTAATTTTTCGAAATGTATAAAAAAATTAATTTCTCATAAAATTTAATGAACAGAAAGAAATTTGGAAATTTTTAAACTAAAAACCTTGAAGAAGTCAATATCTATAAAAAAATTGAATTTGAAATTTAAATGCGAAATTTTGAAATGAAAAAGATTCACATTTAAAAAAACGTTTTTTTCTCGAAATTGTAATTCTTATTTTAAAATTCCATATTTAATATTTCCAAAAATTTTAAAATTTTCATTGAAATTTGTTGTTCTTTCTCAAAATTTTGATTTTTTTCCAAAGTCGTCTTTTTAATAAACGATTATTTGATTATGCAAGAAGAATGCAACCTAGACTACAAATTCATGCAGCCCTCCAGGCGTGTATAGTGAATCATAGGTAGCTGAACTACCAACAGTTGAAACACTGCGCCACCTAGCGAAGCGGTTGCTCTCTAGGAGAGTTCCCAGAAGACAAGGATTCTATAAACATTATAGATTATTTGATTCTTTATTTAAAATCTGATTCTTTTGTGTGAAATATTGTTTTAGTTTCTCGAAATTTCTTCCTTTTTCTCGAAATTTCTTCTTTTCCCTCGCAACGCGTCATTTTCTTAGAAATTTGTCTTTTTATCGGAATGTCGATCATTTTTTTCAAAATTTGTCTTCTTTGCCTTTAATTCCGACTTTGTTCGTAAATCTCGAATTTTTTCTTAAAATTTAAGTTTCTTTGGAAATTCTCGAAATTTTTTCTACCGTTTTATCGTTTTTTTTGAAGTTCCATCATTTTTCTAAACATTAGGCATTTTGGAACATTTTGAACTTTCTTGGAATCTGACTTCCGAAAAAAGTTCAGGTTTCTTGCTTGGCTTCTGGTTTCTTTGCATCTTTCTTGAAATTTTTATTTTTATCTCAAAATTCGACATCTACCTAATAATTCTGAAAATTTCGACTTTCTTTTCGAAATTCGTCTTTTTCTAGAAATCTATAAAAAATCGAATTTGAAATTTAAATACGAAATTTTGGAATGAAAAAGGTCCAGATTTAAAAAAAACGTTTCCTTGAAATTTGTTTTTTTTCTCAAAGGTTTACCTTTTTTAAAAATTTTTCTTTTTAATAAACAATTATTTTCAAAAATTTGACTCTTTTCTTAAAATCTGATTCTTTTGTGTGAAATATTGATTTTTTTTGTCAAAATTTTTTCTTTTTCCTTGAAACGCGTCATTTTCTTAAAAATTTGTATTTTTGTCGGAATGTCGACCATTTTTTCAAAATTCGTCTTCTTTGCCTTTAATTCCAACTTTGTTCACAAATCTTAATTTTTTTCTAAAAATTTAACTTTCTTTGGAAGTTCTCGAATTTTTTTTCGACCCTTTTATCGTCTTTTTTGAAGATCAGTTATTTTTCTAAACACTGGGCTTTTTTTGGAACATTTTGAACTTGTTTGGAATCTGACTTCCCAAAAATGTTCTGGTTTCTTTGGCTGGTTTCTTTGGAGATTCTCGAATTTTTTTCGACCGTTTTGTTGTTTTTTTTTAAATTTCGTTATTTTTCTAAACATTAGGCTTTTTTTGAAACATTTTGAACTTGTTTGGAATCTAGCTTCCCAAAAATGTTCTGATTTCTTTACCTGCTTTCTGGTTTCTTTGCTTTTTGTTAACATTTTTTTATTTTTATCTCAAAATTCGATATTTACCTAATAATTTTGAAAATTTCGAAATACGTCTTTTTATAGAAATCTATAAAAAATCGAATTTGAAATTTAAATACGAAATTTTGAAATGAAAAAGATCCACATTCAAAAAAACGTTTTTTCTCGAAATTGTAATTCTTATTTCAAAATTACACATTTAATATTTCAAAAAATTTTAAAATTTTCCTTGAAATTTGTTTTTTTTTCTCTCAAAAGTTTGACTTTCTCAAAATTCGTCTATTTAATAAGCGCCTACTCTTAAAAATTTGACTCTTTTCTTAAAATCTGATTCTTTTGTATAAAATGATGTTGTTTTTTCTTGAAATTTCTTCTTTTTTTTTTGAATCTGATCCTTTTGTGTGAAATACTTTTTGTTTCTTAAAATTTCTTCTTTTTCCTTGAAACGCGTCATTTTCTTAAAAATTTGTATTTTTGTCGGAATGTCGACCATTTTTTCAAAATTCGTCTTCTTTGCCTTTAATTTCAACTTTGTTCACAAATCTTAATTTTTTTCTGAAAATTTAACTTTCTTTGGAAGTTTTCGAATTTTTTTTCGACCGTTTTATCGTCTTTTTTAAAGATCCGTTATTTTTCTAAACATTGGGCTTTTTTTGAAACATTTTCAATGTTTCAATGTTTAGAATCTGACTTCCCAAAAATGTTCTGGTTTCTTTGGCTGGTTTCTTTGGAAATTCTCGAATTTTTTTCGACCGCTTTATTGTTTTTTTTTAAATTTCGTCATTTTTCTAAACATTAGGCTTTTTTTGAAACATTTTGAACTTGTTTGGAATCTGACTTCCCAAAAATGTTCTGATTTCTTTACCTGCTTTCTGATTTCTTTGCTTTTTGTTAAAGTTTTTTTATTTTTATCTCAAAATTCGATATCTACCTAATAATTCTGAAAATTTCGACTTTCTTTTCGAAATTCGTCTTTTTCTAGAAATCTATAAAAAAACCGAATTTTAAATTTAAATACGAAATTTTCAAATCAAAAAGATCCACATTTAAAAAAAAACGGTTTTTCTCGAAATTGTAATTCTTATTTCAAAATTCCATATTTAATATTTCCAAAAATTTTAAACTTTTCCTTGAAATTTGTTTTTTTTTCTCTCAAAAGTTTGACTTTCTCAAAATTCGTCTTTTTAATAAGCGACTATTCTTAAAAATTTGACTCTTTTCTTAAAATCTGATTCTTTTGTATAAAATGTTTTTTTCTCGAAATTTCTTTTTTTTTTCTTGAAACGCCTCATTTTCTTAGAAATTTGTATTTTTGTCGGAATGTCGACGATTTTTTTCAAAACTCGTCTTCTTTGCCTTTAATTTCGACTTTGTTCGTAAATCTGGAATATTTTCTTAAAATTTAACTTTCTTCAGAAATTTTCGAATTTTTTTTCGACCGTTTTATCGTCTTTTTTGAAGTTCCCTTATTTTTCTAAACAATTTTTGAAACATTTTGAACTTGTTTGAAATTTGACTTCCCAAAAATGTTCTGCTTTCTTTGCCTAGTTTCTGGTTTTTTTGCCTCTTTCTTGAAATTTTTTATTTTATCTCAAAATTCGATATATACCTAATAATTCTTAAAATTTCTACTTTCTTTTCGAAATTCGTCTTTTTCTAGAAATCTAAAAAAAAATCGAATTTCAAAATTAAATACGAAATTTCTTATCTGATTCTTTTGTGTGAATTACTTTTTTTTCTTGAAATTTCTTCTTTTTCCTTGAAACGAGTCATTTTCTTAAAAATCTGTATTTTTGTTGGGATGTCAACCATTTTTTTCAAAATTCGTCTTCTTTCGACTTTGTTCGCAAATCTAAATCTTTTTCTGAAATTTTAACTTTCTTCGGAAATTCTCGAATTTTTATTCGACTGTTTTATCGTTTTTTTTGTAGTTAGGTTATTTTTCTAAACATTGGGCTTTTTTTGGAACATTTTGAACTTGTTTGCAGGGCTTTGAACCGTTATTTTTTTCGTTCCGGTTTTCGGTTTTCGTTCCAACAAAAGATTTTTATCGGTTCAGTTCGGGTTTTCGTTCCGACAAAAATAACGGTTTTTTCCGCTTTTCGGTTTTCGATTCAGCTCCGGGTGACTCATTTTTTTCATTTTTCAAAAGTTTTTCGAATTAAAAATTGACTTGCGAACATAATTTAGCAATTGTTATGTCTTTTTTTTTCTTTAATATTACATGTACCTACTCTGATCTTGCCTAAAAAAAAGGAAAATATTTTTAATTTTTCAAGTTAAAAAGTTTCAAGCTGAAACCCTGAATTTTGAGTTCAGTTTGAGTTTAAATTTCAAATAAAACCTGAATTTTATAAAAAACTAAATCGAATTTTTGGGTTTAGAATTTTTAAATTTAAAGTATTCTTCATTGTAGACTCTTATTGATTGGAAACATTATCATTATTAATTTTATTTAATATTTTTGCGTTAAATATTTCCAAACTGAGTAGCAAACATGTTAAATTTAAGTTTAAACTCGGAGTTTTCATAAAAATCTTAAGTTATATACCCAAGAGTTAAAAAGTTCTAGAATATACAAAATTTGGCGAATAAAATCGAAAATTTGAGAGACTTTCCTTTCATAATTTTGGTTTTCTAGCGAAGTTTTGACTTTGATTCACTTTTGCTAACAGAACTGATTTTTGCTGTTTTGACTATGGTTTCTTGAACTTTGGATTAAAAAGATCAATTTAAAAAAATAAATGAAAATGAAAAAGACCAAAAAATATAAAATGAAAAGTTTTAAATTGAGATTTTATTGAAATAGTTAAAATTTCGAAAAAAAAACTTCAAAATCTAACAGATTTTTTAAAGTTTATATCTGATTCAATTTTTTTTGAAAATGTTGCTGAAAACTTTAAAATTTCCAAAAAAAGTAAAATTTTTCAGAAAGTTTTGGTTGTATATTTACTTTCTTTCGGTATTTTAACTTTTTTTTTTGAAGTTTAAAATTTGTATGTACCTTTTATTATTATTTTTTTCTCTAAAATTTCGACTTTAAATAAAATTTAGTCTTTCTCTAGCAAATATAACCGTTTTTATCCAGCTGTCGACTTTTATTCTTTAATTCTAGACATTTTTCTCGAAATTCTGAGTTAAGGCTCAGACTATAAGTTTAAGTTTGGAACTTTCGACTTTTACCTCGAAAACTCAAACTTTCAAGAACTTAAAACTGAGATCAACCTTATTTCTATCTATTTTTTTTAGTTTTTCCTCAAAATTTAAACTTTTTCCAAGAATGTATAATTTTTTTCTTTAAATTTGGATATTTCTTCGAGATTTTGAATTAAGATTCAAAATAAAAAATAACACAAAATATTCAAATTTAAATTAGCACTTTTACGTTTGAAATCTAACTTCTGTTAATATTTTTAGCAAAAATTCGAAATGTTTAATTGAAATGTATATTTTAAGCGTAAAAATAAAAAATCCACAAAAAATGTAATTTCAGTTATTTCTAAACCTCAATTTTTTACAGAAAAGTTGAAATTTCAAGATCAACGACAAATTTTATGAAAAAAAAAACGCGAATTTTAATTTTAAAGACGAAATTGTAGGAAAAATTTTAGCTGCAGCTAAAAAATTCCTGAAGAGATATAACATTTTGAGAATCGATTTTGGACACAAAGTTTAAGAAGCAAAGGGCCGAACTTTCGAGTTAATACCAGAAGTTTCGCGAAAACAATTAATATTTAAAAAACACAGAATTTCGACTTCTAAATTCTAAACAATCTGGAAAAAAATATCCCAATTCAAGGCTTAAGTGGAAATCTCGAGAAAAAAATCAAAGTTTCCAGAATAAAAATTACTATTTTAGAGTAAACAAAATCGTTGGAAGTTTAAATTAGACATTTTCTAAGATGTGACCATTTAATCTAAAAATTTCGACCCCAATTTTAATATCCCAGTTTTATCTTGGAATATAATGTTGTATTTTTCCTGAAATTTGTACATGAAATTTAAAAATTGCAAGGTTAAATTTGAAATACCGAGATTTCAGTTAAAATTTTAAGAAAAAATCATATTTTGGAATTTTAGAAAGTTTTAGAAAGTTGGCAGTGTATAAAATCGTAAGGATTTAAAATTGGGATTTCGAAAGAAAATTGATATTCTAAAAAAGATGGAATTGGAAAGAAAAAAATGGAGAAAAATCGAAAATTTGACTAATAACTTAAAAAAATAGAGATATCAAATTAGGAAAGGAAAATCGAAGTTTACGGAAAGAAGTAAATTTTGAGTTTTCTAAAAAAAAAAGTTCAAACTCCCAGAAAAACTTGAATTTGCAAATAAAAGTGTAAGGAAAGCCCAATTTCCTTAGCTTGAATGAAAAACACTCTACTGTTTTATTCTAAAGTTACAACAGAGGATATGTTTTTGTTTTAAACTCGAAATTTTAAGAGAAGAAAAGAAATACTTTGAGTAATTTCTAGATATAAGTCGAAATTTAAAAAAAATGTCGAAAATTTTGAAAAATGATTTAAGTTAAAATTTTAATTTGGTTTGAAATTTTGATAATAAAGTTAATATTCTCTATAAAATGTGAAAATTGTTAGTTTCTAATCTAATTTTTTAACAGAAATGAGAGACTAGTAAACTCTTAATTTTGAGATCAAAGTTGCACGGATTTGCCTAAAATTTTGAAAAAGAAATTGAAATTTCTAAGAAAAAATTCCAAACTTAAGGGTGAAATAAAAACTGTTACAAGTTCAACGAACCAAAATAAATCGATATTTTTTTCCGGTTTCGGTCCGGTTTCCGTTCCGACGAAAATAACAGGTTTTTCCGGTTTCCGGTTTTCGGTTCAGTTCCGGTTCGAAGCTCTGCTTGTTTGGAATCTTGTTTCCCAAAAATGTTCTAGTTTCTTTGCCTGGTTTCAGGTTTCTTTGCCTCTTTCTTGAAATTTTTATTTTTATTTCAAAATTCGATATCTACCTAATAATTCTGAAAATTTCGACTTTCTTTTCGAAATTCGTCTTTTTCTAGAAATCTATAAAAAATCGAATTTGAAATTTAAATATGAAATTTTGAAATGAAAAAGATCCACATTTAAAAAAAATGTTTTTTCTCGAAATTGTAATTCTTATTTCAAAATTGCATATTTAATATTTCCAATAATTTGAAAATTTTCCTTGAAATTGGTTTTTTTTTTCTCTCAAAAGTTTGACTTTCAGAATTCGTCTTTTTAATAAGCGACTATTCTCAAATATTTGACTCTTTTCTTAAAATCTGATTCTTTTGTATGAAATGTTTTTTTTTTCTCGAAATTTCTTCTTTTTCCTTGAAACCCGCCATTTTCTTAGAAATTAGTCTTTTTGTCGGAATGTCGACCAGTTTTTTTCAAAATTCGTCTTCTTTGCCTTTAATTTCGACTTTGTTCGTAAATCTCGAATTTTTTCTTAAAATTTAACTTTCTTTGGAAATTCTCCAATTTTTATTCGACCGTTTTATCTTTTTTTTGAAAATTGGTTATTTTTCTAAACATTGGACTTTTTTTGGAACATTTTGATCTTGTTTGGAATCTGGCTTCCCAAAAATGTTTTGGTTTCTTTGCCTGGTTTCAGGTTTCTTTGCCTCTTTCTTGAAATTTTTATTTTTATCTCAAAATTCGATGTCTACCTAATAATTCTGAAAAATTTCGACTTTCTTTTCGAAATTCGTCTTTTCCTACAAATCTATAAAAAATCGAATTTGAAATTTAAATACGAAATTTTGAAATGAAAATGACCCACGTTTAAAAAAATGTTTTTTTTGGAAATTGCAATTCTTATATCCCATATTTAATATTTCCAAAAATTTTAAAGTTTCCTTGAAATTTGTTTTTTTTTCCTTAAAATTTTGACTTTTTTCAAAATTCGTCTTTTTAATAAAAGACTATTGTGAAAAATTTGACTCTTTTCTTAAAATTCGATTCTTTTGTGTGAAATGTTGGTTTTTTTTCTCGAAATTTCTTCTCTTTTTTTAGTGCGTCAAATTTCAAAATTCCACAGTTAATATTTCCAAAAATTTTAAAATTTTCCTTGAAATTTGTTTTTTTTCCTCAAAAGTTTGACTTTTTCAGAATTTGTCTTTTAATTAACAACTATTTTCAAAAATTTGACTCTTTTCTTCAAATCTGATTCTTTTTTGGGAAATGCTTTTTTTCTCGAAATTTATTCTTTTTCTTGAAACGCGTCATTTTCTTAGAAATTTGTCTTTTTATCGGGATGTCAACCATTTTTTTCAAAATTCGTCTTCTTTCGACTTTGTTCGCAAATCTAGATCTTTTTCTTAAAATTTAACTTTCTTTGGAAATTCTCGAATTTTTATTCGATCGTTTCTTTGAAGTTAGGTTATTTTTCTAAACATTGGGCTTTTTAAGAACATTTTGAGCTTGTTTGGAATCTGACTTTCCAAAAATGTTCTGGTTTCTTTGTCTGGTTTCTGGTTTCTTTGCCTCTTTCCTAAAATTGTTATTTTTATCTCAAAATTCGATATCTACCTAATAATTTTAAAAATTTCGACTTTCTTTTCGAAATTCGTCTTTTTCTAGAAATCTATGAAAAATCGAATTTGAAATTTAAATACGAAATTTTGAAATGAAAAAGATCCACATTTAAAATAACGTTTTTTCTCGAAATTGTAATTCTTATTTCAAAATTCCATATTTAATATTTCCAAAAATTTTTAAATTTTCCTTGAAATTTGTTTTTTTTTCTCAAAAGTTTGACTTTTTCAAAATTCATCTTTTCAGTAAGCGACTATTCTCAAAAATTTGACTCTTTTCTTAAAATCTGATTCTTTTGTGGGAAATATTGGTTTTTTTTCGGGAAATTTCTTCTTTTTCCTTGAAACGCGTCGTTTTCTTAGAAATTTGTCATTTGTCGGAACGTCGACCATTTTTTTCAAAATTCGTCTTCTTTGAAAATTCTCGAATTTTTTTCGACCGTTTTATCGTCTTTTTTTGAAGTTCAGTTATTTTTCTAAACATTGGGCTTTTTTTCGAACATTTTGAACTTGTTTTGAATCTGACTTCCCAAAGATGTTCTGGTTTCTTTGCCAGGTCTCTGGATTCTTTGCCTTTTTCTTAAAATTATTATGTTTACCTCAAAATTCGATATCTACCTAATAATTCTGAAAATTTCGACTTTCTTTTCGAAATTCGTCTTTTTCTAGAAATTTGTAAAAAAATTGAACTTTAAATACGAAATTTTGAAATTAAAAAGATCCACATTTAAAAAGACGTTTTTTCTGGAAATTGTAATTCTCATTTCAAACTTCCACATTTAATATTTCCAAAAATTTTAAAATTTTCCTTGAAATTTGTTTTTTTTTCCTTAAAAGTTTGATTTTTTCAGAATTTGTCTTTTAATTAGCAACAATTTTCAAATATTTGACTCTTTTCTTAAAATCCGATTCTTTTGTGTAAAATATTTTTTTCTCTCGAAATTTCTTCTTTTTCCTTCATTTTCTTAGAAATTTGTATTTTTGTCAAAATGTCGACAATTTTTTTCAAAATTTGTCTCCTTGCCTTTGATTTCGACTTTGTTCGTAAATCTCGAATTTTTTTCTTAAAATTTAACTTTCTTTGGAAATTCTCGCATTTTTTTCAACCGTTTTATCGTCTTTTTGGAAGCTCCGTTAGTTTTCTAAACATTGGGCCTTTTTGAAACATTTTGAATTTGTTTAGAATCTGACTTCCCAAAAATGTTCCGGTTTCTTTGCCTGGTTTCTGGTTTTTTTGCCTTTTTTTTTAAAGTTTTTATTTTTATCTCAAAATTTGATATTTACCTAATAATTCTGAAAATTTCGACTTTCTTTTCGAAATTCGTCTTTTTCTAGAAATCTGTAAAAAATTGAACTTGAAATTTAAATACGAAATTTTGAAATTAAAAAACATTTAAAAAAACGTTTTTTCTCGAAATTGTATATTTGTATATTTCCAAAAATTTTAAAATTTTCCTTGAAATTTGTTTTTTTTTTTCAAAAGTTTGACTTTTTTCAGAATTCGTCTTTCTAATAAACGACTATTCTCAAAAGTTTGACTCTTTTCTTAAAATCCCATTCTTTTGTGTGAAATTTTTTTTTCTCGAAATTTCTTTTTCCTTGAAACGCGTCATTTTCTTAGAAATTTGTATTTTTGTCGGAATGTCGACCATTTTTTCAAGGTTCGTCTCCTTGCCTTTAATTTCGACTTTGTTCGCAAATCTCGATTTTTTTCTTAAAATTTAACTTTCTTTGGAAATTATTGAATTTTTTTTGACCGTTTTATCGTCTTTTTTTGAAGTTCCGTTATTTTTCTAAACATTGGGCTTTTTTGGAATATTTTCATTTTGTTTGGAATTTGCCTTCCCAAAAATGTACTGGTTTCTTTGCCTGGTTTCTGGTTGCTTTGCCTCTTTCTTGAAATTTTTAATTTAATCTCAAAATTCGACACCTACCTAATAATTTCAAAATTCGTCCTCTTTGCCTTTAATTTCGACTTTGTTCGTAAACCTCTAATTCTTTCTTAAAATTTAACCTTCTTTGGAAATTTTCGAATTTTTTTCGACCGTTTTATCGTCTTTTTTTGAAGTTCCGTTATTTTTCTAAACATTGGGCTTTTTTTGAAACATTTTGAATTTGTTTGGAATCTGACTTCCCAAAAATATTCCGGTTTCTTTGCCTGGTTTCTGGTTTCTTTGCCTCTTTCTTGAAATTTTTATTTTTATCTCAAAATTTAATATCTACCTAATAATTCTGAAAATTTCGACTTTTTTTTTCGAAATTTGCCTTTTTCTAGAAATTTTGACTTCTCTTAAAATTAATCTTCATCCTAAAACTTATCCTTTCCTCAAAAATCGTCCTTTTCCAAATTTAGTTGTATTCTACTTAGACTTTGCTTCTAAAAATTTCCTTTTTTTCGCAAGTCTCCCTTTTTTCTTAATAAGTGTTTTCCTAAAAATTACGACTTTTTACTATCCGAAAACTTCAACTTGTAAGATACGAGTTGAAGTCGAAGAACTTTTATTTAAAAACGCCATTTTTTACGTGTGTGCCTGAAAATGTAATCAAAATTAAAGTTTCCTTGAAATTTGGTTTTTTTTCAAAATTCGTTTATTTTCTCTAAATTATACCAAGATGTTAGCAAAAATATTTTTGCGACATTTAAAGAAAAATATTTCTCATAAATTCAACCTTTTTAGCAAAATATAAATATTAGACCAAAATCTAAATAAAAAAATAAACAGTTTGAGGTAGAAGAAGATGAGAGTGTCGAGCACGTGATGTGTCACTGCCCGGTACTAGCATCAATCAGAGGATCCACGCTGGGTGACTTCTGGCCTAGTGTGGCCAGTTTAAGAGAGGCGCATCCAAGGGACGTTCTTCAGTTTCTCAACAAGGTTGGGTGGCTGAATGAATGACCAAGGACACCTCAATCACGGGGATAGCACAATGGGCCCGGAAAGGGTGGCCTAAGTGCTGGCCTAAATTTTTTTAGGCAACCCACAACGAATCCAGAATCCAGAAACAGTTTGAGAAAAATATTTTTGAAAACTGCGATTTTTGTTTTCATATTCAGCTGTTTCTGAAAATTGCAACTTTTTGACAAAATTAGACTTTTGAAAATTTTACCTTTTACCATTATGGACATTTTTATGGTTTTTCCGAATGTTTCCGTTTTTATTTTAAATTGATTTTCTGAAAATTCAGACTTGTTCCTAAAATTAAGGTTTTTCTAGAATTTCTTTCAATATTACGATTTTATGGTCAACATTCCACTTTTTCCTTCTAAAATTGGGCTTTCTGTTGGAAATTTGGATTTTTTAAAGAATCTATGTATCTTTTGAAATTTCGACAGTATTTTTTAAATAGAATATTTTTCGAAATCGTATTTATTAAATTTTCGGCTTTTTTATGCCCTCGGGGCGACGTGAGAAGTTGACATGCAGATAGATTCTTTTTCTTTTAATTTGATTTTTCTGCAAATTCCAACTTGTTTCTCAAAATTTGTTTTATTCTCAACATTTTGACTTGTACACCTCAAAGTTCGATGTCTGTTTTTGGAAATTTCTATTTATAATTACAGCAAAATCTCGGTATCACGGACTAATTGGGGGGAGGGAGGTCTATTAAAGTCGAAAGTCGGCTATGTAAAATAGGTTTAAAAAAATCAAAAAAGTTTTTCTTTAAATACAGTGTACGTATTTAGGTATAAATAAAAAATGCAAAACAAACAAAAATCTATTTAATTGCCTTCTGACACCAGTCGAGAAATGACATATATCAGGGAATCCCCAAGTATACCATCGCTCTGCTAGGTGCAGTCTACTAGCAGGACAGCATTATGTTTCAAATTCTAATGCTAAACGTATGACGTGATTTCATGGCCGATAAAAATAACATAAGGCGACACTGGAATTTAGGCATGTAGAATATTAACAGAATCGGATTTGTGTCCGTTATATTCGAAGTCCGTTAAATAGACGTCCGTTACATCGAGGTTTATTGTACTGGATTATTTATCGAAATTTTTATTTTTTCTCAAAATTCGATTAATTTTCCAAATTTGGATTATAGTTTTACTTAACAATATCAAAGGATTATGTGCATAACCTATTTTAGGACATTTCGGAAAAAAGGTAAAATTTAAAGAAATAAAAATTCTCAGAAAAATATTTATTGAAATTTCAATTTTTTTAAATACATTTATTCGGTGACTTTTTTAAAAATTCAACTTTTGAAAATGTAGACTTTTTTCTAAATTTTTAAAAATTTTTCAAGCGTTTCGGTTTTTATTTTAAACTAGCTGCTCTAGCGACTTTGTCTGCGCAGGATTCAATAACGTCGTATTCCAAAATAAAATAATTTCTTATTTGATTTTAATAGAATGATAGGTTCAAATGTTCATGCCATAAACATTGCGAATTAGGTTGGATTCCTTTTCATATATTTTTGATATTATAATCTTCAAAAATTAAAATACAAATCGTGTCCTATGATTCCTATGAGGTCAAGAAAGATTAGAAACCACAGCAAAGTTTGCTCTAACGCGTTTCGACAGCCAAGCTATCATCTTCAGAGAGATACTAACTATCTGGCTGTCGAAACGCATTAGAGCAACCTTTGTTATGTTTTTTAATCTTTCTTTGTTTCAGGGGACACGATTTGTATTTTAGTTTTTGAAAAAAATCAAGATCAGTCCGTTCCACCAAAATTATAATCTTAATCTTAAGTAAATTGTTAGTTGGACTAAAAGGTTGAGTTTACTGGAATAAATATAGCCTAAATGGTATTTTTAAAGATGCTCTACATTTTAGTAAAAAAATCATTAAAATCGATTGAGCAGTTTCCGAGATTAGCCCGGACAAAAGATCAATCTACAAACAGACAGCAATTATTTTGTCTCCCTCTAAACGAAACTTTGTATACGTTCATCATTGTTTTTTTGTAGAGATGTAGAGAATTGTAAGGTCTTATTTATGTAATGAAGGTTTTTGCAATTATATTTACTATTTAGGAGATATTTGTGACAAACTCATTTTATTATATTACAACCAGGGCTTCGAAGCGTTATTTTTTTTGTTCCGGTTTTCGGTTTTCGTTCCGAAAAAAAAATTATATAGGTTCAGCTCCGGTTTTCGCTCCGACAAAATTAACGGTTTTTTCCAATTTTCGACTTTTGGTTCAGCTCCGAGTGACTCATTTTTAATTTTTTATCTAACAGAAAGAACATATTTTGGGTAATCTCGAAACAAAAGTCCAAGTTTCAAAAAAGGACATGAAATTTAGGAAAACAATTCTAATTAAAATTTAAAATTTCGATTTAGGTTAAAATTTCAAGTACAAAGTCAATTTTTTTAGAAATTGTAGAAACTGTAAAATTGTACTCTAACTTTTAGAATAAATAGAATTTAAAATTAAAAATTTTAGATTTCAAAATTTTGAGTTAAACTATTTAGAAGTAAAGTTACAGTTACACTTTTTAAGTTTAAAAATAAAATGTTTAGAAAAGTAATATATAAAGCGGAATTAATATTTCTAAAAAAACGTCTACATCTGAATTTGAAGTAAAATTTTCAGGAAAAGAAAATAACAATTTTAAAATTTTGCAAAGAATTCCAAAATTAAAAAAAACTTCCGACTTATACTAGGGATTTTAAGTTTAAGATACTCAAACAATCGAGTTGAAAGTCAAATTGTTATGATTAAAATGAAACCTTTAGAATTTATTTTATATAAATTTAAGATTTTTTTTTCAAATTTTGACAACTTTCTTAAAAGTGTGGGTTAAAACATAACAATTTTTGTAATGTCGTGTTTCAATTCAATATTTCGAGGAAATCATTCAAATTTAGGCGAAACAATTGCACCATTTTAATAACTAAAATTTTGATCCAATCAATGATCAGAGTTCAAAAAACAATTCTTTCATAAATAAAAATTTCTCAACATTTCAGCTACTTCTAGTAATTATGAGTCTTTTAAACATTCGAATTTGGAGATTACTGCGTAAATATAAAAAAAATCATAATTTAAAAAAAAGACTACATTTCACGTTTGTCGAAATGTTGGAAAAAAATTGCAGTTTAAATATAAAATTTTAAAAAAATGCAAAAATTTCGAAAAAAGTTAAATCTCGCTTTACTATCTTTCATCAAATTTTCGAATTTTTTTTAGACATTTTGAATTTTTCAGGAAATTTAGAGCAAACATTTCGAAGTTATTTTCGAAATTTTGTTATGTTCTGGAGAATCCAAGTTCAGATTTGAAATTTTAATTTTTTTAAGATGAAAATGGCCACAATTTAAAGAAAAAACTATCATCGTTTTTTGAAATGGTCAAATTTTAATTGAAAGTGAAAAACGTTTGTCAAAGATTAACATTTAATAACTAATGAGATTTTCATTTTTCTAGAAACTTGGAATTTTTAAGCAAATGTTGAGGATTTCAAATTTTATCAAAATTTCGAGTTAACATTTTTAAATTCGGAAACTGATAAAAATGTTTCATAAACTTTTAAGTTTTTTTTACCAAAAGTTTTAAAGTCAAAGCTAGTAAGTAATGAAGGTCGAAATTTACCGATTTAAGTTCAAATTTTCTAATTAAGGTGAAATTTTGGTTTCTTTCTTCTTTTTTTTGAAGTTTTAACCTTAGAAGTCACAATTTCAAGAAAACTCGACAGTTTTTGAAATTAAAATCAATATAAAGTCGATATTTTGATTCTAAAGTTGGAATTTTAGGAAAAAAGTAAAAACTTAAATTTCAAATTAATCATTTTGACAAAAAACTCGAACTTTGAACAAAAACTAAAGATTTTCAGAAATTCTGGTATTTTCGATTTTAATCATTTGAAGCTACTAATAGCGCCAGTTTTAACCAAAAACCTTGAAAAAATTCATGTTTCTTAGAAAGCTTGTATCAAAATAAAAACGTTATTTTTTAAAAAAAATTAAAAACTTTTATTTTAATCTCGAAATTTTTGAAAACTTATCGAAATTTCATTTTTAAACTTGACAAACCTGAAAGTTTATAGTAAAACTAAATTATAAATTTCTAGTTTCTCCTAAAATGTTCGAATTTCTCTCATAATTTCACGTTAACTCGTTTTTATCAATTTTAAGCTTCTTTGGACATTTAAACTTTTACTCAAAATGTAGTGGTTACATTTGACATTTTAAGGGTAAAGTCGAAATCTCGAGAAAAAAAGTCAACATTTCCAAAAAAGTGCGATTTATTAAAGAAAAACCTTTCACAAAAATTTTAATTTGACATTTTAGTCATTTCATCGAATTTTTTACTTCATTCTCAAAATTCGAGAATAAGGCAGAAATTTTAAGATTTTCTTAGGAAAGTTTCTTCTGAAAATTCTGATTTCAAACTTGAACCTTAATATTGTTCCCTAAAATTTTGTTACAAAACTCAAAATCTAGACTATTTTGGAAATTTTGTCTTTTGATCTCAAAATGTTGACCCTCATCTCAAGGTTTGAACTTTTTTCTCGAAATTTCGAATTTAAACTTAATATTTTGACGTTTTTCTCGAAAGATCGTGTTAGAACTGAATTCTTGTGAATGTCTTTTAGTATTTGTTCAAAATTTGGATATTTTTTCAAAATTCTGTGTTTAAATTTTTTAATTTAAAATGCGAGGATATTTTTGTTTTAAAAGTTTTTTCATTTAAAGTTGATAATTATACTTTTTTAAGTTCCACTTATACATATTGTTTAGATTTTGTTTATTTATTTGTTTATTTAACAGATACATTTGGAATGTTAATATTTATTTACTCGTTCCAAAAGACTTAAGTCTATAGTGGAAAAATACCTACATACTTAAAAATATAGCATGATAAAAATAAGAACCTAATAATTTAAATGGTATTACATAAAAAAGAAAATGTATAACAAATAAAGAATCCTAATAAATGAAAATAACAGAAATAAAAATAAAATAAAAGGAATCCAATAATTTGGTGTACAGAATTAATATTAATTTATTGAATAACAATACTACGTAACTCTAAGTGACTGTCTTTTTATACGCGGAGAACTTAAATTGTCAAGAAATATATCTATGTTTTGCGGAAGGCTATTAGACAAGCGAATGCATCGAAACAATGGGCTGTTATAATGGTGCAAAGTGGATGGGATAATATGAGAAAATGCCATGGGATAGCGTGTGTTAGGTCGCGGAACATGAAAGTCAATTTGTCGCAACAAATCCTCGGACCTTATTTTACCAGTAACAATTCTTTGAAAAAGTATTAAGCAGTGCATATTTCTGCGGCTGGTTAAAGGTACTTCATTGACCATATTTAGCAGCCACCAATACTCACAGTTCCGCTCTGGATAATTTCCATACATTTTAAGAAATACATATTTTGCAAATTTCCTATTAATTCCTTCCAGCAGATTGTTGTAATTTTCATAGTAAGGACTCCAGACCTGACAACAGTACTCGAGTTTAGACCTTACTAGCGAATAATATAATGTTTTTATACAGTGAATGCTTGTGAAGCCTCTCGTGTTTCTAAATACAAAACCTAATACTTTTGTGGCTTGCCTCCAAACTTGTAAAATATGAGGTATAAATGTGAGCTGCGCATCCATAATAACTCCCAAATCAGTCATTTGGGTGCATCTGTCAATAACTTGGCCCTCGATCAAATAATGACAATTTATAGGATTCTGAATCCTGGAGAAGGTTAATATTTTACATTTCTAATTGTTACGTGCTTTATCGGTTCGAATTGATACACGTGATGGATTATTCCCACTTTATTACTGAACTCAACTTTGATCACTACAATTGAACAATTAACTCACTTATTTTTGACTTCTACTAACTTACTAATTACACTGACTCGAACTGACTGACTTGAGGGAAAGCTGACCGCCTTTTTATAGTTTTGGCCCCTGGCTTCCAGAATTTTCGGCAGATAAGGCTTATCGAATGCCAAAATTTCTGGAACGCTTATCTGCCGTTTGTTTCGTTATCGCGGCCGCTTTCCCCTTATCAGAACATTCTAGAAACTTTTTTTATTTACTAAATTCTACAATTCTATTCTAAATCCTATTTCATCTATTTACATTGCGTTACAATATTCAGTTTTTCTGTTTGAACTTTTTTTTCAAAATTTCGTTTTTAATTTAAACTCGGGCAATTATATTCGTTAAAATAAATTTATTTTGAATAATTTTTAAGATTTTTTGACCTTTGTCTTAAATTTTTCACGTTAAAGATAATTCTTTTTATTTATTCCGATTTTAAAATTGAAAATTTGACTTTTTTTTGGAAATTTCGATTTTAGTCTGAAAACATAAATTTTCTAAATAAAATGGGATGCCTCTTTTCTTCATAGGTCACATAAAAAATTACTGCAAGCCATATGTGGCTCGCGAGCTACGGATCAGGATTGTTTAGAACGATTTAAATAATAGGAAAAAACTGAAATTGTAAACCCAGAATTTTGAGAAAAAAGATGAAATTGAAAAAAATTTCGAAATTTATTTTACAAAAATTCTACATAATTTTGATACAAATGCTAGCAATAAATGTCGAAATATTTAAAAATAAACGTAAAATTTTAAATTTAAAGCTGACCTTTATGGGACAAAATAAAAATAAGTTTAAATTCAAAATTTTAATAAAAAAGTCTATGTTTAAAAAAGACTCGTGAACAATACAATAATAAAAATAATCTAGCGAAAATATTGGGTTGCAATTCGAGACTTTCAATGTAAAGTTGAAATTGAAGTGGGAAGGTTTTATCAACTGTGGACTTTTGAGTCTGCACTGAATCGAAATAAACGGATATTTTCTTTTCGGTTCAGTTCCGGTTTTCATTTCGACAGAAATAACGGTTTTTTCGGTTTCCGGTTCAGTTCCGGTTCGAAGCCTTGATTACAACTAACACAGTTGAGTGCAATTGAAGAAATAGGCTTTAAAAATACTCTAAAACTTTCATCAAAATAACCATTTCTGAGATAAGCCAGAGCAAACAGACAGACAAAATATTAAAAAAAAAAATCTGTATGCATTTTTATAAGAAATGATATAATTCTCTTACATGTACTCACCGTGTCATAAAATCGCATTTTCAACTTTAATTTATCCAAATCGAACTGGAAGTTGTATTTTGGTTTAACAAATCTCTTTAACATGTACATGGAAGCCAAGGATTTACATATGTCCCTCTTTATGTAAGATGGTTCAACCCCCACATCTCTTAGCAATTCTTCGACACCATAATTTGGTTTGTCCGAAGGCATACCGCATGTGTAATCTTTTGGAAGTTTTTCAGCAGTTTTGTTTCTGAAATTGCAAAACATAAATGAGGACACTGCGACTAGTCAGAAAAAAAAAGTTATCTTACGGCGTTTTAGCTCTGGCCAACTTCGCATTATACGTTTGATTGTGTTCAGCCTGTATTTTGTTGACTACGCTTGCAGGAGAATCGTTAAACCAATGAGTGGCACGTAGAATACCAACACCTCGGGGGTCGAATTTCGTTTTCATTCCCCAACCTTTCTTCGGGTGGTAAGGTGGATCATAGCTGAAAAGCAATTTTATATGCATACTACCTCATTAATTATGTCATACCATCTTTCATATCTTTCGGATGGAAGAAAATCATTATGTGTTTTTCGATACAATTCGTGTCCTATCAAGGGTTCGTACATCACGTGGTATGGACCCTTATCAGGAGGGTTGATAAGATCCTTTACTGTTATCACTGAATAAAAATGAAATGTCATTGTGGTAGAAGTTTCGGAATGAGACATATAGGTACTAACATGATTGAGTGGGTTTTCCATACGTAGTTTCTTTATAATTCATTCCAACTGGAAAAGCTCCAATGGGATCTGCCACTCTGCCATCGGATTGTTTCCAGTATGACGCATAGGGCGTTTCTTTTAAATCATCGACTAGCTGCTGGTATCTTGTTTTAACTTCTGGCTTCAAAATGCTTCTCATCTATTAAAAAAGATTCAAAAATTAACAAAAAATAAATGATTTATCACTAACTTATTGAACATTAACAATGAAAATTATAATCTAGCTTTACAACATAACTTAGTTATCGAGACATGGTTTACTGGTATGAATACTTAGCGTGGTAATTGCAAATTGGAACAAATTACAGACCAATCGAAATTAGTTTTTGAAGACGAAAAAGAATTTTGGCTTCTGTTCTGGTTTCAGCCGAAACGAAGCACTTGTTAAAATTTATATAATACCTTCAAATCTTCGACTTAAAATTAAAAAAAAATCAAATCTGTTAAATATTTGTGATGAGCAGTCGTAGTAATTGTGTGATTATATATATAATCAATTCCCTTATACCGTAAGGTGTCGGGATTGGTATTCTCTATTTTATTCACAAAATTTTTTCCATTCCTTTTTGTTTAGCGCTAAAATTTTTGCTTCGTTTAGGTTTAATTGTCTCTTTCTGATTAATTTATCAATGATGTCATCCCATCTTTCTTTAGGTCTGCCTCTACGTCTCCGGTTCGATGTTCTTGCTTCCCATATTTTCTTTACTTGCATGTTATCTTTCATCCTTTGTATCTGTCCCCACCAACCTAATTGTTTTTCTTCGGCAATTTCTAACAGAGGCTTAGCATCCAGTTCTTCCCTCACTTTTTGATTTCTTACTCGATCTCTTCTACTTATTCCCTTTATCGCTCTTAAGAACTTCATCTCGACTGCTTGTATCCGGCTTTTCATTCTCTCCGTTAAAACCCAGGTTTCACTTCCAAATAGTAGTATCGGCTGGAAGATAGTCTTGTATACCAACATTTTCGTATTTTTGGATATTTCTTTCTTCTTGACTATGGTTGCACACATACTGTAATATGCTTTAAGTGCTTTCTCTATTCGTTCATTGATGTCCCTATCCTGATTTCCTTTATTATCTATTATTACTCCTAAATATTTGAATTCCTTGACCTGCTGTATATCCTTATTTTCCAATCGTATATTTATTTTTTTATTTTCATCTTCTATTATCGCCATTACTTTTGTTTTATTGACATTTATTTTCATTTGTTTAGATTCTAGAGCATCTTTCCATATTTCTAAGTTAGTTTGTAGGTCTTCGGGTGAATTGGCCATTATTACTATATCATCTGCAAATGCACATTCTTTTATACAGACTTTTTGTAGATTGTAGTATCCTACTTGTAGGCCTGTTGTTTTAGTACATGTTTGTTTGAGTATGTCATCTATCAGGAGAATGAATAGTAATGGGCTAAGTACTCCTCCCTGTCGTAAACCATCTCTTGTGTAGAAAGTAGAAGACTGCATATTTCGCGTTCTGACGTAATTTGCATTTTCCTCATATATGCTTTTTATTCCAGCAATTAATTTTCGGCTGACTCCTCGTTGTTCCAAACTTATCCATATTTCTTTTCTGGGTGCTCTGTCAGAAGCCTTTTCAAGATCAATGAACGCTAGATATGCCTCTCTCCGTTGTCTTAATATTTTATCCGTGAGTTGTTTCATCGTGAATATATGGTCCTGTATACTATGGCCTTTTCTAAAGCCACTTTGGGATACACTTAATTGCGTTTCTATGACTAAACGGAGCCTGTTTGCTAACACCCTTTCATATATCTTTGCTTCCGTGCTCAATAAAGTTATACCTCGATAATTTTGGCATTGTTTTCTATCTCCCTTTTTATATATGGTCATAATAACACCTATTCCCCAATTTTTAAGTATGTTTCCTTTTATCCATGCCTTATAACAAATGTTGTACAAGAGTTTTACACCTTTCTTCCCCATGTGTTTAATCATATCTGATGTTATTCCATCATGTCCGGGTGCTTTTCCACATTTTGTTGCCTTGATTGCTTCTTCAACTTCCTCTATCGTAAGTACTTCATTTTCTTCATCTGCTATTGTTTCATTTGTTGTTACTTCTTTGCCTTCTTGTGTCTCTGTTTCCAGTGGATTTAATAGTTCGTAAAAGTATTCTTTCCATCTGTTCATAATTAAATTCTCATCTTTTAGCAGCGCGCCTTCTTTGCTTGTTATAGTCGTCAATTTCTTTTCTTTTCCTTTTCTTATTGTCTTCACTGCTTTATAAAATAGCTTGCGATCTCCTTTATTTGTCTCCTCCATTTTTTTCCCAAAACATTCCCATGCCTTCTGTTTAGCTTCCAAAACCATTTTTTTTACTTTGGTTCTTCTCTCCTTATACAAAGTGTATTTTTGTGCGGTGTTATTATTTAAGTACTCTTTCCACGCTTGTTTTTTTTTAATTTAACTTCTTTTTTGATTTCATCGTTCCACCAGGCAGTTAACCTTTTATTGGCGTTGGTTGTAATCGTGCCACATGCTTGTTTAGCTGCTTCTATTACTACCTCCTTAAATATTTGCCATATGTCTTCAATATCTTTTTGTTCAATCTCCATTTCTATATCACTTATTTTTTCCTCAAGAATTTGGTGATAACTGTTTGCTATGTCTTTTTCTCTTAATCTGTATGTTTTAATATTTTCTTTTTTTACTGGTGCAGTTTCGTGTCGTTCGTTGTCACTCCTACGCCTCTTCTTTTTCCTAATTTTTGCTACAACCAGGTAATGATCACTAAATATTTCCGCACTTCTTTTGACTCTTACATCCGTGATGGATTTCCTATTATTTCTTTGCACAAGTACGTAGTCAATTATGGATCTTTCTTTTCTGTTTTCCGCTATTCTTGTAAATTTATGTATATCCTGGTGTTCATAAAACGTATTTGTTATTATGAGATCGTTCAATATGCAATATTCGATCATTCTTAACCCATTGTTGTTTATTTTCGTTTTCCCACAGTTTCCAATCACATTTACATTTCTATTCTCTCTTTTACCCACCCTACTGTTAAAATCTCCCATTACGATAATTTTACCTTTACCTACCTCTGTGGCCAATGTTAGTTCCTTCCAGAATTGATCTTTATTACTCGCTAAATCATCTTCATTTGGTCCATACACTATTATTATGCTTATTCGTTCCCCATATATATCATCAAATTCTATTTTTAGTATTCTTTCAGAAATGCCTTCCCAATTTAGTATATTATCTACTAACCCTTTCTCTAATATGCACCCAACCCCTGCCGCAGCATGTTTATTTTGTTCTACTCCACTGTATATTAAAAGGTGTCCATTTTCTAGCACTAGTTCCCCTTGCCCCTTCTTCTTCGTTTCTGTTATTGTTAATTGTGTGATTATAGTGATTCAAAATTGTCGAATTTTGCTCATTTTTAAAATTTTCGAAGAATAATTTACCTTCGATCTTCGGACCCAATTTGTCTACGTTGTGTTTAAAATTATTTTATTCCAATAAATTGTAACCCCAGCCCGTAGAGTCGACAGGGAAGTGTTATCAAATTCAAACAACAATTGACCTCAACGTTTTATTACAATAGGTCAACAAATAAATCAACAAAATTTCAAGTTTGTGATTTTCAAGTATTCTTAAACATAATACAACAAAATAAATTGAACCGGTTTGTTTCAACTTGTTTAAATTTGCTGGACACAGATCCGAGAGAAATATTTCTTTAGAAAATTAAGAGAATTCATTAACCACAAGTAATCTGACATTCTTTGTCTAACTCTTTCGCTCGTGTATGGTGCGTCGGTTATTAATTTCCCAAAGTTTATTTTAACCCTTATAATCGCAATATTCTCCCCAGCTGAGCCATTTAGTTTGTACTCAAAGGTTTTCAAATTAAATGCAGCTAACTTTGTACCTGATTATCGGTGTGTGTTCGCTGGTTAGTTTGTACACGGAGGTTCTCAAACTATTTTCAGGTGTCTGTTTTTATTCCCCAATTCTTGTGTGTTTTTGTCACTTCTTAATTCAAGCATACTTCACATAGCATACTGTTTCCTGCTGGAAGCTTTGAGCTAACAATATCCAAAGGATAATGCTACGAGAAAATGGAGCTCAAGCTTGGAAATGAAGTTAAGATTTATCGTAATAAATCAAATTTATAAATGTTGATTCAATCTTACAGATCTCTCGTTCTCTCACTCTTTCTTTCTTTCCTTTGTTAACTTGTTCCTTTGTTTTTTTTTCTGTTTTTCTCATACCAAACTCAATCACTCGAACTTAAACCAGTGTCATAAAATAGACTAGAAATATTGTTCAGATTTCGTAGAAACTTTCTGAGCAGAATTTTCCCTTCCAACACTACATCTACTTCTACGGCTACTGTTCTAATAGAATGGACGTTTCCTGGCTTAGAAAGTGGCTAAGCGTGACTTAGCACAAAAAAACATTTAAATAAAATTAGAAACTGGCAAGAAGTTCTCATTTCTTTCATCAAACATTTCCCTAACGAGAGCTGATGCTGATACTGCTCGTCCACTTACGTTAGTACTCCTCATTTGTCAACAGATCTATAAGGCTCTCTTTGGGCCAGGTTGTCTTGTCCTATATTTTTGGGATTCAAGCAACCTACGAAGGAGAATCTGCGAATGAGGTAGCACTAGGTGAATACACCAAAACAAGAACTAGGTAAGAGCTCATTATGGCTTATGCTTCTGGGATGTTAAGGTGTACAATGCTCACGTTTCTAGAACTTGCAGAACATCATCAGTAAAACCTCAAAAATATGTGTCTGCTGCCAGTTACCGGACCTTAGTGGTGATGAGTATAAATTATTTTGGAACCCCTGGAAACTCAGCTTCCAACAGCAGAACACTAACATCGACCTTAAGGAAATGAAAATGTTTGTATGAAGCGAATGCGCTTCATTTCCTTTTCGTTTTCTTGTCTTTGTATTTTTTTATTTTGTTTTATTTTTGTTTCCTTTTTTTTTTTGGAAACTAAGACTGGTAGTTGCACCAGTCAGCGGTAGGGTTCTTGGCCCTATGGTAATTTTCTAACAACGACTTTCTCATTCATTCGGTTTGTTGTGGAAATTTTAAATTCCTTTCTCTTTTTTTTTGTGTACGCCCCCCAACCCCATATTAATCAAATTTAGGAACAAGTATTTTCTCAAATTTTAGGAAAAGTTAATTAAATCATATAAGAGCGAAAAAACCATCAAATAAAATTATCGGACAATTTAAAATTTACTTGCCTACTTATTTCGTAGCAAACATCACATAAATCGCACAAGAACTTCACGTTGAACAGAAATTGTTTTTTTTTGTGTTCATTCACGTTAATTAGCACAAACATAAGTAGTTTTTTAAACTCCCGTATTTCGCACTCGTTTGCATAACTAGTTTCATCGAAGTTCAGTATTTGACTACCCTGTCAATTTCTTTACGGTGTTTTATCTTTTTATTCCCCTACCCTTAATTTCTGGGGACCGAAAGATATCCTGTGCATTTCGCTAGAGGGCATGAGGATGCAGAATTTCTACCAATTTAAATATTTCTAATCCAAATTAACCCTTAAATAAATTTTGAAAAGAATTCTTAAAGTGCATATCAAACTGCAAACCCCTTTTGAATAATGTCGTCCCTTTATCTTGCAAGTTTTACTTCGATAACTGAAATTTAAATAACTTACAATTGTACGTGTTTATAAGGGCGTTTTTTGAACGTCAAATTCCTCCAGTCTACCACCACATGGTCTTGCCAAGATATTTGCTACGGTCTCCGTTATTGACATGTTACCTTTATTTATTACTCTACTTTTCAGCGGTCCTTCAAAACTAACATGTTATTTTACTCAGTTTAGGTATCTGTGCTTGAAACAAACCAGACCTAACAAATAACCCTTATCTAATTTGTGAACGCTAAGAAATCTGTTTCTCAGGCAGAACGTTATGTTACAAAGAATTTTTACAATACAGTATTTGTAGATTTAATATTTCCAAGAAAATATTGAATAAAATTCAATTAAATAAAACAGACGAGGAAATAAAACAGTTTAGTAGAACTCGACTCACCACAATATTAAAAAAAATTTCGTATTTTTGAAAAAGTCTGAATTTACAAAAAAGTGGAATTATGAAAAAAACGATATTTACAGAATAGGTTAAGATTCGAAGAAAGTCGAAATTTTGAAAATAAGGTTTAAGTAATTCCAGAGTTGAAATTTTGAAAAAATAAATTTTTCAAAAAAATAAATTTTTCAAAAAAATAAATTTTTCAAAAAAATGATAATTGTAATGTCAAAGGTTTCAAACCAATCGAAATTTTCAATATCAACGTTGATATATAATATTTAACATTCTTGAAAAAGGTCGAAATATTCACACTACTTAAAAAAAAAAGTTGCAAAATTCAAAACGGTTCGAAATTTAATAATTCGAGAAAAAATTCAAATTTTGGAAAAAGGTTAAACCTTTTACAAAAAGCCGAAATATTAAAAAAGACATCAATTTTCAAGAAATTCGTACTTTAAAAAAGACAAAATTTAAAAAAATGTTAGAATTGAAAAGAAAACGTAAACATTTCGAGAAAAAATTGGAGTATTGAAAAAACTGATAATTTGAAACTAAAAGTAGAAATTTTCAATTTATGTCTAAGTTTCTATATTCACTATCTTTTCCCTACAGCGTCAAGGGTAGATTAGGGTAAGAATCAAGAATTTCCATTCAAATAAATTCCAATTAATTGGGAAAAATAAGTTAAATTCTTGATTACTTTATAAACATAATCCATCGAACTTCGACCAAAAAACCTCCCTCATATTTTCAAAAAAGCGTTACTGTATCTTCTCCAATATCAAAAATTCTGTATTTATAAATTTAAAAAATCCATTTTTCCGGATTTTTGAAGCTTTCCAAGAAATTTCATGATTTTCTTAAATCGAAATTTTGGGGAAGACAAATTTTGAATCCAAAAGGTCAAATTAATAAAAAAAAGTGTAAATTTTCAGGAAGAGCTCAATTTTTGAGAAATACTTATTACGAACTTTGGAAACAAAAAGAACACAGGTTTAAAAACGGTCCTAGTTTCAAGAAAAGTTTGAATTTTTAGAAGAAATCGAACTTTAGTAAACATCATTAATTGCTCGAAAAAGCGCAATAATTGAAAATAAATTTGAAATTTAAAAAGTCAACATTTTCAAGAAAAGTCGAAATTTCGGGAAGGTCAAATTTAGAGAAAAATCGAATGGTTCGTCCGATCATGAGATACAAGGTTAAAAAAGTAATAAACTCATAACTTACTTTGGTATAAATTCCAGGGGTCCTCTGATTATCTAGAATAGGAAGATTATATTTCATGGGAGGATCCTTGGTGAAACCCAGCTCATGTTTGAATGCCATTATTGGGTCATTTATGTCATATTCCTGCAGCGTGTCCTTCACTGTGCTTATGGTTTCAACTGGTTTACCAGCCTAAACTTTTTCTCGATAAATAATCGACACAACGAAACTATACAATCGACTTACCGCACAAATGTTGGGAAATCTATTTCGAATTCTGGGTGCCATATTTTTGTTTAACTTTCAGACCAAATAAATAAATATAAATTGATAAAAATGGGTAGAAATGAGTATAATAATAACAAAATGAGTATTTATTTAATTTGAAGTTATTTGTCAATTTAGGGGTCAGTTTGATACCCTGTTGACTGCAGCTCACTAGAACTTTTTAACGTTTAAGATAATATCCTCCATTTAAGATCAAAACTAGATTTTCGGCAAACTTTGCAAAAATTAAATTAATTATCAAACCATTTCTCAAAATTCGAATTTCTTCTCAGACTAAAGTCTAAATATAATGTGATTAAAATAAAAAATTTGGACATTTTTTTAGACATACTCTATTTATTTCGTAATGTTTAGTATTTTCTCAAAATTCCGAATTTAATCTAGGAATTTTGTTTTTTTATTTTGCAATTTCAAGAAAAAGACCAATTTTTATCGAAAAATTAAAGTTATAAAAAGGTGTTCCCAATTCTATTAACTAATTTCAAAATTTTGGTCTTTGACTTGACTTTATGCCCAAAATTTTAACGACTAACGTTGATTGAATAAACACGACTACATATTCAGTTGTGAGTCGGGGAGCAGAAGAGTAATTGCCCACCCTCTGGATCCATGCTCGTGGGGGCGGATTTGGCAATAGTCATTCTAACAAAAGTTGATTCTTGCATTTATTCCTAAAATAGATTAAACCTTCCAGCAGGGATTTTACGTCCACGAGAATCTTGGGTGCATTATCACTACTACTTTTTCTTCTTCTTCTTCTTCGTCGTCTTCTTCTTAGAAAACACCTCTTAGAGAGCCGGTTTTTAAATTATTGAAATTACCAAATATTTATTTTTCGTTCCAAAACGATCTCGAGACGACTATTAAAGCCAGGGCTTTGAACCAGAACTGAACCGAAAAAAAGCCGTTATTTTTGTCGAAACGAAAACCAAAATAGAACCGGAAAAAATATCGGTTTATTTCGATTCCTTGGATTTGTATATACGAGGACAGATTGATAAGTCCGGTAAAAATTTGCTAGATGGTAGACTGGAACTTTCAGTCGTCCGAGGTAGTACCACCCCACGTGTCATTAGGAGGCGGTGAAATGATGCTTACATCATGTTTCCGTCTCTGACACGTGAGTCGGTTTCTGCTATTCTTCTTTCCTAATCCTGTCCTTTTCATTATTTCCTCTTTTCATCTACTCTGATTTTTTCTTCTAATTATTAAAAACAAAGATAATGGATTCTCTTCGTGCGAAAAATTCCGCACGTAAACTACTTTCCCGTTCGGATGTTCGGGTGGAGGGTGTACGAGAGAATCCAAAATCGACGGAAAATTTTAATGTACCACCGCCCAAGTTTCTTTCAAACAATTCATTCAAAATTCAATTCTGTAATATTAGGGATCTAAACTCAAATCTAAACTCGGTTCATCAACACCTTCAAAATGAAAGACCACATGTGCTGCGTCTGACAGAAATCCAAGTCTCCCCATCCATCAATAAAGTCCATTTGCTTTGCCCTAACTACGACTTGCACGCAAAATTTCGACACAAGATGGGAATCTGTGCTTTTACGCGAAGCGACATGTCCTGTCAACGAGAAGAAACACTGAAATCTGCTGATTATGATATGATTTGGCTGAAAATCTGTTCCAAAAACGAAGTAATATTTATTTGTTCACTTTATTTGTCTCCAAACGATCCCTCATGCAGGCAGCTCTTCTCTAATCTCTCCGTAACCTTTGATCACCTACAAGACGAATTATCCAAAAGCTGAGGTTGTCTTTCTCGGTGACTTCAACGTACACAACATCCTCTGGCTAAGGTGTTCTTTCCGAATTGACGATGCGAGGAGGATGGCAGAGGCTTTCGCCATCACTTGTGGACTATCGCAATTAGTTGAGGAACCCACAAGAATTCCTGATGTAGATACCCATCAACCTAATCTACTCGACCTTTTCCTTACAAATTGACCAAATTCGTATAAAATCTCTGTGACATCACCGCTTGGAAATTCGGATCACAAGCTTGTAGCAGCCTCTCGCTCGCTTCATATACCACCTCCTTCCCAGACGCAGTCCCGTAGAGTTTGGCACTTTAACTCTGCAAACTGGGAAGAATTAAGAGACTTATTTGCATCTTTCCCATGGCAAAAAGTCTGCTTTAACTCGGACAACCCTTCCTCAGTTGCTGAATCCATCACTGAAACTATCCTGGTTGGTATGGAATGCTCAATTCCCCACTCCCAAAAGAAGTCTGCCTCCAGTAAATCTTGGTTCAGTGAAAAAGGTGCTCGGGCTGTCTTCTGAAAAAACCGTGCATATCGTCGTTGGCGAAATAATCCCTCAGTCGAGACTCGGGCCATATTTGTAAATGCACGAAATTGTTGTAAACAGGTTATTGACGAGGCGAAAGGTGATTTCGATCGTAAAATGCGCCAGAGGCTTATCAACTGTCCGAACGGTTCCAGGTCCTTTTGGAAATTTGCAAAGTCGATTGGAAAGAATTTTATATCTTCAAATTTTCCACCTTTACTAGATGAAAATAGCAATATTGCTGTTACCTCCAAGGAAAAACCTGACATGTTAGCCTTAATGTTTGCTGAAAATTCCAATCTTGATTCTCGAAACGCAGAACCCCCTATTCTTCCCATGGTTGGCACTTCGATGCCTGAAGTTGTTTTCAGACAACGCACAATCAGGAAGAATTTCTTTGAGCTGGACACCTCGAAAGCTTATGGCCTTGATGGTATTCCTGCTATTGTTTTTAAGAAGTGCGCCCCAGAGTTGACTCCTGTCCTAAGCAAATTGTTCACACTCTCTTACAACAAATTGTATTCCCTAACATCTGGAAATCTGCTAGAATGCAGCCTGTCCCTAAAAAGGGAAAAAGGAATCTGGCTAACAACTACCGCCCTATATCTTTGTTACTAGTATATCTAAAGTGATGGAAAAGGTTATCAACATCGAGATTCCCAAATATCTGGAGGAAAATAGAATCATCTCCGACAGGTAATACGGTTTTAGACAACAACGTTCCACTGGCGATCTACTGGCATATGTTACTCATATCTGTAACTAACCTATGGAAAAACATGGTGAGGCTAGGATTGTGGTATTGGATATCTCAAAGGCTTTCGACAGAGTCTGGCACCGATCTCTTCTCGCCAAATTAACATCTTATGGTCTTCCTCCTGGACTCTGTCATTTGATATCCAATTTTCTCGCTGACAGATCTCTTCAGGTCGTCGTTGATGGCATGTCATCCGAGACATTTGCGATTAATGCAGGGGTACCTCAGGGGTCTGTTCTGTCTCCTATTCTATTTCTGTTACACACGATCTCTTAGCTTAAACTTCCAATCCTATATACAGCTACGCAGATGATAGTAACCTTGTGTCATGTTTTTTCTTCGACAAACCATTATCTATCGCTGCTTCAGATCGACAAAGGGAACAGCAGATACAGACGATTAATCGGGATCTCGAGATTATAATGGAATGGGGTAAGAACAATTTGGTTGACTTCAACGCTTTAAAAACTCAGGCCGCGATTTTCTCTAAGAAAACATCAAGGGATAATGCAACAAACATACTAATGGACGGTAAAATCCTTCCGATGGGATCTAACCTATCTATCCTAGGAGTGAATGCGAGCACTAACTTCCCTTAGGACGATCATGTGCGCGCCATTGCCAAATCCGCGTCTCAGAAGCTAGGCTTTCTTTTTGGAGCTAAAAAGTACTTCACATCTCATCAGCTATTAACACTATACAAAGCTCAATTTAGGCCAACACTCGAATACTGTTCTCATGTTTGGAGTTCAGCTCCAAAACACACTTTAGCTCTCTTGGATTCAATTCTAAGAAAAACGGTTTGCCTAATTGATGACGAGAGTCTGATCGATTCTCTCGAAACACTAGAGCACAGGCGTACGGTTGGTGACTTATCTTTTTTCTACAAGTACTATCATGAAAGATGCTCACAGGAACTAATAGGGGCAAGATTCTTGAGGCGTACTAGACAGTCGGAGACAGCAAGTTCCTGTGCGGTCCAGCTTGACACAGAGAGGACTTCTGTCTACGGAAACTCTTTTTTCTACAGAACTTCCAAGTTACGGAACTTATTACCGAAAGGCATTTTCCTCAAAAATTACAACTTATTCTTGTTTAAGAAGGCGGTTCAACACCATCTATTTTTGTTTCCACATCCGACTCGCGGTGCTTTGATAGCATAATGGGGTTAGCCTTTGCGGATGGATTAAACTTTAAAAAAAATGAATAAAGCGGTAATACTAGTATGCAAGTTATAACATGCTTAGAAAGGTTATTGTTTTGAGAATATTTACACGAAATTTCATACTGATATTTGAATGAGTATTGCTTTGTCAGTCAATTAGATCGGACAAGTCGTTCTTTCTCTGTTAAAATGGGAAAAAGTGAATTGATAAAACATTACTTTTTACGCAAAAAAAACCATCAAGGAAACGAAAAAATCTCTTGATTATTTATAATGATGAATCTTCTTCGTCACTTAAGATGATTCGCAAGTGGTTTACTGAGTTTCGTTGTGGTTGAACAAGCACGAAAGACGCTCTTCGCTCAAGACCTCCAGTTAAGATAATTACATCAGAAATGATCACGAAAATCCACGATATCGTATTAGGAGATCGACCAGTGAAGTTGAGAGAAATAGCCAACAATGTAAATATCTCATATGAACGAGTTTTCAACATATTGCATGAACGTTTGCGTATGAAAAAGCTTTCGGAAAGATGGATGCCGCGTTTGTTGACAATTGACCAAAAACATGAACCAGTTACACTTTCCCAGGCTAATTTACGGCTGTTTGAACGAAACCCAGATAAGTTTACGCCGTTTTATCACTGTAGTTGAAACATGGATCCATTTTTACACACCAGACAAAACAACGATCTAAGCAAGGGATGGCAGCTAGTGGCAGTGCTCCAAAGAAGGCCAAGGTGGTTCCATCAGCAGGCAAAATTATGGCTACGGTTTTCTGGGACGAACAAAGTACAATCTTAATTGATTTTCCCCAAAAAAGAAAGACAATCAATGGAGAGTATTGCGCTATACTGTTGGACCAGTTAAATCAAGAAATCAAAGCAAAACGGCCTCATCTTGCCAAGAAGAAAGTCATGTTTCATCACGATAATGCTCGCGCCCATTTTTCCGACATTGCAAATGCCAAGCTGATGGAGTTACGCTACGAAATGCTTCCTCATCCACCATATTCTCCGGACCTAGCTCCGAGTGATTTCTTCCTTTTCCCAAACATGAAAAAATAGCTTGGGAAACAAAGATTTGGAGGTTATCTCCGAAACTAAGACATATTTTAAGGGCCTAGGAAAAGATTACTTCAAAAAGGGGTTCAAAAAACTCAAGCATCGTCTAACAAAGTGTATAGTTCGAAAAGGAGATTACGTTGAAAAATAAATGACCATCATTCGAAAAAAGTAACTCTTTGTTTGATTTTTACCGGGCTTATCAATCCACCCTCATACTTAAAATAATCTTTACTCTACCCTCAAGTTCGAGTTTTTTTAGAAATGTCAATCTCTCATTTTTTCTGAAAATAAGATGAGAAACTCACAATTTCCACATTTCCTAAAAAAACTATTCATTTTATTCTCAAAATTTCAACCCAAATTAAAACTTTAAGTTTTAAGTTTGATGGAACGGATTGGTCCTTGGTTATCTTCAAAAATTGAAACACAGAACTTGTCCCCTGAAACCAAGAAAGATTTAAAAAAACACTGCTCTTAGAGCAACCTTTGTTGTGCTTTTTAATCTTTCTTGGTTTCAGGGGACAAGTCCTGTGTTTCAATTTTTTAAGTTTTAATTTGAATGTTTTTTCAAAATTTATGACTCTTAAAATTTGGACTTTTATCTCGAAATATCTTGTCTCTTTCTAAAACTTCTACTTTAAAATAAAAAGTTTATGCTTTGTTGTAATTTTGAAATAAGGCAGTATCTTGTTTTTCATTGAAGCTAGGGAAACACAGATTGCCTTAACATTTTTTTTGCAAATTCGAGTTATGGGAATTTCAACCTTTTTCAAAAAACCCCAAATTTACTTCTTTACTTAAACTTCGATTTTCCTTTCGTCGTCGCTATTTTTTTAAGTTATTAGTCAAAATTACCATTTTTCTTGAATTTTTTCCTTCAAATTTCACTTTGATGTCCATATTCTATTTTTTTCTGGAGCTCCCAAATTTAAACTCTAATGATTTTTTTATAAACCTGACTTGTTAAAATTCCAAGATATGACTTTTTTCTCAAAATGTCCGCTGAATTCTCGCTGTTTCATATTTTTCCTAGAAATTTGCGAATTTTAGAATCAAAATTTCAGGAAAAAATATAACATTATATTCCAATTTGAAATGGGGATCGTCAAATTGAGGTAATTTCAAAATTAGGGGTTTTTTTATCAATTGAAATCATCGCACAAAATGAAAATAAAACATATCATTAATAAAATATTCCATGTTTCAGTTTTCAACATTTAAATTTAAGATTAAAAATGCTGAATTACTTAACTTGGAAATTTTGAGAACCTTTTTTAAATTAATTTCGAGTTTTTTAACTTGATTTTGTTTCTTTTAATTTCTTATTTTAAGTTGAAACTTCTAAATAATAAATAGCCGCAATTTCGAGAGAGAAAAATCGAAATTTTTAAAAGAGCTTAAATTATAAAAAAGTTCGAACGAAAAAAAGCAAAGTGATTATAATAAAAATCTCTCAAAATATCAACTAATATCCAAATAATCCAGAAGTTTACAATTTTTGCGTAAAACGTCGAATAACTGAGGTTTTATCAAAATTTCAAGTTTGATCCCGAATTTATAACATTCAAAAAATCTGGTCGACTTCAACGCTTTAAAAACTCAGGCCGGGGTTTTCTCTAAGAAAACATCAAGGGATAATGCAACAAACATATTAATGGACTGTAAAATCCTCCCGATGGGATCTAATCTGTCTATTCTAGGAGTCAATGCGAGCACTAATTTCTCTTGGGATGATCATGTGCGCGCCATTGCCAAATCCGCCTCTCAGAAGCTAGGCTTTCTTTTTAGAGCTAAAAAGTACTTCACATCTCACTAGCTACTAACACTATACAAAACTCAAGTTAGGGCAACACTAGTCAATACTGTTCTCATGTTTGAAGTTCAGCCCCAAAGCACACTAGCTATTTTGGATTCAATTCAAAGAAGAGCAATTCGCCTCATTGATGACGAGAGTTTAACCCATTCTCTCGAGACACTAGAGCACAGGCGGATGGTTGGTGACTTTGCTGTTTTTATGAATACGATCATAGAAGACGCTCAGAGGAACTAATAGGATTGAAACTCCCAAGGGCAAGATTCTTGAGACATACAAGACAGTTGGAAACAGCAAATTCGTGCGGTCCAGCTTGACACAGGAGGACTTCTGTCTACGGAGGCTCCTTTCTATAGAACTTCGAAGCTATGGACCTTGTTACCGAAAGAAATTTTCCTCAAAAATTACAACTTATCCTTGTTTAAGAAGGCGGTTCATCGCCATCTATCCTTGTTTCCGCATCCTACTCGCAGTGCTTTGGAGGCATAATGGGGTTACCCTTTGCGAGTGGATTAAACTTTTAAAAATTCACTGTTATAAACTTTGAGTTTTACAGAAATTTGAACTTTTTTTCAAAATTCGGAGTTAAGTAAGTTTGAGATTTTTAAATCCATTTTTTTTTTGTATACATCAGAGAAAGTCGAAATTTCGAATAGAAAAGTATAAGTTTCGAAAAGCGTTCAAGTGGAAAGAAATTTTAAAAATTACCGGTATAACATTGAAATTTGACATTTTTTTTAATTGTATGACTAATCTCAAAATTTCGATCGATTTTTTTGACGACCTCGAACCAAAACTGAACGAAAAAAGAATGTTATTTTTGTAGGATCGAAAACCAAAATAGTACCGGAAAAAAACAGTTTATTTCGATTTCTCGAATTTATATATAATTAAAATAATTTATACTTTATCCTAAAATTTGGTATTTATTAAAAATTTCGACTTCTCTTTTACAATTTTACACAAATTCATGCAACTTTCATTTCAAAATTAAGAGTTTACTTTCAATCTCTCTTTTTTTTTTCAAAGTTAGATTAGAAACTCACAATTTTCACATTTTCTAAGAAAATGTTGACTGTATTTTCAAAATTTCCGAATTTTCGCTGAAACTGTGGGGCTAAGGGGACTCGAGCTAGACGCTGTCGTGGGTTTCAAGCTAAATTAAAATTTTATAGCTTGAACATTTTTTTTTAATTTCCGGCTCTTTGTTGAAATTTGAACTTTGTCTCGAAAATACTTCAAATATTATATGGGAGGGTGTAAATCTGGACCTTCTTCCAGTGGACTAGCTGCCTAAGTTGACGAAAGCCACCTTGTGGGTTCCCGAATCAACCGGGGATCCGCAGGTGATCCTAGATCGACTGACGGCTCAAAATCCCTGAGCCAAGGTAGACGACTGGGTCGTTTTACACAGCGCCAGCAAGGAGGAACCTAAGGGTACCATCCTTGTTTTCGGAGTTGGGGAAAGCACTCGGAAAACTTTAGAAGAAGAGAAGAGGGTGAGTCACCTCTTCTCTTCCCTAAGGACAAAACTTCATTACTCATCCTCGTCGCTGAGTCGGGGGCTCCATCCTCTATGGAGGTCGAGAAGACGTTGCTCCCCGACCCAGGAACGGAGATAACACAGCCACCCCCAGCTCCAGTTAACTAGAACACCCGGGAAACCAGGCGTTCTTTGCTTGAAAGTGGAGGAGCAAGAACTGAATGTCTGTGCCGTTTTGATAGCCAGGGCTTCTGGGAATGGTATAGGCTTCATACAAATAAATCTCCAATACTGTCGAGCGGCAACTGCTAACCTATGCCGTTTTCTTGACAGAAATGGGGAAATTATAGCCCCTATACAAGATCCGTGGATATATAACAATATAGTCCGCGGTTTAGGCAAATTAAGTGGAACAATTCTGCTGCGGAGATCAAACAGCTCTCCGAGTGGAACTTGCGCGTAAGAAGGAAAAATATCACTTGTAATAGCATCGACCTACCTAAAAATAGATTTGAAAGGACCACCACCCTCCGAGGAAATGGCAGGACTGATCGACTTTGCGAGGCACGTAATGTAGATCTTATAATTGGATGTGATACAAACGCCCACCATATAGCTTGGGGGAGCGAAACAAACAACCCTCGCGATACATCATTACTACAATACTTAAGTAGTACCAAATTAGATACGCTCAATAGAGGCAGTGAAGCTACCTTTGCCAGTGTTATTGACATCACTCTGGCGTCTATGAGTATTACTATTATTGCATCATTGGGGAATGGTGTGGATACAAAAATACCTGCTGCAGATTTTCAGGGTGTGTATTGCCTTTAAATACATACCCCGAAAATGGAGGGAAATCAAAGTAACTTTTATTCCAAAACCGGGTAAACCTCAAGATGAGTCTAAATCATGTCACCCAATCAGCCTAACGTCCTTCCTACTGAAGACGTTGGAGAGTTTGTGCGACAGATATATAAGGGATAGCCCCGATATACACTACTCCTTACATTCAAATCAACAAAATTCTCAAAATTTTAAATTCATTCAAAATTTCAAGAAAAAAATACAAATAAGCCGCAATTTTGAAACTGAGGAGAATAAATTTTAAATGGTGGCATGTTGGAAAATGTCTAATTTAAACTTCCAATTTTTTACATGAATCTGTTTACGCTAAAATAGTAAATTTTGTTCTGAAAACTTTGATTCTTTTCTTAATATTTCGACTGTAGCCTCAAATTGTTTTTAATTTAGAAGTGAAAATTGTATTTTCTAAAATATTAATTGTTTTCGCGAAACTTCGGCTTTAAACTACAAAGTTCGTCCTGCTGCACCTTGAACTTTTGTATCAAAAATCGATTTGTATATTTTTCTTAAAATGTTAAGTTTATTCAAAAACTTTTTACTTACAGCTGAAATTTTTCCAAAATTCCATTTTTATAATTGAAATTTGATATTTTTTTCCAGAAAATTTGTCGTTAATCCTGAAGTTTTAATTTTCCCATAGACAATTTGAGTTTAAAAACTGAAATTTTATTTTTTACTTTTACTCTTAAAATTTACATTTACAAAAGTTATAATTCAAATGCAAAAGTCCTAGTTTGAATTTGAAAATTTTATTTTAGTTTGAGTTTAATTCGAAATTTCGAAAGAATGTCCAATTTAAAGAAAGCAATTTTTTTTAGCAAAAGTCTAAATCTTAAGAAAAAACAAACTAAATTTATGAATAACAATTTTTCAAAATGTCGACTTTAATTTTACAATTAATTTTGAGTACTGGAACTTTTGAGGTTTCAATAAAAAATCGAATATTCGAAAATTTCCCAAGTTTAAATTTATACCATCAATTTCTCTAAGTTCCGAATTTTAAGTCGTATAATTTCGAGAAAAATGTCTATAATTACAAAAAAAAATAGTGTATCGAGAAAAAGAGTTAATTAAAAAGTTGTAAATTTTTATTTTTTTAATATGGTCCATTTACTCCAGAGTTCTAGAAAACAGGGCTTCGAAACGGAACTGAACCGAAAAAAAAAAAACCATTATTTTCGTCGGTACGAAACCGAAGAAATTATTTTGGTTTTAATTTACATAATTAAAACAGTTTTTACTTTTTACCCTTACGTTTAGGTTTTTTATTTTAGAAATTTCAATTTCTTTTTTTTAATGTTGCACAAATCCATGTAACTCATTTCAAAATTACGAGCTTATTTTCAATCTCTCATATGTGTTTAAACATTAGATTAGAAACAATTCCCACATTTTTTTAAAAATATTGACGTTATTCTAAAAATTGCAATCCATTTTAACCTGAATATTATTCCAAAATGTCTGGTTTTTTTTCCAATTTGGACTTTAACCTTTTTTTTAAGTTCAATCCACTATCAACCCCATTCTGCCTTCAGAGTACCGCGAGTAGGATGCGGAAACAAGGACCCAGCTTTTTAAACAAGAATAGGTTGTAATTTTTGGGGAAAATTTTGTTCGGTAACGAATTATATAGCTTGGAAGTTCTATAGAAAAAAGAGAACGCATGCGCGTTCGGATGCGGTCGATCATGCACGAAGTGAATATTCTTAGTATATAAGGGTGTTAATATCTCTCTGATGATAGCTTGGCTGTCGAAACGCGTTAGAGCAATCTTTGTTGTGTTTTTAAAGCTTTCTTGGTTTCAGGAGACAAGTTTTGTATTTCAATTTTTAAAGATAACCAAGGACCAGTCCGTTCCACAAAAAAAACTGTGTTTATGAATAACAATTTTTCAAAATTAAACTCTCAATTTCGAAATTTTAAGCTTTCAAGCTAAAAGTCGAAAATTCCAAGCTTAAACTTATATTTAACATTTCTGCGACCCAGCTGGGAAATATTTAAATTTCTAGTAATGAAAGTTAACAATATATATATGTTTCATAATTTTGTCAACTTTCATTACTAAAAATGTAAATATTTCCAAACAGGGTCGCAGAAATGTTAAATAAAATTGATAATGATAATGTTTCCGACCAATAAGTCTAAAAAGAAGAATAATTTAAACTTATAACTGTGAATTTCTTATAGTTCGAGACTCAACTCGTAATTTCGAGAATGTCTAAAATTAAAGAATAAAAGTCAACATGTTGAAAAAAAGTTATATTTGCTCGAGAAAGACTAAATTTTGTTTAAAGTCGAAATTTTAGAAAAAAAAAAGAATAAAAAGTACAAGTTTAAATTTAGAACTTCAGAAGAAGAAAGTTAAAATATCAAAAAAAAAGGTAAATACATTAATCAAAAACTTTCTGAAAAATTTTACTTTTTCTAAAAGTTTTGAAGTTGTCAGTACCATTTCCAGAAAAAATCTATTATTTGGGTTTAAGGTCAATATTTCTAAATTAAAGTAGAAATTTTGAAAACTCTTCTTTTAAATAAATTTGAAGTTCTTTTTACGAAATATTGATTGTTTCCTCAAAATCTTACTTAAAAACTTGTTAGTTTTCATTTTTTTTTAGTCTTTAATCCAGTTCTAGAAAACAAATTTGAAACTGTTAAAATCAATTTGTTTTAGAAAAAGCCAGTCAAAGTCAAAACTTCGATAGAAAACCAAAATTATAAAAGAGTTCCTGAAATATTCAATCTTAATCTCCAGTTTCAGCTTTAAATTTTTAAACTGAAAAAATGTTCCCTCAATTTTAGGCATAGTTAGTGTAATTATGTGTTTAAAGATAAAAAAAGACATTTTTTAATTTGTTAGAAATTCAATTAAAATTCGAACTTTTAAAAAATCAAAAAATGAGTGAACAGGAAGTGAATGGAAAAAACCGTTATTTTTGTCGGAACGAAAGCCCAAAGCGAACTGATATATTTTTTTGTCGAAACAAAAAATATAGCGACTCAAAGCCCTGCTAGAAAACAAAGTCGAGACAGAAAAAACAATTTTTTTTGTAGAAACAGCGAATCAATCAAAACTTTGATAAAAAACCAAAATTATGAAAAAAAATTCTTAAATTTTAGATTTTAATAGCCAAATTTCGCTTAATCTAGAAGTTTTCAACTGTTGGGCAGATACTTTAAGACTTTTATAAACAATTTTTATAGAGTTTAATTTTAAAATTTCTAAACCCAAATATTCCGATTAATTTTCATAGAGTTCAACTTTTTCTTGAAATTTGAACCCAAAATTTAGCGTCAACTTGAAATTTTGAAACTCAAAAATATTTTCCTTAAAAATGTTTAGCAAGCAACGATTAAGCAAGGTCAGGGTAGTTATATGCTGTTATATTACAGAAAAAAAAAAAGAACATAATATTCCCCAAAATTATAAGAAAATCAATTTGTAATCCAAATAAAAAATTAAATCGCCAAGAACTGAACTGAAACTGAACTAAAAACTGGAACCGAACTGATTAAATTTTTGCCAGAATGAAAAAAATAACACTCCAAAGTTTTGGATTAATAATTTGTATTTGCTGTTTCCTCGACCTTTTTGAAGCAGTGAAAAATTAAGGTTTATGAGAAAAGGATGGCCAACATTAGGCTAACATTATCAATCATCTACAAAGCTATATCAGATTGCAATAAAATCAAAGATTGTTTTCGAGAGACTAAACTGACTCTCAGAATAGCCATGCATTAATTGCAAATTTCTCAGATGAGATGCAATCAGCGATGATAATTATTCTATAAAAACAACGATGAAGCAACAATTTGCTTCATTTCCAGTTATTGTATTTGATGTAAATATTTAACATACAGCTCTATTGTTAATAACTTTCTATCAGTGACCCTACTAGCATATAATTAAAAATCTTTGATAGAATTTTGTTTCTTCTCCAAATTCACATTTCAATAAAAAATCAGCAGTCTGCATCATCAGTCTTTCTTAGGTTTTCCGTTGTTAGCGGATGGCTTGATTCAAAGTCTGGTTGAACACACTGCTTTACCTATGGAAATATTACACTTTACTATTGGGACCTCAAAATAACACTCACTTTACAGTGGCATCAGATCCATAATCTCTCCAATGTAATATGTTGAATCTTTCTTCTGGTTTAATTTTTCCTAATTTCCAGACTTCGCGTTTCCCATCAACTACATCTTCTGTAGGATTAAAATACCTCATACAATCCGCAACACTTGACCTGTCACAGTTTCTAACATTCGAACTGCATTTTCCAGCCTGTAAGTTATTTAAATTAAAGACGTCATGAGAGAACTGGCTTAAAACATTACAGCACAGATGAGTGGACTGCGATCTATAAATCTTCCTTCGTTTGCAGCCATTCCTTTATCTTATGAACAAATGTATTTATTCCTTTGACTAAACCTTTCACTATGTTTAATTACAAGGCGTAACGTATCAGATTAAAATTAAAAACAGGAGGCACGAGCCACAAAACAAGCACAAACTATGAAATCAGTCTATTGATCAAAGACAAGTGGTATTGATAACAACGATAAAACAAATAAAATCAAAATAATGACAGTAGCAACAACCAAAGACAAGACCAACAAGAAGAACTAGTAATATTTAGGCATGGTCGTGTGGCATTGCTGCGACATTTTTTAATGTTCTTCAAATCCTAACCTAAATATCATTAAAGATTCTGATTTATCTGTTGTTTTAAGAGTTATTTTTATATATTTTGTGTCAATTTATGCTGAAAATTATTCAATTGTAAGTAATGATAATAAAAATAATATGGAAAACATTTATTCCGATTATTTCTGCCAAACAACCCCTGAAATATAGGCAACACATTAATCATCAAAATGTTCACACGTGAAGCCAGCTTTGGTTCTAGTGATTTTTTTAGTAACTTTTCTAAAGGTTATTTTAATACTTCATGGTCTACTCTTATGCAAATTTATTTAAAATAAACTACATAAAAGTCAATTTCAAGCATGATTTCAGGTAACTATGCATTAGCCCTGAAATATAGGCAACACATTAATCATCAAAATGCCGCAAAAGCAGTACAGTGTTGCCGGCATAGTTCATTTCAGGTAAATGTGCCACAAGCACTAACAATAGTGTTTAGGGATGTCGATTCCTCTTTAAAATAATCGATATTTGGATCGATTCGAATCGTGAGCAAAAGAATCGATTCTCGATAAATATGGGTGCTGAAAGATCGATTTCCGATTAATCGCCTTGTTGGTGAAACTTTTAAACATTTCTAATAAAAGAAAAATTGAATGATAATTATCAATTGACGTCATATCTCCTATATCAAAAATATCAACTTTAAGTGATACAAGGGTTAAAATGTTGTGACAAAGCATTCGAAAAGGTGAATTACGTAACAATTTATAGGCAAAGCAAAGCTTAAAGAAAATGGCGCCACCACTATGTCCAAATTGGGGTTGACAGTCGGGCCCACTTATTATATTCTATGCTTTGTATGTTTTTTGTACATAACTGCCAGTTGACTGACTGAAGTAGTGTTTACGATTATGATTTTGTATTTTTATGGATTTTCAGTGTAATTTTAAAATAAATGGATAAAATAAATACGTTCATATAACAATCGAAGAAATAAAATGTCAGTGACCAACTCACTGACAACTGACAGAATAACAGTCTAGCGCATAGAGAAACTATGTATTGTCTCTGGTCTAGCGAAACAAACTACTATGATGGAACCACAGCAGTGTTGCCATACGTACGGTAATTACCGTATATGTACGGTAATTCTGACAAAAGTACGATGTACGGTCCAAGTACCAATACCGTACCAAAAACTTAAGTAATGTACGTTTTACTTTTTAATAATAAGTTTGTTAAGTAGTTCAGCAATATTATTCTACGCACAGCTTGACGATTTACAGTCAAGTAAAACATTTGCGCCGCGCCATCTGGTGATGAATAGAAACATTGTTGTTTAATTTTAAAAGTTTTTTCTTGGATTTTAAACACTAATATTTATATTTTAATTATTTTTTCCTAATTAGAAAGATCCGCTACATATTTATTTTCTGCTTTGTTTTTTATTTACGTATTTTTGGTTTTTTTACAAAGATGTAGAACGGTCATTCATTTATAAAAACATATTAAGAATTAAATTGGAAATGACGAGATTAAAGTGAAAATTTCTACTTTATTCCCCTAATTTTGACTTTTTTTTGAATAAATTTCGCAGATAGAGTCGAAATATCGGCTTTAATCTCGAAATTTCAATTTTTTTCCCGAAATTTCGAGATAAATCGAAATTCGTTTTTCTATAGTTAGATTAGGCAGATGATAGTTGAGCCCCACCGACCCTTAGAATATAAGACTATATTCTAAACACCAACCCTTTTACAATTTAATATTGACACTTAGCATTAGAGTACTTTCAGTAATTTCAATTTTTTATTACCCAAAATTTGGACTTTTTTCTTGCCATTTCAAGAAAAAGTCGAAATTTCGAGGAAAAAAGTTGAAATTTCGAGAAAAAAGTCGAAATTTCGAGAAAAAAGTAGAAATTTGCGAAAAAAGTCGAAACTTCTAGAAAAAAAGTCGAGATTTTGAGTTAAAAGTCGAAATTTCGAGATAAATGTTGAAATTTCGATATTAAGGTCAAAATTTCGAAAAAAAAGGTCGAAATTTTGAGAAAAAAGTCGAAATTTGAGAAAAAAGTCGAAATTGCGAGAAAAAAGTCGCCATTTCGAGCTTAAAATCGAAATTTGAGAAAAAAGTCGAAGTGTGAGAAAAAAGTCGAAATTTCTAAAAATAACATTTTTTTAATCGATGTTCTTTCTATGCCTGTGTAACATTTCGTTAAATTTTGATTTAAAAATTGAAAGTTTAATTTTTTTCTACAAATTTCCACTTTAAGCTGCTAATTTCGACTTTTTTTCGAAATTTTGACATTAAAGTCGAAATGTTGAGTTTAATCTCAGGATTTAGAGGAGAAAAAGTCATTATTCAGTAATAATTTTTTTTCTAATTGATATCCTTTCTACGTTCTTGTAATTTTTACTTCAAAAAATGTAAATAATTTTTTTTCTAGCATTGTAGTGTACTTATTATTACGTGTGTAACGTGTTCAACCACTAAATAAAAGTTTTTAAGACGGGTAACAAGTTTGGCCGAAGAAATGTTAAATAAATTGAAAAAAAAGAAATAAAAACGGGTAACAAGTAATAAAATAACGTAGGGTAATTTTTGTGAAAATACGGTAATTTTTACTGCCGTTTACGGAATTTTATCTTCTTATGGCAACACTGCACCACAGTTATCTTTCCTATTCAGTCAACGACGTCATGAATAAAATCAAATGTTAATGCTGCCATCTGTTGGCTTATTAACGTAGCTATTACTAGTAGAAGGAAATGGAGAATAACATAACAAACATAAATACACTTATATAAAAAATTTTGTCATTAAATTTACAGTGACCTGCATCTAAGGTAGATCGATCCGATTCTTAGGATTTTTGAATCGTTTATTAAATCGATCTTGTATTCGAGATCGATCTAAAAAATGGACCTTGAGACTTGAAAAAATCGATTTTTCGATTAATCGATCTCAGATCGACATCCCTGTGTTAGTGGCTTGTGAAATGTGCATCAAAGCGTTGACTGAATCGATTTTTTATCCAATCAACGACTGAATATATTCAATCAACGATCAGAGTATGCATTGAATTCCTTATTTTGTAGTGGCAACAACAAAAACTAGTAATATTTAAACTTAGTCTTTGAATTTGGTTGACATTTTTCAATGGTGTTCTGTGTTCTTAAAATTCTAATCCTAACCTAAATACCATTTAATATTTTAAATTGTTGTTAGTTATTTCGTTGATTGAATACATATTCAATCAACGGTTATTTTAAAAATTATTCTTTCATATTTTACGTGAATTTCTGCTGAAAATTATTAAATTGTTAATAAAAATAATATGGAAAACATTTAGTTCAATTATTTCTGCCAAAAAAACCCTGAAATGTAGGTAACATATTAATCATCAAAATGTTTCCGTGTGAAGCCAACTTTAATTCTGGTGATTTTTTTAGTAACTTATCCAAAGGTTGATTTAATATTTCACGGCCTACTCTTATGCACATTTTATTTGAAATTTACTACACACTCCATGCTGAAAATCGACTAATGGCGGTTGCTATACGATTACGTCCTGCTGTACGTAGCCGTGATCTAACATAACTTTTTACAAAAACATAAACTTTACTGCGACTGCCGGTTAACTATGAGTTTAACTTTCTTTCCTTCCCTTCAGTTTTAATCTAAAACTGAAATCACTAACATTATAAGCGATTATAATAAACTCGGAATTTTGAGAAAAATATCGACATACCAGGTTAAATTTGAAACCTCGTAGTCGTTAAATTTAAATTGCACGCAATTGTTCTGTTACAGTCACTGAAAAGTCACTTGTCAAATAGATGTTCTGTGGATGATGGCAGGTAGGCAAGAAGACCGGGATTTTTAAGGAGATTGTTCGCGAATAATGTTTAGGTCATCTTGCAACACTGGATCAGTTTTATTTAAATGTCAGTTTTGTTATAATTCATTGCACTAATAAGATGAAACCAAATAAAAGAGAAAAGAGGGGAATTTACACGTTCTATTTATAAATGTAACTCTGACAGCAATAATAATTTGATAAAATCAGCTTCTTTTTAATTTCCAAAAGACAGCAAACGGTAATATTCGGGTACACCCAATTTGTTTTATTTAAAAAAAAACTGTTTTATTATACTCGCATTTGACAGCTTTATACAAAAAAATAAACAAGTTGTTTCCTGCAGAAATTATTTTGCCGTCAGTCACAATTGTGTTTAGTTTTTCTTTGTGTATTCTTTATACTTATCAGGTTATCAGTAATTACAAAATACACATTATTTAAAAAATACGCGAGGGCAAGTTTTTTTGGATTATTTTTAAAGTAGTAAATTAGAATTTAAACGGTAAAAACTATTAAAATTAATAAACTTGATGGTTTTGTTTAATAAATAAATTTAAAATTTTGCGGGCGTGCACAATCCACAACATGGCTGACTCCACTGAAGGCGTTGATTGTATTCAATCAACGCTGAAGGTCAACGATTTTAGCTACTTCAGGATCAAAGGTACCGACACTTCTTGTCGCTACTGTATGCGTAAGCTGATATCTATACTGTGGCATTAATAGCTATAATCAAGGTGATGGACTTAACATGAAAAACATCGCAAAACATATCCATAGTCCGATAATTTTTGTCAAACAATTCCTGAAACATAGGCAACACATTAATCACAAAAATTTTAACGCGTGAAGGCATCTTTAGTCTTGGTGATTTTTTTGTTAGTAAGTTACCTAAAGGTTGATTTAATATTTCACGGCTTACTTTTATGCACATTAATTTGAAATAGGTTATAATATTACAGCGAATTGTGGATATAAATTAACTGAAATAGTATTGGTTCTCTGTAACTAATAATGCAGAAGGTCGCTAATATCGAAATATTTTCGTGGCGCTGATGAAGCTTGTACACAGTTTGGGAATCCGTGCCCTGGCATAAATGCTATTCATTCGACAACCACAACGTATTAAAAGTTGCCTATAGCGCAAGATTTTTTGTTGGTATTTCTATAACTGATTAATTGTTTATGTGTTTAGAAGTACAATTACATAATTATCTTTTGCGTTACACAAATTTTAAATTATATTTCCGCGAATCGCGGATAAAAACAAAATGATAAATTCCATGATGCATTCGTTAACACGTTGATTTCAGTTAGGGGTTAACAGCATTGGTTTATTTAACTGCGTTTCAGCAGAGGTAAATACGTCCGTAACAAATAATGCGGGACATATCGAGGTGGATTCAATCTTGATGGCTTTTGCTTAAGATCATGTTAAAATCTTTTTATTACGTTTAGCTTGTGATGTGGCGATTTTAAATCTAGGGAATTATGACTTGAACTTGGGTAGGTGGCAGCCTTGCGTGGTGTATTCATTCACCGAGAGAATGTCATTTTCTCCGTCTCCTTAATTTTATTCATTGTGTAAATTGGTGCTAGATTAGAATAATAATAAAACAATATAGTTAAGTGTTTTTATGTCGGACAAACGGATATATCGTACTAGTGCTACGTGAACACGCTGAAGAATTCCCTAAATTTCTTTGTAATAAGGTAGGTTAGCCAGGTTCAATGTTTTTAATCATGTCAAATGCGTCATAATTGTGTATATTTCACCTAGTTATCCATGTTTTTTCACTTTCCAACAAATCCGGCCAGAGATTATAGATCGAATTTGTGCCAACAAAGGCGAAAATATCAGCTGATTGTTAGAAAACGAACGCCCTTTGATCGGCAGAAGGAACCTTGAGTAGTACGCCCCCCTCTATGCAAGTGAAATTAATCATATTGTGTGCGATTGATATCTGATTAATTATTGAAAAATATGCAACGGCAATCCTCGAAAATTTGTAACACTTCGCTTTTACATGTTTTCTATGATGTATTGCATCTATCATTAGTGTCACTATGACATTTGTTAGGTATCAAACTGTCCATTTTAATGAATTTATGGACTCATATTCTTTGATTTTGATACTCCTCGAAAAAATATTAAATATTACTGTGGTTTACGATTGAGATTTAAATACTTTATTTGCATTTTGTCTTTCGCAGATAACACTAGCAAAGATTTACATTATGATGATAACAATTTATTTTCTGTAATTACAGTGATATGGATAAATGAATACATGAACCTTAACAGTAATTGTGGGATATCATCTTTTCACACTGGGGCATTTTTCAAAATTTTTCATTTCATCAATATAAACAAATGAATAAAAACTGAAAAAATTATCCTTGAATTGATTTTAAAAAAAAATGACAAATTTAATCATTCTAGCAGAAAAAAATTTCATAATTCTTTGAAATGTTGGCATTTTCAGGGTTACCCTAATTATGTAACTTTTTTTAATCAAAAATCAATAACTAGGATTTGTGAAGAATGCTTTGCAGTTTTTAAAGCCTTATTCTTATTTCCCACACGACGCAGTTTTTAAAACCTTATTCTTATTTCCCACACGACCAAGTTATTGATTACCAAAACCAAAAACAACTTTTTTGTTGTAAACAATGATAACTCGGGGAAAAATCATCGTACACGGCTCGAAAACCAGTCAAAGAGAATTAAATTATCTAAAAGAGCTTTATAATGACATCAATGAAAAAAAATGTTGAAGTTTATGGACCTTTTCAAAGATAAAGAAAAATTGGAAACATTTTCGGCCCATAGTTTTCTTTCGAAATTTCGAACTTTATTTTGACGTCTCGATTTTTTTTGAAATTTCAACTTTAAATTCGAAATTTATTTAATAAATTATGCGTTTTTCTGAAATGTTAATTTCACTTTCATAGTTTCAAATTGATTGTATTAATTTTTATTTTTTTCTTGAAATGTTGAACGGAAAATCAATTTGTTCATAAATATGAAGTTTCTCGAAATTTAAAGGCTAATACACACTCGTAGACAAAATCGCGTGACTGTCTATAGACAAATCGAGGATTTTGTCTGTAGACAGTCCGAACAAATCTCAAAATGGTTTAGAGACTTTGTCAGGCGTCCACATCAACGCAATTCAGCTAAACTATTTTCCGAGACATCATTAAAAATGAGACAGTGACCTGTGAAATTGCTGCTTCTTCATAGAGAGTTGTGGAACAAGTGATTTGTTTCCCATTTGTTTATAGACAATCGCAGAACTTTGTCTATAGACACAAGTCCCGCAATTTTGTTGCAAGTGTGCACTAAGCATAAGACTTTGAACATTTCGATTTTTTGAACATTTCGAATTTCTTTTAAATGTTAACTTTTTTTTTGAAATTCTTGTCCTTTTCGAAAATGTTCTATTTCTTTCACTTGGGATTTGTGTCCAAAATTTTCTTGAAATTTTGACTTCGAAAATTTTGAATTTTGGAAAATTTAGAGTTGATTAAAATTTCGACTTTTTAAAAATGTTTTTTTTTGGTCAATTTGGTTATTTCAATTTTTTTTTACAGATTTCTACTCTTCAAAATTTCGACTTTTTTAGTTGCCACCTGACATCAAAACTGTAACTTTTGCTCAAAGTATTGCATTTTTTTGTTGAAAATTTCGACTTTTTTCCAAAATATTGAATTTCTGGAAATTTAAACCTTTTGAAAAACTGTTTTTTTAATTCCTATATTTTCTACTTTTTGTACGATTTGTACCCAAAATTTTGAACTTTTTGCGACTTCCAATTTCAAATTTTCTAATTTTTTTAAAATCAATTTCTATTTCTTCTCTAATTGTCAAGACTTTTTTTCTAAAATTTCTTCCAAAACATATTTTAGATAAATTTCGATTTTCTCTCGAAATTTTGAGCGCACTTCGAAATTTTTTCTATTTTTCCCCTAAGATTACGACTTTAAATTTCGAAACTTCCCAGTTTCTTTCTATACATTCTACAGATTTCGAATTGAGTTTTTCATAAAAATATAATTTTTTTATCAAAAATTGAGTTTTTTGAGATTCTGTGTTTATAAAATGTGAAATTTTAGATGCGTCGAAATTTCGACTGATGATTTTGGGCGGCCTAACCAAGTTTTTTGATCGAAACTGATCAAAACTGAGACTTCGATCAATCCCTAATTTCTGTTTTTTCTCAATTTCTGCTATTTTTCTAAAACTCCAACTTTGGGTTTTCCATTTTTCCTAAATTGTCAGTCCCAACTGATATTTCAACTTTTGTCAGACATGTTTACTTTTTTTTTGAAAAAGACGACTAAAATTATGACTTTCTTCAAAAGTTTGAAAAAAATGTTGATTTTTTTCCAGAATTCGATTTTATTAAAATTTCGACATTCTCGAAATTTCGACCTTATCGAAATTTTTTTAAAAATTTGACTTAATTCTACTTAAACATTTCGGTTTTTTTTTGAAATTTGAATTTGTTAGATTTCAACTTTTTATCGAAATTTTGACTTATTGAATTTCTAGATTTTATTTAAAAATTTCGATATTTTTTTGAATATTTCTAATTTTTTTTGAAATTTGGATTTTTAATAATTTTGCATCAGAGAAAAAGTGTGAGAGAGTTATGTTTCCAAAAAAATTCAGATAATTTTCAAAAAAGAAAAGACAAAAACGTTAAAAAAGTTTTAATAAAATGGCAAAATTTCGAAAAAAATTGAAATTTTCAAATAAAACCATATTTTCAGAGAAGGTGGAGTTTATCAAAAACAAAAATCGAATTTACGAAAAAAGTCGAATACATATAAATTATTTTAATTCGAATTTGTTTTAAATTTCCACTTTTTTGGAAATTTTAATTTTTATTGTATATTTTTTTTTAATTTCGACCGTTTTACTAAATTTCTACTTTTTGGAAAGTTTTGACATATTTTGTTTCAAATTTTTTTCCCCCGAATTTGATTTCTAGATTTTATTTGAAAACTTCGATATTTTGTCGAAATTTTGATTATAAATGGTAAAAATTTTCAAAGAGAGTGAAAATTTTAAAAAGTTGAAAAACTTTTGTCGAATTTTTAAAAAAAATTCAGTTTTTACAAAAAAGTGACAATTACTATAAACGAAAATCAAATTTTTCAAATCAAAGTCCAAAATAAAAAAAAGTTAAAATTTAAAAAAGTCAAAATTTTCAAAAAAGGTCAAAACTTCGAAAAATGGTCAAAAGTTTGGACAAGGGTGGAAATTTTCACAAAATTCAAATATTTCAATGTAATCAAATTTGTAGGGAAACAAATTTTGCGAAAAGTCACAGTTTTGAGAAAAGATCACAATTTTGTGGCATAATTTTCAAAAAATTCGAGAATAAATCAAAATATCAAAGAAAGGCCAAATTGTAAAAATGTATAATTCAAGTTCATTTAAAAAAAATATAATTGGAAGTTTTCAAAATTTAATGTTTAAAAATAGTCAAAGAAAGCCAAGATTTTCAATAAAAATTGAATTAGAAGGAGTCGTCATTTTCAGAAATTGAAAATTTTGAAAGAAAAAGCCAAAATTTTGAAAAAAAGTCGAATTTAAACAAAAACGACAGAGTCAATGTTTTCAAAAGTCGAAACTTTAAAAAAATCAAATTTTCAAAAAATTGAAATGTTTTGAAAAAATATAATTTAGAAACAGAAAAAGTTGACATTTCCAAAAAGTCAAAATCTTCGAAAATAAGGTCAAACATTTGAAAAAAGTCAAAAATTTTTAAAAACTCCGGGGTAAGTCAGAATATTGAAAGAAAATTGACATATTGAAAAGGAAATTTTCGAAAAAGTTGAAATTTCCAAAAATGAAAATTTTTTATAAAGACAAAAAGTATAAACAAAAGTAAAAACTTGAAAAAAAATCAAAATGTATCGAAATAAGCCAGAATTTTAAAAAAGTTGGAATTTTCCAAAGTCGATTTCGAGAAAAAAATTGAAATTGGGAGTCGAACGAGAAAAGGTCGATATTGTGAACAAATTTTTCGAAATAAGTCGTGACTTTAACTAAAGTCATGATATTCAAAAAAGGTGATCCAAGAATCAAGGTTGGCAAATATGATATTTTTATATCATATCAGTGATATATATCAGGTGTTATATCTGATATATATCACTGATATACAGATAAGGAAAAATTTTCATTGTCCATGTAAAACGCTAAGAATTGTCCCTTCTATAGTTTTTTACGGCCGCTGAACGTATACCCCTACTTTGACGCACCATGCTCGTATCTTCCAGTTTAGATGTTAGAAAAAACTCGTCGAAAGTTTTAAAACAGACTGCAATATTGTTTAGCAGAGTCCGGCGGCATATTTGAACTCCTTATATTTTAATGTTTAAAGAGTTATTATGTTATATTCTTCATTGGAATTATTATTTATTTTGTTTAAGAAATCTCGTTTATTTATTTTGGTTATCAAAGAATATCAGTGTCATTTTGCCTCTGACGTTGATTAAATCAACGGACTAAAAGAACAAACAGCGTGTGGTAGGCAAATTTTAATAAAATTGTTGCCTGTCAGTAGTAATCCCGCAACAAAACACGTTAGAAGCTATGATGTACTACTGAAATCTCCACCAGCACTGATCGCTGAATTGTTTACACCGGCGTAGGAGAATACAAGGCGCCGCCCATCTATCCCACTATTAGCTCTCAATGTTAAATCTCTCATTAACATTCTCCCCATGGACAGTGTTTGACTTTCCTAATGTGTATATTAATTTCTTTTTAGTTAAAATAAAAGAAAAAAATATCTTCATAACAAATTTTAACAATGCAAAATTCTGGTGCTCCTCTGCAGTGTCGCCGTGTGTAGGTGTGCTGGCTGTGCGTCGCACAAGGGCGGCTAATCAAGAGGGGTGGCAATTTTCACTGATCGTCTATGCCCGAGTTCCCAAATTTTTCCCCTGAAGAAGCTTAACTTTAATTTTGAGAAAAAATGTCAAAATTTAGAATAAACTAAAATTTAAGTTATCAAATTTTGAACTGATGCATCTGCTTGAAAAAATATTAAAGTCACGACATTAAAAAATAGTTCTGAAATGTCACTAAATTTTGATTTTAAAAGAGAAAAAAGCATAGTATTCAGATTTAACTTCTAGATTTTGAAACTTAAAATTTCGGGGATTTTTGTTACCATATTTATATGTAAAATACACTTCAAAAGCCTTTTTTCAAAAATTTGGTATTTTTTTTTCTGAATTCTGAGTTGGAATTTACAATTTTTATTTTTTCCGAAAATCTTGATTTTAATTCAGAAAATTTGGGTGTTTTCATTCGAAATTTAGACTTTGTTCTAAAAATTAAATTTTTTGTAATTTTATTGCCTTTGATTTAAAATTTGGTGTTTTTTTTTATTTTTCTTAATATTCACTTTTAAACTTGAGTTATACAAATTTAGTTTTTTTCTTGAAATGATCAATATTTTCGTAATATTGATTTTTTTTGTAGACAAATGGCAATTTTCGCTTTTGTTGAAATAATCTTAGTTTTTTTTTCAAATTTTCAGTTTTACAATTTTGTTCTTCCTTCACATTTTCACTTTAATTAGGAGATCTAGACTTTCATTTTGGATTTTCGAGTGAAAATTCGAAAAAAAGAGTCCAAATTATTATATTTAAAGCTGAGAGCCAGAGTCTCCGCTGAGAGCTTTATATACATTTCGAGATTTTTGTGTTTACTCTTCAACGCGAAATTTTGTGCACGTTGTTTGAATTGTTTGAAAATTTTAAGATTAAACTGGAAAATCCTAGATTCTTTTTTTAATCAAAATTTGAAAATTTTTCCCTGAACTAAATTTGGGAAAAAAAGGAATATTCAAGCGTTTTTTATATAATTGTTTTTAAATCGCGTCTTCTAGTTTCCGGATTTTAAAATTAACCTTTGTTATTTTGCCGTTAGTTTTTTAAAAGTATAATTTATTAAAAATTTAAAACTTAAAAAAAAGTCGAATATTTTAATTTAAAGTTGGAATTTCACTATTAAAATCAAAATTCCTAGCGTAATCCAGAAATGGGACATGTACTTGTGAATTTCGTGCCATCTTAAGTTTGTATTTATAGATTTTTACTTTTTCTGGAAAATTTTAAATAAAAAAAAAAACTAAATTATGACTGATTAGTGGTATTTGGACTTTCTTTTCAAAAACCGACTTACAGCTTCAAAATTTGAGGATTTGTTTGTTAAATTTCGACTTTTTTGTAGCTTTGCTTTTAAACGTTCTCAAAATGTCGATCATTTTTTCATGTAAAAATGTACTTTTCCAATAAAATTGTGACATTTCATAAAAGATAGTCTCGAGAAAAACTGCTAGTTTCCAAACATTTCATTTTCTTAAACTGATGCAGAAATTAAGAACTTATTCTAGAACAAATTATCTAATAATTTTGAATATTAAGTTGAACGTTTAAAGTCGAAATTTTTAAAAAATCAAAATTCAGAAGAAAGGAATTGTCATAACCTGTAAAATACCTTTTTTTCTAAAAGTGTGTTAAAACATTGAATTTGGTTTCGGAAATCATCGAAATTTTGACAGTAAAGTCTCTAAATGATCCAAGTGTTTTCCACCTTTTTTTTATTAGAATCAAAATTCGAAATATTTTTTTAAAATTTAAACTTAAAATTAGAAATTTAAAATTTTTCCCGGATTTCCAAAATATGTTGACATTTTTTGTTTAAGAAAAACTTTCGAAATTTCACTTTTTTATTTACTTATTTTTTTACTTTTGATACCGAAGCCGCGTAAATTTGGTAAAAAAAAATCGAAATAGGTTTTTAGTCTAAAAATCTATAGTACTGCTGTTTCACCGTAGGTTCAAAAATCACTAGGCAAAACGGTCGGGAAAGGCTAGGCCTTTTGTGTTTGTCCACCGAGGCCTTTTATCGGGAAGCGACTGTCATTAGGATTCAATTTACAACCCCAACGAATTCTATTCTTAGAAGCAATTATCGTCCTTTGTCCATCTAAGTTGTAGTTCCATTAAAATGGAACGTAATTAGAACTGTTGAGGGTAAACATCCACTAAACATCCGGGTTGTAATGGACCCAGGGACAAAAGCTTTCATCCGAGGCTCGACATTACTCACCCTTTGTCCATCCTAATTGCATTTTCACTTAAGATGACAAACGTCCTCTTATTCATCGGGGTGTAATTATCTTATCACTTTGGTGAATACTCGAATTTCTGCCTAACGATTTTTTTTTCTACCGTTAAGTGTCGTGAAAAAGATGAATATACGGTATGATTCCTCCGCGCTCTGGTGGCGACACTTAACGGTGGAGCGAGCTTCGATGAGTGTTCCGTGCTGTAGTGATCCCCCAGATATTTTTTTATTCAAACAAACATCTAATCCATAACAATGTTTCCTTGAAACTAACATAAGAAAAAAAATAATAACCAGGTGAGATAAAACGGAAACATCCCTGATGGAGCTTGCGGTATGAAATACTTTAGACTGACAGATAAGATGCATACATTAACAACCAAAGAAGAGATAGATGTAGATTGCACAAACATTAATCTACAAATCTGTCTCTGTCACTATAAATTCACTTTTGAGCAATCACTTCGCTAAACTGTGAGTCTTTGATCCCCGAAAAAAAAATTGTTTTTCTATTCGGTGACGGGTCGTATTGGGGGACCAGGCCGAAGACGGTCCACATGGATCTTTTGCACTAAACCGTCTCTAAAGATCCAGTAGTACGTCTCACTTGCTGCACAAATGATGGCATAGGGTCCTTGCTATCGGGCTTTAAAAGGTCGACGGACCTCCTTTCGCACCAAAATGGAATCCCCTGGGAGGTATTGGTGGAGATGTCGTCTTCGTTGGGGCCATCTTTTCCGAATGTAACGCGCCTGGTTTTTTCGAGCGACTTCTCGTTGATCGGTTATCGTGGAGGCGGTGTGGCTGTAGTATCCCATTTTCCAGGTCCAAGGAGAAGGCGGCCCATAAGGATTTCACTTGGCGATTTGCCAGTGGTGGCGTTCCTTCTCCTTCGGAGACTGAAGAGCGTAGGCGGCAGGTAGGCATCCCAAGAGCTGGAATCTTGTCCTAATAGACGAATTTGAATGTCCTTCTTAATTTCCCGATTGCGCAATTCCGCTGGATTTGCCCTCGGGTGGTAGGTGGCAGTCGTCCAATGAGCTGCTTTCCATTGTTCGCAACTTGTTGTCCAGCGGCGGCTCAAGAACTGGGCTCAATTATCAGTTATGATCTATCATGGACAGCCGTATCTGTGGAAGACTTGCTCCTCCAGGAGCTGAGTGATACGGCTAGTCCGCGTTTCAGGAATGGCAAACGCTTCGACCCACCGGGAGAAAAGTGACCGTGAGCACAAAGCTATTACCGTCATCTGTCACTGGATATGGCCCCATCAAGTCGCATGCTATGGTCTGCCATGGTTCGGTTGGCTGACGCAGTCGCAGATCGGCGGCGGCATGTGGTGGCCTCCTTTTGAATTGAGCGCACAACAAGCAGCCTCTGACGTATTGGGCGACATCTTGGGAAACGGAAGGCCAGTAGAAATGTCGGAAGATTGCATCTGCTGTTTCTTCCCGTCCTGGATGTCCCGCTAATTGGGAGTCGTGATATTCGAAAATGACCCTCTCTATCATGGATTGAGGAACTATGAGACGCATCATCTCGCGTCGATAGAGGTGACCGTCTTGCTCTATGTTGAGCTGGTGGGAGCGTCGTTCCCAATCTTCTGGGTCTGGGCCGAGAGGCGTTTGTAGGTGGGGCCAGCATTGTTTGGATAGCTTCGTCTTGCTCCTGCAAGTTAATGTCACGATCTCCAGTTGGCAGCATAAAGGTTCTGGTACGGGTTCTTGTCGGGGACAATGGTCTACCGTGAAAGAATACTGTTGGAAGAGCAGTGCCCAGCGGATAATTTTGGCCCTGTCGTCTTTCATTTTATTTAACCACTGGAGAGCGCGATTGTCCGTTCTGAGAGTAAAGGGGCGACTCTCCAGAAACTGACGGTACCTTTTTACGGACGAGACGATAGCCAGACACTCCTGTTCATTCACATGATATCGCTGCTCAGCAGGGGTGAACTTAGCGCTGGCATATGATATGATCCTCTTCCCTCCATCCTGAATTGGCTGATAAAGAACAACTGACATTTCGACTTCACTTGCATCTGTCTGGAGAATAAAAGGCAGATTTGGGTCTGGCCAGTGCAACTTCCTGGGCTCCTTCATGGCGTCCTTAATGGCTCTAAAGGTGACGTCACATTCTTCACTTCAACGATATGGTTTCTTGGTAAGGATGTAGGTGAGAGGTGCGGCTAGCTGTGCGAAATTAGGTATATATTTGCGCAGCCAACCACAGAGGCCTAGAAATCGTCGAAGCTAGGTTCGCGTCTTCGGAGATTCCATAGCTTGGATAGACTCCAAGTGACATTCTAAGGGCTCGTTGCTAGATGCTCCCACATGGTGACCTAAGTATTGAATTTGGTTACTTCCAAGTCGGCACTTATCTGGTGCACAGATTAGTCCATGGGATCGAAGTCTTTCAAAAACGACCTGGAGATGTGTGAGGTGCTCTTCGTAGGTAGATTAATAAACGATTATGTCATCCAACTAGACCAACGCAATGTCATTCAAGAGGCCAGGCAATACTTTTTGAGACATGTAGCGTTGGAAAGTTCCAGGTGCGTTCTTGAGCCCAAATGGAAGCACCCTAAATTGGTAAGTAGCGCCATTTGGTGTCGTAAATGCTGTATATTTTTTGGAGTTTTGGCTTAGGGGAATTTGACAATAGCCAGCCTTTAAGTCCAGTGTGGAGAAGGTGGTGGCGTTTCCCACATCTTTTAAAGTTTGAGGAATGAGAGGAAGAGACGTTGAATCATCCGCAGTCTGGGAGTTAAGTTGCCTATAATCAACGCAAAATCTCCATGTGCCATCTTTTTTTGGTACCATGATAACAAGAGAGATGTATTCAGATGTGCTTGGCTCGATGATCTTACTGGCCATCATGTCCTCAATCTGTGCGTACGTGGCTCTGCGCTTGGCTTCTTAGTTGGCATAAGGTCGTAGTTGGAATGGTGTTGGATTTTTAAGCCGGATTTCGTGTGTCATAGATTGGGTAGTGGTATAGCCTGTTTGACCAGCAAAAATGTCTTTAAATTTATTGAGGAGTTTGTGTAGATTTGGCTGCAGTTGTGTTGGGAAAGCATTCTCAATGGAGGGTGCTGCGATGGTATGGTCTTTGTGGTAGATTGGTCCCCAAAGATATTCTGTGTACCTGCGTTCATTACCGAAGTGGATGCATCTTCTTGCGTCTAGATAGGCATTTTCCTCTTCCATCCAGGGGTAACCTAAGATCACTTCCTCGTTAAGACCCTCGACTACCAGAAATTTAATGGTCTTTGCATCAGTCCCGACTTGGACCTCCAGGTTCTGAACTCCAGTGACGACGGATGTTGCGTTGGCGGTTAGTTCAAGGAAGTTCGATATGGATGACACTCTTGACTAATTAGCCCAGCTCGGACAAAATTACCATTAGCACCAGTGTCAACGAGTGCTGAATAGTTCTTTCTCCCGATGCCAATCTGAATGCGTGGCAGGCTACACGATGGCTTACCGGTCTGAAGTGATCGAATTAATGCTGGGTCCGGCTATTGGTTGAGAGCTCGCTGTCGCCGTGAGCGACGAACTTCCTGTCGTTTCCCGGATTTGATTGTGCACGCCAGTTGCCTTGATTATTTGGACAGTCTGCATTCCATTGAAATCTTGGACAAAACCAACATCTCGGAAGCGTTTGTTGGTTTTTCATTATTCTTTTACTCACGGATTTCTTCTCGGTTGGTTGTGAATCCTTCTTTATGCGATCATTGTTTCGAATTTATGTGCCCTTATGAATCACTTTAAGCGAGGATGTACCTGTTGAAAAAGTATCTTCGCTAATGCTCCTTCAGAAATTTCCGGGGCGACTCTTACTGCTTATCGTTGTTTGTATATAAAAAATTCTTCGACTGGCTGTTGTAATTCGTGAGCCTTGCCGTAGGGCTCTGCATGTATTTCTTGCAGCACTTGGTCTGACGCACTCTCGTTTTAATTTTACACAGAAAAATTGATAATTTAAAAACAAGTGGTTATTCTTCTCGGCCCACACTGCTGCTTTACCTTTCAACAGTCCTATGCATAAGGATAGACGGTCTTCCTCGGAGGTTTCTTTAGTGTTCTCATCTAATGTATTCAAAAACTTCATCGCATCCTCCTAAATTAGCCCCTAAAAAGATGGTAGTTTTACTGAAAGGGACGTCTTCATTGAGTTCATTGTCCCCTGGACGATGTGAACCGCCCTTTCGTCGGAGAGCCGCGTGGACTGCTGCAGCATTCCTGCAAGCTCCGTTAAAAATGACTTAGTCCATTGTGAGTCAATATTTCTTTGAGATGGATTGCTATCACTTGTTGAAGAAAATGTGGGGTTAGTTGGGCGCCTTTCTGATTCGGTATCTTCTGTTTTTCCACTTTTCGTAACTGGCATCTCAGGGTTTCTGCTCGAGTTCGCTTGCATTCACTATACAACTTATGCCCCACGTTGGGAGCCCCAAACCGACACCGGAGCCGCGTAAATTTGAAAAAGAAAAAATAAATAAAATTCGAGGGTTTTTAGTCTGTAGGTTTATAGCACTGCGGTTTCACTGTTGGTTAAAAAATCTCATAATTTTAAATTTGTTAAAAGAACCTATGTCAAGAAAAGCTTACATTAGAAAATAACGTTCATTGTTAAGTGTGGAAAAATCAATGTCAATTAAAATTTTTAAATTTCGACTTCGACCTTGACACTTTGGGTGTGATTTTAAAATCTTCAGAAAAGATGCTGGAAATTATAAAAGAAAGGCGAGTTGCCAGAAAAAAAACCTACAATTAAAAATAATCTTTTTAGAGCAGAAATTTCAAGTTGCAAGAACCGCGAAATTTCAAAATTAAAGTTTTTAACCTTTTTTCTTTCTTTCTAGTGATTACAGTATCCCGTGTTGAAAATTAAAAATTAATTACGTCAAAATAAGGAAAATTAAAAAATCACTACCGAATCGAGGAGAAAGCCAATTTTAAAACCAGAATCTTCAATATTGGATCTTCGAATTCAATTTCGAAATTTCGATATACATCTCAAAAATTCTGCAAAACCCAGAATTTCAAGGTAGATGAAATTTGGAAAAAAAAGAAAAAATTCATTTTAAAAGTCTAATCAAGTTTAAAGTTAAAATTAGGAGTTTGAAGTTAAAATGTTGAGGTTTTCTAAATGATAAATTTTAAGAAAAAAAATAGAAAGTTTTGGAAAAAATCAATTTTGGGAGCATATAGAACATTTTTGAAATATTTTTTTTAAAATTTGTATTGTTTTGTTTCCCCTTTCGACTTTCAGAATTGAAACATCTATTTGTAATTCTATTTAAACCAGCTTCCCTATTTATAAAAGTCATGATGTGGCACTGGTAAAAATCTGTTTATTTTGCCTCCAGCTAATAGGTCCATTTTTTGAAAATTAATTAAACAGTTATTATTAAGTAATAGTTAATTAAAGCAGTTTAGTTACTTTTTTAAAGAAAACATAAAAAATGTATTCAGTGGTGTCCTTGCCAAGCGAGAGAATTTTTTATGGAGTAGGGAATCCTTGAATTTCTTATACAAAGACATGTGGCTCCCCAGTTACGCCACTCTGTTTTATGATTAGTGGATGCTATAGTTGATCAAATTAGAAAATGTAGCCAACTACATAAAAACTGACAATTATCTGGATTGATAAGAATACATTATTCAAATATTTGCCAGCCCATGCTATTAGGTCTGATTATTTCAGTTTGTGCGTGATATTTCGCAAACAAGGAAGGTCTCTGCTCTTAAATAACATTAAATAATCAATAAGTTATGTAGCGCAAATTCATTCGGCTGGAAACCATCGGGTATAGACATTTAATGTGAAATAATTTCACAGGAACAGGAATGTGTTCGAGTTCACTTCTTGAAAGCATCAATTTGAATAAATAACTCGATTATTCCGAAATGTTGAAAATAACATGTTAACCTAGAGAGAACTGCTTTATTGTTGCAACAAATAAATCTGTTTCTTCGTAACGGTAATTCACTGAAGTGTAAATGTAAATTAAAAGTTTCTTAGTTCCAAATATATTATTATACTCCCGGTTTTTAGTTTTTATATAAATAACAAAGATGTATTAAACTTCAAACTCAGCTATCAATATCCTGTTTACTTCTAATTTCATTACAAATATTGTAGGAGATGAGAGCAAGTTGGGAAACTGACAACTCATGCAATGATTTTTTGCTTATGGCAGGTAAAATTTCAAGCAAGTCGATCTATTTTCTATTTTAAGGAGGCTGATTGCTGCCTTAATAAGTTTGAATTATTTTAGTATTTTTTCTCAGAAAATTTTTGTACAAAAATCCAGGTTGGCATGATATACACATCAGGAAAGTCAAACACTGTCCATAGAGAGAATATTAATGAGAGATTTAACAATGAGAGCTATTAGTGGGATAGATGGGCGGCGCCTTGTATTCTCCTACATCGGTGTAAACAATTCAACGCAGAGCGCAGGGATCAGTGCTGGTGGAGATTTCAATAGTGCATCATAGCTTCTAACGTGTTCTGTTACGGAATTACTACTGGCAGGCCACAATTTTATTAAAATTTGCGTTGAACGGACTGGTCCTTGGTTATCTTCAAAAATTGAAACACAGAACTTGTCCCCTGAAACCAAGAAAAATTAAAAAACACAACAGTAGTTTCTCTCTGAAGATGACAGCTTGGCTGTCGAAACGCGTTAGAGCAACCTTTGTTGTGTTTTTTAAAATTTGCGTACCACATGCTGTTTGTTCTTTTAGTCCGTTGATTTAATTAACGTCTGAGGCAAAATAAAACTGATATTCTTTGAAAACCAAAATAATTATAAGAGATTTCTTAAACAAAATAAATAATAATTCTAATAAAAAATATAACAAAATAACTCTTTAAACATTACAATATAAGGAGTTCAAATAGGCCCCCAGACTGTGCTAAACAATATTCCAGTCTGTTGTAAAACTCTCGACGAGTTTTTTCTAACATCTAAACTGGAAGATACGAGCATGCTGCGTCAAAGTAGGGGAATACCTTCAGCGGCCGTAGAAAACTATGGAAGGGACAATTCTTAGCGTTTTACATGGACAATGAAAATTTTTCCTTATCTGTATATTAAGCGATATACAGGTTGAACCAAATTTGATTTTTCACTCAGGGATCTCCTAAACCAGGGATCGGCAAACTTTTAAGCCAAAAGAGCCAACCGCAATAAAAATATTGGTTTCGTGAATTTCAAAGAGCCACAAATTTTTATTTCTGATTTTAAATTTTGTTTCAAAATTAAATCCGATAAACCAGACAAAATATGGGATAGGGACAGACCCCTTTGACTCATGTAGTCAAACGAAAACATATTCAGCCCCAAAGACATTTCATTTCTCAAAATTTAGCGCTTTACTTCAAAATTTGCCTTTTTCTCGCAAATTCGACTTTTTTAACTCTTCTCCTATATTCGTCTTTTTTTTAACTAAGTATGTTGTTCCTAAAAATAGACTTTTTGTTTCCTAAATCTTCCTTTCTTCTTAAAACCCGACAATCTGTGAAAATGTTTACTTTTTTTAAATTTGGTTCATAGGAAGATTCGACTTGTTTCTCAAAAATTCATCTTTTGTCGTTTTTTTTTAATAAAAAAGGTAAACATTTGAAATAATAATTTGGGGATGTTAAATAAGATAGTTTTTGAAGATTTCGACCTTTTTCTCAAAGTTTTCTTTTTTCGAAATTCAGATCTATTTTTAAATTTGACTTTTTTTTGCAAATTATATTTTTTGGACTGTTCTAAATTGCGACTTATTTCTCGGAATTTTTTTAAATTATGTTTCTTTTCCAAGTTTCACCATTTCCCCCAAATATCGACTTTTACTGAAGATTTAAACTTTTATTTATTTTCTGGAAATTTCGAACGTGTTTCGCAAAATTAGCTGTTTCTCGAAATTTCAACTTTTAACTGAAAATTCGACATTTTATTATGTTTGTGCCAGCTGCGATTTTATCTAGAAAATTCATCAATTTTCATAATGTTTGACTTTATCTAAAAATGTAAGTTTTTTTTTAATTTGTATTTCTCTGGGAAATTTTGACCTTTTTTTAAAGTTCAACATTTTTCTCGAAACTCGAAGTTTTATCGACATTTACAGGATATACTTCTTCCGGGATTGGATCGTGTTAAAGAACTACTAAAAGGAACACTTTTAGTAGTTCTTTGACACGGTCTAATCCCGCAAGAAGTATATCCTGTACTGATTCTGGCCGTGGAAGCCTTCGTTATCATATTTTATCGACATTTCTTTTTATTTAGAAATTATTTTACCAATTTTCTTAAAATTCGAATTGTTCTGAAAACTTGAAGTTTTCTTTTTATTCATCTTGTTTTCGAAATTTCAAATTTATTCTCAAAATTTAACTTTCTCTGAAAAATTGCAAATTATTTATTTTCTTCTTCTCTGAAAAACTTCGACTTTTTAAAGTTCGACAAATTTTTCAAAGCTGTCAGATTTTACAATTTTTTACAAAATTCAAATTTGTCTAAAAATTTCAGGTTTTTAAATTTGTTCTGGGTATCAATCCATTCTTAAAATTCGACATTTTTTTTCTAAAATTTTGCATTTCTGGGAATTTTTGAGAAATTCATATTTTTTGAAATCTCTTTTTTTTTAAATTCGGGTTTTTCCGGAAATATCAACTTTTATTTCGAACTAAATTCATCTATTTTCAAATCGCAAAATTTAATTTTTTTTTCTAAAAATTTGACTTTCGCTAGGAAATTTTGACTTTTTTTTTATAAAGTTTAACACTTTTCGAAATTGGTAATTTTATTAACACACTCTTTCCTTTAGAAATTATTTTACTAATTTTCTCAAAATTTGATTTATCTGAAAATGTGGTTTCTTTTAATTCGTCTTGTTCTCGAAATTTAATTTTCTTTAGAAAATTGCATATTTTTATCGAAATTTGGAACTTTTCTTAAAATCTTGACTTTTTCCTTGACATTTTTCCTAAAATTTGACTTTTTATACTTCTCTGAAAAACTTCGACCGACACATTTTTAAGTTTCCAGTTTATTTTTACAATTTCTCTTTTATATAAAAAAGTTTTTAAATTTGTTTTGGGTTTCAATCTATTGTCGAAATTCGACGTTTTTTTTTCTGAAATGTTGCCCTTATTTGAGAACTTTGGACAAATTCATTTTTTAATCTCTTCATTTTTCCCAATTTTTTTTGAAATCTCTTCCTTTTTCTCGAAATTCTTTCTGGGAAATTTTGACCTTTTTCTAAAATTAAACACTTTTTCTCGAAATTTTCTTTCGAAAGTATTTTACCAATTTTCTCAAAATTCGTATTTATCTGAAAATTTGGATTTTTTTAAATTCTCTTGTTTTCGAAATTTCAAATTTATTCTATTACTTAAAATTTAGAGTTTTTCCTTGAAGTGTTTCCTAAAATTTGAGTTTTTTCTTCTTCTCTGAAAGACTTCAATTTTTTTTAATTTCAACATTTTTTTCTGAACTTTCAGTTTATTCTTATAATTTCTCTTTTCGAAATTTTGTAATTTTTCAGAAAAATCAAAATTGTCTACAAATTTCAGTTTTTTAAATTTGTTTTGAGTTTCAATCTATTGTTGAAATTGTACGTTTTTTTTTTCAAAATTTTTTTGAGAACTTTCGATAAATTCATTTTTTTCAATATTTCTCCCTTTTTTTCGAATTAGTTAAATCACTTCATTTTTCCCAATTTTTTTCGAAATCTCTTCGTTTCTCAAAATTCGGCTTTTTCTGGGAAATTTTGACTTTTTAAAGTTCAACACTTCTCGAAATTTTCTTGGAATTTTCTTTCGAAAGTATTTTACCAATTTTCTCAAAATTGAAATTTATTTGAAAATTTTGAGTTTTTTTTTAAATTAATCTTGTTCTCGAAATTTATTCTGAAAATTTAGCTTTCTCTGGAAAATTGCAATTTTTTTATCGAATTTTCGAGCTGTTCTAAACTTTTTCCATGAACCTTTTCCTGAAATTAGATTTTTTTCTTCTTCACTGAAAAACTTTGACTTTTTTGGAGGTCGACAATTTTTTCCAAGCTTCCATTTAATTTTTACAATTTCTCTTTTCGAAATTTTTTTATATTTCAAAAAATTCAAAATTGCCTAAAACTTTCATGTTTTCGATTTGTCCTAGGTTTCAATTCATTGTCGAAGTTCTACGTTTTTTTCCTAAAATGTTACCTTTTATTGAGATTTTTTGATAGTCATATTTTTCGAAATCTCTTCCTTTTTCTTAATTTTTTTGATATCTCTTCCTTTTTTCAATTTCTTCGAAGTCTTTCTTTTTATCAATTTTTTCGAAATCTTTTATTTTTTTTCAAAATTTGTTTTTTTTTCTGGAAATTTCAGTTTTTATTTCGAACTTTGATATTAGCCGTTTCTGTAAATTAATATTTTTTTTCACAAAAAGTAATTCAACTTTTTTTTACGGTATCTGAAGGTTGTGGAAAATTTACAAATAAAAATGTAAAAATCATGAGAAAAATATTTTTTAGAAATTTCGACTCCCCAAGTTGGTCTTTTTCTAGAAATTTTAAATTTCATGTGTTTTTTCAAAATTTTAATACAAATCAATCAAACATTTTGGAAAAATACTTTTTGAAATCATAACTTTTTGTTGTCAAAATTTAAATAAAACCTAATAATTCCTAGAAAAGTATTTTTGGAAATTTCGACTTCTCTAGGTCACTTGTTTAATGAGTGTCTGCGTGTCTGGCCACTTTAGTTTTTATTTATTTATTTAGGGGAATTTAAAGAGCCGCAATTTTCTTTTAAAAGAGCCACATGCGGCTCGCGAGGCGCGATTTGCCGACCCATGTCCTAAACCATTGGAGATACAAGGAAGCTTAAACGGGAAAAGTAGTGCAGAATTTAATACCTAACATGATTTTACTGAGAAAACAATTGAATTCTAATTCGTCTTGATTTTACTTAGAAAAAGCTGAAATTCGCCAATTTTAAAAATCAGTTGTAACTTGTTTATTTAAAGTCCGATTAAAAAATTAAAAAAATGTAATTAGTTGTTTTTTAAGGCCTTTTCATTGGTGTACAATTTTTTTCTAAATTTAACTTTTCGAGAAAATTATGTCAACTTTGTTATTTCTATGGACGCCATATTCGATTTTATCATTTTCGAATTTGGCATATTTTTCCGATTAATTTGATATATGACATTCCATACTTCAAATGTGGTAAAGTGGGTTAAATGAACTAAATTTTTATTTTCACTCAAAAAAATTATAGTAGACGATGCAAGTACCATAAATTTTAATAATAAAAAATACAGTTCCTAAAAAAGCGATAATTATTATTAAAAAAACCAGAAATATTATAGTATAACAATGACTATTTTAAAATTTACATTTTTTTTTTTGTCAAAATATTGATTTTTTTTCTCAATCAAATTCTTTAGCAAAATAAAGTTTTTTCAAAATTTGGAATGTGTGCACTTTTTTGAAAATTTTGAATACTTTTGAAAATTTAAAATTTTTGGATATTTTCAACATTTCCAGTTTTTGTAAATTTTAACTTTTTTTGTTTAATTTCTATTTCCTATCGAAAATTTTACTTTGTAACTTTAAAAGACCTTCCTTTTTCATTCCAACTTTTTTTGAAAATTTCGGTTCTTTCAAAATGCCGACCTCGTAATTTTCGATTTTAAAAAAATATTTTGCCTCTACGAACATTTTAATTTTATGGAAATTTCAACACCTCGGATTTTTTACTTCATCTAAATATTGATTTTAAAAAATCTACTTTTTTTAATTTCGACTTTTTAAAAAATTTCCTTTTTATTTGAAAATATTAACTCTCAAAATTCCACACTTCCAAGTCTTGACTTTTTATAAACTGACCATTTCAAAGTGTCCATTTTTGTTCTTGTCAAAATACTGTTTTTTTTCTCAGCAAAATTCTTTAGCAAAATTAAGTTTTTCATCAAAATTTCGAATATTTTGAAAATATGCACTTTTTTGAAAATTTTGACTACTTTAGAAAATTTTAAATTTTCGGATATTTTCAAAATTTCCACTTTCTCTAAATTTTAACTTTTTTTTGTTTAACTTCGATTCTGTCTCGAAATTTTGTAACTTTAAAAGCCTTTCTACCTTTTTTTATTCCAAATTATTTGAAATTTTCGTTTTTTTTTTTTGAAAATTTTGGTTCTTTCAAAATTTTGATTCTTAAAATTTCGACTTTTTCAATTGACATTTGGAAAATTTCGACTTTTCAAATATTTTAAATTTTTAATTTTTTATCAAATTTTCCACTTTTATTAAAATGTTGATTTTTTCTTCTCAAAAGACATATTTAAAAGATTTCGATACTTTAGCAGAAAGGCGTTTTTTTTTTCAAAGTATCGAATTATTTTATGAAAATTAGACTTTTTTGTAAATTTTGGCAAATTAAGAATTCCGTTTTTTTTAAAAATTTTTGGGTATTTGGACTTTCAAAATTTCGCAATTTTTCCAAAATTTCCAATTTTTTATTTTAAATTGGTGGACTTATTTTTTTCAAAAATTCTTTGTTTTTAATTTTGCAATGACAGCTTTCAATTATCCATTTTCCTGTCTACATTTGTCACGATTTTTTTTAAATAGTGACTTTTTTTTGAAAATTTTGTGTTTTTTTGAAAAGTGTAACTTTTTCAAAATTTCGACTCTTAAAATTTCGACTTTTTCAAATTTTGACATTTGAAAAATTTCGACTTTTCAAATAGTTAAAATTTCCAATTTTTTATCAGATCTTCCACTTTTATTAAAATGTTGATTTTTTCCCAAAAGACATATTTAAAACATCTGGATACTTTAGGAGAATGGCCAGTTCTGTTTTTTTCAAAATAACGAATTATTTTATAAAAATTTAGACTTTCTTTTGTAAATTTTGACAATTTGGAAATTCCGTTTTTTAAAATTTTTTGAAATTTTGATATTAACAATCTCGCAATTTTTTTTAAATTTCCAAATTTTTATTTTCGACTTGTAGATCTTTTTTAAAAAAATTCTTTTTTTTTTGAAAATTTTGCTGTGTACAGATTTCAATTATCCAAACATTTCTATTGTCACGACTTCTTTAAATACTGTCTTTTTTTAGAAAATTCCGTGTTACTTGAAAATTTCAACTGTTTCGATATTTCGACTCTTCAAATTTTGACTTTTTGTAAATTACGATTTTTTGAAAATTTCGACTTTTTGAACTTTTAAAATTTTTTTTATTTCCATTTTTTTCATAATCTATGTTGTGTTTATTAATTTGTTAATATTAGAGCATGTTGGTAACACGACATAACGCGATGGTGACTGAAACTCTTAAATTTTCTCCCTAGCAAAAATCGCTCAACTAAAGAAATTTTCACTTCAATATCGATTCGAAGCACCACTTGTGACAATCAAAGAAGAAGTTTTGACATTTTCGCGGTTATTTTGAATAATCACAACTTTAAGTAATAGGGAGGTTTTGATTGTTAACATTTGTTCTTTTTTCCAAAGGAACTTCATTACCTTCGTCATTTTTTGTCGTTTTCAATTAAATTCACCTTTCGTTAACTAAGGTAACGTTAAACGATGTATGTCTGTGTTAAATATTGAACCAATTTATGTGAAAACCTGAATAATGATACACTACTTCACGCCGTTTATCATTTTAAGGCTAGTAAAAGTAAAGTGCTTTTGCTGATAATTGTAATCTTTTGCAGTAATGGCGAACCGATCAGGTACAGCACAGCGGCCAAATGGCACCCAAGGCAAGATATGTCAGTTCAAGCTGGTACTACTTGGAGAGTCAGCCGTAGGTAAGTCCAGTTTAGTGTTAAGGTTCGTCAAAGGTCAGTTCCACGAATACCAAGAAAGCACCATCGGAGCCGCATTTTTAACCCAAACTGTATGTTTGGGAGATACGACGGTTAAATTCGAAATTTGGGACACCGCCGGTCAGGAAAGGTAAGAGTGTGGATTTATTTCCGTGGAGTATCATCAGTTTTTCATGGTTTTGCAGATATCACAGTTTGGCACCCATGTATTATAGAGGGGCGCAAGCAGCTATTGTAGTTTACGATATAACCAATCAGGATACCTTTGGCAGGGCCAAAACATGGGTTAAAGAGTTACAGAGGCAGGCGAGTCCCAATATTGTTATAGCTTTGGCTGGGAATAAGCACGATCTGGATAACAAGCGCATGGTCGAAGTGGACGAAGCTCAGACATACGCTGAAGAAAATGGACTGTTATTTATGGAAACATCAGCTAAGACTTCTAGGAATGTTAACGATATTTTCTTGGCAATAGGTAACTGTTTCATAATTCCCAGTTCAAATTCTTACAATTTTTACTTTTTTCCCTAAATGTTCGGTTGCAAATTCAAAATTTCGAATGTTTCTGAAAATCTTGACTTTATTTTTGAAATTTCCGCTTTAACATTTTTTTTCGTAGTTTTCAGATTTTTTTTTAATAATCCCAAGTTTACACTTTTAATTGTTAGTTTTTTAATGTCTATTTTAAACACTAATAATTTGAGTATCAAAATTTTGACATTTTCCCCAAAATTTAAGTCTACAATCAAAACTTTTTGTAAATTTTGAGTTATATTTTTTACAGTTTCAAACTCAAAATGTCGACTTTTTTTGGACATTGACTTATTTGAAAATTGTGACCTAATTCTTATTATTTTTGGGAAAGACCTGTAATTTTGAGATTTCTTTTAAAGGTTTTTTTTTTTTATATAAACATTAAATCTTTATGCAAATTTTGTCTCATTTTCATTTAATTAGTGACATTCTTTCTTGTTATATTCAAACAATGCCGCTTTAATTGGTTATTCATTATTGAAACTTATTACCTATATAAAATAAATGAACTTTTAACCTCTACACATTGATATTTCTCTACTTATAAATAGAACTTCAATGGGATTAGCTGAGACTTAACATCTATTTAAAGGTGAATACATATAATTAAGTACAAACTATTTGAAAATAACTTTTTAAAAAATTTACTTTATTGAACACATTACTTATATTTGGTTGAGCTCGCATGAAGGATAAGCTCTCTAGATATTACTAATAAAAACCGACAAAAGTTAAGGCTACGAACTATGATTATATTAATTTCAAATACGCCAAGAATTAACAGAGTCTACATTCCCAATAAAAATCGAATTCTTCAAAAGTTGGAATTTCCAAAACGGAATTTCTCTACTTTTACGCCGTCGAAGGCGCAGGTATCACCAGGTTAAGTTCTTAATGTGTATTAAGTGGTTGATGCGCAAGTCTTGCATTTTTTTTAATATGTTACCACATGTGTTCTTGACCTATTGATTTAACTGTTTTCTTTAGCCGAAAAATTACCCAAAAACGAACAAACAACGGGTCAGAATACGAGTGGTCAGGGCAGACGATTAACCGAAGGGGATGCTGGGGCGAAAAGCGCCGGAAATTGCTGCAAGTGATGGCCACCATCGGACGTGTTCGCTTCGGCGCCCTCTGTGTGGAAACAACTGGACTGTGCTGTTGCACTCTAGTGATATATAAGTGTAATAAAAATGCCCTTCTATTTATGTTATGTACACTGTCACATATTTGAATCTTTCAACTATAAATTCTAACGCATTTTATGTTAGCCAGGGTGTAGTTTTATTTGTAATTAGTAATTGTTTTATTGTCCATTAGTTATACGAGCAATATTTAATAAGATTACCTAATTTGTTTATTTTTATTTTATGAATTGTTAGGAACCGTCGATTGGAATTCTATTAAATAAATATGTGATACTATCAACTTTTCAGTTTCATTTCATATTGTGATATATGACAGTGTAGGTTCAATTTCATTCCATCGAGGATCATAATATTGCTGTTATGAATTCGGGGGAATTATTTTAGAAATTCGGTTTACAATTTATACGTAAGCCTTTGGATAAACTGAATTTTTACTCGTTGTTAGGGTATAAATTGTAAATTCCATCATAAATGTATTTTATTATAATTTCAAATTAAAAGGCACAAAGTATGTCTTATTTTTATTTTTTATTTTTACATCAATTTGTTTTAAATTGAGGCATGCTTTGTCCAGAATAATGTGATACATGATTTGTATTGGTTTTAGGTATGAACTTTTATATAATTACGTAGCTGCTCATGTATCAGAATTCGTTTGCCTCTTTTCTTTTTTGAGAAAAAGCCGAGGAATGTCTGATTTTTCACTTACCTTTATTCTATATATATTTTAATTAAATAGGTGTACAATGTAGTAGGGTGGTTGTACAGAGAATTTTAAAAAAGAAAAAATAACTAATATCACTGTATGGATGTTTTCAAAGTATCATGTATTATAAAATAAATATATTTAAATTTATTATTAATTATTTGCTTGCTTATATATTATTATCTTCTGTATGCACAGAAATTAATTGTACAGGAAGGATCATACTCAATAAAGTTAATACAAAGATCTGCTATTTATTTTTAAGCTATTGGTTGCCCCATGATTTCATAGCTTTTCTGTATAGCTAGTCAACGTTCTTTTCATTGTACTCCTTTATTCATTTTTAATGCGTTTTAATGTTCAGAATAAAAGTTCTTCGTGCAGTAACGTTATGTCTACATTTGCGAAATGTAGCTAATTCATTTTCCTTTAAAAGTTTGTAAAATTAAAATTCTGCACATTTGTGTTTTTACCGTCAATAGCATTAGTCATATGTTTTGAGTAACTCATCAAAGTGCACCATTTTGTAGCCTAGGCTATCTTTTATAATGCCTGGGTAAGCGATAATTATATTTTTTTTAAAATCTTAGCTTTAGTTTCAACATTTTAAAATTTGTTTTCGAAATTTCTAATTAAGTTTTCTAATTTTTTATTACTTTGGAATTTTTACTGTGATCTCGAAATGTCAATAGAGTGATTTTATAAATTACAATTTTTATTCAGAAGTTCCAATTTCTCTTAAATTAGATATATCTGCAGTGCTTTTACAAATTTAAATAGACCTGATACAAACCTTGAATGTTTACTATTTCAGTTTTTTACTTTTTGAACAGAATTTTGGGTGACCTTTTTTTAGTAGTTTTTGATTTTTGTTAAAATTTTGATTCTAATTTCAAAATATCTACTTTTTGGAAATTTCAAGTTTTGAACTGGATTTTTTTTTGTTTTTTTCAGTAAACATCAATGTTCGAACCTGATTTTTTTTCTTAAAATCCTGTTTAAATTGGAGATTAATATTGATCTTCAGAATTCTGACATTCATTTGAGTCGAAATTTTGGGTTTAAGTAGAGATTCGATTTAATTAATAAAATGACCAATAAGAGTCAAAAATGAAGAATATTCGACTTGAATACTTCAACTTTAATCTCGAAGATTTGGCGCCCGGTGGAGATCAGTCTTATTTCTTTGTTCCTTACAACTCGCAACATCTCTTATAAATAAATCATTTTAGAAACAGGAGCTCATCCAGAAAATTTCTAATGGGGAGGCCTACTTTGTAATTTACCCCTTGAAATTAAATTTTGAAATTTTTGAAAAAAAAACGAATTTTGTAAAAAATAAATATTTATAGCAGAAATTTTAACAATAAAATAGAAAATGAAAGTATATCCTTGGAAAGAGGGAACAATTATCGAAATTTCAAAATAACTCGGAATTTCTAGGGAAAAAAAATAAGTTTAGGCAAAATTTCCATTTTTTTCTTTGATTCGTCTTGAGAAAAGCATGGAAATTTCGAAAGTAAATTCGAAATTTCGAACACAAATTCAAAAGTTCTAGGAACAGTTGAAATTTGAGTTTGGAAACACACTTTTAAGAAAAAAAAAATGAAAAGTATAAACCCAAAATTTAAAAAAAATAGAAATTTCAAGAAAAAAACAATTTGCATTATTTTTTTTGTTTATAATGGAAATCTTAAAAAAAGGAAAAACTAAAACTGCATATACTTGGCATTATTAAAAAAAAATCGTTGTAATACACAAACTAAATTTTTATAAAAAAAATCCTGTAAAAATTGAAATTTCGTGATCAAGGTTGAAATGTTGAGTTGAAATTGAAATATAAGAATAATATCAAAATGTGGAAAAAATCAAATTTAAAATCTTTTTGAACTTTATATTTGAAGTTTAAAATGAAAATTTCGTAAAAAAAGTTGAAATATTAGGCAAGTCCAAAATTTGTAAAAGAAAGCATTTCAAAATTCAAAATTTTCTCGAATTTGTTTTATAAAATCGTTAAATTTTAAATATTCTCAATTTAAACAACCAGATTTTTAACAAAAATCGATATTTTCAGGAAAAGGCAAATTTTTTAAGAAGTCGGTTTTATAAACATTTGAAGTAACGAAACACTAGAGCACATGCGTATGATTTGTGACTTGTCTCTTTTCTACAAGTATTATGGAAGATGCTCGCAGGAACTAATGGATTGATCCCCCCAAGGGCAAGATTCTTAAGGCGTACTAGACAGTCGGAGGCAGCAAATTCCTGTGCGGTCCAGCTTGACTCACTGAGGACTTCTGTCTACGGAGACTCTTTTCTATAGAACTTCCAAGTTATGGAATTTGTTACCGAAAGGAATTTTCCCCAAAAATTACAACCTATTTTTGTTTAAGAAGGCGGTTCATCGCCATCTATCCTTGTTTCCGCATACTACTCGCAGTGCTTTAAAAGCATAATGGGGTTACCCTTTACGAGTGGATTAAACTTAAAAAAAAAGAATAAGAATTTTGAAAAAAGGTCGAAATTAAAAAAAAATAGAAATGTTCGATAAAGGTTGAAATTTTGAAGAAAGGTAAACATTTTTAAAAAGTGCCATATTTTGTTGGTAAAATGTTGAAAATTTCAAAAAAATTGGAAATTTGGGAAACAGGTCGAAAACGTGAAAAGTTAAAATGTTCAAAAATCCATCTTATTAAGAAACTCGACGTTTTATCGATTTTTAAAAATAAAAGCAAAATGTTTACGAGTCTTCTAAAATAATTTTAAACAAGGGTCGAAATTTTCAACAAAATGTAAATTTTTAAAAAAGACAATTTTAAAATTGAAAAGTATTTTAAAATGATCCAATTTATAAAAACAAAAAAAAAATCAAAATATGGAAAAGTCTAAATTCGAAAATTAATTTTTCAACATTTTCAAAAAATTGAAATTTTTAAATAATAGCAAAAATATTCAGTTGGAAAATAAAAAAAATAATAATAAAATTCAGAAGTCGACTTTTTGAAAAAGTCGCAATTTAGCAAATAAGTCAAAATTTAGAAAAAAAAGGCGAAATTGTTGAGAGTTGAAATTTTCAAAATAGGTAAAAATTTGAAATTCCAAAATTTTAAAGTTGAAATATCCAAAAATTTCTAAATGTTCAAAATGTCAACATTTGAAATAAATATCGAAAATAGAAATTGTTTAAAGAATCAAATATTTAAAGTAGGTTAATGTTTTCAAAAGTTCAAATTTTCAAAATAATTGATATTAGAAAAGTTGAATTTTATAGTCGAAATTTTAAGTCTAAAATTAAAAAAATTCAATAGGAAGGGAAATTTTGAAAACAGTTCAAAATTTTTAAAAATAAGTCGAACATTTGAAAAAAGCTAATAGTTTTTCAAAAAATTCAATACTTCCAAAATAAATTCTAGATATTCAAAAAGAAATTCGAAATTAGAAAAAGGAATCAAAATTTAAAAAAAATTGGAATGTTTAAGAAGTGAACATTTCGAAAAGTTTTGAAAAAATGTTAAAAACTTTTTAAAAATGTCAAAATTTTGAAAAAAGTCCTGAGGTTTCAAGAAAAATGAAATTTGAAAAACATAACTTTGGGAAAAATCCCTTTTTTTGTAATTTCGTCATCAAATCGAAAACTATCAAGTAAACTTACGTTTTTATTTTTTGTCATAAAAAATAAAATAGATTTTTTCTTTTTCTTGTACTAGCGATCTAGCATCAAAATTTGGAAATAGGACAACCTTGATTCGTTAGTCCCCAATAAATAAAATGTAAGAGGATGGAACTCGTAAGCGCCCTTGAGGCCGAAAATTCTCTATTCTGGCCTGCTTATATAAAATAGTAAAAAAAATAGTTTTTATTTAAATTTCAGTTTTTAATGTCGAATTTTTCTCTTTGTCGGCAAAAACTGGTACAAAAATTTGAAAAATCAGAAATTAAAGGCATTAAATATGTAGAACTTTCTTTGAGAAATTTCGAATTTTTCCAGGAATTTCTGTTTTTTCCGGTGATTTTAATATTGAACATAAAATGATTGATTTTTTTATTCGTTTATAATTAATTTTTACTTTGAAATATGTGATGACAAATAGGCTCGTGGGAGGGGCTTACGCCCCCAAAGCTCCCTTGGGTTTTGTTGTTTGGAAATTTAACATTCGAAATTAAGAAGTTCAATTAATCTATACCTAATAAATCTTTAAGCACTGACTGATAGGCAGCGCACACCCTAAATGGGTGGGTCTAGAATAGTTAAATTGCGCTTAGGTGTTCATATGACGCAGGTGAGCACTGAGTGAGGATTTTTCAAAATTTAGCCATTAAGGGATCATTAAAGACTACCCCAATTTTAAGCACCTTTGTTAGAATTTGGTTACCCTAAGTTACTTTTTGTGATGAAGTATGGGGCCAGTGTCGTAGCTATTTTACAAAAGAAGTTTAAAGTTTATAACAAAAACTACTCGAAATTTTAGGGAAAAATTTGCCACCGCAGTGCGATTAAAGTTTAGTGAAGTAACCGTGAGAGAACAGAGAGGTTTGTTCTCCAACGGAATTGTGCGACAATGAAGAGAAAAAAGCTGAAGACCTGCAAAAGGGCAACAAGCCCGAAATCCGGCGACGATTTTAAAAATATGTCGATAGAGGAATTGAAGGAAATACTTTTATTGTTACAATCGGCAATAAAAGAGAAAGTAGGCGATTTGAGCGCTACACAAAATGTAGAATGCTTGGTTGCTGAAGAAAAGAAGGAAGATTTATTCTTTACACAAAAAGGAAAAGAAAGCGAAGAAAATTCTCAAAATTCTGTCGTTAACTCTGAGAGTATAACGATGGAAAAGAAAAGAGAAGAAAAGGAAAAGACTGAAGAATTCAAAATAACAGCTATTCAAGCAAAGCCAAGCAAAAGCAACAACAAAACTCGTGAAAGAAAAGGACAGGTACCACCAGTCATTCTGTGGGAGCAGAAAAATTGGACGGTAACAGCGAATACCATAAAGACGAAGAAAATTGAATACATCAAGGTACAAGCGAGTAAGGATGGAATAAAAATCTATCCTACCCGCCCCGAAGATCATCAAGCCCTTGTAAAGGAACTCAAGGAAAAGAAAATTCAGTACCACACGTACTCCCTTTCAGAGAAAAGAAACCTCAAGGTAGTACTGAGAGGAATTCCCACTTTCCTAAAGGAAAAAGAAGTTGAAGACGATTTAAAGGAAAAAGGATTTCATCCACCTAAAATTGTTCGGATGCACAAGCGAAGCAAGGAGAGGACAATAATGCCGCTCGTCTTTGTTGAGCTAAACCGAGACGAGAAGAAGATCTACGAAATGAAAACCTGCTGCGGCCTAGATATAGGAGTAGAGGCCTTCAGGAGAAGAAATAACGTCGGGCAGTGTTTCAACTGCCAGAGCTATGGACACACGCAGAATTGCCACGTGGACCCAATCTCCGTCAAATGCGGGCAAAAACATGCGACGAAGACATGCGAACTTCCGAAGACACAGCCGGCAAAATGCGCCAACTGCGAAGGAGCTCACCCTGCGCGCTATCGCGGCAAAGTCAATACTGCAATGAGAATCGAGGGAGTCTCTTGTGCAAGTAAAGCTAGGGCGAAGACAGAAGACAACGAAAAGAAGGCAGAAAAAGGAGAAGACGGAAAGACAAAGAAGCAAGAAGAGAAAGAAAACAAGAAGGAAAAAAGAGAAGACAAAATGGCAACGGTAAGCATTATTTTGTACGACATGATAATGCAGTTTTCCAGCTCAGGAGCAACCACAAAGGAAGTTAACAACTTCTTAGAGAAGATGCAGGAACTACTGAAGATAGTAGAGTAAATCAAGAAGACAGGAAGGAGTCTACTAACCCCGGGTTTTTGTATGGTTTCCCCGGGGGCTAGGTCAAATGACTAGTAGGCCAAAGAAAAACAAAGCGCTCCATACGCGTGAAGAGGGTGTTTTCAGTGAATGGCACAAAAAGGGCAGATATGTAAAGTCTGCAGAAAAAAGAAAGGCAGACATGGGAGGTCTAAGTCTCTAAAGAGGCAAAAAGCAAACAGAAACATACGAGGGGAGACAAAGTTCTTAATAGAAAGAACAAACCGACGAAGTAGTAAGAGGAATTCCTGACTCCACATGGAGATTGGAAGACAAAGACATATCAAAATTATGAGATATTCCCGTTAACTATCGAAATTTTAGAAAAAAGTAAAATTAAAGCTGCAGATTTGGAATTATGAGAAAAAAAGGCTAATTTTCGGAATAACAAAGTTCATAAATAATATCGAAAATAAGGCAAAAATTTCTAGAAAAAATAGAAATTTTTAGATTTTAAACGAACTAGGAAGAAAGTAAAAATTCAAATCGAAATTTGATCAAGAAATCCAAACTTTCCAATTAAAATTTAAATGAAATTTTTTTGAACTTTTGGGTTTAAAATCCGAATTTGTTACAAAAAGAATGAGAATTGTGAAAAAAGTCGAAATTGAAAAAAAAACGAAGTATTGCAGAATATCAAGTTTGCAAATAAAAAAAAACTAAAAATTTCGGTATTATGACCGAAACTACAAAATAATATTAAAATTTTCAGTTGAAGCTTTGATTTCAAATAGTTTTAAGAAGAAAACATTTTTTTGAAATCCATTTTGCGGAAAAAAAGAAAATTTGTCAAAAAACAATAAAAAAAACTGGAGTAAAGTATAATTTTCGAAAAAATAGTCAAAAGAGTTCGCAGCTGACGGACATTTGCCAAGTTTAAAATAAACAAAATCAAGGAAAAAGTAAAAATCAAAATTTTAAACTCCGACTTTTAAAAGAAAATGAAAATATAGAAAATGAAAATATGGAAATACACAAAAAAACTCAGAATTAAAAAAATACCATTCCAAATTAAAATTTCCTGAAAAAGGTCGAGATTTTGAGATTCAACCAAAAGAAAATCAACAATCATTAGAGCGTTTTTTTTTTCAAAATTCCAAAGAAACGCATGCATGAGCATTTCAGGACTGCAAATTTTGAAAAAATTCAGCCATTTTAAAATAAAAAAATCATAAGTTTGAGGCTGCCTAAATTTTAGGTAAAAATGTAAAATTTGAAATTTTAACTAGAAATTTAGAAAAGGACCGAAATGCTGAAAGGAAGCTTGAAATTAAAAAAAATCAAATTTTTGAGATTACAATTGGAATTTCGAAAAAATGTCCGAGTTTTATAAAAAATGCTTGGGTGTAGGTAACCTTTAAATTTTTAAGAAGTAGAAATTCTAAAGGATTGAAATTTTCAGGAAAAAAGTTGATACAAATGTTCAAATTTTCATAAAAGTAAAAATCTGTTGAAAGTCATAAAATCTTAAAATATGATGAAGTTCTGATAGTTGAGAAAATCGAAATTTTCAAAAAAATTCAAAATTTTGAAAAATTTCAAAACTTTAAAATCGTGGAAATTTTAAAGTGTAGAGATTTGCAAATAAATTTGAATAAAACGAAATTTTGAAACAAATCAAAATTTTTGAAAAAATCCAAATTTTGAAAAATATTTGGGAATTAAAAAAAAGCTAAGTGTTAAAAAATATCTTAATTTGAATAATAATCGAAATTTTAAAAAAATCCGACATTTTCAAAGTCTAATTAATTATAACTAAAAGTAGAAATTTTGAAAAAAAAGTCTAAAATTTCAAAACAAGTTTGAAGAATGTGGGAAATGTAAAAAAGAGAGTAGAATTTTTTTAAAAAAGGGTTAAATTTACCTAAATAAAAGACTTTAAAAAAGTCGAAATTTTTGAAAAAAACAGATTTCAATTTTTCAAGAAGTCAAAACTTTGAAGAAGAGTCGAAATTTTTACCAAAGGTTAAAATTTTCAAAAAAGTGGAAGTTTTACAAACAAGTATTTCAGAATAATCAAATTTACAAAAACAGATAATTTTGAGAAGAGTCAAATTTTGAAAATGGTCTAAATTTTAAAATTTTCCCAAAATTCAAAATTTTTTGACCAAGTTCAAATTAACACAAAAATCAAAATTTCCAGAGAAAGCCAAAAAAACAAAAATTTGCGAATTATTTCAAACATTTTTATTTTAGCTTACGGAGCCTATTTGTGAAATATTTAAAATATTATTTAAATAAAAGAAGTTTACTTTTGGAAACAATTTTTTGACACACGTTTTGAAAATTAAACAATTTCATTTAATTAAATAATTTAAATATCTTAGAAATTGGGTTCGTTAAGCTAAAATAAAAATGTTTCAAATAATTCAAGACAAATCAATAATGATTCAAAAATTTTTTTTGTTGGAACGGACTGGTGCTTGATTATTTTTAAAAATTGAAATACAGAACTTGTCCCCTGAAACCAAGAAAGATTAAAAAAACACAAGAAATGTTACTCTAACGCGTTTCGACAGCCAAGCTCTCATCTTTAGAGAGAAGACTGTTTTCTCTCTGAAGATGACAGCTTGGCTGTCGAAACCCGTTAGAGCAACCTTTGTTGCGTTTTTTTATTCTTTCTTGGTTTCAGGGGACAAATTCTGTATTTCAATTAATGATTCAAAAATGAAAAAGCAGTTAAAATTTTTAAAATAAGTCATATTTTGAAAAATGTGTTAACTTTGAAAATAAATTTGAAAATTTAAAATTTTCAAAATGTGCCTATAAATCAAAATTTCAAAAGGTCAAAGTATTCAACAAATATTGAAGCCAGATTTTTCAAAATTGTCATATTCAGAAAGTAAAAATCTTGAAAAAAGTCTAGATTTTCAAAAAAATCAAAATTTTTAAACGAAATTTTAAAAAGGTTTAAATTTTAATGAGAACATGAATTTTCAAAATTGTTAAAATTTCGAAAATTTGGCAATTGGGATTTTTAAACGCAAGTGAAAATTTCTATAAAAAGTTGAAATTTCGAAAAGAAACCGGATATTTTAAAATGTTGAAATTCAAAAAAAAATATCGAAATTTTTAAAATCATTTGAAAGTTTTTACGAAGTCATAATTTTTCAAGTATAATTATACTTTTTTGAAAAAAACTCAAATATGTAGAATTAACTTAAGTTCAGATTTCCTTTTTGCACACTGTTTAACACGAAAACCCTCAACTATGCCCTAATTTAACCAGTTAGTCACATAAGCGAGGTTCAAATTGCGAAGGCGCAGGTCGGAAATGGGCATCCAGTATGCATAAAGCATCACTATAAAATGTTAAATGCATAGCTATTATTATAGTTTACAAACTGAGCCGATGCAGTCTACTTGCAAAGTAAAGCGAGTGATATTTTTAACCATATCCGTTTTGTTTGTTCAGCGGGAGAAAGATGAGCTATTTTCGGAATGCGGCAGCATAGTAGGCAGCGAGTCAAATAGCGGAAACATCGTGATAGCGTGCCGTTGGAAAAATGTCAAAAAAGTAATGACAGTTTTTTTACCCAAACACACAATTTGATCAAAGTTTTTGTTAAAATTTCACGTTGTTCTTATTATAATGAATCAAGTGGCTGCGTACAAGAAATCATTCATTGGAAGACCTTACGGGCCGGACGGCTGTCAGGTTCAGACCACGCAAGGTAGATGCGGCGAAACCAGAAATCTCAACATCATCAATGACTTTCAGCAGCTGTACGAGCTGAAACTGAGCGAAATCGACGCCGATGGCGGAGGAGACGAAACGAAAGTATGTAACTGCCATTCATTTTGTATTTACTAATAAAAAGAACGATAATCATATTTGTCAGCAATTTCATATAATGCCTCATTAGTTGATATACAAATCTTGTCTCCTGAAACCAAGAAAGATTAAAAAACACAAGAGTTGCTGTATCTCTCTAAAGATAACTTGGCTATCGAAACGCGTTATAGAAACTGTTGTGTTTTTGAATACACAGCAGCTTTCTGAAAATGGCAGTTTGGCTATCGAAACGTGTTTGAGCAATTGTTGTTGTTGTGTTTTTTAATCTCCTTTAGTTTCGCGGGAGAAGATTTTTACATCAATTTGATTTTGAAATCAAGGACTAGTTCCACCAAAAAAATGCCTCATGTTCTTATATCTAATAATTCAGTCCTCTTAGTAATACATTTAAATTTAACATTGTAGGCAAAAATCGAATTGATGGAATCCTGGATTAGGGATTTAACGGAGCAAAACAGATTGCTGATTAGGACAGTAGAAGAGCTGGAAATAGAAGCTACAGAGAGGGTTCAAATTCTGGAAGATAAACTAAGAGAACATGCCAAATGTCTTTGCGAAGTAAGACTTATAATTTTGATTAATTCTGCTTTAGTAGTAAGTTTAAAACAGGGCACAATACCGAATCAAAAATTAGTGGACACGTCTACGCACATGTGAGTCGCATCCACGATTTCTAAAAGTGCAGTGTTAGTGCAACAAGTCCAGGTGACAAAATTCGGGCAAAAATGGGAACCTCTATATTACCGTTATTCTTTTTCAGAAAACTTTTTACTTGGAGAACGATATTTCGAATCTTTTGGAATTTATAAGAAGAATACGCGAAGACAATGTTTGGAGTATACAAGGTTTGTTGTTTTTTGAAGTCAGTTATGAGGATCTCTTTGGAGATGATGAGGAGTAAGTTATTCTAGAGGCATAACCGATCAAAATAAATGAATTTTTATTTTCAGAAATTCCTCTTGTGGGTGTGATGAATCTGTAAGTGATGTTAGTGTGCCAACGGCCAAGCCATCTATCAATATATCGTTTGAGGTTATTGAAAGTTCCTCAGGTGAATGTTGTAAACGTAAACGTTCTCCTCGACGTACATGTGATTGTTTTAATACATGATGTGTTGTAATTGCCATTATTCATTTTATTATTTTTAGTATCTTCGAACAATAAAATGATTCAACAAGTTTTCTTTTGTTTTAGTGGGGTGACTATATGCAAAACTTTTTGAATAAAATAGGTTCCATATTGTATGCCAGAGTAGGGATGTCGATCTGAGAGGTCGATTTTTTAGATCGATCTCAAATATAGGATCGATCTAATGAACGATTCAAAAATTCTAAGAATCGGATCGATTTACCTTAGATGCAGGTCACTGTAAATTTAATAACATTTTATTTTTTACATAAGTACATTTAGGTCATTATGTTATTATCCACTTCAGTCTACTAGTAATAGCTGCGTTAATAAGCCAACAGATGCAGCATTAACGTTTCTTTTCATTCATTCTGTCGTTGATTGAATAGGAAAGATAACTGTGGTGCAGTGTTGCGATATATTTGAAGGTAAAATTCCCTACATACTCAGTTAAAATTAGCTTATATTCACAAAAGTTACCCTACGTTATTTGATTACCTGTTATCGGTCTTAAAAACTTTTATTTAGTGGTTGAACATGTTACACACGTCTTAATAAATACACTACAAAACTTAAAAAAAGTTGATTACTTTTTTGCGTAAAAATTACGAGAGCCCAAAAAGGACATCAATTTGAAAAAAATATCACGAAATGTTGACTTTTCCTCCACTAAATCTCAAGATTAAAGTCAAAATTTCGACTTTAATGTCAACATTTCGAAAAAAAATTTGGAGTTTAAAGTCGAAAATTCTAGAAAAAAGTAGAAATTTCAATTTTTAAATAGAAATTTAAATTATTGATAATAATTAATAATGTTACAAAGACGTAGAAAGGACATCGATTAAAAATAATGTTATTGTTAGAATTTTCGACTTTTTTCTCAAACTTCCGCATTTATTTCAAGTTTTGACTTTTTTCAAAAAATTCGACTTTTTTCTGGAAATTTCGACTTTTTTCTGAAAATTTGAACGTTTTCGAAATGTTACAAAGGCGCAGAAAGGAAATCGATTAAAAAAAATGTTATATTTAGAAATCTCGACTTTTTTCTCAAATTTTAATTTTCAGCTCGAAATTTTGACTTTTTTTTCGAAATTTTGACTTTTTTCTGAAAATTTCGACTTTTCTGAAGATTTTGACTTTTTTCTCAAATTTCGATTTTGTCTCGAAATTTTGTTCTTTTTCTCGAAACTTCGTTTTTTTTCTCCATCTTCGACTTTTTTCTCGAAATATTTCGAAATTTCGACTTATTTCTGAAAATTTTGACTTTTTTCGAAATATCGACTTTTTTCTCAAATTTCGACTTTTTTCTCGAAATTGCGACCTTTTCCGGGAAATTTATTTTTTTTCCCAAATTTTCATTTTTTTTCTCGAAATTTTGACCTTAATATCGAAATTTCCACATTTTTCAGGGAATTTCGACGTTAAAGTCAAAATTTCGACTTTTTTTTCGAAATTCGACTTTTTTCTCGAAATTTCGACTTTTTTTCTCGAAATTTCGACTTTTTTTCTCGAAATTTAGATTTCTTTCGAAATCTCGACTTTTTTCTCGAAATATTTCAAAATTTCGACCTTTTCTCGAAATTTCGACGTTTTTCTCAAATTTCGATTTTTTTCCCGAAATTTCTACCTTAAACTGAAAAGTTCAACTTTTTTCTCGAAATTTCGTTTTTTTCCTCTCAATTTACGACTTTTTTCTCAAATACCGACTTTTTTCTCGAAATTTTGACCTTAATTAAGAAATTTCCACATTTTTCTCGAAATTGCCGCTTTAAACTCAAGATTTTAATTATTTTTTACAAATTTCGACTTTTTTCTCAAATTTCGACTCATTTTTTCTCAAATTCATACTTTTTTCTCGAAATTTTGATCTTAATCACGGAATTTCGATTTAAAACTCAAAATTTCGACCTTTTTCTCGAAATTTCAACTTTTTTCTCGAAATTTCCACTTTAATCTCGAAATTTCTAAAAAGAAACCAAAATTTGCTGATTAAAAATAGCAATTATTGAACGCACCCTACTACCAACTGTCAAGATTGTTGGGGAAGAAGAGTAGTGGGATGTAACTGTCATCTGCCTAATTTAACTATAGAGTGTGCTTATTATAGAACGACTTATTCCGAAATTTCGAAAAAAAAATTCCATATCAAAGTCGAAAATCCAAGATTAAAGTCCAAATTTCGACATTAATCTCGGAATTTTAGAAAAAAAGTAAAAGTTTCAAGAAAAAAGCCGAATTTTCCAAAAAAAGTAGAAATTTTGAGTGTAAAGACGAAATTTTGATTTTAAAGCAGAAATTTCGAATTTAAATCCGAAATTTCGAGATTAAAGTCGACATTTCCAGGAAAAAAGTCGAAATTTCGAAAAAAGAATATAGTCTTATATTCTATATATATATAGTCTTATATTCTAAGTCTTATATTCTAAGGGTTGGTGGGGCTTAACTATCATCTGTCTAACTTAACCACTGAATAAGAAATTTCGACTTATCTTGAAATTTCGTGAAAAGAAAGTTGAAATTTCGAGATTAAAGCCGAAATTTCGATTTTATCTATGACATTTTTTCAAAAAAGTCGAAATTTGCAAAAAAAAGTAGAAATTTCCACTTTAATCTCGTAATTTCCAGTTTAAACTTCGTATTTCTAAATATATTTTTATAAATTAATGCCCAAAAATACATAAATAAAAAACAAAGCAGAAAATAAATATGTATCGGATTTTTCTAATTAGGAATAAATAATTAAAATATAAATATTAGTCTTGAAAATCCAAGAAAAAACTTTCAAAATTAAACCACGCCAGTTTATCATTATTATTCAATTTTTCATTTATTAGAAATATGTAGAAATTTCACCAACAGGCGATTAATCGGAAATCGATCTTTCAGCACTCAATTTTATCTGGAATCGATACTTTTGCTCACGATTCGAATCGATCCAAAAATTGATTATTTTAAAAAGGAATCGACATCCCTATGCCAAGGGTTCCCAAACTTTTTCAGTTGGCTGCGTTCTTTTAGGATGAATATTTTGTCACGATGCCCTAGTCTAAATTTATCTATTGTCGGGTTCAATAAAATACTGTACATGCTGTAGAACTCGCTTACTGGATAGCAACAAAGCACAAATATTGCACTTGTACCTCTCACGACTGTATATTGACACTAGTTAAGTACCAAGCATAGAAATTATAACAAGCACAATGTGAGACTAATATGTTGATTTCACACACAAGAACAAACATATTATTACTTTAAAAAAATAGGGGACAAATTCAATGTGATGGATGAGCTTGGCGATCTCCACACATTTTTTTAAAGCGAGGAATAAGGCTTGACATTGCTATTCTTAATTCTTGATCTACGTCGATCTTTGAGTGATATTTACTGTTCATTACAACTACATCTGAAAATCCAGCTTCGCATAAATAGGATGTTTCAAAGGGAATGAAAATTCTTAAAGCTCTTAAACTTGGGGTACGTTTAGATTAGACACTTTATTCCGTACATTTCTCTCTGACATAAGTGTCAACTCTCCCGAGAGAAGCTATTCGAGACTTATCTGTACAGCTTGGAGGAGATTGTTTCTCTCAGGATAGTTGATATTTATGTCAGAGAGAAAATATATTTTGTGTCAGAGAGAAATGTACGAAATAAAGTCTCTAGTCTAAACGCATCCTTAGAGTTGGATATTCATTCAAAACTGCACTAAGTCGGATTAAACAAATTTAGTTTCAAGGCTGTACTCGCAGAACTCTCTGCGAGAACAGCCTTGAAATGAGACTTTCTTCATTTTGTGAATTCTGGTGGAACTTGAGCATGGAAAGAATCTTTGATCCATGCACTTTTTTCGACCTTTCTCATTGGAAAGTATTTTGTTAACCATTCTGCAAGGTTTAAAAGGTGTTGGAAGTGTATACAGCCACCGTAAAATGCTGATGAGGCCAAGGAAGGCCGAAACTAGTCTATGGTTGCGGTTGTACATATTTTCAATTTTGAGCACGTTTAACTGTTTAATTACAGAACATTTAATTGGTCATTCCATTATTATGCTGCAGAATTCAACTATAAACCCAGTTCACGAATCAATCAAATATTTACAGATTAGAGTTGAGAATTAAAAAAAACTCAAAATTGCTAAATAATGTCAAACAGACACCGTACCCAAAACTATAAAGCTAGAATCGAAAGAAAAGATGAGCAAAAAAATCAAGAGCTCTTTACAGAGCCAACTCTGACAACAGTAACCATAAACATTGAGGGTATCACGGACAGTAAACAAGAAATGCTATCCGATCTATGTAGAGCCCATAAGTGCGACATACTGTGCATACAAGAAACCCTTCGCAGCCAAATGGCACACAGACCAAAGATTAACGGAATGCAGCTTGTTGTGGAACAGTCGAGTGCACACCATGGCAGCGCTATCCTGATTAAGACTGGTTTAATTGTAACATCTGCAGAGAAACTACACCACAATGACATAGAAATTTTAAAAGCCGTAATCGATAAATTTACTATTACCTCTGTCTACAAACCGCCAGGGAGAGAATTCATCTTTACTCCTCAAAAAAAATTTCACATCTCAACAGACAAAATTTGTCCTAGGGGACTTCAATAACCACAATATTCTGTGGGGCTACAAATCTACAGTTAAAAATGGAGAATTAGTGGAGGAATGGGCCAAATATGGGAATCTGGTCTTAGTACATGACCCGAAACTACCGCATTCCTTCCAAAGCAAAATATGTAAGAAGGGATGTAACCCTGACCTCACCTTCACCAGCCCAAGAATAGAGGACCGATGCGTCAAGAAGATCTACCAAACCTATTCCAAGAACGCAACATAGACCCGTGGCTATATGCCTCTACATTGCCCTGAAAGCCCCTAAAATTCCTTTCAAACGGAGATATAGCTTTAAAAAGCTGACTGGGTAAATTATTCAAGCGAACTTAATATAAAAGTCCAGCACCTCGTTACAACCCCAGAAAACTACGACGCCTTTGTATAACTGGTGAAATCTACCTCCAGGAAACATATACCTAGAGGATGCCAACAACATTACTTATCAGGATTAAGGAAAAAACAAATGATATAATGGCACAATGCACAGAACAATATAACAAGAACCCAGTGAAATTACTGCAGAGATAGGCAAAAAAACTACAAGAAATACTAAGCGCCGTTAGACAAAAAAAGATGGATTGAAGCTCTTCAAAAGATGGACATGACGCATAGTAGTAAGTAGGCCTGGGAATGCGGTAAAGCAACTCAGAGATGAAACAACCATGTGCAGTAAAGTCGAATCAAGTTGCACACCAACTCCTCGTTAATGGCAAAACAAATGGAACAAAGTCCCTAAAAACAAAAATAAAAAGGAACCCAGAAATAGAGAACAACTTATCAAGGACCCACTTACCATAGACGAACTCGAGAAGGTCATAGATAACATGCAAAATGGAAAATCGCCCGGAGTGGATGAAATATTGACCGAACAAATTAAGCACTTCGGCCCAAAATCACAACTCTGGTTATTGGGACTCTACAACAATTGCAAGGCTGCCTATCAAGTGCCAAAACAATGGCGCAAGACCAAAATAATTGCACTTTGCAAACCAGGGAAAGTATCTGAACGGTCAAGCAGCTACCGCCCGATATCCCTATTATGTCAGCAAACTATACGAACGCCTTATTCTTAACCGTATTCAAAACTATCTGGATTCAAAACTTATTCCCCAAAAGGCGGGATTCAGGCCAAGAAAATCCTGTACAGGGTGAATTCTGAACATCACTGAATTTATCGAAAAGGGATTTGAACGAAAGGAGATAACAGGGTTAGCGCTGGTTGACCTCACAGCAGCTTACGATACCGTTATCCACTGACAAAAACCTACAACACACTAAAGGACTATAATTTCACAAAAATAGTCGAATCATTGTTATGTAATAGGCAGAACTATGTTGTACTCGATGAAAAGAAGAGTAGGTGGAGAACACAAAGGGATGGACTGCATCAGGGGAGTGTGTTGGCACCATCTATTTTTAAAATCTATACTAATGACCAGCCGGTATATATGCCGACATTCTCGGCTTTGTCATACGGGGGAAATCGTTTCAAACCACAAAAGCTATGTTAGAGGAAGCCCTACAAACGATGTCAATATACTACAAACAGAATTCGCTGAAACCAAACCCTACTAAAACCCAGGTTTCCGCCTTCCACTTACACACATTTGGCTACTAAAAAATTAAAGGTAACCTGGGAGGGACAGACGTTGGAACACACAGACACCCCAAAGTATCTAGGAGTCGTGTACGACCGTTCTCTCATGTACAAGTATCATTGCCACAAAACCAGGCAGAAGGTCAACATCGGAAATAACCTTCTAAGAAAACTTGTAGCTAGTAGATGGGGAGCAAACCCAGGAGTCCTTAGGACAACAGCGGAAGCTATGTGTTTCCCCACAGCAGAATATGCGTGCCCGGTATCGAATAGATCAAAACATGCAAGGCATGTGGCTAAGACCAACTGAACGATACATGCAGAATAATTGCATGCTGTATGAAACTCACCCCCCCTGTCCCTGCTATATTAAGCAGCGGGTTTTGCATCAAAGGAACATCGCAGAGACAGTGTGCAGTACGTGAAAAAGTTCAAACGAACCCTTGACGATAGGCACCCTCTACTCGAAGAACCACAAAGAGTGAGCTAGCTCAAATCCAGAAGACGTTTTGTGATAACCGTCGATATAGAACCCACAGAAATCTACCCTCTACACCAAAACGCATCACCAGGAATAAAACTGGAATGGAGGACCTGGCGTATGCTTAATCGAATGCATACCGGCGTTGCACATGTCAAGGCTAATCTGTCAAAGTGGGGTATCGTAGCCTAAGATGACATACTGTATGAATGCGAAGAAATCCAGAATATGTCTCAGCTAAGATCGTGTGTGCTATGCCCTTCAAAATGTACCCTTGATAACTTGTGGCTCGCTGGCACCGAGAAAATAGACGTGGTCAGATTCTGGGCTGAAAATTTGTAAATGTTGGGATCCGGACTCGAAAAAGTAAAGTAATGTCAAAATTCCGAGCTAACAGTAAAAATATCGGAAACAAATTTAAAGCATGAGTTTCAAGAAAATATTTTAGATCTTCAAAAAATTAAAAATGCTCCAGAAATTTCGAAAAACGATTTTATCATCGACATTTTGACGTTGAAGATAAAATTTTGTAACAAAAATCCTAAAATCATTAGAAAAAGTTTGAATTTTTCATTTATAATTAAGATTTTAAATAAATAGTTTAGGTTTTTGAGAATCTAATCTAAACAATGTTTTATTGTTTTCAGGAAGAAGGGATAATCAGCAAAAAAGAAGAGTAAGTAGTCTTTTATTTTATTTAGGTACACATATTTATTTATTAAAAGTACAGTTTTATTCTGTTATGCTTTACTATTTTAGTATGTTGTTTAAAAGGAAGGATATAATATAATCCTAATCATAATGGTAGGTGCTTAGAATAGAGAATAAATAACGCTGGACGAACATAACATTATTGAATTCGTAAAAAAAGTAACAAAAATTACTTATACTTTCAAAAAAACGTTAATTGCAATGTTCCGTAAGCGCAGGAGTTCCCTCCCAACCTTTTTTAAGTTGAGCCTCTCTTGAGTGGAAAAATATATTTAGACCCCCCTTTAAGTTCGTCATTGCTCCAATAAAAAAAATTTCGACAATTATTTCTCAATTATCAAATGTATTAAAACTTTAGTGTGAAGAATTAAGTATAGTTCTTATCACGAAAGTTGAGTTCTACGTCATCAAAAGGATTTTCTGGATCAATGAGTTCAAGGTCACATTGGAGAGTAAGCCATTGGCGTTTCAGTCAAAGAAGAAGAAGGATGCAGATTGGATTACGCTTTACCTTTTTTTTATATGTAAAACATTCTTCTTGTAGCATATTAGTTTTTATATATTTTTACATGCTGTCTGAGAAAAAGATTTATTATTGGATTTCGAAGCCAAAGAGAATGTAGATCCTGTTATTAGCTTTTATTGTAGTTTTACTTTAATTACAAACCATAAGAAAATTTTTTTATTTATTATTACTTATACAAACCATAATATATGTTACATTTTTTTTCACTTTGAGAACCTTATTGACTCGTCTTGTCATTGTATGTTTGTATCATCTACTCATATATTTATCGTCTGGCCACATGACAAGGATTCACTAAATATATTTTTGGGAACACCTAAACAGTTTACATACTTTCATTAGCTTCACTATGGAAACCAACGGTTCTCTTCCTTTTCTTGACGTACTGGTCACCCGTTTACCAAACGGTAGCGTCTCTCATTCCGTTTATCGAAAACCCACCCATACTAATCGTTATTTGCATACAGAGTCCCGTCATCACCCTTTCCAAAAACGTTCTGTTATAAATTCACTGCTTTCACGAGCTGTAGCAATTTTACAGCCGATAAATCTTTTAGACCAATTAAACAAAATTCGTTTTAACCTCCGCAACAATGGTTACAAATCGCACGACATTGAAACTGTCATTAAACGACATCTTTACCCTACCCCTCGTCCTTCACAAAATTCAATAGTTTCTTCTAAAGCCTTTCTTTGTTATGTTCACGGACTAACAGATCAAATCGGAAAATTATTGAGAAAACACAACATTAAACCCATTTTTTCATCATTCTCAAAAATCCAACAGCTCCTCCCATCTCCCAAAGATGATAAAATTTCATCCTTTCGTTCTAATGGTGTGTACAGGGTTCCTTGTTCTTGTGGTTCCGTGTACATCGAAGAAACGGGGCGATCATTTAAGACGCGAATATCCGAACAGCAAAGATGTCTTAAGTCTGGTTTTCACAGTCAGCTATTGCGGAACATCAATATGACATCGGACATAAGATTCTTTTTAATAATATTTCAATTATATCCAATATTCCCAATTGCTATAATAGGAAGATACGCGAGGCCATTGAAATCCAAAAGTTCCCCAAAAACATCAACAGAGACGACGGTTACATGCTTTTCTCTACCTGGAAACCAAATCTTCGGAAGTGATCGCGCAGATGAATGGTATATAAAGTTTCCCTTTCTTTCTTTCCTCTCAGAAGAGTTTCGCCTCTGATATGTCTAAACTTTCTTATCCTTTGTACCAAATTTTCAATTGAGACGAGTTTCGTCTCTGGTATGGTAGACATACTGAGTTACCGTCGTGCTCTGATGTTTTGAAATTGGCTTTTTTCATTTTTGTATATTTCCTTGTATTTTATTTTTCATTTATTGTTTCTTTGTTCCTGAAGAAGCCCCCTGCGATGGTGGGCGAAACGTCGAACATTTTTAGTTGTTTTTTGACACGGTCCAATCCAGGAAGAAGGATATCCTGTACTGACTCTGGCCGTGGAAGCCTTCGTTCTCGTACTGAAATAAAATTTATTGTTAATCAAATTTAACAAGGAAAGTTAAATTCTTATTATTGACAAATCAACAATAATATTTGTTTTGATAGGTATCGTCACCAAGATATATTTTTTACAATTCCTATCACAATTACCCATTTTTTCTAGACAGCACAGAAGAGTCAATGTCGCCACAAGTTAAATTTGGGAAAATTTGTAATTTTTAAGTGTATATCTTCAATCGGAGCATTTCTTAGCTTTGAGTTGGGTATCCCAAAGTGATGATATCTATCAAGATCGAAATCGGTATTTGATTTTCAAACTCTGAATATAATAAATGTTCAAACCTATTGGTCTATGCATTAGAATTCACGAAATAAAACTGCAGATACGAAATTATGAGAGCAGAAAGTATAGAAACGGGTGGGTGATAGTGATAATACGTTTGAATGATATTGTTTTAGTTTAATTATTTATTATTATCAAATACCTTATTATTTTCTTATGTGTAACTTTGATTTGTATAACTTGATTTGTGTAATTTTTAAAAAATAAATCAAAAGTGCTCTGTTAAAAATTTTTGTAATTAAAAACTACATTTATTAGTAACAATTTTCGATATCGTCAGAAATAACAATTTACTTTTAGCCATGTTTTAGAATTTCCAAATAATTAAACTCTCTGTACAAAAAATAACTAAACTACTGACATTTTCAGTCATTGAAGATTCACCAGAAGTTTTTATAAAGAACTACTTTTCCTCATAAATCCACAAATAAAAAAGGAATTTCTCTCCAGTACTCTATCATGGGACACACTGTATAAACATAATTAAGTAAATAACATTTATGATCATAGAAATTTCTCTAGCCAATTATGTGCTCGAATTCAAAAATTTGAAAAGTAAAAATTTTCTAAAAAAGTCGAAATTTTTTAAAAAAGTCGTAATTTTCAAATTTAGTCAAACTTTTGAAAAGTGTAAACATTTTTAAAAATATCTCAAACTTTTAATTCAGAAATCTGAAAAATAAGGCAAAGTATTCAAAAAGTTTCGAATTTATGAAAAAACGTAAAAATTACAATTTTAAAGACTCAAAATTTTTAAAAACGTTGGAATTTTGAAAAAGTCAAAATTTTCAAAAAAAATGATGAATTTAACAACATCGATTTTTTTAAAGAAACCTTCCAGATAATTCGAAAATATTAAAAAAATGTCGAAATTTTTAAAAAAGGTAGTTTTTAAAAATGGTTAAAATTTTGAAAATCAAAAATATGCAAAATAAAGATTAAAATAAGTCAAAATTACGAAAAATGTGGAAAGTTTCATTCCTAAAATTTTGAAGAGATGAAAATTTTGAAATAAAAAAATTCGTTACTTTCAAAAAAGTAAAAATATCGAAAAATAGTCAAACATTTCAAGAAATACAAAATTTTGAAAAAATCAAAATCTTACGAAAATTTCAAAATTAAAAGAATACTGCGCAATTGTGATAAAAATTTGATTTTCTCGAAAATAATACTTTGAAAATAACTTATTTAAAAATTTTCAGAATAGTTGAACAAAATTGGAAATTTCCAAAAAACCTAGAATTTTGGACAAATATACGAAAAAAAGGTCGAATTTAAATTTTAAAATTTTGAAAAATGTAGAAATTTCATAAAAAATTAATATTTTCAAAAAAAATAAAATTTATTAACAAACTTGAAATTTTGAAAAAAAAATGTGTTTTAACGTCAAAACTTTGAAAAATAGTCAGAAACTTAAAATTAGCCAAATTTTGAAGAAATGTCGAGACTTGATAAAATCAAAAATTGCAAGAAAGTCGAAATTTTTAGAAAAGGTCGAAGTTCAAATATCGAATTTGTTTAAAATTGTTAATATTTGCCATTTAAAAAGCCAGATTCTTTAAAAAATCCAGAATTTCAGGAAGAACCAAATTTTTTAAAAAGTCGAATTTGCAAAAGTTTGAAGTTTCGACAAAGATAAAAATTTTAAAAAAGGTCGAAATTGTCAGAAAGTTAAAAATTTAAAGTTTTTAGAAGGATCGAAATTTTGAAAGGAGCTCGAAATTAAATTCTGACAAAAGCCGAAATATCTCAAAAAAATCAAAATTTTATAGGATTTAACTATTCAAAAAAGTCGAAATGTTTAAAGAACTAGAAGACTTAGATTTTTAAGAAATAGTCAAAACTTTCAAGAGCGTCAAAATTTTCAAAACATTAGAAATCTGTCAAAGTTTAAAAAAGATTAAATTTACAAAAAAGAAAATTTTTTAAAACTCCAAATTTTAAAAAAATAACATTTTTTGCCAAAAGACATTTTCAAGAAATAAAAAATATAAAATAAAAAATATATGTGTATGTATAATTTTTCAAAAAAGTCGAAATCTTCCAAAAAGTGCCATTGCCAAAAAATCGAAATTGTGAAAGTCTTGAAATTTTCAAAATAAGTCAAAATTCGAAATTTTCAAATAAGTTTAAATATTTAAAATAGTCGAAATGCTGAAAAAATTTTGTTTTTAATAAAAATCAAAAATCGTATTATTTTTTAAAAAGTCGTCATTTTCGGAAGGCCCAGATGTTGAGAAAAAAAGTCAAAATCTTAATAAAAGGTCAACATTTTTAAAAAACGTGGAAATTGTGCGAAAAGGTCAAAAATTTCAAAAAAATGAAAGTTGTAAAAAATACAACTTTAAAAAAGTCGAAATTTACAAAAAATCTAATTTTTTAAAATAAAAGTCCAATTTAGCTAAAAGTTGAAACTTCGAAAAAAAGTCGAAAATTTCAAAAAAACTAATTTTTTAAAATAAAAGTCAAATTTAGTTGAAAGTTGAAACTTCGAAAAAAAGTCGAAAATTTCAAAAAAATTTACTTGAAGACAATTGTAAAGAAGATCGAAATGTTCAAAAAAAGTGGGTATTTCCAAAAAAATCCAAAGTTATCAAAGTAATTTCTTGAAAAAATCAATTTAAAAAAAAGGCATAAGTTAAAAAAGTGGAAATTTTGAAAAAGTGTCGACGTTTTTAAGTCAACATATTCAACAAAGACCAAATTAAGAAATATACAGGTTGGAACGAATTCGCTCCTCATTATAGGGATCTCGAAATTGGTGAGAGATAGAGCTTGAGTTAAATTAGGGCTAAGTTGCAAAGGCGACGTCGAGAAATCCCTTGCCGCTCTTGAGATTTTCAAAATAAAGTAAGATTTTGGATTTTTGTTTATATTTTTTCTTGGCGTTATTTGAAAAGTAATCGAAAAATAGAAAACACTTCTTCGTTGGCGTTTTTTATTCTTTGCAAGATAACTTAAAATTTTTTTAATTAAACGTTTCGTCTTTGCTGTCATCACAAGTTCGTTATTTTAAATACGCACCTGTAATTTTTATTGCACCTTTATGTAGCTTTTGAATCTTCGGCTAGCGAATTTGTTACAACCTCTATATTTGTCAAAAAAGGTAATTTCCGAACAAAATCAAAATTTTGAAAAGGTTCAAAATTTAGCAAATAAGTCAAAATGTTAGAAAAAAGACGGATTGTAAGAGTCTTAAGGTCAAACTCTGAAATTCAAATTTTTAAAATAAGTCGTACTTAATATTCAAAAAAGTCAAAATGGTCAAAAAATCAAAATTTTTAGTAAAAATCCAAAGTCAAAATTTTTCAAAAAGTCATCAGTTATCATTTTCAGAAACTTATTTTTGAGAAAAAGTTAAGATATTGAAAAAGTTGATATTTAAAAAAGAACAAAAATTTTATAAGTTAATGTTTTCAAAAGTCGATATTTTAAGTTCGATTTACGAAGAAGGAAAATTTTTAAAAAAGATCGAAATTGTTAAAAATAAGTTGAAAATAAAAAAACCGAAATTTGAAATGCTTCTCAAAGTTTTTCTCTCTAAAAGACTTATTTCTCAAAATTAGAGAGAAATATTAAAACATGAAATTAAATAAATAAATAAAATTTCAGAGATAAACTCGGATTTTTAGAGGATTTAATAAATAATAATTAGTGGTCATAGGTCAAAAAGAGAGTTTAAAATTTAAAAAAAATATTAAGTTTTATATGTGGCGACGGCTACACCTGATAAGATTTGATGCCTAACAGGTACGTTTTTCACTCAGTAAATTGAATCAAAAATCGTATTTCTTTTTAAAAAGTCGCCATTTTCAGAAGGTCCAGTTGTTGAGAAAAAAGTCAAAATCTTAATAAAAGGTCAAACTTTTTAAAAAACGTGAAAGTTCTGAGAAAAGGTCAAAAATTTCAAAAAAGTGAAAGTTGCTATGTTTTTCACTCAGTACATTGATATCTTCGATAAAACGTATTTCATATAATTTCACGGCACCTCCAAAAATTGCAAATAGCAATTAAGCCCCCAATTGCTATATACAGAGTGGACCATAAGTAATGGTACATAGAGCAAGAGCAGATTGTTCGTATAAAAATAACGTGATTTAGCCACATTTACCCTATACCAAAAGTTGATATTAACAGAGATACAGGGTGTCAAAGTTGAAAAAAAATTGTGGTTTTTTCGCATAACTGATGAACACATTACACTATAGACAAGACATTTGGGATAGGGGGGTTTCTGTAGTCGAGAAATTCTAATTTGCTAACAGATTGTCAGTAACTCATAGGGGGCGCCACCTACGCTACCTTGTATTATTCTAAAGCATCATAACTTCTTTGTGCCTTCATGTACACTTATTTTAAATAGATATTTTTATTTACCTACATTTTTTACGTGAAAAAGGTATAGTTTCTAAATGTTGATACAAGCAACCCTTTTCAAGATATTTGCCTTTAAAGTTAGCCGTGCGTTTATTTTAAGTTATGTAAATGTGAATTTTTCTCAGTAGGTTTGAAAATAAAAATAATAAAACTGACTCTAAAATAGTTTATATTAAATATTACTCTACTGACATTATTATTACATTATTATTTTTTAAATTTCTAAAGCAAATTTAAATAAAATACCAAAACAAAAGTTATTTTCAAAAATAAGTATGTGGAAAATGACCTTTTTCATGTAAAGGGATTGTAAACAATTAAAAATCTGGCTCCTTTATTTAAATTCATCTCCAAATATCTGCTTTGACCACCCAAACTATTAAAATTTTCTTGATCATATCTCACATATCTATGTTAGAAAATAGATTACGTCTTAATTTTTTGGATTTTCTTGATTGAGATTTTCAAAATTTAGGTAATATTATTATCAACAAAGTAATATTTGACATAAATTGGTTTCAAAGCTGTCTTATGATTACTTTTTTCTAGCTTACTTCGAAAATTTATTATCTTAGTAATTTAAAACCAAGGCACGTCAAAATTTAAGGGCAAATATCTTGGAAACGGTTGCTCGTATCAACTTTCAGAAAGTACACCTTTTCACGTAAAAAATATGGGGAGTGACAATAACCCATTTAAAATTAATATAGGTGGGTGCACAAAAAAGTTATGAATGATTTAGAATTTGGCAGGATAGCGCAAGTAGCGCCCCCTGTCAGCTATTGGTAATATGTTAGCAAATTAGAGTTTGTCGACTTAAGAAACCCCCTTGTGCCAATTTTCGTGCCTATATTACAATTAATTCCATAATTATACGAAAAAATCGAAATTTTTTTTTCAACTTTGACACCCTGTATCTCTGTTAATATCAACTTTTGGTAAAAGATAAATGTAGTTAAATCACATTATTTTTATTCGAAAAATCCTTCATTGCTCTGGATACCATTACTTATGCTCCAACCTGTATATACTTCTTCTAAAAAGTCAAAATTTTGGAAAAGTCAAAATTTGAAATTCGAAATTATCAAATGAGTTTAAATATTTAAAAAAGTCGAAATGTTCAAAAAATGTTTTTAAAAAAAATGGAAAATCAATTTTTTCTTCAAAAAGTCGCTTTTTCCAGAAGGTTCAGATGTTGAGAAATAGTCAAAATCCTAATGAAAAGTCAACATTTTTAAAACAAATGGAAATTCTTAGAAAAGGTCACAAATTTCAAAATAGTGCAAGTTTTAAAAAATCTATCTATAAAAAAGTCGAAATTTTAAAAAAACTATTTTTTTTAAATTAAAAGTCAAATTTAGCTAAAAGTCGAAACTTTGAAAAAAGTCGACAATTGTAAAAACTCACTTCAAGAAATTTTGAAATGTTCAAAAAAGTGGACATTTTTAAAGAAGTTCAAGGTTATTAAAATAATGATTTGAAAATATCGAATTTAGAAAAAAATGTCATAAGTAAAAAAAGTGGAAATTTTGAAAAAATGTCGACGTTTTTATGTCAACATATTCAACATAGGCCAAATTAATATTTGTCAACAAATTTAATTTGCGAAAAAGTAAAAATGAGTGAAAATGTTGAAAAAAAAACGTGAATTGTAACAGTCTTAAGTAAAAATTTGAAATTTCCAAATAAGTCGTAATATTGAAAAAAGTCAAAATGTTCAAAAGAGTCAAAATTTTCAGTAAAAGTTTGAAATGAAAGTTTTTCAAAAAGACATTATTTTCAGAATTTTTTTTGAGAAGAATTCAAGATATTGAAAAAGTTAATATTTAAAAAAAACAAAAATTTTAAGTGAGTTAATGTTTTCAAAATTCGAAATTTTAAGTCAGATTGACAAAGACGGGGAATTAAAAAAAAAGTGTCAAAAATAAGAGGAAAATATAAAAAATGAAATCTGAAATGTTTCCATAAGTTTTTCTTCTAAAAGACTTATTTCTCAAAAGTAAAAATTAAATACTAAAACACGAAATTAAATAAATAAACAAAAATTTCAGAGATAAACTTGGATTTTTAGAAGATTCAATAAGTAATAATTGTGGTCATGAGTGTCGTGTCAAAAATGGGGTTTAAAATATAAAAAAAATGAAGTGTATATTTATATTTTGCACAAATTCCATCCGCCACTGGATTAGTGGATTTTTTTCTCTAATTTTTTGACCTGTTATTTTAGAATGAAAGCCCTGCTTCAGGCCTGTAACCAGGAGGGGGGGCTGGGGGGCTGCAGCCCCCCCCCCCCAAATTTTTTGGCTTCACACTAGATAGAACTGAACTTTCCAGATGTTCGACCTTTTTAAAAACCATTTTTAATGGATCATTTTGTTTTCGTGTTGAAATGCAAGGATGTTTTTTTTTGTTCGAATTTGGCGACCGGATTCTAAGCACAATCAAGCAATGTAAAAAAGAGAACAAAATGTTAAATTAGGCAACAACGAAAATCTAAAGAAGGCACCAAAAAGCTAAAATTCTCAAAAAATGGCACTAACAGGCCAAAACTCACAATTAACAACAAAAAAAACATTTTGAAATCTCAGTCGAAATAAAAAAAAATAGCTTTTAGGTTATACTCAGAATATTCAGAAGGAGTATGACAGTTTCAAATAAAGAAGTTCTTGAAATTTCAAGTTCATTGTTGAATTTTCTCCCTAAATCTTAAAATTTTTGCCTTCAACTCATTCGTATTTTTTCAAAATTTTGACCTTTTCTAAAAAATTTTAAATTTTTCTTGAAATTTCTTTTTTTTATTATTTGAGATTTCAATCTTATCTTTTAAATTCTATTAAAATAATGTTAAATTTTGCAAGTTTTTTAAGCTTAAACTTCCCATTTTGGGAAAAAAATTCAAATTTTGAGAAGAACTGAAAATTTATATAAGCAATTTTTCGAGATTTAACACCAAATTTTGAGAAAAACTTGGATCTTGTGATAAAAGTTTTACAGTTTTGGAATTTAAAAATTTATATTTTAAATTCAGTATTTGAATAAAATTTTGAATATTAGACCCTTTACTAAAATATCAAAATATCTTATAAGCCATTATTTTGAGAAGACATTTTTTGATAAGTTATTTTCATGAATTTCTTCTATAATTTTTCTTGCATGGCGATTGAACTTATAAAAAAATGTCTAAAATGTAGATTCTTTTATAAATTTTAAGTTATACACAAAACTCGAGCATTTTTAAGTTGGAAAATTCAGGATTTATTTAATAACTTTTACCCATCACTTTAATTCGAATTTCGAATAAAAAAATTTTACTTAATAAAAAATTTCGAAATTTTTTGTTTTAAAGTTAATCTGTTTATATTTTGATTAAGGTTTCAAAAATTCGACTTTATCCTCCAAAATTCGACTTCCAAGTGAAAACTTGGAAAACCATTAAAATTTTTATCTTAGTTATCAAATCTCAACTTTAACTAAGAAATTTTTTACTTTTAATCACGACATTTCAACTAAATTCATATTTTCAGAAAATTTATAAAAATTTTGCAACTTTTTACAAAGAGTTTAAAAATGTCAAGATTAAAGTCGAAATTTAAAAAAAAAAGATTAATGAATTTAGTTTTTCAAAATTTTTACATAGCACTGATTCAAAATTCAGAGTTCTTTAAAATATTTTGACTTTCTTTCTAGACATTGGTCTAGACGTGGTTATTTTGAGAAAACATTAAAAGTTTCAGGAAATATCAAAGCTTATTTTTCGAATTTTGTTTCAAAACAAAATGTTGGGTGTGATTAGCTTTTGTTAATAGATTTTATCTTTTGGAAATTAGAGATTTTTTTAGAGAATTTTAACTCCAAACCTTTTTTTTCAGAAATTATAGCTTCTTTTTTCTTCGGATTCAGAGAGTAATTGTAAATGTCAACTTATTTCTAAAATTTAGGATTTAAAAAACTAAAAATTTCGAGTTCGAACAGTGTAAATTTGTTAAGAATTAACATATCCTACTATTTGTTTGGAAATTTGAAATTTCTAAAAAAGCAAATATTTAAAAAAATGTTAATTAATGAATTCTGGTTATTTTTAAATATAAATGCAGTCATAATTATTGTTTATTTACTCTAAATGTAGACTTTTCTAGACATTTCCAATTAAAATTCCAAATTCAAAAAACTCAAGATTTCAGATTTTCGATATGACATTTTTCACAAAAATTTTAGAAACATTTCCAGGTTTCTAGAAAGAATCAAAGTTCAAAAAAATATTTGTAGGTTTGAAGAAAATACCAAGATTTTGAACTTTGAATTTTAAGAAAAAAAATAAAAGTATTAACATAGTTCGCATTTAACAAAAAATCTAATTCAAATTGAAAAATGGTAGAAAATTCTAAACAAATAAAATGTTTGACAAAATTCGTTATTTCCAAAAAATAAGTCCAAATTTTCAAAATGGTCAAACTATTAAAAAATTGTGAAAGCTATTAAGAAACTTAAGTAGACATTTCTCCTGAAATGTTTATTTTGTCTCGAAATTTTCACCTTTGTCACGTAATTTCGCTATTTGCGGGGTTGCCAATTATGAAGTTTTCTCCCTAAATTTAGTGACAAAATTAGGGATCTTTTAGGGGCATCCACGTGTTGTAAAATGAATGTGCATGAGTTGAAAAGGTTTCTTTTTGAGGTTTTTTGATATTTTTTTATGTATTTAGTAAACCTTTGGTGGTTTAAATAAAATTTCGGGTTTTTCTCTAAACTTGGTATTTTTTCTTAAGATTTTTAGGTTCAAACTACAGTTTTGACCTTTTTCTTAAAATTTGGGCTTTTTCCGTAAATTTCAGGATTTTCGTGAAATTTGGTCTTTTTTCTTCCAAATTCCCAATTTGAATATGACGGTTCGTTTTCCGAAAGTTTCAAATTTAAAATCGAAATGTCTCATTTTTTTTTTAAATTTCTACTTCAATCTGTGCATGAGTTGAACACGTTTGTTTTCTAGTTTTCTTAACATTCTTTTATGTATCTAAGAAACCTTGGGCGCTTAAAATAAAATATCGAATTTTTCTCTAAATTTGCTATTTTTTTCTCAAGATTTTTAGTTCAAACCTCAGTTTCAACGTTTTTCCTAAAATTTGGACTTTTTCCGTAAATTTTGGGATTTTCGTGAAATTTGGTCTTTTTTCGTCCAAATTTTCAATTTAAATCTGACTGTTCCACATTCGTTTTCCGAAAATTTTCAAAAAAAAAACGATATTTAACTTTATAGCAAAAATTATTTTCGAAATTCGGAAAAATCAAACGCATTTCGACATTACAAATTTAGATAACAACAATAATTCCCAAAATTGCCAAAAATAGAAACGTAGAAATTAAAGTTGTTGCCAGTTAGAAAAAGAGTTGGACGCTAAGAGGAAACTTGAACTTAAAAAGAACTTTAAAAAATATAAACGAAATCGAAATTTGAAAAAAAATTAAAAAAAAGATATTTTTCTGCAGCTACTTTGTCAGAATGTTAGAAGAGTTAGACTGTAGAAATGTTTTTAGTGTATTTTTTTTATATTTTAGTATACTTGTATACAATAGTAATATTAATAATAAAGTAGTATTGGACCGTGCCTTTTTAGCTCTAACCTAAACGCAAACAAAGACTAGGTAGTTTTAGCAGAAGGATCGCAGCCCCCCCTCGAAAAAATATTCTAGTTACGGGTCAGCCCTGCTTTATACAAATAATTACGGTTCGCTATTCCTTACCTTGTATGATGAATCTAATAGCTGTTTAATCATTTCAGAGAAATAAAGAGACTTCAAGCAGAACTTAAGAAATTAGAAGAAGATAACAAATCTTCTACTGGCATTCAGTCTGCTTCTGCCTACGAATCAACCGATAGGACAAGCGGGGTAACGTGTTTACTTCTCCTTTAAATTATTAATATGTAATATAAAAGAGCTTCATGCTTTGTGTCTTAAATATTCTTTTGTATTGCGGCGATCAGTTAAAAAATATATAAAAAGGTGTTTTCCCCCCGATACAGATTAAAAATTCCTAGGACCGAGGTAATAGTTACCTTGGTAGCTTGGCTTAATTTAATTTTCTCTCATTTTAGGGCACCGTGGAAACTGGACTCCTTACTATGTTAAAAAACAATATCGTCAGACGACTAAAGGACGAGTTTACCAAGCCACATTGCACAGTAAGTAATTTTAGTTAAAAAACAATTTTATGAAAAATACCTACATGAAATTTTTGAAAGTAAATTTTAGTGTAAAACAGCAGGAAAAACAAAACCACAAAGTTTCATAGAAAACAACTAGAACTTTGAAAGCACACCCCGTGGTTATTTTTAACTTTCGGACTCATTGCAAAATAAGTTGATAAAATCACTATATTTTCATTCAAGAATTCAGGGACCCACAGTATCCATCAAATATTGGGACAGTTTTTACAGACAACATATTTTGTGAATTATTCTCTCAGTTCAGCTGAAATAACTCATTCTCATGGTTTCAGTTCTGAGCTATAATTTTAAATTTCAGTGTTGTCTCTGCACTGGCAAAAGTCGAGTAACTAGAGAGGCGACAAGTCAAACGCAGATAAAGACCTTTCGTGACGCATCATGCGGAAGGTGCAGTGTTATTGATATTGCCACAGATGATAAGACTAAGAAAAAGAAGGAGAAAGCGAGGGGAAGTAAAGATGTTACCTGCTCTTGTCGAAAGAAAAGTTCTATGAAAGACGCCAGTACTTCTTGCTCTTTTGTGTTAAAAGAGGATGATTCTAGAAGTACTATTGGAAGCGTCTCATTCGTGCTAGATAACGCGAAAAGGAGAAAAACCAAAGAAACTAGCACAGACACGTTGATGATGAAAAAAACTTTAAATGCAAAGGACGCTAGTTCGTCCACCTCGTCGAGAAAGTCGAAAAAATCAAAAAAACGAAAATCAAAATCTTCTACAAGCGATAAAAAGAACCTCTCTCTCACCCACCGTATTAGCAGACCATGTAGAGATAATGAAAGTTATAATACTGATGAAAGTAATAAAAAAAATTCAGCCCGAACAAGCAAACAATCTAAGCGATCTTCTACATCTAAGAAGTCGAAACAACTCAAAAAAACTGAGTCCAGCTCTTGCTGCGATGAACCCAGGAAAAATTCAAAATCCAAATCCAAGTCTAATTCTATTTGTTCTACTATTTCCATAAACAAATCAGATGAATCGATTGCTAGCGTCAGCTCTTCATGCTCAATTCCCAAGAAGAAAAAAAGCGTTGATTCATTGAAGGCATCTTTTAGTAATTCGTACTCTAAGAAGGCGAGGGGTTCTAAAGATGCTGCAGCCTCAGCTGCGAAATCTTGCTGCGGAAGTGGATCCGACGAAAGCTCCATGTCGGTAAGTAAAATCCATTGTTGCGTGTTATTGGCTCGATAATTAAAACCTCGTGAATTGTAAACACTTTATTATAACGAAGGCTTCCACGGCCAGAGTCTGTACAGGATATACTTTTTCCGGGACTGGACCGTGTCAAAGAAAGAATTTTCGTGGAATCTTTAGAAAACTTTGCGTTGGAAACTGCGGATTGAAAACCCAAGGTTTGGCTTTGTTATGTAGATGACACATTTATTGTATGGCCACATGGCAAGAATTCACAAAATTTATTATTGAAACACCTAAACAGCTTACATTCTTCCATTAGCTTCACTATGGAAATCGAAAACAACGGTTCTCTTCATTTTCTTGACGTACTGGTCACCCGTTTACCAAATGGTCGCGTTTCTCATTCCGTTTATCGAAAACCCACCCATACTAATCGTTATTGGCATGCAGAGACCCATCATCACCCTTCCCAAAAACATTCTGTCATAAATTCACCGGTTTCACGAGCTGTAGCAATTTCACAATCGATAAATCTTCCAGATGAGTTGAACAAAATTCGTTTCAACCTCAGCAATAATGGTTACAAATCGCACGACATTGAAACTGTCATTAAACGACATCTTCACCATACCCCTCGTCACAAAATTCAATAATTTTTTCTAAAGCCTTTCTTTCTGATGTTCACGGAGTAACAGATGAAATCGGAAAATTATTGAGAAAACGCAACAGTTACCCATTTTTTCATCATCCTCAAAGATCCAACAGCTCCTCTCATCTCCCAAAGATAAAATTTCATCCTTTTGTTCTAATGGTGTGTACTGGGTTCCTTGTTCTTGTGGTTCAGTATATATTGGAGAAACGGAGCGATCATTAAGACGTGAATATCTGAGCACCAAAGATGTCTGGTTTATTTTCGCAGTCAGCCATTGCGGAACATCAATATGAGACCTCTTTGATAATATTTCAACTATATCCAATATTTCCAATTACTATAAGGGGCCGTTCATAAATTATGTAAGATATTTAAGGAAGGGGGGTGTTGATTAGTTTCTTACTATAGGGAGGGAGGGTAGAGAATTTGACATTACATAAAATTTCGAATTAGAAATTTTACCACTTTCGCGCTAAGAAATGGCATTATTGGATAGCGCCATCTGTGCTTTATCTCTCTTACTCAGTATTGAATCTTACAAGAATCATATGTTGTCAGTACTTCTAGACTTTCTACTATTTCGTTGTTGTTCCCGTTGATCGGGGATTTCCCTGTTACTTGAAATCTTAAAAATATACCTCATTTCCTTTTAGAATATTTATTTTATCTAACATGTCTGGATACTTACATCCACTGTTATTTAAAGCGTGGGTAGAAGGTTTCCCAGATAAAACACCAAAGGTTTGTCAATAAGAATCTAATTTATTCTGGACAAGCAACAAAGAAGTTTTCAAAAATGATGACAATGCTTTTGGAAAATTTGTATCTTAAAAAATAAATGATTTAAAACAGCTTGCTGCTAAGAAAAGAAACCAACATGCTCGGTTTTTTTTAAACAGGTAAGTTGGCACTTTATTTCTAAATTTTTTTGTTCAAAATATTATTATCAATATTTTAATATTATTTTTAAGTAATTGTTATATGTAAAATTTTATTTAAATAAACTTATAAGTTACGCATATTTTGCTGTGTATGTTAAGCTATAATCAAAATCACTTCTTACAGCAAAATGTGTCTAGTGGACCGCTTGCTTTGATGGACAAAAACTCAACAGATTCTTCTGTCGCATTATGCACTAGAGAAGTCGATATGGCGCACAGACTGATTCCAAAAGAGGCGATTCCTGATAAATCACAATTAACATGTCATCCTACTCCAGCACAAGATGCAATTGAAAAAAAAATTTCATTGGTGGAGAGTGAATTAAATACAAGTATTTTTATTTTTATTTTCTGGTCTTGGAGGACTCAAGATCAATCAAGAAATCACTAAATTGCAAAAAAACCTCGGTGAAGCTAAAAAACAACTTGCTAATAAAAAACGAAACGCTGAATATCAAAAAAGTTTCAGAAAAAAAAGACAGGATTGATAAAAGATGTTGTTAAGAATCCAGTTGTAAAACAACAATTATATGTGCACGAGACAGTGGGTCGCCCTCGTTTGGAGGAAGCTCAACCTGAGCTGTTGAAAGTTTTAGCAGAAATTGCTTTGGAGGTGGTGCAGATGAGAAACGCCCAACTGAAATGGTAAGAAGCTGTAGAACTCTAGATGACTTGGTCAAAGAACTAGAGACGTTAGGTTTCAATCTATCAGGAAGTGCTACGTATCTTCGTCTTTTACCTAAATGTTCTACTACAATTCAAGGGAAAAAAACAAGTAGTAACAGTTCCGGTAAAACTGGCGAGAGCAACAAATGATGAACACAAAAGCCATCCCGATGATAAATTTTGCACTGCTTCTATCCGGGATATCGAGTCTCTCGCCTCCATGCTTGGGCCTGCTCAGATTTTCTTCTTATCATAGGACGACAAAGCGCGCATTCCAATTGGTAAAACTGCTGTAGAAAAACAAGCACCCTTTTTGATGCATATGGAATATGGAGTACGACTACCAGATCACGAAACATAAATTAATACCTTCAGTATATGCTGGCATTGAAATTAATACTGATGGAATGGGCAAACCTGAAGCAGTGACATACAGTGGACATACTTAAGTTGCAATCAGATCAGGAAAACATTCATCATCTGCACGCACTTATAGCATCGATCTAGAACATCTTATGGAGCTAGCAGAATTTCAATCCCTGGCCAAAACAGATTATAATAATATAAAACCAGTTATAATCGTGACTGTTGACGGAGGACCTGATGAAAATCCACGCTTTCCTCAAGTCATTTTTCATGTTGTTTCCCACTTTCGTAAATTTGATCTTGATGCTATTTTCATTATCACTAACGCTCCCGGAAGAAGTTGCTTCAATCGAGTAGAGCGTAGAATTGCTCCATTGAGTCATCAATTATCTGGACTAGTCTTAACTTATGATTCTTTTGGTAATCATCTTGATGATCAGCTACGTACAATTGATAATAAACTTGAACTCAAAAATTTCAAAATGGCTGGTGATATTTTAGCGCAAATATGGAGTAAGTTAATTATTGATGATAAGCCAGTTGTTGCTGAATACGTATATCCTGGTAGTGATAATATTGATAGAAGTTTAGTGGAATTGATTCCTGATTGGCACTGTAGACATGTAAGAGAATCTCAGTATTTACTGCAAATTAGCAAATGCACAGAATTTAGATGCTGTGGAAAATTACGAAGTAATTTGCGAATGATATTACCAGATGGACTTATTCCACCACCTTATCCTCTTCGACAAGCGCAAACTTTAGATATACCACTTCCTAAAGACCAAGCAAATGCTAATTTTTGTCCTTTATTTGTGCAATTATCTCTAAACATTGAAATTCCTAGCCGCCCAGATTTTATTTTAACACCATACGACTTTTATTGTCCTACGGTTCAAACGCAGTTGATTGCACGTACATGTCCAACATGTGAATTTTACTTTGCATCAAATAAAAATGTAAAAATCCATGGTCAATCAGTTCACAAGTACCAGTGTGCTCGTACTGAGAATTTTCATCCTATTAAATTATTGCGTCGTCGTGCTGGACAGAGCCTGTGTCTTACATCATACAATAATAATACCCATTATATAGAATGGTACGACAATGAAGATATTGATATTGAAAAAATTAAAGAGCCTCAAGAGAAACAAAAGGAATCAGTCATTCCGGTAATTGAATCAATATCTGAATGGTTAGTCAGTCCGTGGATAAATAATAGAGTTTTGATTTATTATTTAATTTTTTCAGCACCTTAGGTTTTATTAAACTAATTCTGGTCAAAACTGTGATAGGTTGATAAGATTAATGTTATTCAAGTGAGTTAATGATATTTATAATAATAAGATGATAATAAAAGGTATTTTTAAAACTAACGGAGTTGCATTTTATTGATCAATACATTTCTTACGAAAATTTCTTATTAAGGGGTAGGGGAAGTAGATGAAATCTTATGATGTCTTATAATAGGGGGAGAGGGGGTCGAAATGACCCTCAAAACCTCTTACGTAATTTATGAACGGCCCCTAATAGGAAGATACACGAGGCCACTGAAATCCAAAAATTCCCCAAAAACATCAACAGAGACGACGGTTACATACTTTCCTCCATCTGGAAACCAGCCATCGGAAATCTTCGGATGAAAGAAAGAAAGGGAAACTTTATATAACATTCGTCTGAGCGATCAGCTCAGACGAATGGTATATAAAGTTTCCCTTTCTTTCTTTCATCTCAGAAGAGTTTCGCCTCAGGTATGGTGGACATAGTCAGTTACCGTGCTCTTCTGTCTAAACTTTCTTATCTTTTGTACCAATTTTCAATTCAGAAGAGTTTCGCCTCTGGTACGGTGGACATACTGAGTTACCGTGCTCTGATGTTTTGAAATTGGCCTTTTCATTTTTGCATATTCTCTTATATTTCCCTTTTTATTTATTGTTACTTTTCTTTGTTCCTGAATAAGCCCCCTACGATGGTGGGCGAAAGTCGAATACTTTTAGTAGTTCTTTGACACAGTCCAATCCCGGAAGAAGTATATCCTGTGCTTATTATCTTAGCAGGGAAGAATGCTTCAATTAGCCTATAGTGAAAATGTTTGCGTAATAAATTTCGGAAGGAGTATATCCTGTAAACACTTTATTTCAAACTTACTTCGAAGCACTACAATTATGATTCACTTTACTGTCTGACTATTTCACTATCTGATTATCTGACTAACTGACTAACCCACTGACTAACTGAGGGAAAGACGACTGCGTGTTTATACTGTTCCGCTTTCTAGAAGAGATCTCCGTGCAAAGTGGCGGCTCGCGCATATACGCACTATGGAACTGCACCACTCCCAGTTGAAGTTATAATATAACATTTAATATAATGACTTTTTTCAAAATTTTAACCAGGGCTTCGAACCAGAACTGAACCGAAAACCAGAAATCGAAATAAACCGTTATTTGTGTCGGAACGAAAACCGGAACCGAACCGAAAAGAAAATATCGGTTTATTTCGGTTCAGTGCAGATTTAAAAGTCAGCGTTAACAAACCCTCCCCCCTTTAATGTCAATTTTATATTAATAGTCTCAAATTTCAACTCAATATTTTGCTTGACTATTGTTATTGTGTTGTTCGCGAGTTTTTTTAAAACTTTGACTTTTTTTATTAAAATTTCGAATCTCAACTTATTTTTATTTTGTCCCATAAATGTCGGCTTTAAATTTAAAATGTTGAATTTTTCTAGAAATATTGATGTTTATTTTTAAATATTCCGACGTTTATCACCAGCATTTAAATCAAACATATGTAGAATTTTTGTAAAATAAATTTGGAATATTTTCTTCAATTTCACTTTTTTCTCAAAATTCTGGGCTTACATTGTCAATTTTTTCCTATTATTTCAATTGTTATAAAACATTGGTGCCTGACCCATAGTTCCTGAGTCACATGTGGTTTGCAGTAACTTTTGATGTGACTTGCGTTGACTATGAAGGAAAAAGGTATCCCATTTTGTTTAACAAATTCATGTCTTTAAAATAAAGTCAAACACTATTTAAAAAAATCGAAATTTTAATTTTAACATCGAAAAAAAATTTTAAAAATCTAACCTTAACGTAAACAGTTTAACGCAGAAGTCAAAAATTCTAGAAAATAGTCGAAATAAATTTATTTAAAAAAATTTTGTTTTCAAACTTCAAGTTTAAGACTCGAAATGATCAAAAAAGAGTTTAAGAAGAAAACCTGTAAAATATGTAGGATTTGAAAAAGTATAATTTTCAACTTTCAATTAAAAATTTTATGCAAAACATTAAAAAGATAAACTTTTATAACAAAACTCTTCTCGAGTTTTCAATTCTAATATTTAAACACAAAATTTTGAGAAAAAATCGAAATTTTGAAATAAAAAATTAAAAGTTATTCACAAGAAATTAGTTCTAGCACGAAATTTCGAGAAAATGGTCTAAATTTTGAGTTTAAAATCAAAATTTCCAGAAAAATGAAAACTTTGGGATTAAGATAACATGTTGAGATTAAAAGTCAGAATCTCTAAGAAAAGAGTTTAGGTTTCGAGTTTTACATGGAAAATTTTTAAAAATAATAACAAGGTTCAAGTTTGAATCCACAATTTTTAGAAGCAACTCGCCTAAGAAAGTATTAAAATTTCAGCCTTATTTTCGCATTTTGAGATTAAAGTAAAAAATTCGTCGAAACAGCTAAAACTTCAAATTAAAATTTTTGAGAAACGTTTTTCTGTAATGAATGGAACTTTTTTGGAAATTGTGTCTTTTTTCCTCGAAACTTGAGTTTTAAACTTAAAATTTTAAACCGAATCACTTTACTTTCAGAAAAAAGTTTAAATGTCCAGAGAAGCTTAAATTGATAAAAATTTATTTTAGTTAATGAGAAATTATGAGAAAAATTTGAATATTTTAAAAAAATCTAGAAATTCATAATTTTTTTACTATAAACTTTCGAGTTTGTAAATGTCAAGTTTAAAGTTGGAATTCTGATTTTTTTTTTAATAAATAAAGTTTTTATTTTGATACAAAATTTCTAAGAAATCTTAGCCTTTTCGAAGTTTTGGGGTAAAATGAATTTTTTTATAAATTTCCATTTTACCCACGGCGTTAATAACTTCAAATTTTTAAAATCGAAAATATCAGAACTTTCCTTAAACCTGTTTTTCTTCAAATTTTGAGTTTTCTGTCAAAATGTTAAAATTTAAATTTTTACATTTTTTCGAAAATTTCAACTTTGAAATCAAAATATTGACTTTATTTCGACTTTTATTTTAGACACTTGGGTGTTCATAAAATTTCGAGTTAGAACCAAAAATTATTTGAAGTTGAAATTTTTTGATATGATCTTCTGAGGTCAAAGCTTCAAAAATTTTTTTTTTAATTTTTCTCTTAAATTTTTTCCTTAATCAAAAAATTTCAACTTAATATGTAAATTTCGGTCTACATTATTTATGTAATTTGCCTTTAATCAGGAAATTTCCAATATAAACTCGCTAGTTTAACTTGTGTATCGAATTTCTGACTTTAGTCGTCATGTTTATTAATTTTATTTAACATTTCTGCGACCCACTTTGGACAAATTTAAATTTTTAATCGCCACATTACGAGAAAAAAGTTTTTGTAAAAAACCTAAAAGTTTATTAAACATTTTTATCAAATAAAAGTGCTAACTCGGATTGTCGATAAAATTTGGATTTCTCAACATTTGCTTAAAAATCAAAGTTTCTACAAAAATGGAAATCTCATTGTTTATTAAAGTTTAAATTTTGACAAACGTTTTTCAATCAAAATATAGACTATTTAAAAAAAATGTTGATATTTTTCTCTTCAAATTTAGACTACTTTTATCTTAAAAAATTAGAATTTCCAATTTGAACTTTTGATCTTCAGAATATAGTAAAATTTCGAAAAGAACCTGAAAATGTCTTCTTCAAATTTCCTGAAAACTTCAAAATGCTTAAAAGCAATTCAGAATTTGGATACAGTTTTTTTTAATATATCTGATATTTTTTTTAAATTTTTACTTTTTTCTTAAAATTTGATATAAAAATTGCAATTTTTGTATTTTTTTTTCTAAAATTTCGATTTGAAACACGAAATGTAGTCGTTTTCCAAAGATTATGACTTTTTTATGTTAACACCTAAATCTCAAATTCGAATGTTGAAAAGTTGAAATTTTGAGATATTTTTATTTATGAATTTAGTTTATTTTTTCGAACTTTGATCTTTGATTGAATTGAAAGGTAAATTTCTTTCTAGAACTGTGAATTGTTTCCCTTAAATTTAAATGTTTTCCTCAGAATGTCGAATTAAAACACGAAAGTAAAAAGATGTCAAAATTTAACTTACAATATCAAGGTTTAACTTATACTTTTAAGAAAGTAGTCAAAATTTGGAAAAAAACCCTGGAAATTAATGTAAATTTTTTTTCATTTTAATCATAATATTTTAACTTTCAAATGGATTGTTCGAGTATTTTCTCTAATCTTAAAATCTCTAGTATAAGTCGAAATTTTGCAAATTAATACTTTTTTAATCTTAAATTTTTTGCAAAATTCTGCAATTGTTAGTTTCTTTCTGAAAACTTTACTTTAAATTCAATTTCCTAGCAGTATTAACTCTGTTTTATACCGGGTGTTTTTTTTAGTTGGGAGGTTACCTTTATATGGAGTATCACTCATTATAAAGGCAAACTGATTTTGTCTTTGGGACTAATCGGAGCTAAACTACCTTCCAAAAATATTTTCAACTTTCTCCCACTTTTGGTTATACCGGAAGTAGGAATCAGCTTTCTTATTTTAAATGACAACCCCCAAATTTTATACTTTATTTGGATTTTACGAAGAAAAATAAGGTGAGTTTATGTATACATGTTTATTGCTATCTTTGATAGTTTTAAAGATATTTCAATTTTTCGAAAAAAAATCACAGAAAAGAGGGTTTTTTAACTCTTTGTATCTTTTTTATTATTTGCAGTAAAAACATGAAATTTGAGTCAAGGTCATGGAATATTATGGAAACTATAATAACATAATCAGACTTTACATTTATTACACAGGGAGATGGAAATTATATGATCTTTATTGTTTTTGTTTTATTCAAAAAAACTCTGCTTTTTTAAATGGGAACTATACGTTTTTTAATCATTTTTGGATTCTTCACGTAAAAAGAAGAAAACAGTTATATGACTAATTTTTTAAAATTCTGCACCGTTACAGAGATATAATTCAAAATAAAAAAGAAAAATATTTTTTCCCTTTAGTAGCAACTTGGCAGCAAAAAAAACATAACAACAAGGCCTAAAAATTTTATTCTAAATAACATTTAAAAGATAACCGTACAAGACGAATAAGTTTTGACTAATTAGAATACTTATTGAAAAATGTTTAGGGAGCCATGAATGTAAGTTTCGTAAAAATGGCTTATTAAACAGATTTCTCATTTTTGGAGTAATGAAAATCAACAAGTGTTCAAGAAAATTTGTCCTTTAACTGTTATGCTGTTAGATTAGAACTCAGGATTTGTAAGCGTTAAATTTTATTATTAAAATCGAAATGGAAATTTCTTAGTGATTTTTTTACGACTACTGCATGACAAGCATAATGCTAGGAACAATCGGATGTGCTTAAAAACGTTACTCAATTCAAAATCTTAAAATATGCCTTTAAATGTATTGAAAGAGAAGATCGTCCTTGTTGTTCTTGATGTAAATTTTTTATCAATTATTTTTTTTTTCGTATTACTTATTATGGTTAATTCTTTAAGCTTTTATCGCCTACAGTTAATTTCCTACTTGAACAAAAAAGACATGCTTGATTCTTTTTATTTTGAGATTTTTGTAAAATACCTCTGTAACAGCACAAGATTTAAAAAAATAAGTAATACAATTTTTTTCTTCGTTTTATGTGAAGAATCCATAAATGATTAAAAATACAGAGTTTTTTTGAATAAAACAAAAACAGCAAAGATTATAAAATTTCCGTTACCCTGTATAATAATTGTGAAATCTTATTATGTTATTATAGTCTTTATAATATTCCATAATTTCGACCCAAATTTCATGTTTTTACTGCAAATAATAAAAAAGATACAAAGAGTCAAAATAACCCTCTTATCTTTAAAACTATCAAAGGTAGCAATAAACATGTATACATAAATTCACCTTATTTTTTTACGTAAAATCTAAATAAAATATAAAATTTGGGGGGTGCTATTTAAAATAAGAAAGTTGATGTCTACTTCCGGTATAACCGGTAGTGGGGGGAAGTTGAAAATATTTTTAGAAGATAGTTTAGCTCCCATTAGCCCCATTGACAAAATCAATTTGCCTTTATAATAAGAAGTACTCCAGATAAAGGTAACCTCCCAACTAAAAAAAACACCCGGTATATTATTTTCTAAACATAGCTTAAACTTAATAAGTTTTAAGATTTCTAAATAGTTTAAACTCAGAATTTTGTAATACATAATGATCATAGATTTTATATTAAAAGATGTTTGCTGTGATTTATCCTTTTTTTTATTCTATTTATTCTAAAAGTTAGATTACAAACTCACAATTTCTGAATTTTCTAAAAAAAATTGACTTTATACTCATAATTTCAACTTGAATTATTTCCTAAATTTCAGGGTTTATTTTTTTAAAATTCCGACTTTTGTTTCGAAATAACTTGAAATATTTTCTTTCCTTTAAATAAAAAATTAAAAATTAGTCACTCGGAGCTGAACCGAAAAGCGAAAAAAAAACCGTTATTTTTGTCGGAACGAAAACCGGAACTAAACCGATATAATTTTTTTTCGGAACGAAAACCGAAAACCGGAAACAAAATAAAAACGGTTCGAAGCACTGATTTTAACCTTCTAATAATTTCGAGTTTTTCTAAATTTTGGCTTTCCTAGTAGAAGATTTTGAATAACTTTTTAAAATTTATCTTTTATTTTTTCAAATTTAAGCTCTACTTGAACTGTTTTGGCAACATCGAGTTTTTTTTCAATTTTTTGTTTTCAAAATTTTAGCTTCTTGTTGAAAGTTGCGTTTTTTTGAAATTTGGAACTTCACCTAAAAATTTCGGCTGTTCTTAAAATGTTTTTCTTTAATTCGGATTTCTAAAAGTTTTGACTTTTCCGAAAATTTCTGCTTTTTTGATTATGGCGATTAAAAATTGCGACCTTTTAAATTTAAGACTATTACGAAAGATTCCGTCTTTCTTTGAAAATTTCCTCAAAATTCCATTCTTTGAAAATTCTTTACGAGATTTGAAAAATATCGAATTTTTTAAAAACTCAGCTTTTTTTAAAATTTTTGATTTTTTAAAACATTTTTATTTTTCAAATTGTATTCCGGCTTTTCTCCGACTTGTTTTCTTGAAAATTTGGATTTTGTTCACAATTTTGACTTTTTTTTTAAATATCGATTTTTATTAAATCTCAACATTTTTTGAAATTTCCGAACATTTCGTGAACTATTTGTGAAAATTCGCTATTTTTTTCAAATGAGACATTTTTGAAAATGTCGACTTTTTGCAATTTGTCGAATTTCTTTTTCATGATTTCGATTTTTCGAACATCTAGATTTTTTAAACTGAACATTTACTTTAAAAATTTTACTATTTGAAAATTCCTACGTCGCTTGAAAAGTCGATTTTTTGAAAGTTGATTTTTTTCTCAAAATTTTGAATTTTAAATATATCCGGTCCCAAAAATATTGTTATTTTATCAAATTTTTAATTTTTTTGAAAATTTAGGTATTTTTAAATGTTGACTTTTTTAAATCTCGACATATTTTGAAATTTTCGAAATTTTCTTCAAAAATTCCACTGAAAATTCCTACGTCGTTTGAAAAGTCAAATTCTTTGAAAGCTGATTTTTTAAAAATTTTTAATTTCAATTATTTCTGGTTCCAAGAATGTCGCCTTTTTATCAAATTTTTAATTTTTTTGAAAATTTCGTGATTTTTAGATGTTGACTTTTTTAATTTCGACATTTTTTATAATTTTCGATTTTTTTCGTCAAATGCTTTTACAAACTTCAAGTATTTGAAAAATTTTGTGCTATATTTTGAAATGTTTAAATTGTTTTTAATTTCGACTTTTTTTTTCAAAATTTAGATTTTTCTTTAAGCTTTTTGAAATTTTCCATCATTTTCTTTGACTAGTTCTTTATATTGAGATTTCTTCGAATATTTCGGCTTTTTGACTTTTGAACATTTTGGCAGTTATTTTAAATCTTCACTCCTATTTTTTTGAAAATATCTATTTTCTTAAAAACTGGATTTTTTTACTTTTTAAATTTTTTTCAAATCCTAATGGTTCTCCGAATGTTGTTTTTTACTTTTTTCCATTTGTCAATTTCTTTTGAAAATTTTGATTTTCTTGAAAATTTTGTTTTTCTTGAACATTTTGACTGTTTTGAAAATTTAAAAATCTCGACACTTAAAATCTTCTGGCTATTTTCCTTAATTATTTTTTTAATTCACCATTTTTTTAAATTTCCAAGTTTTTTGAAAAATGTCGATCTTAAACAAATTGTCGACATTTTTTTTATAATTTTGACTTTTTGAACAACTTTTTAAAAATGCAACATTTTTTTTAAAATTTCAACTTTTTAAAAATTTTTACGTTTGTTGAAAATGTCAAGTTTTCTTAAATGTTTTTGAAATCTCCTAATACTTTCTTCGACTAGTTTTTTTTGTTTAGGTGTCGAAATTGTCATCTTTTTTGGGAATTTTGTTTTAATTTTGGCAATTTTTCAAACCTTCAACTTTTTGAAATTTCTTATTTCTTTGGAAATATGGAGTTTTTAAAAGCTGGATTTTTTTCAAAATTTCGACTTTTTTGAAATTTTTCATTTCTTTTTCAAATCTTACCTCTTCAGAATTCTGCTCTTCACTTTTCTGCAATTTTCAGTTTATTTGAAAATTTCGATTTTCGTTAACATTCCTATTTTTTTGTTAATTTAAAAATCTCGAGATTTTCTCAAATTCATGACTATTTTCCAAAGCTTCGAACCATTATTTTTTTCGTTCCGTTTTTCTTCCAGCAAAAAGTTTATATCGGTTCAGTTCCGGTTTTCATTCCGACAAAAATAACGGGTTTTCCGGTTTTCAGTTCAGTTAATTTTTTTATTTTTCATTAGTTTTTCGAATTATAAATTGATTTTTGAACATAATCTTGAAAATGTAATGTTTTTTTCCTTTAATATTACAATATGTAACTACTCTGAACTTGCCTAAAATTTGAGGAAAATATTTTTTATTTTTCAAGATAAATATTTTCAAACTGAAATCCTGAATTTTGAGTTTAATTTAAGTTCAAATTTCAAGAAAAACCTGAACTTTATAAAAAACTAAATCGCAATTTAGGGTTTATAAATTTTAAATGTTAATTATTCTTCATTGTTGACTCTTACTGATCGGAAACATTATCATTATTAACTTTATTTAACATTTCTGCTTTAAATATTTCCAAACTGGGTCGCAGAAATGTTAGATTTAAGTTTAACTTGGAATTTTCATAAAAATCCTAAATTATATACCCAAAGCTCTAGAATATACGAAATTTGACGATTAAAATAGAAAATTTAACAGACTTTTCTTTCATTGTTTTGGTTTTCTAGTGATGTTTTGACTTTGATTCGCTTTTTATAACAAAATTGATTTTTGTTGTTTTGACTCTCTTTTCTTGAACTTTGGATTAAAAAGATCAAATTAAGAAAATAAATAAAAACGAAAGCGACCAAAAAATATAAAATGAAAAGATTTAAATTGAGATTTTGATGAAACAGTCAATATTTCGAAAAAAGAACTTTAAAATTTAACAGAAGAATTTTCAAAAATTTTACCTTAATTTAGAAATATTGACCTTAAACCCGAATATTCGATTTTTTTTCTGGAAATATTGCTATAATCTTTGGTATTTCTAAAAAAAGTGAATTTTTTCAGAAAATGTTGGTAATTGTATGCATCTTTTTTTGATATTTTAACCTTTTTCTTTTGAAGTTTCAAATTTAAACTTGTATGTACTTTTTATTATTATTTTTTCTCTAAAATTTCGACTCTAAATAAAATTTAGTCTTTCCTTAGCAAGTATAACCATTTTTATCGACATGTTGACTTTTATTCTTTAATTCTAGACATTTTTCTTAAAATTTTGAGTCAAGACTTAGACTATAAGTTTAGGTTAGGAATTTTTGACTTTTACCTTGAAAACTCAAAGTTTCCAGAACTTGGAATTGTGAGATTAATTTTGAAAAATTGTTAATCGTAAATTTAGTTAGTTTTTCCTCAAAATTTAGACTTTTTCCAAGAGCGTCAATTTTTTTATTGAAATTTGGATATTCTTTGGCTATTTTGAATTAAGATTTAAAATAAAAAATAACATAAAATATTCACATTCAAATTAGCACTTTTGCATTTGAAATCTCTCTTCTGCTAATATTTTTAGCAATAATTCGAAATGTTTAATTTAAATTTATATTTTAAGCGTAAAAATAAAGAATTCACAAAAAATGCAATTTCAATTTTAAAGACGAAATTGTTGGAAAAATCTTAGCTGTATCTAAAAAGTTTGTGAAGAGATTTAACATTTTGAGATTCGATTTGTGACACAAACGTTCAAGAAGTTTCTTGAAAATAATATTTAAAAAACACACAATTTTGACTTCTAAATTCTAAACAATCTGAAAAAAATATCGCAATTTCGAGGCTTAAGTCGAAGGAAATGAAAGTTTTAGAATAAAAATTACCATTTTAGCGTAAACAAAATCGTTGGAAGTTTAAATTACACATGTTCTAAGATTTACATTACATTTAAAGTTTATTCTAAAAATTTCGATCCCAGCTTTAAATTCGAAGCGAAATTCTGAAATTTGTACATAAAATTTAAAAATGTCAAGATTAAATTTGAAATAGCGACATTTCAGCGAAAATTTTAAGAAAAAAATGATATCTTAGAATTTTAGGAAATTTTAGGAAGTTGGAAGTGCATAAATCATAAGAATTTAAATTTGGGATTTCGAAAAAAAATTGAAATAATAAAAGGAGTGGAATTTGAAAGAAAATATTGGCCAAAAATCGAAAATTTAGCTAATAATTTCAAAAAATAGAGATATCAAATTAGGAAAGAAAAATCGAAGTTTAAGGAAATAAGTTCATTTGGAGTTTTCTAAAAAAAAAGTTTAAATTTCCAGAAAAACGTTTTGCAAATAAAATTGTAAGGAAAGCCAAGTTTCCCTAGCTTGAACGAAAAACGCCCTACTGCTTCATTCTAAAATTACAACGAAGGATGTTTTTTTTTATTTTTAACTCGAAATTTTAAGAGAAGAAAAGAAATATTTCGAGTAATTTCCAGATAAAAGTCAAAATTTCAAAAAAATGTCGAAAATTTTGAAAAAGATTCAGGTTAAAATTTAAAATTTTAATTTGGATTGAAATTTTAAGAATAAAGTCAATATTTTCTAGAAAATATGGAAATTGTTAGTTTCAATCCAATTTCTTAAACATAAATGAGAGACTAAAGTAAACTCCTAGTTTCGAGGTCAAAGTTGCACGGATTTGTGAATTATTTTGAAAAAGTAATTGAAATTTCTAACAAAAAATTCCAAACTTAAGGGTAAAATCAAAACTGTTTTAAGTACATAAATTCAACGAACCGAAATAAACTGATATTTTTTCCGGTTTCGCTCCGGTTTTCGTTCCGACGAAAATAACGGTTTTTTTTCGGACCCCGGTTTTCGGTTTAGTTCCGGTTCGAAGCCCTGCTATTTTCGTTGACAATTTTTTCGAATTCCATATTTTTTAAAATTTCAATTTTTTTTATTTTTTGACTGTTGAAAAATTGTCGAAATTTTTCGACTTTTTGAACATCTTGACTGTTTTGAAAATTGCATAATTTTTAAAAATGTCTAAAATCTGAAATTTTGAGTCCTGAAATTTTCGACTTTATCAAAGCTTATCAAAGCTTCACCTTTTCCCGATTTAAACAAATTAAATGCTCTTAAAGATTCGGATATTTTTTAATATTTCTAGTATTTTTAAAAATTTCCCTATGTTTTCAAAATTTTGTTTTTCTTAAAGATTTCGAAATTTTTTTGAAAATTTCCATTATTTTAAATGTCTATATTCTGTGAAATTGTTGACTATTTTTTGGACTATATTTCAACATTTTTTCAATATTTTTGTAAATTGTAATAACTTTTTTCAAAATATTTTCATTTTATACATTCAGTTTATATTTTTTTTAATGTAAAATTATAAATTAACAATTTTTGCATTTTCGAAAAGATATTGACGCCATTTTGAAAGCTTCATTTTAAATTTTAATTCTATTTTTCGAAATTTTAAGTTGTAGCTCTGTTTTAATACCAGAGTTATTTCGAGAGTTTTTCCAAGGTTGAATTTTTTTTTCTGTAAATTTAGACTTTTTTTCGAAATTTGGAATTTTATCTTCAAATTTCGATGTTTTATCACTTGTTTTTGACTTTAATCAAGAAGTTGAATAAATTTTGTTAAAATATCGTTAAAACCTTTGTTGCAAATTTAAAGTTATCTTCAAAAATGCTTTTTTTTTAGTTTGTCTTCCAATCTCCGTATGGGGTCAGGAAAATTTTCCTCTTAATTCTTTGTCGCTCTGTTCTGTATAAGAACTTTAACACCTCACTTGTTTATTGCTGCTCTTTTTCCTCTTTAGAGATTTAGACCTTCCGTGTCCTTCTCTCTTGCGTTGCAGATCTTTCTTATCTGCTCGTACCGTTAGTTACTCTTTTGCCTTTTTTGAGATTTAGACCTTCCATGTCTGCCTCTTATCTGCTGCAGATTTTACTCTCTGCCTTTATCTCTCTTTCTGTAGAAACATCCTCTTAATGCGCGTGTGGAGCGACTTGTTTTTCTTTCGCCTACTAGCCATTTGACCTTGCCCTCGGGAAACCACACTAAAACCCGAGGTTAGTAGACTTCCTTATCTTCTTAAGACCATCCTAGGTCTTCTGACTCTTGGATAATCTTGTGGTTCATAATCCACTACTTCCCTAAGTAGTCGATTTGGGTGTATTTCAGCTCTATCAAACTCTCTTCTTGCGGCTTTTTTTACCGTTTCTAATATCGTTTCTATTTGTAAATCTTCATGAATTCTTCGGTTGGTTACGAACCAGGCAGCGTTGGCTATCATTCTTAGCGTTGTGTTCTGTACTGTTTGCAGTATATTCATGTTTGATTTTGCTGTATATCCCCAGCACGCTGCACCATAAGTCATTATAGGTTGTATAGCTGCTTTGTAAATTAGTCGTTTGTTTCTAAGACTTAGACGGCTTTTTCTGCACAGAAGCGAATAAATTCTTGTCCTTGTCATTATTGCGTTCTTCTTGGCGTGTTCCATATGTTTCCTGAACGTTAGCTTTTTATCTAGGATTATTCCTAGATATTTTGCCTCTTCTGTCCAGGGAATGTCTTCGTTGAAAATATTTAAATTTTCCTCTGGCTGAGACCTTTTTCTTGTCATATATGTGGCCGTACTTTTGTCCCCATTGACTTCAATACGCCATTTTTCAAACCATTCTTCCATTTGATTAAGTGCTTCTTGCAATCTTCTAACTATTATTTCTTGTCTTGTGTGTCTTGCTAGAATCGCTGTATCATCCGCATACAGCGCTATCTTTACTCCGTTTGGTTTGGGAATGTCATGCATATATATGTTAAATAGAGTGGGGCCTAGAACCGAACCTTGCGGAACCCCAACCCTTATTCTTCTTTCTTCTGTTATTATTCCGTCCAATTTTACTTCGAATTTCCTATTTTCTAAAAAGGATTGTATTATCCTTGTTAATTTGGGATTGATGTTCGCTTTATGCATTTTATACACTAGTCCTTTGTGCCAAACTTTGTCAAAAGCTTTGGCAACATCTAAACAGACCAACCCCGTGGACTGTTTATCTTTAAATCCTTGTGCGACTTCTTCGACCAACCTCAACGCCTGTTGTGTGGTGCTGTGTTCCGGCTTAAATCCAAATTGTTCTTCCGGTATTACCTCTAATCTTTCTAATTCTTCTTGCAATCTTGAGCAGATTATTTTTTCTGCCACTTTACCTATGGCCGGGAGAAGACTTATCGGTCTTTGATTTTGTGGATACGTGGGGTCTTTTCCCGGCTTTGGAATCGTCACCAACTGTGCGAATTTCCATATGCTGGGAAAATGTTCCATTTCTATTATCGTGTTGATAATTTTCCTGATTTTTTCAATCTCCGCTTCCGGGAGATTTTTGATGGCCCGATTTGAGATTTGATCTCTTCCTGGTGCTTTTTTTCTTCGCCATACTGGTTCTCCTTCCTCATTTGCTTCTGCTTTTTGTCTCAGGAGTCTGTTTACTTGTGTTATTTGTTCGTCATTGTAATTTCTGTAGCTAGGCTGGCATTGCCCCTCCAAGTGGTTAGCCAGAGTTTCTGCCTTTTCTTCCGGAGTATACACAGTTCCTCTTGGGGTGTGTATACAGGGAGTTTGTGTTCTATCCCTTTTTAGGATTTTATGTAGTTGCCAGAGAGAATTATGTTGCACTGTTACTTCTTCCAGTTTTCTGTCCCATTCTGCATTTCTCTGCTGCTCTAAGGCCTGCCTCAATGCAGTCTGTGCTCTGTTTATATTCCTTTTATCTCGAGGATCAAGTGTCCTGTGATATTTCTTCTTTAGCTTGTTTTTCTCTCTTGCTAGTTCTTTTATATAGCGATTATTTTTTCTATAATCCCGTCTTTCCTCATACGTCGCCACACTGACGGCATTGAGAATATTTTCTTGTATCTTTCTGACGCTACTTTCTAATTCGTTGACATTTGAAATCTCCTCCATTAATGTCGGATTTTCTTCCAGATGCCTTTTGTATCTTTGCCAGTTAGTTCTTTTAACTAACTGTTGTTCTTCCAATAAGCCTATTTGAATATATATCGGGTTATGATCTGAACTTAGTTCAGATTTCGTATATATCTCCATATTTCTAGTTATATTCTTAAAGATTCCTATATCCAGTATGTCAGGACGTCCTATATGGCCATAATGTGTTGGTTCTCTGGGAGCCAAAACACCTACGTTATTTTCAGTGATGCATCTTTCCAGCGCTGTGCCTTTGGCATTCCTCACCCTGCGGATGTTTCGCGTTAAAATCTCCTGCAATTAACGTTTCTTCGTTTGCGATGAATATTTTTTCAAAATCTTCTTCGAGAACTGCTTTGTTCGGTGGAATGTTTCCCGATGCTATTCTAATTTCTTTATTATCTTTCATTCCAATTGTCACCATATTATACTCTAAGTGACTTGTTTCCGGCTGATCTGGAGTCTGGAGTATAGTGATCTAGATCTAGTGATCTGGAGTATAGTGATCTAGGTTTATTTTAACTAGAATTGCTGTTCTTCCTCCTCTTATATTTCTATCTGCTCTGTAGATTGCATAATTTGGTATTTTCATCTTGTCGCTTCCATTTAATTTAGTTTTGCTTAATAGAAACACGTCTACATTGTGCTCTATTAAAAATTCCTTTAGTTCTAGTATATTATTCGTAATCCCGTCGCTGTTCCAGGCTACCACTTTCAGGCAGCTGGGTTTCCTTTTTTACTGAGAGCTATTTATTTTTTAACCGACTAAATTCAACAGTTTTTGCACCCTCTCCATGAAGTCTTTCACTTCACTTGGTGTCGCTCCTGCACTGTTGAATTGCATTATCACCTCGCATAAGATAATGCTCATTTCGGCTTTCTTTCCGGCGCTTTTTTTGGTTTTCTTCGTCTTCTTTTTCTTCGGTTCCTCTTTTTTGACCTTCTTTGTCAGTTTTAGAGGTCCTTTTAGCTTGCTGGCGTAACTTTTGTCTTCCGTAACCTGCTGTTTAAGTGGTCTTTTTGTTACGCTTGCGTAGCTTGTTTCGTTGTTTGTCTTCTTTTGAACAGTAATCCTACTGTTCTTGATTTTTGGTGCTGCGGGACAACCGCGATAGCTCGCTGGGTGAGCTCCATCGCAGTTGGCGCATTTCGCTGGCTACGACTTGGGTTGATCACAGCTGCGTGAATCATGCCTCTTTCCTCAGATGAAATTTTTTTTTTTTTAGTTAAATCCACTCGCAAAGGTAATACCATTATGCCTTCAAAGCACTACGAGTAGGATGAACAAACAAGGATAGATAGCGATGCACCGCCTTCTTAAACAAGGATAGGTTGTAATTTTTGGGGAAAATTCCTTTCTGGAAAATAAAACCCGTTTTTTTTTTAGAAATTACAATTTTAATCTTGTAATTTCGATTTGTTTTCCAAAATTTTCTAAATTATGTAGAAAATAAATTTACAATATGAATAAAAATTTTAAAAAATTTCAAATTGAATCAGTCTAAAATTGACACAAAAGCTGCGTATTTTTTGGAGCAGCACCCCCACTCATTTTAGCCAAGAGCGGCCACTGTCCGTACATATAAGATTATCGCTCAACGTCTAAAGCGCCTATTTGCCGTATGACTCATTTACGCGGTCGCTTCCCATTATCCAATGTTTCTAGAGAGTCCTTACACTACACAATCACTAATACGAATTTTATAACTAAATTTGGTTACAATATGTTTATTGAAAGAGTCTTATTTTGACCCCAAAAATTTGTGCATCGATTTTTGAATCACCCTACATTTTACTGGTTTCAAAAATAGAGCGATTAGTTAGTTCCGGATTAGTGGATAATTTTATAAAATATCTTGAGTTTGGTTATTCTCACACTTTTGAATGTATATATCATTTAAAAAATTTGCCCTTATCCTTTTCAGAGCCTCGTAACCGTTGACGAAATGACTAGCACTAAAAAAATCGGCTCGTTGCAGCAGACCACATCTATGGGCAAACGCAAGCTCAGCTTTAAGTTGCAGGATGAACGCAAAGCAAAACAAAAACCCGCCGCGAAGGAAATAACGAGACATGATCGGTGTTATTCCCTGTTGCATCCACCCCATCAGATGAAAGAGGCTTGGAGGAAACGCCGAGAGTGCGACAGCTACAAACAATTGGCCACCATTCAGCACTCTTCGCGCGTTGAAGATCCAAAAAATGCTACCATCATATATATCAAACGAGACGCGCGAGATCCGAAGTGGGATGTTAGTTTCAACAGGCGATCCTTTGGAGGCGAATTTCGAAAATTTCGGAAGAAAAACAACTGTCAAACGCAGTGTTCTAGAGGGGATGTGGCGAAAAAATTGGAAAGTTGCGTAGGAACTGAAGATGATGACTTTATAGCCTTGGAGCAAGTCGATGTGGTGAGGTCTGAGATAATCTGCAACAGAAGCACTGACCATAGTACCTCTATGATTAAATGGTCACAAGTAAGCACTTGTAATATTTCTAGCGAAGATCTCACAAGTAAATCAACTCCGGTATTTACACCGAGATAACTTTTAATTTTAAGCAATTTTGGAATTGAATTTCCATTTGTTATTGGTGGTTAGACAAGTTTGCAAAGTTGTAATTGTCAAGGTTTTATTTTAATTTTAATTATTGTATAAGTGTACACAAAGTTATAAATATATTGTTATATAATTTCTAAAGTTTTGCCTGTTTAAGATATTTAAGTTTTTTTCAAAATTTTCATAAATCAATTGTGTAAGATTCTGTATGTGCAGTTATTAAATTTACAATAGTTAGAACTCTAATAACCATTTTAGGAAACGCATACTACAAAAAGTCCTTCCTCTGGTAAACAGAAATATTTTTCTCAAGAAAATATTGTGGTAAGTTTGATTTACATATTACATTATTTAAAAAAAAACTCTGTTACATGAAGGCTTTGGGTCTTATAACCTGACAAACTAATTCGCTATAATTAATGAAGTTTTAAGTTTATAATACAATTTTTAAAAGTATGACAACTATTATTTTGTATGCTAAAATTTGAAATGGTTTGTGATATTAAGTTTCGATGTTAGAAACTTATTAAATTTACTAGCTGATACCTGCGCCTTATCCACGTGCAGGGCCATTTCTAGAGTTTTGAACGCCCCGGGTAAAACAAAATTTGGCCCCTTTTCATACAAGAATATACAAATTTACTGCAAATTAAATAAATAGTAAAAAAGGCAAAAATCAAAATTACACAAGTAAGTACTGTGTAAAAAATTATTTATTTAGAAAATAATACAATAGTTGTTTACTTACAAGTGATGCAACCAGTGGCGTGTCGTGACTTTAAAGAATGGGGAAGCTGATCGGAAACCCTCTTAAAAGATTAACTACAATTTTGCTTTCAACATTGTGAGTGCATCAGCATTCAAAAAGTAATATTTCTTTTTGTCGTGTTTAGATTAGTCTAACTATCGATCTAAATTCAGAATTTCAAAACAAAATTTAAATTTCGAGAAAATGGTCGAAATGTTGAAAAAAATTTAAATCTAAATCCAGATATTTGTCCAAATTTATTTGAAAGAAATCCGGATTTTCCAATATGAAGTTAAACTTTGAATATAATTTCGTTAATGTTCAGTTTAGTTTTTGGACTATTTTACTTTTCAAATATTTCTCTTTAAATTTGTAACTTTACCCTCAAGTTCTAATGAAAATTCTAAGAAAAATCCAAAGATTAAACTCAAAATTTATGTTAATGAGTTACAAAAACCATTTTAATCACAAAATGACAATAGGGCTAGAGTGTATTTTTTTCTTGAGATTTTCTTTGAAAGTTCAACATTTAAACGAAATAGGTTTCGAGAAAATGAATATTTCCAAAGACGTTCAAATTATCAAAATGTTGAAATTTTCAAAAAAGTCGAAAATTTGCAATAAGTTCAAATTTTCAAATAATTTAAAATTTGAAAATAAGTCCAAATTTTTAAAAGTAAAATTTTTTAAAATAATTTAAAATTTACAGAAAAGAAATTTTGAAAAGACGTCGAAACTTTTAAATCACAATGCTGAAAAGTCCAACTTTTAAAAAGTGTCAATTTTTTAAAAAAGTAGAAAAAATATAAATGTAGAAATTTTGAGAAAAAGTTGAAATTTCGAAAATTTCGAATTTTTCAAAAAAGATTTAAATTTTCAAAACAGTCGAAATTTTTAAATTAATATTTCAAAAAAGTTGAAATTTCCATCAAAAGTTGAAATCTCGAAAAAATTAGCTTTAAAAAAAAAATCAAAATTCTGAGAAGAAGTACTAAATTGTATAAAAAAACAATTTTTTAAAAGAATTTACAATTTCCAGAAAAGAAATTTTAAAAATATGTCGAAACTTTTAAATCACAATGCTGAAAAGTCCAACTTTTAAAAAAAGTGTCAATTTTTTAAAAAAGAAAAAATATAAAAGTAGAAATTTTGAGAAAAAGTTGAAATTTCGAAAATTTTGAATTTTTCAAAAAAGATTTAAATTTTCAAAACAGTCGAAATTTTTATATTAATATTTCAAAAAAGTCGAAATTTTCATCAAAAGTTGAAATCTCGAAAAAATGACCTTTTAAAAAAAAATCAAAATTCTGAGAAGTACTAAATTGTATAAAAAAACAATTTTTTTTAAAAAGTCGAAATTTTCGCCATACTTAAAAATCTCGAAAAACACTCAGGCTTTTTAGAACAATCAAAAGCTTAAAAAAAATCGAAATTTTAAATCAGAAAAGAAAGTCAAAATTAAAAAAAAAGAAAGTTTTTAAAGGATTATATGTTGAGATGTCTACATTGTTAAAAACGTCGAAATTTTCAATAATAAATAGTCATTTAAAAAAGTCGAATTTTTAAAAAAAATATTTTAGTTTTCAAGAAAAGTGAAACTTTAAAAAAAATAAAAATTACATAGAAATCGAAATTTGGAGAAAAATTTAAAATTTGGAGAAAAAAATTGAAATTTTTAGAATAAGTCGAATTTTGACAACAAATTTTTCGAAAAAGGCCCAATTTTCAAGCAAATTCAAAATATTTAAATAAATATTTTCAAATATAACTGAAAATTCCAGAAAAAGTTAAATTTTGAATAAATTTTGACATTTTCAAGTAATGGTCAAAACGTTACGAAGAAAACCAGATTTTAGAAAAAATCAAATTTCCAAAAAGTCGAAATTTTTGACATAATTAAAAATTTTGAACAAAAGTGTAAATTTTTTAAGAAAAGTCAAAATTTTGTAAACAATTGAAATTTTCGCACACTTTTTTGTCAGAATTTTAAAAAGAAACCGAACTTTTGGATAGTTTCAATTTTTTGGTCTTAATTTTCAAAAATGTTGAGATTTTCTGCAAAAAGTATTGAAAAGAATTATTTTTGTATATTTTTAAGAAAAAGTTGATATTTTGAAAAATCTTGAATTTTTCAAATAAATAGTTTAAATTTTCAACAAACAAAAGGGTCTTTCAGAGTTTTATTTTACAATAAATCGAATCTGGAGAAAAAATCAAAAATTAATAAACGTCAATATTTTTAAAAAATACAAGTTTTCAGTCAGAAATTCAAGAAAAGGCCCAACTTTTGAAAAAGGTGTCAATTATGTTATCTGAATTTGCAAAAAAGTCGAAATTTTTTAAAAAATTCAAAATATTCTGAATTTTCAAAAAAACAGGATTTTTCAAAAAAAGCCCAAATTTCCTGCAGATGTCGAGTTTTTTTTTTTAAAAGCGAAATTTTCAAAAAATGTCGACAAAGCAGAAATTTGAGAAGTTTTTCAACAAAAGGTAGAAAAACATTCATCAAATCACAATTTTGAAAAGTATAACTTTTTTTAAACCTTTCTAAAATTTCTTTTTAGATCGAAATTTTCAGTAGAGTAAATTGGAACTTCGAGAAGAGATCAAAAATTTTGACAAGGTTAAGATTTTCAAAAACGTTAAAATTTCGAGAACAAATTTTGAAATTTTAAGGAAAAGTTAGAAATTTGAAGAAGGGAACTTTTGAAAAATAGTGATCGTAACTGTTGTATAAAAAAGATATTTTAAAATAAAATATATAAGGACATTTTCATTTTTCAAGGGAAGCTGTGTTTCCCTAGCTTCCATAAAGAACACGCCACTGGATGCAACATGGAATAGCATAACGAGCGCATTTGACGTTCGAGCAATGAAGGAACGAGAACTTTGAAAAGTAAGTTATACTATTCCTGTTGCAGAATTTTGATTTTTTTTTTGATGGAACGGACTGGTCCTTGGTTATCTTCAAAAATTGAAACACAGAACTTGTCCCCTGAAACCAAGAAAAATTAAAAAACACAACAAGGTTGCTCTAACGCGTTTCGACAGCCAAGCTGTCATCTTCAGAGAGAAACAGTTTCTCTCTGAAGATGACAGTTTCTCTCTGAAGATGACAGCTTGGCTGTCGAAACGCGTTAGAGCAACCTTGTTGTGTTTTTTAATTTTTCTTGGTTTCAGGGGACAAGTTCTGTGTTTCAATTCCTGTTGCAGAAGATTTTTTGTAATGCTATTTGTCAAAAATTCAATAACATAGTTAATGAAATTAATTTTTTTGGAAATCACACTAGTGAAATTTTATCATACTAATTAAGTTGGTACAATTGGATACGCCACGCTTCGAAACAACATCCACAATAAAATAAACTTTACTAAATATCTTAATAATTTTATGGCTTATTAAAAAAATCGATGCCTCATGAAAAATGATGAATTTTGATTTATAAAATTTAAAAAAATAATGAATGTAAAAAAAAAATTTTATTTTCTTATCGGCGCCCCTCAAAATTTGGCGCCCTGGACAGTGGCCCGGCTTGCCTGCCCCTTTATCCGGCGCTGTTTACGTGAAAGAAGAGTAAGGATTTTTGGGCCACTTTTTCCAAAATTCCCAACTTTTTGGAAAATTCCGACTTTTTTGAAGAATTTAATTTTTATTGAAAATTTCGACTTATTTCAAAAATTTCGACATTTTAACCTACTCACTTTTATCACAATGTCGATCTTTTTTTGTTCGACTTCCAAAATTCCAACTTTATTCGAAATTTTTACGTTTTGAAAATTCCAACTTCTCCAAATTTTTCAAAATTTTGGCTTATTTGGATCTATTTTTATTTTTTCTTTTTTAACGTTTTACTTTTTTTTATAAATTTTGTCCTCGTTAAAAATTTTATTTTTGAAAAATTTCACCTTTTTTGAAAATTTTCTTTTCAATATTTCAAATCTTTTTATTAAATTTATCTCGAAGTTTTGAAGTTTTCGATATTCTCCAATTATTTGACCTTATTTTTGAAAATGTTGACCTTTTTTGAAGTTTGATTTTTTCGAAACATTTCGATTCTTTTTGAGAATTGATTTTTTTTGAAAGTTTCCACTTTTGAAAACATCAACTCTCTTGAATGTTTCATTCTTTTCTTCCTTGACTTGTGTTAAAATTTTGAATTTTTTTCAAACTGCAAATTATGCTTTTGAAAAGTCTGCCCTCGATTTTTATTAAAAATTACTAAACATGTTTTTATATGTATTTTGAAAACTTTCAAATTTTTCTATTTTTTTTTAATGTCCACTTTTTTCAGATGATAAATTATTTTAATAATTACATAACATTCACAGTTTCGCCATTCTTTAGGATTTTGATTCATTTTCTGAATTTTTTGAAAATTTTTAAGCAAAATGTTGATCTTTTCTCAAAAGTGTGATTTTTTTTTCACAATTTTGAGAAAAGATCAAAATTGTGATTTTTTTCACAATTTTGGTTTTTTCTATAAATTTAATTGAGTGACTTTTGAAAACTTCTACCCTTTTTCTGAAAATTAGCACCTTTGTCCAACTTTTGACAATTTCTTGAAGTTTTGACCTTTTTTGAAAATGGTGACTTTTTTTCAAAAAATTCTACTTTATCTCGAAGTTAACATTATTTGGTAAATTGAACTTTTATTTGAAAAATTCTATTTTACTTTTAATTTATATTTTTTGGAAAAATTTGATTTTTCTGAAAATTTGGACATTCTTAAAATATTTGAACTCTTTTTAGACTTTTCACTTATTTTGAAAATTTTGACCTTTTATCATTAAAATTTTGACTTTATCTCGAACTTTTTTCAGAATTAGATTTTTTTTTGAAAAATTTTCTCTTTTTTTAAAAATTCGACTTTTTGTAAAAATTTTGACACAAAGCTTTTTTCTCAAAATTTTGGATTTTATGAATATGATTGATATTTTTTTGAAATCCTCTACCTTTTTTCGAGATATTAATTTTTTTGTTGAAAATTTCACATTTGTCCAACTTTTAACAAGTTTTGACTTTTTTGAAAATTGCGACATTTTAAAAGAAATCGACTCTTTCTCGATCTTTTTTAATTTTCACCATTTTGAAAAATTGGATTTTCTTCGAAATTTCAACATTTTAAAAATTTTCGAACTTTTTTCAAAATTTTCACTTTCATCATCAAAATTTCGACTTTCTCCCGAAGTTATCTACTAACTTTTTTCAGAGTTTAATTCGTTTTTGAAAATTCCTTTCTTTTTTAAAATTTTGACATTTTGTAAAAATTGTGGTTTTTTTTATGAATTTGATTATCTTCAGTATTGTTATTTTTGAAAGCTTCTACCTTTTTTCAAAATATTATTTTTTTTTAAAAATTGTCACCTTTGTTAGAACTTTTTACTATTTCTTGAAGTCTTGACTTTTTTTTGATTTCGACTTTTATTTTTGACTTTTCTATTTGGAAAATTCTACCTTTTTTCGAAAATTTTTACTTTCTTTGAAAAAGTGACTTTTTTGCAAAAATGCGACTTTGAAATTCCCGATTTTTTTTAGAATTTTTTAAATTTTTGAACGTTTCTACTTTTTTTGTGGAACAGATTGGTCCCTGGTTATCTTCAAAAATTGAAATACAAAACTTGTCCCCTGAAACCAAGAAAGATTAAAAAACCCAACAAAGATTGCTCTAACGCGTTTCGACAGCCAAGCTATCATCAGTATCTTTCTAAAGATGACAGTTTGGCTGTGGAAACGCGTTAGAGCAAACTTTGTTGTGTTTGTTAATTTTTATTGGTTTCAGGGGACAAGTTTTGTATTTCAATGTCTACTTTTTAATATCAAAGTTTGGACTTCATTCGAAGTTGTGGCTTTTTTCAAAACTTGGTTTTTTTTTGAAATTTTTATCATTTTTTAAAATTTCGGTTCACTGACAAATTGGCTTTTTTTAAAATTGATCGCTTTTTGAAATTTTTATCATTTTTTAAAAGTTCGAATCACTGGCAAATTGGATAAATTTGTGTAGAGAGCCTTTGATCAACGATATCAGCATTTTTCAAAAAAAAGTCCAATTTTGTAAAAAAAGTCTGGATCCAGAGAAAAAGCCGAAATTCGTAAAATAAGTCATCATTCAAAAAAAAAAGAGTGAAAACTTCGGGAAAAGATCGATAATTTAAGAAATGATAAAAATTTTCAGTAAAAGTAAAAATTATGAAAAAGGTAGAAATTTTCAAGGTGGATATTATGAAAAAAAAAAATGAAAATAGTTGAAATTTATAAGTAAAAAAATCGCACAAAAGGATATTTTGAAACAAAAATTGAAATTTTCATAAATGTAGAAATTTTAACAAAAAGATGTTTTAAAAAAAATCGGAATTTTGAAAGATTCAAAATATAAAAAAAGTTAAAATTTCCACCAAAAGTAAATATTTTAATACGGTTGAAAGATTAAAAAAATTAGAATTGTTGAAGTCAAAATCTTAAAAAAAAAGTAAAAACTGACAGAGCATGTTCTTGAAAAAAACTAAAATGGAAATTACCAAAAAAGAATGAAATTTTCGAAGTGAGATTTTCAATAAAAGTCAAATTCTGAAGAAAGTAAAAATTCTGAAGAAATCAAACTTTTAAAAAGGTAAAAATGTTCAAAAAAATTGACATCTTTATTTAAAAAGTTGTCTTTTTGGAAGAAGAAAGTTGAATTTTGCAAAAAGTTTAAAATTTTCAAATGGTGTAAAAATTAAAAATAAAGATGGACATTATTTTTCAAAACAGCGATGATCTTCTGAAAAGGCAGGAGAATTTTTTTTTAAAAAAAGGTAAAACTTTGAAAAGGTCACAGATTTGAAAAAGTTGAAATTGTCAGAAAAAGTAGAATTTTTTAAAAAATCAAGAAAAGTGAAAACAGAAAAACTCAACAATTTAAAAAATGTCGACCTTATCAAAGACGATATTTTGAAACAAATATTAAAATTTTCCGAATATTAATTTACAAAAAAAAAAAACGAAAATTTTGAAAAAAAAGAAATTCCGAATAAAAATCGACATTTTTTAAAAAAGTCAAAATTTTGAAAAAAGTGAAAGCAATTTGGAGTAAAAGTTTAAAAAAATTACATCAAGTAAAAAATTAGAGCAAGAAAAATTAAAATTTACAAAAAAAGAAAATTTCGAGAAAAATTAAAAATTTTGAGAGTTCAAGTTTTCAAAAATCAAAATCGAAATTTTGAATGGGTCAAAATTGTTAACGTAAGTCAAAAATTTGAGAAAATGTCGACATTTTAAAAAACTAGAAATTTTGAAAAAACTGGAAATTCGAAAAATGAAAATGAAAAAATGACATTTTTAAAAAATGTCGAATTTAGAAAAAAGTTGACAAAAGTCGACATTTTGAGAAGAAATTGAAATCTTGAAAAAACCCCAAATTTTGAAAAATCAAAAAATTTTAAAAAAGTGGAAATTTTCAATTAAGGAACATTTTTTAAAAAAGCAGTACCTGATTTAAAAAAAGGGTTCCAATTTTTAGGAAAATGGATATATTCTTAAAAAGTCGAAGTTTTTAATAAAAGTCAAAACTTCGAAAAAAGTCAATATTTATGAAAGTACAATTCATCAAAATAGTGGAATTTTTGGAAAAAATTCAAAACCTTTAATTAAGGTGGAAAACTAAAAAAGCGAATTTGTTTTAAAAAACTAAAAGTTTCAAAAATCGCCATTTTTAAAAACTTAAAATTTCTAAAAATTCTTACTTTTGAAGAGTTAAAATTTTTAAAAAGTCAATATTTTCGAAGAAGAAAGTAGAATTTTGCAAAAAATTTCAACATTTTTAATTGGGTGAAAATTGAAAATAAAGAACGACATTTTTTTCAAGACAATGATTATTTTCTGAAAGAGCAGAATTTTTCAAAAAAAATTAAAACATCGAAAAGGTCAGAGATTTGAAAGAGGTGAAATTTTCCAAAAATTCAACGATTTTAAAAACATTGAAGGTCTAAAAAGCAACATACTTCAAAGAAAGTCGAAATTTGCAACAAGTTAAAAGCTGCGAAAAAAAAATCAGAATTTTAAAATAGTTGATATTTTAAAATTATAAAAAATTGAAATACAAATCTTGTCTCCTGAAACCAAGAAAGAATTGAAAACACCACAAAGGTTGCTCTAACGCGTTTCGATAGCCAAGCTATCATCTTCAGAGAGATACTAACGGCTAATCCTAAAATTAACCCTTATGTACTAAGAATATTCACTTCGTGCATGATAGACCCCATCCGAATACGTCGTAGTGTCACAATTCCTTATCTATCAACATTAACCATTTTTAACAGAGATGAATGGCTCAAAGGCCCATTGCAACCATTCATAAGGTGGTCTTCAGCTTTATGGATGGTTAAGCTTTCACATGCAACGTGTTAGAGCAACCTTTTTTGTGTTTTTTAATCTTTCTTGGTTTCAGGGGACAAGATTTGTATTTCACTTTTTGCAGATGACCAAAGACCACTCCGTTCCACCAAAATTAAAGTCAAAATTGAAAGAAAAATTCTAAATTTCCAAAAAAAGGGAAGTTTTAAAATGTCAAAATTTTCAAAAAATTCGCTTTCTTTAAAAAAAGTAGACATTAGGAAAAAAACAAATTTTTGAAGTCAGATCCTTTAAAAAGAGTAGAAATTTTCAAGAAGAATCAAATGTTTTAAAGAAACCGAAATTCTCAGAAAACATTAAAATATTTTAGTGGTTGAACTTTTCAAAAAATAGTCATCTCTTTGAGAAAACTTCGAAATTTCGAAAAAGTCAAATTTTTCAAATGAAAAGATCAAATTATAAAGCCAACATTTTCAAAATGTTGAAAATTTAAAAATATTTAATTGTAAAACACCATCAAAGATTATCAAAGAATCTCTTTTTAAGTTTAAATTTTCAATGAAGTTGCATTTTTGATTTGTTATAATTTTCAACAATGAAAATTCGCAATGTCCAAAAAAGTCGAAGTCTCGAGAAAAAGTTGAAATTTGGAAAAAGTCAGAGTTGTCGATATTTTTAAAAAAGTTCCAAATTTTCACACTTCAAATCCTTTCCTCAAATCGTCAAGGTAATAATTAAGAATTGCATATAAATATGCATTTCATATTGGTAGAATTTCGACCAGAAGCGACGTTAGTCTATATTAATAAAATTACAGTGTCTCTCTGTCTGTCGGCCGATCTTTTGTCCGGGCTAATCTCAGAAATTGTTAAATTGACTGTAATGAAACTTTTACTAAAATATGAAGTATTTTTAGGGGTACCTTTAAGGTTATTTCTATTTCAGTAAAATTTTTAAGAACCCAACTGTGCTGACAATTTTATTTGAGGTAATAACGCAGAATATGCAAAAGAAACCAATCCCCAATGTTTAAAATTGTAGCGAAAATTAGAATTAGAATCTATTATTCTGTTTAAATCAAATTCGAAATTTTATTTTGAAATATGATTTTATTGGACCTTGCGCAGGCTAAATGGCGGGGGTGAGCTAGTTTAATAATTTAATTTAGCATATATTCACTTATGCAAGTAGAATACAACCTAGACTGCAAATTAATGCAGCCCTTTAGGAGTGTAAGTGAATAATGGGTAACTGAACTACCAATAAAGGGCTGCATGAATTTGCAGTCTAGGTTGTATTCTACTAACCTTTCTCTATGGTATTCTACTTGCATACGATATTGTTGGCGATGGCCGTAGTTTCGCTATGGACCAATAGGTGGCGGTAGTAGTGAGAGTCACACGCTTTACTTCTGTTGATTCTTTAGTACTTGTGGGAACATTTGTTAGCGTTCGAGTTGGATATACCAAATTGGCGAGATCTAGCAAGATCGAAACCGGTCTTTGGTTTCTAAACTTCAAATCTAATAAGTGTTTAAACCTATTGGTCTGTGCATTAGAATCCTTGCCTTCTGGGAACTTTCCTAAAGAGCAACCCCTTTGCTAGGTGGCAGTGTTTCAACTGTTGGTAGTTCAGAAACCTATGAGTCACTATACACGCTTGGAGGGCTGCATGAATTTCTATAATATTCACTTGTTTATTTTTAAGGAATGCACTGGCAAGAAAAAGGATAAATTGTATGATCCGAATTACGTAAAAACCCTTGAAAACGAAGTTGTCATGCTCAAGTCCTACGTTGAAATCAAAGATAAAGCATTAACTGAACAGATGGCTCTAATTCAGACGTTGATATTTCAGTTGCATGCAATCGATCAGTGCTTAGCGAGATTTGAGCTAACAGCTAAAGACACGGTAAGTTTAATTCTAATCTGAAGGTAGAGTTACATTCGAATTAAAATTAAATTTGATTTCATAGTATGAAGACTTTGAAAGGATAATCCAACAACAAGAAATTGCCAACTCAACATTGATTTCCTCAGATCACCATCACAGGAAGAAACTTATGGACAAAAAACCTGATGGAAACACTTGACGTTCTTCAAATTTTGAACTTGTGTTTTGTCTATTTATAAAGTATATTGTCTCTACTGTTTTCTATATTAATTTTTATATTGTAGATTTAGGGACGTATTAAAAACGTGGTTGTAACTGTTATTTCTGGAATATTTAATCGTTGATGAATTTAGGAAAACGGTACAAAGCATGGAGCCTTTTCAGTCGAGATAAGTCAAGTTGAACACCGAAATTGTATTAGTTTGTTTTTTATTTTAGATAACTACAACAACAACAACATATCCTGTGACCACAACAACAACAGATCCTGCGACCACAACAAAAAGTAGCACCACGAAAGCAACAAAGAGTAGTACAACCAAAAGTAATACGACCAAGAGTAGTACGACTAAGAGTAGTACGACCAAGAGCAGTACGATTAAGAGTAGTGTAACATTTGATACGTTGGTAAGTTTTCAATTATATTTAATAGTTCGCCTTTATTAATATGAATTATTAATTTTAGCCAGACGATACTGAAGTATTAAAAGATATGATAGTTGAACTGAACAGGGAACTGCAAGCCAAGTTAGATGATTTGGTTAAATTAAATGAGGAGGTAATATTAAAAAATTAGAAAAATGAATATATTTTTGTATTAATGTATTAACTTTTCAGAATCGAAATCTAAATGAAACAATTAATAAACTCAAGTCTGGCGTAAGTATAGATAATAGAATTTTAAAAATTATAATTATTCTGAACGAAATTAAAAAGAAAAACTGAAATAATATAAACTTCACAAAAGTACGAGGGTAAATCAAATATAAACCGGAATTTGTTTTTAAAAATTTATTGGTACTAGACAGATATATGAAAGTTATTAACTATGTTTCTACATAATCTCCTGATTTTGTTATGCATTTTTGCCAACGAATTGGGAGTTTTTTAATGCCACCATAATTAAAAGAAGGAAGGAGTGTTTGCAGCAAATTGCGCACAAATGTCTCAACAGCAGCATCATCATGGAATCGCTCACTTCCTAGAGCTTCTTTCAGTGGTCCAAACATATGATAAACACATGGTGATATCTCGGGGCTATAAGGAGGGTGTTCTAATGTTGCCCAATGCATTTCCTCTAATTTTTGACTTATCAGATTGGCTAAGTGGGGGTGGGCATTGTTGTGAAGCAAAATCACATTTCTGACCGAAAATTCGTGCCTCTTTCGCCGATATGCACGTTTTGCTTCACCAAATAGTGAGCTACAATTTTACCAATAGTTAAACGGCGCTCACCTTCCAAAAAGGCGTTGAACGGTATTAATCTTGTCCCCGGTCATACTGGTCCGAGGACGATGGGCATGGGGTTCATTTTCATTTTGAGCTCGTCCTCCCAAAATTTTTTGTGCCATTCATACACTTGAGTTTTCTTTAAACAATTATCCCCAAACTATGCTTCTAGTCTACGAAGAATTTCGGCGGGCTTTACACCTTCAACGTCAAGAAATTTAATAATAGTGCGCTGCGCAACTTGCAGATGAACCTCTTGCTCACTCATTGTAATTACAACTGACAATCGGCGAGAACGGAATTCGCTTGAGTGCAGGAAGTCTAGTGATATCCCCACCTAACATGTCTAAGAGTATGCGCACACTGCCAACGCGCTCGTGGCGACTTGATAAAAATTCCGGTTCATATTTGATTTACCCTCGTATTTCCGCGAAAAGTCAGCTTTTATAAATTGTTTGACATATATTCCAAAGAAATTGTTTTATGTATGCCACATTTAGTGATGTTGATATACAAATCTTGTTCCCTGAAACCAAGAAAGATTAAAAAAACACAACACTTGCTCTGAGGGTCTTAGTCTCAGGGAACAAGTTTTGTATATCAATTTTTGAAGATAACCAAGGACCAGTCCATTCCATTAAAATTTAGTTTCCAAATGCGTACTACATTACCTTATAAATAATCTTAAAAGATTCCACTAATCATCAAGTGATCAAGTTAGTTAACTGTACCAGAGGTTGGCAACTGGTGGCCCATGAGGTCAAAGGACTTTAAAAAAATTGCAGAAAACAACGTTGTATGTACAAAAAGTATAGAAAACTTTTCCAGAAAATTCACAGAAAGTGGAAATTCAAAATTAATATCGAAATTTCGAGAGAAAAATAAAAACAAAAATATGCAAAAAATATTGATATTTGGAGTTTAAAATCAGAATATCAAAAAAAAAACCTAAATTCGTAACGAAACCTAGAATTTAAACAAATTTTGGGGAACATTTCGAGTCTTATAGGCTTAAAATGAAAATTTGGAAATTTAAATCTTTAAACACTGACTGACAGACAACAAACAGATGGGTCTAGGAACATAAAATTTCACATAAGTGTTCTCATAAATACGCAGGGAGCACTAAAAGAATTTTTCAAAATTACGCCTCTAAGGTAGTAAAAATGGGCATTAAAAAACCACCTTAAATTTATGCAGTGAATAATACACGCGGTGGCATATAAAGTTGCCTATACGTGTTGAAAGCTGATATTGTTGATAAATCTGATTTCATACGAATTTATCCAAATTTTTAAGGCATATTTTGCCTTTTATGATTTTTTTCTTTTAACTTTTAAACATTAAAGTTTTAAACTAGACATTTTGACTTTAATTTGGCAGTTCCGATGTTTAAATCGAAACGCAGAGGAACATTTTTTAGACATTCTGAAGTCTCTTTTTGAATTTTCATTCACATTTTATTGACTTCTTCTTCGCCAGAGAATAACACTGCCCAAAACTTTAAAACTTTAGAATAATCTTGTTGTTATTTAGTTTTACATCGTTCGAATCTTAAGATATTTTCAAGTGTCTTTCAGTGTTGAGTTATAAACAGCGATTAAACAAGATCCAACGCAATCGCTGCTTGAGGCAATCTGTAAGAGATTGACAAGCCTCAACAGAAGGTTACTGAAAATCTAGAATCGTGGAACTAGCAACTGGCGAAGAGAAAGCAAATAGAATATAAATGAAAATAACACTACTTAGCAAAAAATATACAGAGAATATGTGTTTTTAAAATTTGGAGTTTCTAGTCAAAATTGTCTTCATAAAATCGAAAATTTGGAATTTCTTAAATTTTAAGTTTTTTATAAAAATTAAGGGTTACAACATAAAATTCTAAATTTTTCGGAGTTAAACATTTTTTCCAAAGACCGAATATTTTCTGAAGTCTCGAGAAGCAGTTCTGAGAAGCAGATGAAAATTTTGAGTTTATTTAGAGAGATTCGAGAAGAAAGATTCAGAATTCTAACAAAACAATGGGATTATTTTTAAAAATGTTCCGGATTTTGTTTTCAGAAATTTCGATGAATTAAATTTGAAGTCGGGATTTCTTTTTTAATTTCGACTTTAAAAACAAAAATGTGAGAGTAACGTCGACATTTAAGGACAAAAGTTAAAATATTAAAAAACAATTTAAAAGTTTCTTTCATTTCTTATTTCTTGAAATTTCGAGAGAAATGTCAAAACGAAAAAATCGAAATAAGTTCAAAAAAATTCTAATTTTCATTTTTGGAAAGGACACTTCGAATAGGTATTAGACTTTTTTATTCAAAATTTTGGCCTTCTTCGAATTTTTATATTTTTTATTTCCAAAAAATTTATAATCGCAAGATCGTAAAAATTATCTTTACATATCTTGACGAAAATTGAAATACAAATCTTGTCCTCTGAAACAGGAAAGATTAAAAAGCACAACAAAGGCTGCTCAGCTATCTCTGAAGATGATAGCTTGGCTATCGAAACGCGATAGAGCAACCTTTGTTGTGTTTTTTAATCTTTTTTTTTTAATCTTTCTTGACGTTTTGCAGTTGCAATTTTGCAATTAAAAATTTAGTATTATCGTGATAATGTCAGATAAAACATTGAAGAAAAACTATTGTGTAACAAAATATTCTCAAAATTTGGAGTTTAAAGTTGAACATATTTAACATTAAAATAAGTCGAAATTCCATTGATTAAGGTCAAAACAATCTTTTGAATTTCTGCAAAAGTGATTCTCGAAGTTTTAAATTAAATGTCAAAATTTGGGAGTCGAAATTTTAAGAAGAAACTTCAGACGGTGCTTCCCATTTCGACCTAAATACCGTTATTTGTAAATTAAATCCAAAATTTCGCTTTGTGTTTTTTTTTCAAAATTTCGATTTAGATTTTCTGTATTGCGACTTTTTTTGAAACTTTTCAGTTTAAACTTAAAAATACTTGTTTTTAAAACGCTAGCTTTAAACTCTGAATTTAGTTAAGTATTTGTTTTATACAATTGATTCAAAATTTTAAAAAATATCTGTTTAGAAAGTCATATCCTTCAAAAAACTTTTAAATTCTCAGGAAGTGGTAAATTTTTCAAAAAGGCGAAGTTACAAAAATTTGAAATTTTTAGAAAAAGGTTAAGATTTTCAAAAACATTTTAACAAAAGTCAACATTTTCAAAACTCAAAATTTTGAAAAAAGTCAATTTGAATAAATATACAAATTGTGAAAAAAGCTGAACTTCAAGATAAAGTTGAAATTTTGATGATAAAAGGTTTGAAAATTTGAAGAAATTAAAATTTTGAAAAATTCAGTTTTTCAAAAATGTGAAAATTTAAAAAAAATGAATTTTTCAAATAAAAGTCTAACGATGCATCTAACTAGGCATTTTATTCCTTATATTTCTCCATGACATAGCATATATTAAGTGTCTACTAACTTGAGGGAAGCTATTCGAGACTCTCAATTGTTTAAATAAGTAAATAAGGATAGTTTCTCTCAGGATAGTTGACACTTATCTCAGAGAGAAATGTACGGAATAACGAGCCTAACATCAACGCACCCTAATTTACTTTATAAAACTCAAAACTCCGAGAAAAAGTTAAAAGTTTTGAAAAACAAAGTCAAAATTTAAAAAAATTCTAAACATCGAAAAATGGTCAATATTTGAAAAAGGTGGAAATTGAAAAATAGTATAATGTAAAAAAATAAAGGTTTAAAAATAACAACATCGAAATTTTGGGAAGAGATCAAACAGTTGTTTACAAACGTTTAAAAAATTCGAATATAAATCAAAATTTTATGGAAGGGCAAAATTGTGAAAGGCTTGAAATTTACAAAATAAGTTAAAAATTGAAAAAAGTATAGAAACGTGAAAAATTCGAAATTAGAGACATTCAAAATCGTTGAAATGTTAAAAAAAAAATCAAAATGTTCAATAAAAATCAAAAATGTTTATTAATTTTACTAACATTTCTCGACCCAGTTTGGAAATATTTCAATTTTTATTGTTGACAATATTCAAAAACAGTTTTTGAAATATGAAGAATAAAAATCGAGAAGTCAGATTTTTGAAAAAATCGTTATTTTAAGAAACTCTTGGGAAAAGGCCGAAATTAAAAAAAAATTGAATTCTAAAAAATCAAACATTTCAGGCGAATCAATATTTGCAAAGGTCAGAACTTTCAAAAAATTCCAATTTGGAAACAGAATTGAAATGTTAAAAAAAATCCAATTCAAATACAATCTGATTTCCAAAAAATATTGATTGATTGATCTGTTCCATCAATTTTTTATTTAAAAATTACAAACGATTTTCAAAATTTTGTTTTTTCGAGGTTTTAACTTTTTTTATCATGACTTCAAAATTTAGACTTTTTCTCCAAATTTAGGTGTTTTGAAAATTTGAATTTTTTTAGTATTTCGTTTTGTTTTAACATTTTTTTTGCTCAAAACTTCCAATTTTTTTTAAGTTCTTTAAAATGTTGGCTCTCTTTCTTTCTGAGGTTTTTTGACTTTTCAAATTTTTGGAGACATTTTCTCGACACTTGTTTGTTTTCTCTTGGATATTGGAATTTTCGTTGTTGAAAATTATTAGTTTTCATTTTTAAGAAATGAACTTCTTTGAAAATTTCAATTTAAAAAGAGATTCTTAATAAAAAATTTGGACTTTTTTACAAATTTTGAATAATTTTTAAGTTCAGAATTTTTTGAAAATGTTGATGTCATAATTGAACTTTTGTTGGAAAATTTTAGTTTTTACTTTTTCTCAAATATAGTTCACCTTTTTAAAAAATTCCGACCATTTAAGTATTTGTACGTTTTATGAGAATTTCGGCTGTTGAAAATTCAACTTCTTTTAAAAATGCTTCTTTTGAACAATTCCACTTTTTTTAAACATTTCTATTTTTTTTAATTTCTACCTTTTTTTTGAAGGTATCGACTTACCTAAACTGAACATTTTAACTATTTCAAAATTTTCACTTTTCTTCAACATTCTCTCGAAATTTTTATTTTGTTTCAAATTTCGACCTTTGGAGCATTCTGGTGTTTTCAAAATTTCAACGTTTTTAAAATCGTCGACTCTGAAAATTTCAATCATTTCAAATTTTTGATCTTTTGAAGGTTTTGGATTTTTTGAAAAATGCCCCCGTTATTCTTAAAATTTTAATTTTTTGTCATAATTTAAACCTTTTTAAAAAATTTGCCTTTTTTAAAAGTTCCGCTATTTTGAAAAAATGTGGATCTTTATTTAATTTCCAGCTAATTTGAAAATTAACCTTTCTTAACAAATTCTAATTTTTTGATTAATCTTTTGAAAATATTTACTTTCTTTAAAACGTCATTTTCACTTTCAAAATTCGTTTATTTTTTCATTTTCCATCTTATTTGAAAGTTTTTGAATTTTACTTGCAAAATTATATTTTCTTTTAAGTTCAACTGTGGAAAATGAAAATCTTGACCTTGTTCGAATATTTGACTTTTTTTGAGTACTTTTTTAAATATTTTAATTTTTTTAAGAAAGTTCAAACTTTTTTCACAATTTCTACTGAATGCTATATTTTAGTTTTCTTCTAGAAAATGTCTCTTTTTTAGACAAATGGAAAATATAATCGAAAAAATCAAAATTTTCAAAAAAAAGCACAATTATTAAAAATTAGCTGAATCTTGAAAAATGTGGATTTTTTAAATTTAATCGAAACTCTCCAAAGAATTGAAACGTTTCAAATTTTCAAAAAAAGTAGAAATTTTAAAAAATAAGCAAATTTTTTAAAAAGGGTCCACATTTTCAAAAAAATTGTAAATTTAAAGCAAGTGAAAAGTTTTAAAATTGAAAATTTCCCTAAAAGAGTAAAGAAGTTAAAAAATTTCGATCCTCCATAACACGTTAGAATTTCCAAAAAAAGTTACAAATTAAAAAAAAACAAAGTTTTGAAAAAATGTAAACATTCTGAAAAAATCAAAACTGCGAAAAAGTTTATAATTTGAAATAATTGGAAAATTTGAAAAAGTTGCTAATTTTCAAAAAAATTCGAAATTTTAAAAAAGTAGAAATATTAAAAAATAGCGTCGCATTTCAAAAATAATTAAAAAAGTGGAAATTTCGACCGAAATCTTTAAAAAATGTATGCATTTCTAATAATAATACGAACATTTTGAAAAATGGTCAACATTTTCAAAAATAAGGTCACAAATTAAAACATCAAAATGGTCTAAAAAATTCAACACTACGATAAAGTCAAAATATTCGAAAAAATTTGAGATTTTTCAAAAAGGAATTTTCAAAAAAGTTACTCAGAAGGGATATAGGATACGGCTTCCATTTCCAAATTTTCAATTTTTTAGTTTTAGCGTTTTATAAAAATATTGAGTTTTCAAATAGTTGGATTTTTCTAGAAATTTCGATTTCATTTCAAAATTTCGACTTATTTTGAAAATTTCGATTTTTCTGAAATTTTTGACTTTAAAATTTTTTTATAAAATTTTAGATTTCTTGATAAATTGACACTAAAATTTTGATTGATAATATCGAGTTTTTTCAAAATTTCGATTCAATTTTAAATTTATTTATCTCGAAATATTTACTTTTTGAAATTTTCAATTTCTTTTATTACTGCAGCTTTTCCAAAAATTTTATTTTTAAACATTTCGAGTTTTTTTTAATTTTGGTTTTTTAAGGTGTAGATTCTGTTTAGAAAGTTGAACCTTTTGAAAATCCTGATTTTTTAAATCCGACTTTTACAAAATCTTTACATTTTGAAAATTTCGATTTTTTTTTAAATTCGACTTTTCCAAAAGTTTCTTTTTTAAAAATTTCAATTTTTTCATTCAAAAGTTCAGCGTTTTAAAGTATAGATTTTTTTTCAAACAGTTAGACTTTTTAAAAAAATCCTGACTTTTATTTCGGGCTTTTCTCAAAATGTCTACTTTTTTTAAAATTTAGATTTTATAAATTTGGAAGTTTTAAAGTTTAAATTTTTTGAAAATTTAAACTATTTAAATTTTGACTGCCAAAATTTTCTTTTTTGAAAATTTTTATTTTTTTTACAAAATTTCTTTCTTTCAAAATGTAGGTTTTCTTCAAAAAGTTGGACTATTTTGAAACTTTGCTATAATTTAAATTTTTTTCAGAATTTCGACTTTTCAGATTCAGATTTTTTCAAAAATTTTAACATTTTGGGTAAATCTTGATTTTATTTAGAACGTTTCCACTTCTTTTTAGATGTTGACAAATTTATTTAATAAATTTGACTCTTTGAAAATTTCGACATTTTAAAAGTTTGGATTTTTATAAAAATGTTGATTTTTTAAATAGTTGAAATTGCTAATTTTCAAAAAAATTCGAAATTTTTTAAAAAGGAGAAAAATTTAAAAATAGCGTCGCATTTCAAAAACAATTAAAAAAGTGGAAATTTTGACTGACATCTTTAAAAAATTTATGCATTCCTAATAATAAGACGAACATTTTAAAAAAGGTCAATATTTTCAAAAATAAGGTCACAAATTAAAAAACTTGAAATGGTCTAAAAAATTTAACACTTTAAGATAAAGGCAAAATATTCAAAAAAGATTTTTGAAAAAAGGAATTTTCAAAAAAGTTACTCAGTGGGGATATAGGACACGGCTTCCTCAAATTGTCGTATTTTTGAAACTTGAGAAATTCATTTACAAACTGCGTACCACTTAATTCTCTATTGGAAAATAAATCAATTGAACCCGTAATTAAAAGAATTTGGACAATTGAAGCAAAGAAAAGAATTGCCTTTAATTAATGTTTTGACATTAAACTTACGTTACTTTGATAATCATCTTTTTTGTTTGCATGGCCCACGTACAACATAGATCTGTGTAATATAGTAGTTCTTAGACAAGCAATACTTTTTTCGAATGCATTTTACTCGAAAATGGTGTACTCTATCAAGGTAATATACCAGTATCTTTTTTAGACAAAAAGTCTCTGCTAAAAATTTTGGGCTCAAAATATCAAGAAAATCGAAAATAACAAAATTAGAAATAATTTTATTAACCAAAAATAAATAAAAAATATGAAACTTTTAGAAGTAAGTTTTTTATGTAAATTAGGGTCCAAATGTGTACTATTTATATGTTGACAAAGAATAAAATAGTTTTCAGCAATGATTAATAATTTATTGTTTCATATGCAACTCCAATATTTCTCCGGTAAAAAGAAAAACGTTTATGTGGCTACCCTTCTTCTTTCGTCTGCGATTTTTTTCTTATTAACGTTTTATTGCACCAACATCCAAAGTTCTTCTGTTAATCATCAATTTGTTTTATTCAGACCAAAGATGCCGCTACTGCTATTGAAAGAGGCTCCGCCCAGGTCCAAACTTGCCCAGCTGGCAGTCAGTCTTACCCAAATTTGTCCATGGAGAGCCAGGCTCTTTCAAATAAGGGCAAAAGATTTGACAAAATCAAGACCACTTGTGGTAGAACAATCACTTGCGAAAAAGCATCAACAGGTTAGATTTTTTTTACGTCTACTTGATTTTATGATTTGTAACTTTTAGGAGCCAGAGCTTTTAAAATTGGATCTTGTCTGGTACAAGATGATCCCGAGAATCCTGGAGGTACGATATGCACTCCGGCTCCAACGAAAGAACAATTGGAGGAATTGAGGAGACAGATGACCAAGGGTTGTTACGTTATGACTGATCCAAATGATCCCACGCAGGTTATTTGCTTTCACGATGAAGAATCGGAAATTAGCGAGAGAGAAAGTAAGGACGATTTGGTAGCACAAATCAAAACGCTTGAGAAGAAACTGAAAACAGCAGAAGAAAAAGTTATACTGCTACTGAAGGTAATTTTTACATATGTATTATATACGATTTTCCAACTAACGTACTTAAGCTTGCTCCTCCCCCTCCCAGTGGGCCTATTTACACGTTTTTAATTATTATGATTTTCGGTTATAAATCCCTACAAAAAAGTCGAACTTTTGGTACTAAAGCAATTTCCGAAGAAAAGTAAATTAAAAATCTAAAGCCCAAGTTTAGAAAAAGAAAAGTCTCTGTCTGTAAGAAAGAAAGGCAAAAAAACAGAACAATAATTACTTTTGAGCTTTCGACTTATTTTTAAACTTTTGAATTTACATTTTCAGTTGTCTTCGTCAAAGTCAGTCGAAGATTAAACGCGAAATATCGAGAAAAAAATCGTCCAAATTTCAGTATAGAAGATTTCCAAAAAACCCAAATTTATGAAACTTCGTCAATTTTTGAGATTTGACATTTTCGGACTAAAGTGTGAAAATATTGTGACGAAATATAAATTGTAGAATTAAGTACGTAAGAAATTTTTCTAGAAAGTCTGATAAGGAAAAGCGGCCGCGATAATGCAGCAAACGGCAGATAAGCGTTCCAGAAATTTCGGCAAAGGATAAGCCTTATCTGCTGAAAATTTCTGGAACCCGAACCAGAGATCTATATAAAGGGGGTCCGGTTGGCTTTCCCTCGATCAGTCAGTTAGTCAGTCAGTGAGTTAGAAGTTAGAACTCAATAAGTGAGTTAATAATTCAGTTGTGGTGTTCCAAGTTTAGTTTAGAAATAAAGTGAGTATTATTCAGCAAGTGTTAGTAATCATTTCGAACTGATAAGCCCGCAACATCTGGTGTCAGAAGCGTGATTATTATTCTGCTTTATTACTCGGGGAAATTTACCACCGAGATTGACTTTACTTCGGACGTTTTAAACTGTTAAATAGTTTATACGGGGCGCGTTAAGAAAAATCTTGAACATTCTAAAACACTTTATGGAAACAAAAATCGGTCAAAATGGAACAGCAATTGCAAGCCTTATTAGCAATGTTTAAAGATCAAGCAGAACAAAGACGACAAGAAAAAGAATAGGAGAAAGAACGAAGAGGACAAGATGAAGAACGAAGACGACAAGAAAAAACAGGAGGAAGAACGAAGGCGACAAGAAAAAGAACAGGAGAAAGAACAAAGACGACAAGAAAAAGAACAGGAGGAAGAACGAAGACGACAAGACGAAGAACGAAGACGACAAGAAAAAGAACAGGAGGAAGAATGAAGACGACAAGACGAAGAACGAAGACTACAAGAAAAGAACAGAAGGAAGAACAAAGGCGGCAAGAAAAAGAAGAAGAAGAAAAGAAAAGGAATGCAGACAAACAAGAATTGAATAGTGTATTGGTAAATATAACTGAAAAAATGGGAGTAGACGTTGCAAAAATGAAAGAGGAAGTGAAAGAACAAATTACAGGAATGAGAGAAGAAATAAAAGAAGAAGTGAAAGAATAAATTACAGGAATGAGAGAAGAAATGCAAGAAGAGATTGGCGAAGTCAAAGACGAATTCAACAGCAAGCTTCTTGATTTGGAAAATACAACACAGAAGAAGATTAGCAACATCAAAAATGAGATGAAGAAGTTGCTAAGTGGACAAGTCACACAACATGAATCCGATAGTGTACCTGCTAGTTCTTCCCAAAAGGTGAAACCTCCGACCTATGATGGAAAAACCTTCTTCCAGACCTACAGAAAACAGTTCGAAGCTACTGCTAGGGCCAACTGTTGGACGGAGGAAGCAAAGGCGACCTCATTGGTGGTATTCCTGCGCGGAGATGCTATGGAATTACTCCGAACTCTATCTGATCACGAATAAACCAACTATAAAGATCTAGTTAGAGTTTTAGATCTGAGATTTGGAGACCATTATTTGCAGCAAGTTGTCCAGTCGCAGCTCCTAGTGAGAAGGCAGAAAAGTGGCGAAACGCTGCAAGAATTTGAGGCTGACGTGAGCAAACTGGCGTACATCGCCTATCCAACAGAACCAACCGACTTTCCGGAACTTCACGCAGTTATAATCTTCATAGAAGGAATAAGAGACCCGGAAGTCCAGAGAGTGATACGCTTGTCAAACGTCCGAACATTAAGGGAGGCATTGATTAGAACTTTGGAGGTTGAAGCTGCTTACAAGGTTTCGGAGCCAGGGGCGTCACAGAGAATTAGGAAGGCCGACATCGAAGACGCCGCGAATGACCCTGATCTCGCGAACATCATAAGCGCTAACACAAAGGAAATGAAGCGAATAAGCGCTAGCCTGAAGAAAATGGACGCGAGTATCCAAGAACTGGTAGAAACTCTTAAAGGCAGATCCAACAGAAGCACATGTTACAACTATGGAAAACCAGGGCACTTCAAGAAGGACTGCAGGTCAGCCCCAAGAAGTCGACAAGCCCCACAATCGGAAAACTAAAATCAGCCAGTGCGAAGGGGCACTCACTGGCTGGTGTCGAGCAACCAGCCCCCAAAACTCTTTCCATCAACTAGATAAAACGGATCATGGAAAGTTTGATAGTAGCAGCCAGCTTAGATGGAAGGAATGTACCGGCAACAGTGGACACAGGCGCCATGGTTACTTTAGCACGAAGGAACATTCTACCGTCACAGCCGAAGGTACTGCCGCAAAGAATGGTTCTCAGAACAGTTACGGGAGATACTGCGCCAATTATAGGAGAGGCAGACGTCACGATTGGTCTGAGAAAACTGCGGATTTTGAATCGGGTGTTGGTGTCAGATATCGAAGACGAGCTGACTCTGGGGATGGACGTAATCAGGCAACATGGCTTCACTTTCGACCCACAGCAAAACATTTTAAGGATTGGAAATGAAGAGATTGTCCTGACAACACCAAAGGACACTTCAAAGGAGGTAAGACTGTTTGCTTGCGAAACAGCTGCGGTGCAGGGAAGCAGCGAGGCGACGGTTATGGCTGTGATGGAAGAAGATTTGGGCTGCTGCGTTGGTTAAGTGGTACCGACTTATGACATTTCCAAGAATTTACTAGTGGCGAGATCCGTGGTTAGAACATCTCAGAAGGTACCTGTGAGAGTTGTCAACGTATTTCCAACAGCACGCTCAATCAAGAAGGGTAGTACTCTGGCAGTCTGTACCCCGGTAGCCCTAATAAGCTCCTTTGGTGACAATTGTGCGCCAGTGCAGAAAGTGAAGATTGGGCACATCAAGTTAGAAGTGGACTTAAAACACCTGTCCAAGGAAGAGGCAGTTCTGGCTAGATCATTTCTCAAGAAAAACCACGGCTCTTTTACCGATGGAGACCAAAATCTAGGAAGGACGGACGTAGTTCGATACAAAATCAACACCGGCGATGCAACACCTATTCGTCAACCTCCAAGAAGATTACCTGTAGCTAAGCAAGAGAAAGTCGCGGGAGTAGTTAAGAAGATGATGAAGGATGGAGCCATCGAGGAGTCTAATAGTCCATGGTCTTCCCCTGTAGTCTTGGTTACAAAGAAGGACGGGTCAACAAGATTCTGTGTCGACTACCGGAAATTAAACGACGTCTAGAAGGACAGCTACCCCTTGCCAAGGATTAATACCTTAACAACTTTGTCTGGGTCCACCTGGTTTGCAACTTTGGACTTAAAAAGTGGATATTGGCAAGTGAGCATAGACCCCGACGACAAAGAAAAGACGGTATTTTCATCTGAGAGTGAATTATATCAGGTCACGGTTATGCTTTTTGGATTGTGCAACGCACCGGCTACTTTCGAACGTCTAATGGAACTGGTACTTCGAGGACTTACTTGGAAAACCTGCTTGGTTTTCTTAGATGACGTCATGGTGATGGGGAAAAGCTTTAAAGAGTATCTGGAAAATCTTTAAGAAATCTTCGACAGATTAAAACAAGCAAACTTAAAACTGAATTCCAAAAAGTGCTCTTTGTTCCAAAGGAAAGTAGAATTTTTGGGCCACACTGTATCAGCCGCAGGAGTAGAACCAAACATCAGCAAGAGTCAAGTAATCCGTGATTGGCCAAGACCTAAAGATAAACATGAACTGAAGAGTTTCCGGGGTTACGCACCTATTACAGAAGATTTGTGGAAGGTTTCGCCATCATCACTGCGCCATTATACCGACTAACGGAAGGAAGAATGCCGTAGGACTCCACACTGCGATACCGCTTTCCGAAAACTAAAGTCCGCCTTGTGAACAAGCCCTAACTTGGCTTATCCTCGGCAGAATGGGAAATTCGTGCTAGACACAGACGCCAGCAGCGTCGGCGTTGGGGCTGTGCTGTCCCAAGTTCAAGGCAGTGAAGAAATAGTCATCGAATATTATAGCAAGATCCTGACGAAGCCGGATAGGAATTACTGCACTACCAGCAAGGAACTTTTTGCGATAGTGAAGGCCGTGGAACACTTCCACAAGTATTTATATGGACAAGAATTCCTCATCAGAACAGATCATTTGGCGCTTTCTTGGTTACGCCGAATGAAGAACTCAAAGGGGAAGACGGCTAGATGGTTAGAAAGGCTCCAACAGTATCACTTTAGGGTGCATTATCGACTGGGACGACACCATAACAACGCTGACGCTTTGTCCAGAAGACCTTGTGGGAATTGCAAATACTGCAGACGAATTGAGGACCATGGGGACATGGTGGATATAAGGGTCACGTCTGTCCAGCCAGAAGACGGATGGACTATTGAAGATCTTCGAGAGCTACAGAAGAGCGACGCTGATATCGGACCCATATTGGAAAGGAAAGAAGCTGGAAATAGACCGGAATGGCAAGAAGTTTCCGACAGAAGTCCAGCTCTTAAGAATTTATGGGCTTAATGGACGTTTCTCCAAATAGACGACGTAGTGCTGAAGAGGGCATGGGAAAGCCCGGATGGAAAGTACGTCAACTTGCAGTTGGTGGTGCCTCAGGAGAAGATTCCACAGGTCTTATAGGAGGTGCACAATGGGACCTCTGGTAAACATTTAGGGATGAACAAGACCCTGAAGAAGATTCGGAAACGATTTTATTGGGTTAACTGTAGGGAGGACGTCGAGTAGTGGTGTCGAAAATGTGTCACCTGCGCTGCATCCAAGGGTCCTCGAATAAGATAAGCAGTATAATGTGGGAGATCCATTTAAAAGAATTGCAATCGATGTGGCTGGACCATTCCCAGCATCAGACGATGGAAACAAGTACATCCTGGTGGCCGGCCATGGATTATTTCAGTAAATGGTCTGAAGCTTATGCCATCCCGAACCAGGAAGTTACCACAGTCGCAAGGATTCTTCTGGACAACTTCATCTGTCGATTTGGTGTTCCCTTGGAACTACACTCGGACCAAGGAACGAATTTTGAATCGGGGGCATTTCAAGAGGTGTGCCGTCTTCTTGGGATAAAGAAAACTCGATAAGCCTTATCTGCCGAAAACTTCTAGAACCCGAACCAGAGATCTATATAAAGGGGGTCCGGTTGGTTTTCCCTCGATCAGTCAGTTAGTCAGTCAGTGAGTTAGAAGTTAGAAGTGAATAAGTGAGTTAATAATTCAGTTGTGGTATTCCGAGTTTAGTTTACAAATAAAGTGGGTATTATTCAGCAAGTGCTAATAATCATTTTGAACCGATAAGCCCGCAATAATATGAAAAACTCGAAATTTGTAAGGTCGCAGTTTTAAATATTTAAACAGTGAACTGTTCGTGAACTATTTCAGGTGTCTTTCAAATTCTGTAAATTTATTTTTTATATCGTTAGTTTGGTATATTTCTTTTGGTAATATGTAGTAGCTATTACAAAGATTTTTTGGTAGTATTTATCTATCTACTATCTATTATCTAGTTATTATGTGTTTGTTTTAGAGTACGTCTGGCACGCAAACCATGGCAGATGTGAGTATCTAGGTATATAATTATCTGAGAAACTATCTCTACCTCTAACGTTCAACAGGGCTTAGAAAACCAAATAAAGGCGCTTCAAGCAGCAAAACGAGATCTCGAAATGGTTTGTATAAAGCGATAAATCATAAAACATTCTACATTATTACAATTTAAGGCCCTAAAAGAAAAAGATAAACAACTCAAAGCAATAAAAGAATCCATGACCCAAATGATGAAACCAACAACAACTAGTAAATCGGTGGGTCCGGTGTCCCGTTTGGAGCTTGAAGCTTCAGTGGAAGAACTGTCACAAATATACGCAGATATTGAAGAACGGGGCTTAAGGGTCAAGGAATTAGTCAATTCCTTTTTGGAAGTTGTCCCCGAAAATGAAGAATGCGATTGCCTTAAGAACTCTTTACTCGAGCTACAAAACTTGATGGAGGATATGTTTGTTGTGCCTAATATTCAAGCTAAGCTCAGGTGTGTTGGAAGGCCGTTGGCAAAAATTTTGCAAGGGTGCAATCCATTTACAAAAGAATTGGAAGACTTTGATAGAGTCGTCACTGAATTCATTCCGACACCTTCTGTACTTGATGCACTTAAACTGCACACGCTAATGGTATGCAAGGCGATAGGATCGATGCCTTATTACGAGAAGGCCGTAGACGATACTTACATACATGAAAGGAAGGATGAACTTAGAGAATGCTTCGACAAGTTTGCAGCTGACGTTGAGGAAGTTCACAATATCATGAGGAACCTTAGAAGTGCTGATCCCACTTTTGACTTAAAATTGAAAGCAAGACTTAAGGAATTGGAAGAGAATATGGAAGATGCTGCTATAACTAACAAAAATATGGGGTTGTCGGTAAGAATTTAGTAAACTATGTACGATATGCCGCTATTTTTTTATTTTGAACGAATTTAAGCTTTTGCTTTTTTATGCAGTTAGCTCTCTATTTGAATTCCATAAGTGTTCTAGAAGAAGCAAAATATCAAACTGAACAAGAGGTAAGGTATTTTATCAAATAGTTAATTTACAGTGTGCAACTTCTTTGTGGAATAGAATTCACAATTCTGTAAACGAAACGTTTAAACAAATTAATTAGATTTTTTGTCAGTGCAAAAGGTTGCTAGTATTAGGGATATACAGGCGAAGTAGGCAACCACATAAGACATAAGTTACCCTTTGCGAGTCAATTGAACTCGAAGAAAAAAAGGAAATCTAAATCACTTGATACTCTGACTTTGCCTTGTTATATTTTTTTCTAACAATCTTGACTTTTCTCTTAGAAATTTATTTTTTTCTGGACATTGTGCAATTTAAATGCGGAATTTTAGGAAAAGTATCATTCCAAAAAAGTCTCGAAATTAAAAAAGTAATTATTCTCAAACTTTGAACTCTTATTTCGAAATGTTGACTTTATATTTGAGTATATTTCATATTTTTCTCAATATTTTTCTCGTTTAGTGAAAACAGTTCTATTTTTTTATCTGTGAATTTTTCAAGAAAAAAATTTTGAAATTTTTAAGCCTTAATGCGAAATTCTGAAAATAATAGAAGATTATAAAAGAAATATCACACGTTTATTGTGAAGTGTTTAAAAAGTTCAAATTCAAATTTAGAATTTAGACAAGAAATCGATTTTTTTGGATGAAATTTTGGAAAAAAGTTTCGAGATAAAATCATGAATTTTCCTCTAATAACTTGAAACTTTTACTTTGCCTTAAAATTTAGACTTTTATTTAAGTTACTAGTTGATACATATCTCGTTCGACCCCATTTTATTGCCGTGGTCATTATTTTCTTTAATCTGTTAAATTTCTCCTTTTTTAAAAATTTTGAAAATTTACACTATTGAATCTACTTTTTTTAAATCTTTTTAAGATTAAGTAAATAACAAGTTATTTCCTGATTTCATGTTTAAGTATGTAACAATGTGCTGAATAAAATTATTTTCGAAAATTTTGACTAATTTAAAAATTTGGGATTCTGAAAATTTCGATTTTTATAAAAGTTTAACTTTTTATAAAATTTCTGCCTATTATAAAAATGATATATGGTTGGGTTATTCTAGAAATTTCGATTTCGTTTTAGAATTTCGACTTTTTTTTGAAAATGTCGATTTTTCGGGAAATTTCGATCTTCTTTAAAAAATCTTTTAAATTCTTTAGAACATTTTGGATTTCGTTGAAAACTTGACAATAAAATTTTTAATTGATAATATCGAGTTTTTTAAAAAGCTTTGTTTTCCCAAATTTTCGATTTTATTTCACGTTTAGATTTTTTCTCAAAATTTCGACTTTCCAAAAATAACTTTTATGAAAAATTTCATTTTTTTTAAGTTTCGGCGTTTCAAATCTCAGATTTTGAAAATTTAAACTTTTTGTGAAATTTTGATTTTTTTCCAAAATTTCAACTTTATTTTAATTTTGTCTTTTACCAAAAATTCCTTTTTTGAATTTCTTTAATTTTTTTACAGAATTTCGGCTTTTTAAGTATAGATTTTCTTCAAGAACTTTGACATTTTAATTTCGACTCTCAAAAATTTCTTTTTTTTTTAAATGTTTTTTTTAAATTTCGACTTTTCAAAGTTTAGATTTTTCTAAGAATGTAAACTTTTTGAGAAAATCATGTTTTTTTCAAAAATTTAAATTTTCTTTGAGTTGACATTCAAAAATTTCTTTTTTGACAGTTTTGATTTTTTTTTACAAAATTTCGGATTTTCAAAGTGTAGATTTTCTTCAAAGAGTTCGATTTTGTTTGAAACTCGACTTTTTTATTTTTGACTTTTCCGAAAATTTCTACGTTGGTTCAAAATCTATATTTTTTCAAAAATTCCCTTTTTTTAACATTTCAAACTTTTTAAGAAAATCTTAATTTTTTAAAATATTTTCCATTTTATTACAATGTTGACAGATTTTTTTGAAAATTTTGAAAGTTAAGATTTTTTTTTGAGAAAATTTTAATATTCTTTTTGAAAATTTCGACTTTTTTAAAATTTCCATTTTTTTTGAAACCTAGACTTTCAAAAAAATTGGCTTTTTGAAAATTTCTATTTTTTTTCAAAAATTTCGGTTTTTCAAAGTTTAGAATAAAGTTGAACATTTTTAAAAAGCTTGACTTTTTCGAGAATTTCAACATTTCTCTAAAATTTGCACGCTTTGAAAATTCTCACTTTTTTTAATGAGTTTTTGAAAAGTTGCCCTTAGTTAAAATCTCATTTTTTTTTAGTTTTCGACATTTTTCAAAATTTCTATTTTTCAATGTTTAGAGTTTTTTCGAAAATTTAGCCTTTTTTGAAAGTCTTGACATTTCTGAATATTTCAAGACTTTTCAAATTTGTCTCCACTAAAAACTCCGACTTTTTAAAAAATTTAGTGTTTTTTGAAAGTTGGGCTTTTTTAAAAAGCTCTACTTATCTAAATTTTCGACATTTTCAAAATTTTATTTTTTTTTCAAAATTTAAAATTTTTGAGAATTTTAGGTAACTTTTTAAAAACATTGATTATTCAAAATATGAGCTATTTTTTTTAAATTTTAATTATTTTACGGTCTCGACATTTGGGAAGTTTCGATTTTTTTTGGAAATTTCGGATTTTTTTAAATGTGAACTTTATCAATTTGAAAGTTTGATTTTTTGAAACCGCAAGCTTTTTTTTTAATATCGATCTATGATAACGAAGGCTTCCACGGCCAGAGTCCGCACAGGATATACTTCTTTTGGAATTGGATCGTGTCAAAGAGCTACTAAAAGTGTTCGACTTTTCGCCCACCATTGTAGGGGGCTTCTTCAGGAACAAAGAAAGAAACAATAAATGAAAAGAGAAATATAAAGGAATATGCAAAAATGAAAAGGACAATTTCAAAACATCAGAGCACTGTAACTCAGTATGTCCACCATACCAGAGGCGAAACTCTTCTGAATTGAAAATTGATTGAAAGGATAAGGAGGTTTAGACAGAAGAGAACGGTAACTCAGTATGTCCGCCATGCCAGAGGCGAAACCCTCTACGATGGTGGGCAAAACGTCGAACACTTTTAGTAGTTCTTTGACACGGTCCAATCCCGGAAGAAGTATATCCTGTATTAATATCGACCTTTTTTATTTTACCCTTTCATTTTTTATAAAGGTCAATTTTTTTTGAAAATTTTTTCTTTTCCAAAGTGTTTACATTTTTTTCAAAGCTGCGACCTTTTTGCAACTTTTAACTTTTTAAAAAATTTTTCAAAATTTTAATTTTTCTATATATTGAATTCTAGACTATTTTTAAAATTTTTTTAAAAGTGTCGATTTTTTCTTCAAAGTTTTACCTTTTTTTCAATATTTTGACTTTTTTGATAATCTTCATTTCTTTTTAAAAATTGACTCGACCGATAAATAGATAATTCAATTTTGCTCTCACAATTTTGAAAAACAGTCTCGAAATTTATGGAATTGATGGGTAAAAAGTCAAAATTATTATTTTTTTTAAACTAATCAACGTCAAAACGTTGAAAAAAAATCAAACACCTTAAAGAAATAAAAATATCAAAATTACCATATAATTTCGAAATTTATACTGTTTCTAGAAATGATACGGTTTTTAACAAAATTTCGATGAAAAGTCGAATATTTGGGTCAAACGTTTACAATTTAGTTATACAGGGTGAGTCACTAAGCGGGAATCGGTCTTTGGTAGGCGTATCGTTTAAAATATCGAAAAATGTTTCGAATAAAAGTTGTTCGAAATAAAGTTCTCCACAACCTAAAATTATTGTCAAATATGGCGGTCTTCCGGTTGCACCGGAAATGAACACAACTTTCTTATTTTAAATAGAACACCCTATGTATTTTTACATTTTTGGATTCCTTGTCAAAAATGAATATGAATTTTTTAAGACGACATAGGCCTTTTGTTGAACCGTTTTCGCGTAATTTAATTTTTTTGGTTAAATTTGACGATTTCGAAGCTTGACGCCATTAACGATATTTTCCAAACGCAATGACTCAGAGTTGTGTGGCATACGGTTTTGGATTCAGGAAGAAATGGAGTATTTGTTTACGTCTTTGCTGTTAGCAAGATTTCTTAAATTTCTTCACATCCGTCGACTCAATTCTTCAGTTGTTCAAACATGCATAACTTAATTTTTTCAAATGGAACCACCTATCTTGGATTATCTTATCGGATGCGAAATTAAATTACCTTTTTTTTGGTACCAGGTATTGCCACCTCAGTCCAATAATTTTTGAGAAATTAAAATTTTGTAAAAATTTTAATTAATTTCGTATTATCGCGTTAGCCCTGGATGTCGCGGTTTTGTTTCGTCTCGTTTGTCCGGCAATAACTGACAGTTTATCTCATTGTTGTCGCGAGGTCTTGGTATTAGTACTGAAAGACAATGTTTTCTCAAGAAGAATTGGTCAATATGGTTTACGCCTTGGGCAGTGCTGACAGAAATCCATTTCTTGCCTCAAGAATTTATGCCCAACGCTTTGCCGATCGGAGACATCCAAATTCAGCGGCATTCGCTAAATTGAGAGAGAGGTTTGAGCGAACTGATAGTACGAAATATGAGAAAAAGGAGCGTAGAAAACCAACGACGCGTGAAGAAAACCAAGTTTTAGTAGCGGCTGCTGTTGTCCAAGATCCGCATTTAAGCCCCAGAATAATAAGCACGGAATTACAAATAAGTCAAACCTCGGTTTCACGAATCTTGCGTAAAAATAAGTTTCATCCGTATCGTGTCCAGCTAGTACAGGAACTCAATCAACCTGATTTCAACAACCGAATGCAGTTTTGTGAGTGGGCGTTACGAAAACTGCAAGAGCAAAATGACTTTTTGGACAATGTACTATTTAGCGACGAATGTACATTTCATAAGAATGGCTTCGTGGGAAGACACAACTCCCATTACTACCACACTGAAAATCCTCATTGGATAAGGTCCTTAGACCATCAGCATAGGTGGTCTCTGAATGTTTGGGGTGGTGTCATAGGAAGATTTGTTGTCGGACCACACTTTTTCAATGAACATTTGAATGCCAACAATTACTTGCGTTTTTTGCAAAATCAATTGCCCGAAATGATAGACAATTTGCCTCTTGCTGTCGTGCGGAAAATGTGGTTCCAACATGATGGGGCACCAGCACATTATGAAAGGGATGTAAGGGAGTTCCTCAATACACAATTCCCTAACAAGTGGATAGGAAGTGGAGGTCCAGTGGCATGGCCCACAAGATCACCGGATTTAACTAAGCCAGACTTTTTCTTGTGGGGTCGTGTTAAGCAAGTTGTGTACCAGGAACCACCAACTACCCGAGAAGACATGATGGACCGGGTTCATGTTGCTTTCCAAAATATCAATGAAAACGTCATGGTGGATGTGAACAATTCTTTGCTACAGAGACTGCGAATTTGCCATCGTGAAGCTGGTGGTTATGTTAAGCATTTAATTTAATGTTATTATTACCATTGTTTATGTATTCTTCTTAATATTTGTTGCAACTTACGGTTACCGATTTGTTTATTGGTTATTTACTTTCTTTAATGCTTTACACTGAAATCCAATGATGATTTTCAGTATCGAGGTGTATCGTTTCTTTCCCACGAAGGGCTTCTTAAAAAATGTTTGTACATTCGTCGGTAAATAGTACAATGTCCGAAACGGTCATTTTGTTCCTGCAGATTATGTAACGTCCATTCACACAACTGCATCGATTGTTAGTCAGCTTGATTGAGTTCTTGCACTAGCTAGGTGTGATACGAATGAAACTTGTTTTTACACAACAATCATGAAAACGATTTTTTGCTTATTTGTAATGTCACACTTATTCTTCTGGTTCTTAAGTGCGGATATTGGACAGCAGCATCCACTACTGAAACTTGGTTTTCTTCATGCGACGTTGGTTTTCTACGCTCCTTTTTCTCGTATTCTGTACTTCCAGTTAGCTTCAACCTGAAGAATGCCACTAAATTTGAACATCTCTGGTCGACAAATCGTTGGGCATACCTACATGTTACAAATTCTGATAAAATTGTTTATTTTTTTGAATTTTAATTATTTTAGTTCATAATTAATATTTGGGCCACTGTTGACCTAGTTTTCAAAAAATAATTTTCTTTAAAAAATGTAAAGCGTAAACCACATCAACCGATTCTTGTTCGAAAAACATTTTCTGTAATTTGCAGGACAAACGAGACGAAACAAAACCGCGACATCCAGGGGTAACGCGATAATACGAAATTAAGTAAAATTTTTACAAAATTCTAAATTTCTCAAAAATTATTGAGCGGAGGTGGCAATACCTGGTACCAAAAAAAGGTAATTTAATTTAGCATCCGATAAAATAACCCAAGATAGGTGGTTCCATTTGAAAAAATTAAGTTATGCATGTTTGAACAACTGAAGAATTGAGTCGATGGATGTGAAGAAATTTAAGAAATCTTGCTAACAGTAAAGACGTAAACAAATACTCCATTTCTTCCTGAATCCAAAACCATATGCCACACAACTCTGAGTCATTGCGTTTGGAAAATAACGTTAATGGCGTCAAGCTCCAAAATCGAAAACGGTTCAACTAAGGGCCTATGTCGTCTTAATAAATTCATATTCATTTTTAACAAGGAATCGAAAAATGTAAAAATACATAGGGTGTTCTATTTAAAATAAGAAAGTTGTGTTCATTTCCGGTGCAACCGGAAGGCCGCCATATTTGGCAATAATTTTTAGTTGTGGAGAACTTTATTTCGAACAACTTTTATTTAAAACATTTTTTGATATTTTGAACGATACGTCTACCAAAGACCGATTCCCGCTTAGGGACTCACCCTGTATATCGAAATTGAAATTTTGACTCAAATATTCGATCTTTTTCGTTTTTTGTTGTCGATATCAAAATTGAAATTTTAAGAATTTTAAGTAATTCGAGTTTTTTTAAAAATAATAATAATTTAGTAGTTTTTCATCGAAATTTTGAAAAAATCTTTATTTTTTTGAAAAGATTAAACTTTCTAATGACTTTAAAAAACTCTCAAGAATTTAAAATTTCGATATCATTTCGAGGTTTTAACTTATCGCAGGAATGTTAAAGCTTTGAACGAAATTTCAAAATAAAAGGAATATGTGAGTTAAAGATAAAAATGTCGTTTTCGTTTTTCTACGCTATGATAATCATATCCTATCTTGTTTGCTAACTGTTGTGCTGCACAGTGATTCCACAATTAAACAATTATCTTTTTAACTTACAGTAAATTTGTCAACAGACATTATAGTGCAATTGGTTAAGGCGGCAGATCTCGCGTGATGGGTTTGATAGGTCTCAGCTTCGAACCTCGGGACCAATCACGCATTTTTAAATTTTATTCCACGTCTTAACCATAGCTATATATATACTATGTATGTATACTGTTAACATTACAACGTTAGTGACGCGATAGTAACATGATGGTGATGGGAACCCATAAACCAAAAATCGTTCAACGTGCCCAAACTATAAAAAAATAATAGTAAAATATAGGTAATATATTGCTAAAGGAAATGAAAAATACAAATAATCTGCTGAGTAATTTGATCAAGTGTGAATTTTATTTCACAAAAGATTTTCATACTGTATAAATTAATTTGTAAAAAATGGAATCCCATTTTTAAAATTTCTGAAATACTTGAGACTTTTAGGTCCAACGACTGCAAAATGTAGTTGAAGAATTGCAAAACGTCCTTTTGATTTTTAAAAACCAGTTGGACGAATTAAAAGCCGATGTTACGGAAGACGTAAGTATTTCTAACTTTCTTACATAGTTTTTATTAATATTATTTCAAAAACTAAAGCGTTTGAATGAATTTTTTATTTTTCATTATTTTAATAATTTTATTTGTCAGATGGAGAAACAAATTTTAATCAACACGCAATTAACTGATTATATCTCAAAGTTGGAGGAGCGAAATATAATTTTAGAAGAGCAAGTAGGTCATAATCGCCTTAATTCTTTAAATAAAACTTATTATGTTTAATTTAGGTGAAGCTGTTTCGTAGCTTCTATGAGGACCTACAGGAATCAAGTTTCCAATTAGAGATGCAATATGTGCATAATTATCAAGATATGGAAGTATGGGAAGCACTGATTCGCAAATACCAACTAGCATTAAGAAAATATGAGGTTAAAATAGAACTTCAATTCATTAATCAACCTCATTGCTTGCTAACACGCTTGATGCTTCAATTGCTTGTTCACACCATCAAGTTATGTTGTATTAATTAGTAACACATTTTAGCCCGAATTGCAAGAACTGTACAAGAAAAATAAATCATACCAAGAAGTAGTGGATTATTTTAAACATGAAATGGCAGTAATGGCCGAAGAACTTCTAGCGCTTCAGCAAGTCTTGGTAATGTGTCGCAAAACCTCAGCATCGTTAAGTCCAAAGAAGGTTTTAACTCTTTAGAAGTAATAAATATTTAGCCGATACTATTTTGCCAGCAAAACTATCATCTTTAAGCGTATTGCTAATCTAATAGATCCACAAAAGAAGAAGGCATTGAGTTGAGATTTAAATCAATGCAAATCTCAACGCAGATGAATTTGATGCCGCTTTTCGCTAATCAATTAGATTAGAATTGCGCTTGAAGAGGCCAGTTCTGTTGGCGAAATACCTGATAATTATTCATTAATGCCCGATGTGGTAAAGAAGTAGAACCTTCTTTGGACTTAATCAAATGCCATAGTGTTTAATTCAGTGCTCTACTCAACATCCTTTTCTAAAATTTCAACATCATTTAGGATATCTCCAGCACAACTTCCAAAGAAGAGTGTGCAAGGTTGCAACACGCCATAACGCAACTAAGGCGAGTGAATGATCGCCTTTGTCAGCAGCTCTGCGCTGTGGAGAAACAGGTAATCCTAGAAAACCAGATCAACAGGATCAATGAAGCCAGAATAAACGAACTGCAACAAATTATTGGAGCCAAAAATCAAGAACTAAACAGACACGATGAGATGTACAAAGACGTACAGAGGCAACTGAGCTCTGCACTAGAAAAGAATAGCGAGCTAAATAAAGTTTTAACAGCTGATTTACCCGATCTTGAATCAATCGTTGAAGATGTAGAGTCGCACGTTGATATACAAGTGGAGAATATCTATGAAATAAAGAAGAGTATGGATCGCAAACAGGAGCGATACAACAGGCTGATTTCCGATTACCGCAGGTTGGAAAAAGCCTTTTTGGCAGCCAAGACTCAATTGGAAATCGAGGAGAATGAAGAGCAGACAAACACGAAGTTAAACAAAGTGAAAATAGCACAGTTGAAGGAGCGTTTGGAGAAAAGCGAGGCCATAAATAAACGGATCGCTGAAGATTTTGCCATCGTTGCAAAACAGTTACAAGATGTTGCCTTGGTGGACGACACAAAAGAAGAAGAACTGAAGCAGTACAGAGCTATACTTACAGAGTTAAGAAAGCATGTATGTTGTACTCTATTTATTTAACATCACAATGTTATATCCAAAATTTTTAGTTAATGGACATCAACGAGACATTATCCTTGTGCGAAGAAACCAACTGGGATGTGTACGATGATTTAAGAGATATGAATATTGCAGTCAGCACAGAAAAAGAAGAATGTTTATGTAATGCCCAGTCGTACACCCACGTATTTGATGACTTAAAGAAAACGGTAATTTAATCTAGAGTTTAATGTAATTCAGGATTATTCTAATGCGCAGACTAACAGATTTTAACTCTATCAGATTCAGAGTTTGGAAACGAACGACCGGTTTAATCTTATTAGATCTCGTCAGTTTGGGATAGCCAACGTAATACTGATGAATGTACTGCCACTTTGAATTAAAGAACTTCGTCTATGTGATTTGTGATGTCTTCTGCAGTAAGCATAAAATTTATGATTACTGAAGAAGACACCATAGATTCTTAAGTACAGCGCAACCTATTGGTCTACGAGCGAGACTGTGGAATAGCTCCAACAAGCGTTGGGATAGAGACCGGTCTTTGCTTCCTAAACTCAGAATCCGATAAAATGTTATATGCATTAGAATAATCTTTGGGTTTACTCGAACTGACCGTTTCTGCTAAACGTCAGTGGTCAACTGTTGGTAGTTCAGCTACCTGTGGTCCACTACACACATTTAAAGAGTTGCGTTATTATAGTCTAAGTCGCATTTTAGTTGCAAAACGATTCTGAACTACTTAAGTCTGTTGCATGTTTTAGATGGTGGTTTTAAAAGAAAAGCTCTCCAAGTTTGATCTCAAAGGTGAAGATTGGAAATTGGAGTGCCAGAGAAACCGAAGGAAATGCAACGAACTTATGGACGAAGCGTCTCAAAAAGAGGAAATGTATGTAGGAATGTTGAATGAAATGAAGTGCAGACTTTGCGCGGCAAATGACGAACAAAGAGCGATGGATAAATGTTGTAAAGAATACATGGAACAAATCCAAATTCTATCAATGGAATTGCAAAAGCAAAATGAGATTGTCGAAGCGTATTATGATCAACAGGAACAACTTCTGTTGCTGAATGCGGAGGTAAGATAAATGATAATTTTGGATTAAGATGCTTTGGGGTAAGAAACTAAACACTTTTAAAATAATATTGATAATATTGTTAGATTCTCTTAAAAATATTTAAGCTTGGCGGCTGATCTATTAATAGACCAGAGTTATGCATGAACAGTTTGAAGAGTTTTACATCTAGCTCTCGTACACGGAGTCGATGCGTAAGACCCACGCATCAATGACTGATTGTTCGATGCTCCTATTTGCTTTAATGCGTCAAATTCAAAAGATATATAAAGTTTCTAACAATATCGTCTTAGGTATTTTTTTGTCTGTTTTAAACTCGAGCTTTAAACTTACAGTTTTTATTTTATGATTCATATATTTAATTTTTATTTTTCTTTTAAAAATTTTCCGCAGTGACTTATGATTTTTTTCTTAAGAATACTTAAGGCCATGTTAGCGCGGACATCACTGATAGAAGCAGAAGAAATATTTTCCCTGCGAAAAACGCGTTTCTGTGCCTATTCAGTATTTATCAAAATTCAAAAAAATATTTCAAGTGTAAAAGTATTTAAAGAAAAATTAAATTTTTATTAATTTTCAAGACCCTGCATCTTAAAAATAAAGCGGTTAAGGACCTATGCTGATATATATTTTCTTAAAATTACGCAAGGATTATGCTCCTCAAGTAATAGTATCTTATTCTAAAACAACTTGAATATTCGTTTTTTTAGTATCGATCTTATTACTACTAAAGCACTGAACTAAACACTGTGGCTTGTGATTAAGTCCAAAGAAGGTTTCACCCCTTTACCACATCGGCAATTAAATAAATAATTACGCGATACCAATTGGCAAAATGGCTTCACAATGAATTCGTAAAACTTCAGAACAATAATGAATCGTTTTCAATTAAAAACACCACTGAATTTATAAATAAAATTAAAGACTTGACTTTGTCACCCACAGAAATTCTGGTTTCTTTTGATGTAAGTTCACTTTTTCCCAGCGTACCAATAGCCGAAACTTTAAATTATTTAGAAGAACTCTTGACATTCAATCAAATAGACAAAGAAGTAATTTCAGAATATTTAACTCTAACTTCATTATGCATGAAACAGAACGTCTTCCAGTTTGACAATAAATTTTATAAACAAACAAATGGTACCACCATGGGAAATCCATTAAGTCCATTTCTAGCAAATCTTTTCATGGACAATTTTGAACAAGAAATCAAAAATGAATTAATAAACTTTCCTCGAATTTGGATACGATACGTAGACGACATTTTTGCAGTTTTTGACACCAGTAAATATGAAGTTCAAGATTTCGTTGATAAGTTAAACTCAAAATACAATTCAATTAACTTTACATTTGAAAAAGAAACCAATGGATTACTCCCGTTTTTAGATATCTTGGTTATCAGAAATAAAAATAATTTAGAGTTCGATATATACAGAAAAGAAACCAATACAAATCGCTTTATCACAGCTGATTCTAATCATTGTCCACAACAAAAATTAGCAAGTATACGTTTTTTAATCAACAGGCTTTTAAATGTTCCTCTAAGTAAATCCAGATATACAAAAGAATTAGCTTACATTAAAGATGTTGCGATTTTTAATAGTTTCCCCGTAGAAACAGTAAACAGCATGTTAAGAAAATGTAGATTTAAGAAAATAATTCAGGATTGCTCTAAGCTTGGCCAATCTAAAGACAACACTCCTACAACCGTTGTGAAATTACCATTTTACCCAAATATCACTAATAAAATTAATAAAGTTCTAAAAGAAAACAACGTAAAAGTAGTGTACACAGCCAATAACAGTCTTCGCAATAATTTGGGTAATGCTAAAGATAAATTGGACAATCTTGAGAATTCCGGAATTTACGAAATAAGCTGTAACAATTGTAATTTATCATATGTTGGACAGACCAAGAGATCCATTAAAACCAGATTTAAAGAACATATCGCTTAGATACAATAGAGAAGAAAAATCAAGTGTCGCCCTACATATGATAAATGCAGGACACAAAATTAACATTGAAAATTTAAAATTGTTAAGATCGGTCACAAATAGCAGAGAACTTGATGCATACGAAACAATTTATATCAATCAGAGGCCAGTTACCCTTAATGGAGATAAAGGACCATTGGCGGCCTCCAATTTATTGAAGGCTATTTGTGGCAGGTCAAAATTGCATGCACCAGATGTGTTAAACAATTAGAAATAGGAAAGAAAGCCAAAGACCGCCAGTATCGATTTGAATCTCAATGCAGATAACGTCGATGCATCTTTTGCTAATCTTTTAAGATTTGCGCGCTTGAAAATGCCAGTTCTGCTGGCGAAATACGTATCGCGTAATTATTTATTTAATTGCCGATGTGGTAAAGGGGTGAAACCTTCTTTGGACTGAATCGATCTTATTCTCAAAATTGGACGTTTTGCTCAAAATTTTGGTTCCTTTAAGACATTTCCATTTTTTCCCGTAAATTTTTTCCTTTTTCCTTTCTTCTAAAAAGTCTACTTTTTGTGAACATGTTTACCTATTTTTTAATTTGACTTTGTGTGTTTGTTTCTCAAACATTCACCTTCAACTTGTTTTTTTTAAATTAAAAATTTAAAAAAAATAATTTGGAAATGTTGGGACAACAGGTTTTGAAAATATCGATTCCCTCATTTGCCAAATTTAAACTTATTCTCAAAATGTGACTTGTTTAAAATTATTTTTTCTTCGACTTTGTTTTCAATTACGGCTTTTTTCTCGAAATTTCGACTTTCATTTCATGATTCGTTTTTTTCTCAAATTACGCCATTTTTCTTAAATAGTATACGGCTTTTCTCTAAATTTCGACTTTTATTTTAAAATTCCTTTTATTATATTTCCGTTTTCGATTTTTTCGTCAAAATCCATTTTTTTCTAAAATTTGACTTAATCTCCAAATTTAATATTTTTGCTTAAAATTTGGGTTTGTTGGGCCAATTTTGCCTTTTTTAAAGTTTGACACGTTTCTCGAAATTTGCAGCTTTTTTCTTAATATTCGTATTTTTGTTTGAAACCAATTTTCTAAAAATTCAAATTTTTAAAAAATTCAGTTTTTTTATTTTATTTTGATCTGGAAATGTCAACTTTTTTAGAAAAGTTAGTGTTTTTTCTTGGAATTTGACTTCCTTTGAAAATTACGAATCTTTTATTGACATTTCGAGCTTTTTTTAAAATGTCAATTTTTAGAAATTTATTCATTTTTCTCAAAGTTTTGACCTTTTCTGTGAAACCTTTTTCATTTTATTTTTAAAATTTAATTTTTCCTTTTTATCTGAGCAACGCTTGGACTTTTTTTAAATTGCCTTTGTTCGTGAAATTTCAATTTATTCTCAAAACTCTACTTTTTTTTAAATTAAGTTTTCTTCGAAGACTTTAGACTTTTTTGTTAATTTATTTTGGTTTTCGGGTTTTTTTTGTTCGAAATTCTACTTTTTCTGAAGATTTGTTTATTTACTCGAAATTACGTCAAAATTTTAATAGCAAATATTTCTTAAACTGAATTCTTGAAATTTCAGTTTTGTCAAAATCCAAATTTTGGTGGAACCTTGTTTACCTTGTGGTCCTTGGTTACCTTCAAAAGTTGAAATACAAATCTTGTCTCCTCCTGAAACCAAGAAAGATTAAAAAACACAACAGAGGTTGCTCTAACGCGTTTCGATAGCCAAGCTATCATCTTCAGAGAGGACAAGCGGAAAAGATTTGTATTTCAATTTTTAAAATCTGAATTAAAAATATATATGATGGCTTGACTATCGAAACGCGTTAGAGCAACCTCTGTTGTGTTTTCTAATATTTCTTGGTTTCAGGGAACAAGAACTTGTATATTAATTTTTGAAGATAACCGAAAACAAATCGATTTCATCAAAATTTTGATTAAGTTGACATTTCGGAACTGAAGTTGAAATTTCAAGACAAAAGTCAACATTGTTTGGAGACTAAACTCAAAATTTCCACTTTAAAGTCAAAATTGTACAAATTTCGAATTTAGACTGAGCTTTTTACCGAAACTTTGAGATGAAAGTTGAAACTTTTGGATTAAAGTTGAGATTCTATGAAAAAAGTCTCTCAATACTAAATTTGAAATTTGGACAAATTTGGTATTTTAAAAAAGAAGCAGAAATGTCGAGTTTAAAATTAACGTTTAGAGATTTAAGGTACAGTCAAAATACCTATTGTTGAAGTTGAGAGCATGTTGAATATAATATTTTGAAAAAAAATCGAAATATATAAAAAAATAAAATTTTGAATTAAAGTCAAAATTTCCACTGTTTTGGAAATTCGGAATTGAAAGAGTCGAAATTTGGAAGTTCAGGATTAAAAAAAAGTGTAAATTACAAGTTTAAACTTCCAATGTCAAGCTCTCTTTTAAACATTTCGACTATAAATTTGATTTTTAGGTCCTGTTGTTTGAGTTTGTAAATCTCGTCACCTATTTAGTTTAACCATTCATTACAAGCGAACTCTTTTTGAAATTTGCCGTCCCTAAGCTAATGCCATTCCTAGAGTATTGCCTATAGACGGCGCTGTGATCAATGTTAGTAATTCAAACATAACCTTAAATTTGCTTAAATGTTTCATATTGTTACGTGCGTTATCAGTTCGAATTGATACACGTGATGGATTATTCCCACTTTATTACTGAACTCAACTTTGATCACCACAATTGACAATTAACTCACTTATTATTGACTTCTACTAACTCACTAAATACACTGACTCTAACTGACTCACTCGAGGGAAAGCTGACCGCCTTTTTATAGTTTTGGCCCCCGGCTTCTAGAACTATTCGGCAGATAAGGCTTATTATCTGCCGAAATTTCTGGAACGCCTATCTGCCATTTGTTTTGTTATCGCGGCCGCTTTCCCCTTATCAGATCCTTCTAGAATCTTTTTTTATTTACTAAATTCTACAATTCTATTCTAAATCCTATTTCATCTATTTACATTGCGTTAAACTGCCTCCCTCTTAGAAATGACCGTCCCGATCAGTTCCAATCAGTCACTTCGCCACTATATTTGCGTAGTCTGTTCAGGTGTACCACTTTCATTTTACTCCTGGAGCTACGCTGGATCCTGTATACCAAGTCGTTGATCCTCTTCAGCACTTTGTACGGCCCTTCTCAAGATGGCGTAAACTTTGGCGAAACTCCTTTCTTTCGCTGAGGGTTGTATAGCCATACCAATTCGCCTTCACTAAAACCACCATGATTGGCATTCACGTCATACCTGGCCTTCATCCGATCCGTCGCCAAGTTGATCTTCGTTCGCACCAGGGCATGCGTCTCCAATATCGCTTCCCTCAAGTCATCTACGAAACCCATCGTTTCCCTAGAGATCTCCCTTGGTGATCCAAACACCAAGTCACATGGAAGCCGCAGTTCCCTCCCAAAGATCACTTTTGCCGGAGTCTGACTTGTAGTTTCATGAGATGCCGCGCGGTAGGCCATCAGAAACAGTGGTAGATGTCGATCCCAGTCTGTCTGATGTTTGGAAACGACATTCGAAAGATGTTCCTCTCCACCATTCCATCAGACTGTGGATGAAGAGGTGTTGTTCGAGTTTTTCTTATTCCAAGAAGACGACACACCTCTTGGAAAACTCCCGATTCAAAGTTTCTTCCCTGGTCCGAGTGTAGTTCCAAGGGAACACCAAATCGACAGATGAAGTTGTCCACAAGAACCCTTGCGACTGTGGTGGCTTCCTGGTTCGGGATGGCATAAGCTTCAGGCCATTTACTGAAATAATTCATGACCACCAGGATGTACTTGTTTCCTTCGTCTGAAGCTGGGAATGGTCCTGCCACATCGATTGCAATTCTTTCAAATGGAGCTCCCACATTACATTGCGAATTGTTTTTGAAATTTACCGTCCCTAAGCTAATGCGGTTCCTAGAGTATTGCCTATAGACGGCGCTGTGATCAATGTTAGTAATTCATTTAACATAACCTTAAATTTGCTTGAATGTTTCATATGCATCATTTTCGCTATTTGTTTAAAACTTCACCAAACTCGATTTCTTCTTCTTATTTATGAGACCATAACCGATGTTATCAACTTTATCAATATCAATTTAAATTGTCAATACTTAACCAATATAATGGGATTTCTATTTATGTTGTATAAAAGCATTCTATAAATAAATGAAAATATTTTTTAAAAATGCACTTAAGTCATAATAAAAACTAAATTTTAAAATATAACTTCTACTGTCAATTTTAGAAAAAATCGAAACTTGGAGCAAACCTAAAAAAAAGTTCGAAAAAGATTCTTTTCAAAATTTCAAATATTTCGAGGTAGCTTCCTTTCAACTTTAATCTAACCCTGAAATGTTTTTATGAAAGTTACACAGAAATTATTTTTATTTTAATCTTAAAATTCTAAACTTTTTGCAGTTTTAATCCCAAATTTTCGATTTTATTGTTACAATTTTAAGAAAATAGAACTGAAACATTTCTAAAAAGATATATTTTTAGAATCTTAAATGGTATCTAAAAATGTTATCTTTTATCTTAAAATTTTGATGTCAAATTACAAATTTCATCTCGAAATATTCTGCCTGGAATTTCGACTTTTGTTTAAACATTTCAGTTTTGTCCTCGCCATTTCGCTTTAAAGGCAAAATTAAAAAAAAAAAATAGAAATCCCTGCTTTACGTGAAAGAAGTTTTTCGAAATTAAAACTGATAAAAAATTAACTAAGGACTTCTATCGGACTGGAAAGTTAAAAAAAAGGACCAAAAAATAAATGTTTGAGAAATGTCGACATCTCAAAATATGGTTCAAACCTTCTAAAAAGTTGAAACATTCGAGAAGGTTGAAATTTCGGAAGAAACGAAATTTTTAAAAAATTTGAAACTAAGGCAAAGTTTCAAAAAATTCCAAATTTTCAAGAGGAGACTAAATTGGAAAATTCACAAAATTTTCAAGAAAAGTTTAAATTTTAAAACTCAAAAATTTTAAGGCCCAAATTATTGAAAAAAGTCGAAATTTTAAAAATGTCTAAAACGTTCATAGACGGATAAAATTCCCAAAAAATATGTAAAGATATTTACTTTTTTTGTAAGCTTCGTATTTTTTTAAGTTTCTACTTCTCCGAAAATTTTTATTTTTTTTAAGAATGTCGATTAATTTTTAATTTTAACTTTTCTGATAATTTTGGAATTTTTTTAATACTTACACCTTTAAAAATTTCGGCTTTCTTTAAAAATTTAAAAGTATTGCCATTCTTTTCAATTTGGAAATTTCTTTTTTAATTTTGACCATTTTTGGAAATTTTAAACTATTTTCCAATTTTCATTTATTTTTTTAATTAACTTTCGAACAGTTTTGAATAATTGAACATTTTTTAAATTTTCGAAAATTTCGGTTTGTTTTGAAAGTTGTAGATTTTTAAAAAATTTTAACTTTTTTTGAGTATTTCTGGGTATTGTCAGAATTTTGACCTATTTTTGAAAATCTTTACTTTTTTTGGAAATTTTAACTGTCTATGAACATTTCAGACATTTTTAAAAATTCCAATATTTTTGCAAATTTCAACCCTAAAATTTCGAAATTTCAATTTTTTTGAACAAAAAAGGGTAATTTTTTAAATTTAATTTTTTAAAAAAATTCGTAATTTTTGAAAAACTTTTGATTTTTATTTTTTTTTTTGGAAAATTAAATTTCCTTTGAAATTTCAACTTCTTTGAATATCTTAGGATTTATTTGAAAATTTTAAAGTTTCAGCCAAATTTAAACTTTTTTCAAAAATTTCAATTTTTTAGGGAAGTTTTCATTTAAAAATGTTGGCAAATGGGTCATAATTTTCCGAAAATATTGCCCATTAAATTTTCAATTGTTTTGAAAACTTCTTTTTTTTTCAAAAGGTTTTTTTTTCAATAATGATTTTTGCAAAATTTTGTTTTTTTGGGAAAAAGTTTTACTTATTTGAAATTTTGACTCTTTTAAAATACACTTTTCAATTTTTTTTTCAAAATTTTGAATTTTTGACCAAATTTGGACTTTCTAAAAACGTCGATATTTTTTTCAAAATTTCGACTTTTTTTAAAACTTCTACCTTATTCAAAATTTGTGACTTTTTTCAAAATTCTAACTTTTTAAACATTTCGACCATTTTTCGTAATTACAATTTTTTTTAAATTTTCGTTTTGTTCATGATTGTATTATTTGTGCAACAGTTTTATTTATTTTGGGTAAATTTCTAATTTCTCTGAAATTGTGACTTTAATTTTTTTAATGTTGCGTGAAATTTCGGATTTTTCTGGAAAATTTGCAATTTTTTATCCAAATCTGGAATTTTTTGTAAATATCGACTTTTTTCCTTAAAATTTTGACTTTATTTTAAATTTCAGCATTTCTTTAAAATTTTAACTTTTTTATAAAAATTTTCATTCAAAAATGTTGGCTTTTTCAAAAAATGTTTGACTTTTGGAAAATTAAACTATTCAAAATTTTGGCTTTTATGACAACTTTAACGTTTTTGTTATTTTTGGCTTATCTTGAGTAAGTTTATTTAAAAATTTCAAAATCTTGGAACATTTGACCGAAAATATCTCAATTTTTTTAATTATTATCTTTTATTTTAAATTTGGTATATTTTTTAATTTTTAGACTATTTTACAAAATTACTTTTTTTTCAAAAATTTCAAATTGTTTTTAAAAATGTCGTTAATTTTTCCGAATTCTCATTTTTTGAAAATGTCAACATTTCCAAGTTGTTTACAAATTTTTCAAAATGTTGACCTATTTTTGAACATCTTTACATATTTTTTGGAAATTTTATGCGTCTATGAACGTTTCAGACATTTTTAAAATTTCGAATTTTTTAAATAATTTGGGCCTTAAAATTTTTGAATTTTAAAATTTAAACTTTTCTGGAAAATTTTGTGAATTTTCCAAATTTAGTCTCCTCCTGAAAATTTGGAATTTTTTGAAATTTCTGCCTTAGCTTCAAATTTTTTAAAAATTTCGTTTCTTCCGAAATTTCAACTTTCTCCAAAGTTTCAACTTTTTAGAAGGTTTGGACCATTTGATGTCGACATTTCTCAAACATTTATTTTTGGTCCTTTTTTTAACTTTCCAGTCCGATAGAAGTCCTTAGATAATTTTTTATCAGTTTTAATTTCGAAAAACTTCTTTCATGTAAAGCAGGAATTTCTATTTTTTTTTAAATTTGGCCTTTAAAGCGGAATGGCGAGGACAAAACTGAAATGTTTAAACCAAAGTCGAAATTCCAGGCAGAATATTTTGAGATGAAATTTGTAATTTCAAATATCAAAATTTTAAGATAAAAGATAACATATTTAGATACAATTTAAGATTCTAAAAATATATCTTTTTAGAAATGTTTCAGTTCTATTTTCTGAAATTGTAACAATAAAATCGAAAATTTGGGATTAAAACGGAAAAAAGTTTAGAATTTTAAGGTTAAAATAAAAATAATTTCTGTGTAACTTTCATAAAAATATTTCAGTTTCAAATTAAAGTCGAAGGGAAGCTACTTCGAAATATTTGAAATTTTGAAAAGAATCTTTATGGAATTTTCCATTTTCCTACCCAATCTTAAACGTGGAATTTCTAAAAAAAAGTTATCGAAAATTTCAGGTTTAAGCTTCGAATTTAAAATAGAAGTTCAAAATTCGAGAAAAACTTGGAATTTGTAAAAATAATATTTGGTTTTAACAGGAAATCTCGAAAAGCAAAGTCAACATTTTTTTTAAAAAGTTCAAGCTTCATAATTTTCTAAAGTTGACAGAAGAAGGATGGCTCCACACTGAAGTTATATTTTAAAATTTTGTTTTTGTTATGACTTTAGAGCATATTTTAAAAATTATTTTCATTTATTTATAGAATGCTTTTATACAACATAAATAGAAATCCCATTATATTGGTTCAGTATTGACAATTTAAATTGATATTAATAAAGTTGATAACATCGGTTATGCTTTTATAAATAAGAAGAAGAAATCGATTTTGGTGAAGTTTTAAACATATAGCGAAAATGATGCATATTGTAACGCAATGTCAATAGATGAAATAGGATTTAGAATAGAATTGTAGAATTTAGTAAATAAAAAAAGATTCTAGAAGGATCTGATAAGGGGAAAGCGGCCGCGTTAAAGAAACAAATGGCAGATAGGCGTTCCAGAAATTTCGGCAGATAATAAGCCTTATCTGCCGAATAGTTCTAGAAGCCGGGGGCCAAAACTATAAAAAGGCGGTCAGCTTTCCCTCGAGTCAGTCAGTTAGAGTCAGTGTATTTAGTGAGTTAGTAGAAGTCAATAATAAGTGAGTTAATTGTCAATTGTGGTGATCAAAGTTGAGTTCAGTAATAAAGTGGGAATAATCCATCACGTGTATCAATTCGAACCGATAACGCACGTAACAATATGAAACATTTAAGCAAATTTATGTTTATGTTTGAATTACTAACATTGATCACAGCGCCGTCTATAGGCAATACTCTAGGAATGGCATTAGCTTAGGGACGGCAAATTTCAAAAAGAGTTCGCTTGTAAATGAATGGTTAAATTAAATAGGTGATGAAATATGCAAACTCAAACAACGGGACCCAAAAATCAAATTTAAAGTCGAAATGTTTAAAAGAGAGCTTGACATTTCAAGTTTAAACATGTAATTTACACTTTTTTTAAATCCTGAACTTCCAAATTTCGACTCTTTCAATTCCGAATTTCCAAAAGAGTGGAAATTTTGACTTTAATTCAAAATTTTTATTTTTCATATATTTCGAATTTTTTTCAAAATATTATATTTAATATGCTCTCAACTTCAACAATAGGTATTTTGAGTGTACGTAAAATCTCTAAATGTTAATTTTAAACTCGACATTTCTGCTTCTTTTTCAAAATACCAAATTTGTCCAAATTTCAAATTTAGTGTTGAGAGACTTTTTTCATAGAATCTCAACTTTAATCTAAAAGTTTCAACTTTCATCTCAAAGTTTGGGTAAAAAGCTCAAAGTCTAAATTCGAGATTTGTACTTTATTCTCACAATTTTGATTTAGAGTAGAAATTTTGAGTTTAATCTCCAAACAATGTCGACTTTTTTCTTGAAATTTCGACTTCAATTTCGAAATGTCAACTTAATAAAAATTTTGGTGGGATGGATTTGTTTTTGGCTATCTTCAAAAATTAATATACAAGTTCTTGTTCCTTGAAACCAAGAAATCTTAGAAAACACAAAAAGAAAATTTAAAATTGCAAACATTTTCAAAAATCGAAATTGTGGAAAAATGTGGAAATTAAAAAAATATATGCACTATAAAGAAAGTAATAAGTGGAATCGGGTGACATCAGGTAATCAATATATAATTATTTTAATTCAATGCGAGCGTTTTTGTTCCTTTTGTGAAACATTTTTACCCTTCATTTTTTTTACCCCCATAAAAAATGTTGATACAGGATGATGAATGTTTTTAATTTTTTAATTTCGTCAATGCACCTCACATTTTGCACACAAGCACATAAACGATGCTTTGGGCTCACCTGTATCTTTATGTAATTGAGGCGTTTAGTGCAAAAGTGGCCTAACCAACATATTTAGACACTTCCTGATTTTCAATTTGTTTTACTTAGAACATTGTTATCTGTAAGTGCAACCGTTGACATTGCAATGTAAACTCATGATCAATGCTTTTACTACTTAATATACGGCAGCAGTATTTCATATTTGCTTTATCTATTACAAATTAGACTTTTCTTTATTGATTTTAAGTGTATATCCATGGATTCACTTGAGCCACTTTTGCACAAAACGCCTAAATTTAAGACCAATTCTTTTCATTTTTTTTATTAAAAAAAATATTACACTTTCAATCTTCGTTATAAGGTTTTTCTCTAATCAATTTGAATAATACAATATTGTTTTTCTGAATTTCATTTAACTAAATCTCTTCATGAATATTTAAAACATCACATTTAGGAAAATATTTGAACATTTTGAACACTGTTCATCTACTCCGAATACCTCATTCGGCGTGTGTTTGCAATGTGGTAAATCATGGTTCTGTTGCATTAACAAAAGTATATGTAATTGCTATAATTACAGGCATACCTTACTTTATTACAGAATGAAAAACTTCACAATGAGTACTGCAATCTAAGGTGTAAATACACTCTCTTGGAGCAATCCAACTGTCATCTCAAAGATCAATGTCGCTGTATTGAATTGGACGCTCAAGGTGCTGCAAACGATGCTACCCGTTTGGCGGAACAGAATCAAGAATTGAAAACTAATATAAGGAACCTGCAAGCTCGGCTTGATGAGGCTACCGGACAATTAAGGTATAAAAACAACGCATTTAGAAACCTAGAGATGGAACATGTGAATACCAAAAATAGTCTCATGGAAATCACAACAGACAGCCAGATTTTACTGAAAAATGTTAAATTGTGGTTCGAAGAGCAAGAATTTATAAAAGGTCAAGTTAACGACAAGCTGGAATCGTATTGGGGGGTGATTCAAAGCTTAAAGACGACGAATCAGTATGTATTGGGTGAAACTAAATGAATGCATGTATTTGTCCAAATTTCTAACCCGAAGTACTAACAGGCTACTATAAAAATTGGATTGGAGATTATAATAGTAATTAATTTTAAGGTTATAACTGTCGAAGAGTAACATAAATTTTAACAAGTCTAAATAATTGTAGGTTTTGGTCGAAACCAGAAGTTGAAATTCGGTTTCGGCAAGTCTCTAATCAAAATTGTCTTGGCTGCTAGAGTAGCTAATACATTTCATAATTAGGTTACTTTCATTCTACTCGCCTAATAACATCCATTTTTGTGTTTAGTGATCTTGCTCAACGTCTCATTGAGATGGAAGAACAGCTCAGAAAAATCCAAGGTGGTGGTGGCGAAGGTCTCTGCATTGAGTGCCCTCGCCATGTCAAACAGCTGCACATACAACAAGATCAAATCAAACTACTGATAGAATTCATCCGAATCTTGCAAGGCGATTTGGTTTCTAACGAAAACAGAACTAGCGAATACGAAGAAATACAATTTATCCAGACCAAGATAATGGCTCTACAGGACGAACATGTCCGACTCCTCCAAGGATACGAAGGCATTGGAGCAGCTAAAATTCGCCAACCTTCAAATCGTGTACAATGCGAGATGTTGGAGAAGCTCAGGAGAATGGTAGAGAGATTGAGATGTCTCCAGCTTCAACAGTCTCCTAATTACAAAAAGGTATTACACCAAAAATCTGCTTCAAGTTATAATTTACGTTCCTTTTAGATTAAGCAAGTTATTGAAGAAATAGCGATTTTGCAAGAAGAAATTCGAATAGTACAAAGTTCTGAAGAACCTAGTTGTGCCAGGATGAAACAACTAGAAGCAACAGTTCGAGGACAGAAGGAATTAATTGGTCAATTGAAATTGGCTTTACATGGTTATCAAGAAGCTGAACTGAATCCACCGTTTGTGATTATTCCAAAAATAGCTCAAAACCCAGCTTGTAGCGTTCCGCCAGTTTGTGCGTAAGTTATCGTTTTTAAATTACCAGAAAATGCCACCTATCAGAATGTCATCTACTTTAACGCGTTAAGGCAGGAGTTATCACGGGTTGAGCACATACGGTTGTAGAACGGATCAGGGTGTACCGCTGATGGCCCACGAATTTTTGTAGATATCTTGCGATTTAGTGCGCCATTGATATTTCCCGTTGATGGCGATAATCCATTTTCTCTATCTAAATTTATGAACGGCCCTTAAATATGCAATTTGGATATTGTATCTGTTGAGATGTCAGTCCCTTCTGAAGAACATTCCTTATAACTGCAAATTGCAGCATACATTTTTGACTAGCAGGGGGCGTTGCATGAGATCTCAATGGTTTCTAGCTACGCCACTGAATGTTTCTTAATGCTATGTTTGTTAATTTTGGAACTTCGATATTTTGAAAAATGATCTGTAGCTTTAACAACGAAAGGTATTATTTAAAATTTTAGTGCTCGCCAATTCGCGCTGGGAGAATGCGCCAATCCCGAATGTTGCTTGGATGCCAATGCCAAAAAAGAATTGGAAGGCGAAGGTGACGCCGTGGAAGATGAAGTCGAAGCTGATGTCGAACCTGATGTCGAAGCTGATGTCGAAGCCGATGAACCGGAAACTGAAAAGAAGGACGACGCTGAAAAACCAGAAGAACCCGAACCTGATCCAGAGACAGTATTGGAAAGATGCGAAGTCTGCAGTTGGTTCAATAAAGATGAAAAGGTCTGTATGGTGTTCTGCGAGGTAAATATTTAACTTACTTTTTTCAGAAGACTCAATCGGAAGAAGAGGGCGAATTAATAAACAAAGTGTACACCATGTGCGCTGCGTTGCACAAATCGGAAGAAACTTGGCAAAAAGAGTGCAAAAGTCGAATTCCTCAGCGCAGGTGTAAAGAAAAGCCCACTAGTGAATTATTCACAAGACGCAAAAGCGAAGAGTGCAGAGCAAACGCTAAACAATCGAAAGGTGAAAAAAATGATCATAGATGTAGTGCGACGAAAGAAGCATAAAAATATACGTATATTTTATATAAGATGTTATTGTACGAGTGCAAATTTTATATAAATGTGACTTTTTTACATAAATTTTTCTAAAATATTTTTTATTTTCTTGCCTAAATTACCTAACCCAACCTAACCTACCCTAACCTACCCTAACCTAACCTAACCTAACCTAACCTAACCTAACCTAACCTAACCTAACCTAACCTAACCTAACCTAACCTATTCTAACCTAACCTAACCTAACCTAACCTAACCTAACCTATTCTAACCTACTCTAACCCAACCTAACCTAACCTAACCTAACCTAACCTGCAAATTTTATATAAATGTGACTTTTTTACATAAATTTTTCTAAAATATTTTTTATTTTTTTGCCTAAATTACCTAACCCAACTTAACCTACCCTAACCTACCCTAACCTAACCTAACCTAACCTAACCTAACCTAACCTAACCTAACCTAACCTAACCTATTCTAACCTAACCTAACCTAACCTAACCTAACCTATTCTAACCTACTCTAACCCAACCTAACCTAACCTAACCTAACCTAACCTGCAAATTTTATATAAATGTGACTTTTTTACATAAATTTTTCTAAAATATTTTTTATTTTTTTGCCTAAATTACCTAACCCAACCTAACCTACCCTAACCTACCCTAACCTAACCTAACCTAACCTAACCTAACCTAACCTAACCTAACCTAACCTATTCTAACCTACTCTAACCCAACCTAACCTAACCTAACCTACTCTAACCTAACCTACTCTAACCTAACCTACTCTAACATAACCTACTCTAACCTAACCTAACCTAGTCTAACCTAACCTACTCTAACCTAATCTAACCTACTTTTATGCGCTTCTATGTAATCCATTTGTTTCTCTTTTCCTTTTAGGTATTTATTGTAATTATATTATTTAGAATATTGAGGAAGGCAGACGACTTTCTCAAAAAGGAGACATAGATAACATTTTTCTTGGAATGGCGCTGTGTAGAGAGGATTTACGATTTAATTTAAAGACTTTTTTGTCCATTACAATTCTTTAATGTTTTTCGAAAATTCCGACCTCTTTTTCTCGAAATTTAGACTTTTTCGAGTTTTGGAATTCTTGAATAACATGAGAAAATAGCAAATTCAAAGTTTTCGAAATTTGCAGATTAATGTTGAAATTTCAAGTATTAAATTGACATTTTTAGAATGACACGTTAACGCCGATGTATGTATTATCATGACTTTTTGTGGATGTTCTCCGATTTGATGAATAGCTGGTTTTTGCTATTGATGACCATATTTCTAGATGCATGAAATTCTTGTAAACAGGTTATTGACGAGGCAAAAAGTGATTTCGATCGTAAAATGCGCCCGAGGCTTATCAACTGTCTGAACGGTTCCAGATCCTTTTAAGGATTCACAGTCCATTGGAAAGAATTTTACATCTCCAAATATTCCACCTTTGCTCGATGAAAATAGCAATATTGCTACTACCTCCAAGGAAAAGGCTGACATGTTAGCCTTAATGTTTGCTGGAAATTCCAATCTTGATTCTCGAAGCGCAGAACCTCCTATTCTCCCTAAGATTGGCACTTCGATGCCTGAAGTTGTTTTCAGACAACGCACAATCAGGAAGATTCTCCTTGAGCTCGACACCTCGAAAGCTTCTGGTCTTGATGCTATTCCCGCTATTGTTTTTAAGAAGTGCGCCCCACAGTTGACTCCTGTCCTAACTGAATTGTTCACACTCTCCTATAACAAAGGTGTATTCCCTAACATCTGGAAATCTGCTAGGGTGCAGCCTGTCCCTAAAAAGGAAAAAAGGAATCTGGCTAACACCTATCGCCCTATATCTTTGTTACCCGTTATATCTAAAGTGATGGAAAAGGTTATCAACATCGAGATTCTCAAATATCTAGAGAAAAATAGAATCATCTCCGACAGGCAATACGGTTTTAGACAACAAAGTTCCACTGGCGATCTACTGGCATATGTTACTCATATCTGTAACTCAGCTATGGAAGAACATGTTAAGGCTAGGATTGTGGCATTGGATATCTCAAAGGCTTTCGATAGAGTCTGGCACTGATCTCTTCTCGCCAAATTAACATCTTACGATCTTCCTCCTGGACTCTGTCATTTCATATCCAATTTTCTCGCTGACAGATCTCTTCAGGTCGTCGTCGATCGCATTTCATCCGAGACATTTGCGATGAGGGGTGCCTCAGGGGTCCGTTCTGTCTCCTACTTTATTTCTGTTACACAAACAATCTCTTAGCTTCAATTTTCAATTCTATATACAACTAAGCAGATGATAGTAACCTTGTGTCATCTTTTTTCCCCGACAAAACATTATCTATCACTGCTTTAGATCCACTAAGGGAACAGCAGATACAGATGATTAATCGGGATCTCGAGATTATTCTGGAATGGGGTAAGAACAATTTGGTTGACTCCAACGCTTCAAAAACTCAGGTCGTGGTTTTCTCTTAGAAAACATCAAGGGATAATGCAACAAACATACTAATGGACGGTAAAATCCTTCCGATGGGATCTAATCTATCCTAGGAGTGAATGCGAGCACTAATTTCTCTTGGGACGATCATGTGCTAGGCTTTCTTTTTAGAGCTAAAAAGTACTTCACATATCATCAGCTATTAACCCTATACAAAGCTCAAGTTAGGCCAATACTAGAATACTGTTCTCATGTTTGGATTTCAGCCCCAAAACACTCTTTAGCTCCCTTGGATTCAATTCAAAGAAGAGCGATTCGTCTAATTGATGACAAGAGTCTGACCGATTCTCTCGAAACACTAGAGCACAGACGTATGGTTGGTGACTTGTCTCTTTTCTACAAGTGCTATCATGGAATCCTAAGGAATACTATCATGGAAAATGAAAAGCTTGAAAGTGAACATTTTGAAATGTTCAAATTTTCAAAAAAAGTTGTAATTTATAGTCAAAATCGGAATTTTCAAAAAATGTAGAAATCATTAAAGTCTAATTAAAAGAAGGTTGAAGAATTGTTCAAAATAAGTCAAAATTACGTAAACTTTGAGAAAAAATCGAAATCATAACGTCACATTTTTCCGAAAAATTTTCGAAAAGTCGTAATTTTCAAAAAAAAAATACTATAAATTAAAGTTTTCAGAAAAAGGATGAAACAAAATTTTGGCTTTCTGGGAATTAAAAAAAATTATCCACACTTTAGCTCTCTTGGATTCAATTCAAAGAAAAGCGATTCGCCTAATTGATGACGAGAGTATGACCGATTCTCTCGAAATATTAGGGCACAGGCGTATGGTTGGTGACTTGTCTCTTTTCTACAAGTACTATCATGGAAGATGCTCGCAGGAACTAATAGGATTGATCCCCTCAAGGGCAAGATTCTTGAGGCGTACTAGACAGTCGGAGACAGCAAATTCCTGTGCGGTCCAGCTTGACACAGTGAGGAGTTCTGTCTACGGAGACTCTTTTTTCTATAGAACTTCCAAGTTTTGGAACTTGTTAAGTGGAATTTACGACATAATTCGACAATTCGAAATTTTAAAAAAGTTTAAATTTTGAATAGTTGGGAAATTTGCACTCAACTTTTCAATAAAAATTAAAATTTTCGAAACCGGAATATTGAAAACAAGTGAAAATTATCAGATAGATCGAGGTTTTCAAAAGTCGAAATATTGAGAAGTTAAAATTTTGGAAAAAGTTCAAATTTTTGGTAGTTAAAATTTTGAATCAAAGTGGAACATTTTTAAAAAGTTGAAATTTTAGGTACAAAAAATTAAAATCTTGATAAAATATCAAACATTTCATAAAATTTCAAAATTTTCAAAAAAATGGAAATTTTGAAAGAATTTTAAAAATTAAGAAGTAGCGAAATTTTCAACAAAAAAAATCAAAAAATAATCGAAACTTGCCAAAAAAAAGTCGAAATTTTGAAAAGCAATTAACATTTAAATAAAAACCAGTCGAAAATATTAGGAATCGAAATTTTCAATAAAAAAGTTATAATTTTCCCTAAAACAAATATAAACAGAAATGAAATTTTGAAAAAAGTCGAAAATTTAAAAACTCAAAAGTCCAGTTTTGAAAAAATTACATTTTCAGAAAAAGTAAGATTTTTCAAATGGTGAACATAAAAAAAAATGTACTAATTAATTTTCAAAAAAAATTACAAAAAAAAAGAACAGCGAAGTCTAAATATTTACGAAAATACGGAAATTTTTAAAAGAGTATTAAAAGTTTTTCAGAAAAGTCAATACGTAAAAATAAAATAAGGTCGATATTACAAGAAAAAATCTAAATTTTGCAATACATTCGAAATTTGGAAAAAAATCCAACCTTTCAAAAAACGCGACATTATCAAAAGTTTTCATTGTCAAATTTTCAAAGAAATCTAAAATTTTCGAAAAGTAACGTTTTAAAAATGTTGAAATTTTCAGTCGAAATCTTAAAAATTTTAAAACGCTAAACGGTTCACAGCACCCCCATTAGTTTTGGCTACGAGCCGCCACTGATAAAGAGATAAATAAACTGACATGTATGTACTGCAAAAGGAAAAATAATAAAATATTAATATTTATTGACTATATTAATTCCCAACCAGTCCAGCAACTCCTAAACCTTTTGCACCTAAGCATGAAGGTAAATTTACTGGTCGCCCCAGGCTACGAATGCCGTCGTCGCAGGTTCAGACTTGGAGATCTTTTACCATACCCATACCCATGCCCACCGCACTCTCTTAGCTCTCGCCGAGATTCCATTCTCGTTCCAAGACCGTCAAATCAGTATTCAACTGGTGTCGGGCGCGTTGCGAAAGCGTTGGCGTTGAAACAATTTAATATCATCCAGTTAGTTTGGACTTTTCCGGACAGTGCGATGAATACTTTTGCCTATGTAGGTGTGTATTTATTAATACTTTACGTGCACGACGTCTCCTCTACGCCGAAAGCTGGAATCTACGTTGATAATGGGTTAGATCAGACGGAGATCGAAAGGGACATGACAAAACAAGAAAAGCGCGAGATGGAATTGGAAATTTTGAACTTGTTGGGCGTACCGAATAGGCCCAGGAGACTCAACAAGTCACCCATAAATAAATCGGCCCCCAGATTTCTCTTGGATGTTTATAAGAGTATAATGGAAAAGGAGAACGAAGACGAGAATGGGAGATACGAAAGAAGCGTAGATGATTTAAATTTGAGCGGTGCCGAACAAAATGCAATCGAAGAGAGCGATGTTATTATGACTATTGATAGCATAAGTAAGTAACATTTGTTTTTAATGCAAATCAGTACGCATAGTGCATTTGTTTACTTAAAGAATTAGAATTATCATCTTGCCAGCGAATGATTTTAGTTGTTATTTATGAGTCAAGATTTTCCATCTGAAGTTTTGGTAATGTGCGTAATTCACTGGAATTAGGACATTTAACATTTTTGTAAGAAGATGACAACCAGGGGCGGCCTTAGCCATTGCGAGGCTCCGGGCGAATCTTTAAGAGGCCCTCGTCTTTGTGGAATTAGTTTTAACATAGACGTAGTCAAAATAGGGCAGGGTAGGGCGCTTGCCCCCCCCCCCCCAGCTCGTGTGGTTAACGAAAATTTATATTAAACTGAGGAGACTTTCTCCAAAAAATTTCCATTCGACAAAAGTCGTCCTTCTTTAAGCTATTGATATTTTCTCGAAATTTCCACTTACTTCACGAAATTCGTCTTTTTTCATAACTTTCTTTGGAAATTTCAAATGTACTCCTAAAATTCGATTTAGTTTTTCAGAATCCAACTTAACGAAAAATTTCGAATTTTTATATCAAAATTCATCGTTCTATTTTTCGAAAATCTATCATTTCTCAAAATTAGTTTTTTCCGGAAAATTCAACTTCTCTTTAAACTTTGATTTTCTGAAAATTTCGACTTTTTTTTATCAAGATTTACCCTTTTGCTTAAAACTTGATCGATTTTTTGATAACAATATTTATCTGGAAATTTTTATAATGATTTTTTTAGAAATTTTGTAAAAAGACAAAAATTCCGAGAAAATTTCCCCTGAAATGGGGAAACTTTTTTCTCAAAATTTCGACGATTATTTCAATATTGGACATTTTCTGACTCAGGGTAGGGCAGAACAGGGCGCATGTCTACCTCTGATTCAAGCGCTCAAGAGAAAAATCTAGAAATTACATTTTTCTCAAAATTTGTCCTTTTTCCAAAATGTCGACAAAATTTGACTCTCTCTAAAGAATTTCGAGTGTTTGCTACATTTTGACATTTTTCTCAAAATTTCGATCTTTTTTTCGTTTTCCAAGGGAAAAAATCGAAATTTCCAAAAAAAAACAAATTTAGAAAAATCGAAACTTTGATATTTTTCTCAAAATCCGCCTTTTTGCGCAAATTTAAAATTATCCTGGAATCCCATCCCGTATGTTCCCGGAAAACTGAATATTTTTCCTGGAAATTCGTATCTTTCTTGAAATTTTGACTTTTTTCAAGACTCGTTTTTTCCACAAACGGACGGCTATTCTCAAAGTTTCACTTTTTCTTTAAGTTTGAATTTTTTCTGGAAAATTTCGATCTTTGATGCTTCATTTGGTAGTTTTTCTAGAAATGTCGACTGCTTTTCAGAGATTTCATTTTTTTTAATTCCTTTATTTTTATTAACATCGGGTTTTTCTGAAGATTTTGATCATTTGGAATTTGATTTTTCAGAACTTTTAACAGGTTTCTCCCGATATTTTTATATCAAAATTCGATATTCAACTTGGCTAAAAATTTTAAATTTCTCTTAAAATTAGTTTAATTTCGTCTTTTCAGAAATTTCGACTTTATTCTCAAAATTCCACCTTTTGGGCTCTTCTTTCGGAAATCATTTTTTCTATCAAAATTAGGCTACTTTTCTGAATATTTGTCTTTTCTTTAAATTATGACTTTTTTAAATTTGAATAGAAATTTCATCTTCATATTTCGCCTTATTTTCGAAATATTGACTTTAATTTCAAAATGACATGTTTTAGTTTTTGAAACTTTCTGGACTTTTTCCTCGAAATTGGCTTTTCCTTTAAATTTCAGTTTTCTCGAAATACGTCTGTTTTCTCTAAATTAGGTCGGCATATTATTAAAAATTAAAAATGTTGCGAAAAATATTTTTGGGTAATTTCGAGAAAAAGATTTCTTGTACATTCAATTTCTTTATTGAAATTTAAATATTATGTCAAAATTAGAATAAAAAAGTAAACATTTCGAGAAAAGCGTCTTTGGAAATTGCAAATTTTTTCACAACATTTGTTCTTTGGAAATATTTTGGCATATTTAGAAATTTCGAGTTCTTCTGAAAGTTAGGTTTTTATTCAATTTCGGTTTTCTAAAAAATCCTTTCCCAAAATAGGGTTTTTTCAAAAAAATTGGTCGCTTTGGAAATTACAACTCTATTCTACATTTTTCTCTCAAAATTGAACTTTCATTTCTTTAATGTTCGTTTTTTTCTGTTTTTTTTTCAAATTTAAATTTCCGAAAATTTGATGTTTCGCAAAAAATGTCTTATTCTGGAAATTTTGACTCGTACTAGAAATAGGGATGTTTTATGCTTCTGAAAATTTCCGTTTACAGTGAAAAATTTTTCTCAAAGTTCCAACTTTTTTTGAAAATTACATCTTTTTTTCACAAAATTCCACCTTTAAAAATATAATTTTTTCGAATTTTCAACAAGTTTTGAGATTTTTCGAAAGGTTAGAATTTTATTTTAAACACGAATTTCTAAACATTCCAATTTTTTCCCGAAATTCGTTTTTCCTCGTCTCTTTCAATATTAAAATTTCTCTTGAAAATGTTCACTTTTCTGTAAGAGATTTCAACCTTTTTCTCGAAATTTCGACGGTATTTTTTAAAATCGTTATTTTCTGAAATCTTCGAAATTTGGATAGTTTTTAAAACTTTCAGAAAGAATCGGTTTTTATTTTAGAATCAATTTTCTGACTGTTTTCGCAAAGTTCGACTCTAATTTCAAATTTCTAAGTTAATCTGAAAATTCGATTACTCAGTTCATGTAGTTAAATGAAAATATACATATACTCGGAACGTTTTCCGGTTTTCTTTTTTTATCAATTTTTCAAAATGATTCTTGCCCCTCCCTGAATTAAATCCTGCCTACGCTTATGAATTTCAATGATGATGCTTGACTAGAAATGCAGTCATAAACAAATATATTTGTACTTTTAAAATTGTTTATTGGAAACTAAGAAAAATTAATAAACACAAAGATTTTTTTGGTGGAACGGACCCGTCCTTGGATATCTTGAAAAAGTCCTTCTAGGCTTCAGGGGACAAGTTTTGTCCTTCAATTTTTAAACACAAAGATAACAAACTATTAATCATGATAAATAAGGTGCACTAATGTCTTAAAAGGATCAGGGATTTAGAAATGATGACAACTGCTCTAATATAAAAGCATAATCCGACGACAGTTGACAGCTGAAATGAAACACGGGAATTCCCCGAATCGTAAACACGAAGAAAATGGAGTACAATCAGATTTTGTTTAGCCCTTGCAGTTGGCAGCACTTGTGGCACTGGTACGAAATTTAGACAATGTGAAAGAGAAGGAAAGGAACATTCATTGGAGCGAATGAGACAGATATCAGCGCGATAACTACCACGCAAGGGAGCAGTGAGTCCAGTTTTATAATGCGCGGTTAAGGCTCGAAATTCAAATGAACATTAGAATTCGCAGTGCCCGAGGTCCCCTACAGGAGCGACGCCCCGGGCGGTTGCCCTGCTTGCCACCCCCAAAGGCCGCCCCTGATGACCACTGAGTTGAGATTAATGATCTTTTCTGATGAAATATCAGACTCTAAAGGACCATTTAAGCATTGTGATCTGGATGTGTCAATTTTTCAGTTCCATTTGGATATTTTTATTTTTTAATCTAATCAGACAGTTCATGCTAGTTATGGCCAAATATTGGATATATTCAGTCGAACTTATCATAACAGACAACTCCCGATAGTGATCATCTATCTAATCAGTGATCACTTTTTAAGTGTAAGGACTAGGGATGTTGTGCAGCTCCGTAACCGTAATCGAAACTGTCGGATATCCGAAATAAAAAAATATCCTAATCCGTAACCGACATCGATATGAATGTCTCGAATAATTTCGGGTATTATTTGAAATAATTTTGCTAATTTCAGTCGAAGACTGTTTTTTTTTGTCAACCAAAATTATGAGACAAACTAGTTGGTATGCCACTTGACCTTACTTACATTGCCACAACCACTAACTACTTTTTTTAACGTGTTAATAAATTTTTTAATTTCGACGTTTTCTCAAAATTTCGATTTTTTTTTAAATTTCCATATTTTTAATATATATTTTTTAATTTTGTCTTTTTTGAGAAGATATGAATATTTCTCAAAATTTTAACTTCATTTATAAATTTCAATTTTTTTATCAAAATTTCGACTTCAAAATTTCGATTTTTTTTAATGTTTGCTTTTTCTAGTTTTCAAAATTTTGTCTTTTTGAAAATGTTGTCATTTTTGAAAACTTTTAATTTACGAGACTTTCAGATTTCTCTGAAAATTTAACAATAAAAATGTTTAACAATGTTGAGTTTTTTAAGGGGCAGAATTTTTCCAAAACTGCGATTTGATTTTAAAAATTCGACTAGGATTTTTTTTCAAAATTTGGGTTCGCTTTAAAATTTTTTACTGTTTTTGAAAATTTCGACTTTTTTCTGCTTCATTTGTTTCCAAAAATGTCTATTTTTTGAACATTTCGATTTTTTTATCAATTGCGACTGTGAAATTTGTGTTTTTTTCAAAAATTTAGCTTTTTTTGTTAGAAATAACAACTTTTCTGAAAATTTCGACTTTTTTGGATAGTTCCTACTTTTAAAAAAACCTTTAGTTTTTTGAAAATTTAACCTTTTTCTCAAAATGCAATTTTTTTGAAAATTGTTATTTGAAAAAAAATCAAATCTTTGACTACTTTTTTAATTCCAGTTATTTTAAACTATCGACTTCATTTAAAAATGTTCAATTTTTGTTTAAATTGTAACTTTTTTTAGGTGTCGATTTTGTTGAAACTTTTTCCTATGATTTTTTTTGAAAATTTGGACTTTTTCATAATATCGACCTTTTTTCGATTTTAACTTTCTTAGAAACCTTAGCTTTTCCAAAGTTCGAGATTTTTTTTAAAGAATTTTAATTATCTATAACTTTTTACTTTTCAAAATTTCAATTTTTTGAAAAGATCGACTTTTTAGTCAATTTTTGCTTTTTCTGAATAGTTAGACTTCAAAAATTTCGGGTTTTATTAAAAATTTAACGAAACGTTTTTTAAATCTATTTTTCTCAAAATTTTGACTATTTTTGAAATTCTATATTATTTTTTAAAACTTCAACTTTTTAAGAATTCGAACTTTTCGAAAATTTCTTATTTTTTCAAATTCACGAATTTTTTGAAAATATTGACTTTTTCATGATTTTGACTTTTTTTTGATTTATTTTTGTTAAAAATTAGGTTTTTCATTATAACTTTCTATGAAAATGGCAACATTTTTTAAAATTTCGACTTTTGTTGAAAATTATAACTTCAAAATATTAACCTCTATCAAAATTTTAACCTTTTTTAATATGTTTGAGTTCTTCTCACACACTTTTTAAAATTTGTAAATCGACTCCAAAATTTGATCTATTCATCAAAAAATTCGACTTGTTTTGAAAATTTGATATTTTTGGAAAACTTTGGCTTATTTTTAAATATTTATTTATTTTAAAAATATATTTTCAAAAGTTCAACATTTTTAAAATTTCAAGTGTTGAATGCGTTTCTTTTTGGTGGAACGGGCTGTTATTTGGATATTTTAAAGAATTGAAATACAAATCTTGGCCGGTGTGAAAACAGCGGCCAAAATCTCGCAGCCGTTTTTACGGAAATACCCGAACATCCATAGGCGACATGGTATACAGTCTATACAGATACAGTATTAGGTACTGTTAACGAGTAACGAGATATCGAACCGTGTTAGCTCGGAATAAAATATTATTAAAATTATCATAACTTACAAAACCTTTGAGGTAACCATATCAAACTTTGTCATTCTAACCTAATTAAAATAGATATTTAGATGCTAGAATTTCACTGACTGACGAGGTGTCCCACAGGGTAAAATCTACCCCTATGTTATTTTTTATGTAAACAACATTAAAAAATTCATAACTGCCAAACGCCTCCAGGAAACCAAATCAAACTATGCTATTTTATGATAATTAGTATAGGAAATGACCAACTAAAAGCTTATTTAATAACAAGGGGTCCCAGGGGGTAAAATCTACCCCTAAGTGAAAAACATTAAAAAATTCATAACTATTAAATGCCTGGAGGTAACCAAATTAAACTTTGCCATTTTATCTTAAATAATATAGATAATTATCAGTTAAAAGCTTATTGACTGACAAAAAGTCCCAGGGGGTGAAATCTACTCCTAAGTAAAAAACACTAAAACATTATAGAAATATTATTAAAATTTTCATAACTAACAAAGCCATTGAGCTAACCATAGAAAACTTTGTCATTCTAACTTAATTAAAATATGTATTTAGCCGCTAAAATTTCACTGACTGACGAAGGGTTCCACGGGGTAAAATCTACCCCTATGTTATTTTTTATGTGAACAACATTAAAAAATTCATAACTACCAAACGCCTCCAGGTAACCAAAGTAAACTTTGATATTTTATATATTTATTAATATTGAAAATCACTAACTAAAAGCTTATTTACTGACGAGGGATGCCACGGATTGAAATCTACCCCTAACTAAAAAACATTAAAAAATGTATAACTACCAAACGCCTCGCGGTAACCAAATTAAATTTTAACATCGTATCGTTATTAATACAGGAAACTAACAGCTAGAAGATTATTTACTAAGGAGGGGTCCCAGCGGGTGAAATCTACCCCTAAGTGAAGAACATTAAAAAATTCATAACTACCAAGCTCCTCAAGATAACCAATTTAAAATTTGCCATTTCATCCCAATTAATATAGAAAATTACCAACTAGAAGCTTATTTACCGACGAGGAGTCCCAGGGGGTGAAATTTACCCCTAAGTGAAAATCATTAAAAAATTCATAACTACCAAACGCCGCGAGGTAACCAAATTAAACTTTGCCATTTCATCCTAATTAATATAGGACATTACCAACTAGATAGAAGCTTATATACTAACGAGGGGTCCCAGGGGGTGAAATCTAAGTGAAACCCCTAAGTGAAAAACATTAAGAAATTCATAACCACCAAACGCCTCGAAATTAAATTTGCCATTTTATCCTAAATAATGTAGATAACTGTCAGCTGAAAGCTTATTTACTGACAAGGAGCCATAGGGGGTGAAATCTACCCCTAAGAAAAAACATTAAAAAATCCATAACTGCCAAACGCCTTGAGGTAACCAAATTAAACTTTGCCATTTTAGCAGAAATAATATAGATATCTTTTTTTCACTTAGGGGTAGATTAAACCACCTGGGACCCTTCGTCAGTAAATAAACTTCTAGTTGGTGATTTCCTGTATTGTTTAGGATACAATTAGTAAAGTTTAATTTGGTTACCTAGAGGCCTTTGATAGTAATGACGTTTTTCACTTAGTGGTAGATTTCATTCCCCAGGACCCTTCGTCAGTAAATAAGCTTTTAGTTGGTGATTTCCTATATTATTTAGAATAAAATAGCAAAGTTTAATTTGGTTGAGGCGTTTGGTAGTTATAAATTTTTTAATGTTTTCTACTTAGGAGTAGATTTCATCTCCTGGGACTGCTCATCAGTAAATGAACTTTTAGTTACTGATTTTTTATATTAATTAGGATATAATGACGAAGTTTAATTTGGTAACCTCAAGGCGTTTGATAGTTATGAATTTTTTAATGTTTTTCACTTAGGGGTAGATTTCACCTCTGAAACCCCTCGTCAGTAAATACGCTTTTAGCTGGTAATGTCCTATATTAATTAGGATGAAATGGCAAAGTTTAATATGGTTACCTCGAGGAGCTTGGTAGTTATGATTTTTTTAATGTTTATTATTTAGGGGTAGATTACACCCGCTGGGACCCCTCGTCAGTAAATAGGCTTCTTGCTGTTAATTTTCTATATTAATTAGGATAAAATGTTAAAATTTAATTTGGTTACCTCAAGGCATTTGGTAGTTATAAATTTTTTAATGTTTTTCAGTTAGGGGTAGATTTTACCCTCTAGGACCTCTCTTTTGTAAATAAGCTTCTAGTTGGTAATTTCTTATATTAATTAGGATAAAATGTCAAAGTTTAATTTGGTTACCTCGAGGTGTTTGGTAGTTATGAATTTCTCAACGTTTTTCGCTTAGGGGTAGATTTAACCCATTGAGACCCCCTGTCAGTAAGCTTTTAGCTGGTAATGTCATATATTAATTAAAATATAATGGCAAAGTTAAATTTCATTATCTTGAGGCGCTTGGTAGTTATGGATTTTTTAATGGTTTTCTCTTAGGGGTAGATTTCGCCCCCTGGAACCCTTTGTAAGTAAATAAGCTTCCAGCTGTTAATTTTTTATATTAATTAGGATAAAATGGCAAAGTTTAATTTGGTTGCCTCGAGGCCTTTGATAGTTATGAAAATTTTAATGTTGTTCACATAAAAAATAACACGGGGGTAGATTTTACCCCGTGAAACTCCTTGACAGTCAGTGAGATTCTAGCAGCTAAATACTTATTTTAATTAAGTTAGATTGACAAAGTTTGATATGGTTAGCTCAATGGATTTCTTAGTTATAATAATTTTAACAATATTTTACTCCAAGCAAACAGTTCGATGTCTCGTTACTCGAGCACCTAATACTGTATCTGTATACCATGTACGCCTATGGATGTTCGGGTATTTCCGTAAAAACGGCTGCGACATTTTGGCCGCTGTTTTCACACTGGTTATATCTTGTTCCCTGAAACTAAGAAAGAATAAAAAATATTTTTTCAAAATTTGGGCTCATTTGAAAAGTTCCCACTTTTGTGAGATTTATCAATTCAAATTTTCGACTTTTTTTAAATATCAAAAAAATGAACTACGAGAAAAATGAATTTCGAGAAAAAAGTAGATACTTCTAGACATAGTATACATATATTGAATATCGAAATTTTAGATAACACAATTTCGAGAAAAGGCCAAATTTTAAGAATCAGGTCAACATTTCTGAATATTTAAATTCCAAAACTAAGAACTCTCAAAAAACTCTAATGTAAAGAAAAATAAATTTAAAAAAAAGTGAAACTTCAAGAACAACGGTTTCCAGAGATAGTCAATTTTAAGAAAAAATTCAAATTTTTAGGAAAAGGTCAAAAATTAAAAAAGGAAAACGAAATTAGTCGAAATAACGGGAAAATGACGAATTTGGAGAAAAAAATAAAATTTTCGTACACAAAGTCAAATTTTGAGAATAGCCGTTTATAAAAAAGGAGGTATTAAAAAATATATTCGAAATTTTGAGAAAAAGGGGAATACTGAGAAAAAAATTGAAATCTCCAAAAGCACAAAGAACATGATTTTTAAGATAAAGTTGAAATTTCGAAAAACTAAGGGATTTTGACAAAAATGACGATTTCGAGGAAAAAATTCTAATTTCCAAAAACCAAAACCAAATTTAACAAAAATTGGAAATTTCAAAAAAAAAGTTCGAAATTTCAAAAAAAGACGAATTTAAAAAAAAAATTCTGCTTTTTCAAAAATCCTAAAAATTTGATTTTGAGACAAATTTAAAAATTTCGAAAAATGATGAAACTTTAAGGAAACACTTAAAATTTCTGAAAATTCATATTCCAGAAGGTGGAAATTTCCAGAAAAAATTCAGCGTCAAGAAAAGTAACGGAATTTCAAAAATTGAAATACAGAACTTGGTTAAAAAACAACAAACTTTGCTCAAAAGACGAAAATGTTGACCAGTCTTAGAAAATCGTTTAATAAAAAACAGAGGTGAACATTTTTTTAAAAAATCCTAATTTTGAAAAAAGTAGAAATTTTGAAAAAATTGAAATTTCCCAATAAACACCAAACATTTGATATGTTTAAGATTTTTTAAAAATCGAGATTTTTAAGAAAGTAGCTGAAAAATTGTTGAGATTTAAACATTTGAAATTTTCAAAAAGAAGTCGAAATTAAGAAAATCAGGTTTTGAAAAAAAAATCGAAATTTAAAAGAAATGCATGAAATTGAAAAAAGTTGAAATTATAAATGTATTAATTTCAAAAAAAACAGTTAAATGTCTCAAAAAATCTAAAATTCTTAAAAACTGTTTAAAAATTTTCAAAAAAATTCGACAATTTAAAAAACATCGAGATTCAAAAATAATTAAAGTTTCTAAAAAAGTCAGCATTTTAAGAAGATGGCGAACTTTTGAAAAAGTTCAGCTTTCAAAGAACACGAGACTTTCAAACAAAAATAGAAATTTTGAAAAAATTTCGAAATCATCAAAAGTCGAGATTTAAAACAAACCGAAATTTTGGAAAACACCTCTATTTAAAAAAATTAAAAATTTTAAAAAGTAGCTAAATATTGTTGAAAAGGTTGAAATTTTCAATAAGTTGAGAGAGATGAAATCGCCTTTAATCGCGCTAAAATGTTCGATTCCAACTGTATTTACTGCGTTGCGTGAACTAGTGCTAGCTCCGAAAATATTCATCTAATTGAAATATTGTTAGAAACAAATTTGAATTGCGTTCTGTCCTTCAGTTAAATCAAGTTTTTTATTTGAAAAAAAAATTATTTTATTTTATTTCTAAAAAATATATTTTTTCTCAACAACTATTACGATATCGAAAAAATCAGTAGTATTCTGATAATCTATGTCCTAATATCTACTAACCCTATTATAATCTAAATTTTATGTTTAGAAACCTTGGAGAATTGGGGGACGGTCATTTTTGACACATTTTGAGCTGTATCTTTAACACGATTAAATCAAAAATTATGAAAAAAATATTTTAGGTTTTCTAAGGGTAGCTCTTTTAAATGATACATCACATGATATATTAACTACAACTTGATTTTTCGGAGACTAAATTAACCCGCCATTTTATTATAATCTTTTTTTAATCGCTGGCATGGGTCTAACTAACGCGTGGAACTAACGCTTTGCAAAATTCCAAATTTTTACATTACATAGTTTTCGAGGGAACCTTTTTTGTGACAGACGGACACACAAACACAAGAGTAAGATTATAAGGGTTCTGCTTTTTTGTTTTAAGGTATGGAACCCTAAAAAGGAAGCGAAATTTAAAAAACCGAGATTTTAATGAAAACTTGAACTTTTAAATCAAGCATTTTGAAAAACTCAAAATTTTGGAAAAAATCGGAATTTTGAAAAACAGCGAAATTTAAAAAAAGTTAAAATTTTGAAATGAAGTTGAAAGTAGGGCCGAAATAAAAAAAGCGAAGTTTTGAAAAAATGTACCAAGAAAGGTATTCAAGAATTTAAAAAAAATCGAAATGGTACTGAATTTTTTTTTTGCTTTTTAGGATCAACTGACGAAAATTCCTGAACTAGTCCTGCAAAAAATCATACTTTTTCATTAGGAGGGCCTGTAGAAGGGCCTTTTGGTTCGTAGCTATACCACTAAAAACAAACAAACTGAATTTTTTTATACAAATTTTTTAAAATGTCGACTGTAACTTCACAATTTCGAATTTACGTAGATATTTAGAATTTTCGAATTTTCAAGTTTTATTGAAAAAGTCGAACAAGACATTAAACTACAAAACCAAACCTCTAGAAAAGTATCAACATTGGGTCAAAATTTCAGACAGAAAATTGCAAGTTTCAACTAAAAAATTTGAGAAAGAGCCCACATTTAAAGAACAATATTAACAAGAATTCGATTTTTTCTAGAAATTTATAAGTTTTCAGCGGAATTCACATTACGTTATTAAGATAAAGAAATGTGATTTAAAAAAAGAGTTTGTTTTGTGTTTTATTTTAAAAAATTCCCTGCGACCCCTTAGTACCTCAGCGTGACTCCTATTTTGGGAAGCACTTTCCTAAATGGTGAAGGCATCTGTGCTGTAGCATTGGTTTATAATCCATTTTAAATAATGCAATTTGTCTTTCAGATCATCATGTCAGTGGGGTGAGGCACGAAAGGGGCAAACGTTTATGGTTCAACGTTTCAGACGTACCAATAGCGGAAAATATCGTCGGTGCCGAATTAAGAATCTTCCAAAACGAAAACTACACCATTAAGAACGCAGCTGCCCAATATACTGTAACAGCTTATCAGTTGATCAAAACTGATACCGGGTAAATATTTTGGCCTTTTACAACCTTCTTGAACATAAATTTACATTCATTTCATGATATTGCCTTTTAGGGAAAGAGAATTGGAATTTGTAGCAGCCGTAAATACAAGCGCCAGTTTTACGGGGTGGTTAGGTCTTAATTTGACCGGTTGCTTGTCTGCTTGGGTGGCGTTTCCGGAATCTAACAAAGGTCTTTACCTGTCCGTCCATCCCGTGGATAAACCAGGTGAGTGAGTCAGCCGTGATGCTTTACAGAGCGCGGTCCTCGAGATCGAATAAGAGGATGGTTTATTTGAAATGATCTGCAATTTTCTTAAATATTGAAAGACAAACAGCGGCGACTGGTTCTATACACCGCAAAGACTAGGATTTATCATATTTTAATTAAGTAGTACTTGTGAGTTACTTGGAATAAAGTGCCCATATGTTTTATGAGAAAATTTAAATAAGTTGGTGCGCTCAGAACTATGCACCTAGCGTGGCTGCCGTGCGATTCCAATCAACGGCATCCTCGAGGTACGAAAAAACAATGAACTACAAAGCGCGCATTAAAGTTAGCGCAGTACGCCGCTCGTCCATGGTATGTTGCCACATGATGAAAACGAAACAGAGTTTGAAGTGTGTATTTATGGTTTATATGTTATGATTTCTTTAACAACTTTTGTGTCTTAATTTTGTTTCGAAATGGAGAATATCATATCGTCAATCAATTATCGAAGTCACCTAAACTCTAACTATTAATATTTTTTGCATCTGTCCCCTGAAACCAAGAAAGATTAAAAAACAACAAAGGTTGCTCTTGTGTTTTTTAATCTTTCTTGGTTTCAGGGGACAAGATTTGTATTCAGTGACGGCTGGTGGTCGTTTTCCTAGAAATATTCTAAAATATTATTTGCAAAATTATATTTTACTAAAATTTCGACCCAATTTGAAAAAATAAACGAATTTTGAAAAAAAGCCAAAATTTGGAAGAGGTAGAAATTTTCAGAAACAAGACATCGAATTTTGAGCTGCATGTTGTTTCGAAAATTAAAATAAATTTGAAGAACCAACTGGAAATTCAGAAAGTTAAATTTAAAAAAAGTCAGTAAACGCTTTCTGACTGAATTTCAAAAAATACGTCAATATTTCGAAAATATGATCGGCATTTCTAAGAGAAGGAAAGAAATAATGGCAAAAATAGAATTGTGACAGTCCCAATTTCGAAAAAGACGAATTTCGAGAAAGAGTTCAAAATTTTCAGAAAATCCAATTTAAAATAACCTAGAAAAAGTTGAAAAATGTCGAAAGGTCGAATTTGGTAAAAGAAGTCGTAGGTTTCGGAAAAAAGCGATACTTAAAAAAATCGCAATTTTCCATAAATATTTTTTCCGAATTTTTATATTATCATTTAATTGTAGGCATAATATTTAAATTTCGGTGAAGAAGTTTCTCTAGATACAAAAATATTTTTCTCAACATTATTCCTTTTTTATTAACACTTCCACCTAAGTTAGAGAAAATAAACGAATTTTGAGAAAATAGAAATGTCAATGAAAAGCCAATTTCGACGAAAAATTCTACAATTTTGAAAACTTAAAAAATTGCGAGATAAAAGTAGAAATTTCGAAAATAAGGCAAATTATGAGACATAAGTTAAAATTTCTGGAAAGTCTAATTTAAGCTTAAATATTCAGAAAAAGATCAATCTTAAGAAAAATAGCACAATGTCGAAAAAATACAAATGTTAAAAAAATAGGGGCATTTCGAAAAAAAATTTTTGTTTGAAAGAACATTCTATAATAAGAATTTTGAAAATAAAGACTTAATTTCGAATTTTTACTGAAAAGGAAAATTTTGAGAAAAAACTAATTTTAAAAGAAAAAAGGTAAGATTTCGATAAAAAAGTTGAATTTCAAGCAGAAAGTTAAAATTTAAAGAAAATGATCAAAATCTCTAGATAATATTCGAATTTCATAGAGAAGGAACCTGAAAAAATAGAACACAGAAAATAAAGTGGTAATTTCGAAAAAGACAAATTTGGAAAAAAGTCAGAATTTTTACAAAAATCAAGTTTCATTTTGGAAAAATTTAAAATGTCGAAAAATCGAAAAAAGGTCAACATTTTCAAAGGTCGAATTTTGTGAAAAACCGTCACAGCTTTCGGAAAAAGCAGAGTTTAAACAAATAGTGTTTTCGGAATTTTTATTTATATGTTGATATTTAAATTTCGATAAAGAAGTTTAATTTTTTTTCCCCTAGATACAGAAATATTTTTCTCAACATTTTTGTTTTTTTATTAACATTCCGATCGAATTAAGAGAAGACAAACGAATTTTGAGAAAGTAGAAAAAGTCAACTTCGATGAAAAAGTCCTACAATTCTAGAAGCATAAAATATTGCGAGATAAAAGTCGAAATTTCGAAAATAAGGCGATTTTTGAGATACAACTTAAAATTTCTGGAAAATTTAATTTTAAAATGTTAAAACATTCAGAAAAAAAAAGAATATTAGAAAAATAGTAAAAACATAAATAGAAATAGCAGTCGAAAAAAGACAAATATTATTAAGAATAATAGCGAAATTTTGAAAAAAAAAAGATTTTTGAGAGAACATTAAAAAAAGAATTTAGAGAATAAAGGCCAAATTTCGAACTTTAAATAAAAAGGAAAAAGACTAATCTTAAGAAATAAAGTCAAGATTTCGGTAAAAAGACAAATTTTAAACAAACAGTTGTAACTTCCGGAAATATTAAATTTGAAATTTTGAAATAAAAATCAAGATTTCGAGAAAAAAAAACAAACTCTAAGAAACCGGTCAAAATTTTTGGAAAGTTAGATTCTAGAAAATGGAAATCTTCAGAAAAATCCAAATATTAGTAAAAATATAAGAATTTGAAGAAATAGACGAAATTTTGAGAAATCGGTCTGAAATTTCAAGTAAAACATCGAAATTGAGAGGAGATTGGAAATTTTTTCAAAGAATGTTAAAAAACAAAGTTGAGTTTTGTGATTAATTCAACATTAACAAAGAAAAACTTTTGCAAAAAATAGTACTGAAAATCTAGAGAGAAAGAGGAATGTTGAAGAGAAAGACGAAACCTTGAAAAAAAAATGGAAAGTTTGCACAGAAAGTTAAATTTTGAGAAAATGGTATAATTTTGAAAATAATTGTTTGTAAAAGACAAATTTTGAAAACAAAATTGTAGTTTTGCGACAAAAGAAACTTTGACGAAAAAGTTGAGATTTTCAGAAACATAAAGGACTGGATTTCAAATGAAGTGAAAATTTGTAAAAATAGGTCGATTTTGAGAAAAATATCGGCATTTCGAAAAAAAGTTTAATGGAAAAAAGTTACAAAAGCAAAAACAAATTTCGAAAAAAAATTTGAAACTTCGAGAAAAAGATCGAAGTTTCAAAAAAATCAAAATTTGGAGAAAAAATTTGAAATTCGAAATTTTCCAGATAAAGCCAACATTTGCCATCCATAAATTGAAAAGGGCAAATTTTGTGAAAAACCACGAAATGTGAAAAAAATTGCACTGGAAATTACGAGATTAAAGTGAAAAATTGGACCTTATTCTCCAGATTAGACTTTTTTCACGAAATTTCGTGGTAAAGTCAAAATTTCGGCTTTAGTCTCGAAATTTCAACTTTTCTTTTAGGAAATTCGAGGTTAAAGTCGAAATTTCTACATTTTATAGTTAGGTTAGGAAGATGACAGTTTCGCCCACCCTGTTACCATTTAATATTGACAGTTGGCACTAGCGTGCGTTGAATAATTTCAATTTTTATTAACCAAAATGTCGACTTTCTTCTTAAAATTTCGAAAAAAAAAGGATTTTTTGAGAAAAAGGGTCGAAATTTCGACTTCATTCGTTAAATTGAAACACAGAACTTGTCCCCTGAAACCAAGAAAAATTAAAAAACACAAAAAAGGTTGCTCTAACGCGTTTTGGCTGTCGAAACGCGTTAGAGCAACCTTTGTTGTGTTTTTTAATTTTTCTTGGTTTCAGGGGACAAGTTCTGTGTTTCAATTTTTGATTGCATCAAAATTCATTCGTTAAATTTCGACTTCTTCTTCTTGCAGTGCCTATTCGCTCTGAATGTTGGCGACTAGCATGGCTATTTTTACTTTATTGGTAGCTGCGCGGAACAGTCCAGTCGTGGTCATGTTAAACCATTTTCTTAAGTTCTAAAGCCATGAGATTCGTCTTCGTCCTAGTCCTCTCTTACCGCACACTTTCCCTTGCTGTATTAGTTGGAGAAATCCATATCGTTGTTCGTTTCTCATAATATGGCCCAGGTATTTCAATTTGCGTTGCTTAATTGTAGCGGTAATTTCGCATTCTTTCTCCATTCTGCGTAGGACTTCGTTATTTGTGACATGGTCGATCCACAGATCCACGACTTACGACTTTAAATTTCAATTTTTTTCTAGAAAATTTTACTTTAATCTCGGGATTTGAGGAGAAAAAAATCAAAATTTAATGATTAATTTTTTTTTAAAATGGTTGTTGTTTTTACGCCTTTGTATATTTTACTTAAAAGAAACAAATAAACTTTTTAAACATTTTTGTTTATGTATTAATACGTGTGGAACATGTTCAGCCTTTAAATAAAAATTTTTAACACCCCAACAGGTAATAAAATAACATACAGTAATTTTTGTGAAAATACACCAATTTTAACTGCGTATGTACGGAACTTTACCTTCAAATACAGGGTGTTACAAAAGTCTGGACCGCTACTTCAGGAGCATATTCTACACATTAAAATATGAAAAATGTTGAAATACATTTTTTTCTTTAAATTGCCTCCTAACGGAGATATGACCATTTAAAGATGGCGCCCCTAAAGTGGTTTTTTTACTACAAAAAGTTAACGGTTAGTACCAAAGTCATGAAATTGGGCAAGCAGTTAAAGAATTGGATTAGGCATATTCTCATGTAACATATTTTTGAAATAAGCAGTAGCGTGGTGTGTAGAGGGTTGCCCGCGATTATTTTTTGCCGTAACTTTTTTGTATTGCAATATTTCGACACAAAAGTGCCATAATCGTAAAAAGCAACATTTTTTATACAAAAAAGGTACTCTTTCTCAAAGTCGCTAAAAGTAACCATTTCCGAGAAAAAGGCGTTTAAATAATCCTATCCCGTCTTCGAAATTTTAACTAATTTGTATAAGAAAAAATTAGTTGGTCATGCAAACTGATCGTAAAGAAAACAATTGTACTTGACAATATCTGCCAGAGATTGACGTTGTGTCACTGATAAAATTTGGTCGTAAGCTGTAAACTTTAGCAGTTTTTGTTGTCAATAGTAAGTGTAGTAGTTTTTTAACTTTTCATTATTTTGATAAAATGGACTATTCAAATCAAGAAATGGCCGATATGCATTTAATGTACGGGCTTGCAAATTGTAATCGTGCTGAAGCAAGACGGCGGCTTTATGCTGAACGTTTTCCTAATAGACACCTACCAGGAAAAAATTGTTCCAGAAAATTTATGCTCGTTTATGTGAAACAGGAAATTTTGTTTTCAAAGGCGAACGTGTTGGAAGGCCAAACGCAGAAGTTGTTAATTTAGAGGAGCGTGTGCTTCAGCGAGTTGAAGAAGATCCATGTGTCAGCACTAGACAACTTGCTTTAGCCGAAGGAGTAAATCACGTAACTATCTGGCGAATTTTGAAATTTTACCAATTTTACCCCTATCATTTTCAAAGAGTGCAAGGGTTACTTGCTGCTGATTATCCTCCAAGAATAGAATTTTGCAACTGGCTATTGCATAAGATCGCTGAAAAAATTTGGGGAGGAATAATAGGGGACTCTATAATTGGACCGTTTTTTTTACCTCATAGGTTAACAGGAGCATCATATAGACATTTTTTGCAAACAGAGTTACCCGTGTTACTTGAAAATGTTCCACTCATAACAAGACAGCGAATGTGGATAATGCACGATGGGGCACCTGCCCATTTTATTGCAGTTGCTAGGGAATTTTTGAATAACAACTATCATCAACGATGGATAGGTCGAGGAGGTCCGATACCATGGCCAGCTAGGTCTCCTGACCTCAACCCACTCGATTTCTACTTATGGGGACATCTAAAGCAGATCGTCTACTCCACACCAGTTGACAATATCAATGGGTTCAACCAGATTCACAATACACCAGGCATTTGCGAAAGAGTAAGGAGTTCCCTTAGAAGACGAGCCGAGCAATGTATTGTTGCAGGGGGCAGTAATTTCGAACACTTGCTTTGATTTTTTTTTTCTTAATTTTGTACTATTTTTATATCAATGCAGTTAGTAGTGGATAAATTAGAAATTTGCAAAACGAATTCTAATAAATGCAACAATTTTGTTTAAACGCTTTTTTCTCGGAAACGGTTACTTTTAGCGACTTTGAGAAAGAGTACCTTTTTTGTATAAAAAATATTGCTTTTTATGATTATGGCACTTTTGTGTCGAAATATTGCAATACAAAAAAGTTACGGTAAAAAATAATCGCGGGCAACCCCCTACACACCACGCTACTGCTTATTTAAATAATATGTTACATGAGAATATGCCTAATCCAATTCTTTAACTGCTTGCCCAATTTCATGACTTTGCTACTAACCGTTAACTTTTTGTAGTAAAAAAACCACTTTAGGGACGCCATCTTTAAATGGTCATATCTCCGTTAGGAGGCAATTTAAAGAAAAAAATGTATTTCAACATTTTTCATATTTTAATGTGTAGAATATGCTCCTGAAGTAGCGGCCCGGACTTTTGTAACACCCTGTATATGGCAACACTGCCCCTGAGTTAATGTGCGAAGTTCTGTCGCCGTGAGTGTATCGGTTCGCCTGTGGGAATTTTTGCAGTGAAACAATTTTTTCCATTTCGCCGAAAACATGATGGCTGATTGACGAGAGCAATGCTATTTTCTGTTGGAGAATACGACCGCGGAAACTATTGTAATGCTTAAGACTGCCTACGGGGATGCTGCCCTAAGTAAAACCAGAGTCTACGAATGGTTTTCACGTTTTAAAAACGGAGAAATGTCAATTGAAGACCAACCCTGTTCAGGACGCTTCTCAACATCCGGAGGTAATGAATGCGTGGAGAAAATCAAGCACTCCTTCATGAACACCGTCTCCGAATCTTTGATCAACTCTATGAGATGTCTGGGACATCATGGAGTTCAATTCAGAGGATTTTATCCGAAAAATACATGAGAAGAGTTGCAGCCAAATTTGTCCTTCGTCTTCTCACAGGCAAAAAGGGAGCATCGATTTCAGTCACGTTTTGAACTTCAAAATCAGCTCAAAGAGGACCCAGAACTTTTCTCCAAGATGATTCCTGGTGATGAATCGTGGTGCTATGGATACGACCCCGAAACAAAGCAGTAATCAAACAAAGACACCTGGCTCTCCTCGTCCCAAAAAAACTCCCCAAGTGAAGTCAAACATTAAGACAATGCTCATTTGTTTCTTCGATTGCAGAGGCGTACGCGGAGTTCGGGAGTACGGGAGAGTATCCGTAAGAAAAACGCAGATCTTTGGTTCTTCTTTCGTGACAACGTGTCGGCCCACACCGCTCTCTCTCTCTCTCCGTAAAGCAGTTTTTGACCACAAACGGGATGATCCCCCCCACTTTATGGATCTAGTCCCTTGTGACTTCTTTTTGTTCCCCAGAGTTAAAAGGGACATGAGAGGAAAGCGTTTTGCCCCAATTAAAAAAAAATTGAAATACAAATCTTGTTCCCTGAAACCAAGAAAGATTGAAAAATACGACAAAGGTCGCGTTTCGATAGCCAAGCTATCATCTTCAGAGATGATGTATGTCTCTGCAGATGATAGTTTGGCTATCGAAACGCGTGTGTTTTTTAATCTTTCTTGGTATCAGGGGACAAGATTTGTATTTCAATTTTTGAAGATAATCAAGGACCAGTCCGTTCCTCCTTACTAGGATCGTTTGCAGAGGTGCGTTGGGGTCAAGGGAAAATACTCTGAAAGTGACCAAAATTTGGTGCAGAAATTTTAAGAAATAAAGAAATTATGACGAAATTCTCGTTTTTTTTGTTGCCCTCGTATATTCAAATTCGACATTTCAAGTTTAAACTACAAATGTCTAGTGTGTATTTCTTCTAAATTTCGACTAAAAGATAAATTCGATGCTGAAATCGAAATGTCTAAGTTGAAAAACAAAAAACATATTTTTGAATCTGTCCTAATAACGAAAAAAACTCTTAATATACAAAAACATAATGTTTGGAGTATTTTCTCAAAATTTCTTACAAAGTTCGTATTCCAAGTTTAAATTTTCAGAAACTAAGAGAAGTTAAAAATTTTTTTTTTAGAAAAATTCCCAAATGTATTAAAAAAATTCTTATAAAAATATTTCTTTGTGGATGAGTTATTTTCCATTATTATTCTATAATAAAATTTCAAAAAGTTGTAATTTAAAATTAAATTTCAAAAACTGAAGTCAAAATATTCTATAGATTACGCCAAAATGTTAATATTTTTCTCCAATTTTTAAATTTAATTTGTTTTTATTTTTTTTTAATTTGTATTAGGAGTTTTAGAAGATATGTGAAGCTTAAAGGTGGAATGACTATTTTTTTTTTGGTAGCAGGATGACCTAGAGCCTATTTGTCAGCGTCTGGTAGCAATTATTAACTTTTGCCACTAATCCATGATCCTACCATAGATGGCTCTAATATAAACAAATTATAATTGATAACTTTTATGACTTTTTGCTACGGAATCTTCGTAAATTGCTTTCATTGATTAATTTTACTCGAACTCGTAGTTTTGCCCAAAAAACACAATTTCCGTTTTTCTGAATCATTTACCTGATTGTATTTTTCATAGGTCATGAAATTCATCCTGAAGATATTGGCTTAGTAACTGTAAAGGGTCAAGATGAAAATCAACCGTTTATGGTCGTTTTTTTGAAGGCAACAAATCATGTAAAAGCAAAGAGAAGTACCCGAGAAATTAGAAGACGGGTTAAAAAATCGAACGCTCCGAGATTTAGTGCCTATAACGGTGAGTATTCCTAATTTAATCATTGATTGATCCTTGACATTATTGATATTAGGATTAAGAAAATCAATCAGTATTCAATAAAATATTTAAATATTATATTGTGTCCAATATGCACATAAAATAACTACGTATTACCCGCGACTTCGTCTTCTTTTTCTAAGTTCAATTCTCTCGCAAAGGGCAACCCCATTATGCTTTCAACGCACTGCGAGTAGGATGCGAAAAAAGAATAGATTGCGATGAACCGCCTTCTTAAACAAGGACAGGTTGTAATTTTTGGGGAAAATTTCTTTCGGTAACGAGTTTCATAGCTTGGAAGTTCTATAGAAAAAAGAGTCTCCGTAGATAGAAGTCCTCACTGAGTCAAGCTGGACCGCACAGGTATTTGCTGTCTCCGACTGTCTTGTATACCTCAAGAATCTTGCCCTTGGGGGGATCAATCCTATTAGTTCCTGCCAGCATCTTCTATAATAGTACTTGTAAAAAAGAGACAAGTCGCCAATCATCCGTCTGTGCTCTAGTGTTTCGAGAGAATCGGTCAAACTTTCGTCATCAATTAGGCGAATCGCTCTTCTTTGAATTGAATCCAAAAGAGCTAAAGTGTGCTTTTGGGCTGAACCCCAAACATGAGAACCGTATTCTAGTGTTGGCCTAACTTAAGCTTTGTATAATGTGAGTAGCTGATGAAATGTGAAGTGCTTTTTAGCTCTCAAAAGAAACCCAGCTTCTGAGAGACGGATTTGGCAATACCGCGCACATGATCGTCCCAAAAGAAGTTAGTGCTCGCATTCACTCCTAGGATAGACAGATTAAATCTGATCGGGAGGATTTTACCGTGCATGAGTATGTTTGTTGTATTATCCCTTGATGTTTTCTTAGAGAAAACCGCTGGCTGAGTTTTTGAGGCTTTGAAGTCTACTAGATTTTTCTTGCCGCATTCCTGAATGATTTCTAGATTCCGATTAATCAGCTGCATCTGCTGTTCGCTTAGTTGATTTGAAGGAGCGGCGGATAATGGTTTGTCGGAGAAAAAAGATGACACCAGGGTACTATCATCTGCGTAATGGTATATCGGATTGGAAGTTGAAGCTAAGAGATCGTTTATGTGTAACAGGAACAAAGTAGGAGACAGGACAGACCTCTGAGGCACCCCCGAATTAATCACAAATGTCTCGGATGGGATGCCATCGACGACGACCTGAAGAGTTGAATATCAAATGACAGAGTTCAGGAGGAAGACCATAAGATGTTAATTTGGCGAGAAGATATCGGTGTCAGATTCTGTCGAAGACCTTTGAGATATCCAATGATACAATCCTAGCCTTAACATGTTTTTCCATAGCTGAGTTACAGATATGAGTAAGATATGCCAGTAGATCGCCAGCTGAGCCTTATTGAAACCGCATTTCCTGTTATCCAGATATTTGAGAATCTCGATGTTGATAACCTTTTCCATCACTTTATATATATATATATAACGGGCATCAAAGATATAGGGCGATCATTGTTAGCCAGATTCCCTTTTTTCTTTTTAGGGACAGGCTGCACCCTAGCAGATTTCCAGATGTTAGGGAATACACCAATGTTGTAAGAGAGTGTGAACAATTTTGTGAGGACAGGAGTCAACTCTGGAGCGCACTTCTTAAGAACAATAGCAGGGATACGATCAAGGCCAGAAGCTTTCCATGTGTCGAGCTCGAGAAGAATCTACTTGACTGTGCGTGGTTTGAAAACAACTTCAGGCATCGAAATGCCAACCTTAGGGAGAATAGGAGGTTCTGCGTTTTGAGAATCAAGGTCGAAATTTTTACCAAACCTTAAGACTAGCAGGCCAGCCTTTTCCTTGGAAGTAGTCGCAATATTTTTGTTGCTATCGAATAAAAATGGAAAATTTGAAGATGAAAAATTCTTTCCAATCGACTTTGCAAATCCCCGCGCTCGAAATCACTTTTTGCCTCGTCAATAACCTGTTTACAAAAATTTGTGCATCTACAAAGGTGGTCCGAGTCTCGAATGAGAGATTATTTCGCCAGCGATGATATGCGCGATTTTTGGAGATAGCACGAGCACATTTTTTGCTGACCCAAGATTTACTAGAGGCAGACTTCTTTTGGGAATGGGGAATTAAGCATTCCATACCAACCAGGATAGTTTCAGTGATGGATTCGGCGACTGAGAAAGGGTTGTCTGAGTTGAAGCAGAGTTCTTGCCATGGGAATGATGAAAAGAAGTCTATCTTAAGGTTATAGTTGACTTTCGCTAAAGTTGTCCGCTCGTTAAAGTTGATAGGATACGATCGTTGAAGTTCGAAGTTTCGAAGTTTGAAGGAAATTCGGATCACAAGCTTGTAGCTGCCTCTTGCTCGCTTCATATACCACCTCCCTCCTAGACGCAGTCCCGTAGGGTTTCGCACTTTAACTCTGCAAACTGGGAAGAATTAGGAGACTTCTTTGCATCTTTCCCGTGGCAGGAAGTCTGCTTTAACTCAGACAACCCTTCCTTAGTCGCCGAATCCATCACGGAAACTCTCGTAATTGGTATGGAATGCTCAATTCCCCACTCCCAAAGGAAGTCTGCCTCCAGTAAATCTTGGTTCAGTAAAAAATGTGCCCGAGCTGTCTCCTGCAAAAATCGTGCATATCGTCGTTGGCGAAATAATCCCTTAGTCGAGACTCGGACCATATTTGTAGATGCACGAAATTCTTGTAAACAGGTTATTGACGAGGCAAAAGATGATTTCGATCGTAAAATGCGCCAGAGGTTTGTCAACTGTCCGAACGGTTCGAGGTCTTTTTGGAGATTTGCAAAATCGATTGGAAACAATTTTACAACTTCAAATTTTCCATCTTTACTCGATGAAAATAGCAATATAGCTACTACCTTCAAGGAAAAGGCTGACATGTTAGCCTTAATGTTTGCTGAAAATTCTAATCTTGATTCTCAAAACGCAGAACCTCCTATTCTCCCTAAGGTTGGCACTTTGATGCCTGAAGTTGTTTTCAGACAACGCACAATCGGGAAGATTCTCCTTGAGCTTGACACCTCGAAAGCTTCTGACCTTGATGGTATTCCTGCTACTGTTCTTAAGAAGTGCGCTCCAGAGTTGATTCCTGTCCTAATCAAATTGTTTACAGTCTCTTACAACAAAGGTGTATTCCCTAACATCTGGAAATCTGCTAGAGTGCAGCCTGTCCCTAAAAATGAAAAAAGGAATCTGGCTAACAACTATCGCCCTATATCTTTGTTACCCCTTATTATATTTAAAGTAATGGAAAAGGTTATTAACATCGAGATTCTCAAATATCTGGAGGAAAATAGAATCAGGCAACACGGTTTTACACAACGTTCCACTGGCGATCTACTGGTATATGTTATTCATATCTGTAATTCAGCTATGGAAAAACATGGTGGCATTCGATATCTCAAAGGCTTTCGACAGAGTCTGGCACCGATCTCGTCTCGCCAAATTAACATCTTATGGTCTTCCTCCTGGACTCTGTTATTTGGTATCCAATTTTCTCGCTGACAGATCCCCTCAAGTCGTCGTCGATGGCATCTCATCTGAGACATTTGCGATTAACGCAGGGGTACCTCAGGGATATGTTCTGTCTCCTACTCTATTTCTGTTACACATAAACGCTCTCTTAGCTTCAACTTCCAATCCTATATACAGCTACGCAAATGATAGTAACCTTGTGTCATCTTTTTTCTCCGACAAACCATTATCTATCGCTGCTTCAGATCGACTAAGGGAACAGCAGATATAGACGATTAATCGGGATCTCGAGATTATTCCTGAATGGGGTAAGAACAATTTGGTCGACTTCAATGCTTCAAAAACTCATGCCGCGGTTTTCTCTAAGAAAACATCGAGGGATAATGCAACAAACATACTAATGGACGGTAAAATCCTTCCGATGGGATATAGTCTATCTATCCTAGAAGTGAATGCGAGCAAAAACTTCTCTTGGGACGATCATGTGCGCGGCATTTCCAAATCCGCCTCTTAGAAGTTAGGCTTTCTTTTTAGAGCTAAAAAGTACCTAACATCTCATCAGCATTAACACTATACAAAGCTCAAGTTAGGCCAACACTAGAATACTATTCTCATGTTTGGAGTTCAGCCCCAAAACACGCTTTAGCTCTTTTGGATTCAATTCAAAGAAGAGCGATTCGCCCAATGGATGACGAGGGTTTGACCGATTCTCTCGAAACACTAGAGGACAGGCGTATGGTTGGTGACTTGTCTCTTTTCTACAAGTACTGTCATGGAAGATGCTCGCAGGAACTAATAGAATTGATCCCCTTAAGGGCAAGATTCTTGAGGCGTACTAGACAGTCGCACACATCAAATTTCTGTGCGGTCCAGCTTGACGCAGTGAGGACTTCTGTCTGTGGAGACTCTTTTTTCTATAGAACTTCCAAGTTATGGAACTTGTTACCGAAAGGAATTTTCCCCAAAAATTGCAACCTATCCTTATTTAAGAAGGCGGTTCATCGACATCTATCCTTGTTTCCGCATCCCACTCGCAGCGCTTTGAAAGCATAATGGGGTTACCCTTTGCAAGTGGATTAAACTTAAAAAAAAAAGTTGCGCGGATATTCCCCCACTCTGAATTTCGAACAGGGAATTGGACTGCCGAATTAGAGCGCCATTTTTGAGTAACCCACTCAACTGTGCAAGGAGCAGTAAAACATATATAATTTTCGACAATGTTAGGGATAACGGGGAGTAACAACTTTAACGGGCGATCCAGTACGGTGAGCCCAACTTTAGCGGGAATCTACTGTATGTGATAAACTTTTCAAGATTGCCCGTGAATTAATTTGCTCAGTCAACCTACTGGAGTCTGTTCTCGAACGTTTTTTGAATCAAATATTTCTCTACTGTGACCTCCTCCTTTTATTCAATTGCGACGTTGCCTAGTCTAAATACTACGTTAATCAAATCAGATAGTGTGCACTTTTGGTATGCTGTTGACTTTAGCAGTATCGACAGTACAAACTTAAAAGTTTTTTTTAGATTAAAGTTCATTTATCTCTTTCAGAAGTTGCATCTTCTTATGTCCATGAAACCATGAGAAGCTGTAAAATACATACCCTTTATATCAGTTTCAAAGATCTCGAATGGCAGGTAAGTTTCTTTAAGTTTATTGCTATGACAATTCCATATTTAACAAAACCAATTAAGAAGCTTTTTCATGTACCGTTTTAACATCAAAAAATTACAATTTTATTTACATAAACCTTAACGTAATATAGTTTTTGACATACCCCCTACCCTAGCATATGAAAGAAGACCATTTCAACAACGAAACTCATTTGATGGAGAGGACGAAGTCAATACAAAAGAGTGTTCATCTCAATAAGTTAAACATATCAAAGGCAAAACTGTTTTAATTAATTAGAATCTCTTTTGATCTATTGATGGTATGATCGACATACTGCATACTGAGTTACCGTCTTATTTCTGTCTTCACTTTCTTGTTTTGGTCTCATCTTCATTTTGTCTGATAAGATATGGTCGGATATTGCTTCTGAAGAAAAATTTTGCCTCTAGCATGGTTAACATGCCGAGTTACAAACCCTTCTGTCTTGAATTTTGGGTTTTTAATCAACAGTATCCTTTGGTATGATCAACACACTAAGTTATCATGCTTTTTCTGTCTAAACTATGTTATCTTTGTACCATTTTTATTTCGGAAGAGTTTAGTCTCTGGTATGGTTGACATACTGAGTTACCGTGCTCTTCTGTTTGAATCTTCGTAGGTCCGGCGAAAAGGAGGTGCAAATGTCCCAAAATCCCAAACCTTGTTGGGGTCTGGGCTACTCAAACCTTGTTGGAACCTGGTGCCAGTCCCCAGTTAGTGTGGTATGGTTGACTAATCGAATTACCACACCCTTCTACATTGACTGCACTTCTTCGTTTTCCTTTCTTTGTTCCTTTTTTGAAAAAATTTTGAAATACAAATCTTGTCCCCTGAAACCAAGAAAGATTAAAAAACACAACAAAGGTTGCTCTACCGCGTTTCGATAGTCAAGAGAGAGTATCTCTCTGAAGAGTTGGAATTAGTTTTAACGCCATCTAAGAGATGGCGTTGTAAACGTATGTTGCATCTGGGCACTCCAGAACTATATTCGCGCCAAAGCACTATATTATAGCTTGGATTGTCAGTATGTGTCATATTGCGCAAATGTAAACAACATATATTCCAAGACCATTCAATATGTCGACTTTCGTGCCGAATAAACGCAATTTGCGGGAAGCTTTGTTGTTCAGCTTCCACTTGAAGAAAACTGCTGCTGCGAGTCGTTTGCTGCTTGAGGAAGCTTACGGGGGTTATACTTCATCGATTTCGACATGTCAGTACTGGTTTCGGCGCTTCAAAAGTGGTGATTTTGACACCGATTACAAGGAACGTCCCGGTCAGCCGAAAAAGTTTGAAGACGAAGAATTGGAGGCGTTCCTCGACGAAGATCCGTGTCAAACGCTCCAAGAATTGTCCGTATCATTGGGAGTTGACTTGTCAACAGTCGGCAAACGTCTCTCCATGGGTATGATTCAGAAGCAAGGAAATTGGGTGCCATACGAGCTGAAGCCGAGAGACGTGGAGAGGCGGCTTATGACGTGCGAACAGCTGCTCGCGCGTCAAAAAAGAAAAGGTTTTTTCCATCGCATCGTCACTGGAGATGAAAAGTGGATCAATTACGATAACCCCAAACGTAAAAAATCGTATGGATACCCCGGCCACACATCGTCATCAACGCCAAGACCGAATATCCATGGATCCAAGCTCATGCTCTGTATTTGGTGGGATCAGCTGGGCGTCATTTATTATGAGCTGCTGAAACCGAACGAAACCATCACCGGGGACCTCTACCGAACACAATTGATGCGTTTGAGCCGGGCATTGAAGGAAAAACGGCCGTAATTCGAGCAGCGGCACGACAAAGTCATTTTGCAACATGACAACGCTCGTCCTCGCAAAATCCGTCAAAAAGTACTTGGAAACGTTGCAATGGGATGTTCTACCGCACCCGCCGTATTCCTCAGATATTGCCCCGTCCGATTACTACTTGTTCCAATCGATGGCACATGGCTTGGCTGACCAGCACTTAACCTCTTACGAGGAAACGAAAAAGTGGATCGATACATGGATCGCATCAAAACACGAACTCTTCGTACGAGCTGGTATCCGAAAATTGACAGAAAGATGGAAAAAAGTAGTGGCTAGCGATGAACAATACTTTGAATAATCGATTTGTAACCATTTTTGCTCAAGAAAGCCTCAAATTTCGAAAAAAAACCTTTAAAACTAATTCCAACTCCTAGCTTGGCTATTGAAACGCGTTAGAGCAACCTTTGTTGTGTTTTTTAATCATTCTTGGTTTCAGGAGACATGACTTGTATTTCAATTTTTAAAGATAACCAAGGACCAGTTCGTTCCATAAAAATTTTGCCGGGATGTAATATACTGAGTTACCGTGCTCTTCTGTCTTGATTTTAGTTGTTACCTTCGTTCCTGAAAAATTCCCTACGGTGGCCCACGAAACGTCGAACACTTTGAATAGCTTTTTTGACACACCCAATCGCAGAAGAAGTGTATCTTTTATTTGGATTATATTGATAATGCAGTTTTCATTTCAAGCCAAACATTTATTAATTTTGAATTATTTTCAGGATTGGATCATAGCACCTGAGGGTTATGCTGCTTATTATTGCGCAGGGGACTGCAATTTTCCACTAAATTCGCACATGAATGCAACGAATCATGCTATCGTGCAAACGTTGGTACACTTGATGACTCCCACAAAGTTTCCCAAACCATGTTGTGCACCCACGAAGTTAAGTTCGATATCCGTTTTGTATTTTCTAGATGATAGAAATGTGGTACTGAAGAAATATAAAAAAATGGTGGTTAAAAGTTGTGGGTGTCACTGAAGATACAATTCAAAACTAGAGAGAACTGAGCCGTATGCCATATTAAATTGTATCACTAGGTCAAAGATCAAATGGTCTTGCCATCGTCAATAGAGCCCCCTTACTGAAAATATCCGACAGTAGTTAGTAAATAACTTAAGATGGTTCCAATATAATATGTGTGTAACAGTTTGGTGTTATTACTATTTAAATAATTAGAATCGTGTCGTTAGCATTGTTGCAATGTTTGTCAATTGTAAAATACTTTGTACAGTTAGTTTTAATTAATTAGATTTATGCTTGAACTTGAACTGTAAAATATTTTGTGAGAATTCTAGGATAGTAATTAAGGTTAATAAAATAACAATATAATTTTGTTGTTACAACTATTTTTAAGAAATAATAAAGTGATGTAGATAGTAGTATAGATTTTATGTCATTCATTGTTTATTGGCTTTTTAAAAGCCAGTAATTTGGATTATAAAACCAGAAAAGAAAAAAGTTTAACTATTTTGACTTCTGAGGTGCTGTTATTTTTTTACCAAAACAAAAATGAAGCTTCTTTTACACAACTGAATACAGTGCTGCCCCGGACTGATTGAGCACTCTAGTACCCCTAGGCAGAGTTACCTCATTATTTCAAGTTATATTTCTGTAACAATTAATGTTTGTCTATCAAAAAACAAAAAAAGCCTCCTCGACTTACTGTTTCTAATAATTTTTTGACGACTGAAAAAGAAAGACCACATTCTTTACAGCGTTGATTGAATATCAACACTTTCAGTGGCACCCCCATACAGGGTGGAACAATTGAACTGTCAACTAATTTCAAACTGCTATATCTACCAAACCGTTGATGATAGACGTCTCAAAATTTACGTGATGATGCTCCATTATATTGTTCACAAATGCACAGAAGGCCTTCATGTTTTTTTTTGAGAGAAAAAAGTTTCAAGTCCTGGTGTTTAAACCGAATAGTGTTATTCCTTTATATTTGGTAGAAAATCGTAAAAGACGATAGACAGCTTCAACATTTGAACATAATGAAATTTCTGGTGCATTGAACCATAAAAAGATACTGTGATACTGGCATCATTGCGAAACGTTATCGTGGTGGTTGAAAAAGGACAGCAACATCTGCAGAAATGTTCAAACGGTTATGGCAGACATTAGTTGCTGATCTTAAAATTTCTCTGAATTATTTGAAAATATCAACGCGAATCGTGCAACGAATATTGCAAATTGAGCTCTAATTAAAGCCCTTGACGCCCAAAAAAACTACCCAATCCTACAATGAAACAAAAAAATTTATAGCGAAACCTTCCGAAGAGTTGCTTCGTTTGGCCCCAAGTGGCAAGTTACCGAATTTTCTCTGGCGAAGCTCCATTTCTAAATGAGCAGTGGTGGCTGGTGACTTTTTGACAGGGGGTGCGCAGATTCAATAAATATTAATAATTAAAAGTTTAGGCGACTCCAATGCCGTAGCAAGGTATTAAATTTAGGAGAAACAAAAATGATACAAAAGGTGTGATATTTAATAGCATTTTTACGAATTAAATTTAACTACCATCTTATAACCTCCAAAATATTTTCAAGTTATCTCTAAATTATATTTATTGAGTACAAAAAAAAAATTATCGACATTTCTGAGCCCCTTTAAAGCACTCTGTACGGTTGCACCTCGCTACCGCTTTACGTTACTTAATTAAATTTATTTGCTTTGATAGGAATAAAATTGTATTATTTTTTAATGAAAACTGCATTAGAAGAAAAAATGTATTTTATTACAAAGTTCTAATTAAACTATACAAAAAAACACAAAAAAAAAGTTTTGTAAATAAAATCCGCTCTACGACCTTTTAAAGAAATAAAGCGTTCTATTACTTTTTCATCAAAATTTTCTATCTCCTGCACCAAATTTTTGTTGATGGATATCATCGCTAATGCATTTACACGATCATTGTTCATAGCAGTGGCGGCTGGTCCTATAGAGCGCAAGAGCGCGCGCACCTCGTGAAATGAGTGATTAATTTTTTTCTGTTTAATGTAAAAGACAAGGATTTATCACATTTTTAAGTACTAAATAATGAGCTCTTAATTAACTAGTACTTGTGCATTACTTGGAATAAAGTGCGCATATGTTTTATTCCATTATGAGGAAATTTAAATAAGTTGGTGCGCTCAGAACTAAGCACTTAGCGTGGCTGCTGTACGATTCCTATCAACGGCATCCTCGCGTTACGTAGAAACAATAAACTACGGAGCGCGCATTAAAGTTAGCGCAGTACGCCGCTCCCCCACGGGATGTTGTCGGATGATGAGTACGACACAGAGTTTGAAGTGAAATATTTGTGGTTCATGTGATATGATTTCTGTTACAACTTTTGTGTCTTAATTTTGTTTCGAAATGAAGGATAGATTTTCATATCGTCAATCAGTTATATTTCGATTATCTAATTATTAACATAAAAAGAAGTCACATGAGTTACAAATTTTATTACGTTTAATATATCTGTAATCAATCTAGCAGTAGCATATCTTATTACATCTGTCTGCGTTGTCTGTTATTGTTGTTATTAGCTGATTTGTATGGTTTAAATATTTAAACAAATTTTAAAATGAGTGACAGACTGAACACTTTGAAGTTTTAAAACTATAAATGTTCAATCATTTAAATTATAATGAAAGTTACGAGAATGTTTTGTGTATTATTATTATGCATTACTACTTAACGATGAAAAACAAGTAGCAAGCAAATGACAGTTTGATGTTTTCAAAACATCTATATATCGTTTGTAAACATCAATGTTTCAACATCGATTCTAAAACATAGAAAATATCGATACATCGTTCAGTTTACAAACGATGTTTGAAAAATCGATGTATCGTATCGCGATGGAATTAGTGCCATCTGTTGCATAGAATTAATATTGATGGTACAAATGACCACACAATTTTGTAACTAGTCGCTTGATAGCAGCAGTGTATATTTAAAAAATTGATACTGAAGCTTACCAGCAGGCATACAAACGGTACAATTATCTGACAATTCATAGTTTAGATATTTTTATTTGGCAACCTATAAAAAAACACAAATTTTGAAAGAAAAATGAGAATTTTTAGAAAAGTATTAATTTGAAAACTCGAAACTATAAACAGAATTTTCACAATTATTTACTATTTATTTAATATTTAAAAAAAAATCTTACCTAGCAAGATTTCTAGTTTGAACTTCAAATATTCAGTTCCTTTAAGTAAGACAACTTACTTTACCTAAATTTCCTTTTTTTGAACTTTTAATTTTGTTAATTTCGTATTTTAATTGAAAACCTCTAGAAAAAAAGTCGAAATTTTCATAAAAAAGATAAACATTTCTAGAAATAGACCAATTTTCAAGTTAGAAATAAAAATGTCCAAATTAAAACCTTAACAGAATTGTCAAAATTTAGGACCTAATTTCCAAATTTGGAATATTTGAACACTTCTCAATTTTTGAATAAATAAATCTTCATATTTAATACAAGAAATTATAAATTTTTATTAAAATTCCTTGATTAAATTTGAAAATTGCATACTTTACAATTCCAAATTTTCTTAGAAATCTCGAACCTTTCCTGAAATTGTGTATTAAATGTTTGTCAGTGTCAGTATTCTGCTTCAGGTTTTAGAAGATTAAATTGTGTTTTTAAAATGAACAGCATTTTTATATTAAAAAACGCTACTTCCATTAGAAGAGAAAGTGAAAATAAAAGAACTAGGTAGGCGTTTGCCAGTGTTAAAATTGGAATAAAAATGTGAAAAATAAATAATTAAATAAATAAAATACTATTAAATACCACGCCCTACAAAAAGCGTTTGTTTCTCCTCAATTTAATACCTTGCTGCGGCATTGAAGTTACCTAAACTTTAACTATTAATATTTTTTGCATCTGCGCACCTCCTGTCAAAAAGTCACCAGCCGCCACTGGTTCATAGTATTCCATAAGAAACTTTTAATTATTTTAAGCGTCGAAAAACAGCGTTCTGATTCTGCAGTTGTCTTGGTGTTGTTAAAGTTATATTTAGCAATTTTACTGTTTCAGAAAATGTTTCAGTTAAATTATTTTCTGATATAAATGACAATAAATTGACGGCACCAATAATATCAACAAAATCCGGTTTTCAATAAATAACTGTTAGTACTGTTTTCCATCGAGGCGCACATACGTGTGGATAAGCAGAAGTCACAGCTTCGAAAATACTAATTGGAAAAGTAACTGCAAATCTTTTAAATAGTTGATTGTTAAATAGTTCAGCAGCTAGAATGTGTCCACGGTACGAAAATCTCTCCTTCATTTGTGTTATGATTACGTCGCAGATTTCTTTGGCATACACACTTTTTTGTAAATGATCATCACTTCTTTTTCTTCTTCTGGTTGGAAAATTTGTATTGACGCGTTTCTCAATATCTTCCGTTTCATTTCTAATGGTAGAAATGGTGTTTTCAAAATTAATTATGTTTTTTTGCAGCTGTATACTGTCTTTATTTCTCGACTGAATTTGATTATAAAGTACGTCGACGTGTGGAAGAATTTTGTGAAACAACGTCAACCAAAACATAAATTCTGTGTCTTCTAAAGCTCGTCTGAAGCCGCATTTAAAGTTGCACCACTTGTACATCTTTTATTTTTTTTAAAACTTCTATTAGCTCTTCCTGGTTTTCATACACAGTATTTACTGTTCTAATATTATAATTCCACTGAGTTTCTGCCACCTTGGGTAGTCGCTGTTTGACAATTTCTTCTAAGACATCACATCGATTAGACGAATTTGAAAAAAAAGCAGGAATGGCCGATAGGTTATTAAAAAATACACGAACTTTGAAATCTTGCGATGCTGCTTTTTGCATTATAAGATTAAGCTGGTGAGCATAACAGTGAATATATTGGGCATAAGGATATTTTGATTTAATTTGAGTCTGCACTCCGTTTATAGAGCCACTCATAACGTTTGCACCATGGTAAGTTTGTGCAATTAATTTGCGAGGTGTTTGCAAAATTCTTCGATACATTCAGTTATGTCTTTCGCGGATATGTCTTTAAGTCTCGTAAATCCCCAAAAGTTCTCACAAATTGTACAATTACATACATATCTAAATATCAATACCAACAAACACCAACTAGTTACGTCTGTAGTTTCGTCACATTGAACAGGCAGAAATTCTGAATCTCTAATTTGTTTATTGATTTCATCTCTGCAAACCGACAATATAGAATCTAATATTTCATTTTGTATGGTTTTTGATGTTCCCTGAAAAACGATTGCAGTTTTTAAGTGTTCTTGAAGGGTTACATCCAATTCAGCGGAAAAATCGACAAGTTCCCTAAATATTCCACGATTTTTTTATTGTTCACTTTCATTATAACCTCTAAGTGCTAATTCAAATGCGCTGCAAAATTTTATGCAAGAAATAATTCGTTTCAAAATATAACGATTTTTTCCAACTTTCTCATTATGCTCCATTATATGTTGCCTATGAGCAGAATTAAGTTCAGCTATAATATTGACTTTTCCAAGTAAAGTGAACGCTGTGCAACATTAATATGACCATGCGATCTCTCATGTTTTTAATTCTGACTGAAAGACGAGTTAAATCTTTTATTCCGGTTCTGGCCCAATTTAAATCTGACGGTGAAGACCCCGATTGATTGTAAAATAGCACACACAGGAAACAGTACAGCAAATTCGTTACCTCGCAACCACATATCTAGTTATTCTTATTATAGGTATTCGCAAAAAAGTGCCTTGTAAACGCTCTTTTTTCGATTTTTTTTTCACACTTCTGTTCTAGTTTTAACATTGGCAAAGGCCTACCTAACACTGGCCTACACTCATTTTGGTGCCTAAGATTTTAGACCTGATTTTGGGTATATTTTGTGAGCTGATACGAAAATATCAGTCACATTTTTCACATCAGCTCTCGTTTATAAGAAAGAAGAAAAACACACATTTTTTCAAAAATATCAATTTATTTGGAAATTATACATCAAGAAAATTTTTTTTGAGTGAGATTGTTCTGGGCAATCACGCATAAGTCCCCAGCAATAATCAGCCATCATATGAATATCCCATCTGCCTTGGTACCTGTGTTCCATTGTTTTTATATTTTGGTGGAAACGTTCACCTTGTTTTTCGCTAAAATCTCATAAATTTCGAAGTTTTTCTCAAATATCGACTTTTTTCTCGGAATTTCGACTTTAAACTCAACATTTCAACTTTTTTTCTCAAATTTTGACTCTTCTTCTAGAAATTTTGATCTTAATCACGAAATTTTGATTTAGAACTTAAAGTTTCGACATTATTTTTCGAAATTTCAACTTTAGTCTCGAAATTTCTAAGAAAAAGACCAAAATTTGCTAATTAAAAATATTATTGGTCGCATCCTACTACGAACTGTCAAGATTGTTGGGAAAGAGGAGTGGTGAGACGTAACTGTCATCTGCCTAATTTAACCATAGAGTGTGCTTAGTATAGAGCGACTTGAGAAAAAATTCGATATCAACGTCGAAATTCCGAGATTAAAATCGAAATTTGGAGATTAATCTCGGAATTTTAGGAAAAAAGTAGAAATTTAAAAAAAAAAGTCGAATTTTCGAGAAAAAAGTCGACATTTTGAGTGTAAAGTCGAAATTTCGGGTTTAAAGACCAAATTTCCAGTTTAAATCCGAAATTTCGAGATTAAAGTCGAAATTTCGAGAAAAAAGTCGAAATTTCGAAAAAAAATCGACATTTCGAGAAACAAGTCAAAATCTCCTAAAATATTTTTTTAAATCAGTGTCCTTTTTACGCTTTTGTAAAATGACGAAATTTCAAAATATAATTTTTTAATCAATGCTTTTCTACGCTTTTCTAAAATGTGGACTTTGAACTCGAAATTTCGAATTTTTTCTCGAAAATTCTACTTTAACCTTGAAATGTCAAGAAAAAGTCGAGATTTTGGGTAATAAAAAATTTAATTTACTGAACGTATCCTACTGCTAAGTGTAAATATTAAATTGTAAAAGAGTTGGTGCTTAGAATATAGTCTTATATTGTAAGGGTTGATGGGGCTTAACTGTCATCTGTCTAACTTAATCATAGAATAAGATATTTCGACTTATCTTGAAATTTCGTAAAAAAAAGTTGAAATTTCGAGATTAAAGCCGAAATTTCGACTTTATCTATGACATTTCCTCAAAACAAGTCGAAATTTGGAGAATAAAGTAGAAATTTCCACTTTAATTTCCAGTTTAAACTTCATATGTCTAAATATATTTTTATAAATAAATGCCCTTTCTACATCTTCGTAAAAAACCAAAAATACATAAATAAAAAACAGAGCAGAAAATAAATATGTATCGGATTTTTCTAATTAGGAATAAATAATTAAAATATAAATATTAGTGCATAAAATCCAAGAAAAAACTTTCAAAATTAAATTACGCCAATTCATGGTTATCATTCCATTTTTCTTTTATTAGAAATGTTTAATAATTTCACCAACAAGGCGATTTATCGGAAATCGATTTTTCAGTACCCAATTTTATCAGGAATCGATACTTTTGCTCACGATTCGAATAGATCCAAAAATCGATTATTTTAAAAAGGAATCGACAACCCCTGGGGTCGAGGCGTTAAAAACCGTGACGCATTCCAAAAGTTTATTGGTTACAATCCATCACATGATCTGCTGAATTTCTATAGGCTGAATGGATATCATAAAAGCGCGGGTTTCTTAAGACCCGTATACCTTCACCTTAGGGATGTTGATTTGTTTTTAGAATTTTCCATTTTTGGATCGATTCGAATCGTGAGCAAAAGTATCGATTCTCGATAAAATTGGATGCTAAAAGATCGATTTCCGATTAATCACCTTGTTGGTGAAATTTTTAAACATTTCTAATTTAAAAAAAATTGAATGATAATGATAAATTGGCGTAGTTTAATTTTGAAAGTTTTTTCTTGGATTTTAAACACTAATATTTATATTTTAATTATTTATTCCTAATTAGAAAAATCCGATACATATTTGTTTTCTGCTTTGTTTTTTATTTATGCATTTTTACTTTTTTTACAAAGATGTAGAATGGGCATTCATTTATAAAAATATATTTAGAAATGTGAAGTTTAAACTGGAAATTACGAGACTAAAGTGAAAATCTCTACTTTATTCTCTAAATTTCGACTTTTTTTAAGGAAATTTCATAAATAAAGTCGAAATGTCGGCTTTAATCTGGAAACTTCAATTTTTTTTTCACGAACTTTCGAGATAAGTCGAAATTTCTTTTTCTATGGTTAGGTTAGGCAGTAGTAGAGTTAAGCCCCACCAACCCTTAGAATATAAGACTTTATTCTAAGCACCAACCCTTTTACAATTTAATATTGACACCACTAGGGTACGTTTAGTTCGACTTTTTTCTTGACATTTCAAGATTAAAGTAGAATTTTTGAGAAAAGTCGAAATTTCGAGTTGAAAGTCGACATTTTACAAAAGCGTAGAAAGGCATTGATTAAAAAATATTATATTTAGAAATTTCAACATTTTACAAAAGCGTAAAAAGGACATTGATTTAAAAAAAATATTATTAAAGATTTCAACTTTTTTCTCGAAATTTCGACTTTAATCTTGAAATTTCGGATTTAAATTCGAAATTTCGGATTTAAATTCGAAATTTCGGCTTTAAGTTCGAAATTTCGTCTTTACACACAAAATGTCGACCTTTTTCTCGAAAATTCGGCTTTTTTCTTGAAATTTCTAGTTTTTTCCTAAAATTTTGAGATTAATGTCGAAATTTCGACTTTAATCTTGAATTTTCGACTTTGATATCGAATTTTTTCTCGAAATTTCTCTATGGTTAAATTAGGCAGATGACAGTTACGTCCCACCATTCCTCTTTCCCAACAATCTTGACAGTTGGTAGTATTGGTTGGTACTATTTTTAATCAGCAAATTTTGGTATTTTTTTAGAAATTTCAAGATTAAAATTGAAATTACGAAGAAAAAAGTCGGAATTTGAGAAAAAAGTCGAATTTTCGAAAAAGAGAGTCGAAATTTAAGAAAAAAGTAAGTCGCAATCCAAGAAAAAAAAGTCAAAATTTGAGAAAAAGGTCGAAATTTGTAGAAAAAAAGTCGAAAATTAAGTTTAGTCGAAATTTCGAGAAAAATGTCAAAATTTCGATATTAAGGTCAAAATTTCGAGAAAAAAAATCGGTATTTGAGAAAAAGAAAACTAAATTTCGAGAAAAAAGACAAACTTTTTAGATTAAGGTCGAAATTTCGAGAAAAAAGGCAAAATTTGAGAGAAACGTCGAAATTTCGAGAAAAAGTCGAAATTTTGAAATATTTCGAGAAAAAAGTCGAAATTTGATAAAAAAATCGAGACTTCGAAAAAAGTCGAAACTTCGAGAAAAAAAAAGTCGAAATTTCGAAAAAAAAGTCGAAACTTTGACTTTAAAGTCGAAATTTCCAGAAAAATGTTGAAATTTCGATATTAAGGTCAAAATTTCGAGAAAAAAGTAGATATTCGAGAAAAAAAAGCAAAATTTCGCGAAAAAGGTCGAAATTTGAGAAAAAAATACGAAATTTTGAGAAAAAAAGTCTAAATTTGAGAAAAAAGTCAAAATTTCGAGAAAAAAGTCGAAATTTCGAGCCTAAAATAGAAATTTGAAAAAAAAGTCGAAATTTCTAAATATAACATTTTTTTTAATCGATGTCCTTTCTATGCCTTTGTAACATTTCGAAAAAGTTGAAATTTGAAGGAAAAAGTTGAAAATTAAGAAAAAAGTCGAGATTTTGAGAAAAGAAGTCGAAATTTTGAATTTAAAGTCGAAATTTCAAAAAAAAATGTCAAAATTTCGATATTAAGGGCAAAATTTCGAAAAAAAAGTTGAAATTTTAGAAAAACGTCAAAATTTCGAGAAAAAAGTCGAAATTTTGATATATTTCGAGAAAAAAGTCGGAATTTGAGAAAAAAAGTCGAGAATTCTAGAGAAAAGTCGAAATTTCGAGAAAAAAAAGTCGAAATTTCAAGAAAAAAATCGAAATTTGCTAGAAAAGTCGAAAGTTTGAGTTAAAAGTCGAAATTTTTGAGGAAAATATCGATATGTTAATATTAAGGTCAAAATTTCGAGAAAAAAGTTAAAATTTGAGAAAAAAAAAACGAAATTTCGAGAAGAAGGTCGAAATTTCGAGAAAAAATCGAAATTTGAGAAAAAATTTACAATTTCGAGAAAAAAGTCGAAGTTGAGAAAAAAGTCGAAATTTCGAGAAAAAGTCGAAATTTTGAGAAATAAAAGGTCGAAATTTCAGAAAAAAGTCAAAATTTCGAGAAAAGAGTCGAAATTTCGAGCTTAAAACCAAAATTTGAGAATAAAAGTCGAAATTTCTAAAAATATCGTTTTTTTTAATCGATGTCCTTTCTGCTCCTTTGTAACATTTCGAAAAAGTTTAAATTTCCAGAAAAAAGTCGAAATTTAAGAAAAAATTTGAAAAGTTGAGAAAAAAGTCGAAATTTTGGGTTTAAAGTCGAAATTTAGAGAAAAATTTCGAAATTTCGATATTAAGGTCAAAATTTCGAGAAAAAAGTCAAAATTTCAGGAAAACTTCGAAATTTTGAGAAAAAATTCGAAATTTGAGAAAAAAGTTGAGATTTTGAGAAAAAAGTCGAAATTTCGAGAAAAAAAAGTCGAAATTTCGAGAAAAAAGTCGAAATTTCGAGAAAAAAATCGAAATTTTCGAGAAAATTCGCAATTTCGAGAAAAAAATCGAAATTTTGAGCTTAAAGTCGAAATTTCGAGAAAAATGTCCAAATGTCGATATTAAGGTCAAAATTTCAAGGAAAAAGTCGAAATTTGAGAAAAAAAAAACGAAATTTCGAGAAAAAGGTCGACATTTGTAGAAAAAATCGAAATTTGAGAAAAAAGACGAAATTTCGAGAAAAAAAGTCGAAATTTCGAGGTTAAAAGCGAAATTTAAGAAAAAAAGTCGAAATTTCTAAAAATAAAATTTATTTTTTAAATGGATTTTCTTTCTACGCCTTTGTAACATTTCGAAAAAGTTCAAATTTTCAGAAAAAAGTCAAAATTTCCAGAAAAAAAGTCGAAATTTTGAGAAAAAAGTCGAAATTTGAGAAAAAAGTCAAAACTTGAAATAAAAATTTGAGGAAAAAATCGAAGTTTTTAAATATAACATTTTTTTTAATCAATGTCCTTTCTACGTCTTTGTAACATTTCGTTAAATTTCGATTTAAAAATTGAAATTTTTACTTTTTTCTAGAAATTTCGACTTTTTCTCGAAATTTCGGAATTTAGAGGACAAAAAGTCAACATTCCGTGATAATTTTTTTTCGAATTGATGTTCTTTCTACCCTCTTGTAATTTTTACTTCAAAAAAAGTAAATGACCTTTTTTCAAATTTTGTAGTGTAGATATTCAAAAATGAGAATTTTAATATTAATTTATCAAAAGTGTTATTTATTTTTTTTATGATTAATCAATAAAAACATTTTTATATCTGTCAGATTTTTTTAAATTCTTTTTGAGCGACTAAATAACTTCGTAGTTTTTTCAAATTTGTAAATCAATATTCAATTATGTAAAAAATGACCAATATTCAGACGCACGAAGTAGCGATCGAGACTAGATGGCACTATTTTTCAACAACAAAACAACAACAAAAATTTTAATAATAAAGATAAAAGTTTTTTTTTATTGAACATTTTTCTCCTTAAAAATCTTTTTTCAAATTTCTCAAACGTCAATAATTTAGGAGCTCTTCGCGAAAAACTAAATCTGATTTTTTTCAAATTTTTATTTGTTAATAACTTATGCGATTGTTCATGTAAAGGTTTAAACTTTTTTACACGCTATTCTGCATCAAATAAGCCCTCGCCCATATTTTTATTCGCTATAACAACGAACATGCTTATAAACTTGTGGATTAGAATTCAATTAGACTAGTAGGAATTATTATAAAGTCGATGTAAGACGCAAATATCATGTTTTAAAAATCGCGCGCTTGTCATCTTATGAATTCAACAAATGGAAATTCACAAATCACGTGACCAATTTTAACCAATAACTTTTTGGAATGCGTCACTGTATTTAACGCCTCGTCCCTGGGGTAAGTTAGGCAGATGACAGTTACGTCTCACAATTTCCCTTCCCAAACAATATTGACAGTTGGTAGTAGGGTGCGTTCAGTAATTTCCATTTTTAATTCCCAAAATTTCGAGATTAAAGTCGAAATTCTGAGAAAAAAAAAATCGAAATTTTGTATTTAAAGTCAAAATTTCGCATTTAAAGTCAGAATTTCGAGATGAAAGTTTGAAATTTCGACTTTAATCCCGGAATATCGAGACAAAAAAGTTGAAATTCTTTAACTAAAGTCGAAATTCCGTAACTAAAGTCGAAATTTCGAGAAAAAAGTCGAAATTTTGAGTTTGAATCTCGACATTTCGAGAAAAATGTCTTAATTTCTGAATAATTTTTTTTACCTATGCCCTTTCTACGCTTTTGTAAATTCCTCAGAACTTCGGGTTGAAATTTCAAACTTTTATTTATAAAATATGTTGCTAAAATATTAAAAGAAAGTAAAAACTTTAGAAAACGTTTAAATTTCGGATTGAAGTGAGCTTTGAAGGGAAAACTAAAATTTAAAAACGAATCTCATTTCAGTCTGAAATTTTGATTTTTCTATTAACTTTGTATTTCTACGCAAAACTGAACATTTGATCTTAAAATTTTAAACTTTAAGGTTTTAATTCAAAAATTTGAAAATATTTTTAAATTGAATTTGAAAAAAAAACTATTTTGTTGAAATTTCGTCTCAAAACTTTAAATTTGAATTTTTTTATTTAATTTTTTGTTATAAATCTTAAGATTAAGATCAAAATTTTGGGAGCGGACTAATTTATTAAAAAAAAACCTCAACATTTCAGGTTGAACCTCAAATTCTTTTTTTAAATTTTCGACTCCCAAAATTTCGATTTTTTTCATAAAATTAAATTTTAAGTAAAATCTCAGGTTTCTAAAAATACTTCAAAAAAAATACAAAAATCATTTGAGTTTTAAAGCTGAAATGTTTAAATTAAAGTCATAAAGCTAGCCGAAATTTTCGAAAGTTTCTTTAGATAAATTGCAGGTTTTTTTAATGCGAGGTTTATTTTTAAAATTTTGAATTTAAACCCGCAGTATTGTGGGTTTTTTTTTGTCTAAAATATCAATAAAAAACCATAAAAAAAGAAATTTTGACTGCTCAAAATGTTGACGTCTACCCTAAAGTTGACTTTTTCTTCTGGAATTTAGAACTAGAAATTTGATCTTTTTTTCTAAATTTTCTGGTAAAACAAAATTTTTTAAATAATTTTATACGATTGTGAGGAATTTCGATTATTTTTCCAAATTAGTGTTTAGATTGTAAATTCGAAGTGAGAAGATATTTTAATTACAAATTTGGAATGTTTTCTTTAAGTTTTAATTGTTTTCTGAAATGTTTTTGTTTAAATTTGAAAATTATACTTCTTTCTAACATTTCAATGTTAAAATTGGAATTTCGAGCTCGTTTTACAAATCACAGTTTTTCTCAAAATGTAAACTTTTTGAATAAGCTTAACTTTGAAAATTTGATATTTTAAAATAATTATAAGGTAAGTTCTCAAATTTTTTGCTTTGGTCCAAACTTTTCAATTTAACCTCGAAGTTTTATTTTTTTTTTAATTTCATCAGTAACCTTGACTAAAATTGACTTGAATATGCAAAATAAATTAGGAACTGCTTAATTTCACGTAAGTTGGATAATTTTTTAATTTATACATAGGTATAAAACGAAGTAGTGTTAGTTATACCATTTATAACTCCGGAACGGCTCAACGGATGTTTATGATTTTTGCTTTGTTGGATTTGTTTCGGCCTCGAATAGCAGAATAAAGACTAAAATTTTGAAAAAATGTACGAAAAAATGTTTTACTTGGAATCCGTGTACAGCGCCATCTCTGACTCATAATAGGAACACGACAGAAACGTATCGCAACCTACACCAGTAGATGACGTTGTACCTCCGTTAATTATGAGCAGTTTTTAGCAGTGTTGCCAACCGTAGCAGAATTCTGCTACAGTAGCAGAATTTTGATGCTAGTAGCATGTAGCCGGAAGGTGTTTTAAATTAGTAAGATTGTAGCGGGATTTTGCTAAAATCTCTAATTCGGACATAATAGGCATGTATATCTAATTTCAATATTTCAGTACCTGTAAAATCCTCATAAACCCAAATAACATAGTGCAGTTCTTTTCTCTTACGCTATAAATTGTATATTTTATTTCTGTTTGGCAGTTACTTTCATTCTGCAAATCCAGACACAAATGTCTCACTGGATTGACAATGAACTTCTTTCCGTTGCCATGGTAATCAAACGATACATTTGTCTATTGTTGTGTCGTAAGGGAGATCCCGCCGTGCGTACCATGCGTGTAACAACCTTGTTTATAAAAGATTCAAGAGTGGGCAGCAGGTTTAGCGAACAAATAGCAGGATTTTTTGTTCAGAGTAGCAGAAATTGATATTTTCGGGTTGGCAACACTGGTTTTTAGGGTTTTTTCGGGTATGATTCTCTCGAAAACGGGCACAAGGCTTTGTCGCGAAGTGTCCATGTGCGAGCGTATTATGTGCGAGCTTATCAAATATTTTAATGTAAAATTTAATGCAGCTAATAACACAATATTTATCAATTCTGAGGCGTTACGAAGTTCGTCAGGGTCAGCTAGTATTAATATAAAAAATAATAATAAAAAATAATGTAGTCCATTTCAGATAAATGTCCATCAAATTATTAGTTCAACCTTTAAATAAGTTACTAAAAAATCACCAGAACTAAAGCTGGCTTCACGAGTAAACATTTTGATGATTAATGTGTTGCCTATATTTCAGGTGTTGTTTGGCAAACATATTCGGACTAAATGCTTTCCGTATTAATTTTATTTATCATTATTAACAATTTAATAATTTTTAACAAAAACTGAAAATAAAAAAAGCACTCAACACAAGCACAACAAATTAGGTTAGCATTTTCAGAACACCATCACAAAATGTAACAGCGTTGCCACACGAACATGTGTAAATACTATTAGTTTTTGTTGTTGCCGCTACAAAATTTGAAATTCAGTCCTTACCATTTTTCATAGTCCCTACCCCGATACACCATTACCTGAAACGTTGATCAACGTCTAAAATCAACTACATTTTTTTTTAAACAAACCAAAGTAGATTTGTAATTATTCATTTAAAGCAGTTTGACCTTGAAACTCGAAAAAAATCATATTTGGTATTCCTTTCCTCCGACCTTATTAATAAATCCGCCACTGTTTTTATTTGATTTAACCTGCATAAGCTATCATAACAAGTCGAGGAAGAGACATGCTCGATTTAAAGGTGTAAAGAAAATTTTAACAAGACTGAAAAAAATTCGAAATTTTCTAAAAAAAAGCCTTCCGAATAATCATCATGCACCTTGTTAAAGTCAAATGCCCTAGCTCTAACCTAGTTCGCCTACACCGTCGATCCTGGTTGAGTAAACAACTTTTTCCTGTGGTTTTACGGGTCATGATGTTTTAAAATGTGAAATCACCGGTTTAAATTTGGCGCGCTTATTAGAGGTCGCCGAAGACTTCGATGTCGATTGATGATAGTTCAATGACATTCCGCAACCGGCGCTAGTGGTTCTCCAGTAGAATTTTCATTATGACATGAGAGACATGCGAAAATAATTGTCAAACTTAGAAAATCTAACAGAAATTCCAACAATTAGACCAAATAATGGGTAACAGTGAGTCGTAAATAAACTTATAAATAAGCTGAATTGTGCTTTAGAAGTAAATAAACACGAAACCCGACCGAGTCTTGTGTAGGTTGGGCAATGACATTATTCGCGAAAATAATTTTTTCCGGCGATTTTTCTGTGAATGTGGGGTGCAATCTCGAGAATTTTTTCAAAGACCTCTAGTGACGATTCAGATCAAAGTGGCGTGGAAAAAGTGGAACCTATGGACCCCGGTGAAAATACTAAAAAGGACATGGATGATGTAGTGAATTTCAAACAGGTAAGTTTTCCCTTCGAGAATATCGGTTTTATAGCTGTAGGTCAGTTAAATTTGACTTGTGCCACCTGGGAAAGGTGGCTGCATCGTTGGGTGGAAATAGCTCGTTTTAATTTATACATCTGTGTTGGCTTCGTGATGAATCAGCTGAGAAATTAGCTCTTGTATAAAACATTCAACTATGAGATGTGTGGTCGAGTATTTTGCATATTTGATGTTAATTGTTTACCATTTCAATTTATGCGGCTGCCAGATTACAATTTATTTGTTTTTTTACAAGTATCTGTAATACTTTATTATTATTTTATAGTGAATAATGAATCGTGCTGCATGAGTATTTTCCAGACGCCAATACTTTGTGACAAAATTAAAAAGTGATTCATGTCATCGTTGAATGGGTTTTATTTGAAACATAAACATCTGCAATTTGAAAGAAATTCTTTACAATATTTTTGAATGATAACGTCTCATTCAGTCTATTGTTGTATAACGGGGATGATCCACAATTTTTGACCTCGTAGCTGTCAGTTGACATACTGTGTAATTTGAATTAAATTTTAATTTTTTTACTTTTGTCCTATTCTCGATTTTGTTCTCGAAATTTCGATTTTAGTCACGATATTTAAAAAATGATGGAAACCGACAGATATTAGGTTAGGAAACCGAAACTGAATTTCGGCTAAAGTAGTTTTGATTTCAAACGACACAAGTTTACACTTAAATCTATTGTGTATTCCTTTCACTTATACATATATTATTTGGATTAATTCAAATAAGTTATGAATTTTCTTTCCTTTTTTGTGTGTGTTATAATATCATTAATCATTAATTAGTAATAATGACATTATTGTGTTGCATTCGACATATTTACAATTAAATATTTAAATTTACTAACACTTGTCGCAATAATAAAAATAAGAATCATTTGAAAACATTGTATTCATTTACAAAATAGAAAGTTTAGTTTGTGAACAAAAAATAACAATTAGAAATTTCAATATTTTTCATTTTCATTTTTCTAAACTCTGACATTTGCTCAAAATTTGAATAGCTTTTTCATGAAATTTTCATGTTTTTTTTTTAAATTTTGACCTTTGTGAAAAAATTTTTTAAAATGCAAATTTTTAAATCGACACTTTTTTAAAATTGTAATTTTTTTTGGAAGAAATACTTTTTTTTTAATCTCCACATTTCCTCGACTGACTGTCCAAAAATTTGGATTTTTTACAAAATTCAATTTTTTTAAAAATTTGATTTAGACTATTGAAAATTTTTCGATATTTTCAAAATTTCAAATCTTCAATATTTCAACGTTTGAAAATTTTAACTGACTTTTTTTTGTAAATGTTGACCCTTTTTGAAAAATTATTTTTTTCTATTCTTTTCTGACATTTTTTTTAAACGTTCGACCGCTTTAATAATATCGACTTTTTTTCAAAATTTCGTCCGTTTTTGAAAAATTCGATATTTTAAATAATTTTAAATTTTTCTCAAAGATTTTTTTTTTAACGATGTTGAGACTGCTGACTTATTTTTGGAAAAATTGATTTCTTCGAAAATTTAGAGTTTTTTGAAAATTTAGACCTTTTTTTTCAAACTTCGACTTTTTTTTTTAATTCCTGCACATTCTCGAAATTTTAGGATCTTCTTAAAAGGTCTGGTGCCTTTTTTCAATTTTTTTAAATTCTCTCTCTCTCTCTCTCTTTCTCTTTTCCGCCCCCTCTCTCCCTCTCCCACTCTGTCTCCCCCCCCTCTCACCCCTCTCTCCCTCTTCCCCCTATTTCCCTCTTTTTCTATCCCCTCCCCCCTCTCCTCCCCGTCCTCCCATCTCCAACCCCCCCTTCCCCCTCCCCACTCTCCCCTTCCTACTCACTCCAACCCCCTCCCCCCATTCTCCCCCCCACCCTCTCTTTCCCTCTTTCTCACTTTCTTTCTCGCTTTCTGTTTCTTTCTCTGTCTCTCTGTTTCTCCCTCTTTCTTTCTCTTTTTCTCTTTGTCTGTTTGTATCTCCCTGTTTCTTCTCTACCTCCCACCCTCTCTTCCTTGACAATTACGAAGGATAAGTACCACAGATGCCAAAACCATTTTTCAAAAAAAATTGAAATTCTCGGAAGAAATCAAATATTTTCTAGAGTTTTAATAAGTCAAAATTGGGATAAGAAGTTTTAAATCTAAAGAGTCCAGTTTTCGAAAAAACTAAAAATTAAAAAAAAATGCCTCACATTAACAAAAAAAATTGAAATTTTGAAAAAGTGGATATTTCTGAAGAAAACTCGACATTTTTTGAAAGTTTTTCAGGCAGTCAAAATTTTATTACAAGCTCCAAATTTTCGAAATAATTCGAAGCGAATAAAGTAAGAATTAAAGAAAAAAACAGATTTTCAGAAAAGTTTAAATTAAAAAAATTTAAAATGGTCAGAAGCATCAAAATTGTCACAAAGTATAAATTTGGAGAAATTAAGAATTTAAAAAAAAAAATAGACATTAAAAAAGAAAATGCAATACTTTGATCAAAAGCTGCAGATTTGATACTCAAAAAAAAAGTCGAAAATATGAAAAGAGTAGGAATTTGTAAAAAAAATTCATAAAAGTCACATTGTCAAAAGTAGAAATTTTTAAAAAGTGTAAATTTAAAAAAAAGTTCTCCAAAACTCGAAATTTTTGAGGACAAAATTTTGTGAAAAGCTCCATTTGAGAAAGGGTCAAAATTTTGGATAGATAATTTGGAAGTGCCAATGGAAAAACCTATGAAATCTTTAAAAAAGTGGAAATGTTAAAAAAAGTCGGAATGTCAAAAAAAAGATTAATTTTCGAAAAGTACTTAATTTTTAGAAACTCAAAATTTAAAAAAAAACGGAGCAAAAAAATTAACACTTCGAGCAAAAGTCTCAATTTTGATAAAAGGTCGATAGTTGCAAGGATAGTTAACATTATGAAACAAGTCAAAATTATAAAAAAATCGAAATTAATAAAGTCAAACTCAAAAAAGTAAACATTTTTAAAACTGCCAAATTTTTAAAAAATATAAATTTTCAGAATTTCATTTTTCTTTACTCAAAATTTTGAGAGTTTCAAAATCTCAGATTAAGTGAAAAGTGAAAAAAGTAGGAATTTTCAAAAAATACCAAAATTTCAAAAAAAGTTTTATTGTTAAAAAAATTCGAAATGTTTAAGGAAATCGAAATTTTCAAAATTTCGACTTAGAACTTAAGTTGAGTCAGACTTATTAGAAACCCTTCTTCAGAAAATAACTTCTGAAATTGTGCAAATTATAAAAAGTCGAAACAATACTCGTCATGTTATTACTATTATTAATATTTTGATGAAAAATGCTTGCCTAGGAAGTTGGAACTTGAAATCGAGCGATACCTATTTTTAGAAAAGTTGACTCAAATTCCTTTTCAGAAAATAATTTATAAAGTTGTGCAAATTATAAAAAGTGGAAACAATACTCGTCATGTTGTTATTGCTATTATTATTTTGGTCCAAAATGATTGCCTATGAAGTTGGAACTTGAAATCGAGCGAGATTTTTTTTTTAAATGTTTCCTCAAAGTCTTTTTCAGAAAGTACAGTCTGCAGTTGTGCAAATTATAAAAGGTGGAAGCAATACTCGTCATGTTATAATTTATTGTTGTCAAAAATGCTTGCCTACGAAGTACAAAGGTGATCTCATTAATTGATGAGTTGTTTTAAGATGAATGAAAAAATTAAGTTTTAATCCTTCACGGTCCCCCGAATATGTTTTAATGACCGGTAGTCAATCTAGTTAAATGAAACTGTTATTATGAATTATTTATTAGTTATTTCAGTTGCGCATTTGTAACAGAGTCAATAAAATATCTGACGTTATATCATGTCTATTTTCAGTAGTTATATTTTATAGCAATTTTGCAATTGATGTGATTCTATTAATTTACACCCTTTCATTTTCTCTTCTATTTTGTAGTTGTTGTCATTCTTTCCTTGAACCAGTCCGGTAGATTCTTTTCCAGTTGTTGGATGGCTTTTTCTTACGTTCTTGCGTTCCAATATACCAGTAGTACGGTGGCGAGTGGAAACTTTTTCGAATAAAATGGTATCGAGTATTTGCTGCAGGAAATTTTTTGCTAAATATGCCTGTGAATTGTATCGAAAATTAAGTACTGAAAAAACTTTAAAAAATGAATAAATATTTAATTAGCTCGTTTTAAAATAAAATCCCCAATCGTTCTTTGCATTGAACAAAATTAAGCACACAAAACAGATAAAAAGCATTTTGTCTGTCAAAAGTGTAAGAGTTTCTGTTGAACTTTCTTGACGCGGTTTTATTAGTTTTCGAACTTGTGTAAATTTGGACTAGGAGTCTCTTATATTGGAAGGATACTCTTCGCAAACGTCCTGAGAATTTGCTTCAAGTGTAAAGTACTTACAAGACATATTATTCCAATTAGTGTATAAATAAAAAGTGTGTTTTCTGCCTGTTTGTCGGCTTTTCATAGCTCAATTACTGAAGCGATTTTAACAAAAATTGACGTAGGCGTACCGTGTGCTAAGCGAAATTGTTAATAGTTTAGTATTATCCCTAAAAACTATGCTAGATACACCCAAATTAATATTATATTTAATTTTTTTCTCGTTCCATGGGAAATTTAATCCTAATCGTTAACTGATTTATAAATGCAAAAGTGTGTGTGTTTGTTAGCTTTTCGTGACTCAATTACTGCAGCGATTTTGATGATGATAGACGTACCTTGCAAGGTGGAATCGTTAATAGGCATTTTATTGAAAAATTGATCCAGATACACCCCCTTCTCTTCCTTTTCCTCTTCCTCTTTATCTTCATCTTCATCTTCATCTTCATCTTCATCTTCATCTTCATCTTCATCTTCATCTTCATCTTCATCTTCATCTTCATCTTCATCTTCCCCTTCCCCTTCCCCTTCCTTTTCCTCTTCCTCTTCCTCTTCCTCTTCCTCTTCTTCTTCCTCTTCCTCTTTCTCTTCCTCTTTCTCTTCATCTTCCTCTTTCTCTTCCTTTTCCTTTTCCTCTTCCTCTTCCTCTTCCTCTCTCCTCTTTCTCTTCCCCCTTCTGTTCCTCTTTCTCTTCCTTTTCCTCTTCTTCTTCCTTTTTCTCTTCTTCCTTTTTCTCTTCTTCTTCCTTTTCCTCTTCCTCTTCCCATTTCTTTTTCTCTTTCTCTTTCTTCTTTCTCTTTCTCTTTCTATTCTCTTCTCTTTCCTTTCTCTTTCTCTCTTTCCTCTCTTCTCTTTCTCTTTCTCTTCTCTTTCTCTTCTCTTTCTCTTCCTCTCTTCCTCTCTTCCTCTCTTCCTCTCTTCCTCTCTTCCTCTCTTCCTCTCTCTCTCCTCTTCTCTCCTCTTCCTCTCCTCCTCTTCCCTCTTCCTCTCTCTCCTCTCTTCTCTCTTCCTCTCTCTCTCTCTTCCTCTCTTCCTTCTTCTTCCTTCTCTTCCTCTCTTCTCTTCTCTCTCCCTCTCCTCTCCTCTCTCTCTTTTCTCCTCTCTTCCTCTCTTCTCTTCTCTTCTCTTCTCCTTCTCCTTTCTTCCTTCTTCTCCCTCTTCTCTTCCTCTCTTCTCTCTCTTCTCTCTCTTCTCTTCTCTCTTCTTCCTCTCTCTTCCTCTTTCCTCTTCTCTTCCTTTCTTCCTCTTTCTTTCTCTCTCTCTCTCTTCTCTTCTCTTCTCCTTCTCTTCTCTTCTCTTCTTCTCTTCTCTTCTCTTTCTCTTCTCTTCTCTTCTCTTTCTTTCTCTTTCTTCTCTTCTCTTCTCTTCTCTTCTCTTCTCTTCTCTTCTCTTCTCTTCTCTTCTCTTCTCTTCTCTTCTCTCTCTTCTCTTCTCTTCTCTTCTCTTCTCTTTCTCTTCTCTTCTCTTCTCTTCTCTTCTCTTCTCTTCTCTTCTCTTCTCTTCTCTTCTCTTCTCTTCTCTTCTCTTCTCTTCTCTTCTCTTCTACTTCTCTTCTCTTCTCTTCTCTTCTCTTCTCTTCTCTTCTCTTCTCTTCTCTTCTCTTCTCTTCTCTTCTCTTCTCTTCTCTTCTCTTCTCTTCTCTTCTCTTCTCTTCTCTTCTCTTCTCTTCTCTTCTCTTCTCTTCTCTTCTCTTCTCTTCTCTTCTCTTCTCTTCTCTTCTCTTCTCTTCTCTTCTCTTCTCTTCTCTTCTCTTCTCTTCTCTTCTCTTCTCTTCTCTTCTCTTCTCTTCTTCTTCTCTTCTCTTCTCTTCTCTTCTCTTTCAATTAAGTCTACATTTCAAAAAAGTTGAAATCTTACGAGTCAGAATTTCAGACAAAGTTGATATTTTTAAGTAGTAATTTTAAGTTTCAAAGTTTCGAAAGCAAAATTTAAAAAAAATTTTAAATTTACTTTAAATTTGGAAAACACTCGGAATTTCGATCAGGTCGAAATTTCGTAAAAAAATTGACAAAATTTTGAACAAAGTCAAAATTTCATTAACAGCTCAAACTTTCGGGTGCAAGTCGAAAGTTTAAAGTTAAAAAATTCGAAATGTTCGAAAACATTGAAATTTTCAAAAAGTTTAAAATTTGAGAATTTAAAATTTCGAAAAAAAGCAATCAAAATTTTCAAAAATAATGCATAATAATGACCAAAAGTAATAGTTTGAATATAAGGTCGAAATTTTGAACAAAGGAAATTAAAATTTTCATAAAATTCAAATTGTCAAAAGTAAACAAACGTTTCTAAAAAATTCAAATTTTTCAAAATTTAAAATTATCGAAGTCCAGTCGGAGAAAAAGCTCATAATTTTTGATACAAATCCCAATTTAATAAAAGACAATTTCCAAAAAAGACGAAAGTTTTCAAAACGGTGAAATTAAAAAAAAAATGTCCAAGAAAATTGAAATTTTTAGAAAGTCTATATTTCGAGACACACGATTTTTGAAAATTTCGACACACGATTTTTTAAAATTTCGAGAAATTTAAAATTTTGAGAAAAACCCTAGTTTTCAAAAAAAGGCAATACTTTCTTTGGCTAAAAGCTGGTGTTTTCGTAAAAGGTTGAAACATATATAATATAATAATAATTGAATATTTTACAAAACTTAAATTGTCAAAAGTAGGATTTTTTAAAAAATCGAAATTTTGGAAAAAACTTAATTTTGGCTACATTTTACATTTCAAAAAAGCTGAAATCGAACAAATCCAAATTTCGAAAATAGTCGAAATTTTGAAGTACAAATTTTCAGGTTAAAGATTTCAAAAGCCAAAAAAAAAATCTCCGCTTCGAGATTGCAAAATACTACAAATTTCGATCAAGTCGAAATTTGGGAAGAAAAGTTGACAAAATATTGATCAAAGTCAAAATTTCATTAAAAGCTCAAACTTTTGGGTGCAAATCGAAAGTTTATTTGTAAAAAAATCGAAATGATCAAAAGCATTGAAATCTTCAAAAAGTTTAAATTTTGAGAATTTAAAATTACGAAAAAAAGTCGAAATTTTCAAAAATAATGCAACACTGACCAAAAGCTGCAGTTTTAGTAAAAGGCCGAAATTTTGAACTAAGAAATTTGTAAAAAATCGAAATTTTTACGAAAAGTAAAATTGTCAAATTTCTAAAAAAAATATAAATTTTCCAAATTTATCGAAGTCCAAATTCCGAGAAAACCTCAAAATTTTGGATACAAATCCCAAGTAAAAAAAGTTGAAATTTAAAAAAAAAGCTTTCAGAAAAGTTGAAATATTAAAAAATTGGAAATTTTCAAAAAAATCGAAATTTTCAAAAACTTAAGTTCGGGAAATTAGATTTTTGAAAATTTCGAGAAATTCAAAATGTTGGGAAAAAACCAGTTTCCAAAAAAACATGCAATACTTTGATTAAAAGCTGCAGTTTTGATAAAAGGTCGGAATTTAAAAACAAATTGAAAACGGAATTTTTTAAATAATTGAAATTACATAATTGTCAAAAGTAAAAATTTGAAAAAATCCAAGTTTGACAAAAGCTTAAAATTTTGCTCACATTTCAAAAAAGTTGAAATGTAACAAATCCGAATTTTGAAAAAGGTCGAGATTTTTAAGTTGAAATTTTCAAGTTAAAAATTTCAAAAGCCAAAAAATAAAATCTCGAATTTACTTCGAATTTGCAGAACACTCGAGATTTCGATCAAGTCGAAATTTCGGAAGAAAAATCAACTTTTTTATTTCAAAAATTTGAAGAAAGTCAACATTTTATGGAAAGCTCAAAATTTCGGGTGCAAGTCGAAAGTTTAAATGTGAAAAGAACTCGAAATGTACAGAAATATTGAAATGAACAAAAAGTTTAAATTTCGAGAATTACAAATTTTAAAGAAGAAAAAATAGAAATTTTTAATAACGCATTAGTTTGATCAAATGCTGTAGTGTTGATAAAAGGTCGAAATTTTGAACAAAGAAATTGGTAAAAAATAGAAATTTTTATAAAAGACAATTTTTCCAAAATTCGCAATTATCGAAGTCAAAATTGTTGACACAAATCCCAAGTGCAAAAAGTAGGAACTTTTCAGAAAAGACAAAGTTTCCAAAACAATTGAAATGTTAAAAAAGTCGAAATGTCGAAAAAATGGAAATTTTCAAAATGTCTAAATTTCGAGAAACTCGATTTTGGAAAATTTAGAGAAACTCGATTTTGGAAAATTTAGAGAAACTCGATTTTGGAAAATTTGGAGAAATACAAAATTTTGGGAAAAACCCAAGTGTTCAAAAAAAACGGAAGTCGGAATTTTTAAAAACGTCGAAACTTCGAAAAAGTAGACATTTTTAAAATAATTTAAATTTTCATAAAAGTCAAATTGTCAAAACTAAGAATTTTAAAAAATCGAATGTTTAAAAATTCAAGTCAAATTGATAAAAATAAACATTTTTAAAAAATATAAATTTTCCAAAATTCAAAATTATCGAAGTTAGAATTCAGAGAAATGCTCAAAATTTTCGGTCGGACCTTTAAAGAAAGGTCGGAACTTTAAAAAAGTCGAAACTTCGAAAAAGTAGATATTTTTAAAATTATTGAAATTGTCTTACAAGTCAAATTGTCAAAAATAAACATTTCTAAAAAATATAAATTATTCAAAATTATCGAAGTCAAAATTCAGGGAAATGCTCAAAATTATGGATACAAATCCTAAATGAAAAAAGCAGTAAATTTTCAAAAAAGACAACGTTTCAAATCAGTTAAAATGTTGAAAAAATCGAAATGTCCAAAAAATCGATATTTTCAATAAGTTTAAATTTCGAGAACCTCGATTTTGGAAAATTTTGAGAAATAAAAAGTTTTGGGAATAACCCAAGTGTTTAAAACAATACAGTACTTTGACAGAAGCTGCACTTTTGATAAAAGGCCGGAACTTTTAAAAAAAGTCGAAACTTCGAAAAAGTAGACATTTTTAGACTAATTGGAATTTTCATATAAGTCAAATTGTCAAAAGTATTAATTTTAAAAAATCGAAATTTTGAAAAAAAAAATCGAAAATTTGGATATAAGTCAAATTGTCAAAAATAAACATTTCTAAAAAAAATAAATTTTCCGAAATTCAAAATTATCGAAGTCAAAATTCAGAGAAATGCTCAAAATTTTGGTTACAATCCTAAATGAAAAAGCCAGGAAATCTTCAAAAAAGACAATGTTTCAAAAAAGTTAAAATGTTAAAAAAATCGAAATGTCCAAAAAATCGAAATTTTCAAAAAGTTTAAATTTCGAGCAACTCGATTTTGGAAAATTTAGAGAAATACAAAATTTTGGAGAAAAGCCCAAGTGTTCAAAAAAATACCATACTTTGACAAAAGCTGCACTTTTGATAAAAGGCCGGAACTTTTAAAAAAAGTGGAAACTTCGGAAAAGTAGGCATTTTTAAAATAATTGAAATTTTCATAAAAGTCAAATTGTCAAAAGTAAGAATTTTAAAAATTCGAAATTTTGAAAAATAATCGAAAATTTGGATATAAGTCAAGTTGTCAAAAATAAACATTTCTAAAAAATATAAATTTTCGAAAATTCAAAATTATCAAAGTCAGAATTCAGAGAAATGCTCAAAATTTTGGCTACAAATCCTAAATGAAAAACGCAGGAAATTTTCAAAAAAGACAAAGTTTCAAAAAAGTTAAAATGTTAAAAAATCGAAATGTCCAAAAAATCGAAATGTCCAAAAAATCGAAATTTTCAATAAGTTTAAATTTCGAGAAACTCGATTTTGGAAAGTTTAGGGAATAAAAATTTGGGAAAAACCCAAATGTTCAAAAAATACAATACTTTGACAAAAGCTGCACTTTTGTTAAAATGTCGGAACTTTTTAAAAAAAGTCGAAACTTCGAAAAAGTAGACATTTTTAAAATAGTTGAAATTTTCATAAAAGTCAAATTGTCAAAAGTAAGAATGTTGAAAATTTGAAAAAACATCGAATATTTGGATATAAATCCTAAGTGAAAAAACTGGGAAATTTTGAAAAAAAAGATAAAATTATCAAATGAAATTTCGAAATGCCCAAAAAGAATCAATTTCGAGAGCCTTGATATAATCGGAAAGAGTAAAAAACTTTTCTCCGTTAATTATGTATAATAACTGATGACAGCGACGAGGGCGAAATTAAGATAGGACACAACCTTGTCGTAACCTTGCAAATAGAATTCTTTAAATATAATGGTCTAACAGCGTCATCTAACGCGATAGAGTGCAACTTTGCTAACCAATATATTAGCTATGAATTCTTTGGGCACCCAAATGTACACATTAACTTCTCAACGAATCTGAGCAAAACATCATTCTGCAACTGCACGAACTCTTTCAAGCTGTGAAAGCTGCTTAAGTTCGTTTTGTACGTTTATCCAAACTATGTAATTTTATAATAGAAAATGTGTTTATAGGTGCACCATCCATCTCTATCTTTGAGTGTGGTAACTAATTAACACCAAAAACAACATTAAAAGTAAACAAATTGATCCGACAGTTTAACAAATTTAAAAACTGTAATTTTGGGCAGTTTTTCTCTTAAGATGTAAGTTCGCAGACGAGGTTGCGGGTAATCGTTTGTATAAGTATAATTTGCATCATCCAGTTCAATACACCAAGCATTAGCCTTCGCTGTATGTTCCAAAGGCAAACTTATTAAAATAATTTATTTAATAGCCACTTATGACTTCAATGTATTAGATATTAATCTTTTATGGCGTTATTATCGCAATTATTAATTGCGCTTGTAAAAGGAGTTTCCAAAGATTTTTTATGTACCTTGGCTCGTCTGCGATTTAAACATAAAAAGTAAATTTTATAGCAATTGCGCACATGTTTGTTGCTTTTACTGGCTTAATAATATTTACTTTTGAGAAATAATATATTAGAGTTATTAACGTGAACAAGTCAAATATGTAACAAATTAGGAATTTGGTTTACCGAAGACTTGAGTTCGATAATAAAAACTTTATATTTAATTTTCAAGTTTACTTCATATTTAGACTTATTTTTCGAATTCTATTTTCGAAATTTTGGTTTTCATCTCAATTTATTAAACCTTTTCTAACAGGCTTATGGTGCGACAACTGTCTTAATCTCCGAGGCGTAGAACGCCGTAAAATGTTCTTTCAAATTTCTATTGAATTGACCCTATGTTTGTCAACATTTATGTTTTGTGAATATCATTTTGGGCTTTTTAAACAGGTTTAATTTTTGGGTTACTCTAATTCGTAAAACGTGTTTATAAATGCGATGTGAAGTTTAGACCCAATTTGCGCATTAATATCAATAAATACTTATTGAACACAAACAGATTCGCTATTCAGTCATCGATTTCAATTATTTCAAGTACATTAAATTGCCTTCCATAGATCGATTAAAATAAAACGATTCGAGTAATGAGAATATACACAACAGTGCAAAAATGTTGAGCCGACCAAGACGAAAGAAATAAATGATTTATTGTTAATGTTAAATCGCACAGCATCCACAGATACTCGATGTATATTGGCTACAATATAATTGCTGCTTTAGAAACAGATTATATTTATTAGCTGGATTGCCGGCAGGTGTGCACGTTGAAAATTAGCTATGTAATCCTCGGTGGGATTGACTTCAAAGAAAAGTTTCATTTTTACCACAAAGGGCTCTGTCTAGTTATTTTAATTAACACCTTTCTCGTTTAACAGATACAGACTCTCTGTGGTTTTCTCAAATTGATGAATTTCTTGAATGACTTCTGTTAAAGTTATGTTTTTCCACCTTTGGTTAACTCTCAAAACTGATCCACATCCAATTGTTGTGCTTTGTATTTGACACAAACATTGAGGCTCTGTCCAATTTGCCTCTCAGTCAGGACTTTGTCATTTTATATCCAGTTTTCTCGCTCACAGATCTCTTCAGGTCTTCGTTGATGGCATCTCATCCGAGACATTTGCGGTTAATGCAGGGGTGCCTCAGGGGTCTGTCCTGTCTCCTATTCTGTTTCTCTTACACATAAATGACCTCTTAGCTTCAACTTCCAATCCGATATACAGCTACGCAGATGACAGTAACCTGGTGTCATCTTTTTCCTCCGACAAACCATTTCCGTTGGTGCTTCAGATCAACTCAGGGAACAGTAGAGAGATTTCGAAATCGTTCTGGAATGGGGTAAGGAATATTTGGTCGACTTCAACGCTTCAAAAACTCGGGCCGCGGTTTTCTCCAAAAAAATATCAAGGGATAATGCAATAAACATACTAATGCGAGCACTTACTTCTCTTGGGACGATCATGTGGGCGCCATTGCCAAGTCCGCATCTCGGAATCTAGGCATTCTTTTTAGAGCTAAAAAGTACTTCATATTCCATCAGCTACTCACACTATACAAAGCTCAAGCTTGGCCAACACTAGAATACTGTTATCATGTTTGGAATTCAGCTCCAAAGCTCACTTTAACTCTTTTGGATTCAATTCAAAGAATAGCGATTCGCCTAAATGATGACGAGAATTTGACCAATTCTCTCGAAATACTAGAGCACAGGCGGATGGTTGGTGACTTATCGCTTTCCATGGGAAATGCTCGCAGAAACTACTAGGATTGATGCCTCCAGGGTTAAGATTTTTGAGGCATACAAGACGGTCGGAGACAGCAAATTCTTGTGCGGTCCAGCTCGACACAGTGAGGACTTCTGCCTACGGATAACTTCCAAGCTATGGAGCTCATTACCGAAAGGAATTTTTGCTAAAAATTACAACTATCCTTCTTTAAGAAGGCGGTTCATCGCCATCTTTCCTTGTTTCCGCATCCTTAATCAAAGTGCTTTGAAGGCATAATGGGGTTGCTCTTTGCGAGAGGATTGAACTTAAAAGAAGTGTAACTTAAAAAAAAAAATGATTTTCAAAAAAAAAACAAAAAATAATTATCAAAAAACCTCCCAAAAGTGTCGAAATTAAAGGACAAAAAAATGGAAGCTTATAATAAAAGTATTTTCAATTTTTCGAATTTAAAATGTTAATATCGAATTTTGAAAAAAACAGTTCAAAGAGGAGAATGATTCAAACAAAATTTCGTAAAAAATGTTGATATTGTGAGTCGTTCAATCAACTGGCATTTATTTGTATGCAAATTCTTGGAGGAAAAGTGGGCCTTTTGTGAAAAGTTTGGGATTCATGGAAAATTTCGGCATTTCTTTAATTTGGACTTTTTTTTCCGAAAATTCTGAGTTTATCTAACGAATGTCGACCTATTCTCGAAAATTCGACTTTTTTTTTGAAAATTCCTATTTTTTCAAAAAATTTGACTATTCTTTTGAAATCTTCAACTATTAAAAAATAGATTTCTTTTAAATTCTTATCTCTTTTTTGTTTTGAAATTTTGGACTTTTTTTCGAGTTCTGATAATTTTGAATTTTTTGAAAATATTGGCCTGTTTTTATCATTTCTACTTTTTCTTGAAAATGTTTGAATAATTCGTATTTTTTTTTAATATCGACTTTTTTCTTCTTTATTTTTATCTTTTCAAAATTACCACTTTACATTGAAAAATCTTCCTCCTCGACTTTTTTGTGCAAAATCTATTTTCAATTTCTACTAAAAAAAAGGTTTTTCAGGATTTAGATTTTTTTGGTTATTTCAGAAATGCTGACTATTAAAATTAACTTTTCTGGAAATGTTCGATTTTTGTTGAAAATTTTGATTTTTGTAAATTTTGATTTTTTTTTAAATTTTGACTTCAATATTTAAAATCGTTTAATAAATAGTCGAATTTTTCTTGAATATTTCGACTGTTTTTAAAATTTGAGACTTTTTGGAAATCCTTACTTTCGTTTTTTGTTTTTAGTAAATTACCTACGATTTTTTTTAAATTTCGACCTTTTTTCAGTTTCTTCAAAAGTTTCACAGGAAATATTCTTTTTAGTTCTATTTATTTTTGTTGAAGATTTAATTTTAGACTCTTTTATAAAAAGCTCTCTTTTTCTTCTTTTGAAAATCTCGATCCGTTTTTAAAGCTGAGTTTTTCAAAGTTTTCATTTTCCTTTTTAAAATGCTGCATTTGTTAATTTCCACTTTTTGAAAATTTTTGGATTTGAACTTTTCGATCATTTTTGAATATTCAATTTTTATTAAAGATGTATGTTTTATACATATTGCGATTTCGAGAAACAGTGACAGTCCTCAAAGAAAATCCGGACAAAATTCAGAATGTCCCGCAAACGTTAAAAAAATACTTTATTTTAAATTTTGCCTCTTGAAATTTTCGATCTTTGGTCCTTGAAATGTTGCGTCTTGGAAATCTCAGATATTATTTTTTTTTAAATTGTACTTTTTTTGAAAACTTCGACTCTTGACATTTTTTTTAGAAAAATGTACTCCTTTTTTAAAAATTTTGACAAATTTTATTTTAAATAATTTATATATATTTCGACCTTTTTGAAAAATTGCGACTGTTTTTGAAAATGTTTAAATTTTGAAAGATCCACTTTTTCTTAAATTTCGACCTTTTCTCAAAATTTTGAGTTTTCACAATTTTAAATTTTGACCTTTTTTGAAAATGGCCACATTTCATTATTAACAACATTATTGAAAATCAATTCCTTTTTCAAATTTCCGACTTTTTTCAAATTTCCGACTTTTCAAATTTCCGACTTTTTTCAAATTTCCGACTTTTTGAAAATTTCGATCTTTCCATCTTATTTTTTTCTGAAAATTTCGACATATTCAAAATTTTAGCTTTCTGTATAGGTTTTGACTAGGTCAAAATTTCGACTTTTGAACATTGACCTTTTTTTAAAATTGTAATTGTTTTCAAAGTTTTTTGAATTTTATAAATCTTACTTTTTAAAAATTTTACGAATTGTATTTTTTAACAATTTCATCTCTTGGGATATTTCGATCTTGAAAAATTTGGCTTGTCTACTTTTTAAAAAAATTTAACCATATTGACTATTTCCTCCATTTTTTTTGGAAAATTTTGACTTTTTTAAAAAATGTGATCTTATTTTTTTGAAAATTTCTACTTTTCCTCTAATGAAAATTTTGTTTTCTTTTCAAAATTACGACTTTTGCATTGAAAAATCCTACTTTTTTGATTTATTTTTTTTCAAAAATTCCACGTTTCCAATTTGGTGTTCTTTTCAAAATTACGGCTTTTGCACTGAAAAATCTTACATTTTTGATTCATTTTTTTTTTCAAAAATTCCATGTTTCCATTTTTTATTTATTTTTAAATTCTCACTCTTTTAATATTTACCCTTTTTTGACATTTCGATCTTCTAAATGTTGACAGTATTAAAAATGTCGATTTGTAAATGTTGATTTGTAAATTTCGACTTTTTGATAAAAGTTTTGGTTTTTGTAAATATTGGATTATTTTGAAAATTTTCACCTTTTTCACTATTTCAATTCCTTTTAAATATTTCAAATTTATCTTGAAAATTTCGACCCTTTTTAAATACCCCAACTTTGTGCAAATTTCGCATCTTTTAAAAAAATTGAATTTTTGTAAATTATCTACGACTTTTTTCGAAATAACGACTTCATATTGAAAAATCCTGCTTTTTGATTTTTCTTAATTTTGTGTTTTTTGAAAATTATGACCTCTTTTTGGCCATTTTATAAATATTTCGAATATTTCTTAAACATTTCAATCATTTTTAAATACTTTGATTTTTGCAAATTTTGATTATTTTATAAATTGTCTAGTTTCGATATTTTTCCACCTTTTCCAAAATTTCCACTGAATATGTTCTTTTTAATTCTTTTTTTCTTTTGAAAGATTCAACTTTTTCCCTAATTTCCTCTGTAAATTTCGGCTTGTTGCAAAAGCTCTGCTTTTTTTTTGAAAATTTAGACTTTTTTAAATTCTGACTTCGAAGTTTTGAATTTTCTTTAAAAAATTCTACTTTTGATAATTTCTACTTTGTCAAAATTTTGGATTTGAAAATTCCGATCCTTTTTGAATTTTTCGATTTTTTCAAATTTATATGTAATTATGTTTCATTTCCAGTTCGCGAAAAAGTGGCGGTTTGGAAAAAAGTCGAAATTACCAGAAAAAACACAAAATTTCGGGAAAAACTAAAAAAAATGACTTGTTCGAAATTTTTCATTTTTTTGAGAAATGTGTCTTGGAAATTTTAGTGTTTTTGAACAATTTTTTTGAAATATTTTTAAAAAATTCTACCTTTTTTTTCTAAAAATATACGCTTTGAAAATTCGAACCGTTTTTAAAAATTTCGTTCCTTTTTTAATATTTGGACCTTTTTTGAAAACTTTCACTTATGAAAATTTCGAGATTTCAATTCCAAAATTTTCATTTTTTCAAAATTTCGAATTTTTCCCAAATTTTTGCCTTACTTTGACAATTTTGACTTTTTTTGTAAATATTTCAAAAATTCCTTTTAACGTGATTGAACATTTAAACTTTTCTGAAGATTTTAATTTTTTGAAAATGTCAAATTTTGACTATTTTATAAATTATCTACGAGTTTCGATATTTTTCCACCTTTTCCAAAATTTCCACTGTAAATGTTCTTTTTAATTCTTTTTTCCTTTTGAAACATTCAGCGTTTTCAATTTCCTTTGTAAATTTCGATTTCTTCCAAAAGCTCTGCTTTTTTTTGAAAATTTAAACTCTTTTTTTTTAAATTTTTCGAAGTTTTGAATTTTCTTTAAAAAATTCTACTTTTGATGATTTCCACTTGGTAAAAATTTTGGATTTGAAAATTTCGATCCTTTTTAAATATTTCGATTTTTTTAAAACTTCATATTTATGTTACATTTCCATTTCGCGAAAAAGTGGCAGTTTTGAAAAAAGTCGAAATTCCCAGAAAAAACTCAAAATTTCGGGAAAAAACTAAAAACAGCTAAAAATATCGAAACTTTTTTTGAACATTTTTGTTGAAATTTTTGTTAAAAAGTCCCCCTTTTTTACTGAAAATTTAGACTTTGAAAATTTGAACCGTTTTAAAAAATTTCGTTCCATTTTGGATATTTGGACCTTTTTTGAATATTTGGACTACTTTTGAAAATTTCGAGATTTCAGTTCTCAAATTTTCATTTTTTCAAAATTTCGAATTTTTCGTAATTTTTGACTTTGACACGTTTGACTTTTTTTGTAAATATTTCAACATGATTGAAAATTTAAACTTTTTTGAAGATTTTAATTTTTTTGAAAATGTCAAATTTTGACTATTTTATAAATTATCTACGAGTTTCGATATTTTTCCATCTTTTCCAAAATTTCCACTGTAAATGTTCTTTTTAATTCTTTTTTTCTTTTGAAACATTCAACTTTTTCCTCAATTTCCTTTGTGTAAATTTCGACTTCTTGCAAAAGCTCTGCTTTTTTTTGAAAATTTTTACTCTTTTTTTTTTAAATTCTGCCTTCGAAGTTTTGAATTTTCTTTAAAAAATTCTACTTTTGATGACTTGCACTTGGTAAAAATTTTGGATTTGAAAATTTAGATCCTTTTTGAATATTTCGATTTTTTTAAACTTTATATTTATGTTACATTTCCATTTCCCGAAAAAGTGGCAATTTTGAAAAATGTCGAAATTTCCAGAAAAAACTCAAAATTTCGGGAAAAAACCAGAAACAGCTAAAAAGTTCGAAATTTTTGATTTTTTCCTGAGAAATGTCTGTTGGAAATTCCAGTTTTTTGACATTTTTTAAAAATTTTCTTTTTTTCTAAAAATTTAGGCTTTGAAAATTTGAACCGTTTTTAAAAATTTCGTTACTTTTTGAATATTTGGACCTTTTTTGAAAACTTTTTCTACTTTTGAAAATTTTGAGATTTCAAGTCCCCAACTTCGAGATTTTAATTTCAAAATATTCGTTTCTCCAAAATTTCGAATTTTTCTTAAATTTTTGAGTTACTTTGTCAATTTTGTAAATATTTCAAAAATTCCTTTTAACGTGATTAAAAATTTAAACTTTTCTGAAGATTTTAACTTTTTTGAAAATGTTGACTCAAAAATTTGACTTTTGGCCTTTTTTAAAAATGTTCACTATTTTTCAAAAAAATTAGTCTCGACTTAGATGTATTGAAAATGTAGCATTTATTTTCGAAACTGCGAAAACTTCTACGTTTTAAAAAATGTCCATCTTTTTATATTTGAGGTTTGCTAAATTTATATTTATTTCTATTTCCATTTCGAGAAAAAGGCATAGTTTTTAAAAGGTGGGAATTTCCAGAAAAAAATTATAACTGAAGAAAAACTTGAAGAAGTTATTTTATTTAAATGTTGATTTAAAATTTTCGACTTTTTTTCAAATGTCTCGTTTTTGGAAATTTCAGATTTGTTTTAGAAAAAATTTAATTTTTTCAAAAAAATTCGCTTTGGTTTGGAAAATTTCAACTCTTGAAAATTTTACCTTTTTTTCGTTTTTTTTCGAAAAATTCTACGTTTTTTTAAAAAAATTGACAATTTTGTTTTTTAAAAATTTCGACGCTTTTTAAATATTTCGACCTTTTTAGAAAACTTCGACTCTTTTCGAAATTTTGATATTTCGAAATTTCCACTTTTCGAGACATTGCCACAATTTTGATTTATTTTTACGATTTTGATTTTTTTTCTAATTTTTCACTATTTTCAAAATTTTTTTCACATGATGGAAGATGAAAACGTTTTTGTAAGTTTTAGCTTTTCAGAAAATTTGGCTACCTTTGAAAATGTCTATAATATTGTTTCACACGAATTCAAATTTATTTATTTTTTAAAATTATCAACTTTTTGAAAAATTCGATTTTTTTTTTAAATTTCCACATTGGTTTTTTTTTCAAATATCGATTTTTTTCAAAATTTTGGCTTTTTCTAGAAATTTCAACTATTCTAAAATTTCGACTTTTATTTTTTAAATTTCTGCTTTTTTCAGAATTTTGACGTTTTTGAACAATTCGATTGTTTTCAAAATTTCCCATTAACGTTTTTTTTATTTGAAAATTTCGACCTCCTTTTCAAAATTTTGGCTTTTTCTGGAAGTTTCGACTATTTTCAAATTTCGATTTTTTTTTTTAAATTTCGACTTTTTCTTTCAAAATTTCTACTTTTTTCAAAATTTAGATATTTTGAAAAGTTCGATAATATTTTGAAAATGCACCCTATTTGAAAATTTGGACCCATAGGACGGTATCACGTCGAAAATTTCGACATTTCGACTCTTCTGAAAATAGATCTTATTTTAAAATGTCACCTTTTTTCAAAGTTTTTTGACTTTTCAAAAATTTCTACTTTTTTGAACATTTTTACAAATGTTATCTTCTAACAATTTCGTTCCTTCTGGAATATTTCAACCTTTTTTGAAAACTTCGACATTTTAACATTTCCATTTTTTTTTTGAAATCGTCTTTTTCCCAAAATGTTGACTTATTTCGACAATTTTGACTTTTCATTTGCAAATTTCCCAATCTTCACTATGAACAATTCAAAATTTTTTGAAAGCCTAACGAAGTTTTGAAAAAATTAAAATTTTGAGAGAAAGGTTTTAATTGAGAATAAATTAAAAATTGCCTAAAGTGGCAAATTTTAAGAAAAAATTCGAAATTTTATTCGACTAGTTCAGGAGATGAGCTCCCCAAGTGTGTGCTAAATAAAAATCAAATTTAAAAAATCTCCAAAAATCGTTTAAAAAAAACAATTATTTAAGCCCAAATCATGAATATTTAGGATAACATACAAATATTGTTTTGTTTATCTAACCTTATTTTACTTCAAAAATTTTCGGTCAGTTGAAAAAGTGAAATTTTCATTAATGTTTTATTGGTTTTTCGTCATCAGTTACTCTTTCCACAATTCTGGATTTTCAGTAACCTTTTGTTAAGGATTGGTTACATGATATAGATTGTGGAAGAAGAAAAAGTCAATAAAACATGAATAAAAATAACAAGACTTTGCAAAGAAGATACACAGAATAACCAAAAAGCAGAATATTAATATTCGATATTTCACACCTATGAAACACCTGGGCCAAGTTCGGTATTTAGGTTATGTCTTTGATAACTGCATACTTTTCCATCTCGTGACCTTCCCAAGAAGATGCATGAGAAAAAAATCTCCTTTTTTTAATTGAACAGCATTAATCCGTCGAGACTTTATATCTGATGTCGTGCTCGAGAGTATCTTTCGCTCGCAGAGAGAAATATTTGTGTTCCCCACTATACGACTTCTTGCTTCTGGGTATTTAGCAGCTCGTTGTTCTAGTTGATCCCAAGATCTCACGGCTTCTTTACTCTTTATTTAGATAGACGACGGCCTACATAGAGAACGGTCGACGGTGTCTAGGCGAGGAAATGCTTGTTATTAATTTGATGTTGTGCTCGATTGTCGTTGACAGTTTATCGAAGTAATTTTTTGCGGTATATTTGATGTTTTTGCTTCAGGAGATAGTGATAGTGAAGTGCCATTATGGTTATTACAGTGACGACTGTTAGTTCTTTGAATGAGTACCACAATTCTGAGGATTACGACAAAAATGACTCGCTTGAAGTTGGAGTTTCACTTGTCACATATACGGTGAGCTAATAATAAGCTGGTATTTTTTACTTATTGTTAGTTTAGAAAAAATGGAATTGAATGGGCCACGCTTTTTTATGCAGGTTAATACAGATTAGGGGTAATTAAAATTGTGGTGGTATTAAATAAGTCCAACATCTAATAAAAATATTTAAAGTTAGAACTACGTTTTCAGAATGTCAAGTTTGGATAACATCTTTATGGTTCATCATGATGTTATGGTTCGAACGCTGAGTACAGAAAAAAGTTCCATTTACCTCATACGGGGTCCGAGCTAGCTATTTAGCCGCTTCAGATATAAATAATATTTGCGGCCCTTTACATTGCTCATAATCATCATTGCTAATAACTCCGGGTTTCTTAACCTTTTAGTAATCGTGGACCACTTTCAAAGTTTCAAAAACCCTACAAACTTCCCCTTTGAATATTCATGATAAGTATAAAATAACAGTTCGTCTCCCAACGGTAACTCTGACAATCAAAAAAAGTCATCAAGTCCAATGTAGCAAATTTTTCCTTGTCGAGTCCACTATATTTTTGATGAGGAAAAAAAAATGTTATTCAGTCCCAGTCTTGTAGTATATTCTTTTTTGTTAAGTCATCTTTTCTTCATTCTTGTCATGCCCATAAATTTGTAACGACTAAAAAAAGCCCTAATTTACCTTTTTCTACCCAACGAACCCCCGACACACACTACGGGCTCCCATGGGATCCATGGGCCCCAGGTTAAGAAACCCTGTTTTAACTTATGACCATGTTATTTAATTGACGGTGTTTCAACTCATATAAACATGTTTTCCTGTAGATCAGGATTTCTCTACCAGTGGGACGAGCCCCCCTAGGTTGGGTGGGAGGATAATGAGATCATAAGGGGGGCCCAATATGATCGAACTTTTTAAGCATTTCGATTTTTTTCAAATTTCTATTTAAAAAGTTGTACATTATTAAATTTTTGTTTCTTCAAAATGTAGATTTTTTCAAAAAATGTTAACTATTTAAAAGATTGGCACTTCTGGAAATTTCGACTTTTGAAAATTTCGACTTTTAAAAATTTCGACTCTTTTTGAAGATGATAACGAAGGCTTCCACGGCCAGAGTCAGTACAGGATATACTTCTTCCGGGATTGGACCATTGGACCGTGTCAAAGAACTACTAAAAGTGTTCGACGTTTCGCCCACCATCGTAGGGGGGCTTCTTCAGGAACAAAGAAAAGAAACAATAAATAAAAAGAGAAATATAAGGGGATATGCAAAAATGAAAGAATGAAAAGGCCAATTTCAACTTCTTTTTGAAGATGTTAAATAATTTGAATGGCTGCTTTTTTTCAAAATTTCGACTTTTATTTCAAGGCTTTGCTCTATTTTTCAAAATTCTCTTTTAACGTGATTTAAAATGTAAGCTTTTTTGAAGATTTCACCTGTTTTGAAAATATTGACTCAAAATTTGGCTCTTGAGAATGTTCACTATTTTTCAAAAGCAATTAATATCGAGATGCATTGAGAATTTAAAATTTGTTGTTAAATTTATATTTAATTTTTATTTTAAGAAAAAGGCACGGTTTTCAAAAAGTGGGAATTTCCAGAAAAAGTTAAAAACGTTATTTTATTTAAATGTTGACTTGAAACTTTCGACTTTTTTTTTCAGTAGTCCCGTTTTTTGGAAATTTCAGATTTGTTCTTGAAAAATTAAGAGTTTTTAAAAAAATTTGTCTGCTTTTGAAAATGTCAACTTTTGAAAATTTAGATATTCTATGTAATTTCTTTGTGAAGCATTCGTATTTATATTCATGGTTTGTGAAAGGAGTAACTGGCGAAGAAAAAGGCAATAAAATATGAAAATTTGATCTTTTTCTAAACGTTTCGATTTTTTTGAAAAATTGTGTTTTTTGAAAATGTTGCCAAATTTTGTTTTTTAAAAATTCCAGCCCTTTTTGAATATTTCGACTTTTTTAGAAAATTTCGAATTTTTGAAAATTGGAAATTTCGAAATTTTCACTTTTTTCTAATTTCGAGTTATCACAATTTTGATTTATTTTCACGATTCTGACTTCTTTTCACGATTCTGATTTCTTCGGTAAACTTTCTCTACTTTCAAAATTCTTTTGGACGTGATTGAAGATGAAAACGTTTTTGAAAATTTTGGCCTTTAAGGTCATAAGAGGCCCCCCGAGGTTTTTCCAAATTGCTTCTATTTAAAAATTTGTACTTTTTCAAATTTTTATTCAAAATGTAGATTTTTCTAAAAGTCTCAGCAAATTTAAAAATGAGACTTCTGGAAATTTCGACTTTTTTAAAAATGTCGGCTTTTTTGAAAAGTTCGATGTTTTTTGAAGATATTAAATTATTTGAATGGTTGGTTTTTTCAAAATTTCGACCTTTTAAAAATTTCAACTTTATTTTAAAAATTCTCCGTATCGTCTTTGCGAAGTTTCGTTAATTCAATTCCTGCTGATTGGCATTTTCTTCGCCAATTGCTTCTTACAGACTTCTAAATTTTCAGTTACCTCTTTTTTTTTGGTAAGGAATGGCGATCTTTTCTAGATTGACCCAAACAGCGATTGCGTTAGATCTTAGTTTGGGACAATCTAGAAAAGATTGCCATTCCTTAACAAAAAAAAGAGGCAACTGAAAATTTAGACGTCTGTAAGAAGCAACTGGCGAAGAAAATGCCAATCAGCAGGAATGGAATTTATTTTAAAACTTCGGCGTCTCCAAAATTTTGGGTCTCCAAAATTTCCACTTTTACTTTTAAAATTTCGATCCTTTTCGACGTCATAACAAAACTAGCGCTTCTTTAAAAGTTCTTACTTTTTTAATTTGACTTCGAAATATGCGACTTTTTTTACAAAATTTCGGTTTTTTTAAGTTTTCGAATTTTTTCAAGGTGTTTGAAAGATTGAACATTTTTCAAGATTTCGATTTTATTTGAAAATTAGAAATTCTGTTTTCAAAATTTGTAGTTCTTTAAAATTTTCGATTTTTTCCCGAAATTACAATGTTTTTGAAAATTTCTTAAATTTCGACTTTTTTTAAGTTTCGAATTTCAAAACTTACGACCTTTTTTTTGGAAAATTTGAACTTTTCAAAATTCAGATTATTTCGATTTTTTCTTCTTCTCTTACATTCTCTTTTCTTAGGCTTTCTATTTTCTTCCTTTTCTTCTATTTCTTTCCCCTTTTACGCTTTCTTTTCGTCGGCCTGTTTTCTTCTTCTTTCTTTTCCTATTATTTTTTCTCATTTCTTTTCTTCCACCTTTTCATTATCTTTTTCATCGTTCTCCTCTGTCATTTCTTCCTCTTCTTTCTTGTCTTCCTCTTCTTTCTTTTCTTCCTCTTCTTCTTCCTGTTCTCCTTCTTCCTCCTCTCCCTCCTCGTCCTTTTCTTCCTTTTCCTTCGCCTCCTCTTCATCTTCCTCATCTTGCTCCTCTATCCCTTCCTCCTCCTTTTTCTCTCCTCTTTTCTCCCATTCTTTCTCTTTTTCCCCTTTCTCTTCATATTTCTGTTCCTCTATCTTATCTGCCTCTTTTTTCTAATCTTCCTAATCCCCTTTCTTCCCTTTTTCTTGTTCTTCTTCCTCTTCCTTTTCTTCTACTTATAGTTTGTTTTTCGTTTCCTCTTAACTAGAATAACCTTTTTTCCTTTTCTTTCTCTTCTTCGTCATATTTCTATTCTTCCCACTCTTCCTTATTTGCCTTTCCAGCTTCTTCTTGCTCCTCTTTCTCGTTTTCCTTTTTGTCTTTTTCTCCGCCTTTTTCTTCCTCTTCATCTTTTTTCTCTTCTTCCTCGTCCTTTTCTTGTGCTTCTTTCTCTCTTTCTTCCTGTTCTTCCTCTTTTTTCTCCCCCTTTTCCTCTTCTTCCTTTCCTGCTTCCTCTTCTTGTTTCTCTTCTTCCCCTTTTTACGCTTCTTTTTCTTTCTCTTCTTCCTCTTTTTACTCTTATTCTTCCCCTTCTTCTTCCACTCGTTTTTCCTTTTCTTCTTCCTTTCTTTCTCTTCTTCCTTTCTTTCTCTTCTTCCTCTTCTTCTCTTCTTCCTTTTCTTCTTCCTCTTCCTCCTCCTTCTCCCCTTCTTCCTCTTCTTCCCCTTCTTCATCTTCTTCTTTCTTTCCATTTTTCTTTTTTCTTCATTGTCTTTTCCTTCCTCTTCCTCCTTTTCCCTTCTTCCACCTCTTCTTCCTTTCCTCCTTCCGCTTCTTCCTCTTTTTACTCTTCTTTCTCTTCTTCTTCCACTCGTTTTTCCTTGTTTTCTTTATCTTCTTCTTCCTCTTCTCTTTTTCTTCCTCTACTTCTCTTTTTCTTCCTCTTCTTCTCTTTTTCCTCTTCCTCCTCATCCCCTTCTTCATCTTCTTCTTTCTCTTCATTTTTCCTTTTTCTTCGTCGTATTTCCCTTCCTTTTCCCTTCTTCCTCCTCTTCCTCCTCTTCTTCCTTTCCTCCTTCCGCTTCTTCCTCTTTTTACTTTTTTTCCTCTTCCTATTTTTACTCTTCTTTCTCTTCTTCTTCCACTCGTTCTTCCTTTTTTCTTTATTCTCTTCTTCCTCCTCTCTTTTTCTTCCTCTACTTCTCTTTTTCTTCCTCTTCTTCTCTTTTTCGTCTTCCTCCTCATCCCCTTCTACAACTTCTTCTTTTTCTTCATTTTTCCTTTTTCTTCGTCGTATTTCCTTCCTCTTCCTTTTTCCCTTCTTCCTCCTCTTCTTCCTTTCCTCCTTCTTCCTCTTTTTCCCTTCCTTTTTTTACTCTTCTTTCTCTTCTTCTTCCTCTTCTCTTTTTTCCTCTTCTTCCTCTTCCTCCCTTCTTCTTCCCTTTCCTCTTCCTCCTCATCCCCTTCTTCATCTTCCTCCTCCTCCTCTTCTTCCCTTCTTCCTCTTCCTCTCTTCTTCCCCTTGCCCTTCCTTTTCTTCCCCCTTCTCCGCCTCCTCCCCTTTATCTTCTTCTTCCTCCTCCTCCTCTTATTCTTCTTCTGCTTCTTCTTCCTGTTCTTCTTCCTCTTCTTCTTTCTCTTCCTCTTCCCCTTCCTCTTCCTCTTCCTCCTCCTCTTTCTCTTCCACTTTCTTTTCCTCTTTTCCTTCCTCCTCCTCCTCCTCCTCTTCTTCCTCTTCCTCCTCTTCTTCTTTCCCTTCTTCCTCATCTTTATCTTTATTTTCCTTTGCTTATTCTACTTCTACTTCTTCATTGTTTTTTGTGTCTCCTTGACCAAAATGACGTTGTTGAAAAGCTGAGTTGGACATACGAAGTGCAAACAATTATTTAGCAAATGAGCGGTTTCTTTTTGGCACTTGGCAAATATTTTTTTGTAGTAGGTATTCATTTTTGTAAATCTAATAAACAGAATAGTTAAAACGTATTATTTCTCTTGAAAACTGTGGCAGTTTTCTCACCTGATAGTTCGTTTTGGTAGGTTATGTTTTCCGGTGCCATGTCCTGAAATAACATCGTCATAAAGCAACATATAAATATAACTGGTGTAGCCTAGTATTCAGCGAGTTGAATTTTATTTTTCATCTGGCAAATGCATCGTGATCTATTCCGCATTCTTGGCTCGTTCAAACAAAAGAAGTTTGTATTTATTACTTAACTTTCTTCACCTTCATTAGCTCACTGACGTTACAAGTTATTAAATGTATACTTCTCTGTTTAACTATTTACTTGAATTTCATTAACATAACAGGTGGCTGATGGTGTGTAAGCTTTTAATTCAGTTACTTAACGCATGTCCTCAAACAAATCGGGTGACCAAAGACTTTTTTAACATTACTTCCCAGTGACATAATATTAAGACGTTACGGGGGCGTATAGGTAGCAATTTATCCAATACCATAATTATTCAAATTATTTCCCACGCGCTTTTTTTCTCGCAATGGGTAACTAGAACTAGACCTGTTCATTTATGGACAATGCTGCTGTTCTATAAACAATCGTTACGTTATAAAGTGCGTGATTATCAAAGTTTTAGTTGGATCTTCTAAAATAAGAGTTCGACTTTTAAGTCACGGAAAGTTAGCGACGTTCCTCGCAGACAAACCGTAATTGATTGGGACCAAAGCAAAATTAACGTCTCACATGCACGCTCCTTGAGGAAAATGGGACATAATGGCTATAAAGTAGAAATCTCCAAACTCTTTGTCGTCAGGGCCATATAGATACAAAACTCTTTGGCTTGACGCTTTAGAACACGATTTTAAGTGAAGTCGTATGCTTAGTTTATTCGATTAACTTTTTTTTAGGAGTTTCATTTTTAACAACTGTTGAAATACAAATCTTGTCTCCTGCTACCAGGAAAGAATAAAAAAAAAACAACAAAGATTGCTCTAATGCGTTTCGATAGCCAAGCTATCCATCTTGAGAGAGATAATTTGTATTTCAATTTTTAAAGATAATCAAGGACCAGTTCGTTCCACCAAATTTTCAACAACTGTTTTGCGTACTGTAACTGTTTTATGATGGAAAATAAAAAAAATAAGCGGTAACATCATTGAAGAGTTATTATTTCCACCTTGCTGAAAATGTTGACGTTTAAATAAGTATTTAAATAGAAATTTCGATTTTTTTGACATTGCCAGAGATGTTATGAAGTTCCAATATTTTTTTCGGAATTTTGAATTTACTATCGTAATTCTCATTTTAATCACATTAAGCTAAAAATTTAAATTTAGAGACTAAATTCACTTGAGGTAACGCTCCAAATTTCAGGAAGACTAAGCAATAAGTAAAAACGAAATTTTTGTTTCAACCTAAGAAAGTCGAAATTTTCAAAAACAGCGAAATTTCAAATGCCGTAGTTAAAAAAAGTCGAAATTTTAAAAAAGTGGAACTATTCAGAAAAAATACGAAATATGTAATTTAAAAAAAAATGAGCTTCGACAAAAAGGTGATAATTTTAACAAAGCCAGAATTTAAAAAAATTCATTGACTCGTGAGAAAGGTAGTTCTGTACTTTGTTTTTTTTTGCGAATTATATTTGGAAGAGGACTGCATTCACATCTAGTATTCAACTGGGTGGATGAGCTTTTGTCGCTGACGACAGTTGTTCCGCGGGCCACGGCGACGCTTGCTTTAAGGGAAATTATTTGCAAATAAAGTAGACATTTCATTGAATACAGAATAAACGAATTAGAAATATCTGGAAATGCGATATACTGAAAGGACGTAATTTGACACCAAGCAAAAAGTATTGATTTATGACCACTCCATGATAGATGCAGTCTTATAAGGATAATGACGTCAGTGCAAAAATAGATACTGAATCTCATCTTTTAACTACGAGATTTTCCGCTTCAGCCGACTACGTAGCTTAATTTATCAGAATATATCCTTCTGCTTCCTTGTTTGTTAAATCTGTCATTCTTAATGACCAAGGCGAAAGATCGTAATGGATTATAATCCGGAAGAGCTAACAAATAAAGTTGAACAAATTCAGGTTGAATTCAGATTTATTAACATCATCACTCGCGTGGCTGCAGTACAAGGACTGATCATGGGTAGGTAGACGAATTTAAAGCACTTCCTTTTTTTTTAACTCATTTTCTTAAAATGTACTGAAAACCATTGTTGGTAAGTGTTTTAGATTAATTAATTAATCAAATTGACCAAAAGATAGCAAAGGAGTGTCCAAAAGAGTACGCGATTATTTGTTGATTGATCTATTGATGTGACAATTGTCACATGTTTATGTTTTCTAAGAAATATCTTAAAATTTTAAAATAAAATTGTTTTGAAATCGCCTGTTGAAAGTCAAAGTTTTGGGGAGAGCAATAAAGTTTTGAAATTTTGAATGTGAAGTTTTTGAGAAAAAAATTGAAAGATATCAAAAGTAACTTTTAATTCTAATTTTCGAGGAAACTTCAGATTAAAATTAAAATTTCAACAAAGAGGTTAAAATTAAAATATTAGGGAAAAATAAATATTTCAAAATAATCGGAATTTCGAGAAAAAAGTCGGAAGGTTTAACGTAAAAAAATAACACACACGAAGTTAAACTAGAAATTAGACTTCTTGATCAAGAAGTCGAAATTTTCAGAAAATAGGAGAAATTTTAAAATAGTCCACAGCTCAAAATATAGGAAAATGGGAAAAAAGCGAATGACGGTTTTACATCCAGAAAAAACAGAAATTCAAAAAAAAATGTCGAAATTTTAATAACATTTCTTTATTCGGCCAAAATTAAAATCGTTTTAAATTCTACTGAAAATTTAGGGAAAAAATTAAAATTTTTCAGATTAAAATCGAAATTTTCTAAATTAAACTCGAAATTTCTCGATAAAATTAAAAATTTTCTCGAGAAAAATTTCGATTTTTTTCACTAAAAGAAATCTCAGAATTTCGATTTTAGCTTTTAAATGCTGCCTTTAAACTCGAAATTTTGAGAACAATTTCTACTGAAAATTTGAAATTTTCACTTTGGAAATTTTTAATGTACGAAGTTGGATTTTGAGATTGAAATTTTGATTAAAAATTATGTTGAGCAGAAATTTCGTGGAAGATTATTTTTAGATATTTCTTCTTGAAATAATTCTTAAATTTAACTCGAAATTTCAACTTTAAATATAAAGTACACCTTAAACTACATGTTTTTTTCGAAAATTCTAAAATATTTCTCTGAGATTTTTTTTTTTGAAATGACTAATCCCAAATTGTCGATTTTAAAGGTGGCAGTTTTAGGATGATAAAATTTGTAAAAAGATTTTTTAGAATCTTGTTTTCTTCTCGAAATTTTGATTTTAAAAATCGACATTTTTTTTAAACTTTTTTTGTTTTTTTCTTGGAATTCCCGCTTTTCCAAATAGCATTTTTCTGATATGTTTATCTAAATCTAATAATGAACGTTGAAACCCGATTTTTTAAAATTTCAAATATATTTTTCAGTTTTAACATTGTTTAAAAAATTATTGCTTGATATTTCCATTTTTTGTTCTATTTGCAAGTTTCAATTTTTTTGGAAATGTGTGACTGAAAATATCGACTTTACGGCTTCTTCGAAATTTTTAAAAGAATTTGTCCTTTTTGAATATTTCGAATATTTTTGAAAAATTACAAAATTTTTTTTTTGAAAGTTTTGACTGAGTAAAAAGTGGGTTTTCCAAAATTTCGACTTTTTTTACAACTTCGAACGAATATTGAGGGACTTGATTTTTTTTGTGAAAATTTCGACTTTGTTTTGCAAATTTACGATGTTTTTCAAAATTTCTATCTTTTTTAAATTTTAACTTTTTATAAGTTTAAAATTTTAAAACTTAGTACCGTTTTTGGAAAATTTGAACTTTTCAAAATTTAGATTATTTCAATTTTTTCTTCTTCTCTTACATTCTCTTTTCTTAGGCTTCCTATTCTTCTGCCTTTTCTTCCTCTCCTTCTTTGTCTTCCTTTTCTTCCATTTCTTTCCCCTTTTACGCTTCTTTCTTTTCTCCGGCCTGTTTTTCCTCTTCTTTCTTTTCCTATTCTTTCTCTTCTTATTTCTCTTCCTCCACCTTTTCATTATCTTTCTCCTCTGCCTTTTCTTCCTCTTCTTTCTTTTCTTCCTCTTCTTTTTCCTCTTCCCCTTCTTCCTCCTCTCCCTCCTCGTCCTCCTCTCCCTCCTCGTCCTCCTCTCCCTTTTATTTCTCTCATCTTCATCTTCCTCACCTTGCTCCTTTACCTTTTCTTCCTCCTTTTTCTTTTCTCCTTTCTCCTCTTCTTTCTTTTCATTATCTTTCTCATCTTTCTCCTCTGCCTTTTCTTCCTCTCCTTTCTTTTCTTCCTCTTCTTTTCCTCTTCCCCTTCTTCCTCCTCTCCCTCCTCGTCCTCCTCTCCCTTTTCCTTCTCTCATCTTCATCTTCCTCATCGTGCTCCGTTACCCCTTCCTCCTTCTTTTTCTCTTCTCCTTTCTCCTTTACTTTCTCTTCTTCTTCTTCCCCTTTCTCTTCATATTTCTGTTCCTCTTGTACCTTATCTGCCTCTTTTCTAATCTTCCTAATCCTCTTTCTTCCCTTTTTCTTGGTCTTCTTCCGCCTTCTTTTCTTCTACTTATAGTTTGTTTTTTTGTTTCCTCTTAAACTTTTTTGAAAAATTGGAACTTTTCAAAATTCAGATTATTTCAATTTTTTCTTCTTCTCTTGAATTCTCTTTTCTTAGGATTCTATTCTTCGACCTTTTCTTCCTCTCCTTCCTTTTCTTCCATTTCTTTCCCCTTTTACGCTTCTTTCTTCCTCTTCTTTCCTTTCCTATTCTTTCTCTTCTTATTTCTCTTCCTCCAGCTTTTCATTATCTTTCTCATCTTTCTCCCCTGCCTTTTCTTCTTCTTCTTTCTTTTCTTCCTCTTCTTTTTCCTCTTCCCCTTCTCCCTCCTCTCCCTTCTCGTCCTCCTCTCCCTTTTCCTTCTCTCATCTTCATCTTCCTCATCGTGCTCCGTTACCCCTTCCTCCTTCTTTTTCTCTTCTCCTTTCTCCTCTTCTTTCTCTTCTTTCCCCTTCTCTTCATCTTTCTGTTCCTCTTCTACCTTATCTGCCTCTTTTCTAATCTTCCTAATCCTCTTTCTTCCCTTTTTCTTGGTCTTCTTGCTCCTTCTTTTCTTCAACTTATAGTTTGTTTTTTGTTTCCTCTTAAACTTTTTTGAAAAATTGGAACTTTTCAAAATTCAGATTATTTCGATTTTTTCTTCTTCTCTTGAATTCTCTTTTCTTTGGATTCTATTCTTCGACCTTTTCTTCCTCTCCTTCCTTTTCTTCCATTTCTTTCCCCTTTTACGCTTCTTTCTTCCTCTTCTTTCCTTTCCTATTCTTTCTCTTATTATTTCTCTTCCTCCAGCTTTTCATTATCTTTCTCATCTTTCTCCCCTGCCTTTTCTTCCTCTTCTTTCTTTTGTTCCTCTTCTTATTCATCTTCCTCTTCCTCCTCTCCCTTTTCCTTCTCTCATCTTCATCTTCCTCATCGTGCTCCGTTACCCCTTCCTCCTTCTTTTTCTCTTCTCCTTTCTCCTTTACTTTCTCTTCTTCTTCTTCCCCTTTTTCTTCATATTTCTGTTCCTCTTGTACCTTATATGCCTCTTTTCTAATCTTCCTAATCCCCTTTCTTCCCTTTTTCTTGTTCTTCTTCCTCTTTCTTTTCTTCTACTCATAGTTTGTTTTTCGTTTCCTCTTAACTAGAATGACCTTCTTTTTTCCTTTTCTTTCTCTTCATCTTATTTCTATTCTTTTCACTCTTCCTCATTTTCCTTCCCAGCCTATTCTTGCTTCTCTTTCTCCTTTTTCTTTTTCTTCTTCGTCTTTTTCTTCCTCTTCCTCTTCTTCCATTCGTCCTTCCCTTTTTTCTTCCTTCCTTTCTCTTCTTCTTCCCCATCTTCCTATTACTCTTTTTTTCTTCCTCTTCCTATTCCTCTTCCTCTCCCCCTTCTCCTCTTCTTCTTCCTCTTCTTCATCTTCTTTTTCCTCTGGTTCCTCTTCATTTTCCTTTTTTTTTCTTGGTCGTCTTTTTCTTCCTCTTCCTCTTTTTTCTCTTCTTCCTCTTTTTCTGCTTCTTCTTACTCTCCTTCTTCCTGTTCTTCTTCCTCTTCTTTCTCCTTGACTTCCTCTTCTTCTTTCTCTCCTCCTTCACCTTCTTGTTTCTCTTCTTCCTCTTCTCTTTTTCTTCCTCTTCTTCTCTTCTTCCTCTTCTCCTCTTTGTCTTCTTCCTCTTCTCCTCTTTGTCTTCTTCCTCTTCCCCTTGATTTTCCTCTTCCCCTCCCATTCCTCCTCCTCCCCTCCCCTCTTCTTCTTCCTCCTTATTTTAAAACTTGAACTTGTTGAAAATGTCGATTTTAGTTTTTATTCTTTTAATATCTGGTAGATTTTTTTGGATAATGTCCATTTCTTTCGAATATTTTGACCATTTTTTTGAGAATTCCGATTGGAAATCAAATTTTGTTTCCTTTTAACTTCGATATTTCAAAATTTCCACTTTTTTTAAAAATTAATCTTTGAAAAATTCCACCTTTTCAAAATTTAAACTTTTTTTCAAAGTTCTAATTATGCTGACCATTTTTATTTTTTCAAGACTTGGCTTCCCAAAATATATCGTAAATTTCCATTCTTTTAATATTTAGACTTTTTTTTGCAAATTTGACCTTTTTAAAGATTCAGTTTTTAAAAATGTCGACATTTTAAATTTTTTATTTGTTTCAAATTTTAACTTTTTTAGAATTTCAACTTTTTTTCGAACTTGGTAAATTCCGAATTATTTTAAAAGAATTCGTTCTATTTAAATATTTTGATTTTTTTTGTGAACATTTCTACTTTTTTTTTTAAATTTCAACTGCTTGAAAATCTGGCTCTTTTGCAAAATTTCCACTTTTTTTTTTAATTTCCGACGAATATCGAGACTTGAATTTTTTTTTGGAAAATTTCGACTATTTTAAAAATAAGAATTTTTAAAAATTCCATTTTAGCTTTTGTTTTTGAAAAATGCGAGTTTTAATTTTTTTAATATCAAGTAGATACGATTTTCTTGAAAATGTCCCATATATTTTAGATATTTTCACTTTTTTTTTTTAGATTTCGACTGATTGAAACTCAGTTTTTTTTAAGTTCGACATTTTAAAATTTCCACTTTTTTCAAAATATTAAGGGAGTCGAAATCTTTGAAAAATTTCTACTTTTTCAAAATTTCGACTCAAGTTTTGATTATACTGAAAATTTTTATTTTTTCAAGAGTTGGCTTCACAAAATATATTTTGTAACTTTTGATTCTTTCAAAATTTTGACTCTTTCGGCAGAAATCTTTTATGGAAATTTCGTCTTTGCAAATTTTGACCTTTTTAAAAATTCAACGGCTAAAAACTTGTTCTAAATTTTGACTTTTTTGACTTCGGAATTTCAATTTTTTCTCAAATTTGTAAATTCGGATTTTTTTTAAATGCATTCTTTTTGAAATATTTTTTTAATTTGAATATATTTTTGAAAATTTCAAGTAATTGAAAATCTCCACTTTTTTCAAAGTTTAGACTTTTTTTTTAAACTTCCGATGAATATTGAGGAACTTGACTTTTTATTTGAAAATTTCGACGTGTTTTCATTATTTTTTAATACTAAGTAGGTACGATTTTCTTAAAAGTGTCCATCTTTCTTGAATATTTTGACCTTTTTTTTCTAAACATTTCGAATAATTGAAAATCAATTTTTTGTTAACTTCGACATTTCAAAATTTTCACTTTTTCCAAAATATTTAGGAGGTTCGAAATTAAAAAAAATCCTACCTTTAAAAACTTCCGAAAACGTCAAAATATCGAAATTTACAAAATATATTTTGGGAATTTCGTTTCTTTCGAAATTTTTACTTTTTCGGAAGTTTTTAAAAGTTGGATTTTTGATGAAAACTGCGACTTTTCTTACAAATCTTGACCTTTTTTGAGATTCAACTCTTAAAAATTTCGACATTTCAGAATTTTCCTTTTTTTTTTACTTTGTTGACCTCACTCAGAATCTCGACTTTTCCTCAAACTTTTAATTTGTAAATTTAGATTTTTTTAAAAAGGTTCGTCTATTCAACATTCCCAGTCATTCAAATTTTCATTTTTGTTAACATTTCGACTTTTTTAAAACTTGAATGAAATGAAACGTCCTAATTCAATTGTTAAAATTTGAGAAAAAGTTAAAAACGAAAATTGAAATTTTAATAGAAAAATGTTGATAAAACTCGATAAGAATAAAAAATGTTTAGAAAATTTGAAATATCAAATGAAAATAAATTAGAAATTTCGAATAGCAAGCGGAAATTTTGATTATATCTTGCATAGCATGTGAATTCGATCTTATAAACTCGTGAGAAATTGTCCTTGGATATTTTCATAAGGCGTAACCACGTAAACGCATCTTTTAATGCTACTTTAGTTGTTAACTTTTAAATTAGTGGCGTAAACGGAACATTAGCTTTTATAATCTTTGTGACCGAGGCCACCCATGATGCATTAATCGTTGAACTTATACTATAAAACTTTATATTTATAATATCTAAACAATCGCAATTTGTTGGGCAATACCTTAATTGAAAATGTCTATCGCCCTTCTAATAAATCAGTAATACGCTTGATTTATCTCCACCTTTGCTGGAATTAATTTAGCAAACACCGAGCAGTGTTTTGTTTAGACGTTCAACGCCAACTGCAGAAGAGAGGTATTTTTTTAAGGAGAACCGCGATGCCCACGCCCGTCTTCAGATCGTTGGAAATCGAAAGGAGTATGCTTGCAAGACAACACCTAGATACATGTCGTTGTACGCCTCCATGCCTGAATGTTATGCGACCTTACGGTGAAAATTCACATTTAAAAAATTGACACACCAACGTTGTTGATTCTCGACAGACGATTACGTCGATTTTGTGTCTATAGATCTGACGTAACCCTGAGCTACGCCACCTTCTAGCTCTATGTTGCGAAACGGAGAGTGCGATGTATCCGTTGATGTCTCTAATTACGCTAACGATATGGCTAAGCGACTAATGACATATTGTTGAGATTATGCGGAGTTAACTGTTTTCTATTGACCCGCAGCTTTGTTTTATAGCTAATTGCGGGTAATTCCCATAAATGGTGTTATTTATGTACATGGCTGAACGAATACGACTTTTCCAAATGAAGAAACTTGTCTCAGAACTCAGAAACTCTTCTCTCTTATTTAATTGCACAAAATGTAATTTAGCTTACCGAGCCCAGTTTGTAAAGTATTTAAATTATTATTTAATTAAATGAAATTGTTTACTTTTGAAAACATCCTCATTTATTTAGAAAAGTCGAAATTTTGAAAAAAAATCATATTTTTTAGGTGCTGAAGTAGAACCTGTCAAAAAAAGTCGAAATCTCGAGTCAAAAAGTTTAAACAAGGTCGAAATTTTCAAAAAAAAAAGAAAAATCAAAGAAGTTTTAAATACTCAAAATTCTGAAAAAAGTGGAAATTTTAAAAAATTGAAAAATTTTTAAAAAACCATAATTCAGTGACTGCCTTTTTCTTCGCCAATTTGTGGAATAATAAAATGACGAAGAAAAAACAAACAAAAATTGACAACTTCCTAAAGAGGATACACGAATATCTAAGTAGAATTTTTCAAAAATGCCAAAATGAAAAAAAATATAGTTGCAATTGTAAAAAAAAACATTCTGACTGTTCAAGGAAAGTAGAATTAAAAAAAATCGAAATTAATTAGAAAAAGTCGAAATTTTAACGTAAAATCTAAATCTTCAAAAAAAAACAAATGTTCAAAAAGGGTAATCTACCAAAAAATTTTTTCAATATAAGCCGAAATCTCAAGAAAAATACGAGTTTTTGAAATAAAAGGCAATTATCAAAAAACGAAATTTTTAGTCCTAATCTTCAAAAAACTCAATATTGTCAAATAATGTCCAAAAATTTTACTAACGTATTTTTTAAAAAATGTCAAATTTCTCAAAAAAGTGGAAATTTGCAATCAAAATTTTAAAAAAAATTCAAATTTCAAAACCCAAAATTCTAGGAGATTTAATATTCTAAAAATAAGTAAAAATGTTGAGAGAACGCCGAAATTTTGAAAATAATTGAAATTTTGAAATAAAATTCCTAGTCATAATTTTCAAAAGGCAAAATTTTCAACAAAAGAATTTTCAAAATAAATCTTCAGAAAAAACAAAATTTTGAAAAAAGGTAACCAAAAGAGGAAACGTAAAAAAGAATAAAATTTTCAACAAAAGAATTTTTAAAAAAAAGTCGAATTCTTCAAAATTTCGAAATCTGATTATCCAAGGGAAGTAGAATTTAAAAAAAAATCGAAATTAATGAGAGAAAGTGGAAATTTTAACATAAAATCTAAATTTTCAGAAAAAACGAAATTTTGACAAAAAGGTAAAATTATCCACCAAAAAAGGAAAAAAGAACATAATTTTCAAAAAGGTCGAATCTTTCAAATGAAGTAGAATCTTTCAAAAAGTTAAAATTTTCCATATAAGCCAAAATCCTCAAGAAAAATACGACTTTTTGAAATAACAGGCAATTTCTAAAAAGCGAAATTTGTAGTCAAAATCTTCAAAAAAATGAAAATTGTCAAATAACATCCAAAATGTTTAAAAACGTTCTTTTTAAAAAATGTAAAAATTCTGAAAAAAATGGAAATTTGCAATCAAAATTTAAAAAAAAATCAATTTTCTAAACCCAAAATTATAGGAGACTTAATATTTCAAAAATAAGTAAAAATCTCGAGACAACGCCGAAATTTTGAAAATAATCAAAATTTTGAAAAAGCTGAACTTTTGAAGTAAAATTTCTTGTCATAATTTTCAAAAGGCAAAATTTTCAACAACAGATTTTTCAAAATAAATTGGAATTATTCAAAATGTCGAAATCTGATCATTCAAGGAAAGTAGAATTCAAAAAAAAATTGAAATTTCAAATCAAAATTTTAACATAAGATCTAAATCTTCAGAAAAAATAAAATTTTGAAAAAAGGTAAAATTATCCACCAAAAAGGGAAACTTAAAAAAGAACATAATTTTGAGAAAAAGTCGAATTTTTCAAATGACGTAGAATCTTTTCATGTAAGCCAAAATCTCAAGAAAAACGACTATTTGATATATCTGGCAATTTTTAAAAAGCGAAATTTGTAGTCAAAATCTTTAAAAAACTGAAAATTGTTAAATAACGTCCACAATTTTTAATAATGTATTTTTTTTAAAAATGTAAAAATTCTCAAAAAAGTAGAAATTTGCATTCAAAATTTTTAAAAAATTTCAATTTTTAAAACCCAAAATTCTAGGAGATTTAATATTCCAAAAATAAGTAAAAATCTTGAGACAACGCCGAAATTTTGAAAATAATCAAAATTTTGAAAAAGCTGAACTTTTGAAGTAAAATTTCTTGTCATAATTTTCAAAAGGCAAAATTTTCAACAAAAGAATTTTCAAAATAAATCTTCAAAAAAACAAAATTTTGAAAAAAGGTAAAATTATCCACTAAAAAGGGAAACTTAAAGAAGAACAAAATTTTCAAAAAAAGTTGAATCTTTCAAATGAAGTAGAATCTTTCAAAGAGTCAAAAATTTTCATATAAGCCAAAATCTCAAGAAAAATACGACTTTTTTAAATAACAATTTTCAAAAAGCGAAATTTTTGTCAGAATTTTCGAAAAATTCAAAATTGTCTAACAACGTCCAAAATTTTTAATAACGTATTTTTTTTAAAATAAAGCTTCTCAAAAAACTGAAAATTTGCAATCAAAATTTTAAAAATATTTCATTTTGGTGGAACGGACTGGTCCTTGGAAATACAAATATTGAGTATCTCTCTGAAGATGATAGCTTAGCTGTCGAAATGCTTTAGAACAACCTTTGTTGAGTATCTCTGTGAAGATGATAGCTTGGCTGTCGAAAAGCGTTAGAGCAACTTTTCTTTGAGTATCTCTCTGATGATGATAGCTTGACTGTCGAAACGCGTTAGAGCAAAAGTCAACGAAATCTTTGGTTAAAATCTTCAAAAAACTCAAAATTTTTAAAAAACGTCCAAAATTTTTAATAATGTATTTTCTTAAAAAGTGTAAAAGTTCTCAAAAAAGTGGAAATTTGCGATCAAAATTTTAAAAAAAATTCAATTTTCAAAACCGCAAATTCAACGAGATTTAATATTCCAAAAATCCTGAGACAAAGCCGAAATGTTAAAAATAATGAAAATTTTGAAAAAGTTGAAATTTTGAAATAAAATTTCTAGTTATAATTTTCAAAAGGCAAAATTTTCAACAAAAGAATTTTCAAAAAAAGTCGAATTCTTCAAGATGTCGAAATCTGATTAGCCAAGGAAAGTAGAGTTAAAAAAATCGAAATTAATTAGAGAAAGTCGAAATTTGAATATAAAATCTAAATTTTCAGGAAAAAACAAAATTTTGAAAAACGGGAAAATTATCCACAAAAAGGGGAAACTTAAAAAAGAACAAAATTTTCAGTAAAAGTCGAATCTTTCAAATGAATTTTCGAAATAAACCAAATGCAAGAAAAATATGAGATTTAAAAAAAGTGGAAATTTTTCCAAGGCGTAATTCTTAAAAATGTGACATTTCTCAAAAAAGTCGAAATTGGCGATATCAAAATTTAAAAAAAAAATCGCAATTTCAAAAACCAAAATGTTGAGAAAAATCTCAAACTAAGTAAAAAATGTGAGAAAACGCCGAAAAATTGAAAATAGTAAAAATTTTGAAAAAGATAAATTTTAAGATAACGTTTTCAAAAAGTCGAAATTTTCGACAACCTCAAGAAAAATACGACTTTTTAAAATAACTCGCAATTTTCAAAAAGCGAAATCTGGTCAAAATCTTCAAAAAACTCAAAATTGTCAAATAACTTCCAAAACTTTTAATAATGTATTTTTTTTTAAATGTAAAATTTCTTAAAAAAGTGGAAATTTGCGATCAAAATTTTAAAAAACCAAAGACCACATTTTAAAAAATGTGAAAATTTTGAGTGGAATTTTCAAAAAACTCGAATTTTTCAAATTAAATCAAGACGTAATTCTTAAAAATGTGACATTTCTCAGAAAAGTCGAAATTGGCGAAGTCAAAATTTAAAAAAAAATTGGCAATTTCAACAACCAAAATGTTGAGAAAAGTCTCAAACTAAGAAAAAATTTTGAAAAAGATAAATTTTAAGGTAACATTTTCAAAAGGTCGAAATTTTCGACAACCTCAAGAAAAATACGACTTTTTAAAATAACTGGCAATTTTCAAAAAGCGATATCTTTGGTCGAAATCTTCAAAAAACTCAAAACTGTTAAATAACGTCCAACACTTTTAATAACGTATTTTTAAAAAAATATAAAACTTCTCATAAAAGTGGAAATTTGCAATCAAAATTTAAAAAAAAATTCAATTTTCAAAACCCAAAATTCTAGGAGATTTAATATTGTAAAAATAAATAAAAATGTCGAGACAATGCCGAAGTTTTGAAAATAATGAAAATTTTGAAGAAGTACAGTTTTGAAATAAAATTTCTGAAGTCATAATTTTCAAACGGCAAAATTTTCAACAAAAGAATTTTCAACAAAAAAATAGAATTCTTCAAAATGTCAAAATCTGATTATCCAAGGAAACTAGAGTTAAAAAAATCGAAATTAATGAGTGAGCACCAGTCTCTTGTCCACGGACCAGATAAGATAAGACTACTGGGCACGAAGGTACTAATTTTTCCAATAAGATCCGCAAACAAAGAAGAATGTACAATTCTCTTTTGCCAACAATATTGAAATGAAATGAATGAAGAGTCATTGCCCACCAATTTTCTCTTATTATTGATAGAACATGGTGCGTTTATTTGATCTAATATTGTACTTTTTTTTCAGGTAAGCCCGATGAATAATTATAATATGGGTATGTATGATGCGCTATACATTGGGTCCTAATGAGCAAAAGGTTTGAACATTTTTCAGATTCGAAATTTGGAAACCAAGGACGAGTTTCGATATTATTAGACCTCGTTAGTTTGGTATATGCAACCCGAACGCTAACGAATGCTTCTAGGTCTCATAAATATTCAAAGTTATTGGTCTGTGCATTAGAATCTAATCTTCTTCTGGGTTTTTCCTAGAGAGCAACCGCTTTGCTAAGCGTTTGTGGTTCAGCTGTTGGTAGTCAGCTATCTATGACACGCTTAGAGGGCCGCATACTGTAGTCTAGGTTACAGTCTATTTCCATACGTACGCAAAAAACTGATTTTTAATTTTTTGTCACATGATAACATTCTACACGGTTTTTAACCTAATCTAACTCTAAAGAATTTTAAAAATCTATCAGTAGGTACGTCACCTACTTGTTTAATTATGTTTTGTGAATAAATCTACAATTGGGGGGACATTTTTTACGCAAAATTTTCTGTTCTAAAAAGATTTTTTTTCATATTAACATATTTATTTTTTGGATTACCATTTCTTGAAAATTTTAGTCTTGTTTCAATTCTGACCATAAAAATTTGGACTATTTTCAAATGTTGACATTTTTAAAAAACTACCTTTTTAAAGGTTCTGTTTTTCGAAAATTTGTACTTTTTTCTAAAATGTCGACTCTTTTTTTTAAAATTTCGACGATTCTTGAGAATATAGACTATTTTTCAAAATTTCGATTATTCTTGAAAATTTCAGCCTTGTTGACTCTTTTTCAGAATTTGGAGATTCTTGAGAGTTTCGACTATTTTTCAAGATTATTCTTGAAAATTTCAACCTTGTTGTACCTACCCCCTCTGAAATGACGAATTTTTTCTTATAAATTAAACCTTTTTCGAAAACTCGACCTGGACTGTTTCTTGAAAATTTCGACCTTTTTGAAAATTTGAACCTATCTAAAAATTTTTCGAAGTATCGATATTTTCTGGAATTTCGACTTTTTTTTTAAAGAATTTCATACTTTTTAAAAGTTTCTAAATATTTTGAAAATTTCGACTTTCAAAAATTTTTGACTTTCGAAAATTTTGACATTTTAATTTAAACGTTTTATTTCAAAATTTTAACTTCCAAAATTTCGGCCTTTTTTTCAGAAGTTTTACTTGTTTTGAGGACATTGAATTTTTTTCGATTTTTTTCAAAATTTTTTGTATCTGAAAATTGCGAATTTTGTTTTTCTAAATTTTGATTAAATTTGGATTTTTTTGAGACATTACTTTTTTAAAATTTCTACTTGTTTGAAAACTTTGGATTCCGTTTGAAAATTTCGAATTTTTTGAACATTCTTGTTTCAAAATTTCTAATTTTCTAAATTTTGGCCTTTTGAAGATTCCCACATTTTAAAGATTCCGCATTTTCCTCGAGATGTTATCTTATCTCAAAACGACCTTTTGAAGGGTTCTACTTTATTTAAAATAGTCGGCTTTTCTAAAGTTTTTGTTTATTTTTTTGAAAATTTCAGCTTTTTTTGATTTTAACATTTTTAGTTTCGATTTTTTAAAAAATTTAAACCTTATTTAAAAATTCAGTTTTTCTTGAAATATTGCTTTGCAAGTGAATTTCGATTTTTTTTTCTAAAAATTCCATTTCCCAGAAAAACTCGATTTAAAAAAAATTGTCGACTTTTTCTAATTATTGTTGCGAATTTCGACTCTAAAAAATTTTGACATATTTCAAGTTTTGACATTTTTGAAAAATTCTTATTTTTTTTGAAATTTGTTTGAAAATTGTGACTTTTTCGAAATTTCGATTTTTCAAAATTTCGAGTATATTCTTGAAAATTTGGACCTTGTTGCAAAATTTTGATTCTCGACATTTTGATTTTTTTGTGAATTAGACATTTCTCTGAAAAACTCGACTTGCCTGCTTCTTGAAAATGTCCAACTTTTTCGAAATTGAAGAATTCGATTTTTTTTAATTCCGTTTTTTGCTGAAAATTTTGACTTTCGAAAATTATGACTAAACATTTTATTCTTTATTTCATTTTATTTCAAAATTTCAACTTTTTCAAAATTTCCATTATTTTCAGTCACATTTTGTTCTTATTTTTTGGAATATTGTATCTTCTAGACTTTTTTAGATTGTTGGGTTTTAAAAATTGAATCGTTTTTAAAATTTTAATTGCAAATTTCGGCCTATTTGAGAAATTTTAAATTAAAAAAAAAATACTTTAATCATTTTGGACGTTATTTGAAAATGAGTTTTTTGAAAATTTTAACTCTTAGACATTTCGCTTTTCGAAAATATTTTAAAATGTATTTTTGCTGAGGTTGTCGAAAATTTCGACTTTTTGAAAATGTCATCTTAAAATTTATCTTTTTCAACATTTTCACCATTTTCAAAATTCCAGCGTTTTCTTAAATTTTTTTCTTATTTTGAGACTATCGAATCTTTCGACTTTTCTTAATTAACATTTTGGTTTTTGAAATTTGCGATTTTTTTTAAAGTTTGACTTCGCCAATTTCGACTTTTTTGAGAAATGTCTCATTACGCCTTGATTTAATTTGAAAAATTCGACTTAAAATCTTCACATTTTTTAAAATTTTGATTTGGAAAAATTTCCACTTTTTTTTTAAATCTCATATTTTTCTTGCGATTTGGTTTATTTCGAAAATTTTGACTATTTGAAAAATTCTACTTTTTTTAAATGATTTGGCTTTTCTGAAAGTTTTGTTTTTTTAAACTATAACTTTTTTCTAATTTTGAATCTTTTTGAGAAAGTTTACATTTTTTTACAAATTATCTACCTAGGACTTAATTAAAAAATTACAGGGTATTTGAAAATTTCAAATTTTTGAAAGTTTTAACTCTTTCAAAATTCTAGTGTTTGTGAAATACTGACTTTTTAAAAATTTTCCTTTTTCTTTCAAAATTCCTTTTTTTTTTTGAGATTTTGACTTATTGCGAAGAATTTAACTTTTTAAAAAGTTGTACTTTTTTGGAAAAATTCGGCTCTTCTCTTTAAATTCGACTTTTCTGATAATTTCCTGTTTTTTGATATAATTGACTTTTTTCAAAATTTCGATTTATTTGAAAAATTAAACCTACCTTATTTGAAAATTTCAAATTTTTTTTTGGAAATGTCGACTTAAACAATTCTCCTTTTTTGAGAATTTTGGTTTCCTTGAAACTTTCGACTTGTTTTTATCAATTTCGATTGAAAAAAATTTTTTTTTCAAGTTTGACATTTTTGAAAACTAAATTTTTCTAATGTTCTATTTTTTTAAAATTTCGACTTTTCAAAATCTTGTACTCTCTTTCTAAATTTCTTCAGATATGACCTTGTTTCAAAATTTTGACACGAAGTTTCGATTTTTTTTTAATTAAATTCTTTTTCTATATAGTCGACTTTCGTCCACTTTTACGAAAATGTTGGGGTTTTTTTTTGAAAAATTTTCACCTCATCTCAGTTTCTTTTACAAAAGTTTGATTTTTTAAAATTTAGAGTGCAAATTTTCAGTTTGTTTTTACAAACTTCCACTTATTTTTTGCAATATTTTAACTTTTTCGGCGTTTTAACATTTCGGAAATTTCCCCCCTTTTTTTTAAAGGTCGAATTTTTCACACGAAATTTCGATTTATTTGTTAGTGTGCCTTTTAAAAATTCAATTTTTTTTTAAATTTTGTCCTGAAAATTTCGACTTTTTCAAAATTTCCACTTTTTTGAAAATTTCGACCTATTTCCGTCGACCTGTTTTACACCTAGATTCACAAAACTGAAAATGGTCGTCGGAAAATATCCTTTGAATTAGCCACTTTATAATATTTGCACCCATTTCTTTTCAAAATATTCCGCACTGTTCGCGATTTCACATTAACTCTCTTCTGCACGTTGTTACCAACATCGGCCGATTTTTATACAAAAAACCAATCATCCAAGGGCTTCTTTGGAGCTCTCGGAGGCAAAAGTATGGCTTAATGATTTTATTACTTTCCAAAGTTGCCAGACAAGAAGCAATATTTATGAATTTATGGTTTTTTGTTTCAACACTCGAAGGAAGGTAGATGTGTGAATAAAGCCCCCCAATTATGGTTTATACTTTTGTATGTATTTTATTATAACAAAAACCAGATTGTATTAAATGTTTACGGCTATTTATCAGCACGTGTAGAGGAATTTAATAATAAACAGTGAGCTTTTTAAAACTACTTCACAAGTAGCAGCAGTCTTTATATCACAGCTAGGAATGTTGCAGGTCTGCAACAGTCGATTCGCCGGTCGAAGAGAACCAGTAGTACATGTTAAAGAATCTTCTGGTCTTTGATTAAACTTGGTTCTTAATGTAATTAATTCTTACACTCCCCAGGATGATGCTGCCTCGTGTAACTCATTTTTAATACAAATTTTCTGAAATTGGAAAACTTATCGTAAAATCGATTAAAATGTAAATTGCCTACACATATAAGTAGTTGCCACAAGATGAAATAAGCTTCTTCTTGCATTTTCTTAAGCTGTACGCCATAATTACAAGTAGAATTAGAATTTAATTTATAGTTGCCTACAGAGGCCAGAACAATAGCCCGATGGACTGCCTTGCTTTTCCTTGTGAACGTCCAGAAGTCAGAATTAAAAAGAAATTAAAAAGAAAAAGTTGGAATTTTCAAAAAGGTCGAGTTTTCGAAAAAAATTAGAAATCTTCAAAATTAAGTCAAAATATACGAGAAAAATGTTGGAAGACAAAATTTTGAAAAAGTAGATATTCCGAAATGCTGGTGTTTTCAAAAAAAGTCAAAATTTTTAAATAGGTCAACATTTTTAGTATAAGTCGAAATTTTTAGCGTCAAAATTTTTGACGAAGTTGATTTTTTTAAAAAATATTCAAAAATACGTCGAATATTCGAAAAATTCAAAATTTTCTAAAAAAATCCATAACTTCCAGATAAAGTACGAATATAAAAAAATGAAATTTTGAAGAGGTCAAAGTTTTCAAAAAAGTTGCAATTTCCAAAGAAGGAAAATATAAATAATGGCAAAATGTTGAAGAAAATCAAATCTAATACGTAAAAGTCAAAATTTGAAAAAGAATAGGCCTTTTCAAAAAGGTCCAGTGTCAAAAAGAATCAAATTTTTCAAAATTAAGTCGAAATTTTGGGAGTGATTTCGAGATTTAATTTCGAGAAGTGGGATTTGTAAAAACGTAGATATTTTAAAAACAACATATTTTAAAATACCAGCGTTCTCAAAAAAGTAAAAAATTTCAAAAAAAGTAGAAAGTAGTTTGTTTAACTTTTGAAAATAGTAAGTCTAAATTGTTTAAAAGTCGAAATTTTCAATAAAATTGAATTCTTCCAAAAAGTATCAGTGCTTTCAATCAACATTTTCAAATACAGTAAATTTTCAAAAAAAGTCAAAATATTTAAAAGAGGTTAAAATATTCAAAAAAATGGCTGACAGGTACAAGAGATTGATGTTTTAATAACAAATTTCAAGAAACCAAAATTTGGAAAAGTTAAAAAGTTTCAAAAATGTTAAAATATTAAGTTACAATTTTCAAAAGTCAAAATTTTAAAAATCTAAATTTTTATGCAAGTAGAATACAACCTAGACTGCAAATTCATGCAGACCTCCAGGCGTGCATAGTGAATCATAGGTAGCTGAACTACCAACAGTTGAAACACTGCCACCTAACGAAGTGGTTGTGCTCTCTAGGAAACTTTCCAGAAGACAAGGATTCTAATACACAGACCAATAGGTTTGAACATCAATTAGATTCGAAGTTTGAAAACCAAAGACCGGTTTCGATGTTGTTAGATCTCGTCAGTTTGGTATATCCAACTCGAATGCTAACAAATGTCCCGATAAGTACTAAAGAATTCACGGACGTCAAGCCTGTGACTTCTTTCACAAGATCGAAAAGATCTAACAAGATCGAAACCGGTCTTTGGTTTCCAAATTTCGAATCTAATTGACGTTCAAACCTACTGGTCTGTGCATTAGAATCTAAATTTTGATAAAAGTATAAATTAAAACGAAGATAGTTTTTTTTTGTATTTTATTTTTCTTAGTCTTCACAAGAAAGTTTTGTTTTATTATTTTTTGTTGTCAAAACTACAATAAGATTCTATAGATTTTTTCTTTTTCTGTAATCAAATTATTGGCCCCTGCATTTAGTAGTCAATTAGAATGTAAAGGGAGTGGACTTTATGATTGCTCCCGGACCTGAAAATCTCGACGGGCCTGAACCTATATTATCTCACGTCCAGTAGGACACACTGTAGTAGTAGTACTAGTAGTCTTGCATTTTAATGCATTTTTAAGAGGGAAAATGAACATTATTACTTTATTGCATTGTACTGAGCCATAAACAGCAATCTAAAGATAAAAACACGACGCAGTTGTTGAATGAGCTTGTTTAAATAAATATGGTATGTAATTTGTTCTTAAAACCATATCTGCTCAAGTGTATTTGACTTGTAAACAAGCTGGCGGGACAAGTTATAGTTAAAAACTACAACTACATCCCAGCAAACACAATAAAGCATGAAGTAATCATGACCCTATTTATATGAACCAGCACGTGCGCCCTGAACCTATTTTGGAATGTGTATTTATGTAATTCCGGCTAGCTTTAAATGACCAAAGTACTCAACGTAGAATGCAGAACATGTCGATGCATAGGGCTTTTCAATTTGAAGTTAATTGGGCGTCGGAAGGTCTTAGAATAATTAGTTTCTTTTGCAATTTGAAGCAGTTTGTTACAATTAACTTCATATTTCATTTTTCAGACATCAGTTTTGAATTGTATAAATAGATTCGTGCTCTAGTAATTTCTTAAATTCTCATTAACGCGTAGAATTACTGGTTGGTATTAACCAAATGTAAAAAAAAATAACTTTCTGTTTAATTAATTGTTCGCTTAGAAACAAGCGTGGTGAAAAATGTCAAGCAAAGATTACTAATGGTTCAAACTGTAAATTATAATTTCTTGTAATAAAAAACCAAAGTAAAATAGAAGCGAAACTTTTTTTTTTTTTGTTAAAGTAGGGGAAAATGCTTTACGCACATCTGGGAAGATAACCCAGATAGTGTCGGACTTCCGCTCAAACTACGGGTACCGACTAAAAACCCCTACTTCTTCGGGCCGGGCCCTTGGCCCCCAATCCCTCCGTCGGAACAGTACAATAGTGCTGGGGCACTGTTGTAAGCTGTTTTGCCTGAAACATAAGAACAAACAAAACAGAAAATTTTTCGAAATGGAAATCTTAGCCTAGTGGACCATCCTTGGTTTTCTAATCCTGGTTGGGATGTTTGGATCGTAGTCCACTGCCTGTCGAACTAGTTCGTTGGGATGCGTTTCCGCTCTCACCATCGCTCTGGAATTAATTTCCCTAAGAAAATCTCTTACCAAAGGTAGTTCAGCTTCTCTGTGGAGCTGATTGTTTCTCACAAACTATGGAGCGTCCATGGCCTGTCTTAGAAAGACATTCTGGAACACCTGGAGTTTCTTCATCTGATTATCCGTCGCCTGTGATCAAGCTACAGATGCGTAGGTCATCGCTGGTCTTATGATTGATTTGTATAGTAACACTTTAAGTCCAATGGACAGGTTACTATTTCTACCAATCATCGCTTGCAGCAGTCCCTTCAGCATTTTGGCTTTGGACACTGCATAATCGATGTGTGCCTGGAATGTTAGTCTTTTGTCTAGAATGACACCTAGATACTTTGCCTGAAGTCTCCAGTCGACGTTTTGCCCATGAACATTTACATGTCCATATGGTTGGAGTCTTTTTCGAGTGAAAAAGACTGCTTGGGTCTTGTCTGCGTTGACTTGGATTCTCCATTGGCCGAAGTAATCTAGTAGACTGTCTGTTGCCTCCTGAAGTCGTCTGGTGACCACCTCTGGACTGAAAGAGTACGCCACTAAAACTGTGTCGTCTGCGTAAGTTGCCAATAAGGTGTGGTCGATTGTTGGATTGGTTCTCGGAATGTCTGCTGTGAACAGAGAATACAGCAGAGGTGACAAGGCAGAGCCTTGAGGCACCCCATACTGTAGCCTAAACTGGTTTGATAGTTCCTGTCCCACCTTTGCTCTGAATGAGCGCTGGTCCAGGAACGAGCTTACCATTTGAACCATTGTTAGAGGTATTCCAAACTGGTGCATCTTGTAGACCAATCCTTGGTGCCAAACTGTGTCAAATGCCTTGGAGATATCGAAGAAAATAGCTCCCACTACCTGGTTCCAGTTCATGCGTTGAGTGATTGTTTCAACCACTCTCAGCAGTTGGTCTGAGGTAGAGTGCATCGGTTGGAACCCAAATTGTTCCTTAGGAATTATGTCGCGATCGCTAATGATATTCTGCAGACGTTTTCTTAAAATCCTTTCCGCCACCTTACCCAAATTAGATAAGAGGCTGATTGGCCTGTAATTTTGGAAAAATTTCCCATCCTTACCTTAGGAATGAAGATAACGTTTGCAGTTTTCCATCTTGTTGGAAAATACCGGAATTTAAACATAGAATTGACTATTGCTCCAAAGTATTTGACAGCTTGGTCCGGAAGAGACTTCAGAGCTTGGTTTGGAATGCCATCTGGACCTGGAGACTTTTTGACATTTAGCTTGCGCAGAAAGCTTTGGATTTCCTCCTCGTTAGTTGGCTGGATGACGTCGTCTTCTTCTGGCACTTCCTCCTGAAGAATTTGCACCTCTTCTTCCACCTCATCTACAAAGTCTAAATCCACTTCTTCAAGTGTGGCCTGACAGTGTCGTTCAAAGGTCTCAGCAAAAGCTGCGGCCTTTTCCTGATCTGAGTAAGCCATTCCTTGAGGTCCGTGTATCGGAGGGAAAGGTTTCCTAACTCCTCTTAGAGCTTTGGCTGTGCGCCAGAGATCTGATGAAGTTTCGAGGTTGCAACTTCTTAGGTGTTCCTGAAATTTAGAAGTTTTGTGCTCTCTGAGTTCATACCTGAGCTCGTGGATGAGCCTGTTGACTTCCGCCTTATCTGCTTGCAGATTGGTCCGTCTTGCTCTCTTCCTGGCACGATTTTTCCTTCTAATCAGCTCCACCAAGTGATTTGGCAGTGGTTCCCTTCCTTCTATACGCCGGAAAGTTTTGGTCGCTGCCAGAATTGAATCTGTTATGGTGATTTCCAGTCTTTCCACCGCTGCGTTGATGTCATCGTTTGTATTGATCTCTCCAGGCTCTTCCAGGTTTTCTGCTAGATACTCCCTGAACTGTGTCCAGTTTGTTTTCTTGCAGTTGTCTGGAGGCTTGGGTCCACGATCATCTCCGATGGTCATCATCACTCGGTTGTGGTCTGAACTGAGGTCACTAACTGATGTTAACTCAACAGTGTATCGAACATCCTTCATCAGTGCAACGTCCAGGACATCTGGAATTCCTGTGGCGTGATGATGATGGGTTGGTTCTTCTGGAGCCATTACATCGATTCCGTTCTGTGCTGTGAACCTTTGAAGTGTCCTCCCGTTTTTGTTGTTGACTCTGCTGCCCCACTCGACGTTTTTGGCATTAAGGTCTCCGGCCACAATAGCATTGTTATTGTTTATTTCGAAGATGCGTGCCAAATCTGTCTCTGTGAGGGCGTTGGTTATGGAGTAACAAGACACCAGCGTCAGAGGTCCCTGCGCCATTTGAATTGTTACTCCAATTCCTTTCAGCTTTTCCAACTCCGGGGTGCCTGCAGCAAAATGTGTTAGCTTTCTACTTACATAGGTAGCTGTACCTCCTCCTGGGCCAGTTGGTCTGTCTCTGCGGTGAAGAACATATCCTCGGATTTTGGGATCCTTAGATCTGAACGTCATCCTGGTTTCGCTCAGCATCAGTATGTCCAGGTCGTTTTTCTTTGCGAAAACTTCGAGTTCGTTCCTGTTGCCTTGGAGTCCGTTGCAGTTCCAGAAAACTGCCTTGAGATGCTGGTGACGAGCAGGGTTTCCTTCGTTAACTCTCCATTACTGTTTCAGAGAGATTATCTTGGGAAGCATCATCATGATGCTTACGATGGCCTCTTGGCTGTTCCCGGCTTCAGAGACGGTCCTAATCAAGTCCAATACGACTTGATTTGTCGTTTCCGAAGTCTTTTTGTGGATCTTCTTTGCGCCACCTGCAACTGAGGCATAAGTGTTTCCACTTACCTTTGGGTTGGAGGTTCCGACCGGTTTCGGCACAGCCTTTGGAGGATTGACTGTTGTTGTTGCCTTTACTGTCGGTTTGGCTTTAGAAGTTGAAATCTTCTCCTGAGTGGCCTTTTGCTTCCTTGGCGCTGGAAAGGCAGGGCATCCTCTGTAGCTCGCTACATGGTCTCCTTTGCAGTTGGCGCACTTGGCCGGTTTGTCCTTCGGCCGCCTGCAATATTTCGTAAAGTGTTTCCCAGCACACTTCACGCATACTGCCTCGGAGTGACAGTTCGTCTGTCCGTGGTGGAAACGCTGACACCTGTGGCATTGCTTCGCCAGGTTATTGGACCTTGGGATCTTCACCTGGATATCCAGCCCCATTAACCTTGTCGTCTGGAAGATACCTTCTTGTCCGTGTTGCAGCTCCACGAACATTAGACTGTGAGTCTTCTTAGTGCGAGAATTTTTCACTGCCTTGACGCTTCTGTCTCCTGGGAGAGAGAAGGTGTGATAAGGCACCTTTTCATTTTTCTGTAAATTCAATAATGTTGAAAAGTTGACTTTTGAAAACTTCTAGCATGTTTTTTAAATTTTCACCTTTTTCCAACTTTTGACAATTTCCTTAAGTTTTGATTTTTTTTTGAAAAGTGAGATTTTTTTTTAAACTTCGACTTTATTTGGAGGTTTCGACTTTTATGGAGTAAACTGACTTTTATTTAAAAACTTAGAATTTTCCCTTAATTTTTTGAAAAATTAAGCTTTTCTGAAAATTGAGACTTTTTGAAAATTTCGACCTTTTATCATCAAAATTTCGACTTTTCTCAAAGCTGTAACCATTTCGACTTATTGTAAAAAATTTGACAAACTTTTTTTCTCAAAATTTCGATTTTTTTCAAAATTTTGTTTTTTTTTATAATTTGATGTTGAAACATTTTTTAACCCTTTACATTCTTTTTTGAAAACTTCCACTTTAACTAAAACTTTTCACTATTTCTCAAAGTTTTAACTTTTTTTGAGAATTATGGCTTTTTCCAGAAAATTTTCATTTTTTTGAGAAATTCAATTTTTTTCTAAAACTGTGATTTTTTTAAAATCTTTGAATTTTTTCAGTATTTTAACCTTCTTTGAAAATTTTTACCTTTTTGGAATTTTTTCGAAGTTAAGTATGGCTTCAATCAAAATTTGAAGTTTTTTTTTGAAATTTTCATCTTTTTTCAAAAGTTCGACTTTTTGTGAAAATTTCGACATTTTTTTAACGTTCAGTCCAGAAATGCTTTAATTTTTTTGAAGAATCTAATTTTCCAAATTACGAATTTTTAAATTTTGAACGAATTCTACAAAACGTATTCAAGACTTAACTAAATTTCCATTTTAAAGCTGCCTAAATTCAAAACAATCTGGAAAAAAATAGCAGCTTCGATGCTAAAGTCGAAATTTTAAGAAAAAAATCAAATGGAGCGTAAAAATAAAAATTTGAAGTTTAAATTAAATATTTTCTAATATGTCACCGTTTCAAGTTTGCTCTCAAAATTTTGACCTCAATTTCAAGATCCCGGTTTAAATTGGAATATATAACTGTTGTATTTTTCTCTTGAAATTTTTGCTGAAATTCTAAATTTCAAGGAAAAATTAAAAATAGCGAGATTTTATCGAAAATTTTGAGAAAAAAAGCGAAATCCTGGGAATTTTAAGAAGTTTTAAGAAATCGGCATCGTAAAAAAATCATTAGAATTTGAGATTTAGGGAAAAAAATTGGCATGTTGAAATTAAAGTGAAATTTGGAGCAAAAAATTCAAGAAAACTCGAAATTTTTATTAATAACTTCAAATTATAAAAGAGAAAATGCTTTTAAGAAAAAAGAACAAAATTTGAGTGTTTGTTCTGAAGAAAAAATTGGAATTTTCAGATAAATTCGAATTTGCAAATAAAATTGGCAGGAAACTGTGCTTCAATGAAAAAGACTTCCTTGTTCTAGTCCAGGGGTTCCCAAAGTGCGGCCCGCGGGACCACAGCCCGCAAAGCCTGTGAATGCGGCCCGCGATATCGATACGATATATTATATTTTTATTAAAAAGTAAATAAGTAAATAGTAAAATACCTAATAAATATTTCAAATAAAATACAATAAATACTTTAATATTTTTAAAAAAATCTTACAGAACTTTAACCGTAAGCGTTTGTATTAATAAAATATTGGTTTTTTTTGTTTTAATAAATATATAATTAAAGATTTATATTTATATTAAATTTAGTATGCTAATAAAAAAATAAGAAACAGTTAAATATATTTAAAACAAAAAAAATCGTGGTTATTGTTTTGATTTTATTCCGTTATTTTAGGCCCGCCAAAAATTTATTTAAAATTCACTTTGGCTTGCGATTTTCAGAATAAATTCAACATTTTCTTAGAAAGTGTGAAAATTGTCAGTTTCTATTCCAACTTTAAAAAAAATGCTCTTCGAAGTAAATTCGTAATTTTGAGTTTAAAATTGCATGAATTTGTGTAAAATTTTGAAAAGGAAATTTCTAAAAAAAATCCCAAACTTTAGGGTAAAGTAAACATTATTTTTAGAACATACAAATTCAACGAACCGAAATAAACCAATATTTTTTTTTTCGGTTTTAAAAAATTAAGAAAGCCAGAATTTTCCAAATTAATAAAAATCAAAATATTTAATTGGTCGAAATATTCAAAAACAAAATTCCACTTTCTCTGGAAATTTTGAATTTAAACTGAAAATTGTTTCCACCTGATTTGAAATGTTGTCTTAAAAGTCGTTTAATAATTTTGGAATTTTACCGAAATTTAGAGCTTTTGTCCTAATGTTTATAAAAACTTAAATTTTTTAAACTCGAAAATTAGGGCTTTTTTTTGTAAATAACTTTTGGGTTGTCCAAATTGCTCAAGCTTTTCACTTTAACTTTAAGTTTGTACTTTTCAAATTTCCACTTTAGGAACAAAACCAATTGTGACTTTGGTCGTCGACTAATTTTGACTTAATTTCGAGACAGGAGTCTAAAAAAAATTATAAAAGGAGATTGCAATCTTCCGACGAGTTTTGACTCGGATTTGTAACAAAATTTCGATTCGATTCAATTTTTTTCGACTTTTAGTTACACATTCAAAACTTTAAGAAAATTGAGAAGTTCGAGATTAAATTGGGCAATTTTAAGAATTTTTTTTGTAAGTTTAATTTTTCCTTCAAGGTCACCACTTCGAATCGAAATTATTTATTTTAAAAACTAAAGTTGGTTTTTATTCGCTTGAAATGTGTGTGCTAATTTATTTTTCTGGAAATATTGATCCCTTTCTCTGGAAACTTCGACTTTTTTTTCGAAATTTTGAGTTTAATCCAGAACTTCAAGAATTGAGTTTAAGCTTGAAAAAATGCGGTGAAAAAAGGGAAGCAAAATTGGTGCAAATCGTAGTAGTTATGCATTCTATTTTGCTTAATCTGTTGATTATTGTTTCTTTTATTTATACTTATTTTAAGATATGTAAAGTATTTAAGTGTGACACTGGCTTTAGATTAGATAGACCTGTAGATAATGTTTTTGTGCGATAACTTTTGTTGCTGCTAGTTTAATTTTTATGTTAAATGAGAATTTAATTTACATGTATTTTCAGTAATAATATTTGTTTATAAACAAACGGAGATGATTACGCAAAGATTCCTCATTTGTAGTTATTTAATGAAGTGTGCAATTGATTTACATGCGTAATTTATTTTAATAAAAACCTCATACCAACAAACTGGTTTCTTTCATACCTTATTTGCCTAATTAAAAGTATATTGACGGAAATTTTTTACTTTCATAAGTAATCAGTTTATAAATCAGCAACTTAATGTGAAATTACAAACTTGGGGTCAATTGAATGGGCCATAAAAATTGGTTTAATATTATATGCTACCTAATCCATTCAAATTCCATATTTTTATGCTTGTAAATAGAGGAAAGTAGGTTTATTATCCAATTTATTACCCCCAGTAAACACTTATCTGTCATATCCTCTTTCTTATAGAATAGCAAGACAAATATTTCAATTTCTTCTTCGAACAAAGTTTGAGAAATTGTCAATAAATCGGTCATAGCTTTCGCAGTCTCACAAATTTAATGATTCGCATTTCGATATGAATCGGAATTCAATTTCTTTGCACGGTGTTTGAATCCTAGCCAAAGGTAGATAAAAATCATAAATAAACGATTCAAATCGTCAAGTAATTATGAAATCAAACTGAAGGTTGTTAGAAAACCGTCTCTAAATGTTTACTTGTCGCAGTTATTTAACTATTCACCTAGAATGTCGAGTACTTCCTTTTTTAGTCTCGTTAAAAAACTGAAGAAAATCACCTACTGAGAGCATCAAGCCTCGGCCTTGGTACTTAAACGTAATGAAGACAAATCGCAATGCATTGCGTGCATGTGTGATTCATTTAAATAAAAAATTGTAACACGCTCGAGTGAGCTTGAAATTTGTAGAAGTTCACTGTTCACTTGCTTTACGATTGGAAGAATTCGTTCGCAACGAAGACGTTAATAACTCAGAATCCTGGCGATTAAACGTTGTCGTTTTATTGCGAAATTCTGTTCGCGGTATCCAGCGGTGTCAGTTCGCGGGAAAGACGCAAGAAACTGGTTATTTTATTCTGTTATGGATGATGCTGATTGTCCATTGGAACAACCAGCTAATTTATAAATCTACGAGAGAAAAACAAACAGTTAGGCAATCTTTTTGAAATTGTCCATTTCTGATTCTGTGGAATAATCGTCATGTCGTACTTTTAATGTAGTTCATGTAGTCGGTACATTTTTTTTTTCTATTAAAAAGTAGCGTTTTGTCATTTTTTCCTAGAACTATTCTTCCGTGTTTAACTGGGAAAATTCTGAATCGAAAATCATGAGCCCATATTCTTCAATAAATGGTCTACCACAGACCACATGGACCTCCAGACTTATCACCTAGTGCCAGGGGTCGGCAAACTTTGTAACCGAAAGTCAGCCGCAATAAAAAAATTGATTTCGTGAATTTCAAAGAGCCACAAATTTTTGTTTCTGATTTTTACATTTTATTTCAAAATTAAATCAGATAAATCAGATAAAATATAGACCAGATACTAACTCACGTGGACAAACGAAAATATATTCAGCCCAAAAGACCTTTTATTGCTCAAAATTTAGACCTTTACTTCAAAATTTGCCTTTTTTTCGCAATTTCGACTTTTTTAACTCTTCTCTATATTAGTCTTCTTTTTTAATCTCTATTTTGTTCATAAAATTAGACTTTTACCCCAATCTTCCTTTCTTCTCAAAACTCGACAATTTGTAAAAAGGTTTACTTTTTTCTAATTCGACTTACTGGAAGATTCGACTTATTTCTCAAAAATTCATCTTTTGTCGATTTTTTCATGAAATAAGTAAAAATTTGAAGTAATTGGAAATGTTAAGTAAAATAGTTTTTGAGAATTGTGATCTTTTTTCAAAGTTTTCTTTTTTCGAAATTTAGATCTTTTCTCAAATTTCACTTTTTTCCAAAATTACATTTTTCCGACTTTGTTCTAAATTACGGCTTTTTTCTGGAACAATGTACATTCTTTTTAAAATTTGTCCTTTTACCAAATTTCAACATTTTCCCCAAACTTGACTTTTACTAAACATTTAAACTTATTTATTTTCTATAAATTTGGAGTTGTTACGCAAAGTTCGGTTTTTTATTGAAATTTTGGCTTGAAATTCGATACTTTATTGTTTTTGCAAACTGCGATTTTTTTGACGAAATTTATCTACATATTTTCAAAATGTTTCACTTAATTTCGAAATTTGACTTTCTCTGGAAAATTTTGACCTGCAACACTTCTCGACTTTTTTCGAAATCTATATTCTCTTCAAAATTCGTCCTTTTTCCAAATTTATCCATTTTGCCCAAATATTGACTTTTATAAAACATTTAAACTTTTATGTATTTTCTACAAATTTGAACTTGGTTCGCAAAATTCGGGTTTTTTTTTTAATTTTCGACTTTTAAAATTCAACTTTTTATTTTTATTGTTTCTTGGCGGTTTTTTGGACGAATTCGTTAATTTCCAAAATGTTTGACTGAATCTCAAAAATTTTTTCTTAAAGTTTGACCTTTTTCCAAAGCTCAACATTTTTCTCGAAACTGAAAGTTGTATAAACTTTGTCTTTTCTTTCGAAATTATTTTACCAATACTATCAAATTTCGAATTTATCTAAACATTTGGAGTTTTTTAAATTTGTCTTGTTTTCGAAATTTCAAATTTATTCCCAAAATTTAATTTTCTCTGGAAAAATGCAAATTTTTTTCTTCTGCTCTGAAAAACTTCTTTTTAAAAGTTCGACAATGTTTTCTAAGCTCTCCATTTCTTTACAATTGCTCTTTGAAATTTTACAATTTTTCATAACATTTAAATTTCTCTAAAAATTTCAGGTTTTAAATTTGTTCTAGGTTCCATTGTCGAAATTCTAGGTTTTTTTTTTAATTTTCTTATTTGAGAACTTTTGACAAATTCATTTTTTTTCGAAATCTCTTTTTTTCAAAATTCAGTATTTTCTGGAAATTTCAACTTTTATTTCGAACTAAATTCATCTATATTCAAATCTCAGAATTTGATTTTTTTTCTTAAAATTTCACTCTGGGAAATTTTGATCTTTTAAAATTCAATACTTTTCTCGAAACTGAAAGTTTTATCGACATTTTCTTTTCTTTCGAAATTATGTTACCCGTTTTCTCAAAATGTTAATTTATCAGAAAATTTGGATTTTTTTAAATCGTCTTGTTCTTGAAATTTCAAATTTCCTTCTCAAAATTTAAATCACTTTGGAAAATTACAAATTTTTGGGCGAAACTTCGAGCTTTTCTTAAAATTTGACTTTGTTCTTCTTTATTGAAAAACTTCGACTTTTTTAAATTTCGACAAACTTTTTAAGCTTCCAGTTTATTTTTACAATTATTTTTGATATTTTACAGTTTTGGAAAAAATTCAATTTGTCTAAAAATTTCAGGTTTTTAGTTTGCTCTGGGTTTCTGGGTTTATTGTCAAAATCCGACGTTTTTTTTTTAAATTTTACCTTTTTTTTTGAGAACTTTTTGATACATTCGTCTTTTTCGAAATTTTTTCCTTTTTCTCAATTTTTTCGAAATCTCTTCCTTTATCCTAATGTTTTCGAAGTCTCTTTTTCTCAATTTTTTCGAAATCTTCCCCTTTCTAAAAATTTAGGTTTTTCTTAAAATTTCAGCTTTTATTTCGAACTTTGATATTTACTGTTTCTGTAAATTTAATTTTGTTTCACAAATTTTTTTTTTCGAAATTTCAAGGCTGCAGAAAATTTACAAATAAAAAAGTCAAATCATGGAAAAAATATTTTTTAGAAATTCGGACTTTTCAAATTGGTCTTTTTCTAGAAATATCAAAATTCACATGTTTTTTCAAAATGTTAATACGAATCAATCAAAAATTTCGGGAAAATTTTTTTGTCAGAATTTAAACAAAATGTGAAAATTCCTAGAAAAGTATTTTTGGAAATTTCGACTTGAATAGGTCATTTGTTTAATGAGTATTCATTTCTGCGTGTCTGTCCAGTTTAGCTTTTATTTATTTATTTTTTAGGGGAATTTAAAGAGCCGCTATTGTCTTTTAAACAGCCACATGTGGCTCGCGAGCTGATGTTTGCCGACCCCTGACCTAGTGGCATATTCTCCATGAAGCTAGGGAAGCTCAACTTCTCTTGCAAAATGATTTTTTTTTAAATATTTCTGGAAAGTTTCGAATTCCCCAAACTTTCTAGTTTAAACTCTTTTGGGAACTTTCCTAGAGAGCAACCACTTTGCTAGGTGGCAGTGTTTCAAATGTTGGTAGTTTAGCTACCTATGATTCACTATACCCGCCTGAAAGGCTGTATGAATTTGCAGTCTAAGTTGTTACTTTCATAAACTTAAAATGTTGTATTTCTTTAAACTCTTCGACTTCCATGTCAAAACGATCGTGGTCAAGAAGTTTTAATTTTTCGAGAAATTTTGAGGTTTGTAAAGTTTTGTTTTTTCTAGAATTTACCAGTTTTTTATGCAAATTCTTACTGGAGCTTATGAAAAAAGAGTGGCTCTATGAACATTTTCACTTAATTTTTTTTTGTTTGGATAATTTCCATTTTCTAACGAAAATTTTGATTTTATTTCAAAATTTCGACTTTTTGTTTTTTTTTTGAAAACTTTTTTTTTCGAAATATCGACTTTACCTTTCGCGAAGATTAACTTTTTTTAAAAATTTTTATTTCAAAATGGCACCTTTTTCAGAATTTCGTTTTTTTTAATTCTGACTTTGAATTATTCAATTTTAAGAATTTCCAAAAATTTTAAAAAAAATCTAGGGTTTTTTATTTTAAAATTTTCGATTTTTTTTCACACTTTTACATTTTAAAATTTTTATTTTCTTTAAACTATCTACTGTTACCAGATTTTACATCTTGTTTTTCCCAAAATGTTGACTTATTTTGAGAACTTCGTTTTTGTTTGGTGGAACATACTAGTCCTTGGTTATATTCTAAAATCGAAATAGAAAGGTTGCTCTAACGCGGTTCGATAACCAAGCTGTCATCTTCAGAGGGATACCTGAAGATCTCTGAATATTTGTATTTCAGTCAAGTCTTCATTTTAATAAAGAATCGGAAATTTAAAAAGTCAAAAAGTTTGGAAAAAATAAAAATTCTTTAAAAAGGGGAAAATCAACAGCTCCAATTTGAAGGAGCCGAAATTTTTAAAGCATAACTTAAAATTAATCAAAATATTAATCAAATCTTCATTTTAATAAAGACTCGAAAATTTAAAAAGTCAAAATGTTTAGAAAGAGTGAAATTTCCTTAATAAGTGGAAAAAAAGCAAAAGCAAAAAAGCCCCAACATTAAAGAGCTTAAATTAAAAGATGACTTTGAGAAAAATTCAAAAAGTCGAACGTTTAAAAAAGTTAATTTTCAAAAAAATCGAAAGTTTAAGAAGGAAAACTTTTCATAAAAATGGAAATTTGAAAAAGGTGAACATTTTGGAATGTCGTAATTTTTTAAAGAAAGTCGACATTTGCAAGAGAAAAAAGAAAAGAAAAAATTGAAATTTTCACAAAGGTCCAAATTCCGAAAAAATGGAAAGTTTTAAATATCGAAATTTTCAACAAGTCAACATTTTCAAAAAACTCGAAATTTTCAAAAAAGTGAAAATTTACGAAAATGTCGATTTGTTAAGAAAAATTTCAAAAGTCAAACTTTCGAGGGACTCGAAAATTTGAAAAATAACTTACAAAGTTCAAATTTGAAAGAGCCGAAATTTTCAAAAAATACCAAAGTTCCAAAGAAGTATGCAAAGTCAAAATTTACAAAAATTAAAAATTTTGACCAAAATTCGAAATTTAGAAGTCGAAATTTTGAAAAAGAACCGAATATTTAAGAATTTTTCAAAATTACAACTTTTCTGGAATTTCATTTTTGTGGATTTTGACCTTTCGAATTCAAAATTTTTGTAAGTTTTGATTTTGTATACTTTGAAAGTTTCGTATCTTTTGAAAATTTTGGCTCTTTCAAATTTGTGCTTTTTAATTTTTGACTTTTTTTCACTTTTGAAAGAATTTTCATTTTTTCTAAATATTTTGAATTTTTATATTTTAGATTCTTTATCAAAAGGAAAACTACAAAAATTTTGATCTATTTTGATAATCTTGACGTTTTGCCGAAACTTTTACCTGTTTTGTAAGTTCCAACTTCTTTTGAAAAATGTTTGACTTTCAAAATTTCGAGTTTTCAGTTATTTAGTTTTTGAAGTTTGTAGTGAATCTTGAATTTATTCTGATTAATTCAACTTTTTTAAATTTCGACTATTTTGTAAATTTCATTTTTGTTTTAATTTCGACTTTTTTTATAAAAATTTCGCCTTTTTCAAATTTCAACTTCTAAAATTTTTAATATTTTCCATCTTTTCTTTTTAATTAGAAAATTTCGCATTGACGAATATTTTACATCATCTTATTACATCTTATTAATATCAAATTAATTTTATTAATGAGTTGCACTGCATAGTTCATTAAATATTATTTTTAGTACAGAAAGTCTACTGAGACATATTGAATTTAGTTAGTTTTCTGTCATTTAAACGTGGAAGGAAACAACATACACTGCTTTATTTCCTGACAAAAATGCCAAGCAATCATCAAACCAAATAATATATTATGCGCTGTTTACGGTGAAGGTGCTAGAGCAGAAGTATGCGGAAATAATATAACTTGCTAAGGTTTAAAACTGCTAGTTTAATCTTGATGAGGAAGAACTTCCAATTCTCGAAAAATCTAGAAATTCCATAAAAAAACCTGAAATTGGTAAAATACAGGTTTATCGAAATTTCGTCTTGAGAGGAATATTTAAAAAAAAGTGTTGCAAGCAAGGATGTTTCGATGTCTCATTTTGTAAAATATTATTAGAAATTTCAAGACTGCTTTTTTTTGGAAATAATCTCGAGTTTGCCTCAAAATTTCGACCTTTTCCAGAAAACTGGATATTTTTTTCAACATTTCAAATTTAATCTTTTTATGCTGAACATTTGTAGAAATTTTTATTTTATATCACTTTTTAAAAAGCTGTTTTTTCAAAATTCTTGGTAATGGACATTTTAACCCTTTCTGTGTGGAATGAAAGTTCCTGTATTTCAACTTTAATTTTTTATTAAAACTTCGATTACAGATTTTTTTTTTTAAATAGGGGAAAATCCGTTACGGACATCTGGGAAGATAACCCAGATAGTGTCGGAGTTCCGCTCAAACTACGGGTACCGACTAAAAACCTCTATTTCTTCGGGCCAGGCCCTTGGCCCCCAATTCCTTCGTCAAAACTGTACAATAGTGCTGGGGCACTATTGCAAGCTGTTTTGCCTGAAACATAAGAAACAGACAAAACAAAATTTTTCGAAATGGAAGTCTTAGCCTAGAGGACCATCCTTGGTCTTCTAATCTTGGTTGGGATGTTTGGATCGTAATCCACTGCCTGTCGAACTAGTTCGTTGGGATGCGTTTCCGCCCTCACCATCGCCCTGGAATTAATTTCCCTAAGAAATTCTCTTACCAAAGGTAGTTCAGCTTCTCTATGGAGCTGATTGTTTTTCACAAACCATGGAGCGTCCATGGCTTGTCTTAGAAAGACGTTCTGGTTGCCTCCTTAAGTCGTCTGGTGACCACCTCTGGACTAAAAGAGTACGCCACTAAAGCTGTGTCGTCTGCGTAAGTTGCCAATAAGGTGTGGTCGATTGTTGGATTGGTTCTCGGGATGTCTGCTTTGAACAGAGAATACAGCAGAGGTGACAAGGCAGAGCCTTGAGGCACCCCATACTGTAGCCTAAACTGGTTTGATAGTTCCTGTCCCACCTTTGCTCTGAATGAAGGCTGGTCCAGGAACGAGCTTACCATTTGAACCATTGTTAGAGGTATTCCAAACTGGTGCATCTTGTAGACCAATCCTTGGTGCCAAACTGTGTCAAATGCCTTGGAGATATCGAAGAAAATAGCTCCCACTACCTGGTTCCAGTTCGTGCGTTGAGTGATTGTTTCAACCACTCTCAGCAGTTGGTCTGAGGTAGAGTGCATAGGTTGGAACCCAAATTGTTCCTTAGGAATTTTGTCGCGATCGCTGATGATATTCTGCAGACGCTTTCTTCGATTACAGACCTCAAATTTGGAGTTTTTATGGAGAGGAGTTTTTAAAATTCTTTGTTTTTATTTTGGAGATTTCTCTAAAGTCTCAGTTTTAATCTAAAAGCGACTTTTATTTTTCATAATTTGGAATTTAAACACTAATGTTTTTTTTATAAATTATGGGCTCATTTTCAAGATTGTGTATTTTTTAACAAATGTAAACATTTTTTATTCAAAACTTCCGGTTTTGTTTCAAAATGTGGAGTTTTTCTTATAAGTTTCAATTTTTTTTCTGTTTCAAATTTCATTTAGAAATTTCCAGTTTTTCTTTCATCGAACGAACTTTTAAATTTTGAAATTATAGCCAATATTTCTAGCGAAATAATGAATACATACGTAAAAAGAACAAACACATTATTAATCTACGAAGGTGTAGAAAGAAAATTAATTAAGAATTTTTTTTCTTAGAATTTTCAATTTTCTTCTCTAAATTTAGATTTTAATCTTGAATTTTCGACTTTTCTCGAAATTTCGACTTTTCTCTCGAAACTCCAGGATTAAAGTCTCAAGTTTGACTTTTGTCTTTAAATTTCAACTTTTTTGAAATTTCGAGAAAAAGTCGAAATTTCGAGTTTAAAATCAAAATTTTGACTTTAATCTCGAAATGTCTGTATTCTACGTTCAAGTTAGGCAGATGACAGTTGCGTCTCACCACTTCACTTTCCCAACAATGTTGACAGTTAAGAGTAGGGTGCGTTCAGTAATTTCTATTTTTAATTGCCAAAATGTCGACTTTCTTCTCGAAAATTAGAGGTTAAAGTGGAAATTTTGAGAAACAAGTCAAAATTTCACTTTAATCTTGGAATTTCGAGAAAAAAATTAAAATTTCGAGATTACAATGGAAATGTTGAGGAGAAAAATTCAATCGATGTCCTTCCTGCGCCTTCGAATTAGTGTCGAATTTTCGATAAAAATTTACAAAAATGATTCAATAATTTGGGTTTAATCCAGGAGGCTTAGTAAAGTTGAAATTTAAAAAAATTACGTCGAAGTTGAAATTTTATAAGAAAATTTAAATTGTACGGTATACTTTTCAAAAACAAAAGAAAAATGTCAAAGGATTTGAAATTTACAAAATCAAAAATAATAGGCTAGTAATAAAGCAACATTTTCAGGTTGAAACTCGAAATTTCAACTTTAAAATTGAAAAAAATATCGAAATTCCCAGTGTGAACTCATTTTTCTCAGAAATTCGTGACTTTTTCTGCAGTTAAGTTGTTCCTGGTGTTAACTTAGGACACACGGGTTTGATTTTAAGAATTTTGTCATTGTAAAAATACAAAAAACAGATTTTTTGCAACTACATATATTTTTTTTTAAATAGTAATCTGCCTAAGCTTCTAAATGACTAGATTGGGTGTCCTGGGAGAATTGTAGGCAGCAAATTTCTGATGATTGATGATTATAAAAAAGCTCTCTTCATAAATTGGTCGCGGCCGCAACGAGGAACCACCGGGGTCGCATGTTGCCGACCGCTGATTCAAGGCATTAATAACCATATGTCGGCGCTCTGTATGTACATCGATGTTAAAAAAATTGATAATTTGATTCAATTATTATTATTGATCATCGATGTTCAGCCACCGATGTTGACAGCAATGTCTATATTTTGTTAGCACCCCTTATTTGGGGTAATGTAAGAAAATTAGAAACTACTGAATGAGAGTTACCTTGGCCTAGAGTTGACAGAACGATATAACTTTCTGATGATACATATCAATTAATTTGCTGGAAATAATTAGTTGAACCTTGAATATTATTGGTCATCATTCACCAAAAATAACCCAAGATCTCATAACCAACCAAGCAGCAAAATGTAGTTATCTAGTATTGTTACAAGTCAAAAAACTCCGACGTTTACTCAAGAAATAAGACACATGTTTCCAGTTAATAAACGACATACACACCCATTCTCAGGAGAGAAAGCAGTCCCATAAGCATCGCTGTCTACATTCGCGTTTATTTATAAGTGCATCCGAAGGGTGTGTTGTTATTTAAAAAGAAGCGACAAAAGTAAATAGTCCAGGAAGTCTCATCGTTAATTGAAGCAAAAACATGCATTCTGGAGACCATGCTTGGCTGCTTTCTAAGCTTTCTAAAATGCAGTTACCGCGTAAATGAACATAAATGCATCTTCCTATAGTGATTGCGTATAAAAATATTAGAGTCATTGATTCCGAACGCAAGAGAACTTAAAAATCTTCCATTTCATGAAAACATGATTGTAACGTTTACGCCAAAAAAAGAATTAATTAATTTCGGCGCTGCTCTGGGCAGGTAGTATCCACCCAAAATTTTAGAAAGTTGGCACCTTAGAGTACATATTCTTACTTTATATAAAGTGTCCGACGAAGTATTTAATTTATCGAAAAATAGAAGTTCGAAGATTTTAAAAATTTGACAATATAGCAAAGTTACTGGCAGTAGTCAAACTAAAATATTTTCAAGATAGTGGTGCTTCCGCTTATAATAAAAATTTTGAATTTTTTTTTCACAATGTCTTTGAATGGTTAAATTTTTCACAAAATTTTGACTTCAAAATTTTAACTTTTTTCAAAACTTTGATCCTTGTAATAATTTCAGCTTTCTAATAAATTTGTTGAAGTTAAATCTTTTCGAAAATCGCGGATTTTTTTTTCTTAATTTCGATTTTTTTCAAAATTTGAACATTTTTTAAAAATTTCGATTTTCTTAAAATTTCATCCTTTTTAAATTTTGATTTTTTTTTCAAATGTCTTTGAATGCTTGGGTTTTTCACAAAATTTCGAATTTCTTTTTAAATTTTATCTTCTTTAAAAGTTTCTATTTTTTTAAATTTCTTTTCTAAATTTTGATTTTTTTTCAAAATGTCTTTCAACGGTTAGATTTTTCTCAAAATTTCGACTTCAAAATTTTAACCTTTTTCCATTTCCATGTTATGTGAAATTTCAATCTCTTTTAATAAAACTTAAACTATATCCAAAATTTTGACTTTTTTTCGAATTTTTAATTTTTTTCAATATTTCGACTTTTTTAATCATTTTGACTTTTCTAATAATTTTGACTTTTTTTTGAAAATTTAAACTTGTCAAATATTTCAGTTTTTTTGAAAATATGACTGAAAGTTTTGACTTTCAGAATTTCGATATTTTTTTGAAAATTATTTTCAATTTTAATTTTTCTGAAAATTTGGATTTTAAGTCATTTTTCAAGTTTTAAACTCTGACATTTTTTAAAATTTCGACTTTTTCTATTGATTTTGACTATCAAAATTTAAATTTTTCGAATATTTCGAGTTTTTGGAAAATGTGCAGAAAATTCCGCTTGAAAGGGTGAAGTTTTATTAAAATTTCAGTTCCATTCCAAACGTTATACTTTTCTTAAAATTTCGACTTGCTTCTGTAAACTAAATTTTTTGTAAACTTCTGCTTTTTTTCAAAGCTTTAGACTTGAAAATTTCGACTTTGAATGGTTGGATTTTTCACAAAATTTCGACTTCAAAATTTTAACTTTTTTCAAAACATTTATTCTTGTGATAATTTCAGCTTTTCTAATAAATTTGGATATTTGTTGAAGTTAAATCTTTTCGAAAATTGCGGTTTTTTTTTCTTAATTTCGATTTTTTTCAAAATTTGAACATTTTTTAAAAATTTCAATTTTCTTAAAATTTCATCCTTTTTAAATTTTGATTTTTTTTCAAATGTCTTTGAATGCTTGGGTTTTTCACAAAATTTCGAGTTTCTTTCTAAATTTTATCTTTTTTAAAAGTTTCTATTTTTTTAAATTTCTTTTCTAAATTTTGTTTTTTTTTTTTCAAAATGTCTTTCAATGGTTAGATTTTTCTCAAAATTTCGACTTCAAAACTAACTTTTTTCAAAATTTCAATTCTTGTGATAATTTTAACTTTTCTAATAAATTTGGGTTTTTTAAAGTCAAATCTTTTCGAAAATTTCGAATTTTTTTTTGAATTTTTTTCTTAAATTCGATTTTCTTTCAAAATTTAAACATTTTTTAAAAAATTCGATTTTCTTAAAATTTCATCCTTTTTAAATTTTGAATTTTTTAAAAATGTCTTTGAATGCTTGGGTTTTTCACAAAATTTCGAGTTACTTTCTAAATTTTATCTTTTTTAAAAGTTTCCATTTTTTAAAATTTCTTTTCTAAATTTTGATTTTTTTTCAAAATGTCTTTCAATGGTTAGATTTTTCTCAAAATTTCGACTTCAAAACTAACTTTTTTCAAAATTTCAATTCTTGTGATAATTTTAACTTTTCTAATAAATTTGGGTTTTTTAAAGTCAAATCTTTTCGAAAATTTCGAATTTTTTTTTGAATTTTTTTCTTAAATTCGATTTTCTTTCAAAATTTAAACATTTTTTAAAAAATTCGATTTTCTTAAAATTTCATCCTTTTTAAATTTTGAATTTTTTAAAAATGTCTTTGAATGCTTGGGTTTTTCACAAAATTTCGAGTTACTTTCTAAATTTTATCTTTTTTAAAAGTTTCCATTTTTTAAAATTTCTTTTCTAAATTTTGATTTTTTTTCAAAATGTCTTTCAATGGTTGGATTTTTCTCAAAATTTCGACTTCAAAATTTTAACTTTTTTCAAAATTTCAATTCTTGTGATAATTTTAGCTTTTCCAATAGATCTGGGTATTTTTAAAGTCAAATCTTTTCGAATATTACGAATTTTTTTTGGATTTTTTTCTTAATTTCGATTTTCTTTCAAAATTTGAACATTTTTTAAAAAATTCGATTTTCTTAAAATTTCATCCTTTTTAAATTTTGATTTTTTTAAAAATGTCTTTGAATGCTTGGGTTTTTCACAAAATTTCGAGTTGCTTTCTAAATTTTATCTTTTTTAAAAGTTTCCATTTTCTAAAATTTCTTTTCTAAATTTTGATTTTTTTTCAAAATGTCTTTCAATGGTTGGATTTTTCTCAAAATTTCGACTTCAAAATTTTAACTTTTTTTAAAATTTCGATTCTTGTGATAATTTCAACTTTCCTAATAAATTTGGCGAAAATTTTTTTGTTGTGGTTATTTTTTGGATTTTTTCTTTGTTTCGACTTTTTTTCAAAATTTCTACATTTTTTGAAAATTTCAACTTTTTTTTTGATAATGTCGAGTTCGAAAGTCAGATATTAATCAAAGTTTGAATTTGATGGTTTTCAAATTTAGACTTATTTTCAACATTTCAGTTTCTCGTCAAATTTTATACTTTTTTTAAACCGTCGACTTTTTCCAACATTTCAACCTTTTCTCAAAGTGTTTACCTTTTTAAAAAGTTTTGACTTCTTCAAAAAATTGCTGTTTTTGAAAATTCAATTCTTTTTAGTTAAATATTTTCATTGTCTAGATTTTATTTAAAAATTTCGTCGTCTTTGTTTGAAAATTTCGACCTTTTTAAAGTTTCCATTTTTTTCCAAAATTCGTCATTTTTTAAAATTTTGACTTCTTGAAAATTATCACCTTTCTGATTTCGAACTTATTTAAATTTTGAAATTATTTGAAAACGTGTTTTTTGAGAGGTGGGATTTTTATTAAAATTAAGAGTTTATTTTTAAATTTCAGTTTTAGTTACCTCTACACCAATTTTCGTCAAGATCACTTCAGTAATTGAATCGTGAAAAGCGATCAGACCGGCAGACAAACACACTATTTTTTATCTAAGGTTGAACTTTATCCAACATTTCGACTTTTTTCGAAATACTAACTGTTTTCAAGATTTCAACTTTCGCAAATTGCGATTTAGACTTTTTTATGAAAATTTAAGCTTTTTAAATATTTTGGGTTTTTTGAAAATATTTTAAAAATTTCGACTTTGAATATTTCAATTTTGTTGATGAATTTTTTTAAAGGTTGAAGGTTTATTAAAATTTCAATTCGATTCCAAAAGTTAGACTTTTCTTAAAATTTGGATTTAATTTTGTAAATTCCATTTTGTTTTTTTCAATTTATTTAACATTTCTTCGGCCCAGTTTGGAAATATTTAAATTTTTATGGTTTGTTGACAATTTTCTAAACAATTTTTGAAATGCAACTACGTGATATTTAAATTTATTGAAAACGTCACTTCATGACAGTTTACAAATTAAGAGGTTAGTTTATTTTACATAGAACAGGAAGAATGAAAAATAGGAGACCAAAAATTAGATGTGGAAAAAATAAAAATTTTGTTTTTTTGATAAATTAGGAAAATATAAAAAATACATAAAAAAGGTTGTAGCACTGGACATCGATGTTTCGCTCTCATTTGAGCTCGTCAGCAGTGCATAACATGGAAGGGGAACAATGAGGAAGAAATACTTACAAATAAAAATCTTTTTAAAATATAAAAAAAGAAAAATAAAGAAATTTTAACATGAATAGACGTTTCATCATCAATTTACTGTGTTAAAAATTTACTGTGTTAAAAATTTAAATATTTGAAGCCCGATCCACAAGAAACAACTACTCCGAGGGCTAATACCCCTTCCGGCATTGAACTACACTTGTGGGTCGAACTTACATGCTCTTGTCAACAAACCATAAAAATTTAAATATTTCCAAACTGGGCCGAAGAAATGTTAAATAAATTGAAAAAAACATAATATTTCAGGTCAATAAGGGTCTACCATGAAGAATAAATTCCATTTTATTGAAAACTTCAGCCTTTTTTCAAATTTTAATTTTTATGAAAAAAAATCTTTATTTTTTTTTAATTTCAACTTGATTAACTATTACGGGATAACTATAAATATTTCGAACTTTTTCTTGGAAACTTTTTCATTATTCAAATTTGTTTTTTTTTTAATTTTCACGATTTTATAAAATTCTTATTGTATTTTAAAAATTTCTACTGTTTTGAAAATCCTGTTTTTTTGTTTAAAATTTTAGCTGTTTATCAAAATTTCGATATTTTCCAAAATTTCGACTTTTTAATTTTCGTCTTTTAAATTTTAATTTATTTTTTGAAAATACCAAATCTTGCAAATTTTGACTCTTATTAAGAAATTCGACATTTCTTTTTAATTCACCTTTCTCAAAATTTCGATTTTTTTTTAGAAAATTTGCAATAGTTTCAAAATTTGCATTTTTTAAATTTTTGATATTTTTGAAAATCTTGATTTTTAAAAATTAATTTTTTCTTCACTTCGCTTTTTTACAATTTTTTGTTCAAAACCTTAAATCTCTTGAAAGTTTCAAACTTTTCAATATTTCAAATTTTTTTTGATAGCGTTTTTTGAGTTTTTGGATTTTTCTCGAAATTTAAATGTTATTTCAAATTTATTTTTTTTTATCAAAATTTAAACTGGGTCCAAAATTCCGATTTTTTTTTCAAAATTTTATAACTTTTTTCAAAATGTCGATTTATGGAAATTTCGACTTTTCTAATAATTTTAAATTTAAATATTGCGCGTTTTGGGAATGTAACCGAAAATTTCGATTTATGTTCAAAATTTTGACTCTTTTTGATAATATCAAGTTTCTTGAAAGGCTGAAGTTTTATTAAAGTTTCAATTTGACTGTAAATTTCAAATTTTTCTTAAAATGTTGACTTAATTCCTAAATTCCATTTTTTGTTGTTGAAAATGTCGGCCTTTTTAAAGCTTAAACTTTTCGAAACTTTCAAACTTGTTTAAATTTTGAATTTTTTTAAAAGCGTGTTTTTGAATGGTTTGATTTTTTCAAAATTTCGATTTATTTCAAACTTTTAATTTATTTCTCAAAATTTGAACTTTTATCAAAAATTCTGATTTTTTTTCAAAATTTTAACTTTTTTCAAAATTTCGACTTTGAAAATTTTACCTTTTCTAGTAGTTTTGACTTTTTTTCAAAATTTAAAGTTTTCAAGTATTTCGGATTTTTTGAAAATGTGGTCGAAAATTTCTTCGTCCTTTTAAAATTTTCACATTTTTTTTGAAAATTATACTTTTTTTGTTAATGTTAAGTTTTTTGATATTCTGAAGTTTTACTAAAGTTTCAATTCGTAAATTGCAGACTTAAATTTCGAATTTTTTGAAAATGTGTTTTTTGAATAGTTCCAAAATTTCGATGTTATGTGCAACTTTCAATTTCTTTTAATAAAACTTAAACTTTATCCAAAATTCCAACTTTTTTTCGCATTTTTAATTATTTTCAGTATTTCCACTTTTTTAATAATTTTGACTTTTCTAATAATTTTGTCCTTTTTTGCAAATTTAAACTTTTCGAATTATTCAGTTTTTTTGAAAATATGACTGAAAGTTTTTACTTTCAAAATTTCATTACCATTTTTTTAAAAAATTTCGGCCCTTTTAAAGCTGACTTTTCGAAAATTTCAAACTTGTTTAAATTTTGAAATTTTTGAAAACGTGTTTTTGAATGGTTTATTTAATCTTTTTAAAATTTCGATTTATTTCAAATTTTTGATTTATTTCTTAAAACTTGAACTTGATCAAAAATTCTGATTTTTTTTGCGAAATTTTAACTTTTTCAAAATTTCGACTTTTCGAGTATTTCGGGTTTTTTGAAAATGTGACCGAAAATTTCTTCTTTCTTTTAAAATTTCCCGTTTTTTTTTTGAAAATTATACTTTTTTTGATAATGTCGAGTTTTTTAAATTCTCAAGTTTTATTAAAGTTTTAGTTCGGTTCCAGAATTTTGATTTTTTGTAAATTCTGTTTTTTGAAAATTGCAGACCTTTAAATTTGGAATTTTTTGAAAAGGTGTTTTTTGAATAGTTGTATTTTTTTCAAAATTTCGATGTTACCTCAAATTTTCAATTTATTTTAATAAAACTTAAACTTTATTCAAAATTCCGACTTTTTTTCGAATTTTTAATTTTTTTCAATACATACATTTCTAATAATTTTGACTTTTTTTTGAAAATTTAAACTTTTCGAATTATTCAGTTTTTTTTTGAAAACATAACTGAAAGTTTTGACTTTCAAAATTTCATCACCATTTTTTTTAAATTTCGGCCGTTATGAAGCTTAGACTTTTCGAAAATTTCAAACTTGTTTAAATTTTGAATTTTTTTGAAAAGGTGTTTTTGAATGGTTTGATTTTTTCAAAATTTCGATTTATTTTAAATTTTTAATTTATTTCTCAAAACTTGAACTTGATCAAAAATTCTGATTTTTTTCGAAATTTTAACTTTTCAAAATTTCGAGTTCGAAAATTTTACTTTTTCTAATAGTTTTGAATTTTTTTTTTCAAATTTTAAATTCTTCGAGTATTTTGGGTTTTTCGAAAAGTGACCGAAAATTTCTTCTTCCTTTCAAAATTTCCACTTTTTTTGTTGTTGAAATTATACTTTTTTTGATAATATCGAGTTTTTTAAAATCCTCAAGTTTTATTAAAGTTTCAGTTCGGTTCCAGAATTTTGATTTTTTGTAAATTCTATTTTTTGAAAATTGCGGACTTTTAAATTTTGAATTTTTTGAAAATGTGTTTTTGAAGAGTTCGACTTTTCTCAAAATTTCCATGTTATGTGAAATTTCAATTTCTTTTAATAAAACAAACTATATCCAAAATTCTGATTTTTTTTCGAATTTTTAATTTTTTCAATATTTCGATTTTTTTAATCATTTTGACTTTTCTAATAATTTTTACTTTTTTTTTGAAAATTTAAACTTGTCGAATATTTCAGTTTTTTTGAAAATATGACTGAAAGTTTTGACTTTCAGAATTTCGATACTTTTTGAAAATTTTTTTTCAAAAAAATATCGAGATTTTTGAAAGGTTGACGTTTTATTAAAATTTTAATTCGATTCCAAAATTTAGACGTCTTAAGTTGATTTTGTAAATGCCAGTTTTTGATAATTTTTTTGGAGACGTGTTTTTTAAATGGTAGGATTTTTCTGAAAATTTCGATTTTATGTCATTTTTCAAGTTTTTTTTAAACTCGGACATTTTTTTAAATTTCTACTTTTCTTCTATTGATTTTAACTATCAAAATTAAAATTTTTCAAATATTTCAAGTTTCTGAAAAGTGCAGAAAATTCCGCTTGAAAGGGTGAAGTTTTATTAAAATTTCAGTTCGATTCCAAACGTTATACTTTTCTTAAAATTTCGACTTGCTTCTGTAAACTAAATTTTCTGAAAACTTCTGCTTTTTTTCAAAGCTTTAGACTTGAAAATTTCGACTTTTCTAGTAATTTTGATTTTTTTCTTATAATTTAAACTTTTTCAGATATAACTTCTCGAAAATTTCGAATTTTTTGAAATTTTCGATCTTTTAAAATTTCGACTTTCTTTTTAAACATCTCAATTTTTTTTGGTAATGTCCAATTTTTTCAAGGCTTGGATTTTTACCGAAGTTTCAATTTAATTGTAAAGTTTTTACAGTTTTTGAAATTTCGACTTTATTTTGAGAATTCCATTTTTCTGAAAAAAAAACTTCGGGATTTTTCAAAGCTTAGATTTTTCAAAATTTTAAACTCATTAAATTTTGTTTTCAAAGCGTGTTTTTTAATGTTCAGATTTTATTCCAAAATCTTGATTTTTGTTTTAAATTTTTTAATCAAAACTTGAACTATCTAAAATTCCGAGTTTTAGCTTTTTTCAAATTTGTACTTTGAACGATTTGGTGGACATTTCAGAAATCTTTATTCAAGTTTCTAAAAATTTTGGAAAAAAAGTTCGAACTTTCTAAAAAATTCTACCCGACGTTTCAACTTGTCACAAGATTTTAAGTTTGTTTTAGAAATTTAAGATATCGAAATTTCATAAAGAATGGACATGTAAAGAAAAATAAAGTTGATTGAAATTTTGAGAGAAAAAACAGTAGTAGATAAAGAAGAAGAAAATTTTAAAGAAAAATTAGAATTTTTAACAAAAAATTTTGAAATTCCAATTTCACTCTTTTCAGGAATTGTGTTCTTTCAATTTAAAACTTGAAGGTTTGGAAGAAGTTGGAAATTTTTAATTTCATTAATTTTTTATTGGTTTTCTCTTGGCCAATTCATTCATTTTTTATTGACTTTTAACCTGTCCAATAAAAAATGAATAAAATTGGCACAACTTCTTAAAGAAGATACAGAGAATATCTAGATATTTTTAAATTGGGAAAAAACGAAATTTCAAGGAAAACTCGAAATTTCTCAGAATACATTTTCAAGTTTTTTTTTCTAATTTATACCAATTTCGAAACGAAGTAAAAATTTGTAAGAAATGAATTTTGAAAACTAAAACTCTTAGAAAAGAGACAAGATAAATTGTTAGTAAAGGAATTTTAAGAAAAATATTCTGTTTTAGATATGTTTCTCTGTTTTGATTGGTGTCCAAAGTCTAAAGTGGAGCTTTTGATAATCTACCAAAGTGTCCCTTTTGCTGCAGCATGGATAGCACTAATTTGTTGAATAAATACCTTGTTTTAGTACAATGAAAATTATATTGCTATTACATAATGAGTATCTTTTCATCTGGCGTTATTGTTTCAGGCGAAACAACGAGCAACAGTAAAGTGGCTTTTATCCAAGGCGTTCAATAACAAAGTTCCAGAGAATTTAAAAGAACCATTCTACCGTGATCATGAGGTAATTATCAGCATTACGTAATATCTCTTGGGCGAAATTTTAGCTAATCGAACTAACTTATATTTAGCTCATCTAACTAACTTATATTTATTTCATGAGTAGATCCAGATTAGTAATGAATATGCTGAATATCCACAGAATCAGGAACATCTCAAACCTCAAATCGTCAGGGCTTTGGCCAATGCAGAAATTTATTGCCTCGCACTGGGGAACATCTATTCGGACCCGAACTATCACAACCTCAATCACTGGGCTATTTTGCAGACTATCGCCAGGAAAGGTGTCAATATCAACGAACCCTCCGACGCCCAGCTCACGGAGACCACTTTGATCCAAACAAATCCTTTACGAATGGTAAGTACCACTTCGTGACCCGTTTTGTAATTAAAAATTTAAAAGAACGTGTAACAAACACTACTGTAGATACACCAGTGTAAGCTTTCAGTTGATTAAAGATAAACCTCAAGTTAAAAACTGTGGACAAGTAACACTATCAGGAGTATAAAAAATATAGAATCGAAATTGTAAGAAAAATGTAGGACTTTAGAGCAGAAAGTTGCGGAATAAAAACAGAAATTCGAGAATGGTCACAATTTCTAGAAATTCAGGTTTTGAATTTAGAGCTAACATTTTAGGAAAACAAAAATACAGGGTGAGTCACTAAGCGGGAATCGGTCTTTGATAGGCGTATCGTTCAAAATATCGAAAAATGTTTCGAATAAAAGTTGTTCGAAATAAAGTTCTCCACAACCTAAAATTACTGCCAAATATGGCGGCCTTCCGGTTGCACCGGAAATGAACACAACTTTCTTATTTTAAATAGAACACCCTTTGTATTTTTACATTTTTGGATTCCTTGTTAAAAATGAATATGAATTTATTAAGACGACATAGGCCCTTAGTTGAACCGTTTTCGCGTAATTTAATTTTTTTGGTTAAATTTGACGATTTCGGAGCTTGGCGCCATTAACGATATTTTCCAAACGCAATGACTCAGAGTTGTGTAGCATACGGTTTTGGATTCAGGAAGAAATGGAGTATTTGTTTACGTCTTTGCGGTTAGCAAGATTTCTTAAATTTCTTTAGATCCGTCGACTCAATTCTTCAGTTGTTCAAACATGCATAACTTAATTTTTTCAAATGGAACCACCTACCTTGGATTATCTTATCGGATGCGAAATTAAATTACCTTTTTTTTTGGTACCAGGTATTGCCACCTCCGTCCAATAATTTTAGAGAAATTTAGAATTTTGTAAAAATTTTAATTAATTTCGTGTTATCGCGTTAGCCCTGGATGTCGTGGTTTTGTTTCGTCTCGTTTGTCCGGCAATAAGTGACAGTTTATCTCATTGGTGTCGCGAGGTCTTGGTATTAGTACTAAAAGACAATGTTTTCTCAAGAAGAATTGGTCGATATGGTTTACCCCTTGGGCAGTGCTGACAGAAATCCATTTCTTGCCTCAAGAATTTATGCCCAACGCTTTGCCGATCGGAGACATCCAAATTCAGCGGCATTCGCTAAATTAAGAAAAAGGTTTGAGCGAACTGGTAGTACGAAATACGAAAAAAAGGAGCGTAGAAAACCAACGATGCATGATGAAAACCAAGTTTTAGTAGCGGCTGCTGTTGTCCAAGATCCGTACTTAAGAACCAGAAGAATAAGTATGACATTACAAATAAGCCAAAAATCGGTTTCATGATTGTTGTGTAAAAACAAGTTTCATCCGTATCACACCTAGTTAGTGCAAAGACGTAAACAAATACTCTATTTCTTCCTGAATCCAAAACCGTATGCCACACAACTCTGAGTCATTGCGTTTGGAAAATATCGTTAATGGCGTCAAGCTCCGAAATCGTCAAATTTAATCAAAAAAATTAAATTACGCGAAAACGGTTCAACTAAGGGCCTATGTCGTCTTAATAAATTCATATTCATTTTTAACAAGGAATCCAAAAATGTAAAAATACATAGGCGTTCTATTTAAAATAAGAAAGTTGTGTTCATTTCCGGTGCAACCGGAAGGCCGCCATATTTAGCAATAATTTTAGGTTGTGGAGAACTTTATTTCGAACAACTTTTATTCGAAACATTTTTCGATATTTTGAACGATACGCCTACCAAAGACCGACTCCGCTTAGTGACTCACCCTGTATAGTTAACCCAAAAGCTGGGGGAAAAAAGGATCAAAACTTTTAAGAAAAAGCTTTAAAATTAAATTTTTTGAATTTAAACATTTCAGATTTATAGAGAGTATCTTAATTGTAGTGTGGAAAGTCTTTATTCCACTGAAAGAACCTCCTTTACAAAATAGATTAAAAAAAAATGATAGGGGTCCAAATTTTGAAATGGAGGTAAAAATTTCTAATGTAAAGCTGATTTTATTTTATTAATTTAATTGTAAATTATTTTAAGAAAAAAATACACTATATTTAAGAGATTTTACCAAAAGGGTAAACATTTTAAGTTCAGTTTGAAAAATTTGAGAAAAATTGAACCTTTACACTTTAAACTAGAAATTTTTACTAGGGATTTTGACTTTTTCCGTTTGGACCTTAACATGTTCAGTGCGGTGAAGAAAAATATGATTGTAACTTAATGTGCGTGGACATTTAAAGTTAAACTGGACCATCTAACCATCTAATAATAAAAGAAGTAATTATTCCCTGAAATTGATTACAGTAATCATGTTAGTTTTGCCATCGCATCCACAACTAATAAGACACAGATGCCGCCAGAGATATGTGCCGCAGTGAACCTGTTAATCTTGAATTTTCACATTTTTTTCTCTCAATTTTTCTGACGAAGCTTAATTTTAGTTTAATTTTCTAATCGTCACTCAAATTTAATTTTAATTTTACCAAACATTGACATGTGCATTTTCAATTTGTATAAAGAAGTTTCAAACTTGCCCAAAAAAGCCCAAATATGAATGGGCTTGGGATAGCCGCAAAAATGATATTAAAAAGGGTAATTTATGATATTTTCCTATTGTAGCATAAACGTTAAGAAATTATTTTAATTACCTGTCGGATAAAGCTTTATGTGCTACACAATGCATCTATTTTTAAAAAACGTCTGCATCCTTGTGGCTCATTGCCATGAATTATGATTTATGAGTTTTATCCTTACCGATGTCTTTCTTTTAAATATAATTAATCCTGTGTACTGTCTTAACTACTGAACATTGGGATATCTTAGTATTTATGTCCAATGTTTTTTATTTTTACAGTATTAAATAATTGCGTGGCAAAGCCACGAGTTTTGCCAAAAAAAAAAATGTTTCCGCCTCAAATGGCTCCAAACTTCGGCCCAATAAAACTTCACATTTCAACTTTTAGACCCGAAGGGAGGGAGGGGGGAGAGGGGGGGGAGAGCAGAATCTCTCTGAAGAGATGACAGCTTGGCTATCGAAACGCGTTAGAGCAACCTTTGTTGTGTTTTTTTAATCTTTCTTGGTTTCAGGGGATAAGTTTTTTATTTCAATTTTTGAAGATAACCAAGGGACCAGTCCGTTCCACCAAAATTCAACATACGAATTAAAAAAGTCGAAATTTTGGGAGAACTTTTGTTAATTTACTTTTTCAATGATTTTAATTGCATTTTGAAAACTCTGAAATTTGTCCCATAATTATAGCAATACGACTTCAAGCTCGAATTGTTTATCTTTTGTTTTTTGAAATTTGGATTTATCATATTCTAACCAGGTTATCTACAAAGTTACAAAAAAAAATTCGTCGTTTATCAAATGTTGTTTTAGAAAATTGTCAACAGTTTTAACCTTTCGACTTCATTCCAAAATATGACTTTTTTAAATTGCGGCTTTTTTAAAATTGCGGTTTTTTTAATTTGGCTTGGAAATTTTGACTTTTCAGAGTATTGTATTTTTAACTTGTACTTTGTTTTGAAAATGTAGGTGAAACGGATTGGTCCTTGGTTATCTTCAAAAAGTTGAAGTACAAATCTTGTCCCTGAAATCATGAAAAATTAAAAAACACAACAATGATCCCTCTAACCCGTTTCGATAGCCACGCGGTCATCTTCAGAGAGATACTGACGATGACAGCTTGGCTAACGAAACGTGTTATGGCAGCCATTCCTGTGTTTTTTAATCTTTCTCGGTTTCAGGGGACAAGATTTGTATTTCAGTTTTTGAAAATTTCTGAATGATTTTCGTTTTTATTACAAAATTTCGACCTTTTTCGAAATTTTGACTTTTGAAAAGTTGAACTTTTAACTGTTTTAAAACTTTCGAGATTTTGTGAAATTGTTGACCATTGGAAATTAAATTTTTTAAAAAATTTCGTTGTTTATTTTGACGTCTTAAATTTCGATTTATTTCAGCGTTTTTTATTTCAGAGTTTTATTAGACTTTAATATTATTTTGACTTTTTTTTAAAGTTTCGTCATTTTTGAAATTTTACCATTTTTTCAAAATTTTGACTTTTTAAAATCTTGATTTTTTTTTAAATTTTAACTATTTATCGAATTTTCGATATTTTTCGAAATTTCGTCGTTTTTTAATTTTTCACTTTTTTTTCAAAATTTTAATTATAGTTTTTTAAAAATTGCAAACCTTGCAAATTTTGACTCTTATTAAAAAATTCTTTTCAATTCGCCTCTCTCAAAATTTGGATTTTTTTTTTAAAATTTGCAATACTTTCAAAATTTTGCATTTCTTCAATTTTCGTTTTTCTTGAAAATTTTGATTTTTAAAAATTCATTTTTTTTGAAATACAAACTTCTTATACGCGCTAAGCTACTAATCCGACACCCGCTAATCCGGGTGAAAATATAAAAAAGAAAAATGGGGGTAGGCCAAAATAAAAATATATATGAAAAGAAAAATTGAGGAGGGGCAAATGAAAATATGAAAAAGAAAAATGGGGGGCTAAATAAAAATATAAAGAAGAAAAATGTGGGAGAGGGGGGTGAAAAGGGAGGGGTCGGGGGCACCATTAACATACATAAAAAAGAATATAAAAAAAGATAAAAAGGAAAATGGGGGGGGGGCGGTTAAAATTGCGGGGGACAAAATAAAAATATATAAAAAAGAAAATTTGGGGGTATATAAAGGATGGGCGAGTGCATGTTAGTGGCCACCCTCAATTATTTATACTTCTTAACTGAGAAACCGTTGAAAGTTTGGAAAAAGATTTGTTTTGAAATATCTTGAAATTTGTTATATAGTTTTAAGGTTTCATTTCTGTTCGCAGTCCCCATAACTGCCCAATTTTTTTCTCACTTTGCTATTTTCCAATTATAACTTTTCGTAAAATTTCAACATTTTCTGAAATTTCGATATTTTTTTCTTTAACAATTGTAGCTTATCAAAAATTCTACCTTTTCTAAAATTTCTCCTCCTTCATTAAAAAAACCGACATATTTTTTTAAATTCGCATCTTTTCCAAATTTTTGATTTTTTTAGAAAATTTTCGATTTTTTAGAAAATTTGGAATAAGTTCAAAATTTCGTACTTTTCAAATTTTGTTTATTTTTAAATATTTAATATTTTTTAATTTCGACCTTTTAAAAAGTTTCATTTTTTTCAAAATTCGATATTGTTTTAACTTTCACATTTTTTCAAATTTTAACTATTAAAGAAAATTGGAACATCTTTCAAAATTTCGACTCTCTCGATTTCGACTCTCTCGATTTTTTTAAAACTATTTTTCTCTAAACTGCGCCTTTATCGAAAATTTTGGCATTTTTTAATAATTCTTCTATTTTTCAAAATATCGATTTTTCTGAAAATGTGTAATCATCTTCGTCTTTTTTTGAGAATATTTTGATATCTTTTAAAAACCCGGTTCATTTTTGAAATGTTTACCGTTATTAAAAATTGCAATTTTTTTGTATTAAAATGGTATCCGCTAGCGATGTAACGAATATTCGCATTCGCGAATATTCGTATTCGCAAGAAATTATGCAAATATATTGCGAATGTATTTGGCAATAAAACGGAAAATTATTTATGGAATAACAATGCAACTGCTAAGGCATGTTCATGGGCCTTGGAGGTATCTATATCATGAGTTTGGGAGTCTATTGGTAGCGTTCCTAACAACTAATGCGGTAATTATTCAGTCCCACCTAATAAAAAGTATTTTTTAATTCCATTTTTTTCTTTCTGCTTTCTCTTCTTTTTTAATTTTCTTTGTCATTAGCTAGAATAAGGCACTAGGGCGTTAGCTCCCAACTGGTTCATACAACCAACTGAAAATTTATATTCTCAACTGTAGGACCTTTTTCCAAAAATTGTCATTTGTTCCTTTCTTTGAAATTTGGACATTATTTCGAAATTTTAACTTTTTTATAAAAATAAGTCTTCACAAAATTTCTCTTTTTCTTTTGAGATTTCGAATTTATACTAAAATTCGAACTCTTTTATCCAAGTCTGACTTTTTCAAAATTTCCAAATTCTTTATCTCAAAATTCGTCGTTTTTCTTTCTTCAAAATTTCATTTCTCAAAATTTGACTTTTTTTGAAAATCCATTCTTTTTTCAATTCGTTTTGGTGGAACGGACTGGTCCTTGGTTATCTTCAAAAGTTGAAATACAAATCTTGTCCCCTGAAACCAAGAAAGATTAAAAAACACAACAAAGGCTCTGACGCGTTTCGACAGCCAAGCTATCATCTTCAAAGAGATACTGCATCTCTCTGTTGTGTTTTTTAATCTTTCTGGGTTTCAGAGGACAAGATTTGTATTTCAATTTTTAAATTCGTCTTTCTGCATATTTCGACTTTGTATCAAACTTTGCTTTTTCTCAAAATTTTATAGATCTTTTGATAAAAAAGTAAAAATATTTAGAATAATACTTGGAAATTTCGAAAATGTTGAATTTTTGCAAAAAGGGGAGAATTCCAGAAAACTTAATTTCTCAAAATTGCGACTGTTATCTGAATAGCGGATATTTTCTGACGTCACAGTGGGGCAGGGGGCAACTAGTCCTTCAGTGGGACAGGGGGCAGCTAGTCCTTCAGTGGGGCAGGGGCAGCTAGTCCTTCACTCGGGCAGCCGTTAAAAAAAATGTTGAGTCTTGAAATATCGACTTTTTTCGTAAAATTTTTCTCAAAATTCGCCCCCCTTTTTGGAATTTCATCAAAGTTTGACTTTTTTTCTCAAAATTTCGATCTTTTTCTCAAGATGTCGATATTTACCTCGATATTTTCATTTTTTTCGCAATTTGTTTGGGTATTTGGAACTTTCGATTTTTACCTTGAAAATCATCTTTTTCTCTCTAAATTTTGGTATTTTTTAAATTTTTCCAAAAGGTCAAGTTTTTATATTAAATTGTTATTCCGAAAATTGCCACTTTATTCCAAACCTGATTTTTGTTTGATCATAATTTGTCTTGTTCTCAATTACGACTATGTGGTCGAGTTTTGAGAAAGTAGAATTTTGAGTATAAACTCAAAAATTTTACTTTCTTTCCCCAAGTACTGAAGTACTGAAGTTTTAAATATTTCATAGAAATTTCGGCCTTTTTCTCGAAATTTTGATTATCCGCAACCTATTTCTCAACATTTGTTCTATTCTAGAAGTTTTGCCTAAATGTTTTATGTTTCGATAATTGTTTACATAAAATTGGGCTTCTTATCCAAAATTCGACTTTTTATCAAAATTCGTTTATTTTTTTAGAGTTGGATTAAAATTTTTCTAAAAACATAACAATTTTGAGAATAGAATTTCTACAAAATTTAGAGAAAAATATTTCCTGTAAAAATCCAGATTATGTCAAAATTTAAATGAAAATAAAAATTGTAAGAGAAACATTGTTAGAAACTGAATTTTTCTCTCCAAATTCGGTTTATTTTGAAAATTTTGATTTTTCTTACAATCTTTTCTAAGTGCCATTGAAAAAGCTAATATTTGCATTCGCATTCGCGAATGTGGGAAAACCACCATTCGTTAAATCCCTTGTATCCACTGTTCAAAACTCTCGATTTTTCTTTCAAATCTCAACTTTTTTTAAATTAAAATTTTTTTATTCTGTTTTTTTAAAATTCTGACTTTTTTTGAAAATACTTTCAACGAACATTTTTTTATAAATTTCAAAAGTTCGCCTATGTCATTCATTGTTTATTGGGTTTTTCATGCTAGCTGCTTCTTCCAGAAATCTAGGTTCAAGTTATCTTATGTTAAGGAATCTTTTATAAATTGCCTCAAGCAACGATTGCGGTAGATCTTAATTTGTCAAACGCTGTTTGTGACTTAACACTCAGACATTTCTTTTTTCTAGAAATTTCCAATTTTTTCAACATTTTTTTTTGTATTTAAAATTGTTGACTTAGTATTGAATTTTTAGCTTCCTCTGAATTTCGATTTTTCCAAAAATGCTAACATTTTTTTCAAAGTTTGACCATTTTTCAAAATTTCGACTTTTTCGAAAATTAAGGCATAGATATATTTTTCTTAATCCAGGGAGGCTCAGCGCAGAAATGGTTCGACTTATTTTCAAAATTTGGAAAAATTGAAATTGAGAATTTGTCTTTTATTGAAAGTTTTTACATTAAAAAAAATCGACTTTTTTGAATTTCCAGTTTTTTAATTCTGATTATTTAAATTTTGATTTCTTTGAAAATGTTGATCTTTTTCCAAATTTTGATTTTGTTCTTTGTAGAAATTTGGATGTTTTTAAATTTTTAGTTTTTTCAACTTTAGAAATTTTTTACTTTTTAAAATGTTGGCCCATTTGGAATATTTTGAGTTCTGCTTGAAAATTTTGATCTTTTTTTTTTAATATTTCACCATTTTTTGAAAACTGAACTTTTTGTCGCAATTTTGAGTTGTGCTTGAAATTTTTGATCTTTTATTTTAATATTTTACCATTTTTTGAAAACTGAATTTTTTTTGCAATTGTGGCACGTGTTAGCTTTTCAAAATTTACGTGTTAGTTTTTCAAAATTTCTTCCCTTTTTAAATATCTCGGACTTTTTGAAAATTTCCACTTTTTTCGAAAATTTCGAATTTCAAGTTTTACCTTTTTCCAAAATTTCCAATTCTTTCAAACATCTTTCAAAATTTCAACAAATTCTGAATTTTAAAATTTCTAAACGTTGAATACTTCGACTTTTTTGAAAATTTCAACATTTTCGGATATCCCGTTTTTTCAAAATTTTCAAAAATTGTCGATTTCTAGATTTCAGTCAGAGAATGCAACTTCGAAAAAAGTTGATAATTTGTCTTTTCAAACTTTTCGCATATTCGAAAATTTGTTTGAAAATCCGATCGGTGACTGTGACAATTATATAAATTGTAAATTTAGGTAGAAACGCAACTTAACTTTCTTTCTCTTGAAACCAAGAAAGATTAAAGAACACAACGCGTTTCGAAGATGATAGCTTGGCTATCGAAACGCGTTAGACCAAGTGTTGTGTTTTTGAATCTTTCTTGGTTGCAAGGGCCAAAGGTTGTCTATCAATTTTTGAAGATAACCAAGGATCAATTCTTTGACACGGTTCAATCTCGGAAGAAGTATATCCTTAAGGACCAGTCCGTTTCACCAAAGTTACTTTCCTTGGTATATACTATAGACCTTAATTTTTAAGAATAAACTTATGTTCTTGTAAATAGTTATTTAATCTGTACTTTCCAGAGTGCTCATATGGCTCTCATAGAAGCAATTATGACGTTGTACGCAAGAGAAGTAGTAACGCCTGACAGAGTCGCAGCGGCTTGCCAGAGGTTTTGCTCAGATCGAAGTCCCACACCGCAGATGCCTGATAACCACGAAGATGGTTTAATAATGTGGGTGTCACACGCCTGCAACGCCTTGCAGAAGAAAATCGAACAAGATTTGGAAGCCAATGGAGAGGTCTGTTTTCATCACTTAGCACCAGAGGGCGCTGAATTATCATATTTTTTCAGGGTGAGCGGTTGAAATCGCCGAAATTTCCACCTATTAGAGAGCTAAAAGACTTATGTGATGGAATAGGGTTGGCAGCACTGATATCATATTACTGTCCGGAGGAATTGCACTGGACGGAGATTAGAATAACAAATATGCCTTCCGTTCAGGATAGTTTACATAATTTAAATTTGTTAAAAGATTTCTGCGACCGATGTTTGCCAGCGTCAATTTTTCATTTATACCCAGAAGACGTCACTTACATGAGAGAGTAAATTAAATTTGAAACTTCCACAGTTGGAGGGTAATGTTATTAAATTTTAGGTCGATGCGACAAAATTTGGTCGTTTTCCTAGGCGATCTCTTCAACGTGTTAGAAATCCATCCAGCAAATTGTGTTCGATACCCGGGAATGGAAAAATTTTCAAATGGTGAGTAATGGCCGAAGTTGCACTTTAGCTTAGTGTTTTCAATAGGCTTTGTTACTGTTTCGCAAAAATATGTGAAATTTGACGCTTTCTACGCGAGAATTGGGGATGGAATGACCCGCACTGACCTCCACACTTTCCGTTCTATTTATTGGATTTCCCCGATTTGCATACTCGGGGTGTTTACATGTAAATAATATGGATTTTCCACCACGGCGGCCGGCCACCGGCTATCTATTCTTTACTCTTTGCATTCTTTAATTTTCCGTTACTATTCTATAATGTGGTGGTGGTATTACTGTGGTAAGATTTCAATTTTATTCTAATATATGCTTAGATTTTTAATTTGGTATTATTTTGATAATTTGGTAAAGGAAAGATGTGGTATGTAACATTAACTGATGGTATTTTCGATGTAACCGTAGAGAGTTTTCCTCCACGCAATTCGCATGGCGTGGTTCACAAAAGAAATTTACTGCAGACGGTGATGGTACCCATTCCGGATTTGCGCAGTGGAATTGACGATCACGCCGATACCACGGCGTTCCAAGGTAACCATCACCTTGAGTACAGTCTATGTATATGTGTCCCTAACGTACATCAGCATCCTGTAGCAGTTAAATAGCCCCCCTTGCATGTTATGCTGGTAGAATTTTTTGTTCATTTGATGTGGATCTAAGTTGAAACTTCATAAGGTTCTAATGTTAAAATTTAAAATGTATGTTGAGGGATAACCTAAGTAATCCTAGAATGAAACCGAAGTGAAGTAATAGTGTGGTATTTACTTATTTTATTGATTTGGCAGGAAAGTAATTACCGTACTTTACGGATTGTAAGACTCTAGAGACCATTAGAAGCCCCTCAATTTTTAGGAATATAAATTTTTTTAATTATTTTTGCAATTTTATTGCAATTATATTGCAAAGCCAGACTAAAAATCTATGTGTAAAATCTTTGAAAATCGTCATCTGAACTTTCTTCTTGATGTTCTTCCTCTTCTTCTTTCCCTTCTTTTTCCGCTACCCCTTCTTCTTGTTCATCTTATTCTTTTTCTATTCCCTCTTCTTCCTCCTTTTCTTCTTTCTCTTTTACTTCTTTCTCTTTTTTCCGTTTTTCTCTTCCTTCGTCCTTTTCTTCCCTCTCTTCCGCTTCTTTCTGCTCTCACTCTTTTCCCGCGTCCCTCTGCTCTTCTTCCTCGCCTTGCTCCTCTACCCCTTCTTTCTCTTCCTCCCTTTTTTCCTCTTCCTCCTTTCTCCCTCTTCCTTTTCTCTTCTTCTTTCTCTTTTTCATCTTCCGCTTTTTATTCCTCCTCTTCTTGTCCTTCTTCGTCTTCTTCTTCTTCTTTTCCTTCTCCTTCCCCTTCTTCTTCTCCTTCCCCTTCTTCTCCTTCTCCATCTCCTTCTTCCCCTTCTTCTTCTTCATCTTCTTCTATTTCTCCTTCTTCTCCTTGTTCTTCTCCTTCTCCTCCTTCCCCTTCTTCTTCTCCTTCTTCATCTCCTTCTTCATCTTCTTCTTCATCTCCTTCTTCTCCTTCTTCTTCTCCTTCTCCTTCTTTTCCTTCTCCTTCTTCTCCTTATTCTACTTCTTCTCCTTCTCCTTCTTTTCCTTCTCCTTCTTCTCCTTCTTCTCCTTCTTCTCCTTCTTCTCCTTCTTCTCCTTCTTCTTCTTCTTATTCTTCTTCCTCTTCGTCATTATTATTGACCTTTTCATCTACCAGATCATTCAATGAGTCCGTAGGATAAGTAAGAAAAAAACAAAATTTTGACAAAACTCGATTTTATTTTTTAACATAGTTGCCTTCGAGGGCGATACAACGAGTACAGCGATTTTCCAATTTACCACTTTTATAGTACTATTTCTCTTTCTCGTCAAAATAGGCCTCAGTTTCAGCGATTACTTCATCATTAGACTTAAATTTCTTTCCAACAAGCATTCTCTTGAAATCTGAAAACAGGAAAAAGTCGCTGGGGGCTAAATCTGGAGAATACGGAGGGTGGGTAAGCAATTCGAAGCCCAATTAATTCAATTTTGCCATCGTTTTCATCGATTTGTGACACGGTGCATTATCTTGGTCAAACAACACTTTTTTCTTTTGAAAATGTGGCCGTTTCTTTGCGATTGCAACCTTCAATCGATCCAAAAGTGCACAGTAATAGTCGCTGTTGATGATGGTTCCTTTTTGGAGATAGTCGATGAATATTATTCCGTTCGCATCCCAAAATACAGAAGCCTTCATCTTACCGGTCGACTGTTGCGTCTTTGCTCGCTTTGGATTTGTTTCGTCGACTGCTGTCCACTAAGCTGACTCTCTTTTGGATTCTGGTGTGTAATAGTGAAGCCATGGCTCATCCATTGTCACATATCGACGATAGAATTCCATTTTATTGCGGTTTAACAGCACCAAACATTCCTCTGAAGCATCGATTCGTTGTTGTTTTTGGTCGAATGTGAGCTCACGCGATACCCACTTTGCACAGAGCTTTCGCATACCCAAATGTTTGTGTAAAATGGTAAAAACTACCATCTGATATCTTTCCAATGTTAGCTAGCTCGTGCACCTTCAATTTGCGATCGTTCATAACCAATTTGTGGATTTTTTTGATGTTTTCTGGAATAACAGCCTCATTTGGGTATTCACTGCGCTCTGCATCATTTGTGCTGATACGACCACGTTTAAATTCAGCAATCCACTTCTCTACCATTTGTCTCGATGGAGCAGAGTTCGGATAATGTTATCAAGCCATTGTTTGGTTTCCACTGTATTTTTTTTCATCAAAAAGCATAGCTTCATTAAAACTCGAAATTCATTTTTTTTTTTCAATAACAAAAGTTGCTTCACGCAAAATGCTATAACTCACGAACCAATAGTCAGATTACCGTCAAATTTATACACGTATCGTTTGAAGGTTAGTACTAAATAAAAATCATATGGAAAAAATTCTAGTAATGCCATCTATGTGTCATCCTATGGACTTTTTGAATGGACTGCTAGCAAGGGTACAATAAGTTTCCCCATCTAGTGTGCTGCTGTCATTTTTTGCCATATTCACGCGTGTTTTTTACCTGATTCGTACTTGTCAAGTTGACATTTACCTTGACATAAATATTCTGCAGTACTATCCGGACCAGAAGGGGTCTATTCGTGGTCAGCCTCCCCCCCCCCCCTTCGCTCCCTTCTCGAAATACCAATAAAGTGACAGTATAATTTGTTAAAATAAGGTTAATTTCCGAAAAATGCCGACTTCGTTATTTCCCTAAATTTTCAAACTTAACATTTCAACCTTTTCTAGATATTTTGAATTTTGTGCAAAACACTTTGAATTCTTTAACGATGGAAGAATTTGACAGATCAAACAAATCAATCCATTAACAAATAATCTCAGCAAAATTGATGACTCTCATTTGGACTTTTTTTTAAATTTTGAATATTGCTGCCACTTTATTGTTAGTTTTCGACTTTTTTTTTCACTATTCCTTTCAAAATTTAGATTTTTCGAAAAATGTCTATTGATTTTTCAAAAATTTTCATTTTTTTCAAAACTTTAATTTTTGAACATTTTGAATTTTTCAAAATAATAGTTTTTTGAAAGATTAGGTTTTCAAAATTTCGACTTTATTTTTTGAAATTTGAAAATTCTATCTTTACAATCTTTATTTGTTTTCAAAATTTCGGTTTTTTTCAAACATTCTAAATTTTCATTTCTTTGAAAATTTCGAAATAAGTTTTTAAAAATTAGTACTTTTTTTGAAAATGTAATTTCACCTTTTTAAAATTTGGACTTATTTCGAAATTTCTATTTTTACACGATCTTTTAGATGTTTCGAAATTTGACGCCTTTTGTAAAATTTTCGAAATTTCGGCTTGTAACTTTCTAAATGTTCTGAAATCCATTTTGTCAAGTTCGGCTGTCTTTTATAATTTCTACATTTTTTTTTTCAATTTCTTCTTTTTCAAATATCAACCTTTTTTTAATTTTGCCCCTTTTTCAATATTTCGACCTTTTTTTGAATTTTGGTTTCTTTTCAGTATTTCAATTTTTTTAGTTACGTCTTGTGGACTTTTTTTCTAACTTGAATTTTCCAAATATCAACATTTTTCCTTTTTTAATATTTCGATTTTTTTTTTCAAATTTTTGATTTGAATAAACTAGAAAATGCCAAATTTTTTAAAATTTAGTAGTGGAACTTTGAATTTCCAGATTTTTTTAGATTTAAAATTTTCTCTCTCTCAAAATTTTAGGTTAGGTTAGGTTTTGGAAATTTCGATTCTTTAAAATTTCGATTTTTGTTAAAGATTTTGATATTGTTTAAAATTGCCAATTATTTTAAAACTTTCGATTTTTTTTCAAATTTTTGACTTGAATAAACTGAAAAATGCCAGTTTTTTTTTAATTTAGTATTGGAACTTTGAGTTTCCAGATTTTTTTAGATTTAAATTTTTCTCAAATCTCGACATTTTTTCAAAATGTCTCCTATTTCAAAATCTAATTTTTTTAAAAACTTGAGAGTTTTTCGAAATGTCGACTTTTTTTGAAAATTTGTTGTTTAAGTTTCAACTTTTTTAGAAAATGTTTTGAAATAATCGACTTTTTCTCAGTTTCGCCTTTTTGATTGTTCAGAATTTTAAATTTTTAAAATTTTGAAATTTTAAAATTTCGAATTGTTCTTTCAAAATTTAGTCTTTTTTTAAATTTTAGGTTTTTTTTGGAAATTTCGATTCTTTAAAATTCCGATTTTGACATTGTTCAAAATTGCTAATATTTTGAAAATTTTCGATTTTCAATTTTTTGAAAATTTTGACTTATTTTTCATATTCTTCAAAAGCTCGACTTTTAAAATTTTCGAGTTTTCCCAAAATTTTAGCCTTTAAAAAATAAATCAAATCTTCAAAATTTAAAGTTTACATCGGAATATTTGGGTTTTTTAAATAAAATTCCAAAATTCCTTCGAAATTCCAACTTCGAACTCGAACATTCGATGTTTTTTCATTAATTTCAAGCTTTCCCTCAGCGTTTTGGCCCTTTTCTAAATTTCTAGTTACAATTTCAGTTTTTATGTTTTTCCCAAAATGTGGACATATTCAAAATTATGGACTTCCGACTTTTCCTAACAAAATTTTTATTTAAATTTTAATTTTTTTTTCTAATTGTTTACAAATCAAAATTTCGGCTTTTTGCAGAATTTTGGTTTTATTTTCGAAATTGTTTATGAACTATATTTTTAGATCTTCTTCTCATAGTTCCACGTTTGCACTCGCGAAATTTCGATTGCAAACGTTTGTTATAATTTCAATATAAAAGCTTCTATATTTTCAAAAATTTCAAGTTTAACCTCATATATTTCAACTTTCTTTTAAGTGTTGATTTTAAGCTCTAAATTTTGAAACTTTGTGGGCATTTTAAATGTGGCATTCCAAAATTTCGAGTAGTTGTTATAAATTTTAAGTTATTTTTCAAAATTCTAATAGACACGCGGGTTGGTGAAGATTTTGGAACGCCCCTCTAGGCCCAATTTTTTTCCCGTCGCTAAATACATTGTGTGGTTTTAACATTGTCTTGGTGGAACTTACTTCCTTTGCGCTTTGATCGTGTCACAGTCGGAGTCACTAAAAGATGCACTTCTTCCAATTTGGACCCTGTCAAAGAACTACTTAACGAGTTCAACGTTTCATCCACCAACCTAGGAACAAAGGAAAACCAAATTCGAGAAATCAGAGCACGGTTACTCAGTAAATCAACTATACCAAAGGCGAAACTCTTCTGAAAAGGAATTGGCACAAAAGATAAGATTCTAAAAATGGAAGAGCACGGTATCTCAGCATGTGGTCCTTGCCAGAAGCGAAACTTCTGAAATAAAATTGGGAAAAAGGCAGAAGAATGTTGCCTTTGGTATGGTTAATATACTGAGTTATCGCGCTCTTCTGCTTTACCTATCTTGTCGTTTTGCCATTTCTATTTTGAAAGAATTTCGTCTTTGACTTGGTGAAAATACGAAGTTTCAGTGTTCTTTCGCCATACATTACATACATTTATGTATGCATATTTCTAAATCCCCTTTTTTCCCACTAGCTAGCAACAACAAGGGTGGAATACTTGCTCTCCCCCGGTTCATACAGCCAACCAAAAATTTATACTTCCAACTGCGGGAACTTTTTCCAGTTTGCATTTTTTTTTTCTTAAAATTAACCCCCTCCTTAAAATTTCGACTTTTTCCCCAAAATACGTCATTTTTTTTCAAAAAATTTTTTTTTTTCTTTTAAATTTTCAAATTTATTCCAAAATATCACTTCTTTCAAAATCCGACTTTCTCAAAATTTCGAATTTTTTTCTCAAAATTCGGCGTTTTTCTTTTCAAAATGTCATATCCCGAAATTTTATTTTTCTGAAAATTTCTACTTTTTTTTTAAATTCGTCTTTCTGCAAATTTCGACTTGTTTATCAAACTTCTCATTTTTCTTGAAATTCTTAGAATAATACTTATCTCGAAATTTTTAAAAATATTTTTTGAAATTTTTGAATTCTTGCAAAGGCAAAAATTCCAAAATATTTAAATTTTAACTTATTTCTCAAAATTTCGACGTTTATCTCAATAGTGGATATTTTCTGAGGTCACAGTGGGACAGGAGCGGAGGGGCAATCAGGAAATTTAGAGCCTTTTTCTTGAAATTTCGACTTTTTTTCTGAAATTTTCCTCAAAATTCGCCCTTTGTTTTCGAAATTGCGATTAAATTTCACTCTCCTAGGAAAATTTCAAATTTTTACTAAGTTTCGACCTTTTTCTCGAAATTTCGATCCCATTTTCAAGATGTCAATCTTTTTCTCCGAAATTTTGGATATTTTTCAAATTTTTAAAAAAGGTCAACTTTATCCCAAAACTGTTTTATTTAATTATAATTCGTCTTTTTCTAAATTACCACATTATACTCAAAATTCTACTTTTTCCTCCCAAAATTGGACTGTATTGGAAATTTTGAATATTCCACAGAAAATTCGGCCCTTTTTGTGACTCTCAACCTATTTTTTAAAATTTGTCGTATTCTCAAAGTTTCAAATGAAGCTTTTTTTATCCAAAATTTGACTTTTTCTCAATACTTGTTTATTTTTCTAAAACTTTGACAAAAATATAGAAGTTTTAACAATAATATTTTTATGAAATTTGGAGAAAAATATTTCTTGTAAATTTCGAGATTGTCAAAATTGAAATAAAAATAAAAATAGTCGAAGAAATATGTTTAAAAACTGGTTTTCTTCTCCAAATGCGATTTACTCTGGAAATTGCAACTTTTATCATATTATTTTCTAAGTAGGTCCCAGTGAAAAAGTCGCATTCGCATTTGCGAATGTTGAAAATGAACATTCGCATTCGCGAATGTGGAAAAACCAGCATTCGTTACATCCCTATTAGGAATGCTAGCCATGGGCTTCTGACACTCATAATATGAACCCCTCAAGGATCCATGCCCCCCAGGTTAAGAAACCCTGATTTAAATGCTATAACTGTATATTCGTGACGCAATGGCAAGATTAAAGCTGATCAGATGCAGCTGTATTATCTCCTCAGAGAGGATTCTCGGTTTTCGCTGTAATCTTTGCGCGAAGCTTTCCTTCGCTTTCTACTACAAAATAATCAATGGCTTTCGGTAAAAACTTACAGCTTATGGACTTATGGTTTTAGGTATTTTTAATAATATTTGATCAACTAGCCCTTAATTGTCCCTTAGCGCAAATTCTGTAAGTGGCAAAATTACCTTACTGTTAAATCCTTTTTTGGCTAACTTGTCCACTTGTTCGTCGTTTTATTCTTTTCTAGCCTTAAAAACGAGATTGGTCCTGCTTTGATAAGACGTTACAGTGACATCTTGTCGAAGAAATGGTTTCCTGTTTTTAATACTCTCGCCCAAATAATAATTTGAAGGCGATGGGATTAGGAGAATTAAGAGAATAATTCCGGTTTATATTTGATTTCCTAGTGCAATATTTTGGCATCTTAAATATGTTTGACGGTTTTTAAATTGAAAAATAAACCTTGATCTGACAAAAACATCTACCATTTTAAGCAATTTTAGTTGTTTATAATGAGAATTTTTAGTAGTTAATATTCAAAGGTAATTATTTAAAAGTTAAACTCCTTTGGATTGACGATTCAAACTGGTAACACGTCTTGGTCACTGCGACTGCAGTGTTTAAATTGTGGAAAAAGTAATGTAAAAGAATAATTTTCTTGAGCATTCTGATATTTTAAAATGGTTTCTTTTGCTTTGCGATAAAATTTTTAATGTAAATCGATCCAATTGCAATCGGATTTCAGCGCAAACTGCTAATTTGAATGGCCAATTCAGTGTAGAAATTGAAAAAATGCTTTTTCCTTTGGTGTCTGCTTATGTGATGTAATAACCACTGCATGTTTACATTCATCTTTCACTAACCGTATTCTTCTTGCTGTAAAATAATATACATAGATAGGTAATGTATTTTATTTAATTATAATGAAACTAGAATAGCAAATTAGATGAATATGGCAGTTATAAAGACTTAAAAACATTCAATGATCCTTGGTGATCAAACTGCCAGGAAACAGCAGCTCTGTGGTGGCAAAAGGTGCCTTCCGGTACGTCTATTGTGGCCTTGTTAAAAAACACGGTAACTGATTAGTTCTTATTAAGATCGAGGTTAAGTTCATTAAAAGTCAATCTAGCTATTGATTTTTTATAAGGTAATTTACTACAATTAACGGGAATATGCAACGATTTTTGGTTTCTCTAAACAATTGAATAAACCATTAATTTAATTTTTAATTACGTATGCTCCCTATAGCAAAGAAAATAATCTTCCGTGTATAGTACTGGGTCAGCGTTTATTAATTTTTTTCGATCCTCAGACCGGTGTAACCGGTGCAATTGGTGAAAAAATTTCGCAGAATGTAAAAATTTCGAGGAGTAGTAAAACTTGAAAAAAACAATCACAAATTGGAACAATCACTTTAAAAAAAACCAACCTAATGGCGTATTGTGAATTTTGTAAATGATGAAGCTGAGAGCAGGGCTTCGAACCGGAACTGAACCGGAAAACGAAAAAAAAACGTTATTTTCGTCTGAACGAAAACCGGAGCGAAACCGGAAAAAAATATCGGTTTATTTCGCTTCGTTGAATTTATGTACTTAAAACAGTTTTTATTTTACCTTTCTTAGAAATTTGAATTTCTTTTTCAAAATTTTACACAAATCCGTGCAACTTTGATCTTAAACTTAAGAGTTTACTTTCAGTCTATCATTTCTGTTTAAAAATTAGATTATAAACTAACAATTTCCACAGCTTCTAGAAAATGTTGACTTTATTCTCAAAATTTGAAGCCAAATTAAAATTTTAAGTTTTAAGTTGAATCTATTTTCAAAATTTTCGACATTTTCCTGAAATTTCGACATTTATCTGGATATTACTCGAAATATGTCTTTGCTTCCCTTTAAATTTCGAGTTTAAAATAAAAAAATATCCTCCATTGTAATTTTACAATAAAGCAGTAGCGTGTTTTTCATTCAAGCTAAGGAAAATCGGCTTTCCTTACGATTTTATTTGCAAATTGGAGTTTTTCTGAAAATCTGAACTTTTTGTAGAAAACTCCAAATTTACTTCTTTCCTTAAACTTCGATTTTCCTTTCCTAATTTGATATATCTTTCTTTTAAAGTTATTAGTCAATTTTTCGCTTTTTGTTCTATTTATTCTTTCAAATTCCACTTTGTAGTATTTAATTTTTTTTCGAAATTTCAAATTTAAATTCTTATGACTTCCTACAATTCCAAGATATGATTTTTTTCTTAAAATTTTCGCTGAAATCTCGCTGTTTCAAAATTTACCTTGACATTTTTCAATTTCGAGTTTTCGAGCTAAACTCTTTCAAAAAAGTCAAAATTTTGATAAAAAGGTCAAGGTTTTGAAAAATGCGAAAATGTCAAATATCGAAGATTTCAGAAAAAGTCCAAATTGCGAAAGAAATGGAGATTTTGAAAAAGATCAAAAATTTGAGAAACAGCATAACCTTTCAAAAAAGTCAAAATTTCGAAGTTATGAGTTTCAAAAATTGCGGACAATTCAAATGTAAAAATTTTGCGAAACAGTAGAAACTTTAGAAATTAGGAAATGGGGTTGCCCTTTGCGAGTGGATTGGATTTAAGTAAAAAAATTATGAGTCATTTGTAAGAACTTCATTTTAACACGAAATTTCGAGAGAAAGGTGAACATTGTAAATTTAAATTCCAAATTTCGAGAAAAAAGTTTAAACTTTGCGTTCAGCTCAAATTTGAGAAACAAAGTCAGAAATTATAAAAAAAATCTAGATTTTGATTTTTTTATTTTAGAGATGCAATTAGCTTTCAGGTTTAAATTCAGAATTTTCTGACGAAACTAAACATTTCGGGAAGACTAAGAAAGACTTAAGAATTAGGGTTTATTCTCGAATTTTCATGTTAATATAAAAAATTCGATCAAAAAACTCAGATGCCAATATTAGCCGCAACACCCTATTGGGATTTTTTGAGAAAGAAATTGAAATGTTCAAGGAAGCTTAAAATTAAATTAAAAGTGAAACGTGATTAAATTTTAAGTGAAACGAAAGATTATGAAAATAATTCGAAATTTCGAGAAAAAAGTCGAAAAGCTGAGGGGAAAAAATAGGGAAAAAAAATTTTTTTACAAGTTTTCAAGTTTATAATTTTAATAAATTTTCGACTTTTTGTTCGAGATTAATGATTTCAAATTTAAGGTGGAGATCTTTTTTTATTTTATTTTTTTTAATTTAATCCACTCGCAAAGGGTAACCCCATTATGCTTTCAAAGCACTGCGAGTAGGATGCGGAAACAAGGATAGATGGCGATGAACCTCCTTCTTAAACAAGGATCGGCTGTAATTTTTGGGGAAAATTCCTTTCGGTAACAAGTTCCATAACTTGGAAGTTCTGTAGAAAAAAGAGTCTCCGTAGACAGAAGTCCTCACTGGATATTTTTTAATAAAGTTAACACTTAGACACACACATTTTATAGACTTTCGAGTTTAAACCTGAATTTTTCTCAAATTTTTAGGTTAAAACACTTTCTTAATAATTTGGAGTTTTTAATTGGTTTTTGTTAAAAATGTCGATTTTTTCTTTTAAACCATTCAATTTAACGTTTAAATTCTACTTTTCTATTAAAATTCTTTAGGATCAAACTTCGATTTTATTTTGATTTTAATTTCGAATTTTCAACTTTTCTTGATATGTTGAGTTCTAAGATCAAAAATCTTCAAAAAAAAAGGAAAATTTTCACGTTTATCAAAAAAAGTCAACTTTAATTACTTCGGCCTTAATTAGTTACGAATTTTTTTAATTAATCAGGGAATTTTGAATTAAATTCAACATCAAATTTTTGCCTTTAATCGCGACATTTCGAGAAAAAAGTAGAATTTTTGTAAAAACTTGAAGTTTATAAAAAATGTTTATCAATTTTTGGAATTTTGATACAATTTGGAATGTTCAACCGTTACTGAGAAATTCAAAACTTCCGCAAAAGCGCAAATCTTAATATTTAAGTCGAAATTTTGAAATAAATTTAGTTCTTTAAAGTCTTCCCTTTCAGTCAAAATTTAAATTATTTCAAAAATGTTGACTTCTTCTCCCAACATTTTGTCTTGTTTCTACAAAAAAAATAATAAATACAAATTTTAAATTTGAAGTTTTAGAACAGAGTAAAATTTTGGAAGTAACCTCAAAATATGTTCACTGAATTTGCTGCAGTACTTCAAAATGTCCAGAACAATTCGAAATTTCGAATTTTTGTTAATAGATTTGGTTTTTTTTCTTTAAATTTCACCATTTCTCAAAATTCCTTATTTTAACTTTTATCTTTATAATTTTTTCCCCCAAGTGTTCGACTTCAGACTGGAAATTTAGACATTTTTTTCCTCGAAATTCGACCTTTTTCTTAGAAGTCAGGAATTCAGAATTACTTGAAAAATTTGAAGTTTTGCGAATTTTTAATTTCTGGATTTAGTTTGTTTTTTTGAAGCTTTAATCTTTAACTGACTCGAAATTTAAACGTTCCCAATAATTTTTTAATTTTTCCTTCAACATTTAATTTTTTCCTTGAAATATGAATTAAAACTCGAAATTAAAACAGTTTCAAGGTGTAAATTGTACCGAAACAATGACCCTTTTAACCATTTTTGTTTGCCCACTATATTAATGAGTTCATTACACGCGTTCTTCAGATGGGCTATTCGAATTGTCTAATTCGCCAGTATGTCGCATCTACAGCCAAAGTGTGACTTACATGTAATTTAACACACGTCGACCAATTTTCAAAAAGTTGGAAACATTTCTAATAAAACGCCACCCAGAGCTCTAAATGTTTTTATTAAATTGTAAGCAGTATCTTTCTAATATGGTTAACATTTTTCTACAGCAGCACGCTCGACACCCACCCACGTACCAATGAGAAAAGCCGCCTCGCTGCATCATAGTCCATCCGATATGAGCGAGGACAGCTTACGACGGGCATCCGAAGACTCATTCGTGGTCCACAGAGGCAGAAGTATACCAACCTTGCGCTCCGTTGCTTCCCAGGAAGAACCCCTCATTCCAGCCCGACTGAAAACAAACAAAGAAAAACAAAATAACGACAGCAAAGCTGATGAACGCGGAGAGTATTTTTCCGGAAAACAGCAAGCCGCCGGAAAACCGAGCAATTGGGAAGATAGCAGAAAGAGTAGTTTTGCAGGTCGACGCTCCCGGAGGAACTCCACCAGCGACGAGAGTCAGTTGACGATCGAAAATTTCGGCGGCAGCCAGGATAACCTTAATTTTATCGGGAGGAATCCCGATAAGGAGGTCGCGGTGCACGTGGGGAGGAAAATTTCAGCTCCGTGTTTCCCCATTGAGAACCCCGCTGTCAGATCGTCGCTTCAAGATGCCAAAGGTTCAATCCAACTCGGCTACGATAATGGCTGTGAAAAACAAGATTTCGAGTCGGAGAAACATTTGTTGAAGAGGCAGCTGAGCAGCGACGATATTGCCTTGAAGAAAATCCTTGACGTTAGCGCCAACAAGGAGAATATAATCAAGGATCTGGTCGACGGGACCGTGAATAATCGGATGAGTTTCGCTGATCTTTGCAAGCAAAAAGTTGGGGAGCAGAGAGGTATCCAGTTGGTGTATATGCAGCACGATAAAGATGCGGAGGAAGTTCCAAAGTCGAATTTATCCAGACCAAATAGTACATCGAATGGGGAGAAAAAGACCACGTTCGCTGCGTTGCCCAATACCACGACGTGGCAACAACAAAGTACTAATCAACAACATGAAAAAACGAACGGAAGTGGTGTGATGGTCGGAAGTGGAGGAGACGAAAATGGTACCCCAAATAACTTAGTTATGTCTTCACAGTTAAACGATATTAGAATGAAATTGGAGGAGAAGCGGAGGCATATAGAGAGTGAAAAAAGGCGCATGGAAATGGCTATGAATAAACAGAGGCAGAAGGTTGGAAAAGCTGCTTTTTTGCAAGCTGTCAGTAAGGTGAGGTTCGAAAAATTTGACTCACCAATGGGATGGTGGTTACCCCTATAAGTAGTCGATAATTGATCTCTTTGTAAAAAGAACACGATTTGACCTTTTTACAACAAAAAAAAAATGTATTTATTTTCCCAGTATTTAAAATGCTTATGAAACGTGTTCTTTTTCAATATTTCTAATTGCATATACAATTGCATTAAATTGCTTGAATTGTTTTTTTGTTTTTAAATTATTTGATGTGATTTTAATTTTATTAATTATAATTTGTTTAGCTTACTGCCTTGGTAAGACTTTGTTAAAGTTAAAGTTTTATTTTGTGCATTTTCCTTGCTCGATTAGTAACAGTTGAGATTATAGTAATTAGATAATAATAATAGCTCTTTTTTGCAGCGCTTTCCAGCGCTATGGGAGATAGTAATTAGATTCCTACCATAAAATACAACATTATCCAATTTAAAAGAACTAGTGTTGGGTTGCTACATAGCAATCTGCTACTTTGTCACTGCTACTTATTGAGTAGCAGTTGGAGCAGTTATCAGTTCCTAAAAGTAACTGCTACTTTTGGAACATATAAGATCTTTCAATCGCAGTTGTTACACATAACGTTATTGCTACCTGCTACTTTACTTACTTAACTCGATTAACTCTGTGTACTTTCGGTTCGTGTCCTTAGGAAATTGTGGGCTTGGTTAGCGTTTCTCTGCTATAGTCGGAAGAATCTTGGAATTCTAATGTTATATCTGAATATAAATCATTTAGTTCTTGTAATAAATAATAAGTGATGTTGATAATCATTAAGCTTATTTTTATATTTTTACCCTTCTTTATCTTTAATTAGTTACTATTAAAAGATTATGTCAAAATAAAACAGCTTAATTGTACTGATACCTTTATTTGCTACTGACTGGGAAATTTTACGATTTAAATCACAAGTTTACCTCTTATAAATTCAGACGTCTCTTAAAATTCTCATAATAGCAAAAATGATCAGTGTTATACCCTACATTTGAGTTTCCCTTTATAAAAGATTGTCTGCTAAATGAATTTAAAACATATCCATGTACCAATTCTCCTATCGTCCAAACGTATCTGCGACTTCAGTGATTTAACATAGGTAGTGTTAAAGTTTAGTCATACCGTGACAAAGTAGCAGGAACAGTTAGTGGAGTAGCAGCTATTTCTTGTCGGTTACTCCTTACTGCGATTTGCGATCACGTAATAGTGACAAAGTAGCAGTAGCAGGTAATCTTTGTAAGTTGCTACTTGCTCCGTTCTGACTTTCAGTATACTGGGACTGCTATATGTGATCTCCTAACGCGTATTTATAATAAGTAACAGTGACAAAAGTAGCAGCTATTTAAAACTGTTATTTGGTTGTAACAGGAGCAACTCGTAACTGCTAGTTGTAAATAGCAGTTTTGCCCATCACTAAAAAGAATATAATTTTAATATTAATTGCTGCTATTCGTGTTCATAACCAAAATTTCGAATATTTTTTAAAGTCCGAATGTTGCGATTGAAATTACAAACCAACTGAAATTTCTGTTTCGGCCAGTTTCAAACAAAAATTTAGCTTCGAACGTAATCTCAGTTTCAGTCCAAAATTAAGCGAGACTTAGCTGACACTCGAAATTTTGACTTTATACTTAATTGCGCTTTTATAACAAAATTTTGAACTTATAGTCACAATTTCAGGGACAAATTCGAACGTTTTTTGTTTAAAGACAAAAAATTCCACTTTTAAAGCAAAATTCTGAGTAAAAAAATCAAAGATTTCAAATTTGGACTTCAAATTTTAAGGAAAGTGATGAACATAATTAAACATTTCGACTTTTTCTAAATTTTTATTTTTCGAAAATTTCTTTGAAAAGTTTGAAAAATTAGCAATGAAAATTTTTGATTAAAATTTTTTGAAAACTTGGATTTTGCCAAATTGCGATTTTATTTTAAAATTTAGTAATAACTTACGTATTTTTTAGGAATTTTAGCTTCTTGTAGAAATTTGGGTTTTTTTAAGTGGACCTTTTTTCAAAATTTCGCCCTTTCTCAAAATTTTTAAGTTTAAACTCTTCTGAAACTAATACACCTTTTGAAAATTTCAATTTTTTCGTGAACATTTAGAATTTTCAAAGTTTATACTTTTTCTTGGAAATCTTGACATTTTTGTAAACTTCAAACTTTTTGTCAAAATTTTGTCTTTTGTAAATTTTTGAGTGTTTTTAACATTTCATCTTTTTATTAAAATTTATTTTTTTAATTATCATTTATTGAAAATTTCGGTGATTAATAATTTCGTCTATTTTTTTAAAATGTGAACTTTTTTTAAAATTTCGACGTTTTTACATTTTTTTAAAATCAAGATATTTTTTTGAAATATTTACTCTCTGAAATTTTCGACTTTCTTGCAATATTGTTGTGTTTTTTAATTTTTCTTGGTATCAGAGGACAAGATTTGTATTTCAATTTTTGAAGATAACCAAGGAGCAGTCCGTTTCACCAGATAACAAGAAATCTAAATGTTGGCAAGTTGCAGTTATCATTATTTGTCACTAGTGATTTCAGTCAAATAAGAATGGTAGGAATCTAATTGTAATGATGATGCAATTTCATCTTAAACGAAAAAATAAATCACTGTTCGCCATACTTGATTTATATTCCGGGCGTATTTCGAAAGCTGTATCCAGCAGAAGAACTAACCTTATGAATCACATTTAATATCTTTTACCAAAAAATTAACGAAATATGAATTGTGAACTAAGTATGGTGGAATAAAGTATAATTTTTGGTTTTATCTAAAGCAGCAAAAAATTCGCGGTAGTGGCAAAAGATATAATTTCCAAAAATTAGATTAAGTATCCACTTATTAGTCTTAAAAAATCACGAATTAGTTCTTAAATCCTTGTGAAATGTTTTCCCTTGCACAATTCTGGCATATTCTCTCACTAAATTTAACACATACCTAAAGGGGTGAAGGTCTGATTCTTGACCTAACTTTCAGGGTAAAGGTAATATACTAAAACCGGATTCAGAGTCCCACACTAACTCGGCAGAGGGCTCTGCTAGTCAAAGCCCCGCCTCTGAGACCGCCCCTACTATCGATAAGCCTCAAAGGCCGTTTACGTTTCAGGTATATGAATGGATTTTATTTGTTTTGTTTAGCATCTTGCTTTTTTTGCTAGAACTTGTCATGGTGATTGGATGTGGCGCTATTTCATTGAAATTTTGTTGCACCTTTGGTTTTATTGCACTGATTTAAATAAACTACAATGAAATAGTGCGTTTGTGCTTTGGCTGTTTAGTGCTTCTGTATTTTTTGAACTTTTTGGGAAGAGTGTTTATTTTTATAGGAAATAACCGATGATGCCACCACCGTTGAACAAAAATGGTTAAATAACGACCAAACTTTTATCGAAACCAGAAGAACGCCTGATCTCGAAAATATGGACATGGAACAGTATCAGCAGTCAATTGCTCAGTAAGTGGAATTTATTAAAATTAAATTTTTTATTATATCCACTTAAAAAGAATTTTCCCCAAAAATTAAAATCTATCCTAGTTTAAGAAGGCGGTTGATCGCCATCTATCCTTGTTTTCGCATCTACTCGCAGCGCTTTGAAGGCAAATAGGGTTACCCTTTGCGAGTGGATTAAACTTAAAAAACAAATATTTTGTTTATTTTATCATTTAACCCTTTCGGTCATGGCGTCCTTATATTATACCAAGAGAATTTGATCCCCAGATGCTGACTTTCGGGATCCCGACCACTTTTTAATCCCGAAATTTTCGGAATTAAGTTTTTTTTTGATGCCGGGATTTTCGAGATTGACATTATTTAAAAAAGTTGTAAAATAGACTGAATCTATCGAAACGCTTAATGTCAATGTTTTCAACAATACTTGTCTATCATTTTTATATAAAATGGAAGAAGTTTTATTGCAAACAAGCAGCATTGCTTGGGATTGGCTTGTTTCAAATAAAAATCTTGCATTTTAAAAAAAAATTTGATGATGAGACACTGGACGCGTTATTATTTCTCAGATTAAGGGCGAGTAAGGGGGTCAATAGAGTGTGACATCGTGTGTCAAGGGCGAGACTAGTCATATGCTTCGTGGCGTCACAAAGTTCCGACTTTTTTTTGAAGAATTTCACCTTTTTAAAAGTTTCCAATATTTTCTAAAATGTCGTCTTTCTTGAAAATGTAGACTTTTTGATAATTTGGATTTCAATTTCGATATTTTTTAAAATAAAAAAATGTTACGTTTTCTAATAATTTCGATATCTTTCGAATTTTTTTTTGAAAATTTCTTCATTTTCTTGCTTTAATCTTTTTCTCGAAATTTAAACTTTTTGTGAATACAGTCTTTTGAAAAAATTTATTTTTGTCAAAATTTTGATACTTTTCTAAAAGTTTTGAAAAAAGTAAATATATCAGAAAATCGATATGCACAAGAAGTTTAAACTTCAAGAAAAAGGTCAATACTTTTCTAAAAATGTTGCCTTATTTAAAAAAAATTTTCGACAAAGTATTTTCAAGATTTTACTTTTTTTAAAATTTTTGATTTTTCCAAGTGTTGATTTTTTTGAAAATTTAGGCCTTTTTTAAAATATTGATTTTTATTAAAATTTTGTTATATTTTCAAAATTTTTGCTGTTTCAAAAGTCTCATTTTTTTTAAAATGTCAAGTTTTTTGTAAGCTAGACTTTTTCCAAAATTTGTACTTTTTGAAAATTTCTTAATTTTTTTTAAATTATAGAAAATTTTGGTTATTTTTAAAACTGTTGACTTTGTTAGTTTTCAGCTATTAGTTTTCAAAATTTTGAGTTTTTTCACACTACAATTTCTTGAAAATTTGGAGTTTCTTCAAAATTCCATTTTATTTGGAGAATTTCAATTGTTTTTTTCAATCGAGAAATTTTTTTGATATTAAATTTTTTGAAATTTTCGACTATTTGAATTTTTTGAAATTTTTGACTATTTCATTTTTTTTTAAATTACATTTTAGAACATTTTTGAAAATGTCGACAAGTTTATTTGAAAATGTTGATTTTATTTGGAAATTTCAAAACTGTTTCAAAATTTCCATATTTTTAACTTTCCAAATAAAATTTTCGATTTTCTAAAAAATGTTCTATTTTTTTCAAAATTTCAGCTATCCAAAATCTTGATTTTTTCGAAAATTTCAACCATTTTTTGAACTTTTCTAGTAATTTTCTTCAATATCAAGACTTTTACTCTGAAAGTTTGACCAAACATTTTTCAATTTTTTAAAATCTCGAATTTTATTTCAAAATCTAATTTCCAAGATTTTAACATTTTTAAAAATTACAAATTTTTAAAAAAATTTCTTCAAATGTTCAAATTTTTAAAATGTCAATTTCTTTAGTGTTGAATTTTTTTTTTAGAATTTCGATTACTTTTTAAAAATCTTGAGAATTTTAATTTTCCATGAACATTTTTACATTATTCAAAATTACGATATTTTCGAAAATTTGAACTTTTTTTTTGAAAATTCTAATTGTTTTCAAAATTTTAACCTTTTATTTGAAAATTTAGATTTGACTTTTTGTCTTTTTTAAATCTCAACTTTTTTTGAAAGTTTCGTCTTATTTTCTAAAATTTAAACTTTTTCAAACATTTCGTTTTGTCCAAAATCACAATATCTTTCGTTTCGAGATGAAATTCGAAGTGTAGACCATTTTTTGGAAATGTTATTTTAAAACTTGAATCATTCCAATAAATTTTCTATTTTCGTGAAAATTTGTGTTTAAAAAACTCTATTTTTTAAATAAAATTTTTTTAACCACAAAATTTTTGTTTGAATGATGGTCCTTATTTAAGTTATATGGCAATACAGATTAACAAAGAACAAATATATTCACGTTTTTATACATAACATACAACTCTCTAAAAAACGGTTGCTAACACAACTAACTATTATTTTGTTTCATTTAACAAGGTGGAGGTATTTTGATTGTCTCGCTCTAACAATTTTTTCAATAAATTTCAAGTTTATTCTGAAACTTTCCAGTTCAAGTTCAAAAGTTTTATTATTTTTTTAAGTTGACGGTTATATGAAAACTGAAAGTTTAAATTCAAAATTTCAACTATTTTCAAAATTACGAATTTTTTCGATAATTTCGCTACTTTTTCTAATTTTAGAATTTTTGAAATTGTCGATTTCTTCAATGTTTGAATTTTCTTTTCAAAATATCCGTGGTTTTTAAAATTTTAGCTTTATTCTAGAAATTTTAACTTTCTAGGAAAATTTTGACTTTTTAAAATTCTATCGCCTTATCTTCAATTTTTCAATATTTTTTCGTAAATCTCGGTTTTTTCGAAATACCTACTCCTTTTCCATTGTGCTTGTTTTTTTGATAATTTTGATTTTTAAATTTCGCCTTTGCCAAATTTTGTTTTTTTTTTTCGAATATTTTAATATGTCCAAAATTTGAACTTTTCAAAATTGTGAGCATTTTTGAAACCTTTTAAATTTTCTTATAATTTTGGTTTTTCTTGAATATTTAGTCTTTTAAAAAAATCTACTTTTTTGAAAACTTGGAAATTCCAGGTTTACGATTCTTTTTTATTCAGATTTTCTTTCAAAGCTGAAAATTGGAAAAGAGTTTCGATATTTCTAAAAACAATTCCGATTCTGATTCTTGCACAATTTTACAAATTTGCATTTTATTCAAAATCTGGACATTTTTGAGTTTTAATTTTAGAGATTGGAGCGGAAGATCTGAGAAAAACATGGAAACATTTCAAAAAAAATTTGACAACTTCAAAAAATGTCAAGTTTTTTTTTACCAATTTTAATCTTCTATTTAGATGCAAACGTAAAATAGAAATTCCAATTTTTCTGAAATTTCTTTAAAACGAAATATCGAGGATTAAATCGAAATGTTCAGATAAAAGTCAAAAGTTCAAGAAACACATTCAAAATAATTTGAGGTGAAATCCGCAAGTTAAAATTTTGAGTTAAAATTTGGAAATTATTTATATAAAATTTGGATTTTATAATCAAAATTTCGAGAAGGAAATGAAAATCCTGAATTTATTAAGATAACATTTTTTGTCAAGTTAATGTTGGTGAAATATTAGACAAATGAGATAAAAAAGTAAATTTAAATATATAATACACGAAAACCAAACTCACGCAGGTAAAATAATTTCTAAATTAAAAAATTAATTGCAAAATATGTAACGTCGGAGTTAAGAGGGTCATACAAATTTGACCACTTGCTGCATGGACGAGGTGAGCCTCAAAAAATCATGAATGAAAGGATGGCCTCAAGTTTAAAGAGCTCTTATTGATTCTTGAAAAAGAATAACTTCAACATAACGATTCAGTGATTTTAACCCGGGTTAGTCTACGTCTTAAGTCTGATTAAGTAAAATACGTTGTTTTTGTCTAAATTTTGATTACATTGACTGTTTTGATTTGTTGGTTGAAAAGCTGATTATTTATAACCTTCAATACCGAAAAAATCCCGGGATTGAGAAAATGTAATCTCGAAATCCTGGGATTAGAAATAAGGATCGGGATCGAATTCCCTAATTATACCATATGTGGGTTTATTATATGCAAATTTCATCGACTACATTGTTCTCAATTTGGGACGCGCGGTAGCCACATGGGAGGCCGCATGGGCCCCTTCTACGTTGCTGAAAAATAATTTAATTCAAAGAACCGGTCAAATTTTTTAAAAAAGAAGAACACTTCGTCATCGAAAGGGTTAAAACCTCTTCACTCCACCACTGATGATTATTAAAACGTAAAATTAAAAGTGACAATTATGTGACAATCGTGACACAATATTGAATAATATATTTTTTTACTTATTTATACAAAGTAATTAGTGTTTGTTTTAAGTTAACATGCATATTTTTAGAATGAATTCTAGTCTACACGATATACAGTCTGATATTCAGAGGTTGGCTTCTCAGCAAAATCAAATGCAGGCGGCTCAACAGCAAAGGATAATAGCCCAACAACAAGAACAAATACAAGCTTTGCAACAACAGCAACAGTTCCAAAATGTAAATCGACCGCCTTACTCTCAGCAACATTCTTATAATCCGCAAGTGTATCATAACCAACAAAGTGAGTGATCTCGTTTTCTAGGTTTAATGATCTTGATTTAAAAATTTTAGTTTTTTCGACGCCTTTGCAATCTTCAACAAGCGTACCACATATACCACAAGCCATGTACACTCAACAACAGCCGCAATTCTTCCTGCATGAACAATCACCGCCTCAAATGAGCCCCCCTGTTGCACCCCAGAGAAGGACCTGGGCGCAGCAGGCGCAGCCGCCACCTGTCCCACAAGTGGAGAATTTTAATCAACCTGAGTTGCGGACGTGGGGCAAACCTGCTTCTAACAACGCTGGTTTTGTATTACATGACAGGTTAGTCTATAATACCAAATGGAATTCCTGAACCAGAAAATGCGAAGTAACGTAAGATATATTCTTAAAAGGTATCGCGCTTTATTAATTCATACCGCGATAGAACTTGTTATCCGCCCTAATTTCGACATTCGCGTTAGAATTTTAAAATTTACAATGTAACGTTTCTTGTGTTTTAATTCAAAATTTCCAGAAAAAAGTCAAAATTTCGAGGGAAAAGGATCAACAGTTTTTCGAAAAAAGTGTAAAAACAAATTAAACTTTACACAGTTTCGATTTTAACATAAATTTTTAACTTTCCAATGAAACTTAGTTAGTTTTTATCAAATCCCAGTTTAGTGTGCTTTTAAACTTAGAATTTCATGTAAATTGTAACCCTTTGGGGAAACCTTTTGGGTTATACCATACTTCTGGTTGTAAATTGAAATTGAAATTTTAAGTTTAAAGTCGAAAATATGCATCTATATGCAGACCGGCATAGAGAGGGTGGCAAAAAGTGCAAATTCTCTGGAAAACGAGCTTCATGCCGCCCGGCATAGTGACAAAGAATTTTAAAAAGTGATAGACTTCTTTTACTTAAAATTTCATGTTAAAACAGTTTTTTTAAATAACTTTTTACTCAAAATTTGTGCTATTTTTCTCAAAATTCCTATCATGAAACTTCCGACTTTTTTAAAAACTTTTCGGTTTAAACTTGAAAAATATTCCTTTTTAAAATGCCAGCTTCAAAATTCTAATTTAACTAAGTCTCGAATTCGTTTTATAAGTTTTAAAAATTCTAATTTAAAAAGTCAGAATCTTAAAGAAAATTTGAACATTTTAAGCAAGATGAATTTTTCAAAAAGTCGAATTTGTAGTCGTAGTCGCATTTACAAAAATTTGGAATTTTGAAAAAATGTTGGAAGTTTTCAAAAAAAAGTCGAAGTTTTGATAATAAAAAGTGGAAGTTAAAAAAAAATAGAAATTCTGAAAAAAAGGGAATATTTCAAAAAAGGTTTTTTCAAATAAAAATTAAATTTACATAAAAGTCAAGACTTTGAGGAACAATCGAAATTTAAAAAAATGAGAATTAAAAAAATCAAAACTTAAAGAAATAGTCAAGATTTGGAACAAAGGTCGAAATCTTCAAAGAAAGTTGCCATTTCGAAAAAAGGTAAAGGTTTCAAAACAAAAAAATCAAAATAACCAAACTCGAAATATTATGTCAAAATTTTTAAAAAATTCGTAATTTATAAAAAAGTGAAAATTTTCAGTAAAAAAGAAAAAAAACGAGAAAATTTCAAATGCAAATTAACGCAAAAGTCAAAAATGGTATAGAAAAAGTCGTAATTTTCAAAAAAGTAGAGATTTCGCAAATAAGTTACTATTTAAAAAAAAAACGAAATCATGAAGAAGTTGAAATTTTCAAAACAGGTCATAATTTGGAAAATGTGACAATTTATACAGCGTGTCCCACAAGTGCGGGAAAGTCCAATATCTATGTTAAAATGAAGAATATATGGATTATTCTTTTTACGGTGTTGTCACATTTCTTGAAATGTACAAATTAAAAATATTTTCAACTACACAGGGTGTTCCACTTTTCCTGGCCAGACACCAACTTTTGTTTTTTAAATGGAAAAACACATTTTTTATATTTTTTTCGGATTCTACATCAAAAATAAAGGGTACTTTCTGTAGAATAGTCCCATTCGAATATTCACGGTTTTTGAGTTATCTCGCTTGAAAGGTTTTTCTAGTCGATATTGGCTGCTTACATTATTTGATACTAACAGGTTATGCTAAGAGCTACTATGCCCATTTTTTTATCAGATATTTAGTAAGGACGACTCTTCCGAATCGTGCTCCAAAAACTGCCCTGCGTTATACAGGGTGACCAAAATATCATGTCAAAATTGACAATTTAAAAATTGAAAAATTTCGAAAATTTTAAATGCAACACCCTGTATATTTTTATACCATGAGATGCAGAATTAAATTTTCTACAACTTTGCTACACCTGCTCATATACCTAAATTCATTAGTTTCTCATGAAATCTCATTTTTCTGAAAAAATGCGAAGTTTACAAATAGTTTATTTGTAAGATAACGTAGTAGGCACCTGTCAAAGGATAATCATACAAATTTTTGATTCACATAAGGTTTAATAGAAAAGCGATAGTAGTAATTCTGAAATGAATTACTCTAAAGAATTTGTAAATAAATAATAGAATAATAAAATAATTAGTAAATAAATAATAGAAGAATAAGTCAAAGTCATGGTAACTGTTTATTGGCAAGTCGTATTTACTAAGCTAATAATCCAGATTTACAAAGATATCCTCGTACAACGTGTTTTCTAAAACTCAAGGAGAGGTTTCAAAGAACCGCAAATGCAAATTATGAGAAGACAACAGGAACACACGCATGCAGTATTCAAAACAGTAAATTAACATCGTGCATTTCTTATAAAAGTAATAAAGACCTAGTTAAATTAGTGATTAACAGGTAACCGCTCAAAATGTCTGCCATTTTTCTCACGACATTGAGCAATTCTACGACGAAAATTGCTCGACACATTTCGCAGCATTTCCGGAGTTACAGTCAAAAAAGCATATCTTATTTTTGCCCGTAAATCTTCTATATCTGTCGGAGGAGTTTCATACACCTTGTCTTTAATATAGCCCCATAAAAAAAAATCTAGACAAGACAGGTCTGGGGATCGGGGAGGCAATGGAATCGAACCGCCTCTACCTATCCACTTGTCTGGGTACAAACCATTTAAGTATTCTCTAACCTAAAACAGTTTTTCTATGAACTTACATAACTTACATAATGAGAAAACTTACCGCCAGTGTGGAGTGTGCAGGGGCACCATCATGTTGGAACCATTGACTGTTTAAGTCATCCGGAGGAATATGTCTCTGCAATTGGAGCAAGTCGTTTTGTAAAAATTGCAAATATCCATTACCAGTTAAGTTTCCTTGAAGAAAATGTGGTCCAATGATGTATTCTCCGCATATTCCCGCCCAAACGTTGACTTTAAAGCGGTGTTGATGATCGTCTTGTCTTAATAATCTGGGATTATGATCGGCGGAATGGTGATAATTATGTCGATTCTCTCGACCATTATTGGCAAAAGATGACTCGTCAGTAAATAACACCTTTGAAAAAAAAAATTCATCTTGTTGTAGCTTTATAGTTGTCCACTCACAAAACTACTCGCTTCTGAAAATCTTTCTCTGTTAAGAATTGGTGATGCTCAGGATGATAGGGGTGGAAGTTGTTTTTCTTTAACGTTCTATGAACCACACTTTTGGAAATACTAATTTCATCACCAATTTCTCTGACACTTGTAGATGGATTTTGAACTGCACATCCCACAATGTCAATTTGACTATCCTGATTACTGCATGCGTGTGTTCTTGTTGTCTTCTCATAATTTGCATTTGCCGTTCTTTCAAACCTCTCCTTCAGTTTTACAAAACACGTTGTACTAGGATATCTTTGTAAATCTGGATTATTAGCTTGGTAAATACGATTTGCCAATAAACAGTTACATTGAGCTTCTCCTACGGCGTACACCATATTTATTAATTCTTCTTTAGAATAATTCATTTCACAATTATTAGTGTAACTTTTCTATTGAACTTTATGTCACTCGAAAATTTGTATGATTATCCTTTGACAGGTGCCTACTACATTATCTTACAAATAAACTATTTGTAAACTTCGCATTTTTTCATAAAAATGAGATTTCATGAGAAACTAATGAATTTAGGTATATGAGCAGGTGTAGCAAAGTTGTAGATAATTTAATTTTGCATCTCAGGGTATGAAAATATACAGGATGTTGCATTTAAAATTTTGGAAATTTTTCAATTTTTAAATTGTCAATTTTGACATGATATTTTGGTCACCCTGTATAACGCAGGGCAGTTTTTGGAGCACGATTCGGAAGAGTCGTCCTTACTAAACATCTGATAAAAAAATGGGCATAGTAGCTCTTAGCATAACCTGTTAGTATCAAATAATGTAAGCAGCCAATATCGACTAGAAAAACCTTTCAAGCGAGATAACTCAAAAACCGTGAATATTCGAATGGGACTATTCTACAGAAAGTACCCTTTATTTTTGATGTAGAATCCGAAAAAAATATAAAAAATGTGTGTTTCTATTTAAAAAACAAAAGTTGGTGTCTGGCCAGGAAAAGCGGAACACCCTGTGTAGTTAAAAATATTTTTAATTTGTACATTTCGAGAAATGTGACAACACCGTAAAAAGAATAATCCATATATTTTTCATTTTAACATAGTTATTGGACTTTCCCGCACTAGTGAGACACGCTGTATAAAAAAAATGGAAAATTTAAAATTCAAATCTTTCAAAGTCGAAGTTTTCAAAAATGTTCTCATTTTTAGTTAAAATTTTGGAATATGGTCGAAATCTTAATAAAAGTATGTATTAAAAAAATTCAAGTCACTTTCAAAGTAGGACATTTCAAAAAATTTAACTTTTTGAAAATAATTAAGATTAAAAAAAGGTCGAATTTTAAGTCAGATTTAAAAAAAATCGAAATTTCTAGTCAAAATTGAAAAATCAAAAGGAGTCGAAATTGTCAAAAAAAGTTGAAAATGCCAAAAATGGAAATTTTTTGAAAAGACAAATTTTGTCAAAAAAATATTTAACGTTTTTCAAAAATATTGAAATTTTTACATTAAGGCCAAAAATTTAAAAAGAGATTCCACTTTTGAAATTATGTTAATTTCGAGGTGTCGAAATTTTTAAAGATAAGTGAAAATTCAAAGATGAAATAGAAATTTTGAAACAGTGGATGTTTTATAATCGAAACAAAGTCATAATTTTCATAAGTCGACTTTTAAAAAAATATATAGATTTCAATAAAAATTCACTTCTTCAAAAACAGTCAAAATTTAAAAAAAAATCTAAAACACTTAAAAGTGTCGAAATTTTGAGTCACAATTTTCAGAAAAGTCGTTTAAAAAAATCTGTATTTTGAAATGTCGAAGCTTACAAATGAAAAAGATTTTTTGAATTTTTTTCGTCATCACAACAAAAATTATCAAAAGTCAAATTTTTTAAAAAGGCGAATTTGTAGTCTTAGTCGAATTTGCAGAAATTCGGAGTTTGGAAAAAATGTCGAAATTTTAAAAAATAGAAATTCTGAAAAAAGGACATTTAAAGTGTTTAAATTTTTTAAATAAAAATTAAATTTACTTAAAAGTCAAACCTTAAAGAAGTAGTCAAAATTTGGAAAAATTGTCGAAATCTTCAAAGAAAGTGGCCATTTCGAAAAAAGATAAAGGGTTCAAAACAAACAAATCAAAATAACCAAACTTGTAAAAAAAAGACAACATTTTGAAAATAACTCGAAATTTTCTGTCAAAATTTTCAAAACATTCGAAGAAAAAGTGAAAATTTTCAATGAAGACAATTAAAAAAACTAAAGAATTTCGAATTCAAATTAACGCAAAAGTCAATAATGTTATAAAGTCGTAATTTTCAAAAAAATCGAAATTTCGCAAATAAGTCACTATTTTAAAAAGGAAATGAAATTATTAAAGAGTTGAACTTTTCAAAATAAGTCATAATTTGGAAAATGTGACTTTATATAAAAAATTGAAAAATGTGATATTTAAAACTTCCAAACTAAGTCGAAATTTTCAAAAATGTTGTCCCTTTCAATCAAAATTTTGGAATAAGGTCGAAATCTTGAAAACATTTGAACAAAAAAAGAGTAGAAAAACTTGAGCCAGTGTTTCCAAAGGTAGAACTTTTCAAAAAAATTCCAATTGTGAAAAATGATTAAAGTTTAAAAAAAGTCGAATTTTAAGTCATGGTTTCAAAAAAATCTAAATTTCGAGTCATAATTGAAAAAATCAAAAGGAGTCAAAACTGTTAAAAAGTTGAAAATTCCAAAAAAGGAAAAATATTCAAAAAAAAATATTTAAAAATTTTTCAAAACAATTTATACGATAAGGTCAAAATTTAAAAAAAAAAGATTCAATTTTTAAAATTATGTTAATTTCGAGAAGAGAGCGTATCAAAGTTCTTAAAGATAACTAAAAATTTAGAAATAAAGTAGAAAATTTGAAAAAGTGGATGTTTTAAAGTATGGGAATTGTCAAAAGTCAAAATTTTCAAAATGAGTCGATTTTTTTTCGAAATTTCAGTCGAAATTGACTTCTTCAAAAACTCAAAATTTTCAAAAAAATGAGAAATATTTAAAGGCGCCCCAACTTTAAAAAAAAAAACGGGAACACTTAAAAATGTCGAAATTTTGAAAGTCATCACAATTTTCAAAAAAGGTCGTTTAAAAAATATGAATTTTGAAATGTCAAAGTATTCAAACTAAAGATTTTTTAAATTTTTTAGGCATCAGAACAATAATTATGAAAAGTCAAATTAAAAAAAAATAATGCCAGATATTGCCAAATTTTGAAAAAATCTGAAATTTAAGAATAGGACGATTTCTGATGTCGAAATTGTTTTGTCGAAATTTCCAAAAAGTCGAATTAGTCAAAAGTGAACATTTCTATAAAAAACAGAATTTTGGGGAAATCCTGTTGTGAAGTTTTAAAAAAATTTGGAGTTTACAAAATCCATCAAATTTTGGCGAAAAAAAATTCTAATTTTGAAAATAAAGTCGATAAATTTAAAGATATCGAAATTTCTTGGAGAAATTCAGATTTTGAGAAAAAAGCTATTTTTTGAAAATAAAGTTGAAATGACCAAATGACGAATTTTGGGAAAAATTAACAATTTCGAGTGAGTACAAAATTAAAATAAAATTAGAAGTTTTGAGATAAAAAAAAAGGTCCTCATGGGCTTTAACTCTACAGGATGAACAAGTGCCCTATTCTAAATCCACCGTGGTTGAAAACGAATTTTTTAAAATATATTGAAATTATAAGAAAGACAAATTTTGAGTTAAAAAGTCAAATTAAAAAGATGGAAATTTTCAGTAAAAGCAAAATTTTTGACAAATATGAAATTTAAAAAAACTGTAAATTTGAAAACAAGTAGTTTCAAGATTTTTTTGAATTTTCGTAGATTAGGTCGAAATTTAATAAAAATCGTTAATTGCTCGGAAAACGCAATATTTGAGAATAAATTTAAAATTTCAAGAAAAAGGTCAAAATTTTCAAGTAAGGATTTTTTTTAATTCTGCGACATTTTAGAAAAGTCAAATTTAGAAAAAAGCCGAAACTTTTAAAAGTAAAGAGAATTTTTGAAGAATATTGGGTAATCAAAAGAAATTTTGAGGAAAAACTTGGAATATACCAAAAACGCCTAATATCCTGTAACGAGTCGATTGAAAAAAAGCAGTTTTGAGAACAATCAAAATTTCGAAAAAGAAATTTTGCAAAAAACCGAATTTATGAGAACAAGCTAAATTTTGATCGAATTTCTAAAAGAAATGGAACAAAAAAAGTTTACATTCTCAAAGAAAGCAGATTGTTTAAAGAAATTTAAAAAAAAATACGTATTTTGAAAACAGCCAAAATTTCAAGAACAGTTCGAAATTTCGAGAATAAAGTTGAAATTCAAAAGAAAATTCTTGATTTCCTGGAGAGGGTCATTTCGGAATAAAGCAGAAATTTGAAAAAAAAGTTATCAAAAAAGTTAAAATTTTCAAACGAGGACGAATTTCGAAATAGAAGTTGAAATTTCCAGGAAGCCGAATTTGGAAAAAAGTCGATATTATGAGAGTACACATAAATTTTGATAAATATCGCAAAGCAAATGAAAATATCCCATTTTAATAAACTTTCAAAAAAAAATTCTAATTCCTGGAAATGTTATTTTTTCAAAATATTTTATTCTTTTCGAAAATGTTCAGTGCAAATTAAAATTTCTCAACTTTAGACATTTAATTAAAACTGTCAGAATTTTTATGGAATTGAATATTGTCCTCCGAACTTGATTCTAATTAACGTTGGTTCTCTTCAAAATTAGTGACCTTTTTTTTCGTTCGATTTTAATTACAAAATTTTGCCTTTTAAATTCAAAGTTACTGAAACAAAGTCTCAACTTTGGGTTTAAAATAGAAATTTCGAAATGTTTTGGTTTTTTTTTTAATTCTTAATTAAACCTACAATTTTTTCTCTAAAATTTTCAAGTCGAAATGTAGACAATTGTAAGCTTTCAACTTTTTTCTCCAAATGTTTAGCTTGAATTCGCAATATTAATCTTTATCGAAGTTTTGTTTTAAATTTTCTCTTATTTTTGGACTATTTTATGAATATTTCTCATTGTTTGTAAATTTCAAAGAAAATATTTTTGTTACAAGTCGACTTTTTTTCCTTAATTTGGAGTTTTTTTGAAAGTTTTCAGTTTAAAATTCAATAGCTTACATCGAAATTTTGTGTTAAATCTTGAATTCGTTATTTATAAAACGTCTATTTTTTTCTTAAAATTAGAAATTCGATGTTTATTCTTGAAATTTGTGGGTAGTTTCGACTAGGACGAGTTTCTTCGGATCTTTGCCCGAAATCATTACCGATATCCGTTTTTTTGCTGGAACCACAAATCCGATTGAACAATTACTGAAGGCTTGTGGTCTCGCACAATACTTGAATATTCTAAATGACAACATACGTTTATAAATCAAAAAAATGTTGCTAATCCACGATAAAGTTCCTTTCTTTCATAGTGAATCACGAAAGATTCGCACTTAGTTTAGGATTTATAAAAATATATCGTCTGACCGATGTCGGACGACTAAGTATATTATCGAAGACAATATGGACTAGTTAGAAACTTGTCTGATTGTGATAAATACGGATAAAGTGTGTAAAAGAACATGAAATAAATTCGAATAACTTTTCAGATTTCAAGAACAACAACGATATGATATCAAACCGCGGTATCAAAATGGCGGTGGTGACGAGCACGCGAATCTTCACCATTCCAACAGTTTTACTCTAAGTCAGCAGCATCTCCAAAGCCAACAACAACCTTTCGGTACATCACACAGCACGCCATCAGCTTCCCCGCAACACAGAAATATCCACAAGCAAATTTCGCAAATTCTAGACGACGGCAAAAGAACACCAATTAGTTTACAACAAATCGACGTTCCACAGCGTAAATCAAGCGTGACCCACGCCCCTATACCAGCGCCATCTGTAGACGACATGGAACCACAAAACATCTCATTTATAGGCAACGCCGACGATCAATTAAGCCAAGGTATCAGCAGGTTGAACATCACCTCAGGCAGCCGAACTTATCGAATACCTTCGCCGACGAGACCTCTGTTATCATCCCGAAACGCTTTCCAAGCATCACCGCCTCATTTGGAAAGGGAACCGGCGATTGCCGCCGAAATCAGTAGCTTAGATAACGACCCGACAAATCAAAAAGGTTTCTACATTAGTTTTGACAACGAACAACCGAAGCGGCCGAAACCGCCTCTTAGGACGCGGCGAGGCTCTCCAAAGAAAGAAGGAAGTTTCGCCGAATCGACGGAAGACCTGCGAAATCGAAAGCTGCATCAGCAACAGCTGGAGGCCGAGAGGAAGAAGGAAGAGGAGGCCGAAGCGAAAGAGCGGCAGATGCAGCTTATCGAAAACGAAAGGGAGAGGCTCAGAGCCAAACGTGAAGCTAGTCAAGAAAGGCAGAAGGTGCAGGCTGCATCTGCCATCATCATAGGAAATGAATTGAGCAATCCCGATCCTGTAAGTTGTGGTACTTGTTCTAATATGTCACTTGTCGAAAATATTTTGTATGTGTTCTAATTTATTTTATGTCACTTAGGAGCTAGTTGACGAAAGAGAAAAGAAGAAAGAGAAAATAATGATGTTATCTTTGCAACGACGACAACAGCAAGAGGAAGCCAAAGCTAGGAAAGAACAAGAGGCCCAGCGGAGGCGGGAGATAGAAAAAGCGAAAGAGGAAGAAAAAGCGCGAAGAAAAGAAGAACAGGCGGCTAGGAGAGCCGCCATCTTAGAACAATATAAATTAAAGAAAGCCATCGAGGAAGCTGAACGAGAGGTCAGTATTTGTTTTGATTTTTTTGGCATTTCGCGTTGTGTTTATTTAGTGAAAATAGCATGAAGGCGTGTGTAGTGAAGGAATTTGTAACATTTAATTTCTTGGATCGAATTTTGCTCACATATTTTCTGTAAATTAAAAAAAAAATGTTTGACTTCAATTTTTCCATAGCCAGTAGCGAAATATAAAGGCTAAATTTTTTAAATTAACTTTGAATTGTTGTACATAAAGGACAGAAGTACATAAAAGAAGAAGTTTTCAGAAAGAGACAAATATTAAAAAAACTGGCGAGATTTCGAAACAAAAAGATTATTTTTGAATAAAATAAGTTAAAAATATAGAATTTTTGAAATAAAATTAAAAAAAAAAGTTTGATGAAAAGGGAATTTAAAAAAATATATATTAATTTTAAGAAAACAAGTAAAAATTTCGAGAAAAAACAAACAAAAGACAAACTTTAAAATAGTCAAAATGTTTGGAAAATTAGTCTCTAAAAGATCGAAATTTTGGGAATAAAATTCCAAATTTTGGAGAGAAAGTCGGATTTTAAGAAAAAAGTAGAATTTTGCGAATAACTTCTAATTATAAAAAACGAATTTTATAAATAAAGCCTAAATAGAAAAAGACTATCTAAATTCAGAGAAAAGGACTAATTGCGGGGAAAACAATTCGAGCAAAAATGGAAATTTCGCACAGAAAATCAGATTTTGAGAAAATAGTTAAATTTTGCGAATAAATTCTGAATTAAAAAAAAAAATTGTGAATAGAGCTTGAATGGAAAAAGACGGATTTTAAAAAACTAGTAGAAATTTCGAGAAATTTGGAGGAGAAAAACAAAATTTCAAGAACATTTGGAGGAGAAAAACAAAATTTCAAGAATATTTGGAGGAGAAAAACAAAATTTCGAAAAAAAAAAATGGAAATTTCGCATAGAAAATCAAATTTTGAGAAAACTTCAGATTTACAGAAACATAAAGGTTCGGATTTTGAGATAAGTCAACATTAAAAAAAAATTGATCTTTCGAAAAGTATTGAAATGTTGAGAAAAAAATCGAAAATGAGGTTAAAATCTATAGTTTCAAAAACTGGAAACAAATTTTGAAGCAGAAATCGAATCGATAGGAAGACCGAAATTCCGAGAAAAAGATCGAAATTCGGAAGAAAGATCGATATTTCGAAAAAAAAAAGTCGAAATTTAGTAAAGCATTCAAAATTTTCCAGATGGAGTCAAATGTTATCGAAATTTCGAAAAAAGAACGAATTTTGAGAAAAAGGGTAATTCACGTAAAAAGTTGAAATTCCAAGAAAAAATCCGAAATTTCCCCTTTGAATATTTATTTTCTCATGACTGCCTGAGCCAACCGGAAGAAAAGCACCACACCCTACGTCAGAAAATGTCCAATGTTGACATAAATTCCGAAAATTTTGGAAAACAAGTTAGAATGTCGAATTTAAACAGTCAGTTGAAACTTTCAAATTCAGTTTTCTCTAATTGTTTGTCTTGTTACAAAATTTCCAAAAAATATTTATTACAATATCCAGATAAATATTATTTCCAAAATGTATAGGTTTTATTGAAAGATCGAGGAAATGTCGATAAATACATGTTGCTGATCTTAGAAAAGTCGAAATTATCAGAAAAAGTTGAGTTTTGAGGAATTGTCAAAGTTCGAGAAAAAAGACGAATTTTGAGATAAAAAATTCTAAATGTTGGGAAAATCGGGTTTTTATGGAAAAGGTCAAATGTTAGGAATAAATTCAAAATTTCAAAAGAAAAACACAAATGTCGTGAAAAACATGCGAATTTTGAGAAAAAAGTTGAAATTTCGAGAAAATCCTGGAATTTTAAGGGAGAGACGGATTTTCAAAAAAAATGGAAGTTTTAAAAAAATGTCTCCAGTTGAGAATATAAATTTTCATTTGGCTGCATCGCCTATGCTCCTTTCGAAGAATTGTAGAAAAAAACAAGGGAATTTAAAAATACTTTTTATTGTAAAAGAGTGGATCGCACCAATTTTATATTATTCTAATAAATTATGTTAGATTGTACCTCCGACACTCATGATGTGGATCCCTCGGGGGTACATGGATCCCAGGCTAAGAAATCCTGCTCTAGGGATAATAAATTCTAGCAACTCATAAATTATATTACTTCCAAATCGTTTCGTGGCCCAACAAGTAATAATTCTGGTAATTATTCTTTAGGAAAAAATAAGGAGATCTCGAAAAAAGAAGATTTTTGAATGAAAATACCAAAAAGGAGAAGTTTGAGATTAAAGCCGAATTTTGGAAAAACACCTATTTTGAAGGAAAAGATCGAATTTCAAGAAAATAGATAAATTTTGAGGAGAAAGTCTAAATTTCTAAAAACTTTAGGAATCCAGTTAAAATTTATAGATATTGAGATTCTAAAATATCGAAATTTTTAGAAAAATGAACCTAAAATAATTGAATTTCGAAAACAAGGTGATTCGACGGTCGATGGTCGAATTTTTCCAAAAAAAGTCTAGTTTAAGAAAATGTTGAACTTAGGAATGAAATGGAAATTTGAGACAAAATTAAACGAATCGAAAATCCCAAAAAGACGCATTTCGAGCAGACAAACAGACAAAACTTGAAGAAAACAATAGAAATTTTTTACGGAAACTTACATTTTGAAAAAAAAAGTCAAATTTTGAGAATAGTTGCCTATGAAAAGACGAATTTTGAGCAAAAAAATAATCGAATTTTCAGAAAAAGACGAATTTCGAAAAAAAAGTTGAGATTTGTAGGATCATAAAAGTAGAAATTTCGAAGAAACGATTCTGAGAAAAATGTTGAAATTGGGAAAAAAGACGATTTTCAAGCAAAAAATGTAAATTTCCAAAAAAAATTTTAAAAAGAAATAGAAATTTCAAATAAAAGATCGAAATTTCAAAAAATAGACCAATTTTGAAGAAAAGGTCGTCATTCAGAAATATTAAATACGGAATTTTGAAATAAATATGAAAATTTGAAGAAGGCAAATTTTAAGCAAATAGTGAAAATATCTGAAAGCTCTGATTTTAGCAGGTAGAGAATTTTAGAAAGATTCTAATGTTAAGGAAATCAAATTTAAAGAAAAAAAGACCAAGTTTCGTGAATAAAGGTGAAATTGAAAAAAAAAGACGAACTTTGGAAGTAAAAAGGAAAATTTCGAGAAAAACATGAATTCCGAGAAAAAGCTCAAATTTTGTGTAGAAAGTCACATTTTCAGGGTAAACGTTTACGTAGAAAAAAAGGAATTTGGAACAAATCTTGAAAGTTGGGGAACATGAATTTCGAGGAATACCATTAATACTTCTAAAACAAAAATGAATTATGAAAAAATTCAAGAAAATGTTATTACGAGAAAAAGATCGAAATTTTAAGGAAAAAGTCGAATTTCGAGGAAGACCTTGAATCGAGGATGAAAATTTTAGGAGAAAGTCAAATTTTAAGAAAAAGGTCAAGTTTTGTAAATAAAGGTGAAATTGAAAAAACAAAGACGAACTTTGAAAGTAAAAAATCAAAATTTCGAGAAAAAGACGAATTCCGAAAAAAAATTAGAATTTTGTGTAGAAAGTCAAATTTTCAGGATAAACGTTTACGGAGAAAAACAAAAAAAGAATTTCGAAAAATTCTTGAATGTTGGGATAAATGAATTTCAAGGAATGCCATTAAAATTTCTGAAAGCAAAAAAGAATTATAAAAAAAATTCAAGAAAATGTTATTACGAAAAAAAGATTGAAACTTTAAGGAAAAAGTAGAATTTTGAGAAAAACCTTGAAATCGAGAATAAAAATTTTAAGAAAAAGGTCAGGTTTTGTGAATAAAGGTGAAATTAAAAAAACAAGACGAACATTGAAAGTAAAAAATCAAAATTTCGAGAAAAAGACGAATTCCGAGAAAAAATTAAAATTTTGTGTAAAAAGTCAAATTTTCAGGAGAAAAAATCTTTAATGTTAGGAAAAATGAATTTCGAGGAATACAATTAATATTTTTAAAAAAATGAATTATGAAAAAAAATCCAGAAAATGTTATTACGAGAAAAAGATCGAAATTTTAAGGAAAAAGTCGAATTTCGAGAAAAACCTTGAAATCGAGAATGAAAATTTTAGGAGAAAGTCAAATTTTAAGAAAAAGGTTAAGTTTTGTGAATAAAGGTGAAATTGAAAAAAAAAGATGAACTTTGAAAGTAAAAAATCAAAATTTCGAGATAAAGACGAATTCCGAGGCAAAACTAAAATTTTGTGTAGAAACTCAAATTTTCAGGATAGACGTTTACAGAGAAAAAAAAAAAAAGAATTTCGAAAAAATCTTGAATGTTGGGAAAAATAATTTTCAAGGACTGCCATTAAAATTTCTAAAAACAAAAATGAATTATGAAAAAAATTCAAGAAAATGTTATTACGAGAAAAAGATCGAAATTTCAAGGAAAAAGTCGAATTTCGAGAAAAACCTTGAAATCGAGAATGAAAATTTTAGGAGAAAGTCAAATTTTAAGAAAATGGTTACGTTTTGTGAATAAAGGTGAAATTGAAAAAAAAGACGAACTTTGAAAATAAAAAATCAAAATTTCAAGAAAAAGATGAATTTCAAAACAAAACAAAATTTTGTGTAGAAAATCAAATTTTTAGGATAAACGTTTATGGAGAAAAAAAAAAGAATTTGGAAAAAATCTTGAATGTTGGGAAAAATGAATTTCGGGGAATACCATTAAAATTTCCAAAAACAAAAATGAATCTTGAAAAAAATTCAAGAAACGAGAAAAAGATGGAAATTTCAAGGAAAAAGTCGAATTTTGAGAAAAACCTTGAAATCGAGAATGAAATTCTTAGGAGGAAATCAACTTTTAAGAAAAAGGTCACGTTTTACGAATAAAGGTGAAATTAAAAAAAACGACGAACTTTGAAAGTAAAAAATCAAAATTTCGAGAAAAAGACCAATTCCGAGAAAGAATTAAAATTTTGTGTAGAAAGTCAAATTGTCAGGACTATTGTTTACGAAGAAAAAAAAAAGAATTTCGAAAAAATCTTGAATTTGGGGAAAAATGAATTTCGAGGAATGCCATTAACATTTCTACAAAAAAAATGAATTTTGAAAAAAAATCCAGAAAAAGTTATTACGAGGAAAAGATCGAAATTTCAAGAAAAAGTCGAATTTCGAGAAAAACATTGAAATCGAGAATGAAAATGTAAGAAGAAAATCAAGCAGAAAAAGGTCAAGTTCTGTGAATAAAATTTCGTGAAAAAGACGAATTCCAAGAAAAAATTAAAATTTTATGTAGAAAGTCAAATTTTCAGGATAAACGTTTACGTTTCTCGGTCTTGAATTTTGTTATATTTTAAATAAAAAAATGTTTTTTTTTAAATTATTTTCTTTTTAAGTTTAATCCACTTGCAAAGGGTAACCAATTTTGAGAGAAAGTCAAAATTTTTTTATTGAATATTTATTTTTTCTTGACTGCTCAAGTCAGAGGGAGTGTGCTTCACCATGACGTCAGAAAAAATCCAATATTGAGATAAATGTCAATATTTGGAGAAGCAAGTTAAAAATTTCAGAAAATTTGATTTAAAAATCTTCAAAACTTTGAAATTTACAGAGAAAATTTTCTAGAATTTTTGTCGTTTTAGAAAAATTCAGAATTTTCAAAAAAAAATTTAATTTCTATTTCTTTATCAAAAGACCGTCCAAATTTGGTGGAAAAGGCAAATTTTGATATACACTTCGAAATTTGCAGAAATTCGGATTTTAAAAAGGGGAAAATTCCAAAAAAGGTCGAATTTTTAAAAATGGAAATTTTGAAGAAAAGAAAACGAAAAGTGTTGAGATAAAAATTTAAAAATTTTAAAAAGGTTAGATTTTGATAAAAAAAGTGGAAACGACGAGTTTTGAAGAAAAATTGGTAATTTCTGTAAAAGCCTACTTAGTTGACTATAAAATCGACTGCTTTAACCAAGGAGAGTAAATGCCCCACCCAGCGCCTGTGTTAATGTTATTGTATCTTTTATTATAACTTTTTGTTTTGTAGAAATTAACCACAGCATTTGGGAGCATTCTGCAGGTTACGTACATACCCAACTCGTTCATTGGTTGCTAGTTACTAAAATGAGGTTTGGTCTTTTTTTTTTCAACAAAGATTATAATTCCTCTGAATTATATGCCAAAGACCAATATTTCAGAATTTGTGGCTTGGTTCCTTTCTACAAAAATGTTTTTCAAAATTTACTTCAAGTTTCCGCGGGTCTACGTCTAGCAAGGCAAAGTTCATTTAGCCAATTTTATTCATTAACTCAGAGGTCGGCAAGTTTTTAAGTCAAAAGAGCCAGCTGCAATAAAAAATTTGGTTTCGTGAATTTCAAAGAGCTACAAATTTTTCTGATTTTACATTTTATTTCAAAATTAAATCAGATACATCAAACAAAAGATGGGAGAGAGAGAGAGATCCCTTTGACCTATGTGGTCAAACGAAAATATATTCAGCCCAAAAGATCTTTTATTTCTCAAAATTTAGAGCTTTATTTCAAAATCTGCCTTTTTCTTGCAAATTCGACTTTTTTTACCTCTTCTCTGTATTCGTCTTTGCTTAACTATGTATTTTACTCCTAAAATTAGATTTTCTCCTAAATCCTCCTTTCTTCTCAAAGTTGACAATCTGTAAAAATGTTTACTTTTTTCTAATTCGACTGACTAAAAGATTCGACTTATTTCTCAAAAATTCATCTTTTGTCAATTTCTTAATTAAAAAAAAAAAGTAAAAATTTGAAGCAATAATTTGGAGATTTTAAATAAAAGAGTTTTCGAAGATTTCGACATTTTCCTTAAAGTTTTCTTTTTCAAAATTTAGATCTATTCTTAAATTTGACTTTTTTCCAAATTACATTTTTTTTACTTTATTCTAAATTGCGACTTTTTCTCGAAATTTGTATTCTTTTTAAATAACTTTCCTTTTCCAAATTTCACCATTTCCCCCAAATATTGACTTCTGCTGAACATTTAAACTTTTATTTATTTTTTGGAAATTTCGACCTGTTTTCCAAAATTAGGTGTTTCTCGAAATTCCAACTTTTAACTGATAACTCGATATCTTATTATGTTTCTGCAAGCTGCGATTTTATCGAAGAAATTCGTCTATTTTCAAAATGTTTGATTTTAAAAATTTGATTTTGTTCTTAAAATTTAATTTTCTCTGAGAAACTTTTACCTTTTTTCAAGTTCGACACTTTTCTTGAAACTAGAAGTTTTATCGACATTTCTTTTTATTTAGAAATTATTTTACCAATTTTTTCAAAATTCGAATTTTTCTGAAAATTTGAACTTTTTTTTATCCGTCCTGTTCTCGAAATTTCAAATTTATTCTCAAAATTTAACTTTCTGTGGAAAATTGCAAATGACATATTTTCTTCTTCTCTGAAGAACTTCGACTTCTTAAAATTCGAAAATTTTTTTTAAGCTTTGAGGTTTTTACCAATTCTCTTTTCGAAATTTTACAATTTCTCACAAAATTCCAATTTGTCTAAAAATTTCAAGTTTTTAAATTTGTTCTGGGTTTCAATCTATTATTAAAATTCGATATTTTTTTATAAAAGTTTGCTTTTTTGAGAATTTTTTGACAAATTCATATTTTTAGAAATCTCTTATTTTTTCAAAATTCGAATTTTTCCGGAAACATCAACTTTCATTTCGAACGAAATTCAAATCTCAAAATTTGATTTTTATTTCTTAAAATTTGAGTTTCTCTAGGAAATTTTGACCTTTTTTTTAAGTTTAACACTTCTCGAAATTGAAAGTTTTATCGACATTCTCTTTCCTTTCGAAATTATTTTACCAATTTTCTCAAAATTCTATTTATCTGAAAATTTGGAGTTTTAATTTAATTTTCACTGGAAAATTGCAAGTTTTTATCGAAATTTTTATAGACTTTTTTAAAGACCGACACTTTTTAATCTTCCAGTTTATTTTGACAATTTCTCTTTTTATAAAAAGTTAAAGTTTTTAAATTTGTTTTGAGTTTCAATCTATTGTCGAAATTCGACTTCTTTTAGAAATTTTGCCCTTATTTGAGAACTTTAGAACAATTCATTTCTTTAATCTCTTAATTTTTCTCAATTTTTTTCGAAATCTCTTTCTTTTTCTGAAAATTTGGCTTTTTCTGGGAGATTTTGATCTTTTTTTAAAGTTAAACATTTCTCGAAATTTTCTTGCAATTTTCTTTCGAAATTATTGTACAAATTTTCTCAAAATTTAAATGAACCTGAAAATTTGGTTTTTTTAAATTGTCTTCTTTTCTAAATTTTAAATTTATTCCCAAAATTTAACTTTCTCTGGAAAATTATAAATTTTTTGTCAAAGTTTCGAGCTTTTCTTAAAATTTAGACTTTTTCCCTGAAATTCTTCTTTAAATTTGAGCTTTTTCTTCTTCTCTGTAAGACTTTAACTTTTTTAAATTTCAACTTTTTTTAAGCTTCCAGTTTACTCCTATAATGCCTCTTTTTGAAATTTTGCAATTTTTCAAAAAATTCAAAATTGTCTACAAATTTCAGGTTTTTAATTTGTTTTAGGTTTCAATCTATTGTCGAAATTAGACTTCTTTTTGAAATTTTGCCCTTATTCGAGAACTTTAGAAAAATTCATTTTTTTAATCTCTTAATTTTTATTAATTTTTTTCGAAATCTCTTCCTTTTTCTGAAAATTTGCTTTTTCTGGGAGATTTTGACCTTTTTTTTAAAGCTAAACATTTCTCGAAATTTTCTTCCAATTTTCCTTCGAAATTATTGTACAAATTTTCTCAAAATTTAAATTAATCTGAAAATTTGTTTTTTTAAATTGTCATCTTTTCTAAATTTCAAATTTATTCCCAAAATTTAACTTTCTTTGGAAAATTGTAAATTTTTTGTCAGAGTTTCGAGCTTTTCTTAAACTTTAGACTTTTTCCTTGAAATTTTTTCTAAAATTTGAGCTTTTTCTTCTTCTCTGTAAGACTTTGACTTTTTTAAATTGCAACTTTTTTTTCTAAGCTTCCAGTTTACTCTTTTAATTTCTCTTTTCGAAGTTGTGCAATTTTTCAAAAAATTCAAAATTGTCTACAAATTTCGGGTTTTAAATTTGTTTTAGGTTTCAATCGATTGTCTAAATTTGACGTTTTTTTCTAAAATTTTCCTTTTTGAGAACTTTCGATAAATTCTTTTTTTTTCGGAATTTCTCCCTTTTCCCCAATTAGGCAAATCATTGTTTTAATTTCTTCATTTTTCCCAATTTTTTTTTCCATATCTCTTCATTTTCTCAAAATTCGGTTTATTCTGGGAAATTTTGACTTTTATTTAAAGTTCAACACTTCTTGAAATTTTCTTGGAGTTTCTTTCGCAAGTATTTTACCAATTTTCTTAAAATTTGAATTTATCTGAAAATTTGGAGTTTTTTTTTAATTCGTCTTGTTCTCGAAATTGAAAATTTATTCTGAAAATTTAGCTTTCTCTGGAAAATTGCAATTTTTATGGACATTTCGTGCTGTTCTAAACTTTTTTCATGAAATTCTTCCTAAAATTAGACTTGTTTCTTCTTCACTGAAAAACTTCGACTTTTTTAAAGATCGACAATTTTTTTAAGTTTCCACTTAATTTTTACAATTTCGAAATTTTACTATATTTCAAAAAATTCAAATTTGTCTAAAAGTTTCAGGTTTTTAATTTATCCTCGGTTTCAATCTATTGTCGAACTTCTACGTTTTATTTTTCTGAGATTGTACCTTTTATTGAAAGCTTTTAATAAATTCATATCTTTCGAAATCTCTTTCTTTTTCTCAATTTTTTTGGAATTTCTTTTTTCTCAATTTTTTCAAAGCCTTTTTCTTTTTTTTAATTTTTTCGAAATCTCTTTTTCTCAAAATTCGGCTTCTTCTTTTATTTCAGACTTTAATATTTGCCGTTTCTGTAAATTTAGATTTTTTTCCCAAAAAGTAATTCACGAAATCTCAAGGTTGTAGATAATTTACAAATAAAAAAATAAAAATCATAAGAAAAATATTTTTTAGAAATTTCAACACCCCAAGTTGGTCTTTTTCTAGAAATTTCAAATTTCATGTGTTTTTTTAAAATGTTAATATAAATCAATCAAAAATTTCGGAAAAATACTTCTTGAAATCATAACTTTGTTAAAATTGAAGCAAAACGTAAAAATTCCTAGAAAAGTATTTTTGGAAATTTCTACTTCTGCAGGTCACTTGTTTAATGAGTGTCTGCATGTCTGTCCACCCCAGCTTTTATTTATTTTTTTAGGGGAATTTAAAGAGCCGCGATTTTCTTTTAAAAGAGCCGCGGTTTGCCGACCCCTGCATTAACTGAATAGATTTGATTTCACCCATGGAAAAGTACTGTAAATATTGCGAAAATAGACATCAATAAATGTTAGGTGAAATATGCAATAACCGGTAAAAATGGATTGAATATGCAAATGCATATAATCCTAAAAGTTTAAGAACCACCAATTTACGTAGTCTTTACTGTGTATCTTTTGCATTCCAATCAAATCAAATGAAAAATAAAAAATAACACATTCTAACCCTCAATAACAAGAAGACGAACGTAATTTATTTATGCTAAATTACTTGATGCAATGTTCAAAGAAATATATAATATTTAAAATTTTACTACTCCGCCCTGCAGTCTCTTACATGAGCTATAAAAATTAATAAACGTTAATTAAGAGATCAAGATAAACGATGCATAAAACATAAAACTGCTTGTGCAAAGGCGTTATTAGACCATTCTTAATAATATTAATTTATTTTATGAAGATTTTTTGAAGAACTTGCATCCTCTTAGTTAATATGAGGTGTTATTAGTGGACGCATCTTTCTCAAAATAAAATCTAAAACAGGTTTGTCCAATCTAAATCTCCTTCATTCGTGATTCCACCGTCAATCATCGCCACCATTCTTTTCTTCCGCAACGCGTACAAAAATAACCAACACATGAGACATCAGCGGGACACAGAAGTCGCAGTCCACCTCAATCTATTTTAAGACCCCGCGGAAGGGTGCAGTGCCTTGCACTTTCGCCTCGAGTGTTTCAAAGTTATTTAAATCACAAGTCGTTAACTTCGTCAATATTTACATTTCGCGATGTCGTACATTTATTGGTCATTGGTACGTATTTATTGCGATCGCCGTGCGTTAATTGTCTCTTTGTTGTCCATAGGGTAAAGTCATCGATAAGTCTGACCTGATGGGTACGCTGAAACCAGCGCCGAAGATGAGGCAGAAACCTACCCCGAGACCGAGACCGAAAACAATTCATATCGATAGCGGATCGGTCGAGTTGGCCGAAGGGATGCTTCAGCCTAGCAGAGGTAAAAAAGGATCATCTTCGAATTTAACAGGTTAGTGTGAGTTAAAATAACTCTTGCTGCCATTTAATCACTAAGCTTTCGCTGTCTGCATGTTTATATGTTTTTGTTTTTATTTAGCAAATTCCTACGCTTCTACCATGAAACGGGACTATTATAGAGGCTCCCAAGACAGCCTAGCCGATAGGAGCATGAGCAGTGGCTTATTGTACAAAGGTGTGTTTTTTTTATTTTGTCTTTTCTAATCCATTCTTTATTTTCAAAGCTACTTATTTTTTTAACATATGTCGTCCCATATTAACATGTATATTAGGCAATAAAGGTTTTACCTCTAGACTCTAGACCTTCCATTTTAATGTTTTTTTTAAAGGATTTTTTATTTTAAACTATTAAAAATAAGAAACATTCCAGTACGATTGATTATTTAAGTACTTAGCTGTTTAAAGAAAATAATGTTTTTTATTTGATATGTTTTTGATGTTAAATTAGCAAAATATGATAAACTTTTAAAATTAGTGTTGCGTGTTTCGGTTTGAATAATTGAACACTTTTAATTCATATGACCATAAATTACAACTTAGGGTACAATTTCTGGCTTATATTGATGTTCTACACATGCTAGAATATTCGATATCTCGAAGCTTCGAAAGAAAATTACGCATCTCCTTATGGTTCTAATTACTATTTGAAAAAGTCAAAATATTCTATAAAAATCGAAAATTCGAATCAAAATACAAGAGGGCAGATTTTTGAAAATAAGTCGAAATCATAAAAAATAAAACCTTGAAAAATGTCGAAATTCTGAAAAATAGTCGAAAATTTGAAGAATCAGATGAGATGTTCAAGAAATTCCAAATTTTTTAAAAAGTCTAAAAATTTCGAGTAATAAGGACCTTTGCAAAATGACGAAATCTACAAATAATGTTCGAAATTTTGGAAAAATACATACTCTTAAAATAGTCCAAATATTGAAAAATAGTCAAACATTTCAAAAAAATGCCAAATGTTAGAAAGGAAAAGTCAGAATCTTGCAAAAAACTCAAAAATTTCCAAAATTTAAAAAACGGTGCGATTTTCAAAAGATTTCGAAATTCCTTGTGAAAAAATTTCAAAATAATTCAAATAGTGTGAAAAATTTTCAAGAGATTCCAAATTTTTGAAAAAGAAAAAATTTTGAAAACTAAAGTCGACTCCCGCTAAAGTTGCTCCCGTTAAAGATGTCCGCTCGTTAAAGTTGTCAAGATACGATCGTTAAAGTTGCGTGGATATTCCCCACTCCAATTTTCGAACAATAAATTGAACTTCCGATATTTAGCGCCAATTTTAAATCTTAACCACGAAAGGAGCAATAAAACATATACATTTTTCTACAATGGTAGGGATAACAGGGAGTAGCAACTTTAACGGTCGATCCAGAACTGTGAGTGCAACTTTAGCGGGAGTCTACTGTGGATGGAGTTTCAAAATAAGTTAAAACATAGTAAAAAGGCGAAAGTTTGGAAAAAAGTCGAAATTTTTAAGTTAAAATTTTGAAAAATTCAAAGTTTTTAAAAAAAGGTTAAGATTCTCAACAAAAAAAAAATAAAATTCTCAATAAATGTCAATATTTGGATGAACGTTTATAAAAGAGTGGAAATATTCAAAAATAAAACTAACAATTTCGAAAAATACCGAAATTTTGAAAAAAGATACATAATTTTGTAATAGCTCAAATATTGAAAAGTAGTCAGGACATTAGAAAAAAATGCAAAATATTAAAAAGGAAAAGGTCAAAATCTTTTAAAAAACTCAAAAATTCAAAAAAAAACTGTAATTTTTAAAAGATTTCGAAATTCTTTAAAAAAGTTTTCAAAATTATTAGAATATTGTAAAAAAAAATTTTCGAAAAAGACAAAATTTTGAAAAATAGATAGATTTTTAAATAAAGTTAAAATAAAGGAAAAAGGCAGAAGTTTGGAAAAAAAAGTTTAAATTTTTGAATTAAAATTTTGAAAAATGAAAATTTTCTTAAAAATGTTAAGATTCTCAAAAAAATAAAATAAAATTTCCAACAGAAGTCAATATTTTGAAGAACGTTTATAAAATAGTGGAAACATTTTGAAAAACGAACTTATGAAAAATTCCGAAATTTTTAAATAATGTCGAAATTTTGAAAAAAGATACACAATTTTGAAATAGTTCAAACATTGAAAAATAGTCAGAAAAAATAAAAAAAAGCGAAATGTTGAAAAAATCAAAATCTTTTAAAAAACTGAAATATTCAAAACAACGACGCAATTGTCAAAAAAAATGGAAATTCCTTAAAAAACCAAGTTTTTAAAATAACTCGAAAATTGTGACATATTTTCAACAAATTTCAAATTTTCGAAAAGGACAATTTTGAAAAATGGATGGGATTTTCAAAAAAAAGTTAAAATTCTGGAAAAAGACGAAATTTTGAAAAAAACTGGAAATTTTTAATTCAAAATTTTGAAAAATTGAACATTTTTTTCACATTTAAGATTTTCAAAAAGAAAACAAAATTCTCAGTAAAAGTCGAAATTTTGAAGAAAATTTGTAACAAATTTTAAATTTACGAAAAGGCAAAAATTTGGAAAAGTGATGAATTTTCGAAAAAATGAAATTTTGGAAAGTGGCAAAACCTTAAAAAAAGTAGATTAAAAATCAACATTTTGAAGAATGTGAAAGCTTTCTTAATAAAGTTACGATTTTGAAAAAAGTAGTAATATTCCATAAAAGTCGAAAATTCAAATCAAAATAGACAGTTAAAAGATCACAATTTTCAAAAAAAGTCGAAATTATAAAATGTAATCGAAATCTTGAAAATTCTGAAAAATAGCCAAAAATTTTAATTCGAAAATCAGGCGAGAGAGACGTTCAACAAATTCCACGTTTCAAAGAGTGGAAATGCTCAAAACAACTAAATATTTCGAAAAGTTCAAAAATTCTAAAATTTTTAAAAAATCTACGTTTTAAAAAACGGAAATGCTCAAAACAACTAAAAATTTCGAAAAAATAGATTTCAAAAATTCCGAAATTTTCAAATAAATTCCTAAATTTTCAAATATCGAAATTTTGAAAAAAATACATAATTTTAAAATGGTCCAAATATTGAAGAGTTTAAAAAAAATTAAAAAATGCGGAATATTAAAAAGAAAAAAGTCGAAATCGTTCAAAAAACTCAAATATTCACAAAAACTGCGTCTTCGAAATTTCTTAAAAATCAAGTTTTCGAAATAATTCGAAAATTGAAAAATTTTCAACAAATTTCAAATTTTCGAGTCAAAATTTTGAAAAATGGATGGATTTTGAAAGAAAATTAAAATTTTGGAACGAAATTTTGGAAAAAGTCGACATTTTTAAGTCAAAATTTTTAAAAATTGAATTGTGTTTTAAAGATTAAGATTTAAAAAAAAAAACAAAATCCTCAGTAAAAGTCGAAATTTTCAAGGCAAAAATTTGGAAAACTGATGAATTTTCGAAAACATTTGAAATTTTGGTAGAGGGAAAATTTAAAAAAAAAAAGTCGAAAATTTAAAGTAAACATTTTAAAGAGTATGAAAAGTTTCTTAGTAAATTAAGATTTTGAAAAAAGTTGAAATTTTAAATAAAAGTCGAAAACTCGAATCAAAATAGACAGTTAAAAGGTTACAATTTACAAAAAAAAAAGTTGCAATTATAAAAAGTAATCGAAATCTTGAAAAAGGTTAAAATTCCGAAAAATAACCGAAAATTTTAATTCGAAAATCTGGAAAATTTTAATTCGAAAATCTGAAGAATCAGGCGAGATGTTCAAACCATTCCAATTTTTTAAAAAAAATCCACATTTTGACTAGTGGAAATGCTCAAAACAACTAAAAATTTCAAAAAAATGGACTTTTCAAAAATCCCGTAATTTTCAAATAGTCCAAATATTGAAAAATAATTTAAAAAAAAAGTCAAAATCATTCAAAAAACTCAATTATTAAAAAAACGGCGTATTTTTCAAAGGAATTCGAAATTTCTTAAAAATCAAGTTTTCAAAATAATTCGAAAATTGTGAAAAATTGTTAACAAATTCCAAATTTTTGAAAATCAATTTTGAAAAATAGATGGATTTTGAAGGAAAATTAAAGTTTTGGAAAAAGATGAAATTTTAGAAAAAAGTCGACATTTTTAAGTCAAAATTAAAAAAAAAAGTCTTTAAAATTCACGAAATTTTTAAATAATGTCGAAATTTTAAGAAAAGATACATAATTTTTAAATAGTTCTAATATTGAAAAATAGTCAAAAATTTCAAAAAGAAATGCGAAATGTTGAAAAGGGAAAATTCAAAGACTTTTCAAAAAAAGGCGAAGTAATCAAAATCCTGAAAAACGTTGAAATTCTGAAAAATAGCCGAAAATTTTAATTCGAAAATTTGAAGAATCAGGCGAGATGTTCAAAAAATTTCAAAATTTTGAAAAAATTCAGATTTTAAGGAATAAAAATGCTCAAAAACCTAAAAATTTCGAAAAAATGGACTTTTTAAAAATGCCGAAATTTTCAAACGTGGAAATTTTGAAAAAAAAAATTATAATGTTAAATTAATCCAAATATTGAAAAATATTTTTCAAAAGAATTCGAAATTCCTTAAAAACAAAGTTTTCAAAATAATTCGGAAATTGCGAAAAATTTTCAACAAATTTCAAATTTCTGAAAGAAACTTAATTTTGAAAAATATAAGGATTTTCAAAAAAAGTTAAAATTTTGAAAAATAGGCGAAAGTTTAGAAAAAGAGACAAAATTCTTAAGTCAATTGAAAAAGGTTAAGATTTCAAAAAAACAATATTCTCAACAAAGTCGAAATTTTAAAGGAAATTTTTAAAAAATTTTTAAATTTTTAAAAAGGCAACTATTTTCAAAACTGATTAGGGCGTAAATTTAAAAAGTCGAAGATTTCAAGGATAAAGTTAAGATTTTTAAATAATCAAAATTTCCAAAAAAAAGAGAACATTGAAAAACTTAAAATCTTATCAGAACTTAAAGATTTTGACTTTTTTGTAAGTTTTGACTAAAAATTTCTTCCACTTCTCTTTTAATTTCGATTTTCAAAATGTGAATATTTTCCTCAAAATTTTGACCTCTTTATAATTTTAGATTTTTTATGCAAAGTGTTGGATTTCCAAAATTTTGATCTATTTCGGAAATGTTGAATTTGTCTCGAAATTATGACTTTTTGTAACTTTTGCTTTTCAAAATTATCTCTTGAATTTTTTAATTATTTATAAATATTTCACTTTTTTCTACTTTTTTTTCTCAAAAATTTTGAGTAATGTTGCAAAGTTCTGTACTTGCTAACCGTTGAAAATTTTGACTTTTTTAAAAAATTTTGACTTATTTGAAAATTTTCACTTTTTCTACTTTTTAAGAAAAAATTAGGGTTCTTTCAAAATCTCGACATTTCCTCAAAATTTTGACTTTGTAAATTCTTGGATTTAAAATAATAATTCAACATTTAAAAATTTTCAGTTTTTTTCCAAATTTCCAATATTTACCGTACATTTCGGAATTTTATGAAACTTTTCGTTTTTTGAAAATATTTTGACTTTTTTACAAATTAGGCTTTAAAGAAATCTTTAAATTTTTTTCAGTTTCGACCTTCTTCAAAGTTCCTCCTTTTTGATATATCCAATTGTTTTCAAAATTTCGCTTTTTTCAAAATGTCGAGTTTTATTTTATTTTGGAACTTTGGATTTCTTTTGAAAATTCTACTGCTTTTGAAAATTTTCACTTTTTTTTAATATTCTCATGCTTATTTTTTGAAAAAATCGACTCTTTGAATATTTCGAGCTTTTGAAATTTTATTTCGTAATATTTTGAATTTTTTTGTTTTGTAAATCTTCCACTTTTTTCGAAATTTCAACTTTTAATTTTGGTCCATATTGATAATTTCTGTACCTTTCAAAATTTTCTTTTTAAAATTCGATTTTTTTTTTAAATTTTATCTTATTTGCAAATTATGACCAAAAAATTCTTTCGCTTAATTTTAACTTTTCCAAAAATGTTTTTTAGCAGAAATTTCTTCTTTTAAAATTTTGACAGTTCGAAAATTTCTGTATCTTTCGAAATTTCGACTTCTTCTCGAAATTTTGACTTTTGTAAATTTCGGAAAACTCGATTTGAACTCTCTTTTCTGAAGAATTAGGCTTTTTAGAATTCTGACTTTTTAAAAATATTTGCTTTTTGAAAATTTATACTTTTTTATAATTTCGAATTTTGGAAAATTTCAGGATTTCTACTTTGTAAATTTCGACTTTTTTTATAAAAAGTTCCACTTCAAAATTTCGGGTTTCTCGGAATTTTCATTTTGTTGTTATTTAGAATTGTAAAAAAAATTTCAAAATTTTTTCCAATTCATTCTTATTCAAAGTTCTACTTTTTCTTAAAATTTTGAGTGTTTTTAATAATCTAAATACTCTACTATTTTTAAAAATTTTAGATTTTGATTTTTTGGAAATTTTGAATATAAAAAAGTCCCACCTTTTTTTTTAATTCAGTTTTTGAAAATATCTTCTTTTTTAAAAATTGATTTTTTTAAATTCGTCTCAATTTTAAAAATTTGATTTTTTAAAAGTCCCAATTGTTTTCAAAATTTCCAATTGATTTTAAAATTTTGCTTCTTTTCTCCAAATGACTATTTTTTCTTAATATGTTAACCTATTTTAGAAATTTTGCTTTTTTATGTCAAAATTCCGGTTTTTCAAACTTTTGGATTTTTTCTCGAAGTTCTTATTTCTTGTAATTTTGGACTTCTTTTGACAATATTACTTTATTTTAGTTTCAACTTTTTTTGAGCATTTCACACTTGTTTATTAATTTTATTTAACATTTCTACGACCCAGTTTTCACGAAAATATCGAGCTTTTGAATATTTCGATCCAAAAATTTGAATTCTCAAAATTTTGAGTTTTTTTAATTTCAATTTTTCAGAATATCTTTTTTTTTTAAATTGGTTTTTTTTTGGAAAATTCGTCTCAGAAGATTTCGATTTTCAAAATTTCCAATTGTTTTAAAAAGGTTGCTTCTTTTCTCCAAATGTTGATTTTTTCTGAAAATGTTAACCTTTTTTAGAAATGTCGCTTCTTTATGTCAAAATGCCGATTTTCAAAACTTTTAGTTTGTTTTTGAAATTTCGACTTTTTTTTCGAAGTTCTGATTTCTTGTAGTTTTCGAATTCTTTTGAAAATATTACCTTTTTTTTTACTTTCAACTTTTTTTGAACATTTTAACACTTTTTCTAAAAATGTCGGCTCTTTGAATATATCGATTCACAATTTCGAATTCTCAAAGTTTGTTTTATTTAATTTCAATTTTTGAAAATTGGTCTTTTTTTGGAAAATTCGTCTCAATTTTGAAGATTTCCAATTTTTCAAAATTTCCAATTGCTTGGAAAATTTTGCGTCTTTTCTCCAAATGTCTGCTTTTTCTCAAAATATTAACCGATTTTAGAAATCTCGCTTCTTTGTGACAAAATGCCGGTTTTCCAAACTTTTAGTTTCGACTTTTTTTCAAAGTTTCGAAATCGTTTGAAAATATTATCTTTTTTAATTTTTTTGAAAATATCCTTTTTTTTTCAATATTTTGGAAAATTTGTTTCAATTAGAAGATTTCGATTTTTTTCAAAATGTTAATCTGTTTTAGAAATTTCGTTTTTTTATACGCCAATATGCGGGTTTTTCAAACTTAATTTGTTTCCGAAATTTCGACGTTTTCTCGAAGTTCTGATTTCTTGCAGTTTTCTTGTGAGAATATTACTTTTTTTAATTTCAACTTTCTTTGAACATTTTCACACTTTCTGAAAGTATCGACTTTTTAAATATTTCGATTCAAAATTTCGGATTCTCAAAATTTTTGGTTTTTGAAACTATCGACTTCAAAGTTTTATCTCTTGAAGTTTTGTAAATCTTTGCGTTCTGCAACCGCGTGTGTACCATTGGCGGCGTTAATGTGTCAAGGTTAAAATATTGACAAACCCCAAACTTACAGAAAAATCGAAATTTTGAAAAAAAAAATTTGGAAGGTTAAAAAAATCTCCTAATAAATTATATTAAAGGAAATTTCGACATTAGTGTCAAATATTGACTTGACATTTGATATAAATGTCAACATTTTAAAAGAAATAAAAATCACTGGAGAATATCATAGTTTTGAGTTTAAACTTATAGCTCAAAAAAAAACTTTGGTGTTGCAGTTTACACCAAAGGGGCAAATTCCGACATTATGAAGAAAAGGTAGGGGAATTTTAAAGAAACTAATAATTCTTATTTTAAAAAATTTCAAAATATTGGAAGAAAAGTCAACACTTAACTGAAAAATTTCCGAATATTTTTATTACAAATTTTAATTTATTTTCCTGAATTTCGACTTCTTGAAAGTTTTTGGTTTAAGTTCGAAAATTATTATTTGTGTAACTCCAACTTTGAATACGAAATTTCGAGTTTAATCTCGAATTGGTTTTGTACATTTCACACCTAACGTTAAAATTGGTTTTTTTCGCCTATTTACGAGAGTATCCGGAAAATTCGAAATTTTGACTGATGGGAAATTTCATGCCATTTGAGAATGTAAAACAGCAGACTAATTTCCAGAACTTCGGTCGCCCCTACTCTACAAAAAAAGCAGATGTTAAATGTATTTTACATTTTTATTACAAGGAGGCGATCGAAGGGCGAAAAATCTACCAACAAAATCGAACAACAGATCGACTTAAACCAATTAATCGTAACTGATCAGCAGGTTTCTTGTCAGATCGAATCGTATCTAAAAAGTTTATCGGCAACCGAAATTGTCAACAGTTAGATTAAATAACTATTTGATTTAATTTTCAGATTCACCTGATGACAGTCGGGGTATGTCACCCTGTCATAGTGCCAATCAGACTCTCGGTCGAAGAAGCTCCTATAAGACCAGTAGAGGTTAGTATAAACCTAAATTTTTTTTTGTGGAATAAGGAAGTGGTAGAACCTGCTTCAAGTTGTTGGTGTCCAGTGTCCTTGTCCATGAATAATTGGTGTAGCGCTGCAGAGCACGTATACATTCGTTCGGTTACAGTTATTTTATTTTTGTACCTCGTATTGCATCCATTTCATTTAGAGAAAATTTTATTTTGAAAATATCGCAGAAGCAAGGTTGGTTGAGGTGCTTGTGTGTATTTGCATCAAAAACGCATGTTATTTTTTTATTTCCCAATGTTTTCAGCATATTTTCTGACTTAAGCGATCACCGGGTGCTAGTCAGAGGTGTTGGCGCTGCAGTCAGCCTTGTGTTGCGCGTGTTTTTTTTTTGTGTAAATGGAAATCACTTTAAATGAAATGGACAAAAAGTAGTGTATGTATGTTGAACTGTTTTTGCAGACCCTTCGCCCGCACAGGTACGAGGCAGATCTAAGTTTTCAACTTATCAAAACTTTAAAGGGCGCAAGTCTAGCTCCTTAATGAACTTGTACGGTAAGACGACACACCCCTTCTCCTCGACGCTTTGTGGTTATGGGGCATGTTACTTCCCTTTCTTTGTCTTTGTCTATCAGTGTATTAGGTCCCTAGGTGGTGGTGCTGTACAGAATGTTTTTTTATTTATGGTTTTTTTTATTTTTATGACGATAATTGTTTAGTTTATCCTGTTCAAGGGATTTTTGCATCTTTAGATTTAAATTATTGCATTCAAATTTGAAATAATCGCAAAAAGATGTGACATTATTTTTTTGCTTGATATAAAGTTCCCCATTTTATTCCACAGTTTAACTTTGACATTAATTTCGTTTTCACGAATTCTGTGTTGTGATGTGTAATAAATAAGTGGGGAATTTACTTTTTACTCAATTAAATTGTGCATATGTTACACCCAAAGTAATAATTTCTTTTAATTTTTAGTCATTATGTATAATGACTAAGACTCCTAGCCAAAGTAATAAATTAATCACTTTAACCCAGTGGTTTCCAACCTTTTTGTACCTACGGCCCCCTTTAAAAAAAAGTTGTTGGGCCCCCTTAATTTTTCTAACAATCTAATTTCATAAATACTCAACTGATATTATAATTTATTTAATGGGCTACAAAACAATATACAATATATATATTTTGGTTTGTATTCGAAAAAGATATTTTGGAAACAGCTGCATGCCCCCCTTGCAACAGTCTCGCGATCCCCTAGGGGGGCGCGCCCCACAGGTTGGAAACCACTGCTTTAACCAGATATTTCCCATACAAACTAATACGAATTAGTCAAAGTAGTAATATCTCCATTCTTAAATTAATCGATTTGTCTAAAGATGATTTACATAATCTGTTATGAATTGAACAATGTAATTAGGGATGTTACGGAGCCCATAGCCGTAACCGAAACTATCGGATATCCGAAATAAAATAAATGTCCAAATCCGTAACCGAAATCGATATAAATGTTTCGGATAATTTCGAATATTATTTGAAATAATTTTGCTAATTTCAGTCAACAACTATTTTTTTTGTCAACTAAAACTATAGGATAAACTAGTTGCTATGTCACCTGACCTTACTCACTATTGCCACGGCCACTAACGACTTTCTTTAACGTGTTAATGAATTGATTTTTTTAAATTTTGACGCTTTCAAAATTTTGACGTTGTTTGAAATTTCCAGATTTTAATATTTTTATTTTTTTAAATTTTAGCTTTTTGTGGAGATATGAATTTTTCTCAAAATTTTCACTTCATTTCAAAATTTCAGCTTTTTTATCAAAATTTTTATTTTTTCTAAAATTTCTGTTTTCTTTAAATGTTTGATTTTTTAAAAAAAAGAAAAAAATCGAAATTTTGTAGTTCTTGAAATTTTGACTTTTCCCAAAATTTTGCCTATTTTTTCTAAGAAATTTTTGTGGTTTTTTCTCTATAGAAATTTTGATTTCTTTTAGCATTTTAAGTTTTTTCGTAGAAGTGCAAATTCTCTAAATGAGATATTCGACTTTTCTCGAAATATTTTTTTAATAGAAATTTGAGTTCGACTTTCCTGATTTTTATTTAGTTATTGCGTTTTCTGCTAACTTATTTTCGACTTTTCTCTATTTTTTACTTATTGCAAAATTTGAGCTTTTTTAAATTTTCTGCTTTCCTTCAAACATTTTTTTGTTGATTTTTTTCCAATTTCTACTTTTCTGTTGAGTTTTTTTCGAATTTCGACGTTCCTGATTTTTATTCAATTATTGCGTTCTCTGCTAACTTATTTTCGACTTTTCTCTATTTTTTACTTATTGCAGAATTCGAGCTTTTTTAAATTTCCTGCTTTCCTCCAAACATTTTTTTATTGATTTTTTTTCCAATACTTTTCGGTTGAGTTTTTTTCGAATTTCGACTTCTGATTTTTATTGAATTATTGCGTTTTATGCACTTCTTTTCGGCTTTCCTCTATTTTTTAAATTTTGCAGAATTTGAGCTTTCTTAAAATTCCGCTCTTTGTCGAAACTTTTTTATAGAAATTTTTTTTTTCCCATTTCGACTTTCTAATTGTTACTGAATTATCTATGGAGTTTTCTACTAACATATTGTAGCCTTTTTTTAAAATTTGTTTATACAAATTTTTAATATTTTTTCAAAATTAATTAAATGAAAAATCTTTTCGAGTTTTTTCTTGAAATTTCAACTTATCGAGAAAAAAAATGTTTAGAAATTTTAAACATTTTTCAAATTTTGAGTTTGTTCTTAAAATTTCGATCCTTTTCTCGAAATTTTGACTTTTCTGTAACAATTTTTTACTGCAATTTTAAAATTTTTTTTATTTCCTGTTTAAAACGATTTTTTATGCGAGGTTTCGGCTTTAATATTTAAAAAATGTTTAACTGGTTCTTTCTTCTATATTTGTTATCCTTGTTCCACGTGTGCATTACTGACGGGTCAAAATGAGAACGAATCGTCGATGTACAATGCTACAAACATTTTTTTGTAAAACTGTTATTAAAAGTGACATTTTTAGTTCATTGATAAGTGAACTAAAAATTGACTTTTATAATGACACGTGACAAAAACACTTTTAACACTAGTGCGAAAAAGTTTTTTCGCACTAGTGTTAAAAGTAAATATAGCAGTGTTTCCAAAACTTTTTTTGCCCTAACCCGGTTGTTTTTAATATTTTCCCTTCGCCACCCACTAAAAGATGTTTTAATTATATCTTAATGCTGGAAAGAACTAATCATTTGTGAGTATGAAGACAATTCTGCAGCCTGGTATTTTATTTTTGTGGTCCGCTGCCGGGTTGTGACCCACTGTTTAGGAAACACTGGTATATAGCAATATGCAATATAAAATAGAAAGCTGTACTGGTAAAATTAGAAATAACTATTTCCTTTCGGTATCTTTATATTTCAGGAAAATAAACAAAAAGTTATTTTTATTTCGACTTTTTCATTTATCTCAATTTTTTGATCATCTATATTTCAATTCTTTTGTTTTTCGTTTCTATGTAAAAAACTACTAACCTATTTTTTATCAGATGTCAGACTTTTTAAGAATTTTAAATATCTTGCAGTCGAAAAATGGTTTTGAAAATTTATTTACATAATAATTTAGATATATTAAAAATTGGGCTCGGTAAACTAAAATAAAATTTTTGAAACAATTTCCTCCAAATATTTTTTATACAAATTTTAATTAACTCTTCGAATTTTTAAGTTTGTTCTTGAATCGTGAATTTTTTTCTCTAAACTCTAAACATTTTTGAATGGAATTTTTTATAGAACTTTCTAGTTTGTTGAGGAATTTTGCGTTAGTTTTTAAAATTTCGTCTTTTCTCGAAACTTGTTAGAATATCGAGTTTCTTAAAGGAATTATTTTTTCGAAATTCGACTTTTATTTCTAAATTTCAACTGAGTTTTTTTTTGAACTAACTACTTTTTTGCCCCAAACATCTGAACATTGTTGAATAGAATTTTTTATAGAAATTTGTCTCGAGTTTGCTATTGGAAAATCGTGTTAGTTTTTGAATTTCCGAATTTTCACGAAACATTTTTCCCAAACACTTTCAAGTCGAGTTTCTTATGAAAATACTTTTCGACATCTTTCATTTTTTTTTCCAAATACAGAAATTTAAAAATTTGTTGCAGAAATTTTAAAATTTGTTTCGAATTTTTAGAATGTCGATTTGAACTATTTAATGACATTGTGCAGAATTCAAATTATTTTATTTTTGACTTTTCTCTCGAAATTTCGACTTCTCTCTAATAAAAATTGTTAGAGACTTATAAGTTTTTCGAAATTCGAGTTTATTATTGAATTTAAAACTTTCTCGAAGAATAATATTTACATTTTGAATTTTTTCCAATTTCTCCTTTTTTTGAAATACAGTTGAAACCGGATATAACGACATTGAAATTACGTACCCTGTAACCGGTAGTTGTTATAAGCAATAAAACTGGTTTTTAAAATAGTCGCCGAGACCTTGCCATTTAGTCGTAATAACCGATGCGTCCTTGTAAACGATGTCGTTATATCCGGTTTTGACTGTATGACGTTTCCTAAAAAAAATCTTTACTCTCTTGTAATTTCCACTTTTCTCTTAAAAAAAATTAAACAATGTTTGTGACAATTAAAAAAACTTTTGAAATTTGTTCTTTTAACTTGTTTTTCTTTTCTCGAAATTTTGATTTCTGTGGGCCAAATTTTTGCGGAAATATTGCATTTTTCCCTAAGAAAAATATTTTTATATTTTGATTTTTCCCGATTTCTCCTTTCGAAATATCAACTTTCCTCGAAATATTTTTTTTATCGATTTTTTGCTAATTTCGACTTTTTTAATTTTTCTTCAAACATTAAGTTTCCAGTAAAAAAAGGTTGCTTTTTGGGATTTTCATTTATCTCTAAAAAAAATAAATTAATGTTTATGGGACCTTTAAACATTTTTCGAATTTGTTCTTATAACTTGTTTTTTTTTCTCTCCAAATTTCGATTTCTGTAGACAAAATTTTTGCAAAAATATTTAATTTTTTTTTATAATTTCTTTTCGACTGAGAGACACTTTGTTGCATAAAATGTAGGATTGTTTCTTGAAATTCGATTACTTTCTTATTAGAGTTTTTACTTGAAATTTAGATTTTCCTCAAAATTTCGACTTTTCTGGAAACATGTTCTTACAGAAATTTGAATTTATTTCGAATTTAGTGGTTTTTTTTTTAGTTTAAAGCTTCTTACTAAATCTCTTTTAGTTTTATTTTCCGGAAATTTCCTTGTTTTTCTCGAAATTCCAAATTTCTCTAAAATAAATTTTGGATTTCCATAGAAAAAAATGCTCTCACCAGGATTTTTTTAATATTTAGTTTATTTTTCTGTTTTTTCGTCCTATAATTTCAAGTGTTGTCGGAATTGTTTTTAATGGAATTGTTTGTATTTCGAGTTTTTCTTGAAATATCTACTTGCCTATAAAAGTTCTTTTTCACTGATTTTCTTAGAATTTTGGCTTGTTTCTCAAAGTTTTAACTTTTCTCAAAAAAGCTCTTAAAGAGTTTTTCCTTTTAGAAATTTCGGCGATTTTTCTTAAAATTTCGACATTTCTCACAGATTTTTACAGAAATTGTGTGCTTTTCTTTAAAACCTAATCTAAGACCTTAACCTAATCCTAATCCAACCAACGTTGGGTGTAGTTTCGAGGTAACTTTCCCCAGGCGATTTTTTAAAAGTTTTATTATTTGAAGTAATCAATGGAAATAATAATAATTTTGTTATGATTTTTAAAACTAAGGCTATTTTTCATAATGATCATAGATTATTTCCGTGATAAGGTACAACTTCAGTTAATCGTACGAATCGCGACCGCAGTTATTATGTCATTAATTTTAACTAGGATTTCAGAAGGCCCAGGAAAGACAGAAGATTAAAAAAAAAATCCATTGACCCTTTGAAAGAAGGGCAAATCAATCCATAAACTGTTGTAATAATTGAAACTTCATTATCACCAAATCATCACATTGATTTAAATTTGCTAGATATTATTCATAATCCATAAAATATAGATTAATTACTTTGGCTGTAACATATTTTTGTATAATATGCATACCACTTAATGTTTCATTTTATTTATATTTTTACAGTGTGGATACATTTATATATACATGCAATAGATCTAGATTAGACATTTAAACTCAACATTAGAACACTCTCACTGACCACATAAAATATAACACAATTTTTAAATCCAAATTAATTTGAAAACAGTGACATGCTTTAGATGTTCTGACCGCTGTTATTTTGTAGAATCAATCGTTGTTTTCAAATTAATTACTCCACATCGAGCAACACTTAACATTTCGATGACATAAAACTCCTTTTCATAATTTATTAAAACGTTACTAAGGTATTGGGAACTTATGAGTCGTCTTCGCGTGCAGTCGTGTGCTTGAAATAGGAAATTTTTCAGGATCGAGCACGGATCAGGATAGTTTTGCGTACCGTTATGGGGACACGGATTCCGGCCTTGGTAGGGCTACACCTCCTAGAAGAGCGCCATCTCCAGGGATGGGTAGTATGAGACACTTACCGTCACCATCTGGCCCTGGATCTTTACCTGGACTCATGTCCAAGGGCCGCAGAATGTTCGACGATGGGTCTAGTGATATAAGTTCGACTCCTAGTAGTATGATGGATTATACAGGTTGGTGTTATAGATTCTAAAATCAATGCTTTAAAAAAAAATCCTAACTTCGTCATAATTTAATCTTTAAAGCGATTTTTCATTGATTTTATCTATTCCACTTAATTGTTTTAATCAATTATTTTTTCAACTTACAATCCTTTTCAATTTTAAATTTTTCATGACGTTTCACATGTTTCCAGAAATTTGAAGTTGTTTCAAAAAATCTTAATATAGAAATTTCCATTTTTATAACTTTTTTTTTCTTAATTTTGACTACCCACGACATCTTGCGTTATACTGAGAATTAGAGTCAACATTCTGAGAAAAAAAAAATGATATGCAACAACAAACCCAGAAATTACAAAAAAGAAACAAAATTTCTAAAAACATGTCCTACTTATTTTGAATATTTTCTCAAAATGTTGATAGTTTTTTAACGATTTTCGATATAAGCTTTGCTTTTTTTTTCTCACAGGACCAAGGTTGTATAAACAACCAGCCACCAAGTCGAATCGGGGCATTATGCTTAACGCAGTCGAATACTGTGTTTTCCCAGGTGTAGTAAATCGAGAAGCGAAACGTAGGGTATTAGAAGAAATCAACAGATCAGAGAGTAAACATTTCTTAATATTGTTCCGGGACGCCGGGTGCCAGTTTAGGGCTCTCTATTCTTATTGTCCCGACAGGGAAGAAGTCGTAAAGCTCTACGGTACAGGACCAAAGCAAGTTAACGATAGAATGTTCGATAAATTTTTCAAGTAAGTGGTGTGGAAATTGACTTTTATTATCTTTAATGGTATTTGTTTTAGGTATAATTCGGGAGGAAAGTGCTTTTCGCAAGTACACACAAAACATTTAACAGTAACAATTGATGCTTTTACGATACATAATTCCCTGTGGCAAGGCAAAAAAGTGAATCTTCCGAACAAAAAAGACATGGCTCTCGTTATATAGGAACTAAACAAATTATTTCCATTGTTACTTAGTCATCTAATCAAGTAATTTTCGTTAATGCTTTACAATTGATATTTATTTTGTTTTGAAATATTTTTACTTTTATCTTTAACCATATTTGTTCATTTTACAATTAACTAAAGATTAAAAAATATCTGTTGTATTGAATGTGGTAGAATTTTTGTATATTTTTTGTACTTTGCTACAATGAAGTTAATTCACTTTTTTTGTGCCAATTTGATATGCGTTTTGCGACGGTGTTCGCTTGAGTCCATAATGAGAAAAAAACAATAATTTATTAGTGTCATTCCAGTTATATTTATATGATATATAGATTATTATAGAATTCAGGGCTGTTTAATGGTAAATAGTCTAATATTAATTTGTGACGATAATTTTCACAAATTAGATATTTTGTATTTGCTGGTCATAAATTAATATTAACCGATACCATTGCTGTAAATCAGTAAGAGAAATTTTTTGCTTAAAATATTTGTAAATCGTTTAATATGGTGCACTGATGTTCGCTTATTTTCATTCATCTATGTGAATGATTGAATGTTTTTTCGAGTGATCGATTCAATCAATTAGAAATATTTTTCCTAAACCAGTAAAATATATTTAATGTTTTGAATTTATAGTCAGTTTAAGAGCCTTAATTTTTTACCTAACCTATAATGCTATACATTATTTAATATCGCATTATTACACTAATATTTTCATGTCTGTAAATATTATGTTTTTATAATATAAAAATATTTATTAATGATACACTTATACGAGTCACTCAGTTGTGAAAAATAAATAATATAACCCAACCTGTTTTTATTTTCTCCTGTTCTTGTGGGCACACTGCTCTATACTCCAATTATGTTATAATATGTGACAGATTCTAGTCTCTGCCGTAGATCCTAAAACTGCACTCGCATGCAAAAATACAGTTAAGATTGAAATACAAATCTTCGTTTTAGGGGACAAGATTTGTATTTCAATTTTTGAAAATAACTAAGGACCAGTCTGTTCCACCAAAATGCAGCTAAGATGACCAAGTGCCTTTCTCATACACCATATCTCATTCATTCAATTAGATATGATTTTTATTCTAAGAGAATGAGAACCTTTATTTGGATATTTTGGGAAGAAAATTGAACCTTAAAATCGAAATTTATATTTTTGAATTGCATCACAGAACTCAGGATATCGACTACCTATTTTCAAAACTTATTTTGATTTTTATCTCAAACTCACAACCAGAGAAAAAATTAAAAGCTTGACTTCAATTTTAAAATGTTTATTTTTCTTTTGAAATTTCGGAACTTTTGCTCAAATTATTATATTCACTTGTGAAATTCCTCAAAATCTCGAGTTCAAATCATCATTTCGACTAAAACTTCCAAATCTGAATACTTTTCTAATTATCCAGTTTTCAATCGAAATTTAGAGCATTTACAGAATTTTTTCTAATAATTCAAACTTAATCTCAGAGTTTCGATCATTATTTCGTAATTTTGACAAGAAAGTTGAACTCTAAACCATAAATTTATACTTTTTGCAAGCATTTTAAGATTAGAATGAACATTTTGAATTGGATTTAAAAAGAACTTTTCTTAGAATTTATATTATTACATATTCTTAAAACTTCGACTTTATTTATGATAAATAAACATAAATTAATTACTTTGGGTCAGTAGAAGGGAGTCACTTCCCGCACAATTTAATCTATGATGTTGTTTATGTTAATAAATCAAGGCAGGGGTCTGGTAAATCGCTAAGTACGATTTGGCTCTAGGAATTAAATGCCCTGTTGAGGGGGTTTGGAGAACAGAGACGGAAGGAGTTTCAGAGGGGAATTGAGTAAGGTCCTTCACTTTACTTTACCGATACTGTGTAACTCGATCCATTTGGATATCTTGTGCATGTCGCTGATAGCAGTTGGTATTCCTATTTGTTTGTAAACTTGCAAGTGGAGATTTTGACCTGTTTCTTAAATTAATATTTTTTTGTCGCGCTTTGATAAACAATTAAAACAGAATTGACAGATAATTTTTGAAAATTTTAACTTTTTTTTGATATTTGGATTGTTCAAATTTTAACAAAAAAAAACGAAAGTTTCGCGAAAAATATTTTCTTCGGAAATTTTTTAGTTATTTATCGAAATTTGACTTTTTTCCAATTCGACTTCAGGTCAGTGCGGTAGATTTTCTTAGTATGATGTAACTCATAAATATCGATTTTATCTCCAAATTTCGTTTTTTTGAATTTTGTATTTAGGCATTAAACTTTTATCTTTCTATTCTTAATTTTCCTGAAAGAGCCTTTTTTTCTTCTATTTGTGAAATTGAGTCTTAATTGGCCAATTTTTTTTTCTATATGGACCCTTTTTTAAATTCCGAGAAGATTCTTTGAACATTCTTGACTTTGTATCTACTAATTTCCATTTTATCCAAATTTTAAATTATTTTAACAAAATCGAAAGTTTAAATTCGAAATTTTGTCCATAAAGAATTGTAGACTTTTCAGAACTCATAATTCTAATTTTGTTATTCCAGTATTTGTATTTCCAGTATCAAGTATTTATTTTTTAATTAAATACAGTATTTGAGAATAAGGTGAAAACTTAAGATTTAATTTTGGGTATTAAACTTGAAAATTGGAAAAAGGTGAAATATCAAGATTTATAAAATAATTCAAAAACTATCCCATTTTTTAAAATTGGAAACTTTCTAAATCCACAGTTTCAAGTTTTCATTTGTAATTACTATTTGTTTTCTTAATTTTAGGCATTACAATTAAAATGTCGTTATTCAAGTCGAAATTTCTGTAAACAACTTTAATATTTTAAGACCTATTGGGCTATTCAACTTTAAAACCAAAATTTTAGGAAAGAAGTGAAAATTTCGAGTTTAAAATTACAAATTAAAATTTAAAAAAGATAGTCAAAATTTCTCAAAAAAACTCTGAATTTTGTTTAGAAACTTTTTAAATTTTTCAAAACAATAGAAAGTATTCTTTAATTTCAACTTCAGAAACAAAATGTGAAGAATAAAGTCAAAATTTTGAGACTAAAATCAAAATTCCAAGAAACAAGTTCAAAATGTTGAGATTATAAAGTCGAGAGTTTGAGAAAAATTGAAATAAAAAAATTGTCCCCTGAAACCAAGAAAGATTAAAAAATACAACAAAGGTTGCTCTAACGCGTTTCGACAGCCAAGCTATCATCTTCAGTATCTCGCTACTGTTACAGGCACTACTTTCTTGGCCGTTTTTTTTTGTGGCACGGACTGATCCTTGGTTATCTTCAAAGATTGAAATACAAAACTTGCCCCCTGAAACCAAGAAACATTAAAAAACACAACAAAGGTTGCTTTAACGCGTTTCGACAGCCAAGCTATCATCTTCAGAGAGAGATACTGGCTGTCGAAACGCGTGAGAGCAACTTTTGTTGTGTTTTTTAATCTTTCTTCGTTTTAGTCAGTATCTCTCTGGCTGTCGAATCGCGTTAGAGTAACCTTTATTGTGTTTTTTAATCTTTCTTGGTTTCACGGGACAATTTTTGTATTTTAATTTTTAAAGATATCCAAGGACCAGTTTGTTCCACTAAAATTGAAAAAAATTGAAACTTCGACTAAAATGTCAAAATTTTATGTTATTTAAAGAGTTTGTTCAAATTTAGACTTTTAAAAACAAAATTTCGAGAAATGAGTGAAAATTCTATACTTAAAAAAGGATATATTTAAATAAATTCTGAACAAAAGTCAGAAAGTTTAAATTGGAAATTTCAAATTATTTTCTTAAATCTTACACTTTGAAATAGAATTTCTTTAAAAAAAGTCGAAATTACAAGATTTGTAAAATTTTACAAATGTCAATTTTTATGCATTTTTATTTATTTCTTTTCTTAAGCTCGAATTTAGAATCCATATTTTCTTAAAACTCGAATTTAGGATTCGGAATTTGAGATTTAAGTCAAAATTCTGGAAAAAACCTTGAACAAAATTACGCCAGAAATTTAAAAACTTTTCACGAAATTTTGAAATTAAAAAAGACGTTGCATGAATTTTTTCCAAATAAGTTTTTTTTGACTTTTCTTATCTGAAATGTTAGTTTACTGGTTTTGACTGGAAAGTAAAGGCTGAAAATTTAATTTTTCTTTCTAGAATTGCAAGTCCAAATAAAAAAAAAACAATTTCAGATTTAAATTGGAAATTTTGAAAAAATAGCCAACATTTTAAAAAAATTCTAACTGTTCTCTTTAGAATTGCACCTTGAATTATGATAAAAAAAACGATTTTATATTTGAACTGAAATTTTTGAAAAATAGCAACAGATTTTTAAAAAATGAGATTTATGTTCTCGAGTTCCCATTAGTCACAAAACTCTGATTTTAAATTGAAATATTCGATATTCTTGTCGACGTTTTCCATGAAATTTCAAAATCTCTGGGAAAATTCGAATAGTTTAAGCTTTAAATTTAAAATTTCGAGAGAAAAGCTTGAAATTGGGCTACTGAATTGCAAACTTATAAAAAAATCCTTTGACACGTACTCCTTCTTTCAGTTCTCTGAGCAGCTAAAGTACGTAGTTAGAAATAGGTGACTCAAAAATGCTTCTTTTACCCTTTTTATTTCCTGTTAAATCCTTTAAAATTAACATATAATTTTCTATAAAGATTCGGAAGCACAGTCTTTTCTTGAAATTGCGAATTTTCTCTGAAAATTCTTTGTTGGCCAAACCCTAGTTTCACACACGCCGGTTTTGACCGTCCGGTAAGTTGCCGGACGGTTTTATAAAACGCAGTGGTTCCTGCAAACATATACTTCATTTCACATTTACCGGTCACGGTTTTGGTGCCGGACGGCAACCCTTGGTCGACCGGAGACCCCACTATACATCCGGTGGACGGACGGCCACCGGGGACGCAGTGATACATCTGTTTTGGTTGGTCTATTCACACTCACCGGTTGATTATGTTTTCGTTTCCATTTGAGTCCAGTGTTGTATTATGAAAAAGTCAATTTTTCCGAAATAGACATTGAAATATTGATTTCGTAAATTAAGACCACAGCTGAAATCATGCCTTGTGGCGTAAAAGAGATGAAATAATATAAAAAGCCAACATATTTACAGGTTGAATATAGTTTCTTATTTTTGTGTCCTGCCTTTAAGAAGTATTTTCAGTTAAAGAAATCGTTATCCTTACATTGCAGGTCCTCAAATAATCCATCAAAAAATTGTTCCCTTTTTGAAATGAACCAAATAAATTCTGTTGTGTTAACATTCGCATCGACGTCGATGCTACAAAATCCACATAGCAATAATTTGGTTACGGTCCATTATTGAAGTCGTTCTGCAAGAAACTGAATTCTGTATTTGAGCGGTGTGTGTGAAAGCCTTCAAAAAACCGTCCGGCGTTATACCGGACGATCAAAACCGGCGTGTGTGAAACTAGCGTTACTCTCAAGATTCAACTTTTTTCGAAAAATTTGACTTTGGGACAACTTTTTTCTACATTTCTACAACATTTTTGCCTTTTTTTCTTTTAATTCGTGCCTTTTGGAATGTTGCCCTTTTTTTACACTTCGGTTTTCTAATAATTTCTACTTTTTTTCTAATAATTCGAATTTTCTAAAATGTAACCTGGTCGGAATTATTCGTTTGTTCACTTTTTCAAAATGTCGAAATTGTCAAAAAAAGCAGAATTTTTTAAAGGAAGTCGAGATCTACAACAAAATAAAAATTTCCTAAAAAAATTGAAATTTTGACAAATTAGGAAGTTCCAAAAATAACACTATTTTGGAAAAAGGAAAATTTTTAAATGGTTACAATTTTCTAATTAAGGCAAAATTTTGTATTTTTTTAATTGAGAATTTGAAAAAAAGTGGAAATTTTAAAATGTCTAAGTCATTAAAAAAGTAGAATTTAAAAATGTCAAATTCTTCAAGAAAAACTAGAGATTTTGAAGAAAAGTTGAAAATGTGTATCAGAAAATAGAAATTTCCAAGAAATGTCGAAATATTTAGTGAGTGGTCGAAATTTTCTAAATTAAATAAGGAAAAGTCAAAATTATCTTAAAAATCATATTCCTCAAAGAAATTCATAATTTTCAAAAACAGTCCAAAGTTTCAAAATGTTGAAATTGTGAAAAAAGTTGAGATTTTCAACCAAAAGTAGATTTTCAAAGAAGTATCGAAATTTTGAAAAAAGTCAAAATTTTTGAAGAATTCGAAATTTTCAAAAAGCTGAAATGTTTATTTTCCCACGCATTTTCTCCTATCGGTAAGGTAAGAACTAAATATCTGCATATAAATACTTATTAATTAATTAATAGAACGAAATTGTTTTTTACGTAATTAATTACGTAAAAAACAATTTCGTTCTTTGCAGATATAATTGGCCGATTTTCCACTACAAGTGATGTTAGTAGAATATAACATTTCCAATTTAAATGATATAAAATCAATTTTTCTTTTTTTTGCTTAAATCTGTTTATTTATTTACCTAAACAATTTATATTTTTTCAAAGAGTAATATAAAAATGTTAATAAGGAGAGAAAAAAATTCTTGTAAACATATCAAAACAAAAACCACTAAATATTCAGTAAATTATTGTAAGCTAGAAATACTAAACAATCCATTTTACTCTAAAACTTTGGTAGAACAAATGTTTTTATATTGTTTATTATTATTATGATATATCCGCCGCGCTTAGATAAAGAAATATGAGCCTGGAAGCCGAAGATACTTCGTTCATTGATGACGTATTGGGGAAAGGGCAAAAATTTCTCTGCTCCGCATCACGTCCGTCTCCGTACCATGCCTTACCAGAGTGAGGGCAACCGAAGTCTAAGCGCAATTTTTATGCCAAACACCCCTCTCCCATTTTACAAATGGTGCCTTTATTTTTTAACATTTTGTTTTCAAATTTGGAGAACTTACAAAGCAAGGATGTCGAATTTGCGCTTTGGAAGTACTTTTTTCAAATTCCGTTTAGTTTCCGAGATATTCGCTTCTGAAAACAGGCAAAAAGGGAACAAATTGTTCGCTCATTTGTGGGAATACTAAGAAAGAAATCAAAAATCTGCTTTCAAATCGCGAATTCCCCAACATTTCCAAACATTATTGCTAAATTTCATTAAAATCTAAACGATAGAATTGACGTAGTTTGTAAAATGGCAAGCGAAAAATTTCGACGTTTTAAGAGTATCAGACCGCCGCCTTAAATTAGGACCAGGATCCCCTTCAACCGCTGTTATTGTAAATGATCCATTTTTATCACTACTTACTTTAAAAAAACTTAGATTTCAAATGCCGCGTAATATTAATAGTTCTTTAGTTTAAGAAAATGTTTTCCAACTCTAGCGGAACTCAAAAATTTAGCTTTATAACGAATCGAAGAGTTTTCTGGATTCGTTGTGGGTTGCCTAAAGTTTAGGCCAGCACTTAGGCCACCCTTTCCGGGCCCATTGTGCTATCCCCGTGATTGAGGTGTCCTTGGTCATTCATTCAGCCATCGAAGAATTTTAATTGTATGTCCGAATTATCATCATTTTTGGTGCATGCTGTTAAACAGAATTTTTGAATTATGAACATCTATTGTGACAGTTTTGTTATTTTAATAATAGAAATTTTTTCGTTTATTAATTAATGTTCATAAACTTTTTTGCCGAATGGCAAAAACTTAACAAAGATTATTGATTGTTTCCTCAATCTTGTTTACAAGTTCCCCAGGCAGATTACATCACCTTCGCTGTTCTGTTGGAAGGGATTTTAAAAAAAAAGTCGTGATAAATGGAATATTTTTATTATAATTAAATAAATCTTTAGTCTGAAAATATTTGGACGAAATAGTATAAATATTACTTACAAAACTGAATTATATCAGGTACATAAATGCACACAGTATGCCACTCACTCGAAACACTCCACACAACAATTACAATTAGTCTTATAATTAAAAATACACTTACTTATTTAGCATATTTACTAAAATGTCTTAAATAGTTTAACAATATACATACAAATTTAAAAAATAAATAATTCATTTGAGGAACTGAGAATAAAGTCATGGTATTGTACCAAAATCATCAGTGTAAAAGTAAAATTTTGATTTACTTTTTAATTGGCATTTTTTCCTAAAATTTGTCCACAGTATTAAACGTATAGTGCTTCTGTTAAAAATGACCCACGTTTGGTATTGTAACAGAAATCGGGTTGTTTTGTAAAAAACAATAAGCTATTATCTATTCCGCTAGCATATTACATTATAAATTACATTACATTTTATGGTAACAATTTTTATTCCAAATTTTCGTCAACTTTAATCACCTTAATTCTGATATAATTTCAAAGAACGATTACTTTTTGTTTGAAAAATTATTTTTCCAAAAATAATATTCTACTTGAATTTATATGTTCCTAATTTGTTATTTCTTTCTTTCTTTCTTTCTTTTCGCTTAGTTATGAATTCATGGTATGTGGTCATAAAAATATAAAATTGTTTTTATGTTCTTATTTGTATAAGCACTTTGCTTGGTAATTTTCAAACAGAAGCACCTTTGATGATTTTGGGTAGTTTTTTTTTGCTTTTTGATTAACCTAAAGTTATAATACTATGTGATGCTTAAACACTGATTCTATAATAATAGTGATTATGATGTGATGACTAGTATAAAAATTATTTTCATAATTGTTACGTACATGGCTGTTTTAGCTTTTTTTGAATCTAATCTAAAAATGCATCAAATATGTGTGTGATTGTAATTGAATATCATTCAGTAACCTGGAAACAAAAACTGAAGGAAAAAACATATCACAGCCATTTTATAACAAGTAGTCTTTAGTGCTGATGAGCCCCTCAATTGTTTCCATTAATAAACAAATCAATTGGCTATATATCGACAATAATTACAATTATTAAAAATTCAATAAAGCTAAATATTAAAATTACTTACATTGTGTATAATTGCCTTAATTTCGAAAATTTACCTAGTTAAAATTTTGAACATGTTACGTCTTAATTATTCAGAATTATTTAAATTACATAACAATTGTCTTTGACCTCTGTCATACCAATAGCATCACATTCATACATTGAAGTCTTTCGAACTCTTAACCTTCGATTTGAAGGGAAAAATATCAGTCTGATGCTTCCTTCCAATTTAGAACATCACGAAATAATTTACGTATATTTTTCATGTTACGGTTCGAATTGACAAGAATTTTCAATTTTTTTTTCTACTTATTGACTTGTGAATTTCACAAAATTTGCTCATTGAACTAAAATAAAAATTTTGTGTTCTTCTCTACTTATTGGGACACCGAAAATTTCAACACAGTTTAAAGTAGGGAAATGAATGTCTTTGTAAATATAAAGTAATTTTGAAAAGGAAAATTGCTATAAGAAACATTACACTTTTTAGAAGTACCACCGCAATCATCATCTTACTATCAAAATTCTATTCTGTAATATTTAAATTCATGGACATCATTTTACTGGTAGCATTCTCAATCATCTTTACCGATGAAGTTTGCTGTTGGGCTGATCGTTTAAGATTTTGGTTGGGCGCCAATTTACTATTTATTATTTTTGGTGGAATTAAAAAAACTGGAATTTAATCACCACTTACGCAAAAGTGTATTTTTGACTGAAAGAAGTCACAATCAAAAATGTTATGGGATTTACATACCTTTGGTTAAAAAGAACATACCATTGGATTGTCTAGAAAGATGAAAAATATGATCCAGCCTCAGAAGTATCTAATATTACCCACGTTAATGTCTATTTTTTGATAGATAATAATTTATCTATTAAAAATAAACCTTCTGATTTATCGCTACAAATAAACGCCATTTATTTCTAGGATAAATAGATATACTTTTGAAATGTCTCTATTTTGTTATTAAGATGTTTCTACCGTTGTTACTAGACAAAGTAATTTCAGTCTTATAAACAATATTTGGAGGCAGGTTTTATTACTGTTAATTTATTTAATGATATTATTTTCAAGAGGGGCTGATAAATAAAAAATAATTACCAAAACTATCCATCTGAATTGGTAAAATCCTCAACAATCAGGTCACATGCCAAATTGGCGCCAGGATTAAATTTTAAGTCGAGAAGTTTCAATTTTCAAAAAAAAAAACTATTTCGGCTTGAACTCGAAATTTTAATCGCGACTTTAATCTCGAGATTAAACTCCAATTTAAACTCTAAATTTCGCTTTTTTTAAATTGAATTTTCGTTTTAGTAAATTTTCAGCTGTTTCGAAATTTTTCCTCAAAGTTTTAGTTTTTATTTTCATTTCCTGGACAACTTTAAATTTAAAATACCAACTTTAATCTTCCAGGATTAAACCCAAACCTCTCAAAATCAAAAAATATTAAGGTTTTAAGATCCTGAATTTTTCTTCAATTTGGGGGTTTAATAAGAATTTCTTTTTGTTCTTTTTGGTATAATGTAGTCATTTTGCCTTAGCTTACACATTTTGCTCCTTTTTCCGAAATGTCGACCAATTTTGAAAATTTTGAAATTTCGAGATTACAGTTAAAATACAAAAAGATATCTATTGAAAAAGCAGACATTTTAAAGCTCAAATTTGGAATAAAACAAAATATTTATTCTGATCGAAATTTCGTACTCGAAAATTACAAAAAACATGCCCGAAATTTTAAGGAAAAAAAGTAAAAAATTCAATATTTAAGCAGAAATTTTCGGGAAAAATTCGGAAGTAATCGAGGTCAAAAACTCGTTTCGAGAGAAAAGGCGACATTTTGAAATTAAGGCAGAAATATCGAAGACGAACTCAAAATTTGTGGCAAGAAACCAAAATTTTGAATTTGTATTTGAATTTTAGGAAACAAGTAAAAATTGAAATGAATCCGAAATTTTGGCAAAAGCTTGCAATAAATGTACAGAATTTAGTTCAAATTGAAAACTTGGATAGCTAGATAATTTCCAAAAATAAAAGAAATTATCGATTTTTTTTATATTTCCAATTAAAATTTTAAGAAAAGGTGAAAACCGGAAATTGGAAAATTTGAAACGTGAAATTCCGAAAAAAACTCAGAGTTATTGAAAATAATTTGAGTTCAAAATCCGCATTTTGAAAAAAGTAAAGAATATAGGACAAGGTCAAAATTTTAAGGAAAAAAGTCATAATTCACATAAAAAGAAGAAATTTCAAAATTAAAGTCGCAATTTCGAATAAAAAATATCAAAATATCTATAAAAACTGAACATTTCCAAAAGAGTTTCAACATTTATAAAAAACCTGTAGCTTAAACTGTGAATTTTAAAAAAGAAAGTCGAATTTATTTAAACATTTTCTAAAACTTCGTTCGAGAAGAAAGTGGAAACACAATGACGGAAAAAAATTGAAAAATTAAAATGTCTAGAAAATCTTGAACCATTCAAGTTTAAGTTCAATTTTTAATCAATGTTATTTATCAATTCGAAATTCCGAAAAAAATCAGAATTATTGAAAATAATTCGGGTTTAAAATTTACTTTCCCAAAAAGAGTGTAAACTTCCGGGAGAGGTGAAAATTTTGAAGGATAGCATCATAACTCCTAGAAAAATTCGAAATTTTGAAAAAATCCAAAAGTTATTTAAAAAAAATTGGGCAATTGTGGGGACTGCCAATAGAAGTGAAAACTTAAAACTATGATGTAACAAATTTCAAGATTATGCTTTACTAAGTACTAATTTTTCAGATTAGCCAAGTGTCGATTAGTGTCGATAAGACTATCCGGATGTCGGATTATCAGAAAGTCGAATTATCCGAATGTCGGATTATCCAAATGACAGGTTATCCAAATGCCAGATTATCCAATGGCGGATTATCCCCACACGTTGGATTATTCAAATGGCAGATTATCCGAATGCCGGATTATCCGTCAGATTATCCAAATGTCGGATTATACACATGGCGGATTATTCAAATGTCAGATTATCCGAACGTCGGATTATCCGAATGATGGGCTATTCGAATGTCGGACTATACGGGTGTCGGAAAAGTTTTAAGAAATGTCATTAAATGTCCCGAGTGGGGCAGTGATAGAGCAATCGACTAGTAGTTCAACGTAGCGTTTTTTAGTAACGCAAAAGCATGCATTTGTCCCCAATTCTTAGCCTCTTAGCGCGCCTAAAGATGTTTCAACTTCAAAAAAAGCATTCATATTAAAGCCGAAATTTTGAAAGAAAAAATTTAAAAGTTGGAACCAAGAGAAAAGTGGAAATCTCATAATGAAGGAGGAAAACTTAAATATCTACAAAATATTGAACCATTTCAACAATTCAATAGAACGTTTAAGAAAGAATACAAATTGAAATAAATCCTGCGTTTTGAGAAGAAGGTCTCCAAAAATAATAAGGATAAGATAATAAACATTAGATAAGATAAAGATAAAAAGTAAAAATGTCCCGAAATTTTTACCTTCAATTTGACATTCCTATTAAATTTTTATTAATTTTGAAAAAGTGCCCAAATTAATAAAAATTTTGCCGAAATGTCGAATTTCAGCTCAAAATTTAGTCACTTTCATTTTTTATTTATATTTTTTTGGAATACCCTTTTCTCAAAACGCTGGATAAGTTTCAATTTCGACTTTTTTCTTAGAAGTTAGAAAATTGTCGAAACTAAAAACATTTTCGAATTCACCTGTTTATAATCAAAATTTTAGGACAAACTGAAAATTGAAAATGTAAACTTGAAATGTTGAAACAAAAGTTGAGATTTCGAAAAAGGTCGACATTTCAAGAAAACATTAACGTTTTGCAGAAAAAGGTCGAAATTCTTAAAAGAAAAAAATATTTTGAAGGACGTCTTAGGAAAACAAACCGAAAATTAGAAGTGTAAACTCGATATTTGGGGAAAAACTCGAGGTTTCGGGATTAAAGTTTCTCGAAAATTAATTAGAAACATTCAACTTCACGTTTAAATTTTGAAGTTCTAAAAAATCATGGGTTTTCGATTTTCAAAAAAAAAGTCCAAATTTCGTAATTACGCTCAATATTACCACAAAAAGATTAAAAAATTAAAACGTTATTTACGAAAGTTTTACGAAATTATAGGAAAAAGAATAAGATTATACTTTATTAATTAGAAATTTTAAAAAAAATCTTGTAGTTTATATAAAAATTTCAATGTTTTAGCATTTAATTCCAAAGGATTTAAGGCGAAATTTAGAAAATATATGTGGGGATACAGAATACTATAACCTTAAAATTGACTATTACATTTAGGCACAATATTTCGAGTTTAAAGTTAAAATGCAAAAAAAACAATATTTTTAAATAAAGTAGACACTTCAATATTAGAACTGTCATGAAGTGACGTTTTTAATAAATTTAAATATCACGTAGTCGCACTTCCAAAACTGTTTAGAAAATTGTCAACAAACCATAAAATTTTAAATATTTCCAAACTGGGGCGAAGAAATGTTAAATAAATTGAAAAAAACATAATATTTCCGGTCAATAAGAGTCTACCATGAAGAATTCAATATTAGAGTTGAAATTTGGAAGAAAACAAAATGTTTATTAAGATGGAAATTTCGAACTCGAAAATTACAAAAAACATTCCCGAAATTTTAAGGAAAAAGAGTCAAAAATTCGATATTTAAACAGAAATTTTCGGAAATAGTTCGGAATTTAATCAAGGTCTAAAACTCGTTTCGAGTGAAAAACCGACATTTTCAAATTAAGGCAGAAATATCAAAGACGAACTCAAAATTTGTGGAAAAACCCAAAATTTTGAATTTGTATTCGAATTTTGGGGAAGAAGCAAAATAATGTTGAGAAAAGCTTCCAAAAATGTATATAAGACAATAAAAATGTTCAATTATTTTGAGTTTAAATTCGAAACTTGGATAGAGAGTTTAATAAGTTTCAAAAATAAAAGAAATCCTTGACTTTTTATATTTATAATTAAAATTTTAATAAACAGCCAAAATTGGAAGAAATTATGAGGAAAAACGTGAAATTCTGAAAAACACTCAAAATTACTAAAAATAATTCGAATTCAAGATCTGTATGTCCAAAAAGGTCAAAAATTCTAGAAAAAATTAAATTTTGAGAAAAAGTCGTAATTTCCTCAAAAAAAAAGGTAGAAATTTCAATATGAATATTGAAAATTCGAATAAAAAATTTAAAATATTTATAAAGACGAAAACTGATATTTATAAAAAAAGAAGTACATGCTAAGCTCTAAATTTTGGAAAAGAAATTCGAATTTATTTTTAAAAAATTTGGCTAAAACCTCGTTCTAGAAAAAAGTGGAAATTACACAATGACGGTAAAAATTTTAAAAATTAAAATGTCTAGAAAAAGTTAAATCATTTCAGCATTTATTTTCCTATAAGTTCTTTTGCTAACTAATATTAGCAATTTGAAATTCCTAAAAAAAAAATCAGAATTATTGATAATAATTCAAGGTCAAAATCTAGTTTCCAAAAAAAAGTCTAAAATTAAAGAAAATGTAAAAATTTTCAATAATAACTTCAAAATTCCTATAAAAAGTCAAAATTTTAAAAGTAAAGTCGAATTAAAATGCCAAATTATCTACAAAAAATCTAAATTACGAAAAGGGACTCCAAATTTAACAAAAAAAAAGTTTATATTAAAGTGAATATTTTGAAAATGAATTCAATATTTATATAAAAATGTTCATATTAAAGTCGAGGTTTTGAAAAAGAAAATTGAATTTGTTTAAAAAATAGGATCAATAATCCGTCCAAAAAAAAAGCCGAAAATTAAAGAAAATGTGAAAACTTTGAGTGAAAACTTCAACATTTCTTTAAAAAAATCGAAATTTTAACAATAAAGTCGAATTAAAATGTCAAAATATCTGTAAAAAATCGAAATTATGAAAAGGAACTCAAAATTTATCAAAATAACATTTATATTAGAGCCGAAATTTTGAAAAATAACTCGACATTTACAAAAAACGTTCATATTAAAGTTAAAGTTTTGAAAAAGAAAATCGAATTTGTTTAAAAAATGGGATCAATAAGAAAAAGTCGAAAATTAAAGAAAATGCGAAAACTCAAAATTCAAAGGAAAAGTCGAAATTTCAACACTAAAGTCAAATTAAAATGTCGAAATATCTACAAAAAATCGAAATTACGGAAATGAACTCAAAATTTATTAAAAAACATTTATATTAAAGTTGAAATTTTGAAAAAGAACTCGATATCTACAAAAAAAAATGCATATTAAAGTAGAAGTTTTGAAAAAGAAAATCGAATTTGTTTAAAAAGTGGAATCAATAATCTGTTCAAAAAAAAAGTCGAAAATTAAGGAAAATGTGAAAACTAAGTTAAAACTTCAAAATTCATAGAAAAAGTCGAATTTTAACGCTAAAGTCGAATTAAAATGTCAAAATATCTACAAAAAATCGAATTTACGAAAAGGAACTTAAAATTTATTAAAAAAACATTTACATTTGAGTCGAAATTTTGAAAAAGAACTCGACATTTACAACAAAAAACGTTCATATTAAAGTCGAAGTTTTGAAAAGAAAATCGAATTTGTTTAAAAAATGGGATCAATAATCCGTTCAAAAGAAAAGTGGAAATCTCATAATGAAGGCAAAATTTTAGAAAATCAGAATATCTAATTGTTGAACTATTTCGACATTTCAATCGAACTTTTTAGGAAAAAATTAAAATTTGAAATATATCCTGCATTTTGAGAAATAGGTTTTCAAAATATAACTAAAAAATAAAAATGTCCCGACATTTGGAGTTAAAATTTGACATTCCTGATAAAATTTTATTAATTTTGCCAAACTGCCCAAATCAATAAAAATTTTACCAAAATATCAAATTTAAGCTTAAAATGTCCAGATATTTTTTATTTACATTTTTTTTTTTTGGAAACCTCTTCCCAAAATTTCGGGTTTCTTTTAATTTTTTTTCTTAAAAGTTCGGAAAACTGCTTAAATCACTAAAAACATCTCGAAATCACAGGTTGATTATCAAAATTTTAGGATAAAGCGAAAATTGAAAATGTAAACTTGAAATGGTGCCACAAAAGTCGAAATTCCGAAAAAATCGAAATTCTTAGAAAAAGCCAAAATTCTGAATTATTTAGTGGACATTTTAGGGAAACAAAATAAAAATTGGAGGTGTTCACTCGAAATTTGAGGAAAAAACTCGACAGTTCGTAGTTAAGGTATGACTTTGACCTACATAACCCTGAACGTGTATGACCTTGAGTCACACTAGCTTGACCTTACATGGCCTTGACCCCATATAACCTTGAACTCGTGTGACATTGACCCCGTATGGCATCGATCTCACATGACCTTGACCTCACATTACCTTGACCCCACATGACCTTGACCACATATGACCTTGAACCCAATATGATCTTGACCCAACATGACCTTGAGCTTGTGAGACCTTGGTCCCAAAACTAAAATTACTAGAAAAATTTAAACTTCACATCTAAATTCTGAACTTCTAAAAAATCGTGAATTTTCGATTTTACTTAGCTCAAAATGTCGTTTTCCTAAACGTTCGGAAAACGGCCAAAATTATTAAAAACAGCTCGAATTTTTAGGACAAAGTGAAAATTAAAGTCGAAATTGTGCAAGAAATGTTGAAATTCCGAAAAGAGTCGAAATTACAAGAAAACGTCGAAATTTTGAAAAAAAAGGTCGACATTTTGAGAAAAGAGGTAGAAATTATTAGAAAAAGGCAAAATTTTTTAATTCTTTAGTGGACATTGCAGGGAAATGAAAATTGCAAGAAGTATTTACTCGAAATTTGGGGAAAAGACTCAACAATTCGGGATTACATTTTTTCCAAGAAAATTAAAGAAAAATTCAAACATTGCGTTTATATTTTGAATTTCTAAAAAAGCCATGAGTCTTGGATTTTAAATTTTTTTTAATTTTCGAACAAAAAAATCCAATTTTCGTAATTAAGATTCTAATTAAAATTTTAAAAAATGCAAATTTACAAAAATAGGCAAGTTAAACTCGAATCCAAATTTACAAAAATCAAAAATTTCGATTGAGTCAACTGCTTTGTTTTCATTGTCCACAATGTGGGCGTAGAACATTAGGTCACATTAACATTACAATTGTAACACTAAATAACGTAAAATATTTTAATATGTTTAATCAAAATCTGAATTTGATGGGGATTGGGAGTTTAAAATAAAAAATAAAAAAATGCGAGTTGAAAATAAGCAGATTTAAACTCAACATTTCTCAGAAGATTGAAATTTTCAATAATGATAATAATAAATAAATAAATAGATCATATAAAAAACGAAACTTCAAGTTATTAACTTTTTTCTTCTCAATCAAGACTAAGATATTAAGTGTCAAATTACATAAAATGTTTCTTTGTAGAGGAACTGATTTTGGACTAGTTTTTAATATAAGCTGATATATGCATAATGTTTAAAATTTTATATTTTTTATATTGTAGAGCAAAAACTTTTCTAATTCAAAAAATGTATAAGAAGTTAAAAAAATTGGAAAATCTTGTCAATCGAATTTCCCTAACGGATTACCGCAATTAATTTGTTTCCAATTTTTAATTAAATCTATTCTTTCCATAAATAAAACAAGACAATTAGCAAGATAATACTGATTTTCTCAAAGCTGATCGCGGTAATCCAGGTCTGGCTATTTCATAAGGCAATCTCAAACCTTTTGGTCTATCGTCAAGTTAATTGGAAGGATTTAATTCTCCTACAATTCTTCTTCTGTTGCCAGCTTACAAGATCTTTTGTGCTTCTGAAGATGCGTTAATCTGTCAGTTATCCGCCAGTTTCAGCTTCATCCAATTACCGATTCGTGTTCATACATCTGCCGCGACCATATCAAAGCGGAAACCTTCACGGATGTCATTTAAATGCAAAACCGAAAGTCTTGAGTGGTTACGTTACACGTTGGAAACAACTTGCCCGTTTTTAGGACTGTGCGTGAGGTAGTCGTCGTCATCTTCCTGAGCTTGTTCCTGTTGCTGGATACCCACGAGTTTGCCGAAATTTATCAAGCTGGAGCTGGACCTCGCCGGTCCCAACAGAGGCTCCTTCGGACAATAATTTTCTAAAGGTATGGAGATTTCGTTTTCGCTTTCTGGTACGGAGTGTTGTCTGAGGGGGAGCGAGGACGCAGTCGCCGTTGGGTGGATACCGTTCGGGATGCCGGGTTTGGAAGTTTGGGCCCTGTAGCTGACGCTTGAAGACTTTCGCATGGCGCCGAACATGTTGACTTCTAACTCCTCGGAGTTTTCCATTTGGACTGATGCGATGGGTACGTCCAAGCACGGAGTGAGGAGGCGGGGATTGTTTGCTAGGAATTCTACTATTTCTTTGGCTTTTGGGCGAATTTTCACGTTAATTTCCCAACAAGATTTTAACAAGGCTTCTCTGTAACAAAAATAGTTTTAGTTAAATTCAATTTTTTTCAAACAATATCACAGGTTTGTTCTAACCATAGACCTGATAGCAGTAGAGAGTCGTGTAGTAAGGGGAAGTGAGAAAAGAGAATGGTAGCCAACGTCAGTTGGTTGTATTTAAATAAAAACGCGAGAGCGGAAACATTGCGTGTAGCAAGAAGCGAGCATTTCTAACTTATTCCTGTGAGTTTAGCTGCATACTGGCTGTTTCGTGGTTAACCTAACTTTGTTTTCTCCTTTCGATAAATCCACACCCTCTATTACATGTATGGTTCTAACTGAAAATTCCCGCGTTTGCATTAATATATGAAGAAACTTGTGCGCAAGCGCTCACTGTGTATTACGCGCAGTGTGGCCAGATTTATTCATCATGTTCTAGTTCCAAATATCGCCGAAATAAAGCAAATGTCGCCACTTCAGCTTTAAATTTTCATGAAAACATTTCGAAAAAGCTTTTAAACTTATCTAAAAAAAAAATCAAGATTTTTCCCGAATTTTTAAATTTAACACTTTGAGATAAATTCTTCTTTAACAAATTAAACATTTTTTTTGCCCTCGAAAATGTTACTTTAAACCCAAGTTTAAATTTTAAGAAAAAAGTTCTAAGGTCGGAAGAAAATCAATTCGAGTACACCAATACCTCGCCTTGCGTCGTTTCGTTTTGCATTTTTTCGAAGTTGCGTCTCTGCTTAATTAGTACTAATTTCCACTGTGCGTCGTTAGGTTTTCGAGGAAGGCGTTGTTTTGGGTTCGAGTTTTTAATTCTTCTTTTGAAATTAAAAAAAATTTTTTTTCTAAAAGATGGTACCACTTCTGTTTCTAATTGCGCCATGCCATCAAAACTCTGGGATTCTCTTTCTAACCGAAAATCAACGCAATTTTAATACAGTTTTATTTTCCCTCTGTTTTGTTAATTTTAGAGTTCGGTTTCAATTATCTAGTGTGTTGTGTTTTTTGTAACGTTTCAATTAGTGTGTTGTGCTTTTTTTAAAAGAGAATAATAAATTTTTACGGATTGCTTCTGGTTACAAAAAAGCTAAATATGTTTCCAATTTATTTTTTGGCAGAGTTATATTTTTTTTACATACACTTATAATTTTTTTAGCCAAATGAGTGGAAAGGGCGCTGCTAGTAGAATTACCAAAAATTAAAAAAAAACTATCAGCTTGGAGACAAAATTAGATATTCTGCGACGGTAGAGAAGGCTGTGGAAATAGCAAAGGCTGTTGGTCTGGCTGCAACAACTGTCAGAACTATTAGAAATCGAGATGGGGATAAAATAAGAGAGGCTGCAAAATCTGCAACATCATTAGATGCTAAAACGATGACCCGTACAAGGAGTGCTTTGATGATCAAAATGGAGTCCTTGCTTTCTATTTGGATTGAAAATCAAGTTGCGCAGAGAATACCATTAAGTAAAAAGGTGATTCAGACGAAAGCAAAAAGCTTATTTGATGACATAAAAAGTAAAGCAGTATCCAACGATAATGCTAGTGGTAGTAATACAGACAAGAATGAAACATTTGAAGCTAGTCAGGGCTGGTTTGAGAGATTCAAGGTTCGAGCAAATCTGCACAGCATTGCTCTTAAAGGCGAAGCAGCTAGCACTGATTTAACTGCTGCAGAACGCTACCCGACAGAGTTAAAAGCATTAATTCATGAAGGTGGCTATGATCCGAAACAAGTCCTTAATGTTGACGAGACTGGGTTATTTTGGAAACGTCTACCTAACAGAACTTTCATATCTAAAACAGAAAAATCTGCGCCAGGATTTAAAGCTAGCAAGGATAGACCGACTCTTCTTCTTGGTGGTAATGCAAATGGTGATTTCAAATTTAAACCATTTCTCATTTATCAATCAGAAAATCCAAGAGCTATGAAAGGTTGTTCAAAGAATCTGCTTCCTGTCCACTGGCGAGCAAACAAAAAAGCATGGATGACAACATCATTATTTCAAAACTGGGTTTCAACTTGTGCTATTCCAGAAATGAAAGCTTATTGCAACAAGGAAAACCTAAACTTCAAGGCTTTGGTCCTAGTAGACAATGCTCCTGGCCACCCAGTTTATGTTGATGAGTTGTCAGAAAACGTGAAATTTGTATTTTTGCCGCCTAACACGACACCAGTTATTCAGCCGATGGATCAGGGAGTAATATCGACTTTTAAAAGTTATTACCTTCGACGAACATTTAAACTTCTTTTAAGTGAGACCGATGGATAAGATAAGCCTACTTTTTGGAAAAAGTTCAACATTATGAAAGCCATAGAAATTATTTCCGATTCGTGGGAGCAGATTAAACCATCTTGCATGAATGGTGTTTAGCGCAAAATATGCCCTGAATGTGTTCACCGAATATGCGCTGCAGAATTTGATGATACACCAGCTGTTCGTCATGAAATTTCTAATTTAACTAGAGAGTCTAATTTTGAACGTATGGAGGAGACTGACATAAAATGAATTGCTAACCTCGCACAACCAAGAATTCTCTAATGAAAAACTATTGCAACTGGAATTGCAATTTGTTAATGAAGAAGATGACAGTGACCGTTCAATCTTCGAAGAACAAAATTTAACCTCCAAACAAATTTCCAAAGCGATGTGTTTGATTGACGAAACTAAGGAGATTTTTTTTTAAAAACGATCCTGACAGCGGAAGGAGTTTTAAAGTGTCCCAGGCGGTAGCTACGAATATCAATTGCTACAAGGAAATTTATTTTACGTTGAAAAAAAGCTGTTCAGCAAACATTGGACCAATTTTTTGTGAAAGAAAGTCGACTTACGACAACAGCCACTATGGACTCATCAGACAGTGATTAATTTTAATGTTGTTTTTCATAAATTAATTAAATAGTTTATTTTGTTTTAATTGAATACGTTTTTTTTTGTTTTTTGTATGTTTGTAATAAAATTTTATATAATTTTTGTTTTTTAAATGTTAACTTTGTTCAATTTTCTTTTTAAAAAGTAGTGTTTTCGTAACCCTGGAACCTATCTTCGATCTTTACATGGTTTGCTATAGAAAATCTTAATTTACTTTGCGTCGTTTCAATTTGCGTCGTGTTTTTTTAGAACGTAACCCCCACGCAAAGTGAGGTATTGGTGTATATCCGAACTGTTGAAAAAATTGCAGATGTCAAAAAAAAATGTTAAAAAGAAACCTTTTATTTTCATAAATTTGAAATTTAACCAAAAATCAAAGCTTTTGTTTCAATCGCTTCAAATATTTAAAAGCAAAATTCAATATTTTGGAAGATGTTGGATTTTTTGTTCAAATTTCGATTTGTTTCTCGAATCATTAATATTTCAAATTTCAAATTTTTGTGTTTTTTTTTAATTTCAACTTTAGAATCAAAATGTCGAATTTTGTTTCGAAATTTTAACTTTGAAGTTAAGACTTTGTTGATACATTGAATTGACAATTGATTTTGATGTTAATCACGAAACTATTTAACCTTTGGTCACGAAATTTTAACTTTAATTAAAAGACCTCGACTTTAATAATGACGATAATGAAATTTTGAGTTTAAAATAAAAAATTTGACTTTAATCTTGAAATTTTAATTTTGATGGCAGCATTTCGAAAAAACAAGTTTATAACAGTTTTTTTTACAAATTTTCGAGTTTAAAATATCAAGCTTAAACACGGAATTTTTATAACATTTGGGATTTTTTAGCTAAAAACTCAACGTTTGAATTAAAAATGAAAAGCTTTGATGTTTGAAGACCCAAAATTAAGGACGAAATTTCGAACGCCATCTTTTAACAAATTTGGTTTTTTCCAAAATTATCAGTTTAGCCCGAAATTTAGGCCATTTCCAAACAAATTACTTTTTCTTTTAAATTTTAGACCTTTTGCTCTTTAAAATATTAAATATTCCAACGACAAACTCATTTTTTTGAGAACGCAGAAAAAACCTCGTCACTTATTCACTAAATTTCTTTCAAAAGTTCAAAATTTCCAGACAAACTTGAAATTTTAATGAAGGTTTTCTCAATAAGTTGGAGCTTTTTATTTCGAAATGTTGCCATTTTCTTAACTATTTTCAACTGAAACATAATTACAATATTTTTTATTAAATTTCAATTCGAAGGCTGATGGTAGGAAAAGAAATTTCGAAAAAAGTATATCTTGATGAAAATATAGATCATATAACTAACTGGGTGGTTAGTGAAGATTTTTCGGGGTTTTCAGAAATAACAGAGAAAACTGTGCTATGCGGGAGTTTATTATACTAAGTTAGGTTAGGTTACAACAACGAGCGCGGGTATCTAGATTATATGCCGAACTCTCTTCGGAAACATCCGATCTCTGCCGGGCCAAGTGACAGGGTCGGCTTCTTGGTATTTTACGCGTTACACACTCCCCCCATGGTTCAGAACTCGACCCGAGGAGGAACCAGTAGGCGAAGGACGTTTTTTCTTTCGGGGTCGACCTCTTCTTTTCAGGGGTACCACGGGTGTCTCAGCTGGTTGACCCTGAACGGGAGTTAAAGCGGAACAATGGTATATACCCAAAGGAATGCTGGGGTCCGCGGGATCAGACACTTCGAAACTAACAGGAGAGATCATTCGGGTAATTTCATAAGGTCCGTCTCGCTTTGGGTGAAATTTTGAAGTGATGCCTTTTCCAGAGCTGCTCAGAGTATGAGTGTCTACCCAAACTCTATCACCAATAGCAAATGGTATAGTCTCTCGCTTGTGAGAATCGAAATAACACTTCTGACGATCCTGTTGTTTTTCATTTATGGATCTAGCATCTTGCCAGGTACTAGTAATTTGCTGGAGGTAGGGAGTGATTTGTGGTACAAAATTTTCGGCTTCGACAATGTGACGCAAATCATGAGATACGTCGTCTAATGTTCTTAGCTCTCTAGCGAATGTTAAAAAAGCTGCTGTTTTGCCAGTAGCCTCGCACCAAGCAGTATTCATAGCAAATCGGATAGTAGGCAACTTCTGAGCCCATGAGCTATGATCATCTCCAACAAGTATAGCTAACCTTGGCTTCAGGTCGCGGTTTTTTCTTTCCACCATATTGGCAGAAGCATGATACAATGGTGTGAATGATTCTTTAATGTTCAAAATGAAACAAACCTTTTGCATGACAGAGGAGATGAATTGTACCCCATTGTCACTTATGATCTTCCGTACGAGTCCATATCTGAAGAAGATTTCATTGATGAGCACGCGAGCACATTCTTCGGCTGTAGCTTTTTGGAGTGGGAATAGTTCAACCCATTTTGTCGAAACATCTTCCACGATGAATATCCAAGTATTTCCATCTTGATCTTTTGGTAATGGTCCAAATAAATCAATCGATAATATTTCGAACCTTTGAGCGTATGCTGGGGTTTGTAATAAACCAGCGGGTTTTTGATTAGTTGCTTTGTATCGTTGACACTCAGGGCAGTCTCGTACATAGTTGGTTATGAAACGACGCATTCCAGGAAAATAGTAGCGTTTGGCTATACGTTGGAGGGTTCGCTCTGCACCATAATGGGAAGCTGTAGGAGCATCGTGATATTCTGTCAGGATCTTTTCTCGTTCATGGATGGGTACTACCAGTTGCGCCTCTTCTACGTCATCTTCAGATGAATATCGGTAGAGTACTCCACTTGACATGATGTATCCACGATCAGTCCATCTAGCGAAGTCTTCGTCGTTATGTCCTTCAAAACTCTTAATGATTTTCTCAATGTCGGGATCTTTAAGTTGTTCCTCTCGAATTTCAGCGGCTGAACGTCTTGGGAGTTCAATTGCTACATAACAGATGTCACAGTCGTAGGTGATTTCGTGATCACAAGGTGGACGTGACAAGGTGTCAGCGACCACGTTTCGCTTTCCAGGCAAATAATCTATCTTCAGGTCATATCCTTGGACTTGTAAAGCCCATCGTGCAAGTCGTCCAGTAGGAGCTTTTAAATTCAAGAGCCATCGTAAAGGTTGGTGATCACTCTGTATAGTCACGGGAGTAGCTTCGATATATCCTCTAAATTTATCCAAAGCCCATATCACAGCTAAAGCCTCACGTTCAGAAGTACTATAGTTTCTCTCCGCTGAGGTAAGAAGTCTGCTGGCATATTCCACAGGATGCTCATCTGCACCCTCACCCTGTAAAAGTACAGCTCCTAATGCATAACTGCTTGCATCAGTGCGGATGATGTATGGTTTTGTTTCGTCACTTTGTTGAAGTACCGGGGCGGTAATTAGGGCATTCTTTAACTGATCAAATGCTTCTTGTTGTTTTTCCTTCCATTGCCATGGAATATTCTTTTTGGTCAAATCACTTAGAGGACGCGAAATTTCCGCAAAGTCTTTGATAAAGCGACGATACCAGCTGCACGTTTGCAGAAATGATAAAAGTTCAGATACGTTGCGTGGAGCACGTCTATTTGCTATGGCCGAGATTTTATCAGGATCTACCGAAATTCCTTCTATGGTGATTAAATGTCCCAAATATTTTACTCGAGAACATGCAAAATGGCACTTTTCTCTTCTAGCGCGTAACTTGAACTGTCGGAGTCTGTCAAATACTACCTGTAAGTCTGGTATGTGGTCTTCAAAGGAACGCGAAAGAACAATCAAGTCATCTAGATATGCTAATTCAAATACGTCACCACAACCGCGTCGGAAATGATCGATTAACCTCTGGAAAGTTCTAGGCGCGTTTTTAAGTCCAAATGGCATTCTCAAATATCGGTAAGTTCCGAATGGAGTCACAAAACCGGTTTTATCACGATCAGCCTCGTTAACACTGATTTGATGATAAGCACTACGTAGATCGATGGTACTCATGTAGAAAGTGCGTTTTGCAGCATGCAAAAGGTCATCCATTCGAGGAAGCGGGTAAGAATCACTTACAGTAACAGCGTTCAGTCTCTGGTAGTCGATACATAAGCGAACATCACCTTCATCCTTTGGAACCAAGACAACCGGTGCAGCCCAAGGACTTTCACATTCTTCAATGATACCATTCTCTAGCAGTTTATCCAGTTCTTTTCTTAGCTGTTGTTTACGTGTTGGAGTCATTCGATAAGGAGGTAAGGCAATAGGCGGATGGTCACCTGTGTTAATGAAATGAGTTGCATATGGAGTTGGCTCTCCCCCCTCTTGAAAGATATCCTCATTTTCGTGAAGCAAATTACTTAAAATCTGCTTTTCTTTTTGGTCTAAATTGGTTCCTTCTTCAGGACGCAACTCCTCTAAGCATGATAATTCGACAGGCTCTGCATTATGGGATAACTTCGGTGGTGGCGCTTCATAGTTAAGGGAAAATTTTACATCTGGGTCGTCACCAAAATTCCAGGAATTTTGAACTAAGTCAATAGTTATTTTTGCATCTTGTAAGAAATCAAGGCCGAAAAGAGTACGGTTATCTTTTGCTTCTGGAAAAATGATAAATTTTGTTTTGATACATCGACCTTGCAAAAACACATTTTGTTCAGTAACTAAAATGTTTTCTGTTTTTCCATTACCATCGGCTAATTTTACAAAAATCGAGCTTTCCTTAAAACTTTGATTTTCTTTCTTTAAAATTTCGTATAACAAATGTCCAGCAACACTCTGTTTAGCAGCGGTATCAACAAGTCCTGTTCCTTGGTGTCCTAAAATTCCTACTTGCAAAATAGGTCGCGAACGCGGCGCAATGAGGGTTTCCATACACATAAATTCCGTGGCTGAGGCTTCTATACCATTGCACGAAGGACATTTGGATCGGATGTAACCAGGTTTTCCACAACCATAACACCGGATAGGAGTAGTTACTTTGTTATTGTCAGCACTGGTTTGAGATGTTGATGGATGAGTATTTGTTTGCGCTACCTGGGACTTAGTGGCATTCTGTGTTTGAGAGGTATTTAACTTTTTCCCCTCATTTGATTTGGATTCGGATTTAGATAGAAGTTTTCGACACTCATCTTTCGTATGACCTACGTACTTGCAATACTGGCAACGCGGACGCTTAATTTCTTTTTGTTCCACTGGAGCGCGAGTATCCGGTACATAAGTTTCTTCAACTGACCTACAACTTTTCAAAAGTTCAGTAAAGGTAGATATACTGTCACGTGACACTTTTTCGCGAATACGGCGGTTTAGTAGTCCATATACCATGTCAATTTGAGTCTCTTCACTTAGTACGCCTGGTGGTATTTGCGCAAGAATGGAACGAGCTTTACAAATGAAGATATCACTCGGTGTATTAAAGTCTTGTTCATTGGCGAAGAGTTCACGATACACACGATAAGGTGGTTTCTGTGGTCCGAAAACAGTTTTTAATAGATCTATGGCCTCATCCCATGAATTAACAGAAGCTTTTACCCCTTGGTACCACGTAGCTGCAAATCCATCAAGTAACATTGGAAGTCCTTTGAGGGCGTTTTCGTTAGATACTAACGCGCAGTCCTTATAAATAATAATCGCGTCTATAAAAGCATTTACATCTGAGTCTTTTGTTCCGGTAAAGCGCGAAGAACAGTTCGAAAAGTTACCAGTTTGTGATTGTGCTAAACTTGGTATTACCCTACTAGGTTGATTGTTTATAGTTAACCTCGATAGGAATGTCTCAAATTGTTCGTTTGTAAACACGATATTTCCTGGCATTGTCGGACTTTGTGGTGCACAATTTTCTTCTTGAGACATGCTGCCGGTTTTATGACTACGAAGAAAGTAAACTCGCTTACCTTTCTCCTTCGTGTCAGTTTGTTCCATACACACCGGTATCCTTACTTACATTCACCTATTTAGGCTGCTACACCCTGTATACGGAGCCTTAACAACTGATGATTGGTGATAGAGCGATGACAATGCACGTAACTGACGAAAATGTCTGTAGACGCAGCAAGTTGTTTAATAGTCACCGAGTTCGTACACACTTTTTTTTTACAGACGTCGGGGTGTCATGCACATATAATCCCAAAATTGTCCGTGAATGAAAAATGCACTGAACGTATGTATAACGAAACACTAAAACTCGATAAACACACTATTTTCTCCGTCTCTCTGGCCACAAGTTGGACGCCACTGTAACTAACTGGGTGGTTAGTGAAGATTTTTCGGGGTTTTCAGAAATAACAGAGAAAACTGTGCTATGCGGGAGTTTATTATGCTAAGTTAGGTTAGGTTACAACAACGAGCGCCGGGTATCTAGATTATATGCCGAACTCTCTTCGGAAACATCCGATCTCTGCCGGGCCAAGTGACAGGGTCGGCTTCTTGGTATTTTACGCGTTACAATCATTAATAACTATTATCTCTAGAAGTATTTAAATTGTTTTAGAAATTTTGTATTTAAGTTCGACATAAATCGAAATTTTGGGAAAATCAATTTCGACTCAAATTTTGATATTTTGACTGACTCTCAAAATTTGGATATGGCATGAGCTAGGGAGGGGGGCATGGATTGGCAGTGCCACCCTAGAAAGATCATTGACCCCCCGGGAAAAATCGATATATACATTATTTATACTAATAATGCATTAGATGCCCACTTGCAGAGGTTTTTGCCCACAAAAGATATGTCGTTGTGCCAGTTTGCCCTAGAAATAATTCTAGGTAGCCCATGGGATGTGGTCTCAAAAATATTGAAATTTGAAGAAAAAAAAGAAGTGAAATATAAAGGAAAAATGGCTGAAACTGGCATTTATAAAATAGAAGTAAATTTCTAGGAAAATACGTAAATTGCATCTTTTTTTTTTAGTTTTGAGATCGATTGATCGGTTTTAGAATCGAAATTTTAAGTTTATTCCAAAAATAAGTTGAAAATTTTGTCTACGGAGACTCTTTTCTATAGAACTTCCAAGTTATGGAACTTGTTACCGAAAGGAATTTTCCCCAAAAATTACAACCTATCCTTGAAGAAGGCGGTTCATTGCCATCTATCCTTGTTTCCGCATCCTACTCGCAGTGCTTTGGGGTTACTGTTTGCGAGTGGATTAAACTTAAAAAAAAAAGTTTTTACTCGGAAGTTCGAGTTTATTCTCGTTTCATCTTACAATTTTTACTTTGTCATGAAAATGTACAAATTTCAAAATAAATTAAAGTTGTAAAATTGAAAATTCGAGTTTAAATGGGAAATTTTCGGTTTCGGGTAAAAAAGTAAGAAATTTTAGGAAAAAATTATGTTTCAGAAAAACAGCATTTTTAAAATCTATTTTCTTTTTTCAATTTTTTCGAGCGCTATCTTAATTTTTTACTGGAAAATTCGACAAAAAATGTACCAAAGTCAAAATTTTAACAAAAAGCTTGTTTACAATTATGCTGAATATAATTATTCTGTTGCAAAACCTCGAGTTGAAAATTTCGATTTTTTTTCATAATTTCCACTTTCTTGAAAATTTCAACATTTCTCAAAATTTTAACTTTCTCTATTTTTACTTTTTGGAAATTTTGACTTTTTGCATTTTTTTTGTCAATTTTTAACATTATTAAAAATATTTATCTTTTGTAAAAGTTTAAACTTTTTTAAAATTCTGAATCTTTCAAAATTTTGCTAAAAAGGACTGGTCCTTGGTTATCTTCAAAAAATGGTCTACATATCTTGTCCTTTGATGACGATGACTATGAAGATGATAGCTTGGCTATCGAAGCGCGTTAGAGTAACTGCTGTTATGTTTTTTAATTTTTCTTGGCTTGAGGGGTCAAGATTTGTATGTCAATCTTTCCAAATTACTACTTTTCAAAATATTGTCGTCTTTTTGTCAAAATTGATTTTTTTTCTTGTAAATTTCGGCTTTCTGAAGTGTTCGATACTTTCTCAAAACGCTGACTTTTGCACATATTCAAAATTTTTATTCTTTTTTGAAAATTTCAACAGTTCTAATTTTGACTTTTTCACAAAGTTGTAATTTTTCACGACTTCCAAATTTCGCCTTTTTCCTGTAAATTTCGACTTTCCTTAGCTCTTTTAAAAATTTGAGTCTTTTTTTAAAATTGTATCTTGTTTTGAAAATTCTCTAATATTCAAATTTCCTATTTTTTTGTAGTTTTTCGAAAATTTCGACTTTTCAAAATTTTGCATTGTTGGAAAAAAATTGTTTTCGAATACCTAATTTTGGGTTATAAAGAATATTTTCATTTTTTTAATAGAATTAAATATCCCTTTTCACCCAGCTTAGGGCTTAAATTTTTGAAATTGACCAAGTACGTGTTTAGTCATCTTTTTCATATATTTTTTACAGTTTTGGGTTATGAAAACTTTTTTGATTTTTTTTGCATTCACACCCCTTTTCCCTTTGGACAGCAAGTTATTAAAATATCCAAGAAAGTGCTCAATATGTTTTACACAAAATTTAGTTGGAAAATGGTTTTTTTTCAATTTTTTATACTACTTGTGATACCTCTTTACTCTCTTAGAAACTGAACTGTCAAAATCGGTCAAAAACATGATTATTTCTTTCATAGATTATTTTTACAAAATTTCAGGCAATAAAACGCATTATTAACTTTGTTCATAACCAGGGCTTCAAATCGAAACTGAACCGAAAACCGAAAAAAAACCGTTATTTTTGTAGGACCGAAAACCGGAAAAAAATAACGGTTTATTTCGGTTCGTTGAATTTGTATGTTCTTAAAATAATTTTTACTTTACCCTAAAGTTTGGGGTTCTTTTAGAAATTTCCTTTTCAAAATTTTACACAAATCCTTGCAACTTTCAACTCAAAATTAAGAGCTTACTTTAAAGAACATTTTGTTGAAAGTTCAATTAGAAACTTATAATTTCCACTCTTTCTGAGAAAATGTTGGTTTTATTCTCAAAATTTGGAGCCAAATTGAATTTTATGTTGTATAACTTGAATATTACTTTTTCAAAATTTTCGACTCTTTTTTGAAATTTGAACCTTTTTCTCGAAATATGTCTTTCTTTTCCTAAAAGTACGAGTTTAAAATAGAAAATTTAATGTGCTATTGTAGATATGGATTCAAGCAGTGGAGTGTTTTTCATTGAAGTCCAGTTTCCTGGCAATTTTATTTGCAAATTCGATTTTTTCCGTAAATTCCAACTTTTTCTTCAGAACAAACACTCAAAATTTGTTTTTTTGTCTCAAACTTGGATTTTTCTTTTATAATCTGATATCTCTAATTTTTGAAGTGATTAATAAAAATTTCGAGTTTTCTTGAATTTTTTCCTTCAAATTTTACTATAATTTAAATATGCCAATTTGTTCTCGAAATTTCAAATTCTCATGATTTTTTTATGATGACGACTTCATAGAACTTCCCAAAATTGCTATATTTGGCTTTTTTTTCTCAAAATTTGCGATAAAATCTCGCCTATTCTAATTTTTTCTAGAAATTGGGAATTTCAGTAAAAATTTGAGGAGAAATATACAACATTTATATTCCAATTTAAAGCCGGGATTTTGACATTGAAGTCGAAATTTTGAGGGTAAACTTGAAACGATGACAAGTTAGAAAATGTCTAATTTAAGCTTTCAATTTTTATCTGGTTTTGTTTACGCTATATTTGCCTTTTTTCTTAAAATCTCGACTTTAGTCTCGAAGCTGCATTTTTTTTTTCAAATTGTTTTGAATTTAGACAGCTTAACAATCGAAATTTAGTCAAGTCTTAAATTCGTTTTGTAGAATTTGCTCAAAATTTAAAAATTGGTAATTTGAAGAAATAAGACTCTTCAGCAAAATTAAAAAATTTCTGGCACGAGCGAATTTTGAAAAAATGTCGAAGTTATCACAAAAACTCTAACTTTTGAAAAAAAAATGGAAATTTCGAAGAAACTTCAAATTTTAAATCAAGCTATATTTAACTTCGAAAAAAGTCCCATTTGATGATAAAAGACTCCGTAATAATTTGGGTAATGCTAAAGATAAATTGGACAAGCTTGAGAATTCCAGAATTTACGAAATAAGCTGTAACAATTGTAATTTATCATATGTTGGACAGACCAAGAGATCCATTAAAACCAGATTTAAAGAACATATCGCTCATTTTAGATACAATAGAGAAGAAAAATCAAGTGTCGCCCTACATATGATAAATACAGGACACAAAATTAACATCGAAAATTTAAAATTGTTAAGATCGGTCACAAATAGCAGAGAACTTGATGCATACGAAACAATTTATATCAATCAGAGGTCAGTTACCCTTAACGGAGATAAAGGACCATTGGCGGCCTCCAGTTTATTGAAGGTTATTTATGGCAGGTCAAAATTGCATGCACCAGATGTGTTAAACAATTAGAAATAGGAAAGAAAGCAAAAGACCGCCAGTATCGATTTGAATCTCAATGCAGATAACGTCGATGCATCTTTTGCTAATCTTTTTAGATTAGTGCGCTTGAAAATGCCAGTTCTGCTGGCGAAATACGTATTGCGTAATTATTTATTTAATTGCCGATGTGGTAAAGGGGTGAAACCTTCTTTGGACCTTCTTTGGATAAAAGAAAGGTAAACATTTTCAAAAAAAGATTAAAATCCTGAAAATATTCAAATGTTTTAAAGTTACAATTTTGAAAAAAGTAAAAAGAAGTTAAAACTTCGAGAAATGGTAAAAAGATTGAGTTAAAATGAAAATTTTCAAAAAAAGGTAGATGTTTAAAAAAAATGTTTCAACATAGTCATATTATAAAAAATTCAAAATTTAAAAAATAAATGAAATTTTGAGAAAATAAAGCTTTGTGTTGTCAAATTTTTTACAAAAAGTCAAAATTTTGATAAAAAGAGGATATTTTTTTAAATGCAACAAATTCTGAAAAAGTTACAGCTTCGAGAAAAAGTCGAAATTTTGATGATAAAAGGTCGAACTTTTCAAAAAAAGTCTTAATTCTGAAAAGGGTTCGAAAATATTAAAAATGTCGAAATTTTGAGAAAAACTTAACTTTTCAAAAAACAAAAATTAAAGGAAAATCTAATTTTTCAATTCAAAGTTCAGTTGACTACATAAAAGTCGAAATTTAAAAAAAAATCTGTTTTCAAAAAAAAAAATCAAAACTTTGTCAAAAGTTGGACCTATGTGAAAATTTAAAAAATAGATAGATAGAAGTTTTTAAAAGTCAGCTTTCCAACATCATTAAATTTACAGAAAAAATTAAAATTTTAAAAGCAATATAATAATTTGGAGAAAAGATCGAAATTGTGGGTAAAGATTTTCAAAAAATTCAGCATTTGGAAAATAAATTAAAATCCTAAAGAAAGGTCAAATTGAAAAAGTCTTGCGATTAATAAAATAAATAAACATTTAAAAAAAGTAGAAGCTAAAAAGAGAAAATTTGAATTTTAAAGTTTTTAAAATATAAAGACGAAATGCTTTAAAGAAATCGAAAAATATTTAAGAATTTTCAATAAAAATCAAAGGCAGACTTTTCAAAAAGTAATCAATTTTAGAAAGTCAGAATTTTGCGAAAAAGTGAAGATTAAAAAAAAGTTCAATAAAAAAAGAAACACTCGAGAGAGTCGATATTTGCAAAAAGTTAAATCTTTGAAAAAATTTAAATTTTTAAAAAGAATTGAAATGTTTTGAAAAAATCGAATTTGAAAATAATTAAATTTGTAAAAAAAAAGATGAAATTTCGAGTCTGAACATTCTGATATGTACAAAAATAAAGTCAAACATTTAAACTTCGCGATCAATTTCAAATATTCAAAAAAAAATTCAAAAAATAAAATCCTTAACAAGAACAACAATTATAAAAGTAAAGTATTCAAAAATATCAAAACCAACCAAATAAGACAGAATTTTGAGGAATTTGGAATATTCAAAAAAATTAAAGTTTTGAAAAAAGTGGAATTTTCAAAATCAAGTTAAAATTTCGAAAATTTGGAAGTCAAACGACTTTGTGAAAAAGTGGGTTTTTATTGTCGAAATTTTCGAGATAAGTCAAAATTTTCAATAAAAATTGAATTCTTCAGAAAAGTCGAAACTTTCAAATAGTATATAACCAAAGGATCCTTTCTCTTTTTTCACGCGGGTATCAGCTAATTTTTTTTATAAAATTTGAGGTTTTTTTAAAGTTTGAACTCAAAATGAACCTAAAATCCAGAGTTTCAGTGTGAAATTTTTAAACTCGAAAAATCGGCTAATATTTTCTTCAAATTTTAAGCATTGCCATATGCTGTAATATTTAAAAAAAGAGAGAGAGAATTTCCTGAATTATGTTAGCAAATCAGTTCTTCAAATAAAAACTTTTAAAAAATTAAAAAATGAGTCACCCGGAACTGAGCCGAAAACCGGAAAAAACCGCTATTTTTGTCGGAACGAAAACCGGAACGGAACCGATATGATTTTTTTTCCGGAACGAAAACCGAAAACCGGAACGAGAAAAATAGTGGTTCGATGCCTTGTTCATAACAATTCCAAAACTCTACTTCACGCCATATGCGTTGAATCGTTAAAATCGACTAAATAAGTGTCAAATAATTTGTTTTGTACATTATTTGCACAAAATTTTAGGTCATAAATGCAGCATGCAAATAAAATGCAACCTGGACTACACTCATGCAGCCCTCTAGAGGCGTGTATTGTGAATCCTAGGTAGCTGAACTGCCAACAGTTGAAACACAAACACCTGGCGAAGCGGTTGCTCTTTAGGAGGGCACCAGAAGACAAGAATTCTAATGCACAGAGCAATAGGCTTGAACATTTATTAAATTCGAAGTTTGGAAACCAAAGACCGGTCTCGATCTTGCTAGATCTCGTCAGTTTGGTATATCCAACTCAAATTCAACAAATGTTCCAGCATGTCCGTTGATTCTATGGCACTTACTTGGTTTTTCAACCGATCAGGAGTTCTCTTTTGATAATAATATTATAGGGACATAGATGTTAAAAACGAAGTATATAAAATAATACTTACAATTGGGGTTTAACTCCTCTAGGGATGGACAATGTATGACCATCCTTGACGTAGTCCAGTACCTGAGTATTGCTGAGGCCTTGGAAGGGGAAGCTTCCGAAAGTGATGATTTCATACAAAAGCACGCCGTAACTCCACACATCTGATGCGGGGGTGAAAATACCTAAAGCCAAACTCTCGGGCGACATCCACCGAACTGGCAACATGCCGCGCCTATTGAAGGTATAATCGCCATTTTCCGACATCGGACGAGTCATTCCGAAGTCACCCAACTTGACAATTCTCTGAGCGTTTACCAAACAATTCCTCGAAGCAACATCTCTGTGCACATACTTCAACTGGGCCAAATAACTTAAACCTCTGGCAACATCCAAAGCCATGGAGGTTAGTTTTTTGCTGGAAACCTCTTCAGATTCTTCCGAATTTTTACTATTGACTAAATGCCTACGAGCCAGAAGAAACGTCTTTAGATCCCCATACAGCATAAACTCCATGATGGTGTACAAAGGTTCACTTTTAATGACAACACCTAAGAGTTTTATAATGTTTTTGTGGTCGAAGCGCTTCATGACTTCCGCTTCGGATAGGAAATCCACTTTCTCTTCGGTGCTAGCGCCCACTTTCAGCGTTTTTACCGCCACGGCCACCCAACCATCCTCTAACTTAGCTTCACCACCATATACCGTGCCAAAAGCACCTTCGCCCAATTTTCTGTTGATTACAACGTCTTCTCGAGGCACTTCCCACTTGTCTAAATCGGAAGTCGGCCTCAGCACGTCCAGACCTAGAGACTTGACGTAGTTTTCGGTGAATTGCATCTTTTGGTCGTAGCGCTTCTTAACCATGAAAACGAAGATGGCCACCAGAAGCATTATAAGAGAGACGACGATGACGTTGAGGATGACAATGGCCATTTGGCAGTCCACGCCGAAGAGGTTGGCGAAGCCTTCGACGGCGCAACCTTGCGGTGGTAATTCACCGTCTCCTGGGCGTTCACCGTTGAGCGTGAACCATTTGATTGAGGATAAGTTGAGGTCCAGTCGGCCATCGATTATTTCCGTAGAGTCGTTTTTGAGGGTTGGGGTAAAGCGACCGATGACGTTGATTCTGTTGTTGTACCATTGCATCAGCGTAATATTCGAAACTCTGGATGGACCGCCCACGAATTTGATGTGACCGGAGACGCCAAAGAAATCGGTTTCGTTGACAATTTTAACTAGTTTTCTGAAAAATAAACAACCCTTGAAGCTTTCTTCAAAACTGGTTATCACAAAAGGTAAAAAAGCTTCAGACATCAAATTAAAACTATTATAGGCAAGTAATAGATTTTACAAATTTGCGACAACTGAAAATTGTTGAAATGCCCTGAATTCGATAAAAAGCTCGAATTGGACTCCTGTACACTTGGTCTTTTCACGCGATCTTGTCAGAGAGCGCCAATCGCTCGTTCCAAGCGGTACGCAAAGAACATGGCGCTAGAAATGTAACGTTCCAATTGAATACGATCTTTTACCTGGAGTCAATCATATATGAATTTACTGAATATTTTTCCCAAGCAACAAATTGACATTTACACATTTGTTCGCGCGCGATTTGAACGGCGAGCGTTAAACCCGTGGGAAAAAGTCTAAGTATAAAGGCTCCTATTGGGTTCCATATGAATTGAAAGAGATCGACTTAAGGCAAGAACTCAGAGTTCGGCACCTCTGCGTTCTTAAGAAGAATTAAAGTACAAAACTGACATGACATTTAGTAAGAAGTATAGTAACTTACTGTGTAGTATTAGCTGAATGGATATCACCAAGAGCTTCCGGATCATTTTTGAGTAATTTGTCAATGGCGTAAGCATATGTCCAGACGGCATCATAAGCGAAGCCGGCGTAATTAGAAGTACCACCTTTACCGCAAACTGCCGTGTATTTCTTTTTCCATTCTTTAATAGTAAGATTAGTTTGCATAATCTGATTATCGTCGGCGTAATACGCATGCGTCATGGAAAAATAACCATTAATAGCCTGCAACAATAAAAGTTGTGATCAATTTAAACCACTGGCCTTCAGTAATTATATTGTAATGTACTTACTTGAATCATTTCTTCAGTCGAACAATTTACTTTTTCATATTGGATGTTTTCGCTTTCGTTGTACGTTTGGTTGGTGAAATACCAAGTTGAACTGAGCCAGATTGGTAAAAACCAGATGTAGCCTTCTTTGGCGGTCATTTTCAATTTGTAAGCTTCGCACATCACAGATCGAGCAGCGTCGTCGAAAACATCAGCTATTATAATTCTAGCTCGTTTTGCTTTCAAGTCTTCAAGATACTGTAAATCAATTAGTTTAGAAATTAAAGTAATACTTGGACGGCTTTTTGCGGAAGGGAACCAAGCCGTAAAAAATAGATTTTTAGCACATAGTTCAGCAGAAGTCATAATATTTGCTGGAAAAAAGGATCAGATCTCATTTTAAAACCAAGCATCATCTATTAACCAAAAAACCATTCAGTTGAAAGAGTTGGGCAGGTAAAAAGCCTGCAGAAGGGATCCCAAGTGCTTAGGATTGTGAAAGGGGTGGCCGGCGAAGAAAAAGCCAATAAAACTGCCTACAAATGTGAATACTTCGCAAAGAAATTACAGAGAACATGCTTTGGTCTCTTTCTGCGAAACAAAAAGTTAATAAGATATTAATGTTATCATAAGTGTAGCTTAAATAGGGCACGATAGCTGCCCCCTCCTGGTTCGAGCAATCAATCGAACACTTATATTCAACTTTTTCCAGAAGTTTTCTTTTTTTCTTCCAAGTTCGTTCTTATTTAAAATTTCAACATTTTCAACAATTTTCAAATTTGGTTTTTTCTTTTGTAATTTCGAATTTATTTTTATAATTTTGAAATGTTATCTCAAAATTCTTCTTTGTTTTTTCTGTCGAAATTTCCTATTCCACAAATTTCGGCTTTTTCTGAAAATTTCGACTTTTCTTAAAAACCGATATAAATTTTGGTCGGTTTATCAAAATTTGCCTTTTTCTGAAAATTTGCCGGATATTTTAATAAAGAAGTAAATATTTTGAAAAATATGTTTTGAAACTTTTCAGTTTTTGTACAAGGGCAAAAATTGAAGGAATTTTTTTTGCAAATTTCAAGTTTTTTTTAAAAAAACAACTTTCTGGAAATTCCAACTTGTTTCTCAAAATTTTAACAAGCATTTCAATATTGGACAGGGTAGAGTGCTCATCTCCTTTTAGCTTAAACATTTAAAAGAAAATATATATTCAGCCAGCAAATTCCGACTTTTTCTTAAAATTCACTTAGTTTACGAAATTTGGACAAAATTTGACTCGAGATATTTCGAATTTTTATTAATTGTCATAATTACGATGTTTTTTTTTGAAACCTCGTTCTTTATCTGAAAATTTCCTTTTTTTTAATATTTATTTTTGTTTTTGAAAAGTTGATTTTTTTCGATTTCTTCGAAATTACAATTTTATTTTAACTTTTTCTTTGAAATTGGTCTTTTTCTTAAAAAGTTTAGAAGATGCAAAAACTGGGAAAAAAATATCAATTTTATAGTAGAATTTTAAGAGAAAAGTCGACAATTCGAGATTTTAGTTTTTTAAAAATATCAAAATTTTAAAGAGTCTACATTTTTAAAAGATGAAATTAAATGAAAGTCCAGCTCAGGAAAACTAGACACTTTCAAAAAATGTAGCAATTTTCGTAAAGATTGGAAATTTTTAAAAAATCTTCGAATTATCTAAAAAGTAAATTCGAAAAAATCCACATTTTAAAAAGTTGAACTTTTCAGACACAAAGAAACAGGAATTTTTAAAAAACAATTCAAATTTTGAAAAGGAATCTAAATTTTGAAACAAAATCGAAATTTGGAAAAAATTTCAACCCTTTAGAATATTCGAGATTTTCAAAACAAGTTGAAATTTGAAAAAAAGACAAAATTTTGAAGAAAAACTTTGAAAATAAGTCGAAATTCATTTAAAAATTCCAAATTTAGTAAAGAGCCTAATTTCGAAAAAATAGCCAAAATTATGAAAAATTTTAACATTTTAACAAAATACTCCCTAACAGGTAAAAATTTTAACAAATTTAGTTTAAAGAAAAGCTGAAATTTTCAAAGTTCTATTTTTACAAAATTAGACATTTTTCGAAAAATATTTTTGAAAAAAGTAGAAATTTCGAAAAAAAGTCGAAATTTTGAAAAAAAGTCGAAATTTGAAAAATCTGTAGTTTACAAAGACTAAGATTTCTAAAAAATTCGAAAAATTTTCAAAAAAATTCGAAGGCGTGTTCCAATTAAAAACTTATCAGTTCTGCTGTAATTTTTTGTTAAAAGAGTCAGGGCCGTAATGAGGCAGGTGACATAAGTGAAAATGCACAGAGATAGCGATGGTAATCGTTTTTTTTTTTTGGACGTCAAACTTAACTTTTTTTGTTTGTTTCAGGGGCCCAAATTTAACATTTTGCACGGGGCCCGTTGAAACCTAGCTACGGCTCTATATAAAAGATGACCAATCCATAACAAAAGGTAACTGAAAATCTGGATTTGTGGAAGAAGCAATAGGCGAAAAAAACGCCAATAAAAAATGAATGAAAGTAGCACAAATTAGCAAAGCCTGTACAGAGAATATAGAAATGAAAGTAGTCATTTAAAAATTAATCGAAACTTTAAAATCTGTTCTCGAAATTTCAACAAGAAGGGAAACAATTCAAGATTTTATTCAAAATTTTTAGAAAAGAATGAAAAGTTCTAAAAATGGTATAAATCTTAAGTTGAAACTCAATATTCGATATCGAAAGTTTAAACTCGAAATTTTGGAAAAAACTTGAAATTTGTAGTAAATTTTCGAGAAAGAAAAACAGATTCTGGATTCGTTGTCGGTTGCCTAAAGCCAGCACCTAGGCCACCTTTTCCGGGCCCATTTCTGGTTTAAGTTGGATTTTATTGTATTTATTTTTAAAAAAGTTCAAATATTGTGGTTGTCGAAATTTTGAAAAAACTTACCAAAATTTCCAGAATCGAAAATTTCCAGAACAATGTTTTTAGGAAGTAAAAGTCGAAATTTTTCGAAAAAGTCGAAATTTCGAGTTTGAAGTTAATATTTTTGAAAAATGTAAAAGTAGAAAACAATACCTCACATTTCGAGAAAAATTTTCAATAAAAAAGCCAACATTTCTAAAAAAAATAATAAAAACTTTGAATTACTCAATATTTTTGACATCTCAGATGTAAATTGGGAAATTAAAGTAAAAATATGGAAAATAAATCAAGGTTCTGTGAAAGGTCACCATAATGAATTTCAAAATTTTGGAAATAGAATAGAAAATTTTTAAGTTTCAGATCAGGACTTTAGGAAAAAGTCAAAATTGAGGACACGTTACAATAGCAATAACAGAAATAAAATAGAAACTGAAACTTTAAAATGAAACTTTTAAACAGTCGAACTTTTAGGAAAAAAAAAATTTCAAATTTAAATTGAAATTCCTGTAAAATGGCTTTAGGTTTTTATTTCAGTTACCATTGGAAGATCTGATATAAGTGATGAATAATTGCTGTGTCTAGTTGACTTTGCACTCATAAAAATGATTTTTGCTGACAAAAATAGAACTCCCATGGCCAAAAAGCTAGTGAGCTAATAGGGATTTCAAGAAAACATTGCTGTAGAAATGTTGAAACAACCTCTTTAGTACTTTTTATCACAATCAGTTCAGTAGTTAAATAGAAAAAAGGTAACCAAAGAAGACTGATAGACCCACAGACCACACATTTTAACATTTATATATCAAAGATGATAAGGATTAAAAACTTACATTTCGCATGACTGAAGAATCTCGTTCCCTAGGAAATTTGGTGTTCGCGATAAACGATATTCCGCTTGCTTGCAACAAATCTTGCATGTGAGACAAATACTCGGTGTACTTTTGGCCATCTTCCGTCAGAGCAGCAACTCTTTTCCAACCCATAGTTTGCAAAAATTTCGTATAGACGTATTTGTAATGCCTATTTTCCCCGATCGTCCTAAAGAAGTAAGGATATTTGCTTCTATCGGAAAAACTGGAGCCTTCAGCACTATAAGAAATGACCAAAGTCTTGTAGTGCTTCGAAACGCCAGCGAGGGGTTCCACAGTTTCAGAACAAGCAGGCCCTAGGACTCCAATAAGTTGAGGGTACTGGTTTTCGATAATGTAGTCAATAAACGCCTTCATCACATTATCTGCTTTGCACTTGCCGTTGTTAACCAGTAAAGTCAAATTGTAATTAGGCAAAATATTCTTATTCCTGTTGATGTCATCTCGAGCCATCACGGCTGCCCGAGCGATGCCGATCCCAGTATATACCGAACCAGTAATTGGAAATATTCCCCCAATGTATATCGTGGCCTCACTCTTCGGATACCAATCTCGTAAAACTTTCGGATTATCTTTCATCCACTCGCAAGCTGCTGTTCTAACGTCTTGGTTAGGATTGGCGGCATAGCGTGTCAAAAGGTCTTCATAGTGCGCCTCGGAAAACTTAAACTTTTGCAACGTCTCCATTAGAGGTTTGGACACCTCAGCAATTTTACTCCAAGCGAATTTGACCAGTCGGTTCATATCGTATTTGCAGCCGACAGTCTGGGTGGAATTCAGAAGTTCGCAACTCTTAAACGCCACGCTGATGTAATCTTTTTCGTTTGGTATGACAATGCTTGGCACCCAATTCAACAGAAGTAAGCTCTTATCGCTGTCGCTTCTAAGATAGGTCTCTTTGAGAATCCTGAAGACTTTCAACAGGTTGTCTCCAAGCCAAACCACTTTAACAGAAAGGTCCATTTCTTCGATGTGATTTATTACGAATTTGGTGGATTCGTAATGAGGAGCTAATAGCATAGCACAGTTGGAATGGTGACACTTTCGAGGGATATAGACACCATCGGTGCAGTCGGGGTGATTGCAGAAAAATCTGAAATAACAAAAAATAAATAAATGCTATTGTTTTTCATCCTTAATTTATGAAACTTTGGCCCAATCCAATTTTAATGCCAAGTTATTTAACATTATGTATTGTTACATAACTTTATTCTGATTTCCGTGCCAACAGCTGTTGTTTTATGCACTGGACAAGAAATGTTCTTGTTTAAGTGGAATTCTTATTGACGCATATAACTATTAGATCCGGAATACTTGTGATATATCGACGCTGTTATTCTAGATAGCCATTGCAAAATTAATGCGATAATTGTATTTGCTACAAAATGTTTTACATAACTAATATCTTTTGGACGGATATTATTAAAAATCAGGGCTTTGAACCGGAACTGAACCGAAACCGAAAACTGAAAAAAACCGTTATTTTTGCCGGAACGAAAATCGGAACGAAATCGAAAAAAAATATCGGTTTATTTCGGTTTGTCGAATTTATATACTTAAAATATTTTTTATTTTATACTTAAGATTGGAATTTTTTTTTAAATTTCAATTTTTATTTCAAAATTGTTCACAATTCCATGTAACTTTCATCTCATCTTCATCTCTCATTTCTGATTAGATTAGATTAGAAACAGATAGATTTTCAACCCAAATAAAAATTTTAAGTTTTAACTTGAATCTTTTATCAAGATTATCAACATTTTCTTGAAATTTGGACTTTTATCTGGAAATTACTCGAAATATTTCTTTTCTTCTTCTAAAATTTCGATTTTAAAATGAAAAAAAATGTTCTCTGTTTTATCTTTGGAATAAAGTAGTAGCACGTTTTTCATTGAAGCTAAAGAAACTCGGTTCTCCTTACAATTTTTTTGAAAATTCGAGTTTTTCTAGAAATTTTTCTGGAACTTTTAAAAAAAATTCTTTCTTTGACTTTCAATTTTCTTTTCTTAATTTGATACCTCTTTTTTTTAAGTTATTAATCACATTTTCGATTTTTCGTAAATTTTTTTCCTTCAAAATCCACTTCGATTTTAGTATTTCAATTTGTTTCGAAATCCCAAATTTAAATTCCTGCTGCCGAATCTTCCAAACATTCCAAAATATATTTTTTTATCAAAATTTTCGCTGAAATCTCGCAATTTCAAATTTAACCTGAACATTTTTAAATTTTAAGTCAAAATTTTAGCAAAAAATCCAACATGATATTCCAATTTCAAGCAGGGATCTTGGCATTGGGGTCGAAATTTTTACATTAAATTTGAAATGGTGACACGTTAGAAAATGTATAACTTAAGTTGCAACAATGTTGCTTACGTTAAAATAGTAATTTTTATTCTGAAAGCTTTGAATTTTTCCTCAAGGCTCAAAACTGTGATTTGTTTAGAATTTAGAGGTCAAAATTGTGTGTTCTCTTAAATATTATGTAATTACTTTCGCTAAAACTCTGGTATAAATTCAAAAATGTGGTCCTTTGCAAATTCAACCCTTTGCTACTTGAACTTTTGTGTCAAAAATCTATTCTAAAAAAGGTTAAAGTTTTTTACAAATTTCACAAAATTTCGTCTTTAATATTGAAAATTTGTTGTTGATCTTAAAATTTTAATTTTTTCATAGAAAATTGAACTTTAGAAATAATTCCAATTGCACTTTTTGTGGAATTATTTACTTTTATTCTTAAAATTTACATTTCCCTAAAAAATTTTTGCTCAAAATGTTACCAGAAGATAGATTTCAAGCGCAAAAGTGCTAACTTGAATTTAAAAATTTTATGGTAATTTTTATTTTCAATATTTATATTCAGAATCTCGAAGGAGTATTCAAATTTCAAGAAAAAAAGACAACATTTTTTGAAAAAGTCTAAATTATGAGGAAAAACACTTAATTTTTGATAAACGATTTTTCAAAATTAATCCCAAAATTTCGAGTCCTAAATATTCCCCTCTTTTAAAATTTGATCTTTTTTCAAGATTTTAGCTTTTTTTAAAGATTTCGTTTTTTTTCGAAGAATTCGACTCTTTCGAACTACCTTTTTTCAAAATTCGACTTTTTCTTAACTTCGAATATTTTTAAAACTTTCAATTTTTGAAAATTTGGATTTTTTTTAGAAAATTTGACACTTTTTTTTGGAAAATTGCTGTTTTGCCGTTTTTGATGACAATTTTAGCTTCCTTCAAAATTTCGGCTATTTTGAAATTTCCATCTATTCAAAATTTCGATTTTCTTAGTTTTGTTTTTTTTTGAGAATTTCGACGTCCGTTTAAAATTTCGACTTCGTTGAAAAATTATGAATTTATTTTAAAAATTTGAGACTTATTTCAAAATTTCGATTTTTTGAAAATCATGTTTTTTTTTCAAAACGGCAACTTTAGAAATGTTGCATATTTGAAAATCTCTATATTTTTTGGAAATTTGAATCTTTTTTGATATTTCGACCTTTTGAACGTTTAGTTTTTTGAAAATGTAGCTTTAAAAAATTCTTTATATAAGAATTTGGACCTTTATTGAAAATCTAAACATTTTTAAAATCCCCGACTTTTTTCAAAATTTCTCCATTTTCTAAAAATTAAGGCCTTTCCATAATTTCGACTTTCATTAACAATTTTAATCGTTTAAGTTTTAAATTTCGAAATGTTGGCTCTGACCTTTTTCTTTTCGGCTCTCTTTAAAAATGTCTAACTTTGACTTTTGATTTAGAATTTTTTTTGATATGTTTGATTTTTTTTGTAAATCTGAACCTATTTTAGAAATTAAAAATTTGGATTTTTTTGGGAAAATTTGGTTTTTTTAACTTTCGACTTTTGAAAATTTCAGCTTTTATTCAAAATTTCCTCTTTTTTAAAAATTTGACCTTTTTCAAGATTTTGATTTTTTTTAGGAATTTGACCTTTATCAAACTATCTATTTTCAAATTCCATTTTTCCTTAATTTCACATTTTTGGAAAACTTAAGCTTTTTGAAAATTTGGAAATTTTTTAGGAAAGTTGGCACTTTTTTGAAAAATTTCGATTTTTACGACAATTTCAACAATTAAACTCAAAATTAAAAAAAAAGTGATGCAGATCTAGAGTTTCAAATCTAAATTTTCATATTAGAGCCGAAAGTTTGAGATTATAAACTTGGAAATTCGAAATAAAAAAAGTAAAAAATTCGAAAAAATATTGTTACAATTTATGTTTTTTTTTCTAAAGCCTTGACTATTTTCAGAATTTCAAGTGTGTACATCATCTTTTTTTATTCCACCCTTAAACTTGAAATTTTGTTATTAAAACCTAAATTCCAAGAAACTGCAGAACACTTTGGATAAAATTCGGAAATTAAACTTTAATATGAGATTTTGGGAAAAGGATGATGACCTTTTAGGCAGGGCCCTGCAGCAAATTTACTCAGTATGATGCAACTTTTCGAAATGCCGCTTCATGAAAGTTTTTTCTTTAAAACCAACAAAACAACTTTCGATTATAAGTCAAGTGATCGATAAAAAATTAAGTGTAAACTTAAAGCAGAACTGTCAACACACGTGTGGTATTCCAAAATTTCGATTTGACTTTTTTCCTCAAATTCTAACTTAGAATTAGAAATTTAGACTTTTTCACAAAGATTCGAGAATAGTTTTTAATTTTAGATTTTTTCTGAAAACAATTTTATTTTTAAAATTAAGAAAATAATAATAATTGAAGACGTAAAATAGAAATTTTTACAAAGAAAAAATCACGAAATACTTTTATTCTGTTTAACATTCTCAACAACGTAAGAATTTTTTCAAAATAAAAATGTTGTACCTTTTTCTCGAAATTTTATAAACAGCCTTTTGTAACGCAATTTGTATTTTAGTTTCAATATTATTATATGTGGTCGAAATTCGACCAAAACCAAATACAACTTTGTATGTAATTTTCAATTCTCACCTTGTCCATTTGAGGAAAGAAAGGTAATATGAAAAATTTTACTTGTTTTGAAAATATATGATTTTTTTATCGACAATTTTGGTCTGTTTTAAAAATTTCTACTTTTTTTGAAAATCTCAATTTTTTCTCAGAATTTTGAACTTTCCTCGAAATTTGAACTTTTTTTTTAATATTAGAAATTTTTATTGTTAAAAATTATGAACTTGTGACCTTTTCAAAATTTCAACTTAAGAAAAACACTACGACGTTATTTTTCAAAATTTAAAGAATTTTAGAATTTTAAATTTCTTCAAAATGTTTTTGGGCTTTCTTTGAAAATTTTGATTTTTACAGTAGTTCAGCTTTTTCTCGAAATTTTTATTTTGTTATAAATTTCGGTTTTCTTTGAAGAATTTTGCGTTTTTAAAAATCTCAGTTTTGTGTAAATGTCGACCTCGAAAATTTGAATTCTCGAATTTTCCCTCTTTTGGAAATGTTGACTTTTTTAAATACTACTCCTATTCTGAAAAATTTGCATTTTTGAACATTTCAATTTTGTCAAAAATTGCGATTTAAAGAAAAATCGATCTATTTTTGCAATTTGAACCTTCTTTCAAAAATGTGACTTTTTTTTTGCAAAATTCTACTTTATTTGAACGTTTCGAAAATATTGACTTTTATTCGAAGTTATGACATTTTGGAAAACCGCGAATTTTTTAAAAATATTTTTACTTTTTTAGAAAGATTCATCCTTTATTAAAAATTTCAACTTTTTTTGAAAAAAGGTCATGTTTTTTGAATATTTAAACTTATTTGAAATTTTCGATTTTTTTAAAAATATCGTCTTTTTCCGAGATTTCAATTTTTTTTCCAAATTTCTGAACATCTGCATTTTATTTTTTTCATTCGAAATTTTTTAAATCCCATTTTATTTTTAAATCTAACTTGAACATTTCGATTTTTTTTTAAATGTTGGCACTTCTATAAAAAATCTTAAATTTCGCAGTTTCTAATTTTTACATTTCCGTTTTTTTGAAATATAACTGTTTCTTAAATTTTAGATTATTATAAAAAATTTTAAACTTTTTCAATAAATTCTATTTTTAAAAAAAATTTAACAAAGATGGTTATTCTTGTTTCAATTTCATTTTTTTTTAAAGTTTGAATATTTAAAATATTGTCCTTTTTCGGGATTTCGAGTTTCTTCAACATTTCTTCAAATTTTCTTCAAAATTTTTATTTTATTAGTTTATTTTTTGGAGGAATTTCGTCTGTTCTCTTTTTGATTTTATCGTTAAAACTCCACTTGTAAAAATTTCGCGATCTTTTTTAGTAATTTCCACTTTTTTTCGAAATTTCGATTGATTTTCATTTTTCATTTTTATCAATTTTTTTTTTACTTGAATTTGACCTTTAAAAATTGCGATTTTTTTTAAAAAATCGATCTATTTTTGCAATTTCCACCTTATTTCAAAAATTTGACTTTTTTTGCAAAATTCTACTTTATTTGAAAATGTTACGTTTCGAAAATATTGACTTTTATTCGAAGTTATGACTTTTTGGAAAACCGCGAATTTTTTATTAAAATTTTCACTTTTTTAAAAAAAATCACCTTTTGTTAAAAATTTCAACTTTTTTTGAAAAATGTCATCTTTTTTGAATATTTATACTTATTTGAAATTTTCGATTTTTTAACTGATTAACTGATTTTCATTTCATTTTTCTCAGTTTTTACATTACTTGAAGTTTTTGACTTTTGAAAAATTTTAGTTATTTGAAAACCTTTAATCTTATTCAAATATTTACTTCTTATGGATTTTTAAAATTTTTTAAAAATTATGTATCTAATTTTTTTTTAGAATTTTGTGAATATTTTTAATTTGTTTTTAAATGTTAACTTTGAAAATTTTCTCCTTTTTCATAAATTTTGACTTTTATCAAAAACTCCAACCACTTTTCAAATTTTCGACTGTTTCTCAAACTTTATACTTTTTTTTTAGTTATGTCTTATTTTTGAAATTTCGACTTTTGCTCGAAATTTCTACAGAATTTTAATATTTCGTTTTTTAAAGTTCCGTCTTGGGTTTATAAATTGCAACTTTGGAAAAAAAACACTTTTTTAAACTTACTTTTTTTTCAAAATTTTGTCGTATGGAATCAAAATTGCTTTCAAAAACCTTATTTGTAGCTTACAAAACAAAATTTAAAAGTTTTTTAGTCGATCAGAAGTTCTCTCTTTATAATATTAGTCTAGATAATATAAATTATTAGTTTCTTTTTTTTTGGTAAATTTTGACTTTTTTCTATGGATTTCAGTTCCAATTTTTTCCAAAAATTTCGATTTGAAATTTTGACTTTATAGAAATAATCAATATTTTATCAAAAAAAACTCGTGCCTTTTGTAATGAATGCAATTTATTTTTCAATTTGATATTATTCTGGAAATGTTAGCATTTTTTATTTATTTATATTACGTAAGTTGTTGTTTTTTCTAAATTTTGGTTTTTTCTCCGAATTCTAATTTTTCAGTTTTACTTTTCGCGTTTTTCCTGAAATTTTGACCTAAAGCTTGAATTTATTACTTTTTGAACTTTTTGATTGTTTTCTCGAAATTTATCTGTTCCCGATTTGTTCATTTTTTTATCTTAAAATCTTTAGACATTTTTCAAATTTTGATTTTTTCAAAATTTCTATTTTAGCTCTCAAAAATAATGAGAATTTTAAAACGCAAATTCAGAATTTTGACAAAAATTGAAAATTTTGAGAAAAAACTCGACATTTACGGAAAAACGATCAAGCTTTTTTTTAGTTTTTTCCTTTTTCATGAATATCAATTTTATCTCAAAATTTCGCCTTTTGCTAAACATTTTTAGTTACCACTCAAGTTTTATTTTTATTTCCTCTGTTTGCGCAATTGTGACTTGATTAACGACTTTTTTAAATTTCAAGATGTTTTTTTTGAATATTTGTTAGTTTTATATCTACTTATTTTCATGCTATCGAAATTTTGAATTATTTCAGGAAAATCGTGAGTTTAACTTCGAAATTTTGTCTGTAAAGAGTTGTGTACTTTTTCGGAAATGGTAATATTAATTTTGTAATTTCAAAAACTTTTTTATGGACTTTCTGAATTACAAAAAAAACACCATTAAAATTTAAAGGGAACCCGCACTCAATTCAATGAAAAACCAAATTTTCTCACCCTTGACATAGACCAATTTTTAATTATTGAAGGGCTCAAATTATATTTTGATTTAGCTGCTTATGGCGCCCCCTTAAGGTGCCGCCTGATGCAGTTGCCTCTTTGCATCATAGCACGGCACGGCCCTGCTTTTAGGGATTAAAGTCGATTGTTCAAAAAAAAATAACATTTCAGAAAATTTCAAGATTTTTTGGAAAGTTAGAGAAGATGAGAGACAAAATACACAATCGGTTTTTCTTTGGAAATGTAGTTTCTGTTTCTTTTTAAATTTTAACTTCAAAGCTGAAATTTCGAAATTAAACTCTAAACTGCCACTAACTACTACTAACTAAACATTTTTAGAAAGATTGAGGTTTTCAGAACATTTTGAGAAGGATATAAAAATTTCAGGAAAGAGGTGGAAAACCGCAGTTTAATATAGGAAATTTAAGAGAAAAGTAGTTTTTAGAAATACATGAACTTAACCAAAAATAGTATTTGGTAAAGGAAATTGTGTTTTTCTATCTTTCATGAAAATACTTCACTGTATTAATATTTGTTTTTATTTAAAACAGGTGTGACCAATCAAATTGATCTTGGGGCACAATTTGGAAATGCAGGAGGAACTTTTTTTGGTCAACAAGAAATGTTTAGCCAGAATAGTATGAAAAATAGAAACTTGTGAAATTGTGATGAATCTCGCATGACGCAAAAATGTTCTAGGCGGGCCGTGGGGTGGTCACCCCTAATTTAAAACATATTGGCCAGCAACATTTATTTTGCCCATCACTACACTAGGTGTTAAATATGTAATTGACTTACGTGTTATTTTTGGAACTTTCCACCGAATAGTTCTTGATGAGACTGTAGCCGTACTGATCCAAATCAAAATATCGGACCACGTTGGCATCTCGAAGAAAACTCCAATGAATCACTTGAGTGTCGCTGCTCCACTTATTATAATATCTTTTGATGGCCGTATCCAACTCCATAGGTATGAACCAAGAGAACCTACCTCCGATAGATACGACGTTTCCGCAGTCTTTTACCTCGTTTGATATCTCCAAATCCACTGTATCGTACTCCGGCGGTATCCAAACTTCTAAATTAATCATAGCATCTGGAATTCTGAAAAATACAATAAAAACTAATGATGTAACTAAAGTCACAAAGGTCACTAGTAATGAGCCGACCGCCTTGTATCACTGGTTGCGGAGCAAAATCCATTAATACAAGTGTCCTCCGCGTGACATCTATTTAGGTATATTAAACTTAAACAATGTCAATTAAATGTTGTGTAATGCATTTTAAACCGTACCATACTACAAGGCCAATGAAAGTCGATATGTTGATTGTAAATACTTTCAACTGTAGCACGTTCGATTCTTTCATTGCAGAACATGTAATTGACACCATAAAAGCACGCTCGTACTGTAACGAAAGTCTTACTCTGCTTTGAGATTTCCAGTCAGTCTTGAAATAGTTTTATCGATGTCGAAGTGATCTTCGTTTTGTTTTATCTCTATGCGAGCGTATCCTAAAGATTCTTCTAGAAAGATTTTGAACACATTGGTGCTTAACTGGTGTGTTAATCTGCTTGATGTTTCTAGAATTATGCTTATCGGTTGACCATCTCTCAGGGGGTATTTCTTTGGATTGACTTCTGCAACAGACACATCAACTATAAAGGACATTAATTCGAGCAATGGGCGAGTTACCTGACTGATTTAGACATTTTCCAAGGCAACTTGCGCTGGGGAGGTATATCAGGAAAATCACTACTATGTAACAGATGGAATAAACCCCCTTTCTTCTTAAGTAGAAGATTCGACGCATTTTTTGATCTGTAACAAATAAATAACTATAATAATAAATCTATTTAACAAATCTCTAAATACTGACTAACAGGTAACGTACAGTCTAAACGGGTATGTCTAGGTCTATGAAATTTCATACAGGTGTTCTCCGTAGTATGTGGGTGAGCACTAAGAGAGGATTTTTCAAAATTCAGTCTCTAAGATAGTGTTGCGCGTTATCGGTTCGAATGATTAATACGCCGTGAATACTAACCACTTTATTTCAAAACTGAACTCGGAACACTACACTGTTTAATTAACTAACTTATTCATTGACTTTCAACTAATTTACTCTAAGGGAAAAGTGACCGTCCCATAGAGGTCCCGATTCGGGTTCTAGAAGAATTCGGCAGATAAGGGTTATCGTTTGCCGAAATTTCTGGAGCGCTTATCTGTCTTTTGATTTATTATCGCGGCCACTTCCCCTTATCAAATATTCTAGAAAATTTCCAACTTAACTTTATAATTACTTTTTGTTGCAATAGTAAAAATGAGCATTAACGGATAAGCGACTTTTATGCAATGAATAATACACCCGATTGTATTTAAAGTTGCCTATAAGCATTGGGAGCCTACCATTGCTGATCAATGCGTCTTCATACGAATTAGAATATATCCAAATTTTTGCAGGTGATTGCACTGATTTCTGCATATTTTTTTACATATTCTTGTCTTTTAATTCTTAAAAATTTAAGTTTTAAACTCGAATTTTATGCTTTAATTCGACCCTTTCAATGTTTAAATCGAAATGTGGAGGAACATTTTCTTTCTAGACATTTTGAAGTTTCTTCTCGAAATTTCGAGCTCATGGTCAACATTTTCTGCACACAATCGAAATTTTGAGTAGTTTTTTCGAAGTTTTTTTCAAAAAATTCTGCTCAAAATATGACATTTTTAATTTACCGAAATTAAACATTTTTTTTCCAAACTCCAAACATCTACTGAAGTTTTGAGAAGCAGATGGAAATTCAGACTTTAAAATTAGAAGATTAAATTCAAGGCTTCCAGAAGAAAAAGTTAAAATTCCAACAAATAAAAAAAAATATTCAAAATTTTGAAAAAATATCGAAATTTAAAAAACTGAAAAATTTTCACTTAAATTCTCAAAAAAGCTGAAACTTTCAAAAAATCTGAACACTGGAGAAAAACTAGTTATCGCAATTGTCAAAAAAAGTCGAAATTATTAAAATCAGTCAGAAATTTTAAAAAATGACGCAATTTTAAAAAACATCCAAATTTTTATAGAAAATCAAGTTTTTAAAAGAAAGATTTTTAAAAAAGTCAATATTTTGCAAGAATTGTCAGATTTTTAAAAAAGTCTACATTTTCAATAATTTTGAGAATTTAAGAGAAACGAAATTTTGAAAAAATTCCAAATTTTGAAAAATATCAAGATTTAAAATAATCGAAATTTCTAATCAAACTTTCAGAAAAGCTGACATTTTCGAAAGGTCTGACTTTCGAAACAATTTAAAATTAACAAAAAATGCGACATTTTCAAAACATTGAAATTTTGAAAAGGTAAAATTTTGGAAAATGTCGTTTTGAAAAAGGAAAAATCGAAAATTTGATTGGAATTTTTCAGAAACAATTAAATAAATAAAATTTTCAAACAATGTAGCACTTTTCCAAAAACAAAGACGTAAAAATTTCAAACAAGTCGACATTTTGAAAAAGAAACGATATTTTTCAAGAAATTTCGAAATTTTGTAAAATGGTCAAAAATTTCAAAAAAAAGTTTTAAGAAACGTCTGACCTAAAAAAGATAAAATTTTTGCAAATAGAATCAAAATTTGGTGCAACGACTGGTCTTTGGTTATCTTGAAAAATTTAAATACAAATCTTGTCCCCTGAAATCAAGAAAGCTTAGAAAACACAACAAAGGCTGCTCAAACGGTACAGACTGTACCAGTATCTCTCTGAAGATGATAGCTTAGCTATCAAAACGCGTTAGATCAACCTTTGTTATGTTTTCTAATCTTTCTTGGTTTCAGGGGACTAGATTTGTATTTCAAAATCAAAATTTTCAAAAAAAGATCGAACGTTTGCAAAAAACTTGAAATTTTTTTTGTGAAAACAGATGAAATTAAAGAAAATAGTTGAAATTTATTTGAAAGAATTTTGAAAATAGTTTGAATTTTGAAAGACTACAATTTTGAAAAAGGTCGAAGATTTGAAAAGTCGAAATTTTCAATAAAGGGGGAATTTTTTACAAAGTCGAAAATTTGAAAAAAAAAAGATCGAAATTGTCATTGATTATTTTTTTAAATTTTCAAAAATAGACAAAATATGTAATGAAACTGAAATCTTCAAAATATGGCAACGTTTAAAAAAAAACTTAACATTTCAGAAGAAAGTTAAAATTTTGAAAAAGAAAAAAGTTGAAATTGTGAGGTAGAAATTGAAAAAAATATCAAAATTTTGAAAGTCGCCATTTCCAAAAAATTTGAGAATTATGACAAAAACGTCGAGGTTTTCAAAATAATTCGAAATTTTCAAAGAAATTAAAATTCTGAAAAATTGGAAAGTTTTCTTTCAAATTTTCAATACAAGAAATTTTCTAAAACAAAATAATGAAAAAAAATGGCCAAAATTATCACATAAGTTGAGATTTTCAAAGAAAGTTAAAATTTTGTAAGTAATTGGAAATTTTTGATGGTTAAAATTTTAAACCAAAATTCGAATATTTTGTAAATAAATCGAAATTTTTGTTCAAAATTTTCAAAATACTTAAAAATATCAATATTTTGAAAAAGTTGAAATTTTGAAAAAAATTCCCAAATTCAAAAAAAATTGCGAAAATTTAGAAAAAAAAAAAGTGGACATTTTATAAAAACATCTCCATTTACAAAATATTTAATGAAACTGAGAGCTTCAAAATAAGGCAACATTTTCAAAAAAATTCAAAATTTTCCGAAATCAAAATTTTCAGAGAAGAAATTTTCAAAAAAAAAGTCAAAATTTTAAGGTCGAAATTGAAAAAAATATCAAAATTTTGAAAGTCGCCATTTCCAAAAAATTTGAGAATTATGAAAATAAAACGTCGAATTTTTTAAAATAATTCGACATTTTCAAAAAAGTTAAAATTCTGAAAAATTGGAAACTTGTCAGTGAAATTTTCAATACAAGAAATTTTCTCAAGCAAAATAGTGAAAAAAAATGGCCAAAATTATTACATAAGTTGAGATTTTCAAAGAAATTAAAATTTTGTAAATAATTGAAATTTTTGATGGTTAAAATTTTGAACCAAAATTCGAACCTTTTGTAAATGAATCGAAATTTTTGTTCAACATTTTCAAAATTTTGAAAAAAGTTGAAATTTTTAAAAAAGGTCAAGATTTAAAAAAAAGTCGTAATTTTGATTAAAAAATGTCAATATTTTGAAAAAGTTGAAATTTTGAAAAAAATTCCCAAATTCAAAAAAATTGCGAAAATTTAGAAAAAATTTAAATATTGCGAAACACTCGAACATTTCGAAAAAGTCGACATTTTATAAAAACGTTTCGACTTATAAAAAGGTTTGCAAAAAGTAGAAATTTTGAAAAATTGTTGAAATATAAAAAAAAATAATCAAAACTATTAAGAATCAAAATTTTCAATAGAAGTTAAATTTTCAAAAAAAAAATAATTAAGAAAATAAAGAGGCGCAATATTGATAAATGTCAAAAGTTTTAAAAATTTAAAATGAGGGGTTTTTCATTCAAGATTTCCAAACATTGTAGAAAACATTTCAGAAATTTTCAAAAAAATATAAATATCTTCATGAAAGTAAAAACTTAAAAATTTTGAGAAAAATCAAAATTTTACTGAAAAAATTGGAAATTTTGAAATATAATCGGAAAATTGTCAAGCTTTCAAAATATTGCACCAAATTAAAAAAATTTTACTGTCAAGTTTTCAAAGAAATCTCAAATTCTCGAAAAGCAAAATTTTGAAAATGTCGAAATTATCAGAAACCTCGAAATTAAAAAAAAAGAGTCGAAATTTTGAAACGATCGAAATTTTGAGGGATATTCAATCATTCAAAAACTCAACATTTTCACAAAAAGCCAAACTTTTTAAAAATTTAGATTTTCAATACACAAATATCAACATTTTTTTAAAAAGCCGAAATTTTCACTTCGAAAAAAATATCAAGATTTAAAATAACTGCGAAATTTTCGATCAAACTTTTAGAAAAATATGTATTTTCAAATGGTCTGAATTTTGAAGAAAATCAAAGTTAACAAAAAATTCGAAATTTTCAAAAAATTGATATTTCAAATAGGTAAAATTTCGGAAAATCTTGTTTGGAAAAAGGAAAAATTTGGAATAATTTAAATTTTGAAAAAAAATCGAAGATTTGGTTGGAATTTTCCAAGAACAATTAAATATATAAAATTTTCAAGCAATGGCGAACTTTTCAAAAAACAAGAAGTCAAGTTTTCAAAAAGTATCGATATTTTTAAGAAAATTTGAAATTTTGCAAAATAGTCGAAAATTTTTAGAACAGTTTAAAGAAATGTCTGACTTAAAAAAAAATCAAAATTTTCAATTAAAATCAAAACTTTCAAGAAAAAGATCGAACGTTTCCATAAAAAAATTGAAATTTTTTATTTGAAAACAGATCAAATTTTAAATAATAGTCGCAATTTATTTTTGCGCATTTTCAAAATAGTTTGAATTTTAAAAATAGGCTAAAATTTTGAAAAAGGTCGAAGATTAAAAAAGTCAAAATTTTCAATACTGGGAATTTTTACAAAGTCGAAAATTTGAAAAAAATCGTCATTTAGAAAAAGACCAAAATTGTCAACAAAAAAAATCGAAATAAAAATTGGTAGTAGTCTGATCATTTTTTAAAATTTTTCCAAAATAGACAAAATATTTAATGAGAATGAAAACTTTAAAATAAAGCAACATTTTCAAAAAAATTCAAAATTTTCCGAAATTGAAATTTTCAAGGAGAAGAAATTTTCAAAAAAAGTCGAAATTGTAAGGATGAAATTGAAACAATATCAAAATTTTGAAAGTCGCCATTCCAAAAAAATTTGAGAATTATGAAAAAAAAATCTCGAAGTTTTCAAAATAATTCGAACTTTTCAAAAAAGTTAAAATTCTGAAAAACTGGAAGGTTTTCAGTCAAATTTTCAATACAAGAAATTTTCGAAAGCGAAATAGTGAAAAAAAATGGCCAAAATTATCACGTCGAGAAAACTGAAATTTTCGATAGTTAAAATTTGGAACCAAAAATCGAACATTTTTTAAATAAATCGAAATTTTTGATCAAAATTTTCAAAACACTTTTGAAAAAGGTTGAAATTTTTAAAAAAGGTCAAGATTTTCAAAAAAAGTCGAAATTTTGAATAAAAAATGTCGACGTTTTGGAAAATCGAAATTTTGAAAAAAATTCAAAATTCAAAAGAATTGCGAAATTTTAGAAACAATTTAAATATTGCGAAATAGTCGAACATATCAAAAAAAGTCGACATTTTATAAAAATGTTTCGATTTATAAAAATCGAAGGTTTGCAAAAAAGTCGAAATTTTGAAAAATTGTCAAAATATAAAAAAAATATTCAAAATTATTAAGAATCAAAATTTCCATTAATGTTAAATTTTCAAAAAAACAAAATTAAGAAAATAAGGAGGTGAAATTTTGATAAATGTCAAGTTTTAAAAATTTAAAATGCGGGGAATTTTCAGTCAAGATTTCCACAAATTTTAGGAAAAATTTGAGAAATTTGAGAAAAAGTATAAATATCTTTGGTAAAGTAAAAACTTAAAAATTTTGAGAAAAATCAACATTTTACTGAAAAAATTCAAAATTTTGAAATACAATCGGAATCTATTCAAGCTTTCAAGAAATTAGACCAAATTAAAAAATGTTCAGTGTTAAGTTTTCAAAATAATCTCCAATTCTCGAAAAGCAAAGTTTTGAAAATGTCGAAATTATTAGAAAAGTCGAAATTTTAAAGAATGAAATTTTGAAACGATTAAAATTTTGAGGAATATTCAATCCTTCCAAAACTCAACATTTTCACAAAGTTTTTCAAAATTTAAATTTTGAATAAAAATAGAAATATAAAAATTTTGTAAAAAAGCCGAAATTTTCGAAAAGTTTAAAGTTCGAAAAAAAAATATCAAGATTTAAAATAACTACGAAATTTTCAATCAAACTTTCAGAAAAGTTGATATTTTCGAAAGGTCTGAGTTTCGAAAAAAATTAAAATTTACAAAAAAATCGAAATTTTCGAAAAATTGAAATTTCGAAAGGATAACATTTCGGAAAATCTCGTTTGGAACTTTCCAAAAACAATTAAATAAATAACATTGTCAAACAAAGTCGAACTTTTCATAAAAAAAGTAGTTTTAAAAAAAAATTGAAATTTTGAAAAAAAATTTCGGCGTTTTGAAAAAGAATCGATATTTTTAAGAAAATTTGAAATTTTGCAAAATAGTCGAAAATTTCTAGAATAGTTTAAAGAAACGTCCGACTTTAAAAAAAATCAAAATTTTCAAATAAAATAAAAATTTTCACAAAAAATAAAAATTTTCAAGAAAAAGATTGAACGTTTCCATAAAAAAGTTGAAATTTTTTTTGAAAATTTCTGAATTTTGAAATATAAAATTAGACCAAATTAAAAAAATTTCACTTTCCAAGTTTTCAAAGAAACCTCCAATTCACGAAAAGTAAAATTTTGAAAATGTCGAAATTATCAGAAAAGACGAAATTTTAAAAAAAGGGTCGAAATTTTGAAACGATCGAAATTTTGAGGGAAATTTAATCATTCAAAAACTTAACATTTTCAGAAAACGTCAAAGTTTTTAAAATTTACAATTTTAAATAAAAATAGAAATATTCAAATTTTTTAAAAAGGCCGAAATTTTCGAAAAGTTTAAGGTTCGAAAAAAAATGCGAAATTTTCGGTAAGGTAGAAATTTTCAAAATAAAGTCGAACTTTTGAAACAAGTCGAAACGAAATTTAGAAAGGCAATTAGAAGGGCAAACATTTAAATAAAAAATCGAAATTTTGGGAGTGTCAAAATTAAAAGAAAATCGATTTTAACGCGTTAAAGAAACTACTGACCTTGCTATACCCTACTTACCAAGTAATATATCAGCTAACTTGAAATAAAAAATAAATTTAAAATAAGATATTGCCTCTGATGTGACTCTGACGTACTTCATAATTTATCTAAACTATTAGGAGTGAAACGCTACAAAAATACTGACCGTGCTGTTGCTTTTTTGTTTTTTTTTTGACATAAGTACTGCGTATCTGCTGCAGAAGTAATTAATTGAATTTATTGTAACTTGAAATGAAATAAGCTTTACACTATTTGCTTTAATACCGCGAAACAATGATTTCATTTTCCTCCAGGAAATATCAATCAATCATTTACGACAAAAATTATATCATCATGCATCCATGGGATTTCTGTTAAAAATGTGGGAAAACCTCCACGTTCGTAAAAAGAAAGGCAAACAATTGCAGCCACAAATGAGGCAAATTGTAAACAAATGCAAGGTCATGTGATTGTTTACATCAAAAGTGAATTTATAATCACGTGGACAGGATATAAATAAGTAGTTACATTCTATCAAAATAAATAGTTGTTATGTATGTGTAACGCAATTTGATATAGGTTAAACATATAATTTGTTTTTATCTTTCCTTAATGGGCGAATAGTTGTTTATTCGAAAGACTTCGAATAAATACGAAGTGTTCAAAAAGATGTCACAAACTTTGGAAGGAAATGGTATAACCCAAAAGGTTTCGATGAATAAGGGTCCAAGTCCTACAGATGATTGCGAACTTCTTTTTTGCAAAATTTATGCATTTTTTCGCACGTCAGCTTAGACAACATTTGTTTAAGGGGGGAGAACAGGCTCGGTCGAGAGGTCCGGGCCCCTTACGCTCGAACATCCGGGCCCCTTCAATACCATGTTCAGGCAAAAAGAAAATTTATTTAATCCTTAATTTTGAAAATTTCGACTTTGTTTCAGTTTTTTCGAAATTTGAAATTTGACTTTATTTTCGCAATTTACCACTTTTCCAAAATTTCAACTGTCCAAATTGCTGGAAATTTTGATTTTTGTTTTAATTTGTATTAAATTTTAACAGAAAATTTAGACCTTTTCTCGTAATTTCGGCTCTTTCCAAATATTCTTTTTTTTGTAAATACGATTATTTTAAAATATTTTGTATGAAAACTTTAGATTTTTTTAAAAAAATTTGCACAAATCAAGTTGCTTTTCTGAAAACGCTTCAAATTGCGCACGGAAATCTCGAATTTGTTGCCCCCCGTTGGTTTATACGTGTACATGTGGTGTGAAATTGGCTTTAAGGGTGCAATGGCTTTAATCCTGTCCCCTCGCGAGTATATCAACCTTCCTACCCATTAGAGGTAAGCCCGATTGACATCGTGATGTATTTCCTCTTGCGGAGATTTATTAGGTTTTTTGTATGATAGCAGCAGCAGCCGGCTGAGTTATTGTCGCCCCTCACGGTACATTTTACTCCATTGTTGCTTCCTTTATGGCCAATATCTGATTAGTCGGGAAGAATAACTGCCCCCTGATCTAAAGAAACTGTTGCATCACTAACTAATCTTTTTATTACTTTCCCTGTTCAAGTTGATGAGTTTCTTTAATTAGTAGAAAATTATAATGGTTAGCATTTGCACACCTCTTAGAGTAAAACTTGAAAAAAAAAATACATTTGCTAAGTTACTGAAAGTAATCCTCGACTTTAGCAATGTTCAAGCAGTGCTATTTCTGATATGCTACTAATTTAACATTGTGTCAATAAGTTAGATTAGATTTTACTGTTAAAAAGCAAGACATCGATATAATGGTGTGCGCCGTCGCCTCCGCGTGGCCGCGTTATCTGATCGGAGCATCCGCGAAAATATTCCAATATTAGCGACCTTAATTAATTACCGTAGAAATTACAGAGGGTGAATATTAATCCGTTGCAACATCATGCACATTCTGATACTAATTTTAGGATTGTCGAATTTTCAGATATATGAAAAGAAAAAAAGAACGAACTTCAAAAATAAAGCGAAATTTTAAGATAAATGCAACATTTTCAAAAAATTTAAATCGTCTAATAGAATTGAAAAACAAATCTTGTCCCCTAAAACCAAGAAAGATTAAAAAACATAACAGAGGTTGCTCTAACGCGTTTCGGTAGCCAAGCTATGTAATAGCTTGGCTATCAAGATTTGTAATTTAATTTTTGCAGATAACCAAGGACCAGTCCGTTCCGCCAAAATCACGTCTAATAGAATGTCAGAAAAAAGTCCACTTTTGGGAATAAAGTCGAATGTTCAGATTAAAGAAAAAAGAAAAATTCAACAATAGTGAGAGAAAAGTCAAAGTTTAAAAAAGAAACGACAAATTTTGGGAATAAAGTCGAAATTAAAAAAAAAAGAAACCAGAAAAGTCGAATTTTGAGAAACATGACAAGTTTTCCAAAGAAGTAAACGAATTAAAAAAGAAGACTCAATTTCCAGGAAAAAAAAACAGTCTAAGGAAGAAGAATAGGAAATACATCAAAGAAAGTTAAATTCTGAGAAACAAAGACGAATTCTAAAAAAGTCGAAATAAGTTAAATTCAACATTTTGACAAAACGGGGAATTTTGAGAATATTTATTCTCCAATGTTGGGAATAAATTCGAAATTTTGGAAAAAGATAAACAGGGACTCGGGCCATTTTTATAAAAAAAATTCCACTTTTACTCGATGACACAACAATATTGCGACTCAATATTGCGACTACTTTCAAGGAAAAGGCTGACCTGCTAGCCTTAATATTTGCTGAAAATTCCAATCTTGATTCTTGAAACGCGGAGCCTACTATTCTTCCTAAAATTGGCACTTCGATGCCTGAAGTTGTTTTCAGACAACGTCAAGAAAATTCTCCTCGAAAGTTTCTGTCTTTGATGGTATCCCTGCTATTGTTCTTTAGAAGTGCGCTCCAGAGTCCCGTCTTGAGCAAATTGTTCTCTTACAACAACGGTGTATTCCCTAAAATCTGGAAATCTGCTAGGGTGCAGCCAATCCTTAAAAAGGGAAAAAGGAATCTTGCTAACAACTATGGCCATATATCTTTGTTACTCGTTATATGTAAAGGGATGGAAAAGGTTATCAATATCGAGATTCTAAAATATCTGGAGGAGAATAGAATCATCTCAGACAGGCAACAGGTTTTAGACAACAACACTCGACTGGCGATCTACTGGCATATGTTACTCATATCTGTAACTAAGCTACGGCAAAATATGGTGAGGCTAAGATTGTGGCATTGGATATCTCAAAGGCCTTCGATAGGGTCTGGCACCAACGTCTCCTTGCCAAATTAACATCTTATGGTCTTCCTCCTGGACTCTGTCATTTGATATCCAATTTTCTCGGTGACAGATCTCTTCAAGTCGTGGTCGAAGGTATGTTATCCGAGACATTTGCGATTAATGCAGGGGTGCCGCAGGGGTCTGTCCTGTCTCCTACTCTGTTTCGGTTACACATAAACAATCTCTTAGCTTCAACTTCCAATCCTATATACAGCTGCGCAGATGATAGTAGCCTTGTGTCATCTTTTTTCTCCGACAAACCATCATCTGTCGCTGCTTCAGATCGACCAAGGAAACAGAAGGTACAGATGATTAATCGAAATCTCGAAATCATTCTGGAATGGGGTAAGAAAAATCTGGTCGACTTCAACGTTTCAAAAACTCAGGCCGAATGTTTTCTCTAAGAAAACATCAAAGGATAATGCAACAAACATACTAATGAACGATAAAATCCTCCCGATGGGATCTAATCTGTCTATCTTAAGAGCGAATGCGAGCATTAACCTCTCTTGGGACGATCATGGGCGCGCCATTGCCAAGTTCGCCTCTCAGAAGTTAGGCTTTCTTTATAGAGCCAAAAAGTACTTCACATCTCGTCAGCTACTCACACTATACAAAGCTCAAGTTAGGGCAACACTAGAATACTGCTCTCATGTTTGGAGTTCAGCCCCAAAGCACACTTTAGCTCTTTTGGATTCGATTCAATTCAAAGAAGAGCGATTCGCCTAATTCATGACGAGAATTTGACCGATTCTCACGAAACACTAGAGCAAAGGCGGATGATTGGTGACTTGTCTCTTTTCTACAAGTATTATCATGGGAGATGCTCGCAGGAACTAATAAGATTGATCCTTCCAATGGCGAGATTTTTGAAGTATGCAATACAGTCGGACACAGCAAATTCCTGTGCGGTCCAGCTTGACAGCGTAGACAGAAATCCTCACATTTCTGTCTACGGAGACTCTTTTTTTCCTATGGAACTTCCAAGCTATGAAACTCATTACCGAACGGATTTTTCCTCAAAAATTACAACCTATCCGTGTTTAAGAACGCGGTTCATCGCCATCTCTCCTTGCTTCCGCAAGGCGATGCTTTCAAAGCATAATAGATTCAATGGATTGAAGATATTTAAAAAAATGTTCGAAATTTCGACTTTTTTGTTTTACTTTGAAGATGCAACTTTTTATAAAAATTTTGGGTTTTAGGCATACAGTTTTCTTGAAAATGTTAGGTTTTCTGAAAGGTTAAAATTTTTTCACGATTTCATTTTAGAATTAGATCTTTTTCCAAAATGTGTCTCAACTTTTTTGATAAATTCTTTCAATTTTTTCACAGTTGCGATTCTTTTTTAAAATTCTAAATATTTTTTAGTTTTAGCTGAGAAAAACGTAAGTCGAAATTTCTAGAAAAAAAGTCGAAATTTGAGAAAAAGTCGAAATTTCTAAAAAAAGTCGAAATTTTGATTTTAAAGTCGAAATTTCAAGAAATATGTCAAAATTTCGATATTGAGGTCAACATTTCGAGAAAAAGGTCGATATTTGAGAAAAAAGTCGAAAATTAAGACAAAAAAAAAACGAAATTTCGAGAAAAAACAGCGAACTTTACAACTAAGGTCGAAATTTCGAGAAAAAAGTTGAAATTTCGAAATATTTTAAGAGAAAAGTCGACATTTGAGAAAAAAGTCGTAATTTCGGGAAAAAAAGGCGATATTTGAAGAAAACGTCGAAATTTGGGAAAAAGTCGAAATTTCGATATTAAGGTCAAAATTTCGAGAAAAAAGTCGATATTTGAGAAAAAAGCCGAAAATTGAGAAAAAAAAAACCAAATTTTGAGAAAGAAAGCCGAATTTTTCAAATTAAAGTCGAAATTTCGAGAAAAAAGTCGAAATTTCGAAATATTTCAAGAAAAAAGTCGACATTTAAGAAAAAAGTCAAAATTTCGAAGAAAAAAGTCGAAATTTAGGAAAAACGTCGAAATTTGAGAAAAAGTTGAAATTTCGGAAAAAGTCATTGAGAATATGAGAAAAAAGTTGAAATTTCGAGAAAAAAAGCCGAAATTTGAGAAAAACGTCGAAATTTGAGAAAAAGTCGAAATTTCTAATTAACAAAGTCGAAATTTGAGAAAAACGTCAAAATTTCGAGAAAAAAGTTTAAATTTCAAGAAAAAAAATCAAAATTTGCGAAAAAACTCGAAATGTCGAGAAAAAAAGTCGAAATTTTGAGTTTAAAGTCGAAATTTCGAGAAAAATGTTGAAATTTCGATATTAAGGTCAAAATTTCGAAAAAAAAGTCGAAATTTGAGGAAAGGTTGAAAATTAAAAAAAAACGAAATTCCGAGAAAAAGATCGAAAACTGGAGAAAAAAAACTATATGTGAGAAAAAATTCAAAATTTCGAAAAAGAAGTTGAAATTTCAAGAAAAAAAGTCGAAAAAGAGTCAAATTTTAAGAAAAAACTCGAAATTAGGAGAAAAAAGTCGAAATTTCAAGTTTAAAATCGAAATTTGAGAAAAAAGTTGAAAATTGAGAAAAAAAGACGAAATATCGAGAAAAAAGTCGAACTTTTCAGATTAAGCTCAAAATTTGGAGAAAAAAGTCAAAATTTCAAAATATTTCAAAAAAAAATTCGACATTTGAGAAAAAAGTTAAAATTTCGAGAAAAAAAGTCGAAATTTGAGAAAAAAGTCGAAATTTTGAGAAAAAGTCGAAGTTTCTAAATAAAAAAGTCGAAATTTGAGAAAAAAGTCGAAATTTCGAAAAAAAAGTCGAAATTTCGAAATTAAGGTCGAAATTTCGAGAAAAAAGTCGAAATTTTGAGTTTAAAGTCGAAATTTCGAGAAAAAGGTCGAAATTTCGAGAAAAAGTCGAAATTTCGAGAAAAATGTCCAAATGTCGATATTAAGATCAAAATTTCGAGAAAAAGTCAAAATTGAGAAAAAAAACAAAATTTCGAGAAAAAGGTCGAAATTTGGAAAAAAAAACAAAATTTGAGAAAAAAGTCACAATTTCGAAAAAAAAGTGGAAATTTCGAGAAAAAAACGGCGAAATTTCGAGAAAAAAAGTCAAAATTGGGGAAAAAAACTCGAAATTAGGAGAAAAAAGTCGAAATTTCGAGTTTAATATCGAAATTTGATACAAAAGACGAAAATTGAGAAAAAAATACGAAATATCGAGAGAAAAAGTCGAACTTTTCAGAGTAAGGTCGAAATTTCGAAAATTTCAAGAAAAAAGTCGACATTTGAAAAAAACTAGACATTTCTAGGAAAAAAGTCGAAATTTTGAGAAAAAAAGTCGAAAGTTGTGAAAAAAGTCGAAATTTCGAGAAAAATGTCGAAATTTGTTATTAAGGAGTTGAGTTTAAAGTTGAAATTTCGAAAAAAATTTCGAAATTTCGATATTAAGGTCAAAACTTCGAGAAAAAAGTCGAAATTTGAGGAAAAAGTCGAAAATTGAGAAAAAAAAAACGAAATTTCGAGAAAAAGATCGAAATTTGGAAAAAAAACGAAATTTGAGAAAAAACTCAAAATTTCGAGAAAAAAATCGAAATTTCGAGAAAAAAATGTCGAAATTTCAGAAAAAACTTAAAATTTGAAGAAAAAAGTCAAAATTTTGAGTTTAAGATCGAAATTTGAGAAAAAAAGTCCAAATTTCGAGAAAAAAAGTCGAAATTTGAGAAAAAACTCGAAATTTGAAGAGAAAAAAGTCGAAATTTCGAATTTAAAATCGAAATTTGAGAAAAAAGCCGAAATTTCTCGATTAAGGTCGAAATTTCCAGATAAAAGTCGAAATTGCCAGAAAAAAGTCGAAATTTTGAGAAAAAACTGGAAATTTGAGAAAAAAGCTGAAATTTGAGAAAAAAGTAGAAATTTCTAAAAAAAATCGTCAATCGTTATTTTTTCTAAGCCTTTGTAATATTTCGACTTTAATCGTTAAATTTTGATTTAAAAATTGAAATTTCAATATTTTTCTAGAAATTTCGAACTTTAAACTTCAAATTTTAACTTCTTCGAAATGTTGACACTAAAGTCGAAATTTTGACTTTAATCTCGGGATTTAGAGGAAAGAAGTCAACATTCCCTGATTAATTTTTTTTTTTCAAATTGATGTCCTTTCTACGCTCTTGTAATTTTTACTTTAAAAAAAGTAAGTAGTAGTGAAGAGTATTTATTAATACGTGTGTAACGTGTTCAACCACTAAATAAAAGTTTTTAAAACGGGTAACAGGTAGTATAATAACGTACGGTAATTTTTGTAAAAATACGTTAATTTTAACTGCGCATGTACGAAATTTTACCTTCAAATATATGGCAACACTGTCGTCAGTTGTAAATATAATGATTAATCAAGAGGTTCATCCGCACGTTACGCAGCGCATTATTATTAAATTTCTTGCCGTTGAAAGTGTAAAGCCCGCCAAAATTCTTCGTAGACTAGAAGCACAGTTTGGGGATACTTCTTTGAAGAAAACTCAAGTTTATGAATGGAACAAAAAATTGTTGAAAGGACGAACTCAAGGCAGAACTCGTCTCTCAGCTGGAAAGGTTCTTGCGATAGTGTTTTGGGATTTTTAAGGAGTTGTGTACGTCAATTTTCTGCATGAACGTCGTACGATTAATGCTCCCTACTACTGCCAGCTGTTGGATGAAGCAAAACGTGCAATTGGCCGAAGAGGCCGAATTTTCGGTCAGAAATGTGATTTTGCTTCACCACAATGCCGGCCCCCACTCAGTCAATCTCAATACATAAAAAATTAGAGGAAATGAATTGGGAAACATTGGGATACCCTCCTTATAGTCCCGACTTATCACCATGAGATTATCATATGTTTGGGCCACTGGGAGGTGAGCGATTCCATGATGATGCTGCTGTTGAAACATTTGTGCGTGGTTGGCTGCAAAAACCCTTCTTTTTATGATGATTGCATTAAAAAACTCCCAATCCGTTGGGAAAAATGCATAAAAAATCAGGAGATTATGTAGAAAAATAGTTAATAGCTTTCATATATGTATCTTGTACCAATACATTTTTAAAAGCAAATTCCGGTTCATATTTGATTTACCCTCGTATTATTAATTAAAGATGTATATTCTTTAACTAGTTTTTAGTGTCTATTTCTTTATTTTTAATTGCAGGAGGAGCAAACTTTTGTACTCCTTTGTTACACCACTGCCCTATAAACAACATATTCGGAGCATATTTATTAAGTTCAATAAAGATCTATTTTTAAGGATTGCTGTTTTTTCACAGGCATAATTAACTACACAGATAGCAATTTCGTAGGAAGAGCGTCTATTATTAAACTAATGACAGCATGTTGCAGTTATGAAGCCATTTGCTGGTGTCGCTGTATGTTTAGGTTTGAAAAAAAATATGACGCCCACTTCCCTCGGGGTTTACTATTTGTCACTTCCATCCGGAAATGGAGTCTTCCTCTAAATGTGTCCGTATTAATTACGTGCCTAGTTATTAGTAGCGTGAATATAGCTTAGACATGGAGGATTATGATCGAAAACAAAAATGAAAAATAAAATAATTTCCTGGTGAATTTGACACCCAGCGTTAACAGGCTATTAAAATTGAATTTACCTCATGTCACATTCGTTGTTTTGTACCTCTCCCACGTTGGTAGTTGTTTGGCATAAAATTAAAATTACACTTTTAAATCGCAGTACCCTTTCTCTCATAAATATGTAGATCAACTCTTTACAATAGGTAAATATAGATTATTATAACTAAAATATAAATTTAGGACTACGTTAGCGTTGTTTAGCATTTCATTTCCACGAAAATTCTAAACCTTTGTTATAATAAAAGACGCTTAATAAATTTACATATTCAGTAGAATCTTTTGTAGGCCGTAAAACGCTTCCTTCCCGTGCTATTTACTAAAAGGTTCACATTTTTCGATACAATGAGATAATTTGCTAGTTATGAAACAGGAAGAGTATTTTTGGTCTGACAAAAACATGTCTTTTGTGTAGTTAGTTATATAAACGGTTCAGGTTGTTTTATAAATACATATTGGCTGTCCAAAAACGCCGCACTATCAAAAATAAAGCATTAGACGAGACGTTTTTAACTCACTGAATTCCCGAGATATTTATCTTCGCTATTTGACTGAAATCAAAACAAACACACGCATGCTAAGATTAGAGGATCACGAATCAAGATTCGCGATTTTTTTTTAACTTTCGAACTATGAACCGAGTCTGATTCATTTTGAGTAGAGATCGATAGAAGTTCGCAAAAATCAGGGGTTTCGGTTTCGGTTTTATTAGGACCTGTAATCAGGCATTATTCCAAAGGGAACAACTGAAAACTTGAGGATATGAGAAGAAAAAACGTTGTAATAAAGATAATTCCATGGAAATTAGGAATTAAAAAAAGAAATAATAGGCAGTATTGGAGACTGCCGACAGAAGTGAAAACTTAAAACTAGGAAATATGTGGTGTAGTTCAAGCTCACACTAGTAAACAAGTCAGAATATTGAAAAGATTTGAAAATAAATTCTGTCAAACTGACCTACCTTTTTAAATTAATAGTTTGGATGCTTGTTTATTTTGTATTTTAGTGTGATGGTAACGCAAAACGATAAGTTTACTATCTGTCCAAAATCGCTAAGCGCGCCTAAAGAAGTTTTCACATCAAAGACATTGAATGTCGAATTTAAACCCAAAGTTTTGAAAAGATACCAGAGATTTAAAAAAATGTAAAACCTAATTCGAGCCAGTCATAAATTTAAAAAGAAAATTCTGATCTACTTAAGAAATTAGCTCTAATTTCTTCGATCACATTAAGGGATTTGTCGCCTTCTGATGTTCCCTTAAATACTTGTAATCTTCGGTAGTGGTTGGTGTGGGGAGAACAATGGGGCACTTCTTTTGTTCATAAATAAGTCAGTTACATATATCAGTGCCTTCGGAAAGGTTGGTAACTTTTATTTAATTTTTAAAAAACGTCCAACATTTTGTAAAAAACTGAAATTTAAAAGGAATTAAAGTTACTAAAGAAATCAAAAATGTTGAAGTCAAAATTTGGTAAAAAAAATATGGAAATTTTGAAAAAGGTCGTAATTTTTATAGAAAATTAAAATTTTCAAAAAAAAAACACAAAACACGAAATTTTGAAAAACGTAAAATTTCAAATTTCCGCAAACATTTCGAGATTTTCAAAAAGTCACTGCTTTGTAAAAAATGTCGAAAATTTGGGAGCAGGTATTTTCAGAAATTTCAATAATTTGGAAAAAGGCAAAAATTTTTAGATAAATTCAAAATCAAAAAAGTTTAAATTTTGAAACATTTTCAAAAACCGTAAAATTTTTGGAAAAATATCGAGATTTTGGCTACTTCAAATTAAAAAAAAAAAGTGAAATACGAACTATGAATGAGAAATTTTCATTTAGGTTCTCAAGTTTTTTAAAATTCTGAACATTAAAGAAAAACTAATGTTATCAGAAAATTCGAAATTTTCAGAAAAAGTCGAAATTATAAAAAATCTCCAATTTTTGATAAATGTGAAAATTTTCATGGAAATTCCAAAAAAAAGTTAAGAATTTCAAAAAGGTCATTATTTTGAAAAAATGTTAAACTTTTGAAAAAGTCAACATTTTCAAAAATTATTTCGCGAATTTGAAAAAATATCAAGATTTAAAATTGATGAATTTTCTGTCAACTTTTCAAAAATATTAAAATTTTTAAAAGGTTTAAATATTAAACAAAAATCAAAATTCGAAATTTTCAAAAAAATAACAATTTTTGAAAAGATAAAATTTTGGAAAAAGTCGACATTTTGGATAGTTCTTTCAAAAAATTGCTAGGTTTGCAAATTTTCTAAAATTCTGAACATTGAAAAAAATTCAGAAAATTTGAAATTTTCAGAAAAAGTTGAAATTATAAAAAATCTTGAATTTTTAAATAAAAATATCAAGATTTAAAATAATTGATGAATTATCTGTCAACTTTTCAAAAATGTTGAAATTTTTGAAAGGTTTAAATATTAAACAAAAATGAAAATTCGAAATTTTCAAAAAAATAGCAATTTTTGAAAAGATAAAATTTTGGAAAAAGCCGACATTTTGGATAGTTCTTTCAAAAAATTGCTAGGTTTACAAATTTTCTAAAATTCTGAACATTGAAGAAAATTCAGAATATTTGAAATTTTCAGAAAAAGTTGAAATTATAAAAAATCTTGAATTTTTAAATAGAAGTAAAAACTTTCGTAGAAAATTAAATTTCCAAAAAAAAGTTAAGATTTCCAAAAAGGTCATTATTTTGAAAAAGATTAAACTTTTGAAAAAGTCGACATTTTCAAAAATTATTTCGCGAATTTGAAAAAATATCAAGATTTAAAATAATTGATGAATTATCTGTCAACTTTTCAAAAATGTTGAAATTTTTGAAAGGTTTAAATATTAAACAAAAATGAAAATTCGAAATTTTCAAAAAAATAGCAATTTTTGAAAAGATAAAATTTTGGAAAAAGTCGACATTTTGGATAGTTCTTTCAAAAAATTGCTAGGTTTACAAATTTTCTAAAATTCTTTTTTTTTTTTCATTGAAGAAAATTCAGAAAATTTGAAATTTTCAGAAAAAGTTGAAATAAAAAATCTTGAATTTTTAAGTAAATGTAAAAACTTTCGTAGAAAATTAAATTTCCAAAAAAAGTTAGGATTTCCAAAAAGATCATTATTTTGAAAAATATTAAATTTTTGAAAAAGTCGACATTTTTAAAAACTATTTCGTGAATTTGAAAAAATATTAAGATTTAAAATAATTGAAGAATTTTTCAACTTTTGAAAGGTTCAAATATTGAAGAAAAATCAAAATTCGACGGATTTAAAAAGAAAACCAATTTTAAAAAGGTAAAATTTTGGAAAAATTCGACCATTTGGATAGTTCTTTTAAAAAATAACTAACGTTTTGTTTTAGAAAGTGGGGGATTTGATGAAAAATTTAAAAAATAAATCAATAAAAATTTTAAAAAATCAGGTGTTCAGAAAGATTTAAATTTAGAAAAAAATGTCGACATTTTGAAGAAATCAAAATTGTTACAAAATTCGTTGCGAATTTCAAAAAAAAGTCGACATTTTAAGAAATGTAGTGACTTAAAAAAAAAGAAATTCTTAAAGAAAACCGAAATTTAAAAAAATATTTAATATTTGCAAAAGTCCAAATTTTAAAAATAATTGAAATTAGAAAAAAATTGTTCAAATTATTAAGAATCGAAATTTTTACTGATTTTTAAAACAATTTAAATTTTGAAAAGATTAATTTAAAAAAAATATTTCCAAAGCCTAAATATTTCATAGCAAAAATCTTTTAAAAAGTCTGAAATTTTAAAATATTCAAAAGAAGTCGAAACATCAAAAATTAGGTAAGAATTTGATAATTTTCAAAATATTGAAAAATAGACGAAAAATTAAAAAAAAACTGAGAATTTCAAAATAAGGAAAAATTTTAAAAACATCCGAATTTTCCAAAGAAATCAAAGTTTTATAAACGAAGAAATTTTCTAAATTTTAGAGTCGCCATTTTTAAAAAATTTGAGATCATGAAAGATTGGCGAAGCTTTCAAAAAAAGTTATAAATATCCAAAAAAGTTGAAATTTTTAAAATCAAAAATTTTTAGTAAAATGTGTAAAAGACGAAATTTTCTAAGCCAAAATATATTCAAAAAAAGCTAAAATTACCAGACAAGTCGCGATTATAAAAAGTCAAAATTTTGAAGCAAAAGTTACATATTAAAAAAAATAGAAATATTTCATCGGAATTATCAATGAAATGCAAATTTTGAAAAAATGTTGAAGTTACCGGGCGGAATTTAAAAAAAAAAGTCGACATTTCCAAGTGAAGTCGAAATTTTGAAAAAAAAATCGAAAATTAAAAGAAATAAATTTTCCAGTCAAAATTTTAAAAAAGAAAAAAATTTTAAAATAAATTAGAAATTTTAGTCGAAATTAAAAAAAATTATAAAAAATTTTGAATAAGTCGCCATTTTCAAGTTAGAGATTATGAAGGACTGACGAAGTTTAAAAAAAAATCGAAATTTTCAAAAAAATGAAATTTTGAACAATTTTTGAACGAAATATTGAAATAAAGATAAGATTATTTAGTAAGTCTAGATTTTCAAAAAAAGCCAAAATTTTACAGCAAATTTAAGCAAATTTAAACAAATTTTTAGTAAAATGTGTAAAAGACGAAATTTTCTAAGCCAAAATACATTCAAAAAAAGCTGAAATTACCAGATAAGTCGCGATTTTCAAAAAAGTCAAAATTTTGAAGCTAAAGTTACATAGGTATTAAAAAAAAAATAGAAATATTTGATCGGAATTTTCAATGAACTTAAAATTTTGAAAAAATGTTGAAGTTGCCGAGCTGAAATTTTGAAAAAAAAACGTCAACATTTCCAAGATAAGTCGAAATTTTGAAAAAAAAAATCGAAAATTAAAAGACCCAAATTTTCCAGTCAAAATTTTAAAAAAGAAAAAATTTTTAAAATAAATTTTAGTCGAAATTAAAAACAATTATAAAAATTTTTGAATAAGTCGCCATTTTCAAGTTAGAGATTATGAAGGACTGACGAAGCTTAAAAAATATCGAAATTTTCAAAAAAATGAAATTTTGAACAATTTTTGAACGAAATATTGAAATAAAGATAAGATTTATTCTATGTTTATTAATTTTATTTAACATTTCTTCGGCCCAGTTTGGAAATATTTAAATTTTTTTGTTTGTTTAGAATATTGTCAACAAACAATAAAAATTTAAATATTTCCAAACTGGGCCGAAGAAATGTTAAATAAAATTAATAAGCAAAAGATAAGTTTATTAAGTAAGTCGAGATTTTCAAAAAAAAAGCCAAAATTTTGAAGCAAATTTAAACATTTTTGAAAAAATCGAAATTTTTTATCGGAATTTTCAATGAAACCAAAGTTTTCAAACAATTTCGAAATTTTTAAAAATGTCACGATTTTCAAAAAACGTAGATATTTTGAAAAAAATGTCAGCATTTTGAAAAAACTGACATTTTAAAAATAGTTAAAATTAAAAATAATTTTGAAATTTTTAAGAATCAAAATTTTTAATAATTTTTGATACAATTTAGATTTTCGAAGGTCAAATTTTGAAAAAAAAGGTCGAGATTTCCAAATCCTAAATATTTAATAGCCAAAAGGCGGAATTTTAAAAAAAATCGAAGCATCAAATATTGGTTAAGATTTTGATAATTTTCAAAATTTTGAAAAATAAGACGAAATATTAAAAAAAATGAGAATTTCAAAATAGGGAAAAATTCTCAAAAAATCCGAATTTTTCTAAGAATTCAGAGTTTTAAAAACGAAGAAATTTTCTAAATTAGAAATTTGGAAATATAGTCCAACTTTTTGAAAACAGTCACAAAATTGAATCTAAAATAGAAACTGAACCTTTCCGAAAACTTTGAAAACTATCGAAATTTCGAAAAATAACGATTTTTGAAAAATATCGTTGAAATGTTGAAAAAAAGGTTGAAATCTCTTGAAGAAAAGTGTACATTTTCAAGAGAGAGTTTAATTTTGAGAGAGACGAATTTCAAGGAAAAACGAATTTTGGGAAAAGTTCGAATGTTTCGAAAATCGTGTTTAGAATAAAATCCTAACCTTTTAAAAAATCTCAATGTTGAAAATTCGAAAAAAATATATTTTGAAAGGTGGAATTTTGTGAGAAAAAGACGCAATTTTCAGAAAAAGTTGGAACTTTGAGAAAAATTTTTAGTGTAAGTGGAGATTTCCAGAAGCATAAAACATCCCTATTTAAAGTATGAGTCAAAATTTCCAAAATAAGACAAATTTTGAGCAACATGAATTTTTGGGAAATTTAAATTAAAAAAAAATCAGACAAAACTGAATATTAAAAAAATGAAAGTTCAAATTTGAGAGAAAAATGTACAATAAAATCGCAACTTCGAAAGTGAAAAATGTCAGAAAAAAACCCTATTTTGGGAAGGATTTTTTAGAAAACCAAAATTGGATAAAAACCCAACCTTTCGGAAGAACTCGAAAAGTGCTGAAAATTCTAAATATGCCAAAATATTTCCAAAGGTCAAAATTGTGAAAAAATGTGCAATTTGCATAAACATTTTTCTCGAAGTTTTTACTTTTTTATTCTAATTTTGACATAATATTTAAATTTCAATAAAGAAATTGAATGTAAAAGAAATCTTTTTCTCGAAATTACCCAAAAATATTATTCTCAATATTTTTAATTTTCAATAATACGTCAATCTAATTTAGAGAGAACAGACGAATTTCGAGAAAACTGAAATTTAAAGGAAAAACCGATTTCGAGGAAGAAGTCCAGAAATTTCCAAAAAGTAAAAATCGCAGTCAAAATTTCGAAAATAAAGCCAAATATGAATTTCTGGAGTCAAAGTGAAAATATTAAAAAAAGACAAATATTCAAAAAAGTGGCAGAATTTTGATAGAAAAAATGATTTCCGAAAGAAGAGTTCAAAAAGTAGAATTCTAAGAATAAAGTCGAAATTTCAAAAAAGACGAATTTAAACTAATTTTAAGAGAAAAACTCAAAATTTTTAACAAAGTTGAATATCGAATTTTGATATAAAAATATCGAGAAAAAGGCAAATTTTAAGAAACCTGTCAACATTTCCGAAAAGTCAAATTCTTAAAGATCAAAATCTTCAGAAAAACCCGAAGCTAATAAAAATAAAGGAATTAAAAAAAGGAAATATCTGAAAAACAGTCATTTCTAGAAAAACTACCAAAAGAAGCATCAAAGATCAAAATTTTCTAGAAAAAATTAAAACTTTAAGAGAAAGTACAATTTTGAGAATAGCCGTTTATGAAAAAAACGAATCTTAAAAAAAGTCAAAATTTTAAGAAATATACCAATTTCCAGGAAAAATATTCAGATTTTCGGGAACATACAGGATGGGATTTTAGGATACATTTGAAATTTGCGAAAAAAGACGGATTTTGAGAAAAATATCCACGTTAAATTCATTTTTTTCTGGAAATTTTTCCCTTGAAAAATAAAAAGAGATCGAAATTTTAAGAAAAAAGTCGAAATTTAGTAAACACTTGAAATTCTTTAGAGAGAGTCAAATTTTGTCCAAATTATGGAAAAAGGGCAAATTTTCAAAAAAATGTAATTTCTAGAATTTTCTCTTGGCTGATTGAATCAGAGGCAGATGTGCGTCCTGATCTGCCCCACCCTAATTCAGAAAATGTCCAATATTGAGAAAAACGTTGACATTTTGAGAAACAAGTTGTATTTCAATTATAAACCATTCCAGGGAAATTTTTTTTAGAATTTTTTGTCTTTTTACAAAATTTTTAAAAAAGTCATAAAAATTTCCAGTTAAATATTTTTATCAAAAAAATGATCAAATTTTGAGGAAAAAGGTAAATCCTGATAAACAAGTCAAAATTTTCAGAAAATCCAAATGTAAAGAAAAGCGGAAGTTGCCGGAAAAAATGAATTTTGAGAAATGGTATAATTTCGAAAAATAAAACGATGAATTTTGAGATAAAAATTTTGACTTAAGTCGGATTCAAGAAGGAATAAATTTAAAATTTCGAAAGAAATTTATGAAAAGACGACTTTTGAGAAATAAGTCGAAATTTCGAGAAAATGTCAATAGCTTAAAGAAGGACGAGTTTTGTCGAATGGAAATTTTTTAGAGAAAGTCTTTTCAGTTGAGTATACATTTTCGTTTAACTTCATGAGCCAGGGGGGGGAGGGGCAAGCGCCCCAGCCTGACCTATTCTAGCTACGCCTATGTTAAAACTAATTCCACAAAGACGAGGGCCTCGCAAAGATCTACCAGCCCGGAGCCTCGCAATGGCTAAGGCCGGCCCTCCGTTGTCGCTTAGATCGCCCATCTTGCATATAGCCCTGCGATATCTATATTGGATTCCATCCGAGACTTTGGCAAAGTATTTAGGATAGAACGCGTCTCTTGCAAGTCAGTTGGATGATATGCCGGTTACCGTGCATTTCTCGACCGTCTGAAGCGTATATCGATACTCTTCGCATTCTCAAGATGTTAACATAATTTCGGTGTTTTTAATGACATTGTAACTATGAATTCCGCTAGTAACATAATCGAATCTATAAGACACCTCTTAAGAAAGTTCTTTTTAAGAGACTTATCAAAAGTATTTTCAAAGCTTAAACTGTTTTAATTTAAAAAGTCATTCTAGCGAATGAGAAATAAGAATAAGGAAAACTAAAACAGAACTTGACTATCTAGTCTCGTTTTTAGTTGTTATTGGCACTAGATATTTATTGTTGATATTCGACGCCGACTAAGAAGAAATGTTTAAAGGAGTGGGCAGTCTTAATTTCGGTGGCAGACATTGTTTGGTTATCGTTTTCCATATTCATTCGTTTCGTAGTCAATTTTCGTTTCCTGTAAATAGCTTCGACGGCGGCCCCGCGACTCATTAAATGTGTTCTTTAACCTTACCACCTACTTGATGTATTCCTATTAAGAATTCATTAAGAAATTCAATACGAATTTAATTAATAATCGAGGCCTGTAAATCACACACTCCGTAACCTTAATATGGTGCGAACTTTGACTCCGAATGTTTGGTGGGATCGTTAGGGACAAATAATAAATTTACATCCAGCTCTCTATCGGTTACGTCAGCAGCAATTTTTGTTATTCTCCATAACTTGGCTAAATAAGTTTTAATTGATAATTGTTTATCACTGAATCTAAGAATATACCTTTTGAATAACAATAGCTTATTACGGTGTAATAAAACCGAACACGTTGTCCCAGCTCTTATTATCATTATTGCCAATTAATATCCAGACTTGTTTATTTCATCGCCGACTGCGCATTTTTGGTTTTAATTTAGATAAATTGATATATTTTTCACAATTTATCTCACGTAAATGATGTTAATGAACCAATAATGTTTTCCCTGTATATTCAATTATTTATTTATCAATTAATATACCCAAAGGACCGTACGTCATTCCGACTCCGGCGTAGATACTGCATATTATGAGAAAAGTTTTCAGTTACTTACAATTAGAGACCAACCGAGACTTTTGACCGGAACCGAATTTCGGCTTCTACTCTGATTTCGACTGAAACCGAAACCGAAACTTACGAAAATTGTATTAGTATGCGGCGCATAGTATACACATACAACTAAATCAAAACGGTAAAAGTAGCAACAATTTAAACATGTAGCTAATACTTTGCCCATTTTTTACTTCTACTACTAAATTAGCTACTTTTAGTTTAAGTTTAGCTTGAATTTTTAAAGTTTTAAAGTGTTTAAACTTTTAATTTCGAAAGAAAGTAAAATTTTAGAAAGTAACATTTAACTTTCGAAAAAAGTGAGCCACCACTTCAGGTTTGAACTAGCAATATTATTTTAGAAGATTAAAAGAAAACGTTTTGGAATTTTTAAAACGAAATCAGGGTTTTGAATAAATAAATTAAACAAAAATGTTCTTAAAACTTCAACTTTTCTAGGAAACTTTTAGCTTTCGAGGGAAATTTTGGATCTTTAACCTTAAAATTCTCCTTTTCTAGAAGCTCCTCAACTAAAAGTCGTAATTTTATCACTTTTAGTTTATCTGATTTATCAAAATTTCGTGCTCAACGCAGAATTTTATTTGTGCCAATTTTAAGTCTCCAGCTCGAAATATGGTGTTAAAGCTTAAATTTTTTAGCTAAGTGATTGTACTTCTGCTTAATATGACCAACTGAAAACACACAAATTAAACCGATGCGCGTGGCAGCATGAAATTTCACAAAGATGTTTCCCACAATACGTAGGTGAGCACTCAAGAGAGGAATTTTCAAAATTTAGCCTCTAAGGTGGTAGAAATAGGCACTAAAAACCACTTAAAATGTATGAGGTGAATAATACACGCGATTGTATTTAAAACTGTCTATACGCCTTGCGAGCTGACGTCTCCAATGCATCTCTGAATGCGTCTCCACATAAATTTGTCCAAATTTTTGGAGGTGATCAGGTTCTTTTTTTTTAAATTGAAATACAAAACTTATCCTCCAAAAACAAGAAGGATTAAAAAACACACCAAAGGTTGCTCTAACGCGTTTCGACTGCCAAGCTATCATCTTTAGAGAGACACTTTTTTAATACAAAACTTTTTTTAATATAAATTTCTAAATGTTTAAGTTTTAAACTCGAATTTTTGACTTTAATTTGGCACTTCCGATGTTTAATTTTAAATGTTGAGGAATACTGTTTTAAACATTTTCAAATTTCTTTCCGAAATTTCGATATCAATTCCAAATTTTGCCTTTGAATTCAAAATTTCGAGAATTAGTTTTGTAGAAATTTTTAAATTAAAGCCAAAACTTTGCCTTATGCTTTTTTTTCAAAAATCCTATTCATATTGTAAATTTGAATTTTTTTCTAAATTTAGACTTCTTTTGAAACTTTTCAGTTTAAACCAGAAAATACTCCTTTTTAAAATTTCCTTTAAAATCGAAATTTACTTAAGATTCGAATTAGTTTTATAGCTTGTTCAAAATTTTAAAAAATCGGAATTCAGAAATACAGATTCTCGAAAAAAAAATTTAATTTTCAGGAATAGGTGAATTTTTCAAAAAATCAAAGTTTTAAAAATTCGGAGTTTGGAGAAGGTCAATATTTTCAAAAAACTTTTTAAAAAAGTAGAAACTTTGAAAAATCGTTAAATCTGAAAATAATCAAACTTCCAAAAAAATTTTAATTTTAATAATAAATAGTTGAAATTTTTAAAACAAGTGAAAATTCTGAAAATAGTGTGAAAATTTCAAAAGTCGAAATTTTGAGAATTCAATTTTTCAAAAAAGCGAAAATTTTCAGAAATAAGATACTTTTAAATGTAAGTCCAGTTTACTACACGAAACTCGAAAAAGTTGAGAAAGAGTCGAAATATTTAATAAAGTCGAAATGTTAAAAAAAACAATTAAAAATGTTGAGGAAATAGTCGAAAGTTTAAACAGAGGTGGAAATGTTTTTAAAAAAAAGTGAATATTTTGGAAAACTGTAGAGGTTTTTAAAAACCAATGTTTTAACATAAGATTTATAACAAAAATTCACAATTTTGCAAAAATTCTCGAAAAATGTGTAAAAATTTTCAAAACAGCTGAAAACACAAAAAAAGAGAAGAAGTAATTTAGAAAGCAAATTAAAATTTGAAAAAAAAAAGGAAATTGAAAAAAAGGTAAATTGGAAATTCGAAATTTTCAAATTATAAAGGTCAAAAGACTTGTCAAAAAATCGTTATTTTCAAAAAGTCCGAAACGCTAGTTTCGACAGCCAAGCTGTCATCTTCAGAGAGATACTTTGCTAATACAAAACTTTTTTAATATAAATTTCTAAATGTTTAAGTTTTAAACTCGAATTTTTGACTTTAATTTGGCACTTCCGATGTTTAACTTTAAATGTTGAGGTATATTGTTTTAAACATTTTCAAATTTCTTCTCGAAATTGCGATATCAATTCCAAATTTTGCCTTTGAATTCAAAATTTCAAAAATTAGTTTTGTAGAAATTTTTAAATTATTGTAAATTTGAATTTTTTTCTAAATTTAGACTTCTTTTGAAACTTTTCAGTTTAAACCAGAAAATACTCCTTTTTAAAATTTCCTTTAAAATCGAAATTTGGTTAAGATTCGAATTAGTTTTATAGCTTGTTCAAAATTTTAAATAATCGGAATTCAGAAATACAAATTCTCGAAAAAAAATTTTAATTTTCAGAAATAGGTGAATTTTTAAAAAAATCAAAGTTTTAAATATTCGGAGTTTGGAGAAGAAGGTCAATATTTTTAAAAAACTTTTTAAAAAAGTAGAATCTTTGAAAAATCGTTAAATCTGAAAATAATCAAACTTTCAAAAAAATTTTAATTTTAATAATAAATAGTTGAAAAAGTTGAGAAAGAGTCGAAATATTTAATAAAGTCGAAATGTTAAAAAAAACAATTAAAAACGTCGAGGAAATAGTCGAAAGTTTAAACAGAGGTGGAAATGTTTTAAAAAAAAAAGTGAATATTTTGGAAAACTGTAGAGGTTTTTAAAAACCAATATTTTAATATAAGATTTATAACAAAAATTCACAATTTCGCAAAAATACTCGAAAAATGTGTGAAAATTTTCAAAACATCTGAAAACACAAAAAAAGAGAAGAAGTAATTTAGAAAGCAAATTAAAATTTGAAAAAAAAGGAAATTGAAAAAAAGGCAAATTGGAAATTCGAAATTTTCAAATTATAAAGGTCGAAAGACTTATCAAAAAATCGTTATTTTCAAAAAGTCCAAATTTTAAGGAAAAGCAAACATTTTGAAAAAAATCTCAAATAAAAAAATCAAATATTTCAAATCAGTCAATGTTTTCAAAAGTCGAAACTTCAAAAAAATTCAAATTTTCAAAAATAATTGAAATGTTTTAAAAAATCGAATTTAAAAACAGTTGGATTTGTAAAAAAGTGAAATTTTGAGTCAAAATTTTAAAAAAGGTATACATTTTCAATAGCATGATGGGAATTTAACTATTTTTTAGGAATAAGCGAATTTTTCAAAAAATCAAAGTTTTAAAAATTCGTAGCTTCAAGAACAATTTCAAAATTTTTAAAAAACTTTAGAAAAAGTAGTAATTTCGAAAAATGTTAGAATCCGAAGATCGTCATAACTTTCAAAAAAAATTTAAATTTAGTGATAAAAAGTTGAAAGTTTTAAAACAAGTGAAACTTCTGAAAAAAGTTCGAAAATTTCAGAAGTCGAAATTTTGAGAAAAATTCAATTTTTCAAAACGGCGAAAATTTTCAGATTTAGGAATGTTTTAAATGAAAGTTTAGTTTACTAAACGAAATATATGTATTTAGTAAAATGTCGAAATTTTCAAAAAAAAAAAAGAATTAAAAACGTCGAGGAAATAGTCCAAAGTTTGAACAGCGGTGGAAATGTTAAAAAAATGGATATTTTAGAAAACTGCAGAGGTTTTTAAAAAAACAATGTTTCAACATAATCAGATTTATAAAAAAAATCAAAATTTTGAACAAATAACTCGAAAAAAGTGTGTGAAAATTTTTAAAAAATGCGAAAACGCAAAACATCTGAAAACACAAAAAAAAGAAGAAGTAACTTAGAAAGCAAATTAAAATTTGAAGAAAAGGATATTAAAAAAATGGGAAATTGGGAATTCGAAATTTTGAAAATATAAAGTCGAAAGACTTCAAAAAATCGTTATTTTCAGAAAATCAAAGTTTTAAGGGAAAGCAAAATTTTGAAAAATGTCGAATAAAAAAACAAATATTTCAAGTCAGTCAATGTTTTTAAAAGCGAAACTTCAAAAAAATTCAAATTTTCAAAAAGAACTGAAATGTTTTAAAAAATCGAATTTAAAAAGTCAGATTTGCAAAAGGGTGAAATTTTGAGTCAAAATTTTGAAAAAGGTATACATTTTCAATAGAAAGATGGAAATTTTAAACATTTTCAGGAATAGGTGAATTTTTAAAAAAGATCAAAGTTTTAAAAATTTGCAGATAATATCTCTCTGAAGATGATAGCTTGGCTGTCAAAACGCGTTAGAGCAACCTTTGCTGTGTTTTTCAATCTTTCTTGGTTTCAGAGGACAAGATTTGTATTTCAAATTTAAAAAACAAATATTTCAAGTGAGTCAATGTTTTCAAAAGTCGAAACTTCAAAAAAATTCAAATTTTCAAAAAGAATTGAAATGTTTTATTTAAACATTAAAGGTCTAAATTTAAAAAAAAAGTAAAATTCTGAAAAAAGTTTGAACATTTCATAAGTGGGAATTTTGAAAAAAATCCTATTTTTCAATGTCGATTTTTTTGAAAATATTGGTACTTCTATTAAAAATTTGAAATTCTACAGTTTCCAGTGTTTTGGAAAGTTCCAGTTTTTTAATGATGGCTTTTTCTTAAATGTTAGATTATAAAAATTTGATCTTCGCTTTCAACATTTTCAATAGAAAGATGAGAATTTTAAACATTTTCAGGAATAGGTGAATTTTTAACAAAAATCGAAGTTTTAAAAATTTGCAGATAATATCTCTCTGAAGATGATAGCTTGGCTGTCGATACGCGTTAGAGCAACCTTTGCTGTGTTTTTCAATCTTTCTTGGTTTCAAAGGGCAAGATTTGTATTTCAAATTTAAAAAACAAATATTTCAAGTGAGTCAATGTTTTCAAAAGTCGAAACTTCAAAAAAATTCAAATTTTCAAAAAGAATTGAAATGTTTTATTCAAATATTAAGTCTAAGTTTTTAAAAAAAGTAAAATTCTGAAAAAAGTTTGAACATTTCATAAGTGGGAATTTTGAAAAAAATCCTATTTTTAAATGTCGATTTTTTTGAAAATATTGGCACTTCTATTAAAAATTTGAAATTCTACAGTTTCCAGTTTTTTCGAAAGTTCCAGTTTTTTAATGATGGCTTTTTCTCAAATTTTAGATTATAAAAAAAAATTTTGATCTTCGATTTCAACTTTCAAAAATTTTAACTTTCGAAAAACTTTACTTTTGAAAATTTCGACGTTTTTGAAAATTTTTACTTCTACTTTTTTCAAAATGTTGACTTTTTCAAAAAATGCTGCTTTTTAAAAAAATTAATAAAGACCCTTACTTTTTGTTTCAATTTCGATATTTTGTAAAGTTCGAATATTTCAAATTTGGACCATTTTCAGGATTTTGAGTTTTTTTGAACATTTCAAATTTTCTTCACAATTTTTATTTTCATTGTTTACTTTTTGGAGGAATTTCGTCTGTTCTGAAATTTTTGATTTTATCGTAAAATCTCGACTTGTTAAAATTTCGCGATCTTTTTTTTTAGTGATTTCCACTTTTTTTTAATGATGGTCGATTTTCAAAAATTTGATTTGTTTTCTCAGTTTTTACTTTGCTGAGGGATTTTGACTTTCAAAAAATTTTACTTTTTTGGAAACTTTTGACCTTATTAAAATTCTTATGGATTTTTTTAAAAATTCAGCATGTATCTTTTAAATATTTTTTTTTAATTATGCCAATACAATAATTTTTTATTAGTTTTGTCAAAATTTCGATTTTTCTTCAGTGTCATATTTCTCTCCAAATTTTGAAATATTTTTCTTGTCTTTTTGCAATTTTTATTTTTTCAAAATGTCGACTTCGAGTATTTTGTTCTCTTTCGTAATTTCCACTTTTATTGAAAATTCCTACCATTTTTCAAATTTTCGATTGCTTCTCAAACTTTAGACTTTTTTTTGAAAGCTATGTCTTATTTTCAAAATTTCGACTTTTGTTCTAAATTTCTAAAAATAAATTAATATTTGGGTTTTTTAAGTTTGAGTCTCATCTTGGTTACATAATTTTTAACTTTTTTAAAATAGCCATTTTTGTAACTTACTTTTTTTTCAAAATTTTAACTTTCTTGAAGTTTTTGAATTCTTTTTCTTTTCGACCTTTCAACCTTTCTAAATTTTGTCTTATGGAGCCAAAATTGCGTTCGAAAACTTTGTTTTTAGCTTATAAAACAAGATTTAAAAGTTTTTCAGTCGATCAGAAGTTCTCTCTTTATAATATTAGTCTAGATCAGGGGTCAGCAACCTTTTTTGACCGCAGGTCAAAAATCAACCAAACTGTGAGTATTAAATAGACCTTTGGGTCTGATATATTTCCTTGGATCTTATATAAACACTTATAAAATCCATACTAATCGAACTAAAGGGTTGTTCTTAGTACATAGGCGTAGTCATAATAGGGCCAGGAGGAACAATTGCCCCCCTCTATCTTATGCAGTCACGTAAAAAAACATGTATTTGGTTGTGAAGACTTTTTTATATAAAAATTTCGACTTTGTTGTAAACATCCGCCATTTTCTCAAAAATTCGACTATTTTTGCTCTTTTCTATATTTGTCCTCTTTTTAAAATATCAATTTCATCCCTAAAATTGGACTTTCTGCTCAAAATTTCACTTTTTTTAGCAACTCTTTACTTTTTTCTAAAATCTGCCTTTTTTCTTTCTTCTCAAAAATCGACTTTTTATTAATATTTGTTTTATAATTGGACCTTCATCTCAGAATGTTTCCCTTTTTTTTTGAAAGTAAAATGAATTAACAAGAGTTTTGACTTTTTTCAAAATTAACGTTTTTCGATTTTGTTCTAAATTACTGCACTTTTTCTAGAAATGTCGTCGAGTTTGTATTCAAGATTGATCTCTTGAAAATTTCCCCAATTTTCATAAATATTAACTTTTACTTTAACTTACTTTAACTTTTACTTTACTGCATATGTTTTATATTTTTGAAAATTCGACTTGTTTCTCAAAGTTTGCTTTTTCTCTAAATTTTGAGTTTTATCTCGAGATTGGACATTTCGTTTCTACAAATTACCAGATTTTTCGTCGGAATTTATTTTGTTTGGAAAGTTTGACTTTTATTCTTAAAATTTGGTTTTTTCTGGGAAATTTTAACTTTTTTAAAGTTTGACACATTTCTCAAAATTTGGAGTTTTTTTTTTCAATATCGTCTTACTTTCGAAATTATTTTACTAATTATCTTAAAATTTAATTTTTTCTACAATTAATCTTTAATTTTGCTTAATTCGTTTTACTTTATTCTGAAAATGTAGTCTTTTTCTTCGGAAAAATTTGACTTCTTTTTAAATTTTCGACGGTTTCTCGAAGCTTTTAAAATTTGATTTTTCTTTCGTTTTATGGTTTTTCTAAAAATTACAAATATATCTTGTTTTCTAAATTTCAGAATGCTGTTAAAGAAATGTATTGTCGTAAAATTTGACTTCCTTTGACAACTTTCGACTTTCTTCAATATAATTCATTTTTTGTTCTAAATGGTTTCATTTTTTCATACTTCGACTTTTCCTGAAAACTTCTGTTTTTGGAAATTTGCTTGTTTACTCAAAATTAATTCGAAATTGTAATAAAAATATTTCGTGGGAAAATTTGACCTTTTTTTTCAACTTTAAATAAGAATGCAAGTAGAATACAATTTATGCAGCCATGCAGGGGTGTATAGTGAATCATAGACATCTGAACTACCAACAGTTGAAACACTGCCACCTAGCGATGCGGTTGCTCTTTAGGAAAAAGTTCCCAAAAGACGAGGATTCTAACGCACAGACCAATAGGTTTGAACATTTATTAGATTCGAAGTTTGGAAACCAAATACCGGTTTCGATCTTGTTAGATCTCGAATTCGAGTTGGATATACCAAACTGACGGTATCTAACAAGATCGAAATTTGGTTTCCAAACATTGAATCTAATAAATGTTCAAACCTATTGGTCTGTGCATTATAGAATCCTTGTCTTCTGGGAACTCTCCTAGAGAGCAACCGCTTCGCTAGGTGGCAGTGTTTCAACTGTTGGTAGTTCAGCTACCTATGATTCACTATACACGCCTGGAGAGCTGCATGAATTTGTAGCCTAGGTTGCATTCTTCTTGCATATTATTTTAATGTAAAATAGAAGTTTTTATTCCAAACAAGCATCACTGTTGTGGGATTGTTATGCTTATTTGAAATAAAATTCTTGTATTTTGAACTAAAAAGTTTTGCTGATAAGACATCGGAAGGGTTGTTACTTTTCAGATAAGGGCGCGAGGGAGTCAATAGATTCTGACATCATGGTACAGGAGGGCGCGACGAATTTCGACTTTTATTTGAAGAATTTCACTTTTTAAAAGTTTCGAATATTTTCGAAAATTTCGTCTTTCTTGAAAATTTAAATTTAAATTTCGATATTTAGTTGAAAAATTCGGTATTTAAAAAAATTGACATTTTTTAATAATTTCGACATTTTTAGATTTTTTTTTAATTTCATCATTCTCATATTTGAATATTTTTCTCGAAATTTAAACTTTTTGTAAATGTCAAGTTTTTTTGAAAAATTTACTTTTTTTAAAATTTTGATCCTTTTCTGAAAATTTTGAAAAAAGTAAATTTTTCAGAAAGAGTTATATTCACAAAAAGTTTAAATTGTAGACAAAGATCGATTCTTTTTTGACAATTTTGACTTAATTGAAAACATTTTTGCCTATTTTTAAATTTTAAATTTTTTCGATATTTAAACCAAGTTTTTTTTTGAAAATTTTGACTTTTCAAAGGTTTGATTTTTTTTTAAATTTAGACTTTTTTGTAAATGTTGATTTTTTTAAGATTTCGTTATATATTCTAACTTTTCCCTGATTGAAAATTCTCAATTTTTTCGTAAATGTCAAGTTTGTTGTAAGCTGGACTCTTTTCAAAATTTGGACATTCTGATATTTCAACTATTCAAATTTTCACTTTTTTTTCGAAATTTAACATTTTTTGAAAATTTCCATAATTTGGTTATTCCTATGTTGACTTTGGTAATCCTCGGATATTATTTTTCAAAATTTTAAATTTTTTCACACTTCATTTTTTTGAAAATTTGAAGTTTCTTCAAAATCTTATTTTGTTTCGAGAATTTTGATTGTTAATTTATATTTAGATTTGCTTTGAATTTTTTAAAAAATTAGGTCAGTTTTAAAAACTTTTGATAATGTCTTTTTTTGAAAATGTAGACTTTTTTTAGAAATTTCAAAAAGGTGTCAAAACCTTCAGTTTTTTAAATTTCCAATTAAAATTTTTGACTTTTTAATAAATGTTCTACTTTATTAAAAACTTCAAATATCCAAAATTTTCATTTTTTATAAAATTTTAACTTCAAAGTTTGGATCATTTTTGGAAACTTGAACTTTTTTTCAATTTTTTAAAATTTCGAATTTTTTTCAAAATCTACAATTTTTGAAACCTTATTTTACCAATTTTCAAGATTTTAGCTTTTTAAAAATAACAATTTTTTTTTAAATTTCTCCATTTCTTCAAATGTTCAAATCTTTAAAATATCAATTTCTTCAAAGTGTTGAAAATTTTTTTTTCAGAATTTCGATTATTTTTTGAAAATCTTGGAAATTAAAACTTTCCATGAAATTTTTTAGGGGAGACTGGGGTATTGTGGACCTCCTTTTTATGTTGGCTAAAAACAGGCAAAAAAAATATTTTTTCTAAAAATTTCAAAGCTTGAATTTCTAGTACAACTAATAATCTCTCTTTGAATCGCAGTGGTTTGGTCAAATTGTATTAAATTATACAACTTATAACAGTTGGCGCAAAAGTTGAAAAATATCGGGGATTTACGGACCACTTTGTAAATCGATTAAAAATGAAAAAATGTAATATAAAAACCTTCTTGTTTTTGATTCACAATTCAGAATGCAGATGCAGAAGATTTATTATGAAAGAGAAACAAAGTAAAGTGGAGTGACAAATGGCAATGAAAATCAGTTCGAAACGAAATTATCATTTTACCAAAAAACTATTAGAAATTGCCGAAAAATAATGCTGTGCTGAAAATTTGCATAAATAATCACTTTTATGCATCCAATACACGAAATTAGCTTGTGAAATGTAAAGATCCAAGGTGATCCAGGGCAAAAGTGGTCCGTAATTCCCCGAAGGTTATTTTTCACAATATGGCTGCATATGAGTAACACAATACAAACTTCATGGAAAACTTCATGTTCCTGTCGAAGCCTTAAGGTTCCGCGAATATTATGAAGATATTTACCTGAGATGGTTTTCCAAAAGTGTTATCAAATTAGAGGAAACTCTGAAGTGAAAAAAAAAAATTTCGAAGTATCCCATTTCTATTTGGTATCGAAGCGAGGTAACGATTCGTGTACACAAGTCGAGTACCAAAAGGAAATGAGCTTAATTAACATGAGGCGAGCCGACGACAGTTATTTGTAGCTATCAACCACTATTAGAGAAAAAAATGTGAAGATGGTCCGCAATTCTCCATGGTCCAAAGTACCCCAGTCTCCCCTATATTATTCAAAATTACAATATTTTCAAAGATTTTACCTTTTTTTTTTAAAATTATCGTTATTTTCAAAATTTTAACATTTTTTTTGTAAATTTTGTTTTATTCTCCAAAATTTAGACTTTTTCAAAAATTTCGTTTTTGCTTAAATTGCAATATCTTTCGTTTCGAGTTTAAATTGAAAGTGTGGCCAGTTTTTTTTTTTGGAAATGCTATTTCAAAATTTGAATTATCTTGGTAAATTTCGCATTTTTATGAAAATTTGTACTTAAAAAAAACTCTAGTTTAACTTCAATTTTTTAAACTTGAAAATTCGAGAATTTTTTCAATAAATTTCAAGTTTATAGAAATGTCTTCCCTTTTCTGAAGCTTTCCAGTTTAAGTACAAAAGATTTATTTTTTTGTGACAGTCAACGATAATATGAAAATTGAAAGTTTAGATTTTAAATTTAAATTTTTTTTCAAAATTACGAATTTTTTTGAAAATTTCGCCACTTTGAATATTAAAGTATCCATGTTTTTTAAAATCTTAGCTTTTTTCTGGAGATTTTAACTTTCTAAGAAAATTTTGAGATTTTTCAACACCTTTTTTTTGAACATTTTGACGTTAATATTTCGATTTTCTAAAGAATTTTGACTTATTGAAAATTTCTCCTTATCTTCAGTTTTTTAATCTTGTTTCGTAAATCTCGTTTTTTCCAAAATTTCGACATTCTTCAAAAATTTTTTCTACTTTTTAAAACTGCGCTCTTTTTTCGAAAATGTTGGCTTCTAATTTGACATTTTCCGAACTTTAGTTTTTTTTGAAAATTTTAATTTTTCCGAAATTTTAAGTATTTAGAGTATTTTTGAAAGTTTTCAAGTTTCCTGATAATTTTGGTTTTTCTTCAATATTTAGACTTTCAGAAAATTCGACTCCTTTGAGAATTCCAAATTTGCGTTTCTTTTTAAAGTTAGATTTTCTTTCAAAACTAAATATTTGAAAGGAGTCAGGAAATTTCTAAAAAAATTCTCGACATTTAATCTAGCACCATTTTACAAATTTGAATTTTATTGGAAATCTAGAAATTTGAAAATTTCGAGTTTTAATTTTAGAGATTGGAGTGGAAGATTGGAGAAGAAAACTGGAAAATTTCAAAAAAATAAAATTAAAATTTGAAAACATGTCGGATTTTTTTTTCACCACAAATTTAATCTTTTTTCTGATTCAAACCTAAGGCAGGAATTTAAAATTTTCTTAAACTTTGACCTTAAAACAATAAAATCAAAATGTTCAGATAAAAGTCGAAATTTTAAGAAACATATTCAAAATATTGTAGGTGAAATTCATAAATTGAAAATTTTAAGTTAAAATTTGGAACGCATTTTTTAAAATTTGTTTTTTATAGTCAATATCAAGAAGGAAATGAAAATTCTCAAATTATTGAGATAAAAAATTTTACCAAATAAATGTTAGCGAAATGTTAACCAAATAAGGTTGAATGGCAAATTTAAATAAGCATACAAAAACCAAATTGTCGCAGATAAGAGCCAAAAATTAACGAAAATTACATGAGGGAAATTTAGGCAATTTTAAGATTATAATTTAATATCTAACATGGACAGCACCATCATCAGCTCCAGAGATTTTTAATTGATAAATATAAATAATTTTTGAAGAGTTCTTATTGATTCTTGAAAAAGAATATCTTGAAAATAACGACTGAGTGATTCTAAGTCTTGTTAGTCTTACCTTCAAAATCTGATTAATAATTATCTGCGTTTTTACTGTAAAATACGTTGATTTTTCTCTAAATTTTGATTTGTTGGTGGAAAAGCTAATTTTTTTAAGTTGTTACCCTCAATATCGAAATAATCCCGGGATCCCGAGATTGGCTTAATATAACCTCGAAATCCCGGGATTAGAAATAAGAACCGGGATCGAATTCCCTAGACATGATGCATATAGTATACAACGCCGTCGGCAACTTTGTCTACGTGATTTCGCATTTAGGTAATCACGGTACTTTTTAATATTAAAAAAGTAATAATATATCATCAGGCCTCACCTTTATGGGGCGGCATAAGCAGCTAAATCAAAATATAAATAAAAATTTTTAGACATCGTTTTTCTATTTTGGTCTATGTCAAGGGTGGCATAGACGAAGGTCGACAAAATTTCCGGAAAATGACCAATTTGGAAGAGACCCAAAATTTTTAAAATCACTGATCTCATTTTTTTATTTTCTTATTAAATTCTATTGCACAGACCAGTAGGTTTGAACATTTATTAGATTCGAAGTTTGGAAACCAAAAACCGGTTTCGATCTTGGACGCCTGACGTCTGTGAATTCTTTAGTACTTACTTGTCGGAACATTTGTTAGCATTCTAGTTTGATATACCAAACTGACGAGATCTAACAAGATCGAAACCGGTATTTGGTTTCCAAACTTCGAATCTAATAAATGTTCAAACCTATTGGTCTGTGCATTAGAATCCTTGTCTTCTGGGAACTTTTTCCTTAAGAGCAACCACTTCGCTAGGTGGCAGTGTTTCAACTGTTGGTAGTTCAGCTACCTATGATTCACTATACACACCTGGAGGGCTGCATGCATTGCATTCTACTTGCATTCTTATTTAAAGTTGAAAAAAAGGTCAAATTTGCCCACGAAATATTTTTATTACAATTTCGAATTAATTTTGAGTAAACAAGCAAATTTCCAAAAACAGAGCATTTCAGGAAAAGTTGAAGTATGAAAAAAATGAAACCATTTAGAACAAAAAATGAATTATATTGAAGAAAGTCGAAAGTTGTCAAAGGAAGTCAAATTTTACGAAAATACATTTCTTTGAGAACATTCTGAAATTTAGAGAACAAGATATATTTGTAATTTTTAGAAAAATTATAAAACGAAAGAAAAATCAAATTTTGAAAGCTTCGAGAAACCGTCGAAAATTTAAAAAGAAGCCAAATTTTTCCAAAGAAAAAGGCTACATTTTCAGAATAAAGTAAAACAAATTAAGCAAAATTAAAGATTAATTGTAGGAAAAATTAAATTCTAAGATAATTAGTAAAATAATTTCGAAAGTAAAGACGATATTGAAAAAAAAAACTCCAAATTTTGAGAAATGTGTCAAACTTTAAAAAAGTTAAAATTTCCCAAAAAAAGCCAAATTTTAACTTTAAAAAAGTTAAAATTTCCCAGAAAAAGCCAAATTTTAAGAATAAAAGTCAAACTTTCCAAACAAAATAAATTCCGACGAAAAATCTGGTAATTTGTAGAAACGAAATGTCCAATCTCGAGATAAAACTCAAAATTTAGAGAAAAAGCAAACTTTGAGAAACAAGTCGAATTTTCAAAAATATAAAACATATGCAGTAAAGTAAAAGTTAAAGTAAGTTAAAGTAAAAGTTAATATTTATGAAAATTGGGGAAATTTTCAAGAGATCAATCTTGAATACAAAGTCGACGACATTTCTAGAAAAAGTGCCGTAATTTAGAACAAAATGAAAAACGTTAATTTTGAAAAAGTCAACTCTTGTTAATTCATTTTACTTTCGAAAAAAAGGGAAACATTCTGAGATGAAGGTCCAATTATAAAACAAATATTAATAAAAAGTCGATTTTTGAGAAGAAAGAAAAAAGGCAGATTTTAGAAAAAATTAAAGAGTTGCTAAAGAAACTGAAATTTTGAGCAGAAAGTCCAATTTTAAGAATGAAATTAATATTTTAAAAAGACACATATAGAGAAGAGCAAAAATAGTCGAAATTTCGAGAAAATGGAGGATTTTTACAACAAAATCGACATTTTTAGATAAACAAGTCTTCCCGGCCGAATACATATTTTTGCGTGGCTGCATAAGAATAGGGGGACATTTGTTCCTCCCTGCCCTACTATGGCTACGCCTATGTACAACCCTTTAGTTCGATTAGTATGGATCTTATACATATAAGTGTTTATATCAGATCCAAGGAAATATATCTGACCCAAAGGTCTCTTTAATACTCACAGTTTGGTTGATTTTTGACCTGCGGTCAAAAAAGGTTGCTGACCCCTGATCTAGACTAATATTATAAAGAGAGAACTTCTGATCGACTGAAAAACTTTTAAATCTTGCTTTATAAGCTAAAAACAAAGTTTCCGAACGCAATTTTGGCTCCATAAGACAAAATTTAGGGAGGTTGAAAGGTCGGAAAAAAAAAGAATTCAAAAACTTCAAGAAAGTTAAAATTTTGGAAAAAAGTAAGTTACAAAAAATGGCTATTTTAAAAAAGTTAAAAATTATGTAACCAAGATGAGACTCAAACTTAAAAAACCCAAATATTAATTTTTTTTTTAGAAATTTAGAACAAAAGTCGAAATTTTGAAAATAAGACAACTTTCAAAAAAAAGTCTAAAGTTTGAGAAGCAATCGAAAATTTGAAAAATGGTAGGAATTTTCATAAAAGTGGAAATTACGAAAGAGAACAAAATATTCGAAGTCGACATTCTGAAAATATAAAAATTGCAAAAAGCCAAGAAAAATATTTTAAAATTTGGAGAGAAATATGACTGAAGAATAATCGAAGTTTTGACAAAACTAATAAAAGATTATTGGGAAAAAGGCATAATTTTAAAAAATTATTTGAAAGATACATACTGAATTTTTTTAAAAATCCATAAGAATTTTAATAAGGTCAAAAGTTTTCAAAAAAGTAAAATTTTTTGAAAGTCAAAATCCCCCAGTAAAAACTGAGAAAACAAAACAAATTTTTGAAAATCGACCATCATTAAAAAAAAGTGGAAATCACTAAAAAAAAGATCGCGAAATTTTAACAAGTCGAGATTTTACGATAAAATCAAAAATTTCAGAACAGACGAAATTCCTCCAAAAAGTAAACAATGAAAATAAAAATTGTGAAGAAAATTTGAAATGTTCAAAAAAACTCAAAATCCTGAAAATGATCCAAATTTGAAATATTCGAACTTTACAAAATATCGAAATTGAAACAAAAAGTAAGGGTCTTTATCCCGGGATCCCGGGATTGGCTCAATATAATCTCGAAATCCCGGGAGTAGAAGTAAGGGTCGGGATCGAATTCCCTAGAAACGTGATGCATGTAGTATACAACGCCGTCGACAATTTTGTCTACGTGATTTCGATTTTACGTAATCACGGTACTTTAAAAAAGTAATAATATATCATCAGGCGTCACCTTTAGGGGGCGGCATAAGCAGCTAAATCAAAATATAAATAAAAATTTTTAGACATCGTCTATATCGGTCCATGTCAAGGGTGGCATAGACGAAGGTCGACAAAATTTCCAGAAAATGATCAATTTGGAATAGACCCAAAATTTTTAAAATTACTGATCTCATTTTTCTATTTTCTTATTTAAATTCTATTGCACAGACCAGTAGGTTTGAACATTTATTAGATTCGAAGTTTGGAAACCAAAAACCGGTTTCGATCTTGGACGCCTGACGTCTGTGAATTCTTTAGTACTTACTTGTCGGAACATTTGTTAGTATTCGAGTTTGATATACCAAACTGACGAGATCTAACAAGATCGAAACCGGTATTTGGTTTCCAAACTTCGAATCTAATAAATGTTCAAACCCATTGATCTGTGCATTAGAATCCTTGTCTTCTGGGAACTTTTTTCCAAAGAGAAACCACTTCGCTAGGTGGCAGTGTTTCAACTGTTGGCAGTTCAGCTACCTATGATTCACTATACACACCTGGAGGGCTGCATGCATTGCATTCTACTTGCATTCTTATTTAAAGTTGAAAAAAAGGTCAAATTTTCCCACGAAATATTTTTATTACAATTTCGAATTAATTTTGAGTAAACAAGCAAATTTCCAAAAACAGAAGTTTTCAGGAAAAGTCGTAGTATGTATTCGTTTCCAAACTTCGAATCTAATAAATGTTCAAACCTATTGGTCTGTGCATTATAGAATTAAAATGATAGACAAGTCATTTTGTTGAAAACATTGACACTGAGCGTTTCGTTAGGTGCAGTCTATTTTACAACTTATTTAAAATGTTCTTCAAAAAAAAACAAAAAAAACTTATTTAAAATGATGCCGATCTCGAAAATCCTGGGATCGAAAAAACTTATGCCCGAAAATTTCAGGATTAAAAAGCGGTCGGGATCAAATCCTCTAATCACGTCTCATGTCACTCGTTCATTCACAATCACATTACAAGACATATATGTCATCTGTTTGCCACGGATGTTTAAAGAATGACGCATAAAATTCCATATTAAACTATAAACTACTCCTTCATTCAGTAATGCGTTAATTAAAACTATGATATCACCTTTTAAGAAGAGAATTCATACGTTTTCTTCTTTAGCATACTTTCCGCATTCTGCATAATTTGAACTCGAACTATTCTCCTCTTACAACACATTAAAATTAGTCAAAGCATTGTGCAAAAGCCATCAGACGAAGGTTCTTCGATTTTCTTTGTCGTTAGAGCAAATTTCTGTCTTGTAATTATCATCTCCAGTATCTGGGGCCTGAGTCTGTGTTTTCTCACATCTAACCTTGATAGTAATTGCTTTATTTGTACACTTAATTCAGCTCCAGCTTAGAAAGTAATTACTGAATGGAACAAATCAGATTTTGTAAGAACATCCAATAAAAATGGAATTAGATCAACGCTTATAAAATTCCATCGACGGAAAGCCTAAGAACCCTACTCTTGAACAAGACCTGTTTAGAAGTTAGCTCTATTGATTATTTTTAAACTAGTCTAAGAAATCAGAAAGGCTTAAAATACCTTCAGGCACTAATTTATTTTAGGGAAAACGATTAGAGAAAAAAATGGTCTGGATTTACCACTTCGACCTTATTCGATTCGGCATTAAAATCCAACAACAATAAAAAGCACGCGTAGAATCAAGTAATCGATAGACCTCGCGTTTCAGCAGACGCTCGTGTCTGAAACGGCTTTTAATGGAGCGAATACCCAAAAGCTGAATTCACCACGAGACAACCAAATCTAATGAATGTGTTTCTTCCAGGGGAAACTCATTTTATTTAGTGAATACGTATCAAGATTTCCGCCTCATTGCCATTTTTGATAAAACGAATACGTCAAATTTTTATTTGAATTTAAGTAATCCACAGATCATATTAGAGAAATTAGGTTTTTATCCCAGGGCAGGAATAAAAATCAATAAATAGGCAACAACGCAACACCAAAAATTTCCATTTTTTTTTTCACTTCGGCTTTTTCTTGCAATCCTTCTTAACAAAGTTATTTTAAAAATGTCGACCCTTTCAAACTTTGAACTTTTTTCAAATCTTAATTGAAAAATTCAACTTTTTTTTGAAAATTTTAATTTCTTTAAAAAAAAAGACTTTTTCGAATATTTATATATTTATTATTATGTAATTCAGATTTTTTCGGAACACTTCAATCATAATTTTGATTTTCCAAAACCGTTTTTCAAAAAATTTTTTTTCGAAATTTGGGGTTTCTAAACATTCTGCTTCTTTTAAATATTTCGACCTTTTTTGGCAATTTCTACATTTTTTGGATATTTAGACTCTTTTCAAAATTTCGGCTTTTTTGAAGAATTCTACTTTTTTTAAAAATATGTTTTTTAAAAATCAATTTCTGTTGAAAATGTAAACTTTTTTTCTAAATTTAAATTTTTCAATTTCGACTCTTTGAATTTTTTTTTGAAGAAATAATTTTTTAATATTTAAATTTTTTAATTTCAACATTATCGAAATTTTAGCTCGTTTCAAACCTTTGTATTTTGTTTTCCACCCTTTTACATTTCCTTCTTTACGAAATTTTTTGAAGATTTTAAACCCTCTGAATGTTTCGATCTTTTTTGACTGACCTCCTCCACATTTTCGGATATTTCGATTTGTTTTTAAATTTCGACTCGTTTAAAAAATTTGACTTTTTTAACATTTAATTTAAAAAAATCAATTTCTTGTTGAAAATGTCAACCTTTTTTAAAATTTAGATTTTTTCAATTTCGACTTCTTTTGAAAATTTTTATTTTTTAATATTTAAATATCTTAATTTCGCCTTTTATGGAAATACTAAATTGTTTCAAAATTTTATTTTTTTTTAATGTAATTTTTTTCAAAATTTCAACCTTTTCGAAATTTAGACTTTTTGAAAATGTTCAATCCTTTGAATATTTCGATTTTTTTGACATTATTGATATATTTTTGGATATTTCGATTTTTTTTAAAATGTCAAAAAGTTAACTTTTTTTCAATTTCGACTTTTACGGAAAATTTTAATTTCCTTCAAATCTTCGTCTATTAAAAAAATAATTTTTTTGCAAGTTTTCAATTTCTCTTAAAATTTTAACTTTTGTTAATTTCGATCCCTTTTGAGTGTTTTGACTACTATCTCGACAATATCTCAATATTTTCGACAAATTTCAACTTAAAAAAACAAATTTTTAAAATTTTTAGCGTTTAAAATTCTGAAAAAAATTAAAATATCTAAAAATTCCAATTTCCATAAAAATAAAATATTTAAAAGGGCGAAAGCTTCGAGGAAATTATCGAATTATATCATAAAAAGTACACATTTTCAAAGACAAAAATTTTAAGAAAGGTGTTATTCTTAACAAACTTGAAATTTTCTGAAAAGTCAAATTTTGATTAAATTTTGAAAAAACCCAAAATTTTGAAAAATGTCCAAAATCTCAGTTTAAATTTTTTTAAATATTCACAATCTTCAAAAAAGTCGATATTTTTCAAGAAAGTTAAAGTTGTAAAAGTCAAAAATTTTGAAAAAAGTCGAAATTTAAAAATAATCGATATTTTTCAAAAAAGTTTAAATTGTAAACAGTCGAAAATTTTCAAAAAAGTCGAAATTTTGAAAGAAGTCGATATTGAAAAAAGTAAAAAATATAGAAAGTATCATAAAAAGTTTAAAATTTTCAAAAAAATTGATATTTTTAAAATTTTTAAAAAATCAAAATTTTGAAAATATCTAAAAAGTCGAAACCTTCAAAACAATAAAATGTTTAAAAGTCAAATTTAAAAAAACAGCAAACACTATATTGACTATTTCTGTAAAGGTGGAAAAATTATGAAAAGTTAAATTTTCAAAAAATGTCCAAAATATCATAGTTTAAATTTTTCAAAGTATTCACAATCTTCAAAAAAAGTTGATATTTTTCAAGAAAGTTTAAAGTTGTAAAAAGTCCAAAATTTTGAAAAAAGTCGAAATTTAAAAAAATCGATATTTTTCAAAAAAGTTTAAATTGTAAACAGTCGAAAATTTTCCAAAAAGTCGAAATTTTGAAAGAAGTCGATATTGAAAAAAGTAAAAAATATAGAAAGTATCATAAAAAGTTTAAAATTTTCAAAAAAATTGATATTTTTAAAATTTTCAAAAAATCAAAATTTTGAAAATATCTAAAAAGTCGAAACCTTCAAAACAATAAAATGTTTAAAAGTCAAATTTAAAAAAACAGTAAAAACTATATTGACTATTTCTCTAAAGGTGGAAAAATTATGAAAAGTTAAATTTTCAAAAAAAAGTCGAATTTCAGGAAAGGTTGAAATTTCAGTAATAGTAAAATTTTTTTTAAAACGGGGAAATTCTTGAAAATGATAATTTTGAAAAAGGTCAACTCTTGATAAAATTTTGAAAAAGGTCGTAATTTTTTTTTAATTTTCTAAAGTCAGCATCTTCAAAAAAGTCGATATTTTCAAAAAAAGTTAGAATATTTAAAAGGTCAAAATTTTGAAAACTCAAAATTCTGAAAATGTAAAAATATATTGAAATTTTCAAAAAAATAAACTGCTTGAAAGTCGCATTTTTTAAAAAGAAAACTTCGAGAAAAAGTCACAATTTCAAGAAAGATCGAAATGTTAAGAGTATTAAACAATTTCAAAAAAAAAGGCAAAACTCAGAAAATTCTGAAATTTTGAAAAAAGTTGAAATTTTGAAAAATATCGAAAAGTGTTTTCAGAGTCAAAATTTCGAAAACTCGAAATTCTAAAAATATAAGAACATCTAGAAAGTCGGATATTTTCAAAAAAAAAGGTTTAAAATTCAAATTTTTTAAAAAGTTCTGAAAAAAGTCTTAAATTCAAGAAATGTTGAAATTCTGAAAAATAGAAAATTAAAAAAGAGCAAAATTCTTAAGTACATTCTAAATTTTCCAAAAAGAGAATTTTGAAAGAGTCTAAATTTAAAAGAAATGTCGAAATTATTAAAATAGTTTAAAATTTTCAATAAAGTCGGAATCTTCGAACGTCAATATTTTCAAAAAAATTAAAATTTTGTAAATAATCAAAAAAATTTTAAAAAGTCAAAATTTTGAAAAATGTCAAAGATTTTTTAAAAATTTTCAATTTTTCAAAAAAGGTTTGAATATGCAAAAAAGTGAATATTTTCAAAACACTTACAAAATGAAAATTTTGAAAACTCGATATTCTGAAAAAAAAGTATCCATAAAGTCGAAATTTTCAAAATTGTAAGGTGTTTAAAAGTCGAATTTTTCAAAACATCAAGAAAAAGTCAAAATTTTCGAAATAAAAAGTTTCAATTTTCAAGGAGTCAAGAATTTCAAGAACCGTTGCAATTTTTAAAAATAGTTTAAAAATTTCAAAAAATGAGGAATTATAAAAAAGTTGAAAATCTTCAAAAAGGGCAAATTTTGATGAAATTTTGAAAAGTGGAAATTTTTAAAAATTGGAGCAAATCTCATGGTAAGTTTAAAATTGTCAAATATGTCAGAATTTTAACAATATTTTTAAAACAGCTAAATTTCGTAAGAAGTCGAAAAGTTTGAAAAACGGCGAACTTTTGAAAAATGTCGTAAAATTCGAAAAAAGTTTAAAATGTTGAAAAAAATCAGTCAAAATTTCGAAAACTCGAAATCCTAAAAAAGGTAAAAATATCTAGAAAGTCGAAATTTTTAAAAAAACAGGTTTAAAAGTCAAAATTTTCAAAAAGTTCAAATTTTCAAAAAAAAGTAAAATTTCAAGAAGTTTTGAAAAAGAGAAAATTCAAAAAAGGCAAAATTCTTAAGTACATTCTAAATTTTCCAAAAAGACAAATTTTGAAAAAGTCTAAATTTTAAAAAGTGTCGAAAATATCATAATAGTTTAAAATTTTCAAAAAAGTTAGAAACTTCAAAAGTCGATATTTTCAAAACGATAAAAATTTGAAAAAGTAGGAAATTTTAAAAAAAAGTCAAAATCTTCAAGAGTCGATATTTTCAAAAAATTAAAATTTTAAAAAAGTAGGAAATTTTAAAAAAAGTTGAAGTTTTGAAAAATATCAAAAAAACTTTTCAAATTTTCAACAAAGTCTGAACCTATAAAAAAAGTCGATATTTTCAACACAGGTAAGAAATCAAAATTTTAAAAACTCGATATTCTGAAAAAGAAAAAGTACCTAAAATTTTTTTCAATTTTTCAAAAAATGCGAAAACTTCGAGATTAAGTCAAAATTGTCGAATAAAAGTTTTCAATTTTCAAAATGATTCAAAAAAACGTTGAAATTTTTAAAAATACTATTAAAATTTCAAATAACGGAGAAATTAAAAAATTGAAAATTTTCAAAGTCAAATGTTGATGACATTTTGAAAAAAGTCGAAATTTTTAAAAAATGGAGCGAATTTCATGAAAAGTTTAAATTTGTCGAAAATGTAATTTTCAAAAAGTCAAATTTTGATAACATTTACAAAAAAAGGTGAAATTTTTAAAAAATTGAGCAAATTTCATGAAAAGTTTAAATTTGTCAAAAATGTCAGTCGATATTTTCAAAAAAGTTAAATTTCCTAAAAAATTGAGTTAAAACAAATCAAAATTTTGAAAAATGAAAAATTCGAACAAAATTTTAAATTTTGAAAAAAACCGGAATCTTTAGAAAGTCGATATTTTCAAAAAGGTTAAAATTTTCAAATGGTCAAAATTTTTAAAAACTCAAAATTATGAAAATGTAAAAATATCTAAACATCGAAGTTTTCAAAAATATAAAATATTTTTTAAAAAAAGTCCAAATTGCCGAACTTATCATTAGGACTTAAAATATTCAAAAAAATCAAACAAGAAGCGTTGAGTTTTGAAAATTTAAAAAAGCGAAATTCTTAAAAAATTCCAAATTTTTAAAAAGTTAAATTTTAAAGAAATTTTGAAAACTCGATATTCTGAAAAAGTAAAAATATTTAAAGCCGAAATTTTCAAAAAATAAAATGTTTAAAAGTCGAATTTTTCAAAATGGTGAAAACTTCGAGAACAAGTCAAAAAATTGTCGAAATTATCATAAAAAGTTCAAATTTTCAAAAAAAGTCCAAAAATGTCAAGAACGAATAAAATTTTGAAAAATAATATATGAAATTTCAAAAAATGGTGAAATTATTAAAAATTTGAAAATCTTCAAAAAGTCAAGTTTTGATGAAATTTTGAAGTTTGAAAAATGCTGCAAATGTTATGAAAAGCTTAAATTTGTCACAAATGTTAGAATGTTAACAGTCGATATTTTCAAAAAAAGCTAAATTTTGTAAAAAGTCGAAAATTTGGAAAAGTCTAAAATTTGGAGGTCAAAATTTTGAAAAATATCCAAAATTTCGAAAAAAGTTTGAAATATTCAAAAAACTAAGAATCTTCGAAAGAGTCGATATTTTCAAAAAAGTTAAAATTTTCAAAAGATCAAAATTTTAAAAACTCAAATTCTGAAAGGGTAAAAATATCTTAAAATAATCGAAATTTTCAGAAATAAAAAATGTTTAAAAAGTCCAAGTTTTCAAAAAGGCGAAAACTTCGAGAAAAGCTCGAAATTGTCGACATTATTATAAGAAGTTTAAATTTGCGAAAAAATGAAAACTTTTAAGAAACTTGAGTTTTAAAAATTAATAAGTAATTTCAAAAGGGGGAAATTCCTAAAAAATTCTAAATTTTTAAAGTGAAATTTAAATGAAATTCTGAAAAAGGTTGAAATTTTAGAAAAGGATGAAATTTTGAAAAAGGCCAAAATTTTCAAAAATTTCGACTATTTCAAAAAAAGTTTAACATTTCCAAAAAAGTCAGAATCTTCAAAATAAAGTCAATATTTTTAAAAATTTTGTAGAAAGCAGAAATTTTGAAAAATATCTCGACATTTTTAAAAAACCAGGTTTGATGGGACGGACTGGTCCTTGGTTAGCTTCAAAAATTGAAATACAGAACTTGTCCCCTGAAACCAAGGAAGATTGAAAAACACAACATTGCTCTAACGCGTTTCGACAGCCAAAAAAAATTCAGAAAGATTCTTGGTTGCAGCGGACAAGATTTGTATTTGAATGAAAATAAAAATTAATTCCAACAGTCTGAAAAATTTTGAGAAATAGCGAAAAATTTTTAAAAACAAGTGAAATTTTGAAAGAATTTTGTGATCTGAATAAAATGAATTTTAAAAATAGTTAAAATTTGAAATTCTACAGTTTCCAGTTTTATCAAAAGTTCCAGTTTTTTAAATATGGCTTTTCCTCAAATTTTAGATTATTATGAAAATTTTGATCTTCGATTTCAACTTTCAAAAATTTTAACTTTTGAAAATTTCGACGTTTTTGAAAATTTTTTGTTCTAGTTTTATTAAAAATTTTGACTTTTTCAAAAATTCTGCCATTTAAAAAAAATTATAAAGACGTTTACTTTTTGTTTCAATTTCGATATTTTTTAAAGTTCGAGTATTTCAAATTTTGACCATTTTCAGGATTTTGAGTTTTTTTAAACATTTCAAATTTTCATCACAATTTTTATTTTCATAGTTTACTTTTTGGAGAAATTTCGTCTGTTTTGAAATTTTTGATTTGTTTCGTAAAATATAGGCTTGTTAAAATTTCACGACCTTTTTTTTAGTGATTTCCATTTTTTTTAAATGATGGTTGATTTTCAAAATTTTGATATGTTCTCTCAGTTTTTACTTTACTTGAAGATTTGAAAAAATTTGGAAAAAAATCGAAATAAAATTTGAAATTTCTAAAAAGCCGATATTTTCAAAAAGGTAGCAATTTTGAACGAAGCTGAAGTTAAAAATTTTGGAAAAAATCGAAATTTTGGGAAAAATTTTATTTGCAAATTAAGTAAGATATTAGAAACTAATTCCTAATCCTAGACATTTTCAGCTAAAATCAGAAAATTATTACAAAACTACTACTTTGTAAAGTAGGACCAACCAGTCTCTAAATAAGGGCTCTGTTTCAGGTCCCAGTTCATTTCTGTCGCAAAATCTGAATTCAACTCACCTAAAACTTAATATGTTGATGAAGTAAAACAAAAAAATACTATCAACTTTAAAAATATGCTTGTGCTAATTTATTTATTTAAAAACGGATGGAATTTTGGCATATGTATTTATAAATGAACCAACATCGAGGATATATTTTTTTTCTGCACGTGTAGTTGTCATTTAAATATTTTGCATTAATTATTACCTAAACAAATTTTAGATTAAAGCTTTCAAGTCTCTTCAAACGAAAAACAAACATTTTTTATCCAACTTTATTGAAAAATTTTAGTTGATAATACATAATTATTGAATGGCAATCGAGGATCAGTTGATTAAACATTTACACATAGCTGTTTCGTAAACAAAACTGCCAGCGAACGCACAAAAAGCCAAAGGCTCGACACGCATTATTTCCTCAAAAACGCCGATTACTTTTGATGAAATAATCGGCTTGATTGTGTATAATGCGCTTGGTGTGCCACTAACTGCGGCATTTGGGTCTAGGTCGTGAATATTACGAATTGCACGCATAACTAGGTAGTGTTTGTAAACAAACTTCAAGACTGTTGTGTTTTTATCGTTTTATTTAGATATCGGCAATAGCTGATAATGAAGCGTGTGGTCGTTGAAGTTTTTCAACGAAAATTTGCGCCAATTACGGTTGCAACTGTTAAGGACCTTTTTTCAACATCCTAGTGACAATATGTAAAAATTATCATGGATTACATTTAACATTAGTAATTTTAGGTCAATGCGTCTACTTTTTTCTAACGAAGTAGTAAAAATTGGTAACGAATCGGGTAACAAAGTTTCTATTAGGTAAAATGCTCCGGGGAAGAGTAGTTAAATTTATACCTATAACAAGGTAGAAAGGTTGTAAATTATCTAGTATGATGCATTTGGCGGGAAAAAGAATATAACACCGGCGTTCTATATATAGACAGAGGTGCAACGACCTTCTTGCTTTTCTATTAAGCGAAGCGCTCGACCATGAGGCAGATGGCTTCTTTCTTACCATCTCTAGGTAGTCGACCCCTCTTGCACCCCCTGAAAATGGTTACCTTCGGCGCGTCTGAGAAGTTCTTTAGATCCTCCGATGAATAATGACGCCACAGTTCAATTCCAAGCAAGAATTCTTATAAAATATAAGATTATGATAAAAGATAAAGAACGGTTTCCGCGCTCGGTTAAAAAGCACTACTTTTTCGAAGCATCATCAGTGCCAAGGAAGTACAAATTAATTCAGGGCGTAGCTATCAGGGGACAGTATTGTGCTTTGCATAAGAGGGCCTCTGAGCAAGGAAGCGTTTCATATTTTTTTCCTAGAAACAATTTCGAGTGCACATTTTTTACATAATGTCTCAATGCCATGGGATCAGTTTAGAGAGAACTTAGTGAACTAAGCCAACAAAGAAAATCAAAATTTATAAGATATACATCAATTACTTCTCCACAATTTCGGAAACAAGTCATATGTTCTTAGACGCAATTTAGAGTACATATTGTTTGTAAGCAGAAATTTTTAATCGCTGCTAAACCCAATAGTGGTTTTGAAGCTATGAGAGCAGTTAGGAGAGGGCTTTAAGCTAAACCAACAAAAAAAAACCGAAATTTATAATTTGTAAGAAATAATTCGATTTATGATTTTGACAAAAAGTAAGTTGACAGTAAACATTTTTAGAACAAAAAGGGATAAATTAGCGATTTTGAAAAAAAAATAGAAATTCCATTTTTTCGAATCTTTGAATTTGAAATTAGAATCACACAAAAAAGTGTTAAATTAAAAAACCAAAAAAGAACGGAATTAAAAAAAAACAATTTAGAAAAACTTCTAAAGTTAAAATTTTTACATAAAAAAATCGAGAAAGTTAAATTTTAAAGTCAAAATGATGGAAATCTTTTCAAGAATAAATCTGAATGTTGACATTAACTAATTTTTAAGTTAAGTTAAAAGAAACAGAAAATTGATAGCGAAAGATTTGAGTTTTCTGAAAAAAGGGAGAAATTTTAAATGGAATCCCTTAATGCGAAACTTGAAATGGACGAATTTTGAGTGTAACGTCAAATTTTGATGAAAAAATGTAAAACGTTTGTACTGGGAATTTAGAACTTTCAAATTTTCGAGATGAAACTCGAAATTCTCAGAAAGTACCAACATTCTCGAAAAAATTATTTGAAACGTCAGGAAAATTCACAAATGCCTCTTGGACCATCAAAGGCAACATAATTTTATATTAAAAAGTTAGTTGTTTGATGGTTCATCAGTATTGCAGTTGTTTTCCAATGAAACTTTCTCTAAAATTAGCAAACGTCATGGAGAATCCTGGTTAAAATAATTTTGAGCTAAAACGTTGGACACTTAGTACTTTTTCAGTCTTTCAATTGTTTGGTAACAAATAATTCTCTAAAAGTCGAAATGATGGAAAATATTTGATTTCAAGAGTAAATCTGAATGTTGACGTTGATTTAAAAATTTAGTTAAATAAAAAATAAAAATTTGATTGTGAAAGTTTTGAGTTTTGCGAGAAAAGTGAGAAGTTTAAAATGGAATCCCACAAGGCAAAACTAACTAACTAACGTTGAATTATGGGGGAAAATGTAAAACGTTTGAACTGGAAATTTTAGAACTTTTAAATTTTCGTTCAATTTTCATCAGTATTGAAGTCATTTTCCCGTGAAATCTTCTCTTAGATTTGCAAATATTCACATGAAGAATCCTGATCAAATTTTGAGCTAAACCGTTGGGCATTTAGAAGTTCATCAGTATTTCAATTGTTTGGTCATGAAAAATCCTCTAAAATTAACGAATGTGCTCTTGGAAATCCACAAGCAAAATAATATTTGATAGTTTGATAGTTCATCGGTATTATACTCATTTTCCCATGAAATGTTCCTGTAAAGAATCCTGATCAAAATTTAAGGTAAAAGGTTGGGCATTTAGTAGTTCATCTCTATTTCAATTGTTTGGTCGTGAAAAATTCTCTAAAACTAATAAATATGCTACTGGAGGCCCATAGGCAAAATAATATATGTTTTAAAAAGTTGCACATTTGGTAGTTCATCAGTATTACAGTCATTTTCACACGAAACCTTCTCTAAAATTAGCAAATGCTGTCATGGAGAATCGTGGTCACAATAATTTTGAGCTAAAACGTTGGGTATTTAGTACTTCTTCAGTATTTCAATTGTTTTGTCACAAAAAATTCTCTAAAAGTCGAAATGATGGAAAATATTTGATTTCAAGAATAAATCTGAATGTTGATGTTAACCTAAAAATTTAATTTAATAAAAAATGAAAATTTTATAGTGAAAGTTTTGAGTTTTACGAGAAAAGTGAGAAATTTAAAATGGAATCCCACAAGGCGAAATATGAAGTCGACGAATTTCGAGTGTAACGTAGAATTTTGGTGGAAAAATGTAAAACTTTTGAACTGGAAATTTTAGAACTTTCAAATTTTCGAGATAAAACTTGAAATTGCCAGAAAAACGAGAATTTTCTAAAAAAAAAGCCTAAATCTTTTGAAACGTTCTAGAATTCACAAATGCTTCTTAGACCATCAAAGGCAAAATAATACTGAAAGGTAAGGTATTTGATGTTTCATCAGTACTGCAGTTGTTTTCCAATGAAACCTTCTCTAAAATTAGCAAATGTCATGGGGAATCCTGGTCTAAATAATTTTAAGTTAAAACGTTGGGCATTTACTACTTCTTCAGTATTTCAATTGTTTGGCCACAAAAAATTCTCTAAAGGTCGAAATGATGGAAAATATTTGATTTCAAGAGTATATTTGAATGTTGACGTTAACTTAAAATTTATTTTTGATGGAACGGACTGGTCCTTGGTTATGTTCAAAAATTGAAGCACAGAACTTGTCCCCTGAAACCAAGAAAAATTAAAATACACAACAAAGGTTGGTCTAACGCGTTTCGACAGCCAAGCTGTCATGTGAGTTTCTCTCTGAAGATGACAGCTTGGCTGTCGAAACGCGTTAGAGCAACCTTTGTTGTGTTTTTTAATTTTTCTTGGTTTCAGGGGACAAGTTCTGTGTTTCAACTTAAAATTTAGTTTAATAAAAAATGAAAATTTGACACTGAAAGTTTTGACTTTTGCAAGAAAAGTGAGAAATTTAAAGTGGAATCCCACAAGGCGAAATTTGAAGTGGACGAATTTCGAGTGTAACGTCGAATTTTGGTGAAAAAATGTAAAACGTTTGAACTGGGAATTTTAGAACTTTCAAATTTTCGAGATGAAACTTGAGATTCTCAGAAAATACTAAAATTTTCAAAGAAAAAAAAGCACAAAATTCTTTGAAACGTTCTAAAATTCACAAATGCCTCTTGGACCATCAAAGGCAAAATAATTTTATACTAAAAAGTTAGGTGTTTGATGGTTCATCAGTATTGCAGTTGTTTTCCAATGAAACCTTCTCTTAAAGTAGGAAATGCTGTCATGGAAAATCCTGGTCAAAATAATTTTGAGCTAAAAGGTTGGGCATTTAATACTTCTTCAGTATTTTAATTGTTTGGTGACAAAAAATTTTCTAAAAGTCAAAATGATGGAAAATATTTGATTTCAAGAATAAATCTGGATGTTGACGTTAACTAATTTTTAAGTTCAGTTAAAAGAAATAGAAAATAGATAGTAAAAATTTTAAGTTTTGGCAAAAAGTGAGAAATTAAAAATGGAATCCCACAATGCGAAACTTAAAGTGGACGAATTTCGAGTGTAATGTCGAATTTTGGTGTAAAAATATAAAACGTTTGAACTGGGAATTTTGGAACATTCAAATTTTCGAGATGAAACTCAAGATTCTCAGAAAAGACTAAAATTCTCGAAAAAAAAAACACAAAATTCTTTGAAACGTTCTGAAAATTCACCAATGCCTCTTGGACCATCAAAGGCAAAATAATTTTATACTAAACAGTTAGGTATTTGATGATTTATCAGTATTGCAGTTGTTTTCCAATGAAACCTTCTCTAAAAGTAGGAAATGTTGTATGGAGAATCCTGGTTAAAATAATTTTGAGCTAAAACGTTGAGCATTTAATACTTCTTCAGTATTTTAATTGTTTGGTGACAAAAAATTCTCTAAAAGTCAAAATGATGGAAAATATTTGATTTCAAGAATAAATCTGGATGTTGACGTTAACTAATTTTTAAGTTAAGTTAAAAGAAATAGAAAATAGATAGTGAAAATTTTAAGTTTTGGCAAAAAGTGAGAAATTCAAAATGGAATCCCACAATGCGAAACTTGAAATGAACGAATTTCGAGTGTAATGTCGAATTTTGGTGTAAAAATGTAAAACGTTTGAACTGGGAATTTGGGAACATTCAAATTTTCGAGATGAAACTCGAGATTCTCAGAAAATTCTAAAATTCTCGAAAAAAAAAAACACAAAATCATTTCAAACGTTATGAAAATTAACAAATGCCTCTTGGACCATCAAAAGCAAAATAATTTTATACTAAAAAGTTAGATATTTGACGGTTCGTCAGTATTGCAGTTGTTTTCCAATGAAACCTTCTCTAAAAGTAGAAAATGTTGTCATGGAGAACCCTGGTCAAAATAATTTTGAGCTAAAACGTTGGGCATTTAATACTTCTTCAGTATTTTAATTGTTTGGTGACAAAAAATTCTCTAAAAGTCAAAATGATGGAAAATATTTGATTTCAAGAATAAATCTGGATGTTGACGTTAACTAATTTTTAAGTTAAGTTAAAAGAAATAGAAAATAGATAGTGAAAATTTTAAGTTTTGGCAAAAAGTGAGAAATTCAAAATGGAATCCCACAATGCGAAACTTGAAATGAACGAATTTCGAGTGTAATGTCGAATTTTGGTGAAAAAATGTAAAACGTTTGAACTGGGAATTTTAGAACTTTCAAATTTTCGAGATGAAATTCGAAATTCTCAGAAAATACTAATATTCTCGAAAAAAAAAACACAAAATCATTTCAAATGTTATGAAAATTAACAAATGCCTCTTGGACCATCAAAAGCAAAATAATTTTATACTAAAAAGTTAGATATTTGACGGTTCGTCAGTATTGCAGTTGTTTTCCAATGAAACCTTCTCTAAAAGTAGGAAATGTTGTCATGGAGAATCCTGGTCAAAATAATTTTGAGCTAAAACGTTGGGCATTTAATACTTCTTCAGTATTTTAATTGTTTGGTGACAAAAAATTCTCTAAAAGTCAAAATGATGGAAAATATTTGATTTCAAGAATAAATCTGGATGTTGACGTTAACTAATTTTTAAGTTAAGTTAAAAGAAATAGAAAATAGATAGTGAAAATTTTAAGTTTTGGCAAAAAGTAAGAAATTCAAAATGGAATCCCACAATGCGAAACTTGAACCAATTTCGAGTGTAATGTCGAATTTTGGTGAAAAAATGTAAAACGTTTGAACTGGGAATTTTAGAACTTTCAAATTTTCGAGATGAAATTCGAAATTCTCAGAAAATACTAAAATTCTCGAAAAAAACACAAAATCATTTCAAACGTTATGAAAATTAACAAATGCCTCTTGGACCATCAAAAGCAAAATAATTTTATCCTAAAAAGTTAGATATTTGACGGTTCGTCAGTATTGCAGTTGTTTTCCAATGAAACCTTCTCTAAAATTAGCAAATGTTGTCATGGAGAATCCTGGTCAAAATAATGTTGAGCTAAAACATGGGACATTTAGTACTTCTTCAGCCTTTTAATTGTTTGGTCACAAAAGTTTTTCTATAACTCACCAAGGTGCTCTTGGAGGTCCCAAGGCAAAATCATATTAAATTAAAAGGATAAGTATTTGATAGTTCATCAGTATTACAATCTTTTTCCCACCAAATCTTCTCTTAAATTTGCAAATGTTCCCATGGAGGATCCTGATTAAAATTTGAGCCAAAACGTTGGGCATTTCCTAATTCATTAGTATTTCAATTGTTTGCTCACCAAGAATTCTCTAAATTTCACAAATGTGCTCTTGGGGAGTCTACAAGCAAAATAATACTATGTTAAAAAATTGCAATTATTTTTCCATAAAATTTGTTCTAAAATTCGCAAATGTTCTCATGGAGCATCTGGATCAAAATAATTTTGGGCTAAAATGTCAAATATTTGGCAGTTCATCAGTATTTCAATTCTTTTGCCACGAAACATTCTCTTCTTGAAGAATCGCAACCAAAATATAGTTATGTTAAAAAGTTGAGTATTTGGAGGTTCATGTGGGAGTTTTATTCCCATGAAATCTCTAAAATTGGCAGATATTTTATTGCCATTGCAGTTATTAATATTTTCAATTGTTTGGTCACGAAAAAATCTCTAAAATTTAGAAAAGTGGTCTTGGAGGTCCACAGGCAAAATAATATTACATTAAAAAGTTGAGTATTTGGTTCATCAGTAATACCCTCATTTTCCCATCAAATCTTCTCTAAAATTTGCAATGTTCTCATCGAAGATCCTGGTGAAAGTAGTTTTTGAGCTAAACGTTGGACGTATTTTAATTGTTTAGCCACTAAAAACTCTCTAAAATTCACAAAGGTGCTCTTGGAGGTGCTCAGGCAAAAAAATATTGTATTAAAAATTTGGGTATTTGGTAGTTCATCAGAATTACAGTCTTTATCCCATAAAATCTTCTTTTAAATTTGCAAATGTTCCCATAAAGAATCCTGATCAAAATTTGAGCAAAAACGTTGGGCATTTAGTAGTTCATTCGTATTTCAATTGTTTGATCGTGAAAAATTCTCTAAAATTAATAAATATACTCTTGGAGGCCCAAAGGCAAAATAATATTATGTTAAAAAGTTGGGTATTTGGTGACTCATCAGTATTTCAGTTATTTTCCCATAAAATCTTCCCTGAAATTCGCAAATGTCCTCATGGAGGATACTCGCCAAACTTGGGGCTAAAACATTGGGCATTTAGTATTTCATTGATATTTCAGTTGTTTGGTCACGAAATATTCTCTAAAATTCAAAAATGTGCTCTTGGAAGTCCAGGCAAAATATTATGTTAAAAAGTTGGGTATTTGGAGGCTCATCAGCAATGCAATTGTTTTTCCATAAAATCTTCTCCAAAATCCGCAAATGTTCTCATGGTGCTTCCTGATAAAAATAATTTTGGGCTAAAATGTTGGATATTTGGTAGTTCATCAGTATTTCAGTCGCTTTGCCACGAAAAATTCTCTTCTTGAAGAATCAGGCAAAATATAGTTATGTTAAAAAGTTGAGTATTTGGAGGTTTATCTAGAAGTTTTTTCCTATGAAATCTCTAAAATTCGCAGATATTTTGAGCTAAACATTGGGCATTTATAATTCATTAGTATCTCAATTGTTTGGTCACGAAAAAATCCCTAAAATTCACAAAAATGCTCTTGGAGGCCCACATGCAAAATAATATTACATTAGAAGGTTGGGTATTTGGAAGTTGATCAGTATTACATTTATTTTCCCATGAGATCTTTCCTAAAATTTACAAATGTCCTCATCGAGGATCCTGGTAAAAATAGTGTTGAGCTAAACATTTGACACTTACCAGTTCATCAGTATTTCGATTGTTTGGCCACTAAAAACTCTCTAAAATTCACAAATTTGCTCTTGGAGGTTCACAAGCAAAATAATATTATGTTAAAAAGTTGGTATTTGGTGACTCATCAGTATTACAGTTATTTTCCCATAAAATCTTCCCTAGAATTCGCAAATGTCCTCATGGAGGGTCCTGGCAAAATTTGGGACTAAAATTGGGCATTTAGTATTTCATTGATATTTCAATTGATTGCTCACGAAATAATTTCTAAAATTCGAAAATGTGCTCTTGGAAGTCCACATGCAAAATCATATGTTAAAATGTGCTAATCAGCACTGCAATTGTTTTTCCATAACATTTTCTCTAAAATCTGCAAATGTTCTCATGTAGCATCCCGATCAAAATAATTTTGGGCTAAAATGTTGGATATTTGGTGATTCATCAGTATTTCAATTGTTTTGCCACGAAACATCCTCTTCTTAAAGAATCACGGACAAAATATAGTTATGTTACAAAGTTGAATATTTGAAGGGTTATGTGGAAATTTTGTCCCACGAAATCTCTAGAATTCGCAGATATTTTGAACTAAGCATTGGGTATTTATTAGTTCCTTAGTATCTCAATTGTTTGGTCACGAAAAATTTCCAAAATTCAGAAAAGTGATCTTGGAGGTCCATAGGCAAAATAATGTTACATTAAAAGGTTGAGTATTTGGTGGTTCATCAGTAATACACTCATTTTGAGCTTTGAGCTACACGTTGGACATTTACTAGTTCATCAGTATTTAAACTTTTTGGCCACTAAAAACTCTCTAAAATTCACAAATGTGCTCTTGGAGGTCCACAGGCAAAATAATATTATATTAAAAAATTAGACTTATTAGTATTACAGTAATTTTCCCATAACATCTTCTCTACAATTCGCAAATGTCCTCATGGAGGATCCTGGCTAAATTTGGGACTAAAATGTTGGGCATTTAGTATTTCATTGATTTTTCAATTGTTTGGTCACGAAATATTCCCTAAAATTCAAAAATGTGCTCTTGGAAGTCCAGGCAAAATATTATGTTAAAAAGTTGGGTATTTGGTGGCTCATCAGCAATGCAATTGTTTTTCCATAAAATTTTCTCTAAAATCCGCAAATGTTCTCATGGTGCTTCCTGATAAAAATAATTTTGGGCTAAAATGTTGGATATTTGATAGTTCATCAGTATTTCAATTGTTTTGCGGCGAAACATTCTCTTTTTGAAGAATCACCGCCAAAATATAGTTATGTTAAAAAGTTGAGTAGTTGGGGTTTTTATAGATTTCCAATGAAATCTATAAAATTCGCAGATATTTTGAGCTAAACGTTGGGCATTTATTAGTTCATTAGTATCTCAATTGTTTGGCCACCAAAAAATCTCTAAGATTCAGAAAAGTGATTCCTGAATGTCCACAGGCAAACTATGTAATATTACATTAAAAAGTTGGGTATTTGGTGGTGCATCAGTATTACACTTCCTTTCCCACGAAATCTTCCCTAAAATTTGAAAATGTTCTCACTGAAGATCCTGGTGAAATTAGTTTTGAGCCTAACTCTGGGCATTTACTATTTCATCAGTATTTAAATTGTTTCGGGACGAAAAATTTTCTAAAAGTCACAAATGTGCTCTTGGAGGTCCACAGGCAAAATAATATTTTATTAAAAAGTTGGGTATTTGGTAGCTCATCATTATTACAGTCATTGAAATCTTCTGTTAAATTTGCAAATGGAAATGGAGGATCCCGATCAGATTTAAGCCAGAACGTTGGGGATTTAGTATTTCAATTGTTTGTCCATGAAAAATTCTCTAAAATACACAAATGTGCTCTTGGGAGTTTAGAAAAGTGCTCTTGGAGATCCACAAGCAAAATAATATTACATTAAAAAGTTGTGTATTTGGTGGTTCATCAGTAATACACTCATGTTCCCATGAAATCTTCTCTAAAACTTGCAAATCTTCTCATCGAAGATCCTGGTAAAAATAGTTTAGAGCTAAACGTTGGACATTTACTAGTTTATCAGTATTTCAATTGTTTGGCCACTAAAAACTCTGAAATTCACAAATGTGCTCTTGGAGGTCCATAGGTAAAATGATATTATGTTAAAACGTTGGGTATTTGGTGACTCATCAGTATTACAGTTATTTTCTTATAAAATTTTCCCTTGAATTCGCAAATGTCCTCATGGAGAATCCTGGCCAAATTTGAGGCTAAAGGTCTCTGCCCACTATATCGTAACATACTAGGACCGTAATAGGAACGTGTCAGGCATCCCGATCACCATCTATGCCCACTGAACGTATCAATAGCGTTCTATTCCCGTATACAACTCGTACGATAGTGCACCATACCCGTTTGGTAGTCGTTTAGTCCCGTTCTATCATCGGCGTACATTTTCTTTTTTCATTTTTGTGTACATACTGACGCACCGTCAAGAGATTTGCAATATATATATAGTTTATGAATATTCCTCAAAGTAAAATATGGCTAGACGAAAATTATCTTTAAAAAAATTAGCAATGATTGCCACTGTTTTGGACGAGGAGGAAGAACAAAAATTCTAAAACACGTTCACGAAGCTCTTAAGAAAACGAAAACCCAAAGGGGAATATTATTGGACCTTATGTAGAATCCTCGTTAACGTTGAAGGAAAATTTGTCCAGTATTTTCGTATGACATCATTCCAATTGAATGAATTGTTGGCAAAAATTAAAAATAATATTATCAACAACGCGGTAGGCCCCCTGATCACACCGGTTTGACACCGTAGTGTATCCTGCACGGAACGTACCTGCACCTGCAAAATATTTTCACCGTCAAATTGCTGAGAGTACGATCATGGCACGCTACGATGTTGGCGGGTGACAGAACGCTCTAGTAGTGGGCGTTGTCTAATACTGTCAATGCAAAGAAAATTAATTTGCACATGTCGATACGGATACGGTCCTAGTATTCCTAGTATGGTACGGTGTAATGGGGAGAGACCTTTAAACGTTGGGCATTTAGTATTTCATTGGTATTTCAATTATTTGGTCACGAAATATTCTCTAAAATTCAAAAATGTGCTCTTGGAAGTCCACAGGCAAAATAATATTATGTTAAAAGGTTGCGTCTTTGGTGGTTCATCAGTATTACAATTATTTTCGCATGATATCTTCTTTAAGATTTACAAACATGGAGGATCCTCATCAAAATAATTTTGAGGTAAAGGGTGGGCATTTAGTTGTTCATCAGCATTTCAATTGTTTGGTGGCGAAACATTCTCTAAAATGCACAAGAGTGATCTTGGACGTCCACAGACAAAATAGTGGTATGTTAAAAGGTTGGGTATTTAGTGGTTCATCAGTATTAGATTTATTTTCCTATGACATTTTCTTTGAAATTTGCAGATGTCCTCATGGAGGATTCTGGTCAAATTTGGAGCTAAAACGTTGGGCAGTTAACCTTCCATTAATATTTCCATTGTTTGGTCACGAAAAATTCTCTAAAATTCACAAATGTGCTCTTGCAGGTCCAGAGCCAAAACAATATGTTAAAAACTTGGGTATTTGGTGGCTCATCAGAGTTACAGTTATTTTTTAAGGAAATCTTCTCTAAAATTTGCAAACGTTCTCTCTCTCTCTCTCCTGATCAAAATTTGAGCTAAAACGTTGGCCATTTAGTTGTTCCTCAATATTTTAATTATTTGGTCAGGAAACATTCTCTAAATTTCACAAATGTGCTCTTGGAAGTCCACAGGCAAAATAATATTATGTTAAAAAGTTGGGTATTTGGTAGCTCATCAGTATTATAGTCATTGAAAGCTTCTGTTAAATTCGCAGAAGTACTCATGGAGGATCCCCATCGGATTTGAGCCAGAACGTTGGGGATTTAGTATTTCAATTGAAGGCTATTTGTGGCAGGTCAAAATTGCATGCACCAGATGTGTTAAACAATTAGAAATAGGAAAGAAAGCAAAAGACCGCCAGTATCGATTTGAATCTCAATGCAGATAACGTCGATCCATCTTTTGCTAATCTTTTAAGATTAGTGCGCTTGAAAATGCCAGTTCTGCTGACGAAATACGTATCGCGTAATTATTTATTTAATTGCCGATGTGGTAAAGGGGTGAAACCTTCTTTGGAATTGTTTGGTCATGAAAATTTCTCTAAAATTCATAAATGTGCTCTTGGCAGTTGTTAGGCAAAGTAATATTATGTTAAAAACTTGGGCATTTGGTAGTTCATCAGTATTACAATCATTTTCTCATGAAATCTTCTCTTAGATTTGCAAATGTTCTCATGAAGGATCCTGATCAAAGAGCTAAACCGTTTGGCATTTAGAAGTTCATTAGTATTTCAATTATTTGGTCATAAAAAATCCTCCAAAATTAATAAATGTGCTCTTGGAGATCCACAAGCAAAATAATATGTTAAAAATTTTGGTATTTGATAGTTCATCAGTATTTAGTTATTTGGTCATGAAAAATTCTCTAAAATTCACAAATGTGCTCTTGGAGGTGCTCAAGCAAAATAATATTATGTTAAAAAGTTGGGTATTTGATAGTTCATCAGTATTACAGTCTTTTTCCCATGAAATCTTCTCTTAAATTTGCAAATGTTCATATGGAGGACCTTGACCAAAATTTGATCCAAAACGTTAGGCATTTATTAGTTCATCAGTATTTTAATTGTTTGGTCATGAAAAATTCTCTAAAATACACAAATGTGCTCTTGGAGGTGCCCAGGCAAAAAAATATTGTGTTACAAATTTGGGTATTTGGTAGTTCATCAGAATTACAGTCTTTTTCCCATAAAATCTTCTTTTAAATTTGCAAATGTTCCCATAAAGAATCCTGATCAAAATTTGAGCAAAAACGTTGGGCATTTAGTAGTTCATCCGTATTTCAATTGTTTGATCGTGAAAAATTCTTTAAAATTAATAAATATACTCTTGGAGGCCCAAAGGTAAAATAATATTGTGTTAAAAAGTTGAGCGTTTGGTAGTTCATCAGCATTACAGTCATTTTCACATGAGATCTTCTCTTAAATTTGCAAATGTATCCTCCATGGTAATTTGAGCTACAACTTTGGGCATTTAGTAGTTTATCCTTATTTCAATTGTTTGGTCGTGAACAATTCTCTAAAATTAATAAATATGCTCTTGGAGGCCCATAGGCAAAATAATATGTTGGTAAAAAGGTGAGCATTCCGTAGTTCATCAGTATTACAGTCATTTTCATATGAAATCTTCTCTTAAATGTGAAAATGTTGCCATAGAGGATCCTGATCGAAATTTGAGCTAAAACGTTGGGAATTTAGTAGTTCATCAGTATTTCAATTTTTTGGTCATGAAAAATTCTCTTAAAATCACAAAAGTGCTCTTGGAGGTCCATACGCAAAATATTATTAGGTTGAAAAGTTGGGTACATGGCAGCTCATCAGTATTTCAGTCATTTTCCCATGAAAACTTCTCTTAAATTCGCAAATGTTCCCATAAAGAATCCTAGTCAAAGTTTGAGCTAAAACGTTGGGTATTTAGTAGTTCAACGGTATTTCAATTGTGAGCTCTTGGACGTCCACGCGCAAAATAAGACTATGGTAAGCAGTTGGGTATTTGGTAGTTCATCAGTATTACACTGATTTTCCCACGAAATCTTCTTTTATATTTGTGAATGTTCTCATGGAGGATCCTGATCAAAATTTGAGCTATAACGTTGGGCATTTTGTAGTTCATTAGTATTTCAATTGTTTGGTGATGAAGAACTCCCTAAAATTAATAAATGTTCTTTTGGAGGTCCTCAAGCAAAGTAATATTGTGTAAAAAAGGTGGGTATTTGGTGGTTCATCAGTATAGCAGTTATTTTCCCGTGAAATCTTCTCTAAAATTTGCAAACGTCCCCATGGAGGATCCTGAAGAAAACAATTTTGAACCAAAACATTTGGCATTTAATAGTTCAGCGGTGTTTCAATTTTTTGGTCACGAAAAATTCCTTAAAATTCACAAATGTTGTCTTGCGAGGTCCACAAGCAAAATAATATTACGTTAAAAAGTTGGGTATTTGGTGGTTCATCAGTATTACAGGTATTTTCCCATGAAATCTTCTCTAAATCTTGCAAACGTTCAAATAATTCCCTAAAATTCAACAAATGTGTTCTTGGAGGTCCAAAAGCAAAATAATATTACGCTAAAAAGTTGAGTATTTGGTGGTTCATCAGTACTGCCACTATTTTTCCATGAAATCTTCTCTAAAATTTGCAAACGTTCCCATGGAGATTCCCGATCAAAATAATTTTGAGCTTTTAGTAGCTTATAATTGTATGGTCACGAAAAATGTTCTAAAATTCACAAGTGTGCTCTTGGAGGTCCACAGGCAAAATAATTTTATGATAAAAAATTGGGTATACGGTGGTTAATAAGTATTTCAGTTATTTTCCCATGAAAACTTTTCTAAAATTTGCAAATTTTCCCATGGAGGATCTTGATTAAAATAATTTTGAACTAAGGTTTGCCTGTTTCAATTGTTTGATTACAAAAAAATCTGTAAAATTCACAAATGTGTTCTTAGAGGCCCACGGGGAAAATAATATAATGTCAAAAAGTATTTGGTGGTTCATTAGTATTGTAGTGGTTTTCCCAGGAAATTTTCCCTCTGGAATTATTTAGATTCAACATTTCGAAAAGAAAATTAACATTTCTAGAAGGCTAACATTTGAAACATTTTTCTATATTAAAATTTGATATCAAAAGAGGAAATTTTGAAACAGAAGTAAATAAAAGTTTAAAAGTAAAAATAAAAAAAGTGGAAACTGCCAATATAAACCTAAAGCTTCGAGAAAAAATATGGAATTTAAAACCGATATTCTAATATTGAACATTTATTTAAAAACAGTCATGTGTAAACTTGAAATGTTGAAAAAAAATTTCAATTGAGAGTCGAAACCTGAAGAAAAATTTAATTTCGAAAAAGAAGTTTCAAAGAAAAGGCAACAATTGAAGACGTAAACTTGAAATTATTTGAAAAACGCCAAATGTTGAAAAACAAACCAGAATTTAGAAAAATTTGTAATTAAATATCAAACTTTCAAAAAATAATTACGAAACATTTAATGGTCATTTTAAGGAAAATTGGGCAAAAATATTTGGTTTCAACCGAAAATGTAGAAAAAAGATAGACTTTAAACCTGAAATTTCAAATAAATTAAACCTTCTTGCTCTAAATCGAAAATTTAAAAAAAATCTAAACCATTAAATTTTGAGGAAATTGAGAAGGAAAGAACTGAAATTGTACTCTCAGAATTTTGAGATCAAATTTAAAATTCCAAATAAAAATTACGAAAAATAAAAAAAAATCGAGAAGTTAATTTAGCGCCTCATTGTAGAAGATCCTGTTCAATCTGAGGAAAGTTAAATAATAATCACTTAAGCAAAAATTTATGCCGAGAAAGTTTCCTTAGCGTAAAATTGTTTATTACCTGATTTGTGTAGAAATAAATCCGGGGCTTAATTTTGCGCCACATCGTATACAATCCTAATACGTCTAAAGAAAGTTAAGTTACAATGAGGAAACAACAGGATCTTATATTAACAATCTGGCGCAAAATTAAACTATCGACTTGTATTTGCCCTACTGAAATCGAGAGGAAAATAGATTGATTTAAAATCAATTGTCTTAACTTGAAATTAAATAATTTATTGGTGTAATTCCAATTTTAGAAATAGTCATTAAAACTGATAGAAGTCGCTATTGACTCTATACGAAAGAAGGGAATAATGTTCGGATAAATTAACAAAGTTAGTCATATCGATTTGTTGGTATCATTCTGCGGGAGATTTGGATGATTTGTTTTCAAATGTACTTTCGATTCCAAAGAGATCGATGAAGTGAGATATTTGATAAATAATAATTCATGTTTCATGACGATTTCATAAGAATAATTCAGATTTTACGAATTATTGCTATTTTTATGACACACTCTTGCGCAATTTGCTAGTTTTCAGTTTTCACTTTTGTCGGCAGTCTCCATGCCTGTTTGCTTTTACTTTTTCTGGGTTTTACGTTAAATTATTATCCATAATGCACTGAAGTGGTTCATACCTTTTATATGACAGGACAGGAATGTGTTGGTCGATACAGTAATGCGTCAGAAAAATTCAGTCGTGTCACATATTCTTATTCCCAGTTCCTGAAAAAAAAAAAAAAAAAACATAATTATCAATGATGGAAAGGTGCAACGGAATTAGGCGATAATTAGCTAAATATTCTGTTGTTTTTCCCGTAAAACGCAGTTGTGACTATATCGAATGGAATTATATCTCATTAAAAATAACACAACATTTAAAAACCTTGGAACGAAAATAAATTTGTTTGTGGGTTTTTATTTTTCCATTATTATGTATTTTTCGTATTTCAATATTTAAACGAAATTAGCGTTATCTTTACCAGATTCTCAACATACCAACATACATAGACTTGTTTTTATGGATTCTTAAGATGCATTTGAAGATTTGAGTAGATGTCTCAACATAAACTGTTAAGCATTGAGTTATTCCGAGAAGTAAATATTTGTCTTAATTCGTCGAAAATTCTCCTTTAATTTGATCTGATAATTGAAGAAAATACGTGTTTTTTATTAAGAAGCTTTATAGAAAAATTATTTTTAGAACAATTCCACAAAGTTAGATTTCGACTGGGAGTTTAAAATTGTCAAAATTTCGACCTTCATCTCATAACTTCGACTTGTTCAAAAATTAAAGTTTTCATTGAAAAGTTTTTCTCAAAAAGTGTTAAAACTCCAACTTAGTTTTAAAATTACCAATTTCACCCAATATTTGTAATTTTTCCTCAAAAAGATAGACAAAGTTTTGAAAAAAAATGTATTTGATAGAAAAATAACTCGATATTTTTAGTGTTTTACCAAGATTTTAATTTACCAAACTTAAAAACTCTTTTTAATTGTAGACAGTTTTTCCGTTAAAGCGTTTGTTATTGCAAAGACGAAGTCGTGACTAATAAAATATTCATAGATTTAATAAAATGAGAAATTATATCTTTGGACACCCATTGACATAACAAATGGTGGCAGATCCAGAAATTGAAGAACGAAAGGGTCCAAAATTGAGGCGTCAGCTTGAGGGAGAGAATCTCTATTCAAAAAAATCTACGTTTTCTAAAAACTTTCGAATTCCTTATAAAATTTTTAGAAGTCAAAATTTTAAGAAAACATCGAAGTGTTACAAAAAGCCAAAGTCAAAATTGTCAAAAAAGTTAAACTTTTCGAAAAAGTTTAACCTTTCAAAAAAAAGTTGAGAATTTACAAAGTTTTGAAAAGAAAAGGTCAAACTTTTCAAAACTAAAGTCGAAATTTTAAAAACAAATTCAAAATTTTCACGAAGATCAAATTTTCGAGAAAGGGTAAGATTCTGAAAAAATTCACAAATTTCAAAAAATGACCAAATCTTAAATGGTCTATTTTAGTATAAATTTTTAGTGTCCAAACGAAAAAAAAAACAAATTTTTCAAAAGCGAAAGTCAAACTCAACAATTCAAACATTCAGGTAAAGTTAAAATTTAGATAAATTTAGAAATTTTCACTAAATCGTAACTTCAAGAAAGTCAACATTTTGAAAAAAGATCAATTTTCAAACAAAAGTTCACATTTTAAAAATCAACATTTTTAAAAAAGTCAAAGTTTTTAAAAAGGTTAAACTTTGCAAAAACACGAATGTTTTAAAATACAGCAAAATTTTTAGAAACAAAGTATTTAAAAAATTTATTTTTTTAAAATAAATTTTGTAAGATAGTTTTTTTTTTAAAAAGGCAAAATTTTAAGTAACACGCAACTTTCTAAAAAAAAAGGCTAATGTTTCAGTAAGTCAATATTTTGACAAAATCTAAACATAAAAAATCAAAAATTTTACTAAAATTTAAATACCCAAAATAAGTAAGTAGGATCTTCTAAACAAAATCGAAATTTACAAAAGATAAAACCAAAATTTTGAGAACAACTCAACATTTTATAGAAATATTTTCCAAATAAATCAATTTTGAAAATAAGTCAAAATATAGAGAAAAATGAAAATTCTCAAATGCCGACATTTTCAATTCAAAAGTCAAAACTTTGAAGAGTACTATAAATTTTCACAAAATCTGTTAAGTTCAAAAAAAAAAATTTTCATAATTTCTTAAAAAATAAAATTTCAGCAGTCAAAATTTCGAAAAAGTGACAATTCGAAAAATTAGAAATTTTAAAGATTCGAAATTTCTAAACATAAATCTAAAAATTTTGAAAAGTTGAAATTTTCATAAATTCCAAATTTTTAAAGTCAGTGTTTTAAAAAAGTCGAAATACAGAAAGTCACAATTTTCGGTAACATCTAAGCGTTCAAAAAAATAGGCAGTATTTTCTAAAGAAAAATCGAAGTTTACAAAAAAATCAAAATTTCTAGAAAAACTCAAGTTTTCAAAATTTTCCAAATACATAAATACTGAAAACAAGTCAAAATATTGAGAAAAGTTCGATTTTTGAAATATCAACATTTTCAACAGTTTCTCTGTAAAGATGACAGCTTGGCTGTCGAAACGCGTTAGAGCAACTTTTGTTGTGTTTTTTAATCTTTCTTGGTTTCAGGGGACACGTTCTGTATTTCAACATTTTCAAGTCAAAATTTTGACCTTTAAAAATGTTGACTTTTAAAAATTTTGACTTTTAAAAATTCTGACTTTAAAATGTCGACAAAACCTTCAAAAGTGAAAATTTTGATCAAATCTGAAACTTTCAAAAAAGAAATTTCCCAAATGCTTAAAAAATAAAATTTTCAGAAAAATCAAAATTTCGAGAACGTCGATATCTTGAGAAATTTTAAATATTTGAAATTTCTAAACCAATCTGAATTTTTAGGAGTTGAAATTATTAAAAAATCAAAATTTTCAAAAAATTAAAATTGTCAAAATATCAAAATTTTCAAAAAAGGAAATATTTTCACAAAATCAATACTTTGAAGAAGTCAAAACATAAAAAGTCAAAATTTTCGGTAAAACCTAAATGTTCAAAATAAGTAGGTAGAACCTTCTAAAAAAAAAAGCGAAATTTGCAAAAAAAATCAAGCTTTCGAGAAAAACTCTCGACTTGAAAATGTCGACAAAGCCTTTAAAAGTAAAAATTTTGACCAAATCTGAAATTTTGAAAAATCTGAAACTTTCAAAAAAGAAATTTCCCAAATTCTTACAAAATAAAACTTTCAGAAAAATCAAAATTTCGAGAAAGTCGAAATCTTGAGAAATTGAATATATTAAAGATTCGAAATTTCTAATCAATCTGAATTTTTAGCAGTTGAAATTTTTAAAAAATCAAAATTTTCAAACAACCAAAATTTTCAGAAAATCAAAATTTTCAAAAAAGGAAATGTTTTCATAAAATCAATATTTTGAAGAAGTCAAAACATAAAAACTCAAAATTTTCGGTAAAACCTAAATGTTCAAAATAAGTAGGTAGAATTTTCTAAAAAAAAATCGAAATTTACAAAAAAATTAAGCCGTGGAGAAAAAAATACATCAATTTTGAAAAAGAGTCAAGGTAGTGAGAAAAATGAAAATTCTGAAATATCGACATTTTCAAATGTCAAAATTTTGGAAATGTTGAAATCTTGAAAAAATAGCAACTTTGAAGATTCGAAATTTTTAAATAAATCTGAATTTCCACAGTTGAAATTGACCAAAAATCACAATTTGTGAAAAAATCAAAATTTTCTAATAACTGAATTTTTTAGGAAGGTTAAATTTATAGTTTAAACAAGTTCTGACTATGAGAAAAAGTAAAAATTTTCAAAAAGAACTAGATTTTCCAAAGGAACATTTTTAAAAAAATCAAAATCAAAAGAAATTCAAAGTTGGCGATATTTCCACAACATGGCGAAATTTACGAAAAAAACGTGGACATTTTGAAGAAATGTCGAAATTTTCAAAACAGTCATAATGTTAAAAAAAATTCAAAATATTCAAAAATGTCAAACCTGCACTAAAATGTGAACATTAAAAATAATTAATTTCCAAAAAAAAATAAAATATTTCAAAGAAATTCAACATTTTTAAAAAACGAAAAAAATAATTAGAATTTTTCGGACAAAAAACAAATTTACAACAAAGTCAAAATTTACAAAAAATAAATGTACAAAAAAGCAAAAATTTCAAGACAGTCAGAATTAAAAAAAATCAAAATATTTAAACAAAAACAAACATTTTCAAAGAAGTCGAGATTTTAAAGGAATCCAAACTTCAAAAAAAGTCATACCGATATTTTCAAAAAGTAAAATCTTAAAAAAACTAGAGAAGAAAATAAAAATTCTGAAAAGCGGAAATTTTGGCAAAAACAAAAATTTTCAAATATTGAAATTTTTAAGAAATCCAGTTTTTTTAAATAAGTGAACATTTTCAAATATGTTTAAATTTTCGAAATTTGGTAAATTGATATTTTTGACAAAGTATAAATTTTCAAAACAATCAATTTTAAAAATTAAAATTGTCTAAAATACAGTCAAAATATTGAGGAAGAGTCGAAGTTTTGAAAAAAATTCTTATTTTCAATAAAAATCGATATTTTTGGAAAAGAATTGAAATGTTTTGTAAAAGTCGAGATCCTCAAAAAAGAGCAAAGTTTCGAAAAATTCATAATTAAAAATAAAGTGTGGAATTTTGACATAAGCAGAAATTTTAAAATTTTCAAATTTAAATAACTTTTTCCAAAAAAACAATCCAAAAAATGCGTAATAAAGGCGAAATTTTCAAGAAAAATTGGTTTTTTTCATGAAGCCAAAACTTAAAAAAATCCAATTTTTAGAATTGATATTTTTAACGAAGTCAAAATTTTCAAATTGGTTAAAAGTTTCTAAAATCGAAATTGTCAATAAATATAGAATTTTCAAAAAAATCTGATTTAAAAAAAAAAGAAGAGAAAATTTTGAGAGAGTCGAAATTTTCAACAAGAGTCGATATTATTAGCAACAATCGATATTTTCTGAAAGTTAAATATCAAAATAATCAGAAAATCAAAATTTAAAAATAAAGCGAAAATTTCGATAAAAGCAGAACTGTTTAAATGTTTCTAAAATCGAAATTGTCAAAAATATAGAATTTTCAAAAGAAAAGAAATTTAAAAAAAGGTTAAATTTTGAAAAAGAGTCGAAATTTTGAAAAAAGTTAAAAGTTTTTAACAAAGAGGCGATATTTTCAGAAAAAAATCGATATTTTCTGAAAGTCGAAATCTCGAAATATCAAAATAACGAAAAAATCTAAATTTAAAAATGAAGCGAAAATTTCGATAAAATCAGAATTTTTAAAATGTTGAAATTTTCAAAAGTGGAAATCTTCAAAAACAGTCAATTTTTTTAATCAGATCGAAATTTTTAAATAACACGTAACTTTCAAAAAAAGACGCAATTTTCAATAAATAAAATTTTCAAATTTGTCTAGTCAAAACTTCAAAAATATTGAAGTTTAAAGAATTAATTTTTATTTTTAACAAAGTCAAAATTCTCAAATTGGTTAAAAGTTTCTAAAATCGAATTGTCAAAAATTATAGAATTTTCAAAAAAAAACGAAATTTAAAGAAGGATGAAATTTTGAGAGAGTCGAAATTTTGAAAAAAGTCAATATTTTCAACAAGAGGCGATATTTTTAGGAAAAAAAATCTTCTGAAAATCGAAATCTTCCAAAATATCAAAATAACGAAAAAATCTAAAATCTAAATTTAAAAATGAAGAGAAAACTTTGATAAAATGTTGAAATTTTCAAAAAAATCTTTAAAAACGATCAATTTTTTCAAGCAGTTCGAAAAATTTAAATAACTCGTAATTTTCAAAAAAAAGGGTCGTAACTTTCAAAAAAAAATAAAACCTTTTAAATATGTCTAGTCAAAACTTCAAAAATATCGAAGTTTAGAGAATTACTTAATATTTAGTTTTAACAAAGGTGAAATTTTTAAATTGGTTAAATTGTCAAAAAATATAGAATTTTCAAAAAATATAGATATTTAAAAAAAAACTGATATTTAAAAAAGGTGAAATTTTAAGAAGGGAACGAAATATTGAGAAGTCAAAATTTTCAACAAGAGTCGTCATTTTCGGAAAAAAAATCTTCTGAAAATCGAAATCTTCCAAAAAATCAAAATAACGAGAAAATCTTGATTTAAAAATGAAGCGAAAATTTCAATAAAATCAGAATTTTTAAAATGTTGAAATTTTCAAAAGTCGAAATCTTCAGAAACACGCAATTTTTTCAAGCAGTTCGATACTTTTAAATAACTCGTAATTTTCAAAAAGGACGTAATTGTGTAAAATCAAAATAAGAAGAAAATCTAAATTTAAAAATAAAGCAACAATTTCGATAAGATCAGAATTTTTAAAATGTTAAATTTTTTAAAAAAAATCTTCAAAAACAGTCAATTATTTCAAACAGTTCGAAATAACCCGTAATTTTCAAAAAAGGCGTTATTTTCAACACGTAATAAAAAAATGAAATTTTTCCAAAGTAAAAACCTCAAAATAATCGAAGTTTTAGAAAATTAATTTTTATTTTTAGGAAAATCAAAATTGTCAAAAAATATAGAATTTTCAAAAAAATCGAAATTCAAAAAAGGATGCAATTTTGAGAAGAGTCGAAATTTTCAGAAAAACGAAATCTTGTAAAAATCGAAATCTTCCAAAAAATCAAAATAACGTGAAAATCTAAATTTAAAAATGAAGCGAAAACCTTCATAAAATAAGAATTTTTAAAATGTTGAAATGTTCAAAAGAAATCTTCAAAAACGGTCAATGTTTTCAAGCAGTTCGAAATTTTTATATAAGTCGATATCTTCAAAAAAGGAGTCATTTTCAAAAAAATAAATTTTTTTCAAATATATCTAGTCAAAACTTCGAAAATATCGAAATTTGGAGAATTACTTAATATTTACTATTAAAAATGTCGAAATTTTTAAATTGGTTAAAATGTTCTAAAATCAAAATTGTCAAAAAAGATAGCATTTTCAAAAAATATAGAATTTTATAAGAAACGGAATTTAAAAAATGGTGAAATTTTAAGAAAGGGTCGAAATTTTGAAAAAAATCAACATTTTTAACAGAGGCGATATTTTCACCAAAAAAAAATATCTTCTGAAAATCAAAATCTTTCAAAAAATCAAAATAAACAGAAAATCTAAATTTAAAAATGAAGCGAAAATTTTAATAAAATCAGAATTTTGAAAATGTTGAAATTTTCAAAAGTTGAAATCTTCAAAAACAGTCAATTTTTTCAAGCAGTTCGAAAATTTTAATGAAGCGAAAATTTCGATAAACTCAGAATTTTTAAAATGTTGAAATTTTCCAAAGTCGAAATCTCTTCAAAAGCAGTCGATTTTTTCAAGCAGTTCGAAATTTTTAAATAACACGCAATTTTTAAAAAAGGCATAATATTCAGAAAAATGCAATTTTTCATGAGTCAAAACCTCAAAAATATTGAAGTTTAGAGAATTAATATTTATTTTTAAGAAGTCTAAATGTTGAAACATTTTTTAAAACTGAAATTGTTAAAAAAATATAAAATCTATCAGGAAAACCGAAATTTACAAAAAAAAAGAAATTTCTACAAGGAAAAATTTTTGAGAAAGTCAACATTTTCAATAAAACTGGATATTTTTAGAAAAAGTAGAAATTTTTGAATAGCAACAATTTAAATTTTGGAAAAATCAAAGTATAGCAAAAAAGTGACGTTGCGCCGTACACAGAAAACTGTAAATAGCTAGTCCTTTTTTTATCATTACTTTCTTAATCGCTTTTTGTTTGTTAATTTTTCTTAAAGAGGCCGTAATTCAATCTATAACATGAAAGCTATAACCGACGACTTCGTCAGCGAACTTGAATAACCGCAGTGCACCAGACTGTTAATTTTAAAACAATTTCACATTTAAATGAAATTCGAAATTAATTTTCAGTTCAAATTGCAAGCCGGTAAACTAATATTGCTGAAATCGATAATACAAACGACTGCTTTTATGGTAAGTTCGGGAACTTGCGAAAAGAGGTCGCTGTCAAAATAAAGATCACTGTATGATGGTTTACATAGTCTTAAAAAATTCTAAAGGTTATTTAAGCTTTCTGCATACAACCAGTGGCGGCTCGTAGCCAAAACTAATGGGGGTGCTGAGACAATGTTTAGCGTTTTATGTTTGATCTAAAATGTCGATTTCTTCAAAATTTTAACTTTTTAAAATTTTGACCAAAAATTTCGATATTTTCAAAATGTAATTTTTCGAAAATTTTAGGTTTCTTAGAAAACTTGACAGTGAAAATTTTTGAATAATGTTGCGTTTTTTGAAAGACTGGATTTTTTCCAAATTTCAACTGTATTCCAAAATTTTGACTTTTTTTGCAATTACAATTTTATTTTATTTTTAAGTATTGACTTTTCCAAAAATCTGTGTATACTCTTTTAAAAATATTTTCGTTTTCGGTGTTTTGTTTTTTGAATTTTTTTTTGAAAGTTAAGTACTTTTTTTCAAAATTTTCACCCTTTGAACATTTTTACTTTTTCTGAAAATGTAAACTTCTTTAAAACTGGACTTTTGCCTTTTTCAATTTTCAATCTATTTCAAAATTTCATCATTTTTTTTTGAAAAGTATTATATTTTTATTGAAAATTTCGATTCTTAATAAATTCGACTTTTTTTTAATGTCAACTATTTTTCAAAATTTCGACTATTTTTGCAAAGTTTTGATTTTTTGAAGTAGAGAGATTTTATAAAATGTCGACTTTTTTCATATTTTCGACTATTTTTGTTTTTTTTAAATATGGCTACTTTTTAATTTTCGAAAGTCTTTTAAAATTTCGATTTTTTTTAATCTTGACGTTTTATGAAAAGTTTAACATTTTTCAAAATTTTAATTTTGACCTAAAATTTTAATCTCTTTTTAAAAAAACTTCAACTTTGGTTCAAAATATTAACTACCAAAAATTTAAACTTTTTTTTAAACTTTCAACTTCTCAGTATTTCAACTTTTGAAAACCTCGATCTATCTGATAATTTTTGACTTGTTTTTAGTATTTCGGCTTCGAAAATTTTGGTTTTGATTGATAATTTGAATGAAAATTTTTTAATTATTCAAAATTTAAACTTTCGAATTATTTTAAAAACTCGATAATAATTCTCAGATCTTTTGAATGTGTTTATTTTTTCAAAGTTTTGATATTTTTTTTAATTTGGACTATAAAATTTCGACCTATTTTTTGAAAATTTCTTCATGTTCAAAATGTTGACATCCTTTGGAAATTTGAAAGTTTTTGAAAATTTTTGCCTTATCTTTAAATTTTTTATATATTTCGTATATTTCTCAAAATGTATCAAAAAATTTCGACTTTTTTTGAAAATTTTAACCTTTTCTTAAGTCTGCACTTTGCTAAAATTTTCGACTTTTTTTAATTCCCACTTTGTTAAAAATTTCGGTTTTAGAAATGTTCGAATTTTATAAAATTTTAGCCATTTTTCGAAATAAAAATTTTTGTAACTTAATAATTTCGACTATTTTTCTAATTTCAACTATTTTCAAAATTTCGACATTCTTTACAAACTGTCGAATCTTTATTTACAAATTTTGATTTTTCTTTTGAATGAGACATTTCTTTAAAACTCATTTTCAAATTTTCGACCAATTCGTAAAATTTCGAATTTTTCTAAAAATTTCGGCTCTATTTTAAAACGTCGACTTTTTTTCAAAATTTCGACTCTATGAAAACTTGACTTTTTTTAAATTTCCGAATTTTTGTTTAAATTTTATTTAGAATAGTTTTTGAACATTTCCAATTAAAACTTCAACTTTAAAAAAAAATTAGTTTTTATTTTAAATTTAAAATACTCAAAATTTCGACTTCTTCCAAAATTATACCTTTTCAAAATTTCAACCTTTTTGTTAATTAAGTACAAATCTTTTGATTATTTTGAGTTTTCCCCAATATTCAAAAATTCAGCCTTGAAAATTTAATTAAAAATTCTGCAATTTATTTTAAATGTTGATATTTTTCCAACATTTTGCCTTTTTCCATTCGGAAAATTATTGAAAATGTCGACTATTTTAAAAATTTAAAATTTTTTTATAAAATATTAAATTTTTTCAAAATCCTTTTTTTCTTTTGGAAATTTGACTTTCTATGAAAATTTCGAAATTTTTAAAAAATCGACTTTTTTCCAAATTTCGACTTTTTTGATAACTTTGGCTTTATTTTTTATATCTGGTAATTTTTTTCTTTTTAAATTTAATTTTTTTGGTAGTATTATTATTATTATATTCATTATTTATTTGTTACTATATTAAAATAAATATTACTCCTAGTAACAAAAATTTCGATGTTTAAAGTTGTGCGAAGCTTAAAAACAAATTTCGAAAAAAACTTACAGTTTATGTACAAATACATTGTCCAAATTTAAATGTGAATCTCAAACTATAGATTTCAAACATTAAATTGTTGATTAATTTTTTTGCAACATTTTGATTGAAAATCGAAATTTGAGAAACCAAGACTCGGTTGTTATTTCATTTTAGAAAAATATCGAAATGCGAAAAGAGTTGAAAATTAAATTTTTTCTTAAAATTTCTTCGATTTTCAAATATGTTGATATTTTTATAGAAATTTTAGGGTTTTTTGCTAAACATTTTTATTAGAATTAAAAAATAAAATGAACTATGAAATGTCAAAGTCTAGTAAATTAACTTGATATTTTTAAAGCAAATTAGAGGAACATAAAAAAGTCTGGAGAAGCTGAAATTCCAGAAGAAATTTTAAGGACAAAATTTCCAGAAAAAATAGGAATTTATAAAAAAATTCATTTTATAAAATATTTAGAACAAAATGGAAACTTCGCAGATAAAATTAAAATTTTCCTAAATAAATCGAAATATCCAGAAGAAACTCAAAATTTTTATACAAAAAAGTTGAAATTGAGATTTCAGGTAAAAACTCGAATATTCGCTATTAATTTCTTAAGAGAAATATTAAAATGCAAGAAGAGTGGGATTTAGATGTTATTTTGAAATTTTAATTATTTTCTCAAAATTTTTACAAAAATTAGAAAAAAAAATTGAAATGGATTTTAAAATCCTGTAACTTCGTAAAATTGACATTTCTATAAAAAGAAATCAGAGAAAATTTAAAATCTCTACAAAAAATTGTTTAAGGAAAAGTCTCGGGAAATTTTGAGAAAAACTCCTAAGCGAAATTGGGGGTGCTGCAGTTCCACAGTGCCTATGCGCGAGCCGCCACTGCATGCAATACATATAAATATGGGATAAAAAGTAGCCTACTAACTGTTCCGCATCATAAGGAATGTTTACAACAATTTTCGTCAAATTCGCTTCAGTAATTGACCCACGAAAAACGGACAAACAAACAGACGAACATACTTTTGCATTTATGTGTAATTAATAAGGATTTCCCAGAAATTTGTGTAAAGTGCACCTCCACTTCGTTACAGGAACTATAAAAAAAATTCAGAAATTCTGCTCCAGATGGTTGTTTTTGTATAGTGGTGTATTTGGACATGTTTTATTACACCTTCACAAGTACACGTATGTGACGTTACGCAGCCTTGTTGACACATTGCAATAAGGTCACTTTTTCTACTTTTTTTCTAGCGACACTTATTAATGATGGTCCATGATCAAATAGAAGACAGTTGGCATTAAAATTGGCCATTATAACGCTTTCTCAGTCATTATGAATCACCTGTTAAAGAGGTCAATATTGTGTTTATTTCTTCAAATACGTACAAGGCAGCGGATTATCAAAAGTAGCTTCTATTCAGTCTGCTTCGAGGTAGACTTTTACCTTGACTTTTGTAATTAATCGCCGTATGTATAAACAAATGTGCTGCAATAAATCCAGGATTATGTTTTTAAATCCTGAGGTCTTATAAATCAAGAATCACTTAAGGACTTGCTGATAAATTGTAGAAGTATCGCGCCTAAATATTTCAACCGGAGCAGAACTTTTAATGCTCCTTGAGAGATTCTTTTAAATATAATTCTTTTAGTAAAGAAAATACCCGTAACTATAAAAGAATAATAAAGGAGACCCGTTAAAAATCCTTATAATCTTTATTGCCATCTTAATTTCCCTGCAGCTAAATGAGCAGCTATTTGACTGATATATTACCGCATTCGGTCAAACATGGAAAAGTTGCAGATTTATAAGCAATTTCTCGACATCTTCTTGCGATAACTGTCAGGAATATGGAGCTTTTGTTAGACGACCTAAATATATAACATTTACAATAAGTAGTCCTTCTTGGAAGACTTATGTATGACTTTGGCATCTCAATACAAGTACGAACAAAGGAATGTTTAAACCAATAAATAGGGAAACTTTCTTGGAACGAATCTTAAGGATTTTTGGTGTTACCAAAATATTATGTATTGTTCAGTTTAGAATATTTTTGGTTAACTGCACAAAGTAAAATGGTGCAAAACTCTAGGTGCACAGCCTGTTAAGCAGTGTTTTCCAAACTTATTTGCTCTGGCCCAATTATTTTTGGGCTTTACTTCGTGGCGCTTTAAAAGGTTTTTAACTATCGTTCTTAAGTTTGAAGTTAAAGCCAAAATTTCATTCTTTCTTTTGTTGTGTAGAGAATTAGAGTGCTTTTAAGCGATGCGTTATCTAATCATCATTCCATATTAAGATTTTTGAAGGGTTACTTGCTGTAAATAAGGGGGTTGAGTCTGTAACAAAAAATGTGTGTAATAAGACGTCTGACTTCTCACTGGGAGTTATTGGTCTTGTTTCGTTTTCAAGAGCTCACCCGTTATGAACTAGAGTCCTCGAATAAAACTGTGGAAAATTTTCGCTAGCCATGTTTATGCCAACAGAGTAAATGTATTGCGTTGCATCAAAATATTTAAAGAAATCTCGAAACATCTGCCTTTTACGACAGCATCTGAAAGGGACGAACTTTGCATGTCTAGCACTTTTAAATTTATCGGTCGTCATAAAAAATCAGACCTGATGAAAGGAAGTTCCCCAAAAATCAATTAAGTAAGGCGTGTGCATGTGCGGATTGCATTTTGTTTTTATGGTCTTTTATTTTTAGGAGATAACCAAGGCCGACAATTTTCCAGTAGATGAGTTTATAACTTGTGTCGACTTGTTTATTTTCCTTTTCCTATGCTATCTCCCAGAAAATGTTTTTCGCGAAATCTCGTGTAGGTGGCAGGTGGATTCCGAGATAGTAAACAGTAATGTTATTTCGTCGTTAGGCCGGAATTGTAAAAGTTTTTACGTCATTTTAGATGGGAGGATTAATATTTTTTTTTCTCTTTCAAAAAATAACTCCATATTATTAATTACATAACAAACCTTGATTTATATTCTGACAGCCGCAGTGTATAGGACAAAGCTATTGAGGGGCACAAGGGATTTGGATCAGAAAGCACGAAATAAAGGCAGGCACGTACACATAACACTGGAGAAAGCTAATAAAAAATAATGCTTTAGACGTTAGGGCGAGTATAACAATTAATAAAAGGGATTAGGCCCAACCATTTTATACAAACGTTGATTTTGCATACTGAACACATTGAATGACAAGTGTGAAAAATGTATAATGCCAAAGCAAATGTTTGCTTGCCCCAAAGTTTTTAAAAAATGAGCAATATTTTATGTAAGGTTCCTGAGTTGAAGTGAATACTCGTTTGGATTTCAAATGAAATTATGTTCAATTACCACGTATCAGATAGCTGCAGGAAAACATAAAATCTGAAAGAAAAAATCTTGTGATGCTTCTAAATCGCATTCAATTCAAGCCATGTGCATTCCGTTGCCAAATTCGTTTCTCAACATTTTTTTTAAGCTAAGAAATACTTTATGTCCTTTACTTTCTATAAAACGAAAGTTGGACCAATCAACGTTGGGGTACTGTTCCCAAGACTAAGGGTCAGCCCAAAATGTACATTGGCTCTATTAGGTTCCCTTCAAAGAAGAAGAATGGGTGACACTGTCAGGCCACACTTGAAGAAGTGGACTTCGACTTTGTAGATAAGGTGGAAGAAGAGGTTCAAATTCTTCAGGAGGAAGTGCCAGAAGAAGACGACGTCATCCGGCCGACTAACGAGGAGGAAATCCAAAGCTTTCTGCGCAAGCTAAATGTCAAAAAGTCTTCAGGTCCAGATGGCATTCCAAACCAAGCTCTGAAGTCTCTTCCGGACCAAGCTGTCAAATACTTTGGAGCAATAATCAATTCCATGTTTAAATTCCGGTATTTTCCAACAGGATGGAAAACTGCAAACGTTATCTTCATTCCTAAGCCAGGTAAGGATGGGAAATTTTCCCAAAATTACATGCCAATCAGCCTCTTATCCAATTTGGGTAAGGTGGCGGAAAGGATTTTAAGAAAACGTCTGCAGAATATCATCAGCGATCGCGACATAATTCCTAAGGAACAATTTGGTTTCCAACCTATGCACTCTACCTCAGACCAACTGCTGAGAGTGGTTGAAACAATCACTCAACGCATGAACTGGAACCAGGTAGTGGGAGCTATTTTCTTCGATATCTCCAAGGCATTTGACACAGTTTGGCACCAAGGATTGGTCTACAAGATGCACCAGTTTGGAATACCTCTAACAATGGTTCAAATGGTAAGCTCGTTCCTGGACCAGCGCTCTTTCAGAGCAAAGGTGGGACAGGAACTATCAAATCAGTTTAGGTTACAGTATGGAGTGCCTCAAGGTTCTGCCTTGTCACCTCTGCTGTATTCTCTGTTCACAGCAGACATTCCGAGAACCAATCCAACAACCGACAACACCTTATTGGCAACTTACGCAGATGACACAGCTTTAGTGGCGTACTCTTTCAGCCCAGAGGTGGTCACCAGACGACTTCAGGAGGCAACTAGACAGTCTACTAGATTACTTCGGCCAATGGAGAATCCAAGTCAACGCAGACAAGACCCAAGCAGTCTTTTTCACTCGAAAAAGACTCCAACCATATGGACATGTAAATGTTCATGGGCAAAACGTCGACTGGAGACTTCAGGCAAAGTATCTAGGTGTCATTTTAGACAAAAGACTAACATTCCAGGCACACATCGATTATGCAGTGTCCAAAGCTAAAATGCTGAAGGGACTGCTGCAAGCGATGATTGGTAGAAATAGTAACCTGTCCATTGGACTTAAAGTGTTACTATACAAATCAATCATAAGACCAGCGATGACCTACGCATCTGTAGCTTGGTCACAGGCGATGGATAATCAGATGAAGAAACTCCAGGTGTTCCAGAACGTCTTTCTAAGACAAGCCATGGACGCTCCATGGTTTGTGAGAAACAATCAGCTCCACAGAGAAGCTGAACTACCTTTGGTAAGAGAATTTCTTAGGGAAATTAATTCCAGGGCGATGGTGAGAGCGGAAACGCATCCCAACGAACTAGTTCGACAGGCAGAGGATTGCGATCCAGACATCCCAACCAGGATTAGGAGACCAAAGATGGTCCTCTAGGCTGAGACTTTCATCGTAAAAATTTTCTGTTTTGTTTGTTCTTATGTTTCAGGCAAAACAGCTTACAATAGTGCTCCAGCACCATTGTACTGTTCCGACGGAGGGATTGGGGGCCAAGGGCCCGGCCCGAAGAAGTAGGGGTTTTTAGTCGGTACCCGTAGTTTGAGCGGAAGTCCGACACTATCTGGGTTATCTTCCCAGATGTGCGTAAAGCATTTTCCCCTACTTTAACAAAAAAAAAAAAAAAAGAATGGGTCTAATTGATAAGAAAAAAGCTAAGATACACAAAAATTAAAAGTTTCAATCAAGAGACAAAATTTTTAAATCAAAATTTTGTACAAATTGAAATATTCAAAATTTCGAAATTTTTAAAAAAGAATGTTTCAAAAGTCGAAATTTTTAAAAGAGAATTTTTCAAAAGTCGAAATTTTTAAATAAAGAATATTTTAAAAGTCAAAATTTTCAAAAAAAGTCAAATATTCCAGAAAATAGTCAAGATTCACATAAAAATTGCAACTTGCCAAAGACAAACTTTTTAAAACTCGAAATTTTCAAATAATCAAAACTTTGTAAAAGTCTAAATTTTTAAAAAAGTGGAATTTTTTAAAAGTTGAAATTTACAAAATAAAAACGAAATTTTAAGAAAGTGGAGGTTTTGAAACCAGTGGATGTTTTGTAAGAGTTGCAACTTTCAAAATAAGACGCGATTTTCAAAAATTATTATTTTCATTTTTCATAAATGTCAGTGTGAAAAAAAAATACACACACTTCTAAACTGGGTCAAAATTTACGAAAAACTAACATTTTCAGAAAAATTGGGAACTTTAGACTCCAAATTTTAAAAATATAAGGCACAATATAGATAAAAATCGGAATTTTGAAAATAAGTCGAATATACAAAATATTAAAGAAAAAGTCAAAATATAGAAATAGTGGAATTTTGTTTATTTATTATTTTAAATTTTCAAAAACTTGAAATACTAAAATTTTCCAGGAGGTAAATGGTTCAAAATATTTAAAAAAAGAAAAATCCAAAAAATTTGAAAAAAAGTCGAAATTTTTAAAAAAGCCAAAGTTTAAGAAAATTTTAACTTTTACAAAAGTGCAAATTAGAAAAATCAAAACAAATTAGAAAAAATTTGGATTAAAAAAAAACACAAAACTAAAAAAACGAAATTCAGTCAAAATTTTAAAAACAGGTTAAAATGTACAAAGGTCAAAATTTTCAAAAAAAGAACTCAAAAGAATCGAAATGTACACAAAAAAAATTTTATTTTTAAGAATTTCTTCCTCATTGTTCCCTTTCCATGTTATGCACTGCTGACGAGCTCAAATGAGAGCGAAACATCGATGTCCAGTGCTACAACCTTTTTTATGTATTTTTTATACTTTCATAATTTATCAAAAAAAACGAAATTTTTTTCATATCTAATTTTGGTCTTCTATTTTTTATTTTTTCCTATTCTATGTAAAATAAATTAACTTCTTATTTTGTCAACTGTCATGAGGTGACGTTTTTAAATAAATTTAAATATCAAGTAGTCATATTTCAAAAACTGTTTAGAATATTGTCAACAAACAATAAAAATTAAAATATTTCCAAACTGGACCGAAGAAATGTTAAATAAAATTAATAAACCTACACAAAAAGTCAACATTTTGAGAAAAAGTCAAAATTTGGAAAAAAGTGGAAATTTTAAAATAATCAAATTTAAAAAAAAGCGAAAGAAATCCATTATTCAAAAATTTTGAAATTAAAAAAAAAGTAAAATCATTTCAAAGTCGAAATTTGAAGGAAAATATGAAATTACCAACACATCGCAATCTAGAATGGGGCACGCCACCCTAGGGGGCGTAAAAAGATCATAAAGGGGGCGCAATCTGCATTCTAATACAGTTTTTTTGAAAAGGTATCTTTTAAAGAGTTGGATTTTTCAAGTTTTTTTACTCTTTTTCATAGTTTCGCTTTTTTTTAAAACTTTGGCTTTTTTGAATTTTTACAAAAATTCGGATTCGTAAACTTTCAGCTTTTCTGAATATGTCGAGTTTTTTTTTCAAAGTTAACATTTTTTCCCGATTTTATTTTAGGATCGGAAATTCTGTTCAAAAATTTGGATTTGTTTAAAATTTAATTTCCTCAAAATTACGATGTTTTTCAACATTTTCACTCTTTTATAATTTTCACTTTCTTGAATGGTTCACTGAAAAACCTCGACCATTTTTAAGGATTTCAAAATTTCAGCAATTCAGATTTTGTCGAAAATTTCGACTTTTTTGAATGGTTCACTGGAAAACTTCGACCACTTTTGACGATTTTGAAATTTCAGAAATTTAGATTCTGTCGAAAATTTCGACTATTTTGAAAACCTCAATTGGATTGATAACTTCCGAGATTTTTTCAAAATTTCAATTCCTTTTTCTTGAATTTTCGACTTTTTTCTAATTATAACTTTTTTTAAAAAGTTTTGACTTTAAAATTTCGACTTTTTAAGTTTCCACATTTTTTTCAAAATTTTCTAATTTCTCTGAAAATATCGACTTTAAAATTTCAATTTTTGTTTAAATGAAAATGTAAAAAAATGTTGGCTTTTTGAAAATTTCGATTTTTTCAAAGCTCGAAATTTATTCAAAATTTATTTTTTAAACTTCTACTTTTTTGAAAATCTTAAATTGGTTGAAAATTTTAGATAACGTTTATTCAAATTTCGAAATTTTTGCAAAACTTTATTTTTTTTTTGGAACATTTTCGTTTTTAAAAACATCGACCTTCTTTTAAAACGTATCTGTTTTTTCAAACTAGGATTTTTAAAATTTGAGGTTTTTTCAAAATTTTCTAATTATACTATTGTTTAATTTAATGCCGAAGTTGTTTGAAAATTGCCCCATTTATTAAATTTCCGAATTTGTTTTTAATTTTGACGTTTTTGAAAGTTTTCCTTTTTGACCATTTTTCAATAATTTGACTTTTCTAAACCTCTAATTTTTAAAAGATTGAACTTTCAGTGGAAATTTTGCCATTTCACTTTCGTCCTGTTTAAAAATTTTGGATTTTTTTAAAACTTGGAAATTTTTTTAAATAGTTATGTAGTTTTCAAAATGCTCAACATTTTTCGAACTTTTCGAATTATATATTTTGAAAATTTCATTTTTTTTTAAATTTCGAATTTTCTTGAAAATGGCGTCTTAAAGTTTTTAAATTTTTTGGAAATTTTTATTTTTTCTTCAAAATTTGACCTTTATTTTGAATTTTTTAGACTATTTTTCAATATTTCGAATTTTTTTAAAATCACAACAATTTTTTTAAAACAAATATTTTTAAAAATTTTGGTTTTTTTCAAAATTTTCTAATCTATTCATAATTTTAACTTTTCTAAAAATTTCACTTTTTCAAAAAATTCGGAATTTTTTTAATATCTCATCTTACTTTCCATATTTTCGAATTAAAAGTCTCGGATATTTTTCAAAATTTTGACTTTTTTTGTTGACGGTTTTGTTTTGAATTTTTGACATTTCTCAAAATTTTACTTTAAAATTTCTGCTTTTTTTTTCAAGTGTTTGCATTTTTTAAAGAATTCGCACTTTTCAAAAATCTCGACATTTTTTAAAATTCATCTCTTTTTCAAAATTGTGAACATTTTTCTAAATTTTTAAATCACATATTTTGAAAATTCCATTTTTTAAAAAAATTTCGTATTTTCTTAAAATAGCGTCCTTTTTAAAGGTTTTGAATTTTTTAGGAATTTTTATTTCTTCTTCAAAATTTTACCTTTTTTTTTGAATTTTTTGACTATTTTCCAATATTTCGAATTTTTTTAAAATCACAACAATTTTTTTTAAACTGACATTTTTAAAAATTTTGGTTTTTTCAAAGTTTTCTAATCTATGTAAAATTTTCACTTTCCCTAACATTTCGACTTTAAAATTTCACATTTTCGAAAACTTCGGAATTTTTTTAATATCTCATCTTACTTTTCATATTGTCGAATTAAAAGTCTCGGATATTTTTCAAAATTTTGATATTTCGTAAAATTTCGGCTATTCCAAAGATTTCAACTTTTTTTTGTTGAAAATTTTGACTTTTTTTAGCTGCCGGTATTGTTTTGAATTATCGACATTTCTCAAAATTTTACTTTAAAATTTCTGCTTTTTTTTCAAATGTTCGCATTTTTTAAAGAATTCGCACTTTTCAAAATTCTCGACATTTCTTAAAAATTCATCTTTTTTCAAAATTGTGAACATTTTTCTAAATTTTTTAATTACATAATTTGAAAATTTAATTTTTTTTAATTTCCAGTTTTCTTGAAAATAGAGTATTTTTAAAGTTTTTGAATTTTTTGGGAATTTTTATTTCTTCTTCAAAATTTTACCTTTTTTTTTTTGAATATTTTGACCATTTTTCAATATTTCCAATTTGTTTAAATCAGAACGATTTTTTTTTAAAAACTGAAATATTTTTTAAAATTTTGATTTTTTGAAAGTTTTCTAATCTATTCAAAATTTTAACTTTCCTAAACATTTCGACTTTAAAATTTTACATTTTCTAAAAATACGAATTTTTTTAATGCCTCATCTTACGTTTCATATTTTCGAATTAAAAGTCTCGGACATTTTTGACAATTTTGATATTTTGTAAAATTGCGACAACTTGTAAAATTTCAACTTCTTTTTTTGAAAATTTTGACTTTTTTTAGCTGACGGTTTTGTTTCTAATTTAATTTTCGACATTTCTCAAAATTTTACTTTAAAAGTTCTGCTTTTTTTTTCAAATGTTTGCATTTTTTAAAGAATTCGCACTTTTCAAAAATCTCGACATTTCTTAAAAATTCATCGCTTTTTCAAAATTGTGAACATTTTTCTAAATTTTTTAATTACATATATTGAAAATTTCATGTTTTTTTTTAATTTTGATTTTCTTGAAAATAGCGTCTTTTTAAAGTTTTTGAATTTTTTGGGAATTTTTATTTTTTCTTCAAAATTTTATCTTTTTTTTAAATTTTTTGACTTTTTTCCAACATTTCGAATTTTTTTTAAATCACAAAAATTTTTTTTTAAACTAAAATATTTTTAAAAATTTTGGTTTCTCCAAAATTTTCTAATCTAAACTTTCCTAAACATTTCGACTTTAAAATTTCACATTTAAAAAAAATCGTAATTTTTTTAATATTTCATCCTACTTTTCACATTTTCGAATTAAAAGTATCGGATATTTTTCAAAATTTTGATATTTCGTTAAATTTCGATAATGTTTAAGATTTCAACTTCTTTTTTTTGAAAATTTTGACTTTTTTTAGCTGCCGGTTTTGTTTTAAATTTTCGACATTTCTTCAAATTTCACTTTACAATTTCTGCTTTTTTTTCAAATGTTCGCTTATTTTAAAGAATTCAAAATTGTGAACATTTTTCTAAATTTTTTAATTACATATTTTGAAAATTTTGTTTTTCAAAAATTTCGAATTTTCATTTTTTTAAATAGTCATCCATTTTTCAAAATGTTAAAATTTTTTCGAAATTTCTTGAAAATTACGTCTTTATTTTTTAATTTTTTGGGAATTTTTTATTTTATTTTTCACAATTTTATCCATTTTTGAAATTCGACTATTTCAATATTTCGATTTTTTTTAAATGAGACAATTATGTTTTCAAACCTTAAAACTTGTAAATATTTTGATTTTTTGAAAATATTATAATCTATTTAAAATTTTAATTCTTTTGAATATTTCGACTATTTAAAATTTCAACGTTTCTAATAATTTGGAATTTTTTTAACACTTCGCCTTACTTTTTAATTTTTCAGATTAAAGTCTAGGACATTTTTGAAAATTTTGAAAATTTTCGACTTTTTTTGACAGATTTCGATTTTTTTGACAATTTTGTCTTCTTTAAACTGCCGGTTTTGATTCGAATTCTCGACGTTTCTCAAAATTTTACTTTAAAATTTCTACTTTGATTTAAAGTTCTCGCCTTTTTTAAAAAATTGGCATTTTTAAAAAAATCTCGACATTTCTTAAAAATTCATCTCTTTTTCCAAATAGAGAAAATTTTTGTTATTTGTCGAATTACATATTTTGAAAATATTGTTTTTTAAAATATCTTAACATTTCCTAGAAATTCATCTTTTTTAAAATTGTGAATTTTTTTAAAATTTTTGAATTACATATTTTGTTTTTTAAAAAATTTTGAAATTTAAGTTTTAAAATAAGTAGTCATCTATTCTTTAAAATGTTATAATGTTTTCGAAATTTTCGAATCACATATTTTTAAAATTTTATATTTTAAAGAAAATCGAATTATGTTGAAAATCGCGTCTTTTTCAAGTTTTTGGGAAATTTCGAATTTTTACTTCAAAATTTGACTTTTTTTTTAAATTTTCGAATATTTCGAATTTTTTAAACATCGAAAGAATTTTTTTTTAATATTTTTAAAAATTTTGGTTTCTTGAACATTTTATCTATTCCAAATTTTAACTTTTTTAAACAGTTCGACTTAAAAATTTCACCTTTTTTCAGAAAGTTGGAATTTTTTTAATATTTAATTTAATTAAGTCTGGAAAATTTTTCAAAATTTCGACTATATTTAAGATTTCAACTTTTGTTTAAAAATGTTGACTTTTTTTAGATGCCGGCTTTGATGCAAATTTTCGACATCTCTAAAAAATTTACTTTAAAATTTTTACTCTTTTTTTCAAATTTTCTCCTTTTTTAAAAAATTCGAGTTTTAAAAAAAAATTCGAGATTTCTTACAAATTCATTTTTTTTCGGAATTGTACAAATTTTTCTAAATTTTCGAATTACATATTTTCAAAATTTTGTTTTTTAGAAAATTTCGAATTTTCTTTAAATTGTCTTTAGGTTTTTAAAAATTTTAGAATTTATTTTCAAAATCTTACTTTTTTTGAAATGTTTGACTATTTTTCAATATTTGGATTTTTTTAAATTAGAACAATTTGTTTGTAACTTACTTAATTTAAAAATTTTGAATTTTTTTGTAAATTTTCGAATCTTCAAAGTTTTACAATTTTTGAATATTTTGATTCTAAAATTTTGATTTTTTAAAAAATTTGGATTTTTTTTAATATCTCGTTTTAATTTTTTTCAAATTTTCGAATTAAAAATTTCGACATTTTTCAAAATTTTGACTATTTCAGATTTTGACTTATTAAAAATAATTACTTTTTTTAGCTGTCAGCGTTGATTCCAATTTTCAAATTTTATTGAAACAACTTAAAAGAAAACATGGATACATTTTTTATACTTCGAGGATCACAACATCAGAAGCATTAAAAATATTCACAGCCAACTTATAGACTTTTTCAATTGAACACCCGATACATGCTTAAAGTCAAAATTCATTTAAAAAATAAAATTTTCGAAAATTTCAAGTTTAATTCTTATTAGACTATTTTAAAGTCTGACTTGAAATTTTTGTTGAAAATGTCAATTTAAAAAAATATTGACAAAAAATTGAAACTTAATTTAAACTTAAACTCAAAATTATAAAGAAGCTGTTACGATTTACAGAAAGAGATACTCAAAAATTTTGGAAAAACATCTTCTAATTTCAAAATATTGATTTTAAAGATGAATAATCCACTTTTTTTCTGAAAATACTTTATTTTTCATTAATAGATTTTATTCTATTTTTGGAACTTGGAAATTCTGAGTTTAAACTTTATATTTTTTCTAGAAATGTTGAATTCTTTTTCTAAAAAGGTACACATTAATCTCTAAATGTCGATTTTTTTTTCGAAATTTAGACATTTTCAAAACCCAATCCTAAGATTTTGATATGCATTTAGAAGCTATAAACTAGGTTACTTTTTAAAAATAATTAGAAATTACCAACTGATTACCAACAAATTACTGGTATAAATCGATAAATCGGTAAATAATAAAATTGATAAACATGGTCCAATCTATTGACTCCCTTAGTAACCGAGGAAACCTTCGCAACCAAAAAACTTAAATTAGAATAAAAATGTTCTGGAATACTTGAGTTCAAAAATTTTCATTCATGGTTTTATCGGTGAATAATCAGTGAATTTAAGCTCTACCTGGGAGAAATAAAATAGGAAACTCATCAAAGTGTTCCCATCGGTTATTAACTGTATATGTACAAACTATATATATATATATATATATATATATATATATATAAACTACATATACAGGGTGTTACAAAAGTCCGGGCCGCTACTTCAGGAGCATATTCTACACATTAAAATATGAAAAATGTTGAAATACATTTTTTTCTTTAAATTGCCTCCTAACGGAGATATGACCATTTAAAGATGGCGCCCCTAAAGTGGTTTTTTTACTACAAAAAGTTAACGATTAGTAGCAAAGTCATGAAATTGGGCAAGCAGTTAAAGAATTGGATTAGGCATATTCTCATGTAACATATTTTTTAAATAAGCAGTAGCGTGGTGTGTAGGGGGTTGCCGGCGATTATTTTTTGCCGTAACTTTTTTGTATTGCAATATTTCGACACAAAAGTGCCATAATCGTAAAAAGCAACATTTTTTATACAAAAAAGGTACTCTTTCTGAAAGTCGCTAAAAGTAACCGTTTCCGAGAAAAAAGCGTTTAAACAAAATTGTTGCATTTATTAGAATTCGTTTTGCAAATTTCTAATTTATCCACTACTAACTGCATTGATATAAAAATAGTACAAAATTAAGAAAAAAAAAAAATCAAAGCAAGTGTTCGAAATTACTGCCCCCTGCAGCAATACATTGCTCGGCTCGTCTTCTAAGGGAACTCCTTACTCTTTCGCAAATGCCTGGTGTATTGTGAATCTGGTTGAACCCATTTTCAATTCGTTCACGAAGATCATTGATATTGTCAACTGGTGTGGAGTAGACGATCTGCTTTAGATGTCCCCATAAGTAGAAATCGAGTGGGTTGAGGTCAGGAGACCTAGCTGGCCATGGTATCGGACCTCCTCGACCTATCCATCGTTGATGATAGTTGTTATTCAAAAATTCCCTAGCAACTGCACTAAAATGGGCAGGTGCCCCATCGTGCATTATCCACATTCGCTGTCTTGTTATGAGTGGAACATTTTCAAGTAACACGGGTAACTCTGTTTGCAAAAAATGTCTATATGATGCTTCTGTTAACCTATGAGGTAAAAAAAACGGTCCAATTATAGAGTCCCCTATTATTCCTCCCCAAATGTTAAGTGAAAAATGTTGCTGATGTCTCGACTGAATAACTGCATTGGGATTTTCAACTTGCCACTGATGCATGTTGTGAAAGTTAAGTATCCCGTTTCTGGTAAAACCCGCTTCGTCCGTAAATAATATGAGCGATGGAAAGTTCTCATTTTCAGCGATCTTATGCAATAGCCAGTTGCAAAATTCTATTCTTGGAGGATAATCAGCAGCAAGTAACCCTTGCACTCTTTGAAAATGATAGGGGTAAAATTGGTAAAATTTCAAAATTCGCCAGATAGTTACGTGATTTACTCCTTCGGCTAAAGCAAGTTGTCTAGTGCTGACACATGGATCTTCTTCAACTCGCTGAAGCACACGCTCCTCTAAATTAGCAACTTCTGCGTTTGGCCTTCCAACACGTTCGCCTTTGAAAACAAAATTTCCTGTTTCACATAAACGAGCATGAATTTTCTGGAACAATTTTTCTCCTGGTAGGTGTCTATTAGGAAAACGTTCAGCATAAAGCCGTCTTGCTTCAGCACGATTACAATTTGCAAGCCCGTACATTAAATGCATATTGGCCATTTCTTGATTTGAATAGTCCATTTTATCAAAATAATGAAAAGTTAAAAAACTACTACACTTACTATTGACAACAAAAACTGCTAAAGTTTACAGCTTACGACCAAATTTTATCAGTGACACAACGTCAATCTCTGGCAGATATTGTCAAGTACAATTGTTTTCTTTACGATCAGTTTGCATGACCAACTTATTTTTTCTTATACAAATTAGTTAGAATTTCGAAGACGGGATAGGATTATTTAAACGCCTTTTTCGGAAACGGTTACTTTTAGCGACTTTGAGAAAGAGTACCTTTTTTGTATAAAAAATGTTGCTTTTTACGAGTATGGCACTTTTGTGTCGAAATATTGCAATACAAAAAAGTTACGGCAAAAAATAATCGCGGGCAACCCCCTACACACCACGCTACTGCTTATTTAAAAAATATGTTACATGAGAATATGCCTAATCCAATTCTTTAACTGCTTGCCCAATTTCATGACTTTGCTACTAACCGTTAACTTTTTGTAGTAAAAAAACCACTTTAGGGGCGCCATCTTTAAATGGTCATATCTCCGTTAGGAGGCAATTTAAAGAAAAAAATGTATTTCAACATTTTTCATATTTTAATGTGTAGTAGCGGCCCGGACTTTTGTAACACCCTGTATATAAACCAAAAGTTCTTCAACGCGTCAAAATTTTTGCGGTCATCGACAGGCGCGTTTTTTATCAACAACAATTTTGAAAACATTTTAATCAAGAATGTTATCTTGGAATTGTTTTGTAAAATATTCCAAAAGTGACAACTATGTAGGTCAAAGAGAAATTATTGACTGTATGCTATCAAGCCTATCATTTTTAACAAAATATTTTTAATGTCCTTTCATCAGTAACAAAAACGTAGGGTAATAAAGAATTAACGTAATTATCAGCTACATAAAATGTAAGCTGATACTTTAGCCATATAAAAATTAGTACTCCAAACGTGCCTCCTCCAATTTTTTTAGGTCACGCTTATCAACAATTGGATGGCGTTGTAGTTTTCGATTGGGATGAATTTGTTGACCCAATTAACAATTTTACCTTTCACTCGAACTTCTCAACGAGTCGATACGATCGGAATGTACGGATTCGCAAAAGTCGATTCTCGCCAATATCCTCGCCTCGGTCTAAATTGTCCGCATCCTTATTAGTCATTTAATCCAATTTAATTTACGAGTAACTGGAAAATTTGCGTATAAAAATGCCCACTCCGGAATAATGCGTCGATTTGCACACGTTAGGTAATCAATTAGTTATGATTTAAATGCCGTAAATATTGATATGCAGATAGACGTACATATTAATGTCTTGTTGTGATTTTCTCGAAGTTGCGAATGCATAATTTTCCACTAATTTCGCGACATTTATTCTAAAAAATTGGACTTGTACATGAATAAGAGACCATTAGCGAGCTTTGTAATAATTAATATGTGAAAATATGCCGAACGACATCCAATGGTATTCACCTACGTGTCTTAGGAATTTATATTTTAGGTGTGACTTACTAAATGTCACAAAAAATGCTCTCAAGGTGAAAGAGGCAATAAAATTAATAAAACGAACGAAAAAATTTCGCTTTTCATAATGATTAACAACTGGTTTTCTATTGTAATCGAGTTCAAACGTCATTAAATGCGATCAATTCGTCTAAATTTCACAACTGACCGCGCTACTGTGACCACAGTATAGCAGTGGGCATCCCCAAGGTTCCATTCCGGGTACTATCGCTTCTTTGAAATTTAAAAACAGTTGACATTCAAAGCGATTTTAACTGAGGAATTTCGAAAGGTATTGTTATTTTAGTGCAGTTTCATTCAAATTTCTATACGGAAGACGAATGCATTAAATAAGAATGAAAGGTTAAAGGCTATTACGAAACATTAGGCGACGAAATGCTTGAAAAAATGCTTTTTATCTATCATATGTATCATGTATGATGTTGGTTAATGCGTACAAGTATAAACAAAAACAGTAATTATAATTTCCAGTTATCTTATCTTATTTAATATATTTCTACACGTGGACATTTTTGCAACAATACACAGTTGTTTTAAATGCATTTGAGAACAATTTATGATAAATTTAGGAAGCTACATTTTTAATTATTGATTCATGCATCAAAAACAATTTATTACGAATTTCGGAAGCCTCGTTGTCAGTTTTACTTCATTTAAATTGCAACTATGATGTGCACAGTAAAATGTGGGCTTATCGTAACTTTCAACTTTGACTGAGAACCTTAAATAATAGGACATTTCTTATGCAGGTTTTTTTTGAAATGTTACGTTCCCAAAATTTCGAATTTAACACGTTAACGTAGGTACCAGTGATATACGTATGGCTGAAGAACGGATCTGCGCATATTACCGGTGATTTGCGAATTTTTCTAGATATTTTACGAATTGATACGCCACTGATATTTCCCGTTGTTAACAATAATCAAATTTCTTACTTAACTTAAAAATCCTACATTATCGAGTTTGGTGCTAAGGCGTAACGATGTAAACAAAAAATGATCTTTGGCAAATAAAAAACATTCAAAGCGAAACTTTCAAAAAAAAGGTGTAAAATTTGAAAAAAAAAGTTTTCAAAAAAAATAATAAAAAATTTAGGACAAATAAGAATTTTTAAAAAAGTTCAAATTGAAATAAATTAAAATTTCTAAAATGTCTCAATTTTGGAAGTCAAAATTTTTAAAAAGAGTCGATAGTTTCCAAAAAGTCGAAATTAAAAGAAAAGAAAGAATAATTATTCAAAGTACAAAAGCCACAATTAACAAGAAGTCAAACTTTCGAAAAAAAGGAGAAATTTAAGTCTAAAATTTCAATAGTCAAAAGCTCGAAAAAAATTCGAAATTTAATACAAAATTTTCAAAAACCTTCAAAAGTTGCCTTGAAAAATTCCAAGATGCAAAATGGAATTTTTTAAAGGAAATCATAATTTATAGTCAAAATTTTGAGAAAAAGTCGTATTTTCAAATTAAGTGAAAAACTAGAAGTCACAATTTTGAGAAAAAGTCGTATTTTCAAAATTAAGTGAAAAACTAAAAAAGTCAAAATTTTGGGAAAATGTATTTTCAAATTAAGTGAAAAACTAGAAAAGTCAAAATTTTCAGAAAAAGTTGTATTTTTAAATTAAGTGAAAAACTAGAAAGGTCAAAACTTTCAAAAAGAATTGAGTTTTAAAAAAACAAATGAAATCCAAAATTTAAAAATACTGAAAGTTCTAAAATGTCAAAGTTTTCAAAAACTCAATATTTTCAAAAACTAGAAATATTTCAAAAAGGTGGAATTTTTTTTTAAAATCGAACATTTCTTAATAAGTTAACAAAAGCCGAACATTTTAAGACCTGAATTTTTAAAAATGTCGAAATTTGAAAAAGTTGGACTTTTTAAAATAGTCGAAATAAAAAAATCATACGTTTCAAAATATGTAGGCAAAATTTAAAAAAAAAACCGAATTTTTTAAAAAATATCAAGATTTACAAAAAAAGTCGAAATTTTCAAAAAGTTAAAATTCTGAAAATTTAAAATTTGAATAAGTAAAAATATTCAAAAAGTCAACATTTAAAGAAAAATGCTCCCAAGACAATCGCAATAAACAAAAGTCAAAATTTCAAGAAAAAGTATAACTTTTTAAAACAAATCAAAGTTTTGAAAAAAGTCTTATTCAAAATGTTCAAAAAAGTCAAAATTTTGAGGAAAACTGGAAATTTTTTAAAAAGTGATCATTTTGAAAAGAATTCGATATTTTGAAATTGTAAATATTTTTGAATATAGTCGAATTTTTTACAGTCATAATTTTCAAAAAAGGCGAAATGTTCAAGTCAGGATTGTCAAAAAAGTTGACCTATATAATGAAGAATTTTTCATGTTCAAAATTTACAAAAGGTCACAATTTCGAGAAAAAGTCGAAATACTGAAATCAAATCAAAAAAGTCGACCGCATATAATGAAGAATTTTTCATAATCAAAATTTACAAAAGGTCAGAATTTCGAGAAAAAGTCGAAATACTGAAATCAAAGACTAAAAAAAAGTAAAGATTTAGAAAAATGTCGGAATTTTGAATAAAACCGAATATTTAAAAATACTATAAATTTGGAAATGTTGATACAAATGAGATTTGGAAAAAAGTGTATCAGCATTTCCAAAAACTGAATTTTCAGAAAAAGTCGAATTCGTTAAAGTGAGGACAATTTTCAGGAAAAGTTATTTCAAAAGTCAAATTTGACAAAAAATATGAAAATTTTCGAGAGTCGAAATATCCAAAATAAATCATAACTTTGAAATGAAGGAAAAATTTGGAAAAAAGTATCAGTGTTCAAAAATTTTTGGAAAGAATCGAAATTTGAAAAGGTTGGACTTTTCAAAAAAGTCCATATAAAAAAAATTATACGTTTCAAAATATGTAGGCAAAATTTAAAAAAAAAACCGAATTTTTTAAAAAATATCAAGCTTTACAAAGAAAGTCGAAATTTTCAAAAAGTTAAAATTCAGGAAACTCAAAATTTGAATAAGTAAAAATATTCAAAAAGTCAAAATTTTCAAAATAAATGCTCCAAAATACAATTTTTCAAAAGAATCGCAACTAACAGAAGTCAAAATTTCAAGAAAAAGCAGAAATTTTTAAAACAAATCAGTTTTGAAAAAAGTCTTACTCAAAATTTTCAAAAAAGTAAAAATTTCGAGGAATGATAGAAATTTTTATAAAGTGAACATTTTGAAAAGAATTCGATATTCTGAAATTATAAAGATTTTCAAATATAGTCGAATTTTTTACAATCAAAATTTTCAAAAAAGGCGAAATCTTCAAGCTAGGATTTTCAAAAGAAGTCGACCTATATAATGAAGAGTTTTTCATAGTCAAAGCTTACAAAAGATCAAAATTTCGAGAAAAAGTCGAAATGCTGAAATCAAAAATTAAAAATAACTGAACATTTAAAAAAATGTCGAAATTTTGAACAAACCCGAATATTTAAAAATTCTAAAAGTTTGGAAATGTTGATACAAATGAGAATTTGAAAAAAGTGTATCAGCATTTCCAAAACCTGAATTTTTAGAAAAAGTCGAATTCTTTAAAGTGGAGACAATTTTCAGGAAAAATCATTTCAAAAGTCGAATATCTCAAAAATTATAAAAATTTGCGAGAGTCGAAATTTCCAAAATAAATCATAATTTTGTAATGGAGGCAAACTTTTGAATAAAGTATAAAAATATTCAAAGATTTTCTGGAAAAAGTCGAAACTTGAAAGTTGGACCTTTCAAAAAAGTTCAAATAAAAAATCATACAAAATATGTAGTCGAAATTTTCCAAAAACTGGGATTTTTTAAAAAAATATCAGGATTACAAAAAGTCAAAATTTTCAAAAAGTTAAAATTCTGAAAACTCAAAATTTGAATAAGTAAAAATATTCAAAAAGTCAAAATTTAAAAAATGCTCCAAAGAATAATTTTTCAAAATTTTGAATAAGTATAAATATTCGAAAAGTCAACATTTTCCAAAGAAATGCTCCAAAGTACAAATCTTTAAAGGAATGGCAATTAACCAAAGTCAAAATTTCAAGAAAAAGCAGAAATTTTTAAATAAATCAAAGTTTTAATCAAAGTCTTATTAAAATTTTCATATATAATGGTTAACGACAGAAATATATGCACTGACTTATCAGTCCTTAATCATTCCAATACGGGAAGCAACCATAGACTTGTAAGAGCTAAAATATGTGCAGACACCCAGCTGGAAAGAAAGAGGCAGATTGAAAAGAAGCTAAGACCAACAAAGACTGACTTAGAAAGTAAGCAGGAGGAATTCAGCAAATAGATAGAGCAGAGGAGGCCTATGTCCAGGAGTAGATGAGAACGGACTAAAGAAGAAGAACAAGAAGAAAAAGAAGAAGAAGGAAGGAGGGAGGGGAAAGGAGGAAGAGGCGGAGGAGGAAGAGGAGAAGGAAGAGGGGGAAGAGGAGAAGGAAGAGGAGGAAGAGGAGAAGGAAGAGGGGGAAGAAGAGGAGGAGGAAGAAAAGAAGGAGGAAGAGGAAGAGGAAGAGGAGGAGGAGAAGGAGAAAAAGGAGGTGGAGGAGAAGAAGGAGGAGGAGGCGAAGAAGAAGAAGGAGGAGGAGGAGGAGGAGAAAAAGAAAGAGGAGGAGAAAGAGAAGAAGAAGAAGAAGGATGAGAAGGAAAAGGAGAAAGAGAAGAAGGAGAAGACGGAGAAGAAGAAGGAGAAGAAGAAGAAGAAGGAGGAAAAGGAAGAGGGGGAGAAAGAGAAAAAGAAGAAGAAAAAGAAGAAGATAGAGGAAAAGCAGAAAAAGAAGAAGAAAGAGAAGAAGAAGAAACAGAAGGAGAAAAAGAAGAAGAAGAGGAAGAACAAGGAGAAAAAAGAAAAGAAGGAGAAGAAGAAGGAGAAGAAGGGGAAGAAGGAGAAGGAGGAGAAGAAGAAGAAAAAGAAGAAGAAGAAGGAGAAGAAGGAGAAGAAGAAGAAGGAAAAGAAGGAAAAGAAGGGGAAGAAAGAGACGAAGAAGGAAAAGGAGAAGGAGAAGAAGGAAAAAGAGAAGAAGGAGAAGGAAAAGAAGAAGAAGAAAAAGAAGAACATTTTTCACCAATTTTGAAGTTAGAAACGTGGCTTGAGATGATGGTTCCCATACCCGAGATGTCGACGTTTGCCGATAAGAAACCTCATCGGATACAAATCTACTAATAGTTATAATTATTTAAGAAAAAGTGTTTTACTCTGTAAAATCATCATAATTCGATCAGGTTCATCTTACCTTAGAAATTTATAAAATGCAGAACGATCTTCATCGGAACACTTCATCTGGCAACTGCATTTAAAAAGATGGGCCATGCACTTACGATAACACTTAATAACATGAAAAAAAAATCTTCTAACATCATTTTACATCGAAAGAAGCTTATCTGTAGTATAAGATAATTTTTAATTGGCGGATCATCTGGCCAACATAAAACGCAACCCATTAACAACTGGGAGATTTAAAAGTTGCACCATTTTGAGACAACCTAACCTAACTTTTTATATTTGATATGTGTCAAGTGAGCAATATCATTACGCAACCTTTCATGAATGAATGAACTATTTTTAATTGAGTGCTAGCTCTAGCTTTTTTGAAGTGCTCTGATGCTAGCTAGAGATAGTAAATTCCTCCTTTTGCCTCCTTTTTTTTTAAGTTCTCTAGACACATTGAGAGACTTTCGAAGGGGGGAAAATTTATGGTTTGGCGTTACCATTTTGAAGTGATCTGATGCTAGCTAGAGATAGTAAATTCCTCCTCTCGCCTCCTTTTTTTTAAGTTCTCTAGGCACATTGAGAGACTTTCGATGGGGGGAAAATTTATGGTTTGGCGTTACCATTTTGAAATGCTCTGCTGCTAGCTAGAGATAGTAAATTCCTCCTTTTGCCTCCTTTTTTTTAAGTTCCCTAGGCACATTGTGAGACTTTCGATGGGGGGAAAATTTATGGTTTGGCGTTACCATTACGCTTGCTCTCTCGTTTACAACATACTACAATATTAACAGTATTATTGAAATACAGAACTTGTCCCCCAAAAAAGAAGTAATCTTTCTTGGTTTCAGGAGACAAGTTCTGTATTTCAATTTTTGAAGATAACCAAGGGCCAGTCCGTTCCACCAAACAGTATTATGTAGCTATGATTTGGACGCGTAATAGAATGAAAAAATAATGTGGGATCGGTAGCGGGATTCGAACTTCTACCTACCACGAAAGAGGCAACCATCCCACCCATTACGCCATACCCGCTTGCGAACGAGACGCTTAACTCGCTTGATAACCCATCCTTACGCCTACAACATAACAGATGCATAAATCCGCTGTTTGCTCCTAGACGACGTTACTGAGCCTACTGAGCTGCTATGAACAAGCCATATTTTTTTTCACGGGTTTCTCGTCTATGAACATCAACCAGAGTACATCTTCAGCAATTTCATAAAAGATAATTTATTACTTCGGTAATCATATCTAATTTTGTTCCAGAAAAGCGAGAAGTTCTGCTTCTTAACTTCACCAGACAAAAAAAAGTCGTTTCTACATCGAGTTGTAAGCGGAGATGAAAAAAGGATTTACTTAAAAAATTCTAAACCAAAAATCGTTAATCCGGAAATGGCTTAATAAGTGGTTTTTCTCGAAAGATAGAAAATTTTGTTAACAAGGTATGCACCAATTGTCCGAGAGATAGGAAAAATGTAGAGCCATCAAGGGCAAGTACTTTGAATAAATTTGTTTATAACTGCTACGAAAAAAAAGTGTGTTTTTCTGATTAAAAAAACAGCGCATTTAAGCTTATGCGGCTGTTAAAATTGTTTTTGTTTTTTTCGAAAACTATATATGAAAAGTTTTTAATGAATACATGATTAGAGCACATCCTCATCCACATCTCCCGTATCATTCAATTTCGATAAATTTCACAAACCAACACAGTTAAATCCTTGGAAAATAATCAGGTGATCTGAAGGAGAAATTGTTTGACGACAAATCCATTCGCGGCACTTTTACAAATAAAACAGGTGCGCAAATTGAAGAATGAACAATCTACAAGCGATAACATTCAGGAAACGACGAATTTCGTTGTTGAACAACGCTTAACGGTGATTGAAGTAATGTACTTGGTCGCAGTAGGTTTTGACCGGAACACAGACATGTAAACAGGAAACAAAAGCGAGCGTATATACGGAACTCAAAGTTCAAGACCATTCGTTCTAATTGCGTCCGTTATTTCAATTGAAAGTAATCTTCGAACTCTCGAGGCCTTACTCAAAATAACGTTTTCGGCTTATCCTGTGAAGTTGATAAGGTAATGCGGGGGAACTGTGGCATTGCAGCAAAACGCCCAATCCTTTATGTAATGTATAAAGTCAAATTATCAGATGTTCAAATGTCATCAGAATTTTGCGACAGAAGAGGAGGTAGCGAAAAAGGAATGCGATTACTTATTGACTGTTTTGGTTTGGTGATCTATTAAGTATCATTTTGACGTCTTATGCAAAGAGGTTAGAATTTTTTAAAGCAAAAAAATAGAGGAACCTTTTATATACTGTCCCCTCCCCCACCCCCTGGAAATATAAAAAATATATTCATGCAACCTTCTAAGTTTTTTTAATAACAATCCAAAGTTCGAAACAACGTTAAAGTCAAAATAAGTCGAAATCTTAAAAAGTCAAAATTTTGAAAAACATCCAAAATTTTTTAGTTTGTAAATTTCAAAAATACGACGATATTTTTATAAAGGTCGAAATTCCAAAAGTAGAAATGTAAAAATTTAAAAAATTAATCAAAATTTCAATAAATATTTAAGTTTTAAAAAAATTTGTATCTACTTTTTACAAAGTCGAAATATTGTAAAATAGTTACAAATTCCAAAGAAGGTACATTTGGAAAAAAATAAAAATTTTCCAAAAAAGTTAAAAAATCGGACGCAATTTACGAAAAAAAAATAAAATTTTGAAAAATCGATATTTTCAAATAAGGCGAAAGTTTGAAGAAAAAGTAGGAATTTTAAAATATAATTTGAGAAATGCCAAAACTCTCATAAAAAATAAAAATTTTCAAAAAAAAGAGAACTTTCATAAACGTCGAAATTTTGAAAACACTCGAAATTTTGAAAAAATGTGTAAAAACGTGTTAAAAAACGTGTAATTTGAAAAAAATCGAAGTATTGAAAAAAGGTCAAAAGACTCAAAAAAAAAGAAACTTTAAGAACAGGCAACAATTTTACAAAAAATTGATATTTAAAAAACAAAGTTTCAAAATAGTAATAGTAATAAGAAAATAGGAATGTTAAGGCATAATTTGAGAAATTCCGAGATGTTCATAAAAAGTGAAAATTTTCAAAAAACAGAATTTAAAAAAAATTGAAATTTTGAAAAAACTCGAAAAGTCAAAAAAAGAGAAGCTTTAAGAGCAGTCAACATTTTCACAAAAAATTGATATTTAAAAAACAAAGCTTCAAAATAGTAATTCGAAAACTTGGGAAAACATTCAACTTTACGAGAGAGTCACAATTTGAAAATATAGATGAATTTAAAAAAATAAAACAAGATGCTCAAAACAATTCTAAATTATTAAAAAAGTCGAAATTTAATAAAATGTCCAAATTTTCATAAAGTTAAAATGTTTAACAAAATCGTAATTTTTAAAAATATTGAAATTTTGACACGAAGTATCTAATTTTTAAAAAAGTCGGAATATTAAAAATATGTATATTCATAAATTTCCAGAAAAGGTGAAATTTAAAAAATCAAAATTTTACAAAAAATTCCAAAAGCTTCAAAATGCGATGCGATTTTCAAAGAAATTCGAAGTTTTAAAAAAAAAATTAAAAAATTACGCAAACTTTCTTTATTTTCAAATACTAAGAATTTTTTGTTTGAAGATTTTAATTTTTGAATATTTTGACTTTTAAAAAAAAATCGACCAACAAATATCCACAATTTCTATTTTTTTATTGAAAATTTCGACTTTTTCCAAAATTTCGACTTTTTACAAAAGTTCAACTTTTTTCAAAATCGCGACTGTTTTTGAAAATTTCTTATTTTATTCAGAATGAATTTCGAGTTCCGAGTTTTAAAAACAAAGGTTCTCCATCCTTTTTATATTCGAAAATTTCGAAATATTTTTAAATGTTTTAAAGATTTTGACTTTTTTTTCAAAACTACGATTTTAAACTAAATTTTAATCCTTTTTTCAAGGTGGGAAGTTTGAAGTCAAAATTTTCAAAAAAAAATCGTTACTCTTCAAAAATAATAAAAATTTAAAAATAAAACAAAATTTTGGAAATACTAAGTTTTCTAAAAAAATACAAAATTTTTGAATAAATGATAAATTTTGAAAAAAGTGAAAATGTTGAACTAACAGTCAAAATTTAGGATAAAACAAGAAATTTTGATTTAAAAAAGTAGAAATTTTAAAAAATTAACAAATGATCAAAAAAAAGAATCAAAAAACCTTGAAAAAAAGGTAAAATTTAAAAAAAAATTCAAAAATTTAATAAATGGAACAGCTTTCAAAAAATTCGATATTTTAAAAATAAATAAGTTTCTAAATAATTCGAACATTTTGAAAAAATATATCAAATTTTCGTAAAGGTCACAATTTGGAAAAGTACATAAATTTTTAAAAAAGATCAAAATTTGCAAAAACAAAAATTTTCTAAAGAGTAAAATTTTGGAAAATGTCCGAAATTTAATTCGTAAATTTGAAAAATAAGACAAAATGTTCAAAATGTTCCAAATTTTTAGAAAAGTCAAAATTTTAATAAAGTGGCTGAATTTTCATGAAATTAAAAGTTTTGAAAATAAATCAAAATTTTGAAAAACACTGAAATTTTGACCTTAACCTTTTGCAAATATCGACTCTCAAGTGTTTTTTTATTACTTAACTTTGTTTCAGTTTTCACTTTTTTTGTAAAATTTTTAAAAATGATTACTATTTGAAAAGTCTGCCTTCGATTTTTATTGAAAATTCTTAAAACATTTTTCGACTTCTTTAAAGCATTTCGTCTTTATATTTTGAAAACTTAAATTCAAATGTTCTTTTTTTTAGCTTGCACTTTTTTTAAATGTTTATTTATTTTATTAATCACAAGACTTTTTCAGTTTAACTTTTCCGTAGAATTTTAATTTATTTTCCAAATTCTGAATTTTTTGCAAATGTTTACCCTTAATTTCCATCTTTTCTCCAAATTGTTATTTTTTTTTAATTTTGATATTTTCTGTAAATTTAATAATGTTGAAAAATTGACTTTTAAAAACTTTTACCTTGTTTTTTTTTTTTTAATTTTTGACGTTGGTCCAACTTTTGACGATTTCTCAAAGCTAAGATTGTTTTTAAATTTCGATTTTTTCTCGAGGTTTTGGCTTTTATGTACTAAACTGAAGTTTTATTTGAAAAAATAGATTTTCCTTTAATTTTTGTTTTTTAAAAAATTAAATTTTTCTAAAAATTTCTAGACTTTTTTTGAAAATTTTGATCTTTCATCATCAAAATTTCGACTTTTTCTTGAATCTATAACTTTTTCGGAAATTGATTTTTTTCAAAAATTTTCTCTTTTATTCAAAATTTTGACTTCTTGTAAAAAATGTGACCACAAAGTTTTTTTCTCAAAATTAAAATTTTTTCAAAATGTTGAATTTTTTTAATATGATTATGATGAAACATTTTTTTTTGAAAACCTTTACTTTTTTTTTGAAAATTTTCACTTTAGCTCAAACTTTTTACTATTTCTCGAAGTTTTAATTTATTTTTTTTGTCAATTCCGACTCTTTCCCGAAAATTTTCATTTTCTTTTTCAAAATTGCAATTTTTTAAAATATTTGAATTTTTTCAGGATTTTAATCTTTTTTGAAAATTGTTACGTTTTATTATAAAAATTGGGATTTTTTTCGAAGTTAAATATAGCTTCATTCAAAATTTGAAGTTTTTTCGAAATTTCTATATTTTTTCCAAAAGTTCGAGTTTCAACTTTGACATTTTTTTTAAATTCGCTCGTTCCAGAATTTTTTTAATTTTACTGAAGAATCTAATTTTCCAGATTACCAATTTTTAAATTTTGAACGAATTCTACAAAACAAATTCAAGACTTAAATAATTTTCGATTTTAAAGCTGCCTAAATTCAAAACAATCTGAAAAAAAAATCGCAGCTTCGAGGCTAAAGTCGAAATTTTAAGAAAAGCTTGAAACAAAACCAGATCAAAATTGGAAGTTTAAATTAGACATTTTCTAACGTGTCGTTTAAAGTTTACCCTCACAATTTCGATTTCAACTTTAAGATCCCGGCTAAATTGGAATATAAATGTTGTATTTTTTCTTAAAATTTTGACTGAAATTCTAGGAAAAAATTAGAAATGGCGAGATGTTGTCGCTAATTTTGAGAAAGAAAGCCAAATCCAAGAATTTTGGGGATTTTTATGAAATCGGCATCGTAAAAGAATCATTAAAATTTGAAATTTCGCGAAAAAAAATTGACATATTGAAATAAAAGTGAAATTTGAATGAAAAAATTCAAGAAAACCCGAAACTTTTATTAATAATTTCAAAAAATATGGGTATCAGATTATAAAAGAGAAAATTCAAGTTTGAGAAAAAAAAACAATTTTAAGTGTTTATTCTGAAGAAAAAGTTGGAATTTTCGAAATTTAGGAAAGAAATATTTCGAAAAAAAAGTCCAAATTTCAAAAATGAGCGGAAAATTTTGAAAAAAGAATATTCAAGTTATACAACTTAAAATTCAATTTGGCTTCAAATTTTGAGAATAAAATCAACATTTTCTTAGAAAGAGTAGAAATTGTAAGTTTCTAATCGAACTTTCAAAAAAATGTTCTTTAAAGTAAACTCGTAATTTTGAGATGAAAGTTGCATGAATTTGTGTAAAATTTTGAAAAGGAAATTTCTAAAAAAATCCCAAACTTTAGGGTAAAGTAAAAATTATTTTAAGAACATCAACAACAACAACGAACCGAAATAAATCGGTATTTTTGCCGGTTTTATTCCGATTTTCGTTCCTAGCTGGCATTTTAAAAGGGGGCAGTTTTCAAGTTTCAGCTGAAAAGTTTCGAACAAAAGTCGGAATTTAGAAGAATTTTCGATTTTAAAATTGAAAAATGGATTTTGAAGAAAAAATAAACGCGGAAAAGCCTGATTTTTAACATTGAATTCCAAAAAAGCTTCAACATTTTTGGAATTCACAAAGTGGTAGTAGCTATAGACTGCAATAAATGTATATTACCAGGTCATTCAATAAGTCCGTAGGATAAGTAAGAAAAAAACAAAATTTTCACAAATCTCGATTTTATTGTTCAACATAGTTGCCTTCGAGGGCTATACAACGAGTATAGCGATTTTCCAACATTTCGTTGCCACTTTTATAGTACGATTTCTCTTTCCCGTTAAAATAGGCCTCAGTTTCAGCGATTACTTCATCATTGGACTTACATTTCTTTCCAACAAGCATTCTCTTGAGATCGGAAAACAGAAAAAAGTCGCTGGGGGCTAAATCTGGAGAATACAGTGGGTGGGTAAGCAATTCGAAGCCCAATTCATTCAATTTTGCTATCGTTTTCATTGATTTGTGACACGGTGCATTGTCTTGGTCAAAAACACTTTTTTCTTTTGCAAAGGTGGTCGTCCCTTTGTGATTTCAGCCTTTAATCGATCTAAAACAGCACAGTAATAGTCGCTGTTGATGGTGGTTCCTTTTTGGAGATAGTCGATGAATATTATTCCGTTCGCATCCCAAAATACAGAAGCCATCACCTTACCGGCCGACTATTGCGTCTTGGCTCGCTTTGGATTCGGTTTGTCGACTGCTCTCCACTCAGCTGACTCTTTTGGATTCTGGTGTGTAATAGTGAAGCCATGTCTCATCCACTGTCACATATCGACGCTAGAATTTCATTTTATTGCGGTCTAACAGCGCCAAACACTCCTCTGAAGCATAGATTGGTTGTTGTTTTTGGTCGACTGTGAGCTCGCGCGGCACCCACTTTGCACAGAGCTTTCGCATACCCAAATGTTCGTGTAAAATGGTAAAAACAGTACCATCTGATATCTTTACAATGTCTGCTAATTCGTACACCTTAAATTTGCCATCGTTCATAACCAATTTGTGGATTTTTTTGATGTTTTCTGGAATAACAGCCTCATTTGGGCGTCCACTGCGCTCTGCATCATTTGTGCTGGTACGACCACGTTTAAATTCAGGAACCCACTTCTCTACCATTTATCTCGATGGAGCAGAGTTCGGATAATGTTTATCAAGCCATTGTTTGGTTTCCACTGTATTTTTTTTTCATCAAAAAGCAATGCTTTATCAAAACTCGCAATTCACTTTTTTCCATTTTTTTTTCAATAACAAAAGTTGCTTCACACAAAATGCTACAATTCACGAATCAGTAGTCAGATTGCTGTCAAATTTATACACTACGTTTGAAGGTTAGTACTAAATAAAAATCATATGGAAAAAATTCCAGTAATGCCATCTATGTGTCATCCAAAGGACTTTTTGAATGGACTGTTACATATATAGAGGTGTTTCTGTGGCCACTAAATGATCGAACCTTGTAAATACTCGCCTCCGATAATTGTTTATTTTATCAGCGGAATGACGGCAATTTAGGCAACTTTTTGCCCATAGCTATCGACAAAAATAGTCATTTAGCAATAGGTACACCAGACTGGCGAATTAAAACATCGGAGGTCAACGACACGAAACCTGTAACCTTCCGTTTGCAGATAAACACAGTAAAACTAATATAATCAGAAAATCAAACAAAGTTTAGTTGTATAACTGGAGCCGATCATCAATACGGAAAGTCTTGAAGGCCTAATTTATTTCCCGTTTTATGTAAAAATTAAAAATAAAATCAGAAGCTTAGAAAGTATAAAATTAAAAGTGAAAACCGCATTTAATAAAAAGAGCAAAAACCATCAAGGAAACGATCAATTAGAGAAGCACGTGCAAGCAAACTATTCCATTGTTACGCTAAATATTCAATAAAAATTTTTCTTGGGTTTTTGACCCGCTCATCAGCTGGTTTTCGAGCCACTTAATAAAAATCCTATAATTTGCGTTCCGACGAGATAACAATCTAATAAAAGAATCCATTTTGATTAGATTACATTATGATTTCGGGCCGCCTCTGCTATATTTAATTTAGTAGCTCGAAATGACAGATTTATTTGATGGAATATTAAAGGCCTGTGTACAGTAGAAAAATACCCCGGATTTGTTTACGTAGTAATTAAATTTTTGGTTGGGCCTCGATTTTTCTCGCGTTGTATTGGCATAATAAAAGGGACATGGTAATGAGATTGTTATTTAGGACTCGGAAAACGAGCATTTCTGATGTTTAAATTGCCGTTGACAAGTTAATGGTATAAGCAAGTGATTTATTGAGATGTCTGCAATAAGTTTTAATAATTATAGTTGGCTTCATTTAATTTGTGCTTCACTAGTTTTTGGTACTTGGCACTCGATAAAAAAATTCTAATTGTGGAGTGACTAACCCAACAATCAACATAAGTCGGAAATTGATCAATTTTATTAGGTCTTATACAAAGTATTTTGACTACAAATTTTATTTACTAGTTTTTGAGTTAAAAATAGTATGTGCGATTGATTAAAAAATAAGTACCAAAAATTTTAGTTGGGGATACTGGCTCGGCACAAATTTGCAAATTATGTATGGACCAAGGCCTAAGACAATGGTTCCCAACTCGTGCCTCACGGAAACTTAGATGTGCCTCGCTGTAATTGTGAAGAAACGAGATACCCATTTTATTTAACAAATTCATGTCCCCACATTAAAGTCGAATTATCTAGAAAAAAATCCAAATTTTATTTTAAAGCCAAATGTTCTGAAAAAATTTAAAATTTTAACTTTAAGAGTTAAGTGAAATGTTTGGGACAAAAGTTAAAAATTCTCGAAATTATTCGAAAGAAATTTATTTAAAAAAATGCAATTGTCAAACTTCGAGTTTAAAATTGAACTTTCAAAAAAAGTTCAAGGAGAAGAACTAAGATAAACTTTGAAATTTATTTAATAAATCTCTAACACTGACAGACAACGCACGATCTAATCGGATGGGTCTAGGAGCATAAAATGTCATACATATGTTCCCCGTAATACGTAGGTGAGCACTACGAGAGGAATCTTCAAAATTCAGTTTCTAAGGTAGAAAAAATGGGCCTTGAGGGATAGGTGATTTTGATAAATGAATAATATGTAAGATTGTATTTAAAGTTGGCTACAGTGGCGTGTTGTGACTTTTATGAATAGGGAAGCAGACCGGAAACCCTTTGAAAAGATTATTTATAATTTTGCTTTTATTAGCATCTGGCGTGTTTCGATTAATCGAAATATCGATATAAATATCGATTTCAAAAGAAAATTCAAATTTCGAAAAGATGTTAAAAAATATTCAAAAAAAATTACAAATTTTAAGTTTAAGTCCAGGTATTGTCGAAATTTATTTTTAAAAACCCAGATCAAGTTTTTTGGTGGAACGGACTGGTTCTTGGTTATCTTCAAAAATTAAAATACAGAACTTGTCCCCTGAAATCAAGAAAGATTAAAAAACACAAGAAAAGTTGCTCTAACGCATTTCGACAGCCAAGCTGCCATCTTCAGAGAGATACAGTATCTCTCCTCGAAATTTTATTTATTTATTTTTTTGAAATTCGACTCCTAATCTCGAAATTTTTCCCCTTTTTTTTTCTCGAAATTTGGAGTTTTAACTTGTTATGAATTCTTGCTTTTTTTTTTCAAAACTTCAATATTTTTCTGGTTGGTTGGTTAGTCCTTGATTTACTTCAAAAATTGATATGCAAATCTTGTCCCCTGAAACCAAAAAAGATTAAAAAATACAACAGCAGTTGCTCTGTTGAGCAACTGTTGCTGTGTTTTTTAATTTTTCTTGGTTTCAGAGGACAAGATTTCTATATCAATTTTTTAATATTGTTTACATAATTCCCATTTCGCTTTTGTGAAAAATTAAAATTATAAAGGCGAAAGTCCAAGAAAATTTTTATTTCAATATAAATTGGAAACTTTTCTTGACAAAATTTCGATTTTAATTTTTATTTTTCTTCCTGATTGTTCGCATAAAAACTCAAAATTTCGACATTTTCTTGAAATTTTGGCTATTTTATCTATTTTATTTATTTATTTTATTTGGTTATTTTCGAAATTTTCAAATTATTGATGAACTCTCAATTCAGAAATTATTTATGAATTCTCAATTCCGAAATTATTTATGAACTCTCAGTTCCGAAATTTGAACTTTTTTTCATAATTACAAATTTGCACTTTCAAATATTATTTTTTTTCGGAAAAGCAAATTTCTTATAATTTTAATAAGAGCTTCGATATTTTTCCCAAACTTTCAAGTTAAACCACACATAAGTTTCTCTAAGTGTTGATCTTAAGCTCGAAACTTCGTGGGCATTTTCTTTTCAAATTTCAAAACTCGAAATGTCAAGTGCTTTTCCCAAAATTTCGTGTGATTCTTTTATAAACTTTAAATTTTTTTTGTAAAATTTCCTACTTAGATAATTCATCAGAAAAAAATAATTTATGGGGGCCAAAATCTAACAGACACACGAGCGGCTGAAGATTCAGGAACGCCCCTGTTGTGACTACTTTATATAACCCATCATCAAGGGAAATTGGCGTGGATTTGCTTCTTTTAAATTAATTAATCCTTATACAACACACTGACTTCTAGTTTCTGATATACTAACCTATTTTTAAATATATATGCTCGTTTTCCTTTTTATGACTATAAAACAAATAGAGCAAAAAGTAACAATATAATCTAAATATTTTTTTGGGAAATAACCATAGGTGTTATCTCTTTGATGATTGCGAGAAGCTTTCAGCGTAACTAGGCGATTTTACTCAGCATGAAACAACAAGAAAAAATATGCCCAAATTTACTTCTCGAGTTGATTTTGTTAAGTGCCACGTTGGAAATTGCCCTCGAATAAGGTCAGACCGTCTGCTCTTTTAATATTAAAAACACCCACAGTTTATACAAAATCGAAGCAGCACAACTGAGAGTAATGCTTGTGAGAAAATCTAACTAAGGCGTATTCACACAGCTCACCCAAATTCGTTGCCTTCGGCTAATAATGGAACTAATTTCAGCCCTATTAGGTCCCCGACGCAACCTGCATCATTTCGATGAAAAGATTAAAAATACGGGATCCTTGGTGGCAGGGCCGGTGGAAAAATATTGGGTATTGTGCATCAATTGTTACATTTATTGGGTTCCCACGACCGTGTGCACAGAATATGCAAAAACCTGCATAGCGCAAAAAGAGGAAGGCTGACTATTATTGACATTATAAATTTCGAAGACACGAATCGTAGTCACATTTTTAATTATTCAGCTAAAAATTCCGTGATAGTTTCCTTAGTATCATTCTTGGACTTGGACTCAGAATTAACAAAAACTATCCAACATGTTTTTTAGGAATCAGCTGACAGCTTCAGTTGCGGTTGGTGCTATGTCTTCAAACAAAGTTTCCTTCTGGACCTGGATCGCCTAAGACGTGTTGCTGTTCACCTGGACTGCATATGTTCTAATGCTGTTGGACATCTCGAAAAAAAAATATGTTTATGGTCTGTTTTAAGAACGTAATTTAGTTAGCAATCCACAGATAATTTAAATACTTAAAACAATTTAGAAAAATTACAACATGCTCATGTGATGAAGTCGGAGGAAAAGACATTTGAATTAAAATATTAGTGATTCAAGAAACTACGCTCAACTTTGAATCCAATAAAAAAGGATAACGCCGACTTAGCACTCACAATCACCAGATGCAGATCCAATCGAAAATGTGTGGAAATTAATACAGTCGAAACTTGAGAAAAGCCCTATAATTGCAGCAGCTAGTATTAGTAGTACAAGAAACTTTCGAGGTCGATATCAAGAGAACACACACAACTAGATACAACACATTTTTGTAAAAAATAACGGATCATAAACTTCGCATTTATGCCCATTAAACACTCTGTTTGAAAGTTACAAGAAGTTGGTACATCTTGAACCAACAGTAACATTTTCAAAACCAATGGTTGATCATTAATTATTAAGAGGTGGTGCACTTTTTCGAAGCACAATAAATATGCGACATTTCCGAGAATTTCGATAGCGTCAATGTTTGTTTTTAGTATTATGTATTGCATACAAAATAGTACATGTTACCGATTGCATTCTGGGAATCCGCCTCGACAGCTCAATTTAACGAAAACGTTCAATGTCAGAAATTGAACAATAAATGTTTACCTACCGACACACATTACATTCCAGGAAAAACAGTAGGTCACACATTTTGTACTATTTACTATTAAATATTTATGCACAACGTTATGCGATAACCTTTATTCGCTATCTTATCGTTGTCATGTTCAGTATAGAATGATTTAAAGGCCTTCAAACTATTTTAAATTGTCAATTGTCAGTGCGATGTACGATCGAAGCCATTACATTTTTTGAAGAGTGGATTGTTCTGAGTCCGAGGTCCGAGCATCATTACGAAATCATATTTTTAATTTGCATCACTTTTTGTACCATTCAACTACACTAGGCACATTAAGGAATATTAAAAAACCCAAAGTTTTACGTAAAGGGCGTAACTTTTACAAATTTTCACTTACTTTTCAAAAGAACCAAGGACTTCAATTATTTTTCCCAGTGGCGTTCCCAAATCTTCAGCAGTCTGTTTGTGTATTAGAATTCGGTGGCACTGAATTATTTTTTTCTGATGAAGTAGGAAGACAGAATCGTAGCAGGAATAAGTTAAAATCTATAGCAAAAATATTTGAAATTGTGGAAAAGAAAGGTGGCGTTTCGAGACTGAAATTAAAATTTTGAAAAGATCGAGATGTCTGGAAAATATCGAAATTTGAAGCTGTAAATTGGCACTTAAACTTGAAATATATGAGGAAATTTTGAGAAAAAAAAAATCGAAACTTTTATATTAAAATTATTGACATTTCTCATCCCTATGAATATTAAAATTATTACAAAATATTTACGTGTTACTGTCGAAATTTAAGAAAAAATTAACAACTGGACGAGAAAATTTGGAAGATCCGTTCCAATAACTAACAGTTCATAGACAATTCCAAAATTTCTAAAATAATGCCAAAATTTATATAAAGAGTCCAAATTTTTAGTTTTGAAGCGAACAACTAGGAAAAAACTAAATATTCAACTCAAAATTTAATAGAGAAAAGTTTAAGTTTTCGATTAACATATATTTTTCTGCAAAGATACGGCAGCACAGTCTTTTCTCTAAATTACGAATTTTCTCTGAAAATTCTTTTTTGTTGAAATTTGACTTTGAGACGACTTTTTTCTAAATTCCCACCAAATTTTTACCTTTTTTTGAATTCGTGCCTTTTGGAATGTTGCCATTTTTTTAAACTACGGTTTTCTAATAATTTGGACTTTTCTTCTAACAATTTAACTTTTCGAAAATGTTGACCTGGTTGGAGTTATAGTTTGTTTACTTTTTTAAAATGTCGAAATTGTCCAAAAAAGCAGAATTTTTAAAGAAAGTCGAAATTTGCAACAAAATACAACTTTTCTGAAAAAGTTGAAATTTTGAAAAATCAGGAAGTTCCAAAAAACGCAAAATTTTAGAAAAAGGGGAAATTTAGAAACAGTTACAATTTTCTAATTAATTAAGTCAAATTTTCGATTTTATTTAAATTGAGAATTTGAAATAAGTGGAAATTTTAAAATGTCCAAGTCGAAATCGTTAAAAAAGTAGAAATTAATGTTTTTTTTTTAAGTTTAATCCACTCGCAAAGGGTAACTTCATTATGCTTTCAAAGCACTGCGAGTAGGATGCGGAAACGAGGATAGATGGCGATGAACCGCCTTCTTAAACAAGTATAGGTTGTAATTTTTGGGGAAAATTTCTTTCGGTAACAAGTTCCATAACTTGGAACTTCTATAGAAAAAAAGAGTCTCCGTAGACAGAAGTCCTCACTGTGTCAAGCTGGACCGCACAGGAATTTGCTGTCTCCGACTGTCTAGTACGCCTCAAGAATCTTGCTCATGGGGGGATCAATCTTATTAGTTCCTGCGAGCATCTTCCATGATAGTACTTGTAGAAACGAGACAAGTCACCAACCATGCGCCTGTGCTCTAGTGTTTCGAGAGAATCGGTCAGACTCTCGTCATCAATTAGACGAATCGCTCTTCTTTGAATTGAATCCAAGAGAGCTAAAGTGTGTTTTGGGACTGAACTCCAAACATGAGAATGTATAGTGTTAATAGCTGATGAGATGTAAAGTACTTTTTAGCTCTAAAAAGAAAGCTTAGCTTATAAGAGGCGAATTTAACAATGGCGCGCACATGATCGTCCCAAGAGAAGTTAGTGCTCGCATTCACTCCTAGGATAGATAGATTAGATCCCATCGGAAGGATTTTACCGTCCATTAGTATGTTTGTTGCATTCTCCCTTGGTGTTTTCTTAGAGAAAACCGCGGCCTGAGTTTTTGAAGCGTTAAAGTCGACCAAAATGTTCTTACCCCATTCCAGAATAATCTCGAGATCCCGATTAATCATCTGTATCTGCTGTTCCCTTAGTCGATCTGAAGCAGCGATAGATAATGGTTTGTCGGGGAAAAAAGATGACACAAGGTTACTATCATCTGCGTAGCTGTATATAGGATTGAAAGTTAAAGCTAAGAGATCGTTTATGTGTAACAGAATTAGAGTAGGAGACAGAACAGACCCCTGAGGCACCCCTGCGTTAATCGCAAATGTCTCGGATGAGATGCCATCGACGACGACCTGAAGAGATCTGTCAGCGAAAAAATTGGATATCAAATGACAGAGTCTAGAAGGAAGGCCATAAGATGTTAATTTGGCGAAAAGAGATCTGTGCCAGACTCTGTCGAAAGCCTTTGAGATATCCAATGCCACAATCCTAGCCTCACCATGTTTTCCATAGCTGAGCTACAGCTATGAGTAACATATGCCAGTAGATCGCCAGTGGAACGTTGTTGTCTAAAACCATATTGTCTGTAGGAGATGATTCTATTTTCCTCCAGATACTTGAGAATCTCGATGTTGATAACCTTTTCCATCACTTTAGATATAACGGTTAACAAAGATATAGGGCGATAGTTGTTAGCCAGATTCCTTTTTCCCTTTTTAGGGACAGGCTGCACTCTAGCAGATTTCAAGACGTTAGGGAATACACCTTTTTTGTAAGAGAGTGTGAACAATTTGCTTAGGGCAGGAATCAACCCTGGGGCGCACTTCTTAAGAACAACAGCGGGAATACCATCAAGGCCAAAAGCTTTCGAGGTGTCGCCAGCTCAAGGAGAATCTTCCTGATTGTGCGTTGTCTGAAAACAACTTCAGGCATCGAAATGCCAACCTTAGAAAGAAATAGGGGGTTCTGCGTTTCGAGAATCAAGAATTTTCAGCAAACATTGTCAGCCTTTTCCTTAGAGGTAATAGAAATATTGCTATTTTCATCGAATAAAGGTGGAAAATTTGAAGATGTAAAATTCTTTCCAATCGACTTTGCAAATCCCCATAAGGACCTGGAACCGTTCGGACAGTTGATAAGCCTCTGGCGCATTTTACGATCGAAATCACCCTTTGCCTGGTCAATAACCTGTTTACAAGAATTTCGTGCATCTACAAATATGGTCCAAGTCTCGAGTGAGGGGTTATTTCGCCAACGAGGATGTGCGCCATTTTTGCAGGAGACAGCGCGAGCACATTTTTTACTGAACCAAGATTTACTGGAGGGAGACTTCTTTTGAGAGTGGGGAATTGAGAATTCCATACCAATCAGGATAGTTTCCGTGATGGATTCGGCGACTAAGGAAGGGTCGTCAGAGTTAAAGACTTCCTGCCATGGGAAAGATGCAAAAAAGTCTCTTAATTCTTCCCAGTTTGCAGAGTTAAAGTGCCAAACTCTATGGGACTGCGCCTGGGAAGGAGGTGGTATATGAAGCGAGCGAGCGGCTGCTACAAGTTTGTGATCCGAATTTCCAAGCGGTGATGTCACAGAGATTTTATACGAATTTGGTGAATTTGTAAGGAAAAGGTCGAGTAGATGAGCTTGATGGATATCTACATCAGGAATTCTTGTGGGTTCCTCAACTAATTGCAATGATCCACAAGTGATGGCGAAAGCCTCTGCCACCCTTCCCGCGTCGTCAGTTCGGGAAGAAAACCTTAACCAGCGGATGTTGTGTACGTTAAAGTCACCGAGAAAGACAACCTCAGCTTTTGGATAATTCGTCTGTAGGTGATCAAAGGTTACGGAGAGATAAGAGAAGAGCTGTCTGTATGAGGGATCGTTTGGAGATAAATAAAGCGAACAGATGAATATTACTTCGCTTTTGGAGCAGATTTTCAGCCAAATCACATCATGATCAGCAGATTCCAGTGCTTCTTCTCGTTGACAGGACAGGTCGCTTCGCGTAAAAGCACAAATTCCCCTTTTGTGTCGAAATTTTGTGTGCAAGTTGTAATTAGGGCAAAGCAAATGGACTGTATTGATGGATGTGGAGACTTGGGTTTCTGTCAGAGACAGCACTTGTAGTCTTTCATTTTGAAGGTGTTGATGAACCGAGTTTAGATTTGAGTTTAGACCCCGAATGTTGCAGAATTGAATTTTGAATGAATTGTTTGGAAGAAACTTGGCCCGTGGTACATTAAAATTTTCCGTCGATTTTGGATTCCCTCGTACCCCCTCCTCCCGAACGGGAGGGTAGTTTACGTCCGGAATTTTTTGCACGAAGAGAATCCATCATCTTTGTTTCTAATAATTAGAAGAAAAAAATCAGAGTAGATGAAAAAAGGAAATAAGGAAAAGGACAGGACGAGGAAAGAAGAATAGCAGAAACCGAATCACGTGTCAGAGACGGAAACATGATGTAGGGGGAAGTCCCGTAACGCCGGACGGCACCTAACGTCGGACACTCGAAGTATCTCGACAAGTCGCAACACGTTTGTTTAAAAAGCAGGTGATAGGGGCGCGGGGGAACGTAACAATACACGATCGCGGGTCCCGGTTCGCCAATGTCGCGCAACGCCTAGGTGGGAACAGTTGATTGCTGTTTTTGGTGGAAATACATTGCGTCACGTAAGATCAAAGTAAGTATAACTACAATGGTTTTTAGTTTATGTGGTTTTGATAATTGTTATTTTATGTCATAGTTAATACATATCTAAAATTTGTAATATTTTTTGTCGAATTCCATAGCAATTTTTGTATATGACAATTAATTTAAGGATTCTCTGTCCCCTAGTACCGGACACAAAAGCTTCCCCTAATATCGGACAATAAAAAAACAATTTTTTCATGAAATATTATACTTTTTGATCATTATTATCTATTGTTTTAGGAGAACAAAGATATCGAAATGGAGAAGACGAAAAAGAAAGGAAAATGGGACCAAAGTAATTTACAAACTGCGATAAACAATGTTTTGACAAAAAAAAATGAGTTTGAGAGAAGCTTCATTGCGTTATAATATTCCAAAAAGCACCTTACATGATAAAATATCGTCATTAAACCGTGGGGACAAGAAGTGTCGTTGCAACCAAAGTTAGGTAGATTCACTAATACCTTCACACCAAAATACGAAGAACTCTTAGTGCAGCATGTAAAAGATTTATCTAATAGGTGTCTGCCGTTAACAAAACAGGAATTTTTGAAGTTGGCTTACGATTTGGCTGAGGCTTTGAAGATCCCTCATCGCTTTAATAAAGAGAAAGGAGCTGTTGGTAAATACTTTTACTACGATTTCATGCAGAGACATCAGGACGTATCGCTGAGATCACCAGAGTCAACAAGCATAATGAGGGCTGTGGGGTTTAACAAACCCCAAGTTGATCTCTTTTTTAATAATCTTGACAGAATGATGACACAATTCAAATTTCCACCTTCGAAAATTTATAACTGTGACGAAACTGGAGTCAGCTGCGTACAAAAACACCAAAAGGTACTTGCTCCAAAAGCTGTTCGACAAGTAGGAAAGCTCACTTCTGCTGAGAGTGGCAAAAATATTACAGTCTTATTTTGCATGAGTGCCAACGGCCATTTCATTCCGCCTTTCTTTGTCTTTCCTAGGCAAAGAATGAATGATCGGCTCATGATAAATGCTCCAGCCGAAAGCGTAGGCGTGGCCCAGCCAAAAGGCTGGATGAATAGTGATATTTTTCTTCAATGGCTACAATTATTCAAGAAACACTCTTGTCCGACAAAAGAGAGCCCTGCGCTGATACTTCTGGATGGACATTGTAGTCACAAGACATTAGCAGTCATCAATTTTTGCCGAGAAAACGATATTCATTTGATAAGCTCGCCACCACACACTACCCACAAACTACAGCCGCTAGATAGAACGTTTATGAAACCATTTAAAGATGCCTACAACCAACGTTGCGATGCATGGATAAGAGCAAATGCTGGATCTCGAATAACTGACTACGATATTGCCGGTCTCGTCAGTGAAGCATTTACAAAAGTAGCTCGTCTAGAAATTGCAGTGTCCGGCTTCAAATACACAGGAATTCAGCCATTCAATAGAGATATATTTTCTGATCTGGATTATTTACCTGCCGATATGACCAACATTCCGTTAGAAGACCCACAAACATCCTCAAACGCACCAGGTACTAGCAAAGAAGTTCCTGTTTCCTCCAGTGACTTAACTGAAGCTGGCAGCTCGTCGACGAACTGCGATTTAGAGCAGTCCATTAATATGGACACACAAGGACCCTCAGAGGCTTCTAAACAATCTACATTCGAAAAAAATATCAACAGTCTCAAGCCATTGACTAACCTTGATCCAGATGTAGTCCAGGTTATCCATAATTTGTCACCATTGCCGGATGCTGCAAAAAAACGATCGCTTGCTCGAAAGAGAAAATGCGAAAAAAGTGAAATTTTAACTTCATCACCGTACAAAATTCTTGTAGAGGAGAAAGAAAATGAAAAAAACGTTAACGAGAAAAATAAAGCAGTGGGAAATAAATTTAGGACAGCAATGAAAGAGAAAGGGAAACAGACCAAAGGAGTAAAAGCCAAAGGGAATAGCGGAAATAAAGCAAAGAAAAAGACATCGTTGGCTGAAACATCTGACACGAGAACTATTTGCGTAGTTTGCTTAGAGGATCACAATGAAGACTGGATACAGTGCTCCAGCTGCCGTGGATGGGCACATGAAGCATGTGCAGATATCCCTGAATGTTCAGAATGCTACATATGCGATCGATGTACGATGGGTTGAAGATGTCCGGTACTAAGGGTTTGAAGTAAAGTCCGTCCGGTACTAGATGCCATTTGCTGAGATTTATTTTTTTACTGTCAAAGTTTGATTTAAGATTGTTCTTATGTTTAAGCAGAGTTATAAGGTTTGTTAATTTAATTTGATTTTATATTTTGTTATTAAAATAATTTTATTATTGAAGCTTAATTTGTTGAAACAGTTTTTTTTATTGTTTAAATACCTTAAGTGTCCGTCACTGGGGGACTTCCCCCTAAGCATCATTTCACCGCCTCCTAGTGATACGTGGGGTGGTAAAACCTCGGACGACTGAAAGTTCCAGTCTACCACCTTGAAAATGTCGAAATCTTCAAGAAAAACTAGAGATTTTGAAAAAAGTTAAAAATATGTATCAGAAAATTGGAATTATCGGGAAAAGTCGAAATATTTTGTGAATGGCCGAAATTTTCAAAACTTAATAAGGAAAAGTCGAAATTATCACAAAAATCATATTCCTCAAAAAAATGCATAATTTTCAAAAACACTTCAAAGTTTCAAGATGTCGAAATTCTGAAAAAAGTTGAGATTTTCAAAAAAAAGTAGACTTTCAAAAAACTGTCGAAATTTTGAAAAAAAGCCAAAATTTTCGAAGAAGTCGAAGTTTTCAAAAAGAGCCGAAATTTTCATATTCCCCCGCATTTTCTCATATCGTGAAGGTAAGAACTAAATATCTGCATATAAATAAATACTTATTAATTAATTATGAGAAAAACAATTTCGTTCTTTACTGATATAATTGATCGATTTTCGACTACGAGTTATGCTAGTAGAATATATATATATATATAATAATAGAAATTGACAATTTAAATTGCCAGTTTAAATTGTTGCTTAAATCTGTCGTAGTATTTATTTACCTAAACAATTTATATTTTTCCAAAGCCTAGTAAAAAAATGTTAATTAGGAGAGAAAAACATTCTTGTAAACATATCGAAACACAAACCACTAAATAGTCAGTAAATGATTGTAAGCTACAAATACTAAACAATTCATTTTACTCTCAAACTCTGGTAGAACAAATGCTTTAATATTGTTTATTATTATTATAATATATCCACCGTGCTTAGATAAAGAAATATGAGCTTGGAAGCCGAAGGTACTTCGTTCATTGATGACGCATTGAGGAAGGGGCAAAAATTTCTCTGCTCCACATCACGTCCGTTTCCGTACCCTGCTTGACCCGAGTAAGGACAACCGAAATATAAGCGCAATTTTTATGCCAAACACCGCTCTCCCATTTTACAAATGGTGCCTTTATTTTTCAACATTTTGTTTTCAAATTTGGAGAAATTATAAAGCAAGGATGTCGAATTCGCGCTTTGGAAGTACTTTTTTCAAATTCCGTTTAGTTTCCGAGATATTCGCTTCTGAAAACAGGCAAAAAGGGGATAAATTGTACGCTCATTTGTGGGAATACTATGAAAAAAATCAAAAATCTGCTTCCAAAGCGCGAATTCCCCAACATTTCTAAACAGTATTGCTAAATTTTATTAAATTCTAAACGATAGTATTGACGTTGCTTGTAAAATGACAAGTGAAGAATTTCGACGTTTTAAGAATACCAGACCGCCGCCTTAATGATATTGTATTGAATTAAATCAGTTTTGTTGATTTTTCAAATTAGTTACTAAATTTGTAAATATCTTCTAAATGACAAAAATCCTTATGCCAAACACCCCTCTCCCATTTTACAAATGGTGCCTTTATTTTTCAACATTTTGTTTTCAAATTTGGAGCACTTATAAAGCAAGGATGTCGAATTCGCGCTTTGGGAGTACTTTGTTCAAATTTCGATTAACTACCGAGATATTAGCTTCTGAAAACAGGCAAAAAAGGAACAAATTGTACGCCCGTTTGTGGAAATACTAAGAAAAAAATCAAAAATCTGCTTCCAAAGCCCGAATTCCTCATCATTTCTAAAGATAATTACCCATTTTTATTAAATTCTAAGCGATAGGATTGATGCAGTTTGTAAAATGGCAAGCGAAGGATTTGGACGTCTTAAGAGTACAAGACCGCCGACTTAACTTTTTTTTGCAATTCGCTATCGGCAGATTTTTATTGGAAAAAGAAAATCTCTACCCTCTTAAGGGGTAACACCAGTGTAAATTTTTCAAAAAATCGATTTTTATTTTTAGGCTTAAAAAATACTTTGAACCTTTTAGAATATGGGGAAAAATATTTCATACCTCAAAGTATTTTTTTTTCTTGTAATTTCGAGCTCTTCTCCAAGCGCGTCGGACTGCTCCGAAACAACACCAGCGTCAGATAATTACCTGCTGGGAAGGTACAACCTAATGTCCTACCTTTTGATTTCTATCTTCTCAAATACACTAACAGATGTCATTACAAAGCATTTATATTCAGGTAGAAGCATTTCTAATCAATAGTACGTTAGTGTAGAGTCAACACATGTAGAAAAAGGACATAATTTCGTAGCATGAAATCATGATTTTTGTGTGTAGTGCTAATTTTTAAGAGTTTATTTGTAATCTCAGAGTGCTTATAAGTTACAATGAGTAATGCAAAAGTGTATCAGGGCAAGAAAGGTACGAAAAAATCGTATCCAACGCGGCGTCGGAGCAACGCGTTATCGAGACAACCGTTGAATAGATATGAGACTGAGAGTGATTCAAAAGGAGTCAGTGCTTCTGCGCAAAAATTAGAAGTTAGTGATGAAGATTTTGATATTAATTATGAATTAAGCTATAGAATTATAAATTTTGTTGCCATTTTCTCTGTCATTTCACAACACGTGAAGTCTAAAACGTGTGATTCAGACATCACGTTTCATGAAAGAAGTCTTCGGGGCTTACGCTTCAAAATAGTTATCGTTTGTCCGAAATGTCCAGATGTTGTTATTCCAAGTAGTAAATTCATACGAAATGCATATGAAATTAACCGTCGAATCGTGTTAGCAATGCGACTACTAGGAATAGGACTAAATGGAATAATAAAGTTTTGGGCTTTTATGGAATTGCCACGACCGATATTTCAATCTTTTTACGACAAATTAGTGGATATGATTTCGATCGCAACAGCAACCGTACGAGAGGTTAGTATGAAGAAAGCAGCGCAAGAAGAGAAAAAGAAAAGTGAAAAAGATAGACAACTTGAAGGGATAACTATTTCCGGTGATGGCTCGTGGAGGAAACGCGGATTTTCTTCGCTTTTTGGAATCACCTCATTGATTGGATAGTTTACAGGCAAAATCGTCGATGTTGATTGAAGTGAAGTCAAAGTACTGTAAGCCTTGCGAGCACTGAAAGAATACATTGAAAACAAGTGAGTATGAAGAATGGTACAAAAACACGTCGATGAATGTCAAGGGAACCATGAAGGCTCAGCTGGTAAGATGGAGGTAGACTCTGTCGTCGAGATGTTCCAACGATCCGAAACTTTGCACGGTCTTAAATACGCAAACTACATCGGTGATGGTGGCAGCAAAACCTTCAAAGGAATAATGGATAAAAATCCGTACGAAAATTTTAAAGTACAAATACTTTAAATGCGTTTTTCTCGAAACACGATTTTTCAAAACGGCACGCAGCATAACTCCAACAATTTTCATTCCTTTCATTCGAATTTGTTATAATATCTTTAAAATAAGATTTTAAGGAGAAATACGTAGGGGATTTTTGATAAGTTAATTTAATCATTATTTATTAACAAATGATTTTTTTTTTGTTGAAAATTTAACGATTTAATTCAAATACTCGCCAATCACACAAAAATCAATATTTTTAAAATCCCCTACGTATTTCGCTAGCTATAAGCATGTAGAATAAGAGTTTTTTTTTTCTTTTTTTCTGGATCCAAATTTGCAGCAGCTACACTGCGTGCCGCAGAGCGCCTTAAATTCTACTTGCCTCGCAAAAATGGCTGTGGTGCCGTCATTTTTGAATATTTTTTTATAATAATTTTCTATTTTGTTACTTAAATATACACTAAATAACTTCCTCCAATATTATAATTTTATTACCTTTCCTTCCACCTAAAAAAAAATGACAAAAAAACACGTTTTTTTAGGCTGTTACAGTGGTGTTACTAGGGTTTGTCGGTTTTTAAAAACCGGGTTTAAAAACCGGTTTTTTGGAGAAAATTATGAAATTCGAAAACCGGTTTTTTGGTAGAAAATATCGGTTTTCAATGTATGAATAACACTTGAAAAAAATTTGAAAATGACAAATGTAACCAAATGTACCAGATTGATGAAAACACTGTTGCAAGCGGTTTGGTTCTTAGAGAGAATGTGTTGTTTTAACTCTGAATGACCTTAATGCTTCTCATATGTGAAATGAAGATGAAGAAGAATATTACAAAGTTGTAGAACTCCTTAAAGTTTTAGGTCCGGTAAAATTAGCAGCCGAAGCTTTAGGTAGACAAAACGCAAATTTATTAACGAGTGAAGGTATATTTGAATTTTTGCTGGGTGAACTACAAAATTTGAAATCCGAAATTAGTCAGAAATTATTACACGCTATAAAGGCACGGATTGAAGAAAGAAGAGATACAGAATTAGTTACACTTATTCTTTATTTACAAAATTCTCAAACTGTTTTAACGAAATCTTCTAATAAATTCCTTCCATTAGCAACGAAAAGTGACATTATTAAGTTATCCGGACAAATATTATCAAGATTATATAAAGATTACTCTGTAGGGGAAGAATGTGATATTCAAAAACGTGATGAAAGCGATATTCAAGAGCCAGACAATGTTTTACTGAAAATGCTATGGAAGTGGCAATTAATAAATATTTAAAGAAACCGGAAGAAGTGACTTCCTCTACTCAAACTGTAAGAAAAGAGTTTTTGGCCCTGGAAGCCACACATAAAAGGACAAAAAATTTAGAATTATTATATCAGGCTTTAAAAACGATTTAGCCTAGTTCGGTTGCAAGTGAGAGGATATTTTCTATTTCGGGGAATTTTGTGAATAAACTAAGGACACGGCTAAATAGCAAATTGATAGACGTCCTCTGTTTTCTGAAATCATATTTCATTAAACAAAAAAGTAAATAGAATATTTAAATTTGTATTGAAATTGCTCGGAATAGAAAATACTCGGTCCTTTGCTTAATTGTCTTTAAAACTAAAATTGATTTTAATAAGTATATATGCAATTTACTCTTATCTTTCGGCTTTGATTATAATTTACATTATATAATACACAGTTATATATGTTCTAATTGTTTTTAATAAGTATCCATCTGTATCTAATAACATTGTTTTTAAAAAAAATAATATGGTTATTATAAAAATATGAAAATATATTGTTTTTATTTATTCGAACCCTTTGCTGAATAACTGGTTTCACTATTATAAAAATATTTACATCCTTATATGTGAAATAATGCATAAACAACGAATAATTGTGTTTAAAGTTATTTAATCCTGGTCAATTAACTACTAAATTGCATAAAAAAATTTTACTATCAATAAAATTGAACAGTAAATAATTTCAGTCAAAAACAGCTTTTAATCACTCAAAATTTTCTGTTAAAATTTTTTGTTCAAATTACAGAATATTCGAGCAAAAATTTTTTTTTATAAAAATTCGAAACCGGTTAAAACCGGTTTTCTGAAAAAATTACTATTCGAAAACCGGTTTTCTAAAATGTCGGTTTTTGTATAAACCCTAGGTGTTACCCCTTAAGGCATATTTTCATCTATTGCACTTCTTGCTCCTGATTACTACAATATAAAAAAAGGCCTGCGGCTTCGAAGAAAAAAGCAATCAACAAAAAACCTTAGAGTGAACAACAAACAAACCGCAAAGAGCATAAAGAGAACGTCGGTGTAATTACTAATAGAAACGTAATTCTACAAACATTATCTCCAGTTATATAATCGGGCAGATTAGCATTTCGCGATTTTTTGTCATGGATTAAAGTCGTAAATTAATAACATGTGGAAATACCGCAATCGATGCAATTTTAAACCATGAAATGCCATCCTCTTCCATTTAATTATTTAATAACAGCGTTTCAAAATCGGCAAAGGACGGAGGCGCCATTATATTATCACAATATTTGGACACAACTTATAAAAAGCTATCAATGTGCAGCGTTGTTTGTCGATTAGTGCATGTAGTTTTTGCGTCGTTGCATTTGTGTTTGACAAGCTGCTTTCCATACATCATTTATTATGAAAATATTTACGATGAGGTAAATATTTGAACAATCATTATCGTAAACGCGTAGCTGAATTTTCTGCTGCATCACTTGTGTTTTTCGATAAATTATCGCGCTTTTATTTTTTCCGGTTCAAAATATATCTATGTGCGCTCGATCCTGATTTCATGAATAACTTTCAAATCCTATTAGTCACCGGATAAATTAGCTAATGACATAACTTTCACACGGCCTACAGATCTATAAAAATCATAAGTTACTTAGAACGACAAGTAAATGCAAAGAAATTACGTTAATGTAATTCTTTTGCAAGATAAAACAGTTTTTTATAAACGTCATGTTGAACTGTAATTATCACGTAATTAATCAACGTCGTGGAAACTCTAATTACGTCAGTGACCAAGAACTGGACCACCCTTTTTAGTATATTGAAGCGTATTTTTAGTCCACTTGTTATTTGATAAGTATAGGGTAAAACAGGAAATAGTTACAACGAAAAACATGCGACTTAGGACAGCGATCTGTGTTTAAAAATAAATTAAGGGAATCATCGATTAGAATGCGCTTTTCCCCTAGCTGACTGGGTCCAATAAAAATAACAAAATTATAGGACACTGAAAGATCGTAGACATTATAAGTCGTCAAGATATTTCTTTCACCCAGTCATATATGTCTCTAATTCTTTAAGTAAATGTTTCTGTTTTTATCAGGAGATCAAATGAACATGAGGAATACGACTACTTACATTTTTTTTTCATTAGGGAAGCAATATTTTAAAAAGTACCTACCTTCTTCCTTATTATACCAATCGTCAAGGAAGCATATCCTGCAAAATAGAAACAAAATTAGAAGCCTATTGATTTGGAAATTATCGCTTAAATATTTTAATAGATACAGCATACTCCAATCATAATGTCATTAATTTTAAGAGAAGATCGAGAAAATTAATGACACGAATAGTGACAATTTCTTTTATTTAGATATACATACTTAGACTAAAAAATATTTTCAAATCATAAGTATCCTAGTATAGCAGTAGAAATGTTGTGGAGCTCCGTAACTGACGGATAATTTTGGATGTTATTTGAAATAATTTTGCCAAGTCCAGTCGATGGCTTTTTCTTTTTTTGATCAACTAAAATTATAAGACAAATTGGCAGGTATGTCACCTGACCGGACTCACTATTGCCACGGTCACTACTTTCCTTAACGTCGTCACCCTAATATTACAAGGTCCTATGTGGTCCTATGAATATGTCAAGTTCTTGGTGTAACATCGTCCTAGGTGACATAAATTATGTTACAATTATCGAACTAACATTTTAGCTCTCATAGAACTCTGTTAATCCTGTGCAAATCAAAGGTGTATGTCAAAAATAATAAGTAAGTAAGGGTGTATGTTAAACATAGGACTTCGTAATTTATTTTTTTTTTAATAAAAATACTATTAGGTAGTCTTATGTTGTAACATACAACCTTGTTATTCCATTTTCTACAAATTCTAGGTTATGTTACATTGTTTAGTTCTAAATTGTGGGAGCATGTAATTAACGGTTTCTGGCAGTGTTTTGTTTTAAAATATCAAAATGAGTGATAGTGATTCAAGTGATGGCCACGGCTATGACTCTAATAAAGATGGGGAATTCCTACCACATCAAAAAACATCAAAAAAAGTAGTCAGGTAAAAGATTATTTTGTAAATTGAGTTAGGGGGCTTGAAGCAATATTTTTTTTTGAATAAAAATTTTGAAAAAATGTCGAAACTTAAAATAGCCCCAAAAAAAGTCGAAATATTCAAAACAATTGAAATTTTGAAAAACGTTGAAATCAGTTTGCAAGAAAGAATATTTTTTTCTTCAAAATTTGTCTGTTTTCGATATTTCTATCTTTTTCTCGAGATTTCAAAATTTCTGAAAGTTTAATTAAAAATTTTTTTTAAAGTCGAGGTTTTCAAAGAAACTCGCGATTTTGAAAAAATGTCGAAAGTTTAAAAAGCCGAAATTTTAAGGTTAAAATATTCAAAAACAATTTAAATTTTGAAAAAAAGTCAAAATCGTTTTCAGGAAAAACGATTGTTTTTTAAACTCGTGATTTTTCGAAATTTCGATCTTTTCCTTGAGATTTCGAATTTTTTTAAAATTCATTTATGTGAATTTTAGAAATAGTCCAAAAATTTTAAAAAGGGTCACACTTTGAAGAAATGTCAAGCTTTAAAAAAAATCGAAATCTGCAAAGAAATAAAATTTTCTGGAAGTTTAATTAAAAAAAATTTAAAAATTTGGAAACTGGCAAAGTCGAAATTTTAAGGTCAAAATATTCGAAAACAATTGAATTTTGAAAAAAGTCAAAACCAGTTTTCAGGAAGGATTTTTTTAATGTCTTTTTTCGAAATTTTCATCTTTTTCTCGAAATTTCGAATTTTTTTAAAAATTCATTATTGTTTTTGGAAATTGAAGTTTTTTTCCTCGAATTTTTGACATTTTTGATAACAGATCTGACCTCTGTTCGAAATTTCGACTTTTATCACAAAATCAAATTCTTTGTGTTTCTGAAAATCTTTTTTTCCCTCGATATTCGTTTTTTTTTCAAAATTTCAATTTTCTGCTCAAAATACTATTTTTTATATAAACGACTATTCTCCAAATTTGACTATTTTCTCAAAATTTAACTTTGTGTAAGGTAGCTTAATTTTTTTTTCTTAAAGCTCGTTTTTTCCTCAAAATTTCTCTTTTTCTCTAAATTAGTCTTTTTGTCGAACTTTCGATTGTTTGGTCTAATTTCGTTTTCTTTTTTAATTTTGACTTTACTCGCAAATTTTGACTTTTTTCTTAAAATTGACTTCCTCTAGAGAATTTTCAGTTTATCTTGAAGTTCCGTTTTTTTTTTGGAAATTCCGTTATCCTCTCAAATTTGGGCTTTTTTTCTGAAAATTTCGACCTTCTAGAGTCTAAATTTTCAAATGGATTCTTAAAGTTTGGCTTTTTGTCGGAATTTTGATTGATATCTCAAATTTCGACATTCAATATTATCGACTTTTTTCTCAAAATTCGTCTGAACAAACTACTTGACAAGTCGAAATTTGTCATACGAATCCTTGCACCCAGGAAGGAAACCTAAATTTTTCATTTTTGCTCATTGAAACGCCATCTTTAGGTTGGGCCAAGAATTACCTTACCCTCGTAACTTGCAAAATGAATTGTGGTGTTTTGTGCTAAAGTTTTGTCGCATGTGTAAAATGTAAACAAGTTTTAACACATGCGGCTTTAGATCCCGTAACATCCTAGTTAGTTCAATCTCATGGTGACCTAATTTGCGTCCCAGATTGCTATAAAGCGGTCCCAGCCAGAAGGAATAAGAATTACGATCGATGCCACAGACCTGACATCTTCAGCGTCGTGTGTCCTAGATGCATTTTTAGCTCGTTGGTCAGTCTGATGCGGTGCAGGACGATCGTCCGCGCTATATGACGCTCGTTTTCGTTCCATTCATTAGAAACGGCGGAGAGTAATAGAGAGCACCTACGAGCTCGTACGCTCGTACACTCGTAGTATCTGGACTGCGGCAGTTCATTCATCTTTTTGTAACCGGGTCATGCAGCCTGCTAGAATGCTAGAACTCATAACTGCGTAGTAGAATGTAGTTGCATTCCATGGAGTCGACTTAGAAATGCATAACTGTGGATGCGACATGAAAATTTAGAAGTTCATCAATTTTTTTTGACCGAGGATGCAATTTCTTTAAATTTATTTTGCGTTCACCCGATAAGAATGCTCCATCCTAGTTTTCTCAAAGCACGATTCCATCATCAAAAATGACGCACATCCTATGCAATATACCCTTTTTGGGGAATGAATTTCCAAAAACTGACTTCTTATTTATAAACGCCAATTTCCATTTTGTAGCTTCAAAAATAACGCACTGTCGTATTGGTCTGTGCATTAGAGTAAAAATATTTTTAAAAAAAATAAGTTTAAATTGGAAGGTTTAAGTTAAGAAGTTTTTTTAAATCCAATTTTTTAAATTTAAGCTCGGAATTTTGAGAAAAAAAGTTAAAATTTTGAAACAAACTCGAAATTTATAAAATGAATTCGCGATTCAATTCAAAGTCTTGATTTTCAATAAAAGAGTCGAAATTAAATAAAAGAATGTCAACATTTTGAATAAAATTGAAATTTTGAAAAATAATTGAAATTTTGAAAAATAATTGAAATTTTCAAAAAGTTGAAATGTTGAAAAAATCAAAAATTTCGAAGTCATTATTTTCAAACAAAATCGAAATTTTGAAAAATGTCAAAATTTTTATACAAAGTTAAAATTTTCAATAATGCCAAAATACTGAAAAAACATGTCAAAATTTTAAAACGGCGCCGTTTTAAAAAAAATTCGGCATTTTAAAGAAAGAAATTCATAATAAAGTCGAAATTTTAAAGTTCGGGCAAACATGTTTTTTAAATCTGCATTTTAGGTTTTTAGACATTTTGAAAAAAATTAAAGATTGTAACTTCAAACAACAAATTTTGTAATGAAAGTTAGTATTTTCAAAACTCGTAATTCATCTGAAACACTTATTTTATCTAGTATAAAATTTTTAAAATTTTGATTATAATTCGCTTTTTTTCTAGAAATGTCGACTTTGAAATTACGGATTTCGTCCGAAGCTTTCTAGAGAAAAGTCAAAATTCAAAAGTCAAAATTCGAAAGCCAAAATTTGAAATTCAAAATCCAAAATACGAAATTCAAAATTGTAAAGCCAAAATACGAAATTCAAAATTAAAAATTCCAAAGACAAAATTCGAAAGCCAAAATTTGAAATTTAAAATTCGAAATTCGAAAGTCAAAATTCAAAATTAATTAAAATTCAAAACTCAATACTCAAAATTCAAAATCAAATATTCAAAATTCCAAATTCAAAAATCAAAATTTAAAATTCCGAATTCAAAAGTCAAAATTCGAAAGTCAAAATTCCAAATTCAAAATTGAAAATGGAAAATTGAAAATTCCGAATCCAAAAGTCAAAATTCCAAAGTCAATATTCCAAATCCAAAATTTAAAGTTCAAAATCTGAAATTCGAAAGTCAAAATTCGAAATTCAAAATTCGCAATCAAAAATTCAAAATTCGAAAGCCAAAATTCGAAATTCAAAATTCAAAGTTCAAAAGTCAAAATTCGCAATCCAAAATTAAAATTCAAAATTCGCAAGTCAAGATTCCAAATTTAAAATTCGAAAGTCAAAATTCGAAAGCCAACATTCCAAATTCAAAGTTCAAAAGTCAAAATTCGAAAGTCAAAATTCGAAATTTAAAATTCGCAATCCAAAATTCCGAAGCCAAAATTCGAAATTCAAAATTCGAAATTTAAAGTTAATTCAAAAATCAAAATCCAAAATTTAAAATTCAATATATGATAGTCAAAATTCGAAAGTCAAAATTCAAAATTGAAAATGGAAAATTCAAAATTCCGAATTCAAAGGTCAAAATTCGAAAATCAAGACTCAAAATTCAAAACTCCGAATTCGAAGTCAAAATTCAAAATTCCGAATTCGAAAGACAAAATTCAAAAATCAAGATTCAAAATTCAAAGTTCAAATTCAAAATTCTGAATTCGAAAGTCAAAATTCGAAATTCAAAGTCAAAATGCAAAATTAACTCAAAGTTTAAAATTCGGAATTCGAAATTCAAAATTGGGAATTTGATATTCAAAATTCGAAATTTAAAATTTGAAAGTCAAAATTCAAAATTCGAAAATCAAAATTCAAAATTCGAAAGTCCAAATTCCAAATTAATTCAAAAATCAAAGTCCAAAATTCGAAAGTCAACATTCTAAATTCAAAGTTAATTCAAAAATCAAAATCTAAAATTAGAAATTCGAAAGTCAACATTCAAAATTCAATAGTCAAAATTCAAAATTTGAACTTTGAAAGTCAAAATTCAAAAATCAAAATCCAAAATTCAAAATTTCGAAAATCACAATCTAAAATTAGAAATTCGAAAGTCAACATTCAAAATTCAATAGTCAAAATTCAAAATTTGAACTTTGAAAGTCAAAATTCAAAAATCAAAATCCAAAATTCAAAATTTCGAATTCGAAATTCAAACTTCGAAAGTCAAAATTCAAAAATTAAAATCCAAAATTCCGAATTCGAAATTCAAAATTCAATTCGATATTAATTTAAAATTCAAATACAAAATTCAAAATTCAAAATTCAAAATTCAAAATTCAAAATTCAAAATTCAAAATTCAATATACGCTAGCCAAAATTCGAAAGTCAAAATTCAAAATTCAAAATTCGAACTTTGAAAGTCAAAATTCAAAATTAATTCAAAAATTAAAATCCAAAATTCAAAATTTCGAATTAGAAATTCAAACTTCAAAAGTCAAAATTCAAAAATCAAAATCCAAAATTCCGAATTCGAAATTCAAAATTCAATTCGATATTAATTTAAAATTCAAATACAAAATTCAAAATTCAAAATTCAAAATTCAAAATTCAAAATTCAAAATTCAAAATTCAAAATTCAAAATTCAAAATTCAAAATTCAAAATTCAAAATTCAAAATTCAAAATTCAAAATTCAAAATTCAAAATTCAAAGTTCGATAGTCAAAATTTGAAAGTTGAAATTCGAAATTCAAAATTTAAAATTCAAAATTCCTAATACGAAGGTCAACATTCGAAAGTAAAAATTCGAAAGTCAAAATTCGAAATTCAAAATTCCGAATACGAAGGTCAAAATTCTAAAGTCAAAATTCGAAAGTCGAAACATTTTTTAAAAGGTAATAATTTGAAAAAAGGTGATTTTTAATTAAGTCAAAATGTTAAAAAAGTAGACATTAAAAAAATGGAAAACGAAAAAAATGGAAAAAGAACGGAAGTCCTTGAAAAATCTAAAATTACGTAAAAACTTCAAATTTGAGAATATCAAAATTTTGAAAAGAGTCGAAGTTTCCAAAAATATCCTTTTTTTAAAATAAAAAAGGTGAAAAAAAATCGATTATTTAAAACGAAATTCAAATTAAATAAAAACATTGACTTCTTCAGCTTTAATTTAAAAAAAAATGTCAAAATTTAAAAACTGTTTAAAGTCAATAATAACAAAATTTTTGAAAAACTTAAAATTACGTGCAATTGTTGATTTTTTAAAATATCCAAAGTTTGAAAAAACTTTTTAAAACAAAGTCGAAATTTTGGAAAAAAGTTGGAAGTTTTAAAAAAACTCGATTGTTTAAACAAAATTCAAACTTTTAAAAGAAATTGAATTATTAAAAAAATCAAAACTTCGAGAAACTGCCGAAATTTTTTAAAAATTCAAAGTTTTTATAAAAATTAGGAATCTTTAAAAAAATGGAAACTTTGAAAAACCCTAAATATTTAATCAATGGAAATACTAAAAAAGTGATAATTTAAAAACAAGTCAAAATATTGAAAAAGATTGAAATTTAAAAAATCGAAATATTCAAGCACTAAAAATTAAAAAAAAGAGATCTGAGTATTGAAAATTAAATTTTAAAATTCACAATATCGAATTCGAAAGTCAAAATTCGAAAGTCAAAATTCAAATTTCAAAATTCAAAGTTCAAAATTCAAAATTGTTGAAAAATGTAAAATTACGTAAAACTTCAAATTTGAGAATATCAAAATTTTGAAAAGAGTCGAAGTTTCCAAAAATATCCTTTTTTTAAAATAAAAAAGGTGAAAAAAAATCGATTATTTAAAACGAAATTCAAATTAAATAAAAACATTGACTTCTTCAGCTTTAATTTAAAAAAAAATGTCAAAATTTAAAAACTGTTTAAAGTCAATAATAACAAAATTTTTGAAAAACTTAAAATTACGTGCAATTGTTGATTTTTTAAAATATCCAAAGTTTGAAAAAACTTTTTAAAACAAAGTCGAAATTTTGGAAAAAAGTTGGAAGTTTTAAAAAAACTCGATTGTTTAAACAAAATTCAAACTTTTAAAAGAAATTGAATTATTAAAAAAATCAAAACTTCGAGAAACTGCCGAAATTTTTTAAAAATTCAAAGTTTTTATAAAAATTAGGAATCTTTAAAAAAATGGAAACTTTGAAAAACCCTAAATATTTAATCAATGGAAATACTAAAAAAGTGATAATTTAAAAACAAGTCAAAATATTGAAAAAGATTGAAATTTAAAAAATCGAAATATTCAAGCACTAAAAATTAAAAAAAAGAGATCTGAGTATTGAAAATTAAATTTTAAAATTCACAATATCGAATTCGAAAGTCAAAATTCGAAAGTCAAAATTCAAATTTCAAAATTCAAAGTTCAAAATTCAAAATTCCGAATTCGAAGGTCAAAATTCGAAATTCAAAATTCGAAAGTCAAAATTGAAAATTAACTCAAAATTCGAAAGTCGCTTAGCGCGCCTAAAGAAGTTGTCACTTAAAAAGAAAAGTAGTAATTTCAAAAACCAGTTAAAATTCTGAGAGAAATCTGTAAAAAGAAAAGTAATTTTTTTTTTTAATTTTCTCCTACAAAAAATCACAGCAAACTGACTTTTATTTTTAGACTCGAAGTTCACCAGAATGAAGCGCTCTAGTTTCCCATGAATCAGTTTCTCGTTTCAGACGAAGTGGCGTAAAATTTCAAAATTTGGAACAGTACTCGAGCATATTTCTAAACTACCCTGCGAGCGAATCTGGATCAAAAGGGGTGTGTCGCCTTGCGGTTGCAGCGCCACAGAACGATGCCAAGGTGAAATAAAAACGGTTGTTTTTGCGTTCGCACGCCCGGCTTAAGGGCAAATCATTCGTACAGCCAATCAAAATATGCGAGGAAACAACCTTGTCACTCCACCATGTCTCTGGTATTAATCTGTAATTAATATTTGACGCAAATTGATTATATCTTCGGTTATTTGTTATGCATTTATGCGTGGTAATATGAATCGAAAGGAGGAAAACTTGTAAAACTCGAGCCTGATTTATATGCATAGGTCGCACGGGTTAAAATTTTTGATGTGCCGGCGGAAAAATCAATGTAAACAACTAACCCAACATTCAATTAGCTCGTACGTTTTATCCCGTTTCTGTTTCAACGCTTATTAACATATTATTTATATACCTTTCACATGCTCTAAGATGCTTTCCTTGAAGTGTAAATTGTTCTCGACTAATGATAAAATTTCTCGCTTGTTCCACGCCAACATTGAATAAACACCATCTTATTTGTACATTTCACTTCACGTTAGTTCCAATATGCGGAAGAATCACAAAAACAGAAGATGCATCCTCCTTTCTAACCTAAAATGAAATTGGCTAAATAAAAAAGCTACTTCAGAAGGAGACACCGTACTCTACTCTGCTACTTTGAGAAATCTAATCTGTTTTTTTCTCTAACTCAAAACTTTGTCTTGTCTAGAAATCTCGAAAATAAGAATTTTATTTCTTTTATCGAAATTTTAACTTTCTCTCTAACTTTCGTCTTTAAACTTGAAATTTCGATAAAAAAGTCAGATGTTCCAGAACGATTTAGGCATCGTGCCAATGTTAATAAAAATTTATTAATTCAATTTTTTGATTGAAATTGAAGGCAGTGATGACACACCTGAGACTTGCTCATTGTTTATTTAAGCAACTTTCTCATTTCAGCGTACTCAGATCTTAAAGTATGCAACAAAGTCGTAGTAAAGTTTATAGAATATTAAGCTCTGCTGCGTAAAGGAGACGTAAATGTCAGAGTTTTACATTACTCGATTTTTAGCATAGACTGTTCGCGTGGATGCAATAATATAAATCCCCAAGCTGCTTTGCAATAGATTTTCTGAACGGACAACGCTGCAGGCTTATGCGAAAAATTTCACGTAACGGAGCTTAGCCAGAGGCACCTAGAAGGAGTAGTAGAGCTGCTATGTTGCCGTTACTTTAAGATGTTTCCCTAACAAGGCATCGAAATTTCTGACATTAAATATCTCGGCTTCTGCACTAACATGAGTCCTTTAACTTTGCTGGTGTTTAGGTGATACTGTTAGTAACATCTGACAGAAATTTAAAGAAAATCCATAAAATTGCAGTAGACTAGTGTTTAAGTTGACATAAACCTTATTCAAAGTTTATCCATTCATTAGTCAAACCTTTCATTTTTAACCTGATAATTCCTAAATAGCTAATAAATTAAATATCTTTTTCTTAAAAAATTAAAATACAAACCAAGAAAGATTAAAAAACAACGAGTTTCGACAGCCAAGCTGTCATCTTCAGAGAGATGTATCTCTTTCGAGTATTTTTCTGAAGATGATAGCTTGGCCGTCGAAACGCGTTAGAACAACTTTTGTTGTGTTTTTTAATCTTTCTTGGTTTCAGGTGACAAGGTTTGTATTTCAATTTTTAAAGATAACCAAAGAGCAGTCTGTTCCACCAAAAAAATAAAAGCTTATTGACAGATAATAAAAATTTTGCCACACCACATCGAAGTATTGAATAAAATAATAATATTCGATTTGTGGGATAATAAAAAGAAAAGAAAGAAAAATCGAAAATGATGATTTTTGAAATGTCATTAGCTAAACTGAAAACGACTTTTAAAAAAATCCTGTACCAAATAACACTTCAATGGAACAGTTGAAAGAATATAATAGAAGTTCTTTTTTTGTGACATTATTTTGACATATACGCAAAATCTAGACTTTTTTAAATTTTGAAAATTTGTCTCCTTTCTTCTAATTTGACTTTTTAAAAATATACGATTTCCGAAATTTCCTTTTTTCAAAATTTCGACTTTTTCTCAAATTTTTTACTTGTAAATTTCGACCACTGAACATTTTGACCTTTTTAAAAATCCTACTTTTTTTAACTTGCGACCACTGAACATTTTGACTTTTTTGACAATTTTGACTCTTTGAACTGGAATTATTGTGTATCTTGCCTTTTTCTTGAAAACTGAGACTTTTTATAAATTTTAAAATATTATCTACTTTTGAAAATATTTGACTTTCAAAATGTCCCCTTTTTTTAAAATTTCGACTTATTCTCAAAATGTTTACTTGTAAATTTAGACCATTGAACAATTTTGACTTTTTGAATATTTGGACGTTTTCGACTTTTTTCCCAATTTTGATTCTTTGAACTGGAATTATTGTACATCTTCCCTTTTTTTTTGAAAACTGAGGCTTTTTATAAATTTCAAAATTTTATCTACTTTTGAAAATATTTGACTTTCAAATTTTCCACCTTTTTCAAAATTTCGAATTTATCCTAAAATTTTTACTTATAAATTTCGACTTCTTTGTTTTTTGAAAAATTCTACTTTTTTTTAAATTGCGACCACTGAATATTTTGACTTTTTGAATATTTGGACGTTTTCAAAATTCTGAGTTTTCGACTTTTTTTCTAAAAGTTTGACTCTAAACTGGAATTATTGTATATCTTGCCTTTTATTTTAAACTGACGCCTTTTATAAATTTCAAAATTTTATGCAGTTTTAAAAATATTTGACTTTCAACATTTCCACCTTTTTCAAAATTTCGACTTTTTCTCAAAATTTTTACTTGTGAATTGCGACTTCTTTTTTTTAATTCTACTTTTTTAAATTGCGACCACATTTTGACTTTTTTGTACATTTTGACTTTTTGAATATTTGAACGTTTTCAAAATTCTGAGTTTTGGACTTTTTGAAAATATTCGACTTTCAAAAATGTCACCTTTTTTAAAATTTCGAATTTTTCTCAAAAGTTTTACTTTTAAATTTCAACTTCTTTTTTTTTGAAAAATTCTACTTTTTTAAAATTGCGACCACTGAACATTTTGACTTTTTTGAAAATATTGACTTTTTGAATATTTGGACGTTTTCCAAATTCTGAATTTTCGACTTTTTTTTCAAAATTTTGACCCTTTGAACTGGAATTATTGTACATCCTGCCTTTTTTTTTTTAGAAAAAATGAGACTTTGTAAATTTCAACATTTTATCTACTTTTTTCTAATTTGACTTTTGAAAATATTTGCTTCCAAAATTTCGATTTAGTTCAGAACTTCGACTTTTTCGCAAAATTTTTACTTGTAAATTTGGGTTTTTGAAAAATTCTACCCTATTTAAATTACGACTACTGAACATTTTTACTTTTTTGAAAATTTCGAATTTTTGAAAATTTTAACGTTTTCAAAATTTTGATTTTCGAAAATTTCACTTTTTCAAAATGTTTCTCTTTGAACTTTGACTTTCGAAATTTCGATTTTTTTCAGAACTTCAACTTTTTAACTTCTATATTTCGGTTTTCTTAAATTGAGACTACTGAAAATTTTGACTTTTTTGAAAATTTTAACGTTTTCAAAATTCTGATTTTCGAAAATTTCTCTTGTCTCTTAGAACTGGAATTATTGTATATCTTGCCTTTTTTTAATAATGGGGCTCTTTATAAATTTCAAAGTGTTATCTACTTTTGAAAATACTCGACTTTCAAAATTTCCACCTTTTTCAAAATTTCGAATGTTTCGCAAAATTTTTACTTATAAATTTCGATTTCTTTTTTTTTTAAAAAATTCTACTTTTTTAAATTGCGACCACTGAACATTTTGACTTTTTTGAACGTTTTGATTTTTCAATTTTTGGACGTTTCCAAAATTTTGAGTTTTTAACTTTTTTCCCCAAGATTTTGACTCTTTCAATTATTGTATACCTTACCTTTTTTTTAAAAAGTGACGCTTTTTGTAAATTTTAAAATTTTACATACTTTTTTCTAATTTTTAGAAATCTTTCACTTTCAGAATTTCAATTTTTTTCAGAACTTCGACTTTTTCAGGAAATTTTGACTTCTTAATTTCGGATGTTTAAAAATTTTATCCTTTTAAACTGAGACTACTGAACATTTTGACCTATTTAAAAATAGCGAATTTTTAAAAATTTTGACGTTTTCAAGATCCTGATTTTCGAAAATTTCACTTTTCCAAAATTGTTGCCTGTTTGAATTGCCGTTTTTTTGGAGAAATGAGGCTTTTTGTAAATTTCAAAATTTTATCTACTTTTGAAAATATTTGACTTTCAAAAAGTTTTCGACTTTTTTTCTAAAATTTTGACTCTGAACTGAAATTGTATATCTAGCGTTTTTTTTTTAAACTGAGGCTTTTTATAAATTTCAAAATTTTATCTACTTTTGAAAATGTTTGACTGTTTAAATGTCCATTTTTTTGGACGTTTTCAAAATTCTGAGTTTTCAACTTTTTTTTCAAAATTTTCACCCTTTGAGGGGGAATTATTGTATATCTTGCTTTTTTTTGAAAAATGAGCCTTTTTGTAAATTTCAACATTTTATCCACTTTTTTCTAATTTGACTTGACCTTTTCACAAAATTTTTACTTCTAAATTTCGGTTTTTGAAAAATTCTATCTTATTTAAATAACTACTGAACATTTTGACTTATTTGAAAACTGTAACGCTTTCAAAATTCTGATTTTCGAAAATGTCACTTTTTCAAAATTTTTGTCTCTGAGCTGGAATTATTACATATCTTGCCTTTAAAAAAATAATTTTGTAAATTTCACAATTTTATCTACTTTTGAAAATATTTAACTTCTTTTTTTTGGAAAAATTCACTTTTTTTAAATTGCGACCACTGAACATTTTTACTATTTGAATATTTGAACATTTTCAAAATTCTAAGTTTTCGACTTTTTTTTCAAAATTTTGACTCTTTCAACTGGAATTATTGTATATCTTGCCTTTTCTTTGCAAAATTAGGCTTTTTGTATATTTCAAAATTTTTTCTACTTGTTTCTAATTTTTGAAAATCTTTCCCTTTCAAAATTTTAATTTTTCTCAGAACTTGGACTTTTTCAGGAAATTTTAACATTTTCTAAATTTCGGTTTTTTTAAAAATTCTATCTTTTTAAACTAAGCCTACTGAACATTTTGACTTTTTTAAAACTATCGAATTTTTAAAAATTTTAACGTTTTCAAAATTCTGATTTTCGAAAATTTCTTTTTTCCAAAATTGTTGTCTCTTTGAACTGGAATTATTTCAAAATTTTATCTACTTTTGAAAATATTTGACTTTCAAAATTTTCTCCTTTTTCAAAATTTTGACTTTCTCAAATTTTTACTTGTAAATTTCAATTTCTTTTTTTTTAAATTCTACGTTTTTTAAATTGCTACCACTAAACATTTTGACTTTTTTGAAAATTTTGACTTTTTCAATATATGGACGTTTTCAAAACTCTGAGTTTTCGACTTTTTTTCAAAATTTTGACCCTTTAAAGTGGAATTATGGTATATATTCCCCTTTTTTTTGAAAATTGAAGCCGTTTGTAAATTTCATAATAATTTTATCTACTTTTTCTAATTTTTAAAAATATTTCACTTTCAAAATTTCGATTTTTTTCAGAACTTCGACTTTCTCAGAAAATTTTAACTTCTAAAAAAATCGGTTTTTTAAAAATTCTATCTTTTTTAAACTGGGACTACAGAGTATTTTGACTTTTTGGAAAATTCTTCATGGTAGATCCTTATTGACCGGAAATATTATGTTTTTTTTTCAATTTATTTAACATTTCTTCGGCCCAGTTTGGAAAATATCAAATTTCACTCTTCCAAAATTTTTGTCTCTTTGAACTGGAATTATTGTATATCTTGTCGTTTTTAATAAGGCTTTTTGTAAATTTCAAAATTTCATCTACGTTTCAAAATATTTGACTTTCAAAATTTCCACCTTTTTCAAAATGTCTTTTTTTCAAAATTTTTACTTGTAAATTTCGACTTTTTTTTTTGAAAATTCTAATTTCTTTAAATTGCGACCAAAGAACATTTTGGCTTTTATTGAGAATTTTGACTTTTTTGAACATTTTGACTATTTGAATATTTGGACGTTTTTAAAGTTCTTGAGTTTTTGACTTTTTTTTCAAAATTTTGACTCTGAACTGGAATTATTATGTATCTTCCATCTTTTTTTGAAGAATAAGGTTTTTGGTAAATTTAAAAATTGTATCTACTTTCTTTCAATTTTTGAACATTTTTGACTCAAAATTTTTATTTTTTTCAGAACTTCGACTTTTTCACAAAAAAATTTTTACTTCTAAATTTCGGTTTTTTAAAAATTCTATTTTTTTAAATTGAGATTGCAGAACATTTTGACTTTTTTGAAAATATCGAATTTTTGAGTTTTAATCTTTAAAATTCTAATTTTCGAAAATTTCATTTTTTCAAAATTTTCGTCTCTTTTTTAAATGAGGCTGTAAATTCCAAAATGTTATCTACTTTTGAAAATATTTGACTTTCAAAATTGTCACCTTTTTCAAAATTTCGAATTTTTCTCAAAATTTTTATTTCGACTTCTTTTTTTTGAAAAATTCCACTTTTTTTAAATTGCGACCATTGAACATTTTGACTTTTTTGAAAATTTTCCATTTTTTAATATTTGGACGTTTTCAAAATTCTGAATTTTCGACTCTTTTCCAAAATTTTGACTCTTTGAACTCTTCCCTCTTTTTTATTTTGAAAAATGAGGTTTTTTGTATATTTCAAAATTGTATCTACTTTTTTCTAATTTTTGACAATTTTCGACTTTCGAAATTTTGAATTTTTTCAGAACTTCGACTTTTTCACAAAATTTTTACTCCTAAATTTCGGTTTTTTAAAAATTATATCTTTTTTTAAATTGAGACTGCTGAACATTTTAACTTTTTTTGAAAATGTCGAATTATTGAAAATTTTGACGTTTTCAAAATTCTGTTTTTCGAAAATTTCACCTTTTCAAAATTTTTGTGTCTTTGAAGTGGAATTATTTTATATCTTGCCGTTTTGTTAAAAAAATGAGGCTTTTTGTAAATTTCAAAATTTGATCTACTTTTCAAAATATTTGACTTTCAAATTTTCCACCTTTTTCAAAATTTCGACTTTTTCTGAAAATTTTTACTTTTAAATTTCGACTTCTTTCTTTTGAAAAATTCTACTTTTCTTAAATTGCGACAACTGAACATTTTACCTCTTTTGAAAATTTTGACTTTTTGAATTTTTGGACGTTTTCAAAATTCTCAGTTTTCGACTTTATTTTCAAAATTTTGACTTTTTGAACTGGAATTATTGTATATCTTGCCTTTTATTTGAAAAATTAGCTTTTTTTAAATTTCAACATTTTATCTACTTTTCTCTAATTTTTGAAAATATTTCACTTTCAAAATTTCGATTTTTGTCAGAACCTCGATTTTTTCACAAAAATTTTTACTTCTTCTAAATTTTGGGTTTTTAAAAATTCTATCTTTTTGAATTGAGACTCCTTTTTTAAAGATATCGAATTTTTGAAAATTTTAACGTAAAATTCCGATTTTCGAAAACTACACTTTTTCAAAATTTTTGTCACTCTGAACTGAAATTATTGTATATGTTGCCTTTTTTTTAAAAATGAGGCTTTTTGTAAATTTCAAAATTTTATCTACTTTTGAAAATATTTAACTTTCAAATTTTCCACCTTTTTCAAAATTTCGACTTTTAAATTTTTATTTGTAAATTTCGACTTGTTTTTTTTTAAATTCTACCTTTTTTAAATTGCGATCACTGAACAGTTTAACTTTTTTAAAGATTTCGACTTGATCAATATTTGGACGTTTTCAAAATTCTGAGTTTGACTTTTTTTTCAAAATTTTGTCTGAAGTGGGATAGTTGTATATTTTGTCTTTTTTTTTGAAACATTAGGCTCTTTGTAAATTTCACAGTTCTTTCTACTTTCTTGTAATTTGACTTTTGAAAATATTTGACTTTCAAAATTTCGATTTTTTCAAAACTTCGGCTTTTTCACGAAATTTTTACTTCTAATTTCGCTTTTTGAAAAATTTTACGTTTTTTTAATTGCGACTACTAAATGTTTTGACTTTTTGGAAATATCGAATTTTTGAAAATGTTAACCATTTCAAAATTATGATTTTCGAAAATTTCACTTTTTCAAAAAAATTGACTTTTTCCGAAATTTGATGTCTTTTAACTGATTTGTATATCGTGCTGTTGAGAAAAATCCGTCAGCATTCTGAGTCAAGCCCGAAGAAACACCTTTAAATTTAATCCTTGTCAAAGAAAAAGGATCTTTCTGTAGATTAGGGTAATTAATCCAGAAATTTATTAAGCCTCAGAGAGGAAACTTAGCTGCACGATCTTGACTATTCTGTTTTTAATCATGATAAAGTATTCTTTTGAATTTATGCGGAATGTGGTTTTGCAAAGATTAGTAGGTAAATGGTTTCATATAGTCAACAAACAATACCACAGTTGCTTGTTTACAACAAACTTCTTTAATGTCAACCATGCAGGTCCCGTTATGAGCTTTAGATCCATACATACCAAGAATCCCGAAGCAAAAGGCGGTGGAGTTTATTGCTGATAAACAAAAGAATAAACGAGCAAACGGCAGAATGGCAAACGACTAACACATTCCTCGGTTCGAAAAGGAATTACGTTTAAAAGTATATATAGTTTTATGGCGAGACCAGAAGGAATGCTGTGTGTAATAAATGCCGACTATATAGTTGTGCGAAGAAGATCAACGCCCTGCAGTAGATAGTTGGAGGAAGCCAACAACACCACGTAAAAGTGGCCTGGTAAGTATTCAGGCTCCTCAGCGACCCCCAAATTATTTCACGCCAAAAATCTTAGGCAATCGGATATTGTCGAAAACAATTTTAATCCACGTCCCATGCCTCATCGGCAGCGAGCGTTAAATTTGCCTAAATAAAAATTTGAATACCGTTTACCGGTATAATTTGATTTTTTTAAAAACTCAGACTTTTTAAAAATTCTGACTTTGGAAATATAGTTCTTTGAAAGATTAATTTTTTTTTAATTTTCTATTATTTTTTTTTCGAACTTTTGCTTTCGCCAGTTTCGACTTTTACAGCTTTTTTTGGGAAATATCGACCTTTTTCAAAAATTCTGAAGTGGTTTAAAATTTCGACTTTTTCAAATTTTGGTTTTTTATGTTTTAATTTTTTAAAAGACCTATTTCTTGCGAAATGTTGGCACTTTTTCCAAATTTTGATTTTATTTCAAAATTACGATCGTTTTCAAAATTTGAACTTTTCTTGAAAGTTTCGCCTTCTCAAATTTTCGGTTTTTTGAAAAATGTTGAACTGACTACTCTAATAATTTTGGCGTTTTTATATGTTCCAGTTTTCTTAAAAATGTCCATTTTTTTGTCGAGTTGTTTGAAAGCTGGACCTTTTTAATTTCACCTTTTCAAAATTTCGACTTTTTTCAAATTTTCGATATACTTATGAAAATGTGGCCTTTTTTGATGTTTTAATTTGCCTTGCCTTTTCTAACACTTCCAGTTATTTTGAAAATGTCGACCTTTTTCGGAAATTTTGATTCCTCTTTGGCAATTTTTTTATATAATTTTAGCATTTTTTTGCTTTTAACTATTTTTCAAAATTTCTGCAATACTTTTTGCAAAGTTTCAATTTTTTTGTAATTCCGAAGTTTTGATTGTTTTTAATCTCGTGCATTTATACAAAATGTCGATTTTTTTATAATTTGGAAATTTTAAAAATGTATCTTCAAATTTGCGATTTTTTGTAAACCTCGGCTTTTTCCCAAATTTTGATTTTTTTTTAAACTTTGACTTTTGAAAATCTTGATATTTGTCCAACATTTTAATTTAGTTCGAAAATTGATAATCAAAAAATGTTGGTACGCTTCTTGACGATTTCTTCAATTATCGAAAACTTTCCCTTTCTTAAAATTTCGGCTTTTTTTAAATGTCGAGATTTTTTGCCTAAATTTTCGACTATGTTTCAACACACTCAACATTCTTGAAAATTTCGAACTTTTTTACAGTTCGGCTTTTTGGAAAATCTTGAATTTTATTTAAAAATTTTAATTTTTTACAAATATTTCGAGATTTTTCAAAATTTCGACTTTTTCCAAAATTTTACTTTTTTTCAATTTTGGGTGGCTTTTTTAAAATAGCTTTAAAAAATGTCTACTTATTTTAATATTTCGACCTTTTTTGAAAATATCAGCACCTTTCAAATCTCAACTTTTTTTTTAATTTGGGATTTTTAAAAAACTTTCTTCAAATCTCCGATTTATCGCAATTCTTTCCCAATCTGATTTTTTTTTATTTTGATTTTATCTCCGAAAACCATGACATTTTCCCAAGGATATTGAATAAATTCAAAAATTAATTAACTCAAGAAATTTTGACTTTCTTGAAAATTTTGATTCCTTGAAATATCGAAAATTTTTTACTTTAAAATTTTCGGCTTTTTTTGTCAAAATATTCGGCTATTTTCAACACGATCAACTTTCTTGAAAATTTCTAATTTTCAAAATTTAGGCTTTTGTGAAAATCTACAATTTTATTACAAATCTCATCTTTTTATGAATATTTCGAAATTTTTCAAAATTTAAACTTCTTTAAATTTTCGACCTTTTTTCAAAATTGTTTTCGAAATTTCGACTTTATTTTCAAAATTTCGACTTTCAAACCTCCACATTTTTTATCAAATTTTCGGCTACTTTTTTCACACATTCGACTTTTTAAAAAATTTTTGAATTTCAAAATTTCGATTTTTTTGAAAATCTTGAATTCTGTTAAAAATTTCAGCTCAAGAAACATTTAGACATTTTTCAAAATTTAGACCTTTTCCAAAATTTCAATTTTTGTAAATATTTCGACATTTTTCAAAATTTTCACTTTATCCAAAATTTTAACTTTTTTCAATTTTGGACGTTTTTTAAAATTGTTTTAAGATATCCGACTTTTTTCAACATTTTGACTTTTTATGAAAATACTAACATTTTTCAAATGCCGATCTTTTTTATTAATTTGTGATTATTAAAAAATGTTCTTCAAATCTACGATTTTTTTCTCAAATTTTGATTTTTATTAAACATTTTGATTTTATTTGTGAAAATTATGACATTTTTCCAACATTTTAATTTACCTCAAAATTAATTGACTCAAGAAAATTTTATTTTGCTTGAAAATTAAATTTTTTTCAAATATCAAAATTTTTTGCTTTTTAAAATTTCGACTTTTTTATCAAAAAAGATTTTTGAAATTTCGACTCTTTGAAAATCTTGTATTTTACTAAAAATTTCAACTTTTTTTAAATATTTCAAAATTTTGAAAAATTTTGACTTTTTCCAAATTTAAAACTAAAATTTTTGGACGAATTTTCAAAATTGTGTTCAAAATTTAGACTTTTTCTTCTTCAAATCTACGATTTTTTTCTCAAATTTTGATTTCTGTTAAAAATTTTGGTTTTATTTTTGAAAATTATGACATTTTTCCAACATTTCAATTTATCTCAAAATTAATTGATTTGCATTTTTCTTAAAAATTTTAATTTTCTTAAATATCAAAATTTTTTCCTTTTTAAAATTTCGACTTTTTTTTGTCAACCTTTTTAAAAATTTCCTGATTTTCAAAATTTCGTGTTTTTTGAAAATCCCGAATTTTATTAAAAATTTCATCTTTAGAAATATTTCGACATTTTCCAAAACTTTGATTTTTTCCAAAATTTCAACTTTTCTCAGTTTGCGACTTTTTTTCAAAATTGTTTTGAAAATTTCGACTTTTTCTATATATTTCAATTTTTTTAAAAAATACCAACATTTTTCAAATGTCGATTTTTTCCATTTGGTATTTTTAAAAGATGTTCTTCAAATTTGCGATGTTTTGCGGTTTTTCCAAAATTTTTATATTTTTTTTTTAAATTTGATTTTATTTTTGAAAATCATGACATTTTTTAAACATCATAATTTAATTCAAAAAATAATTGACTCAAGAAATTATGAAATTATGATTTTTTTTATGAAAATTTCCATTTTTTAAAACATCGAATATTTTTCCTTTTTTATTTTTTTTTATTTTCAAACTTCGACATTTTTTGTCAAAATTTTCGGCTATTTTTCAATAGACCCAACTGCTTTCAACCTTTTTTAAATTTTCGACGTATTCTGAATACCTTTTAAAAAGTCCGTCTTCCTTCTCAAAATTTCGACTTTTATTGAAAATACCAACATTTTTCAAATTTCAATTATTTTTCAAAATTTCGACTTTTTTTTATTTCGATATTCTCCAAAATTTTGACTTTTTTTTTTATTTGGGTTTTTTAAATCCTTATATTTTTGACAAAATTCCATTGTTTATTCAAATTTTCCATTTTTTTTAAATTTCGACTTTTTTATTCAAAAATATTGATTTTTTTCAAAATTTCAACTCATTTGGAAATTTTCAACTCATTTGGAAATTTTTAACGTTTTTTCAAAATTTCATTTTTTCTTTAACCTAATATACCTACGACTTCAAAATTTTCGACTTTTTTGAAAATGTTGATGTTTTCAAATATTACATTTTTTCATCTTTTCAAAATTTCAACTTCTTTCTCAAATTTCGACTTTTGAAATAGCGGATTTTTTTAGAAAATCTTAATTTTCATAAATTTCGACTTTTGAAAAACTTCGTTTTTTTGTAAATGTGATTTTTTTAATTGTAGTAAGACTTCAAAATTTGTCACTTTTTTTGAAAATTTTAATTTTTTAAAATTGTGGTAATAAAAATTTCTCCTTTTTTGGAATTTTGACTTTGTTCAAATCTAGACATTTTTTGTCAAGATTTTCGACTATTTTTCAAAAAAAATTTCGCCGTTTATGAAAATTTTCAATTTTTTTCAAACTTTCAACATTTTGTGAAAATGTTTACGTTTTTTCTGAATTTCAATTTGTTTTTAATCAATGCCAAACACTTCAAAAATTTCGACTTTTTAAAAAATTTCGATGTTTTCAAAATCAAAATTTCCCCCTTTTCAAAATGTTGACTTCTTTCTAAAATTCCAAAGAAGGCTTCACCCCTTTACCACATCGGCAATTAAATAAATAATTACGCGATACGTATTTCGCCAGCAGAACTGGCATTTTCAAGAGTACTAATCTAAAAAGATTAGCAAAAGATGCATCGACGTCATCTGCATTGACTTAATCACAAGCCACAGTGTTTAGTTCAGTGCTTCAGTTCTTTCTCAAATTTCGACTTAAAACCCAATTTTTGGACTTTTGAAAAATTTGGCTTTTATGTAAATGTCACTTTTTTAAAAAAATTTTAAAGTATCAAAAATTTCTCTTTTTTTTTAATTTCGATTTTATCAAATCTCCACATTTTTTGTCAAAATTTTCGACTCTTTTTAAACAAACTTTCTTAAAAACTTCGAACTTATTCAAAATTTCGATTTTTTTGATAATCTTGAATTTTTTACGAGATTTGAACATTAAAATTTCGACATGTATTAAAATTTTCACTTTTTCCAAAATTTCATCTTGTTTTAGAATCCCAACGTTTTCTCTAAAATGTTTTAAAATTTCGACTTTATTTTTAAACTTTCGACTTTTTTGAAAATCCCAATATTTTTCAAATTTCAAATATTTTTCAATTTTTCGACTTTTAGCAAACGTTCAATTATTTTTTAATCTATATTTTCTTCAAAATTTCGACTTTTTTTTAAATCTGAGTTTTTTAATGCTTATATTTTTTCAAAATTTCACTGCTTATGCAAATTTTAACATTTTTTGAAAATGTTTACGTTTTTCCAGAATTTAATTTTTTTTAATTAACCAAAGACTTCAAAAATTTCGACTTTTTTGAAAATTTCGATGTTTTCAAATATCAAAATTTTTTCTTCTTTTCAAAATTTGAACTTCTTTCGCAAATTTCGACTTAAAACTTGACTCTTTTGAAATGTCAATTTTTCCAATTCTCGGACTTTTGAAAAATTTGGCTTTTATGTAAATGTCATTTTTTTTTAAATTAGTAAGACTTTTATTTTTTGAAAATTTCAATTTTTTCTTGAAAATTTCAATTTTTTCTTGAAAATTTCAATTTTTTCTTGAAAAATTCAATTTTTTAAAATATCAAAAATTTCTCTTTTTTTCTTTAATTTCGACTTTTTCAAATCTCCACACTTTTTGTCAAAAATTTTCTACTATTTTTCAACACACTCAACTTTCCTAAAATCTTCGAACTTTTTCAAAATTTCGACTTTTTCGAAAATCTTGAATTTTTCATAAAATTTTAACTAACATTTCGACATTTATCAAAATGTTCACTTTTTTCAAAATTTCATCTTTTTTTAGATTTTCAACGTTTCCTCAAAATTGTTTTGGAATTTCGACTTTTTTGAAAACTCCAACTTTTTTCAAATATTTCTCAAAATTTCGACACTTAGCAAACGTTCAAATATTTTTTTTTAATATCGACTTTGTTCAAAATTCAAAGTTTCGACTATTTTTGAACACACTCAGCTTTTCTAAAAATTTTTGATTCTTAAAAAGTTGAAAACTTGTAAGAATTTACAAATCATCATTTTTTTGAAAAAATCAATTTATTAAAACATCAAAAATTTCTCTTTATTTCAAAATTCAACTTTTTTGAATCTCCACAATTTTGTCAAAACTTTCGATCATTTTTCAATACATTCAACTTTCTTAAAATCTTCAACTTTTTCAAAATTTCGAATTTTTCGAAAATTTTGGATTTTTTATAAAAAATTAACATTAATATTTCGACATTTATCAAAATGTTCACTTTTTCCGAAATTTCATCTTTTTTTAGATTTCCAACGTTTTCTCAAAATTATTTTGAAATTTTGACTTTTATTTTCAAAATTTCGACTTTTTTGAAAATCCCAACCTTTTTCAAATATTTCTCAAAATGTCGACGCTTACTTAGCAAACGTTCAAATATATTTTTTAATTTCGACTTTGTTCAAAATTAAAATTTTCGGCTGTTTCTTAACACACTCAGTTTTTCTAAAAATTTTTGATTCTAAAAAACTTGAAAACTTGTGAGAATTTACAAATTATCATTTTTTTTTAAAAAATCAATTTAATAAAATATCAAAACTTTCTCATTTTTTTTTAAATTTCGAATATTTTAAATCTCGACATTTTTTGTCAAAACTTTCGACTATTTTTCAACATACTCAATTTTCCTAAAATTTTCGAACTTTTTCAAAATTTAGACTTTTTCGAAAATTTTGAAATTTTTATAAAACTTTAACATTAATATTTCGACATTTATCAAAATGTTCACTTTTTCCAAAATTTCATTTTTTTTAGATTTCCAACGTTTTCTGAAAACTGTTTTGAAATTTCGACTTTTATTTTCAAAATTTTTTGAAAATCTCGACCTTTTTCAAATATTTCTCAAAATTTCGACACTTGGGAAACGTTCAAATATTTTTTTAATTTCGACTTTGTTCAAAATTAAAATGTTTGGCTATTTTTAAACACACTCAACTTACCTAAAATAATTTGATTTTCAAAATTTCGACTAATTTGAATATTATTAAAAATTTCAACTTTTTGTAAACATTTCGACATTTTTCAAAATTATGATTTTTTCCGAAAATTGCGATTTTTTAATTATCGAACATTTTTCCTTTTTTAAAATTTCCACTGATGTTCAAACCTCAACATTTTTTATTACAATTTTCCGCTATTTTTCAACACCCTCAACTTACTTGAAAATTTCAGGTTTTGAAAATTTCGACATTTTTAAAAATGTTGACTTTTTCCAAAATGCTACTTAAATGTGAATTTTCAAAGTTTCGACTTTTCTGAAAATGTTTTTTTTGTATTTCAACATTTACAAATATTTCGACATTTTTAAAAATTTTGACTCTCCAAAATTTCAACCTTTTTTAAATTTTCGACGTATTCTGAACATGTTTTGGGAAATCAGTCTTTTTTCCAAAAATTTCGACTTTTTCTAAAAATACTAAAAATTTCCAAATCTAAACTATTTTTCAAAATTTCGACTTTATGCAAGCGTTCAATAACTTTATAAATGTATTTCTACATTTTCAAAATCTTGAGTTTCATTAAAATTTCGACTTTTAAACTTTAGAAAATTCTCGAACATTTGACTTTATTATTGGAAAACCCGAATAGTTATCGAAATTTCAAATTTTGACTTTTCTGAATTTCTACTTTTTTAAATTTAGATTTTTCGAAAATGTATTGTTTTTTTTTTCTAAATTTCGATTGTTTGAAAACTTGAATATTTCGAAAATAAGGCCCTTTTAAAAATATACTTTTTGAAAAGGCTGAATTTGTTCGAAATTTAGACTCTTCAAAATTTCGCTTTCTTCAGAATTTCGATTTTATTCAATTTTGGCTTGTTTCAAAATTTCTGTTTTTTAACTCTCAATGTTTCTTAAAAATTTCGATTTTATGAAAATTTGAATTTTGTTAAAAATATTGCCCTTTTGTAAATATAGTTTTGAAAAGGTTGAATTTGTTCAAAATTTAAACTTTTTTCAAAATTTCGCTTTCTTCAGAATTTCGACTTTATTTAAATTTCGGCTTGTTTCAAAATTTCGGTGTTTGAACATTCAATTTTTTTGATAATGTCGAGGTTTTTAAATTTGTCCGAAATTTCGATTTTATTTGAAAATTCAAACGTTTTTTCAAAATTTTAATGTTTTAAAAAAATCCGTTTCTGTGAATACTTTGATTTTGCAAAATTTTGAATTGACTTTTTTTATAATTTCAGCATTATCTACTTTAAAATTTCCAGTCTTTTTCAAAATGTCTACCCTTTTCTTGAAAATGTGTTTTTTGAAAGATGTACTCTTTTTAATTTCACCCTTTCAGAATTTGGACTTCTTTCAACATTTTTATCTTTTTGGAAATGTTGGTTTCTAATAATCTAAATTCCATTTTTCTTTAGTTTTTGATATTTTTTGAAGTTTACAACCTTTTTGAAAATTTTGGTTTGAAAATTTCGAAAAATTATGAATATTTTAATTTTCTTTTTAAATTTGATTTCTTCAAAATGTTTTTTTGAAAATTTCAATTCTTTTTAAATTTCAGCGTTATTCAAAATGTTGTCTTTAAAATTTGGGATTTTTTAAAATTCTTCACATTTTCGCCATCATCTTCAGAGACATAGTATCTCTAGCTTGGTCATCGAAACGCGTTAAGAGCAACCTCTGTTGTGTTTTTTAATCTTTATTGGTTTCAGAGGACAAGATTTGTATTTCAATTTTTGAAGATAACCAAGGACCAGTCCGTTCCGGCAAAAAAAAAAGATTGATTAGATTAACTGCGTGTATACCGCAAATATCTCGATATTTGTCCAACTTTTGATTTGTTGATTTCTCTAAAAATTTTTATCTATTATTTTTGTTGCCCTCAGCCCCAAAATAATCTCGGGATCCCGGGATCGACTAAATATAATCCCGAAATCCCGGGATTAGGAAATAAGGACCGGGATCGAATTCCCGATTATTTTTCTGAATATCGTACTGATCGTGTATTACTTATTTTTAAAATTAGTAGTTCGCAATTATTTAAACAATTTATTTCCCAAAATGTTAAATAGGTGCAGAAATTGATCAGCAAATGATGCGATGAATATATTTTTACAAAATTTCTTCGCTACAAAAACCGACGAGTTATTTTCTGGCAGCTCGCTGTTTGTTTTTTGACGCGATGCCCTGTTTACACTCTGGCGCCGTCATCGGAGGAATTTCAGTTGCAAAATAAATTCGATGAACAAATTTTCACCAATTCTGCGAAAGTCGCTCGTAAGCTCTACATTTCGCGGGCGCCTAAATCAAATTTTATCTCAATTTTGTTTGTTCAAAGACGACAAACTGATGTAATTAATCATCGTGTCGTTTAAAAATATTTTCAATTTTCAGCCTGTGACAAACAAAGAGAGCAGTATATGAAATTGCAAGGTCGATCGAATTTCACTAAATGTTGCAAAATCCGAAATTTTGTAACATTCTCGATAGTTCTTTTCCAGTTTTAATTACCCGTTCTTGTGTATTTCGATTTTCTCTCATTTCTTTCCGCTAGACCAGCACGGGCAAGCGAACGGAATTAATTGAAAATAATCCACTCGAAAGAACAAAGGAATGTGTTTCGGAGTTGTTGTTTTTGTTAATTTGTTGCGTTTAAAACAAACAACATTGCATGAATCACTGCGGTCTAGAATCTATGAACTACATCTCAATCTATGTAGGTTATTTAATAACGTAATACGCGATAAATGATTTCTCCACTTCAACCGTGTGAAGAAATCACCGTAATCTATTACGCGATTACCATAATATCCACTTTTAATAGCTTTGTTTCTTATTATCAGGTATTAATAAAGCTTTCTTAATTGAATACAAGCTCAAGTATAGTCAAGCAGGTGAAATTTTTTGTTTCATTTTCTACTGAAGTTTATAATGCTGATTTTTTTTACATTAAATAAACTAGTAATTTGTGTGAAATCAATATGACTATATGACCAGACAAGAAGATATAAACTGAAGACATGCCGTACCCCAGAATAATCTTAAAAATTTACATTGAAATTTTCATAAAACGTCACAGTTTTATTTGATTAGGTCAGGGGTCGGCAAACCGCGGCCGTGAGCCGCATGCGGCTCTTTGAAAGACAATGGCGGCTCTTAAAATTTTTCCCAAAAAAAAATAAAAGCTAGAGTAGACAGATACGCAAAAAATGAGTACAGTATGTACTCATTCAACAAGTGACCTACAGAAGTCGAAATTTCCAAAAATACTTTTCAAGGAATTTCCAGATTTTGCTTAAATTTTGACAAATTAATAATGATTTTAGGAGTATTTTTCCGAAATGTTTGATTGATTTGTATTAACATTTTAAAAAACAAAACTATTTTAAAATTTCTAGAAAAATACCAATTTGGAAAGTCGAAATTTCTAAAGAATATTTTCCGCATGATTTTTACTTTTATTATTTGTAAATTTTCTACAACCATGCAATTTCGTGAAAAAAAGTTGAATTACTGTTGTGAGAAAAAAAAACTAAAATTACAGAAACAGCATATATTAAAGTTCGAAATAAAAGCTGAAATTTCCAGACAAAGCCGTATTTTGAGAAAAAGGAGTGATTTCGAAAAAAATTGAAAAAAAATGAAGAAATTTAAAAAAATGAATTTATCAAAAGTTCTCAAAAAACAAAAAGGTAAAATTTTAGAAAAAAAAACGTCGCATTTTGATAATAGATTGAAACCCAGAACAAATTGAAAACCTGAAATTTTTATACAAATTTGAATTTTTTCAAAAACGTAGATTATAAAAAGGGAAATTGTAAAAATAAACTGGAAGACTCAAAAAATTTGTCGAAATTTAAAAAAGTCAAAGTTTTTCAATAAAGAAGAACAAAGACAAAGTCAAATTTCAGATTTGTAATTTTCCAGAGAGATTTGAAATTTCAAGGACAAGACGATTTTAATAAAATCTAAATTTTCTGATAAATTTGAATTTTGAGAAAATTGCCAAAATAATTTCGAAAGAAAAGAGAATGTCGATAAAACTTCCAGTTTCGAGAAAACTATTGAATTTTAAAAAATGGTCAAAATTTTCCAGGGACAGTCAGATTTTATGAAAAAAATAAAATTTTGAGATTTGATAATAGATGGATTTCGTTTGAAATAAAAGTTGAAATTTCTAGAAAAAGCTTCATTTTGAAAAAAAAAAGATATTTCGAAAAAAATAAATTCGTCAAAAGTTCTCAAAAAACGAAAAATTTTTGAAAGACTTCAAATTCTCACAATAGCATTGAAATGTGCAGAACAAATTTAAAAACCTGAGATGATTAGAGAAATTTAAATTTTGTGAAAAATTGTAAAATTTCGAAAAAAGAGATTGTAATAAATTAAAAGCTTTAAAAAATTGTCGAACTTTTTCAGAAGTCGAAGTTCTTCAGAGAAGAAGAAAATAAAAAATTTGCAATGTTCCAGAGAAAGTTAAATTTTGAGAATAAATTGAAATTACGAGAACAAGACGAATTAAAAAAAATCCAAATTTTCAGATAAATCGAATTTTGAGAAAATTGGTAAAATAATTTCGAAAGAAAAGAAAATGTCGACAAAACTTCCAGTTTCGAGGAAAGTATTCAATTTTAAAAGGTCAAAATTTCAGTCAAATTTAAAAAAAAAATTTAAATTTGAGATTTAAAAAATAGATGAATTTAGTTCGAAATAAAATTGAAATTTCTAGAAAATGCCGAATTTTGGAAAAAAAAGAGATTTTAAAAAAAAATTAATTTGTCAAAAGTTCCCAAAACAGATAAAATTTAAAAAAACGTCGAATTTGGACAATAGATTGAAACCCAGAACAAATTGAAAACCTGACATTTTTAGACAAATTTAAATTTTGTGAAAAATTGTAAAATTTCGAAAAGAGCAATTGTAAAAAATTAAAAGTTTAGAAAAGGTCGTAGACCTTTTAAAAATCCGAAGTTTTACAGAGAAGAAGAAAAAAAATTTGCATCTTTCCAGAGAAAGTTAAATTTTGAGAATAAATTTGAAGTTTCGAAAACCAGACGAATAAAAAAAAACTGCAAACGTTCAGATAAATTTGAAATTTAATAGAATTGGTAAAATAATTTCGAAAGAAATGACAATGTTGATGATACAAGTTCCACTTTCAAGAAAAATCTAATTTTAAGATTCAAATATTTTGAAAATAGACCAATTTCGTTGAAAAAATCGCAGTTTTAGAAACAATAAAATGTCGAATTTTAAAAGTCGAAATTTAAAAAAAAACCCGAATTTTACGAACCAAGTCAAAATTTGTTGAAAGTTTAAATGTTTTGTAGAAGTCAATATTTGGGCAAAATGGATAAATTTGGAAAAAGGACGAATTTTAAAAAGAATATAGAAATTTCGAGAAAAGTGTTAAAGTGATGAAGGTCAAAATTTCCCAAAGAAAGTCAAATTTTGAGATTAAGATAAACATTTTAAAAATATGTAGATAAATTTCATCAAAAGATCGCAGTACGCAAAAACAATAAAATGTCGAATTTTAAAAGTCGAAACGGAATAAAAACGAATCTTGCGTAACAAGTCCAAATTTGTAGAAAATAAATAAAAGTTTAAATGTGTAGTAAAAGTAAATTTTGAGGAAAACGCCGAAATTTGTTAAAAGGACAAATTTTAAAAAGAATTTAGAAAGTTATAGTAAAAAGCCGTAATTTAGAACCAAAAAGTAGAAAAAATGTAACTTTGGAAAAAAGTGAAATTTGAGAATAGATCTAAATTTTGAAAAAAGAAAAGTTTGAAAAAAGGCCGAAATCTTTAAAAACTATTTTACTTAACATCTCCAATTACTTTAAATTATTACTTTTTTCATTAAAAAATCGACAAAAGATGATTCATTGACTGGGAAATAAGTCGAATCTTCCAGTAAGTCGAATTAGAAAAAAGTAAACATCATCACAAATTGTCGAGTTTTGAGAAAAAAGGAAGATTTGGGGTAAAAGTCTAATTTAAGGAACAAAATAGATATTAAAAAAGAAGACTTATATAGAGAAGAGTTAAAAAAGTCGAAAGGCAAATTTTGAAATAAAGATCTCAATTTTGAGCAAAAAAAGTTCTTTTGGGTCGAATATATTTTCGTTTGACTACATGAGTCAGAAGGGTCTTTCTCTGTCCCATATTTTGTCTAATTTATCTGATTTAATTTTGAAATAAAATGTAAAACTTGGGAACAAAATTTTGTGGCTCTTTGACATTCACGAAATCAATTTTTTTATTGCGGCTGGCTCTTTCGATTTAAAAGTTTGCCGACCCCTGGGTTAGGTCAATGCGTTTATGAGTTATTAATTTATCTACTTTCTACTTTTTCTAGGTAAGGGTTTATTTCAAACAAAATATTCATCATCGGTCAATGAGCTTTTAACAATTGACTTCTTATAGTGCTGCGAATAAAATTCCAAAATTTTATTTGGTTACGTGAAGGTATTCGCTAGTTATAACTTTTTTTAAAACCCTGATTAGAGCTGCATCTTTCCCCAAAATATCATAGTCAGTCAGTAAGGTTCTCACAATTGAACAATATCGTGACAAAACAAAATGCCAAAGGTATTGATTACTTTAAGTCAGGGTGTTGTCATTTTTTCAAATATTTTCAAAATAGGCTAATTGCGTTCCCCTCCATCATCAGTCAATGAGCTTTTAGCAGCTGACTACTTGTATTACTTCGAATAAAATGCCAAAGTTGTATTTGATTACGTCAAAACGTCTTTCATAACAAACAAAAAAGTTCAACTTTTTAGAATTCTTAAAGAGGGGAACATTTTATTCCGAGGATCTCATTGTCGGTCAATGAGCCTCTAGCAATTGACTACCTATATTGCTTCTGATAAAATACCAAAGTTTGATTTGGTTACGTAAAGACGTTTGTTCGTTATGAAGTTATTTCGGATAATTCAGATGAAATGTTCAAATTGTCGTCAACGCGCTAGTGACTCACAATTTTTTCAATTATTTCATTTACGAATACATACCGAAAATCCCATAGAGTTTCTAGGAAGCGTGGAGGTGCTTCAGATAAAATGTCAAAGTTGTATTTAGTTACTTCAAGATTTACCTTTTTTTTTTAATTTAGGAAATTTTTTTTGGTGGAACAGACTGTTCCTTGGTTATCTCCAAAAATTGAATACAAATCTTGTCCCCTGAAACGATGAAAGATTAAAAAAGACAACAAATGTTGCTTTAACGCGTTTCGATAGCCAAGCTATCATTTTCAGAGAGATAACTCTGAAGATAGCTTGGCTATCGAAACGCGTTAAAGCAACATTTGTTGTGTTTGCACTATATTCACCACTGTATAGAATTCCAAAAAGTTAAAAAAAATCATAACTAACCGAAGTTTTGACGTAACCAAATAAAACTTTAGAATTCTATACCACGCTGTGCAAGTTATTAACTACTAGAAATTCATTTATTGACAAAAGGATCCAGGGGGTAAAAAACAATCCTTAATTTAAAAATTGAAATACAAATCTTGTTCCTTGAAACTAAGAAAGATTAAAGAACACAACAAATGTTATTTTAAGGCGTTTCGGTAGCCAAGCTATCATCTTCAGAGAGACAGCTCTCTAGATTTAAATTTTTAAATTTAGGAATGGTTTCACCCCCTGGATCCCATTGTCAATAAATGAAATTATAGCAGTTAAAAACTTGCACTGCTTGCGATAGAATTCCAAAGTTTCATTTGGTTACGTCAAAAGTTTTGTTAGTTATGATTTTTTTAACTTCTTGAAATTCCTATATAGTGATGAATACAGGGCACTCCGTCGTCAGATATTTGCTGCTAATAATTTTATTTAGGCCAAATGCATAAATTTTATTTAGTTACATCATGGCATTTGCCATTGAAATATTTTTTTTAATATTTATACTTTAATAGGATAAGACACATTTCACCCCTGGAATCCTTTAAAATTTTGAAAAATGTCGAAATATATACAAAAAGTTGATTTTTAATAAAAGTCAACATTTTTTAAAACGTGTTAACTTTGAAAAGGTTCAAAATGTGTAATAAAATGAAATTTTGGTAAAAATAATCAAAAATTTGGTAGTATCTCTCTGAAGATGACAGCTTGGCTGTCGAAACGCGTTAGAGCAACGTTTGTTGTGTTTTTCAACCTTTCTTGGTTTCAGGGGACAAGTTCTGTATTTCAATTTTTTTTTAATGAAATGAAATATGTCGATATCTGTAAAAAAATGGAAATTTTGAAAAAATCAAAATTTAAAAAAAAATTAAAACATTCAGAAACCAAAAGTTTCAAAGAGATCGTCATCTTTAAAAATAAAAAACAAAAATTTGTAAAAGGGCGGAAATATACAAAATCAAAACATCAAAAATAAAAATTTTCAAAAAGATATTTTCGAAAGAAGTAGAAATTTTGAATGAAGTCGAAATTTTGAATGAAGTCGAAGTTAAAAAAGTGCATCTTTCAAAAAACTTGCCACAAGTAGGTGTTTAAAGACTGCAAATTTTTAAGAAATGTTGAAATAATCGAAAATTTGTCGAAATTTTGAAAATTCAAAATCTGCAGAGAAATCGAAATTTTTAAAGAGTTAACATTTTCTAAATGTTAAAATAAAATGGAAATTTAGAAAAAATTGCCATCTTTCAAAAAAAACTCGACACTATCAAAAAAATTGAAACTTAAGAAACCAAAATTTCCTGAAGGAAGAAAAATTTTGAAAAAAGTTTAAATTGTAAACAAATTCAGCCTATTTAAAAACTATATTTACAAAAGGTCAACACTTTCAAAAAATCCAAGTATTTAAAAAATTTAAGTTTTCCAAAACTCAAATTTCTCAGAAACAAGACATTTTCAAAAAATCTAAACTTCAAAAAAAGAAGAAACTTTGAAAAAAGTTGAAATTTAGAAAATGGCGAAATTTAAAAGGTCGAAATTTTGAAAAAGTCAAATTAAAAAAGTGCATATTTTTAAAAACTTGCCACTTTCAAAAAAAAAGTAAGCATTTTCAAAAAGAAATTTGGAAGAAATGTTGAAATAATCGAAAGATTGTCGAAATTTTGAAAAATCAAAATATCCATAGAAATGGAAATTTCCAAAAAGTTAAAATTCTCTAAATTTTAAAATAAAATGGAAATCTAGAAAATATTGAAATCTTTCAAAAGAACTCGACATTATCAAAAATATTGAAACTTAAAAAACCAAAATTTTAAAACAATTTAAAAAAACATGTCGAAATCCTGAAGGAAGAGAAAATTTGAAAAAAGTTTAATTGTAAACAAATTCAGCCTTTTCAAAAACTATATTTACAAAGGGGCAACATTTTCAAAAAAAAAACAAGTTTTCAAAAAATCGACATTTGCCAAAACTCAAATTTCTCAGAAACGAAACATTTTCGAAAAATCTAAACTTCAAAAAAAGACTAAAGCACTGAACTAAACACTGTGGCTTGTGATTAAGTCCAAAGAAGGTTTCACCCCTTTACCACATCGGCAATTAAATAAATAATTACGCGATACGTATTTCGCCAGCAGAACTGGCATTTTCAAGCGCATTAATCTAAAAAGATTAGCAAAAGATGCATCGACGTCATCTGCATTGAGATTCAAATCGATACTTTGCTAATCTTTTTAGATTAGTGCGCTTGAAAATGCCAGTTCTGCTGGCGAAATACGTATCGCGTAATTATTTATTTAATTGCCGATGTGGTAAAGGGGTGAAACCTTCTTTGGACTTCAAAAAAAGAATCAATTTTTAAAAAAGTCGAAATTTAAAAAGGCGAAATTCAAAAAAAATCTTTAGATTTCGAAAATTATTCAAGAATTTACCAATTTAGGTTATTTTATTTTTAATTCTAGAATTATTAATAGACGAATTAGTGATATATTTTAATAATTAATAATTAATAATTAATATTAATTATAACTCTAAAATGTCCCAACAAGTTCCTTGTTGTCCAAATTTTCATGTGATTTTTTTAATTTGAATAAAACGGACATTATTTATTACCCAAACCAATAGGGCCCTAGAATCCCATAGTCAATGAATCAGCTTCTGGGAGTTGACTAATTATGTTGCTTGGGATAATATGTCAAAGTTTTATCTGGTTACGTAAAGGCTTTTATCAGTTATAACCTTTTTTGAAATTTTCAAATAAGGGTAAATTTTGAGCGTTCCGTTACCAGTCAATGAGACTCTAACAGTTAAATACTTATATTGTTTTGGATCAAATGATTACATTAGGGAGTTTGTCCGCTATGCACTTTTTAAATAATTCTAGATAAGTTAAGGTACATTTCACTCCGAAAATCCCATAGTCAGATAGTGAACTTTTGGTAACTAAATAGTTATATTGCTTTGGTTAAAATACCTAAGTTGCATGTGGTTACGTTAAGGCATTCATTAGTTATAAATGTTTTTATAATTTCTAAATAGGGATGTTGCAGTTTCACAAGGTTTTTGTCAGTCAAACTTTTTTGGAATTCTCAAATAAGGGTGGGTACATTTTGAGCGTTCCATCATCAATCAATGAGTCTCTAACAACTAAATACTTATATTGGTTTCAGATCAAACGACTACATCAGGGTGTTTGTCCGCTGTGCACTTTTTAAATAGTCCTAGATAAGTAAGGGTGCATTTCACCCCAAAAATCCCATAGTCGGATAGTGAACTTTTGGGAACTAACTAGTTATATTGCTTCGGTTAAAATGCCATGGACATTACTTATTACCCAAACCAATAGGGCACATTTCAACCCTAGAATCACATAGTCGATGAATCAGCTTCTGGGAACTGATTAATTATGTTGCTTGGGATAATATGTCAAAGTTTTATCTGGTTACGTCAAGGCTTTTGTCAGTTATAAACTTTTTTGGAATTCTTAAATAAGGGTAAATTTTGAGCGTTTCATTATCAGTCAATTAGTCTCTAACAGTTAAATACTTATATTGTTTCGGCTTAAATGATTAATTACATCAGGATGTTTTTCCGCTATGCACTTTTAAATATTTCTAAATAAGTAAAGGTACATTTCGACCCGAAAATCCCATAGTCGGATAGTGAACTTTTGGGAACTAACTAGTTATATTGCTTCGGTTAAAATGCCAAAATTGCACGTGGTTACTTCAAGGCATTCATTAGTTATGAATGTTTTTAAAATTTCTAAACAGAGATGTTGCAGTTTCACAAGACTTTTGTCAGTCATAAACTTTTTTGAAATTCTCAAATAAGGGTGGGTATATTTTGAATGTTCCATCGTCAAAGAGTCTCTAACAGTTCAATACTTATATTGTTTCGGATCAAATGATTACATCAGGGAGTTTGTCCGCTATGTACTTTTGGAATAATTCTAAATAAGTGAAGGTACATTTCACCCCGAAAATTCCATAGTCGGATAGGAAGTTTTGGGAACTAACTACTTATATTACTTCGGTTAAAATGCCAAAGTTGCACGTGGTTACGTCAAGGGGTTCATTAGTTATGAATGTTTTTATAATTTCTCAATAGGGATGTTGCAGTTGCACAAGGCTTTTGTCAGTCAAACTTTTTTGGAATTCTTAAATAAGGGTGGGTATATTTTAAGCGTTCCATTATCAGTTAATGAGTCTTTAACAGTTGAATACTTATATTGTTTCGGATCAAATGATTATATCAGGGTGTTTGTCCGCTGTGCACTTTTTAATTAGTCCTAGATAAGTAAGGGTGCATTTCACCCCAAAAATCCCATAGTCGGATAGTGAACTTTTGGGAACTAACTAGTTACATTGCTTCGGTTAAAATGCCAAAGTTGCATGTGGTTACGTCAAGGCGGTCAATAGTTATGAATGTTTTTATAATTTCTAAATAGGGAGTTTGCTTTTGTCACACGGCTTTTGTCAGTGATAATTTTTTTGGAATTTTCAAGTAAGGATTGGCACATTTTGAACGTTCCATCATCAGTCAATGAGTCTCTAACAGTTGAATACTTATATTGTTTTGGATCAAATGATTACATCAGGGCGTTTGTCCACTATGCACTTTTTAAATATTTCTAGATAAGTAAAGGTACATTTCGCCCCAAAAATCCCATTGTCGGATAGTGAACTTTTGGGAACTAACTAGTTATATTGCTTCGGTTAAAATGCCAACGTTGCACGTGGTTACTTCAAGGCATTCATTAGTTATGAATGTTTTTAAAATTTCTAAACAGAGATGTTGCAGTTTCAAAAGGCTTTTGTCAGTCATAAATTGTTTGGAATTCTCAAATAAGCGTGGGCACATTTTGAATGTTCCATCATCAGTCAATGAGTCTTTAACAGTTCAATACTTATATTGTTTCGGATCAAATGATTACATCAGAGTGTTTGTCCGCTATGCACTGTTTAAATATTTCTAGATAAGTAAAGGTACATTTCACCCTGAAAATTCCATAGGCGAATAGTAAACTTTTGGGAACTAACTAGTTATATTGCTTCGGTTAAAATGCTAAAGTTGCATGTGGTTACATCAAGGCATTCATTAGTTATGAATGATTTTATAATTTCTAAATAGGGACGTTACATTTTCACAAGACTTTTGTCAGTTATAAACTTTTTTGGAATTCTCAATTAAGAGTGGGCACATTTTGAGCGTTCCATCATCAGTCAATGAGTTTCTAACAGTTGAATGCTTATATTGTTTCGGATCAAATGATTACGTCAGAGTTGTTTGTCCGCTATGCACTTTTTAAGTATTTCTAGCAAAATAAAGGTACATTTCCCCCCGAAAATCCCATAGTCGGATAGTGAATTTTGGGAACTAACTAGTTATATTGCTTTAATTAAAATGCCAAAGTTGGATGTGGTTACGTCAAGGCGTTCATTAGTTATGAATGTTTTTATAATTTCTAAATAGAAAGGTTGCAGTTTCACTACATTTTAAATAGGAGTGGTCGTAGGGTTCATTTTTTTATATTGTAGCGTCCGTACTATTGGATGCCATTGAAGTGTAGCTAAGGGTATTTGCTGTCGGTTTTAATTGCATACAAAATACAAAGTACATGTTCAGATCAAAAATTATTTACTTTGGCGGTTTTCACCTTCAGATTCGAATAAAATTTAAAACTACTAAAAGAAAACCGGTCATTATATTTTTGACGAAGGTGACAAAGAAGGATAAATACTTGGAATCAAGTACCTTTGATTTAATTTCTAATTTAAAATACAAAATTATATTGATGGGGCACTACTTCTACACTATTAGATATTTTTGAGGAAGGTGACAAAGAAGGATAAATACTTAGAATCAAGTACCTTTGATTTAATTTCTAATTTAAAATACAAAATTATATTGATGGGGCACTACTTCTACGCTATTAGATAATCTAAAAATTTCTCGTATTATCCGATTCGGTCTGGGAAAGCAATCCTTGAAATTTGCATGTTTACGCAAAAAAATTCAAAAGTTTGTCATAACTTTATCATATTTTGGCTAATATTCAACAGCAGAGCGATAAACTGCGTAATGGATTTTAGATTGCCATCGATGTTAATTAGATTAAGACATTGACAAACAATGGCGATCAGAAATAAAACAGTTTTCCAAGTTTTCTCCGACACGTGTACGTCGTAATAAGATACCAAGTCGATATCCCTTGATTTTTTTTTCACTGTTTCGTATTTATCAAACCGGGAAACGGCAATATCATTTCGCCGGCCAAACCACTTATTCATTCACTCGCTTTTAATCGATATAATCCTAGGTCATTGAAACGTTTATTGTTTCTGAAACGTGTTCTTTTTTTAATTTAATCGTTGACTGTTTTGCCAGTTTTGCGATAAATTTTATTTATAGTTTCGTTTTGCTTTCAGGGGCAATCGCCAAAATATGCTTTCAATTTTAGATATAATCCATCATTGTGGGTGTTGGGGTGTGTGAATCTATTTTTATTGTTTCGTTATCATATAATTGAAGAATACTACAATTCAAATTTAAACATGCGAAATAATTTAAAGTTTTCCTAAAGAAGTAGTTCAAATTTTGAAAAAACCACATTTAAGCAAAAAATAACCAGTAGCCGTGCAGGTGAGGTGCACACTTTTTTCTTAACCCCAATTTAGAGTCCACATTTTAAATGTCCTAACAATGACAGCCAAAGGGACAGCTTGGAGGGCAAGAACCTCCAAATTGATAAAATATGGATAATTCGATTTAATTCCAAACAATTTCTAGACAAAGTCCTTTGTTTCTGAACTCAATTTAGAGCGCATAATACTGTTTGTTTAATTTAATTTTTTTATCGCTGCATACATAAAATGTTCCAATAATGAATCTGAAGCCATGGGAGCAATTGGAAGAGGTTTTGGGGGCCAAGCTAACAAAAAATTCGAAACTTATAAAAGATAATTCGATTTTACGTTACACCATTTCAAGAAAAAGTCTAGACGTTTAAAGTAACTTTAAAGTAGAAATTTCTATTAAAAAAGGGAATGTATTGGCGATTTTGAAAAAAAAAATTGAAATTTTTATAGAAAACTTGAAATTTTTTACAAATCATTTTCTGAATCTGAGTTTGAAGTCATCTTACAAAGAAATTGTTAAAATTTGAAGTCGAAAATAACCCAAAAGTATAGAAATTTTCAGCAAACCAATTTATGAAAAACTTTGCAAATTGGAATTTTGAAAATATGTTTGAATTTAAACTGTGGCGTCGAAAAAATTATCTGAAGAATAAACCTGGAATTTAACTTTTAGTTAAAAAATTAGTGTAAAAAAAAACGGAAGATTGACAGTGAAAATTAGGGAGTTTTGCAAAAAATCAGAAACATTTAAAGTCCACGATGAATTTCGAGTGCGATTTTCAATTTTGGTGAAAAAATGTAAGAAGACGGTTAAATTCGGAATTTTGGCATTCTTAGCAAATTTTCAAGATTAATTTCGAAATTAGGAGAAAAAACAAAATCTTTCGAAAAAATTTCAAATTCTTTGGAAACGTTCAAAATTTGGAATTTCAGTCAAAGATTCAAAAAGACAATAAAACTTCAGGTGTTTCAATTGCTTTGTCATCAAGTATTCTCTAAAATTCGCAAATACCTTCTGGACCTTCAAATGACAAATAATTTTATGCTAAAAAGTTGGGTATTTGGTAGTTCATCAGTATTTAAGCTATTTTTTCATAAAATCTTCTCTAAAATTTGCAAGTCTCCTCATGGAAGATCCTGACCAAAATAATTTTGAGCTACAACATGGGACATTTAATAGTTCTTCAATTATTTGGTCACAAAAAATCCCTACAATTCACAAATATGCTCTTGGAGGTGCTCAGGCAAAATAGTATGATGTTAAAAAGTTGGATATTTGATAGTTCATCAATAGTACAATCTTTTTCCCATGAAATCTTCTCTTAAATTTGCTAATGTTCCCATGGAGGATCCTGATCAAAATGTGGGCCAAAACGTTGGGCATTTCATAGTTCATCAGTATTTCAATTGCTTGGTCACCAAGAGATCTCTAGGTTTCACAAATGTGCTCTTGGAGGTCTATAGTTAAAATAATGTTATCTTGAAAAGTTGGGTATTTGATAGTTCATCAGTATTAAAGTATTTTTCCCATGAAATCTTCTCTTAAATTTGCAAATGTTCCGATGGAGGATCCTGATCAAAATTTAAGCCAAAACGTTGAGCATTTAATAGTTCATCAGTATTTCATTGGTATAGTCATGAAAAATTCTCCAAAATTAACAAATATGCTCTTGGAGGTCCACAAGCTAATTAATATTACATTAAAAAGTTGGGCGCTTGATAGTTCATCAGTATTACAGTCTTCTTCCCATGAAATCTTCTCTTAAATTTGCAAAGGTTCTCACGGAGGATCATGAAAAAAATTTGGGCCAAAACTTTGGTCATTTAATAGTTCATCAGTATTTTATTTGTTCAGTCATGAAAAATTCTCTAAAATTAATAAATGTGCTCTTGAAAGTCCACAAGTAAAATAAAATTATGCTGAAAAGCTTGATATTTGGTGGTTCATTAGTATTACGGTTATTTTCCCATGAAATCTTCCTAAAATGCTCAAATTTTCCACGAAATTCTTAAAATAATGTTTGGGATCAAAAATTGGACCATTTGTTAATATTATAGATATTTATTGTTGGTCAGAAAATTCTTAAAATTAACAAATTGCTTTTGGAGTCAACAAAAAATAATACTCCGTTAAGAAGTTGGGTATGTGGTGGTTCGTCAGTATTACAGTTATTTTCCCATGAAATTGTCTCTAAAATTTGCAAATGTTCTCATGGAGGATCCTGATCAAAATAATTTTGGGCTAAACGTTAGACATTTGGTACTTCATCAAATAATTTAGTCACGAAAATGTCTCTAAAGATCACGAAAATGCTCTTGGAGGTCCACAGGCAAAATAATATTGTGCCAGAAAATTGGGTATTTGGTAGTTCATCAGATGGCAGTTATTTTTCCAAGAAATCTCCTCTAACATGTGCAAATGTTCTCATGGAGAATCCTGATCCAAATAAACGTTGGGCATTTAGTAGCTCATAAGTATTTCAATTTTTTGGCCACCAAGAATTCTCTAAATTTCACAAATATGCTCTTAGAAGTCAACAGGCAAAATAATATTATGTTAAAAAGTTGGGTACTTGGTAGCTCATCAGTATTACAGTCTTTTTCCCATGAAATCTTCTCTTAAATTTGCAAATGTTCTCATGGAGAATCCTAATCCAAATTTAGGCCAAAACGTTGGCCATTTAATAATTCATCAGTATTTCAATTGTTCGGTCACGAAAAATCTTCCAGAATTCACAAATGGGCTTTTGTAGGTCCACAAGCAAAATAATATTACGTCAAAATGTTGTGTTTTTGGTGGCTCATCAGTATTACAGTTATTTGCCCATAAAATCTTCTCAAAAATTTGCAAATGTTCCCATGGGGGATTCTAATCTAAATTTTAGCTAAAACAGTGGGCATTTAATGGTTTATTAGTATCTCAATTTTTTGGTCCCGGAAATTTCTCTAAAACTTACAAATGTGCTCTTGGAGGTCCACAGGCAAAATAACATTATGTTAAAAAATTGGGTATTTGATAGTTCATCAGTATTATAGTCTTTCTCCCTTGAAATCTTCTCTTAAATTTTCAAATATTCCCATGGAAGATCCTGATCAAAATTTGAACCAAAACGTTGGGCATTTTATAGTTCATCACTATTTCATTTGATCGGTCATGAAAAATTCTCTAAAATTAACAAATGTACTCTTGGAGATCCACAAATAAAATAATGTTATCTTGAAAAGTTGGGTATTTGATAGTTCATAAGTATTGCAGTCTTTTTCCCATGAAATCTTCTCTTAAATTTGCAAATGTTCCCATGGAAGATCCTGATCGAAATTTGAGCTAAAACGTTGGGCATTCCCTAATTTATCAGTATTTGAATTGTTAGGTCATCAAGAATTCTCTAAATTTCACAAATGTGCTCTTGGAGGTCCACGAGCACAATAATATTATGTTAAAAAGTTGGGTACTTGATAGTTCATCAGTATTATAGTCTTTTTCCCATGAAATCTTCTCTTAAATTTTTCAAATGTTCCCATGGAGGATCCTGATCAAAATTTGGGCCAAAACGTTGGGCATTTCATAGTTCATCAATATTTCATTTGATGGGTCATGAAAATTTCTCTAAAATTAACAAATGTGCTCTTGGAGATCCACAACTAAAATAATGTTATCTTGAAAAGTTGGGCATTTGATAGTTCATCAGTATTAAAGTATTTTTCCCATGAAATCTTCTCTTAAATTTGCAAATGTTCCCATCGAAGCTCCTGATCAAAATTTGAGCTAAAATGTTGAACATTTCCTAATTTATCAGTATTTGAATTGTTTGGTCACCAAGAATTCTCTAAATTTCACAAATATGCTCTTGGAGGTCCACGGGTAAAATAATATTATTTTAAAAAGTTTGGTACTTGGCGGCTCATCTGTATTACAGTCATTTTCCCATGAAATTTTCTCTAAAATTTGCAAATGTTTCCATGGAAAATCCTGATCAAAATTTGAGCTAAAATGTAATACTGTAATAAATAATTCATCAGTATTTGAATTGTTTGGATACCAAGAATTCTCTAAATTTCACAAATTTGCTCTTGGAGGTCTACAGGCAAAATAATATTATGTTAAAAAGTTGGATATTTGATGGTTCATCAGTATTACAATCTTTTTCCCATGAAATCTTCCCTTAAATTTGCAAATGTTCCCATGGAGGATCCTGATCAAAATTTGGGCCAAAACGTTGGGCATTTCATAGTTCATCAGAATTTCAATTGCTTGATCACCAAGAGATCTTTAGGTTTCACAAATGTGCTCTTGGAGGTCCATAGGTCAAATAAAATTATCTTAAAAAGTTGAGTATTTGATAGTTCATCAGTATTACAGTCTTTTTTCCATGAAATCTTCTCTTAAATTTGCAAATGTTCCCATGGAAGATCCTGATCAAAATTTGAGCCAAAACGTTGGGCATTTAATAGTTCATCAGTATTTCAATTGTTTGGTCACGAAAAATTCTCCAGACTTCACAAATGGGCTCTTGGAGGTCCACAAGCAAAATAATATTATGTCGAAAAGTTGGTTTTTGGTGGTTCATCAGTATTACAGTTATTTTCCCAAAAAACCTTCTCTAAAATTTGCAAAGGTTCTCATGGAGAATTCCGATCAAAATAATTGTGAGCTAAAACGTTGGTCGTCAAGCAGTTCATTAGTATTTTAATTGCTTGGTTATTATTATTATCTAAAATTTACAAATGTGCTCTTGAAAGTGCTCAGGCCAAATAATATTACGTCAAAAAGTTGAGTATTTGTAGTTCATCAATATTACAATTATTTTCCTATGAAATCATCCCTTCGGAGTTATTTAAATTCAAAATGAAAATCAAAATTTCTAGAAGGCCACAATTCTGAATATCAAGAGAAAAATTAAAAATAAAACAACAAAAAATAAATATTGAAAATGTAACCTTGGAATTTTGAAAAAAGGATGTAATATTGAAACAAAAACTTTTGGAAAAAAATGAACAAAAGTTAGGGCAAAATTTTCATGAAAAAAACCTGAAATTTGGAGATTCAACCTAAATCTTCGAGAAAAAATTTCAAATTTAAAACCGATATTTTAATATTGTAATTTTATTGTAAAAATGTCTTGTGTGACCTGAAATGTTCGTAAAAGTCGAAATTTTCGAAAATATTCTTTATTTATTTTATTTAGGGACTTACCATTTCATCTCGGGAATACCGTTGAATGGTTATAATAATTACGTAATTAACTATAATAGCAACAATATTTCTGAATTTCCAACGCCACCGCCGAACCAATCATTCATAAAATGTGACTTCCGATTCCTGTTTAATATCCCACAGCTATCGCATACTTCGTTCAGCTTTGTTCAAAGCACAATCCGCATAAAAACGATAATAACTGATAACACAGCTGACGTAAGTAATGACGTACGTCCGAAATAAAAATTTTAATGTTCATGTTCCATTCTTATGTCGCCTGCACAATTTTCCACAAGTAATTACAGCAGAGCCATCGAATTTCCATTTACATCCAGTTGAAAACGCTTTAAGTATAAAATTTATTTACTGTCTGCGATCATGTGGGTGGACTAAAAATATAATCTGGGTCGTAGACTGAAGAGTCGCACTTAATATTTTCACAGATGATGTTTAATCTGAAAAAAACTGCATAATATGCCAAGGGTGTACAAACTCCTAGAAAAATTCGCAAAAAAGGTGGTTCGAACATTTTAAATTCCTTTTGGGCAATCTGATTTTCTAAAAATTGCGAATTTTTAAAATATCGAACGAATTATATAAAACAAATTCGTAACTTCGAGGCACAAAAAAAAGTGATTCATGCTGGGAGCCGGACTATGGTTTTTTGAGGTATTTTTTCCCGCTGAACACGAATCTGAAGTCAAAATTGGAGGTCAATGAACAAATAATCGAGAAAACCACAAAAAACCGTTAAGTTACGATACTTTTATCGCTTGTTTGGGCTTTTCTCGATTATTTGCTCAGTAACCCCCAATTTTAACTTCAGATTTGTATTCAGCGGGAAATAATACCCTAGGAAATGATGGTCTGGCCCCCAGCACACACCAATTTTTTTTATGGATCTGTGTTATTCATTGCACACATTTTAGATGGTTTTTATGGTTCATTTTTACCACCTTAGTGGCTGATTTTTGAAAAATCCTGTGTGAAATTTCCTGTTCCTAGACTCAACGGTTTAAGCTGTGCATTATCTGTCAGTCAATGCTTAAAGTACATAAAAAGTACGAACATTTGTTGACAAAATAGGTTATGTTAGTTAATTCTGACTGACTTGAAAGGGAGGCAAATTAGGGGGAAGCGCCTCAGGAGATAAAATACTGGGTACGCCACACTGCCAAAGAGTATCGAATACCTATCATCAAATCCTCATTGCAATTTTGAACCGTTCCGATAATTTAGCTGCTGAACATGGGCGTAGCTAGGATTTTTTTCCATGGGGGAATAAACTGGAGCAATGATATATCTTGGATGCGGAAAAAACTCTGTAAGGTCGGCATCTAATGCATTACAAGTATAATTAATGTATATGTCGATTTTTCTAGGGTGGGCACTAACCAACCTTGCCCGCTAACTACGCCAATGATACTGAAATACGGTAAGGAACATGGAAGTGTATCAAGAGACAAACAGACAGACCTAAATAATAGATGTATTTTAAGACAATATTTGTTCGTTTTGTGTGGGCAATCATGTTGTTTTGAAGTTGTTATGTTAAAATGTTGAGAATCCAGATATATTAGGTTGCGTAAACCTGCGTAAATACATTCTCACAACATTGAAAAACACAGAGTCGCCGTGTGAGGTCTCCTATGCAACTTTCCTTCGCATTACTGCATTTGCTGGATTTTGTAAACATACCACAAATATGCAGTCTCATCGCGCATAAATGTCTTTGTTGCATCAGGAGAAACCGTGGTGGAAACTTTGTATTTTTACAAACTGGGAATTCAGCTTTCGAAATGAAGGGTCAATTATATTTTTTCATTTGCATGTTCCGTTTATAACAAAGAATGCGAGGCAAGGTAAAATGTTGAAATCGAATTCAGTTTTATTAAAATAAGTTATGCAGATTATTGTGGAATTTCATTACGATAAAAACCGCTTATAAATAAAGTAGCAAGGGACATGACTGCTTTTAGTTGTTGCATTTTTATACAGACTTTTCCCAGAAATCAATGTATACAATAAAGGTGATAGTACATCGGGGTCATAAATAGAATAATAAGCAGCCTTTGTTGAACCGCTTTTTTATCAAGTCGCATGTTTATGGCTGTGGTCAATGAGTATTGTTTATATTTCAGTTTTTTCAGTTTTAATTTTAATTGATGATTAGTGTAATTATATTCAGGGACGTCCCTAAATCTTCAGCCGCTTGTGTCTTTTAAAATTTCACCACCCTATTATGTTTTCGAAGCGAAAACTTCTTGCATAGGGGAATAAACTTATCGTTTCGCGTCAGCATCACGCATTACCAACATCCTCTACTGTTCATCAAAGCATGTTAGCGTGACTGTGCCAGTACCAGACGTCCATCCCGCTGGACTAGGTTCGAATCTAATTCGTTCCTGTTGTTTAAAAAAAAATTGTTTCTAATTAAACCTACACTTTACAAATATGAATAATTTATACATAAATAAATAGTTCAAATATTTTATTCATACATTTCATCCACACCAAAATTTCGAAATTTTGGAACCCCCTCCAAAAATATCAAAATTTATAAGAGATAATTCAATTTAATTCCACGCAGTTTTCGATAAATAATCGAAATTTACGGGAAAAAAGTCGAAATTTTTCGAAATTAGATTAAATGGCAACTTTGAAAAATGTCAGAGGTAAACATTTGGGAAGAAAAATAAAAATTGAAATCTAAATGTAGTCGAGCGAAGTTTCCATTTTATATAAAATAAATATTTTCATCGACTTTCGCTTAATTTATTAGAAAAGTGAAAATGGGGACCGAAGAATTTATTGCAGAACCACAAGTTTAAACTTAATAAATTAGAAATTTTGAGATTAGGACTAAATTTAGGAAAAACTAATATTTTTGAGTCGAAATTTTGAGTTTAAAGTATTACTTTAAGAAAAAAAGTAACGTTTGAAATACATTTTGGAAAAAAGTACAATAATAAAAACTTTCTCGTAATTTTAACAAATAGTCGTCAAGAAGTCAATATTTTAGGACGAAATTTCTAAAGAAATGAACAATCTCTGTAAAAATCAAAATTTAAAAATTTTAAATCAAATCTTAAGATAAAAAGTAAAAATTGAAAGCACGAAGAAAAATACGAAAGTTCCTTTACAATTACCAAAATTGTTAGATTTTGGGTTGCGAATGAAAAATAAAAAAAATGAATCAAATATTTCGAGAAAAAAAGTCGAAATTTCAAAATTAAAGTCAAAACTTTGGAAGTCAAATTCCTAGAAAAATAGAAATTTTTAGGTTAAAAAAAATTGGGAAAATATAAACATCGATACAGTTGTAACTTCTGAATTATTGACAAAAAGATTGAAATTTCGAAAAATGGGCTCCAAATTTTTAAAAAAAAATTATAACTGTAAGGACCTTTGATGGAACGGACTGGTCCTTGGTTATCTTCAAAAATTAAAATACAGAACTTGTCCCCCTTTTAAGGGACAAGTTCTGTATTATTTTATAAGGACCTTAATAGGAAAAAACTTAAAATTTGAAATTTTTTATGATCAGATATTTAGACTGTTAAAAAAGTAGAAACGAAATGCAAAGGAGTAGCTTAGAATTATAAAAAAACATTTTTGAAAAAGGATATCCGAGATTTAAAACGTTCGGGGGGGTTCGGGGTATGCTTTAAATTGTAGAATTTTAGAAAAGTAGAAATATTAAAGGATCGAGATTTCAATAAAATAGTTAAAAATTTTAGAAAAACTCGAAAATTTTGAACAAACTAAAAATTTTAAAAAATGTTGAAAGTATGTCATACAAATTTAAATTTAAATAATATCAAAAATCTTAAAATAAGGCGAAATTTTGAAAAAAAAATCTGATTCCAAAATCAAAATGTTCAAAAATAAGTCGAAAATTTAAAAAATGTCAAAATTAGAAAAGCCAAAATTTTAAAGCGTCGACATTTTCAAATGAAAATCTAAAATTTCGAAAAAGTCGAATATTTGGGAAAAAAAATTTTGAAAATAAAATTTAGTCCTTTTTTTTAAGAATCGAATTTCCGAAAAACATTCAAAACTTTCAATAAAAACGAAAATTTGAAAAAATCTGGATTTGAAAAACAATTGAAATTTTCGAAAAAAAAGTCGACATTTTTGAAGTTAGTTAACTTTCTAGAAATTAAATTAAAATTTCGAAAAAATGTCCTATGCTTCAAAAAAGGTCGAAATTAAAAAAAAATCAGAATTTTAAAAAATTTTAGTTTAAAAATTTATCAAAAATCTGAAAATAAGGCGACATTTTGAAAAAAAAATTGATTTAAAATAATATAAATAATCAACACTTTCAAAAATACGTCGAAACTTCCAAAAATGTCAAAATTAGAAAAGCCAAAATTTGAAAGCGTCGAAATCTTAAAAAGAAAATCTAAAATTTCGAAAAAGTCGAAAATTTGGAAAAAACGAATTTGAAAATAAAATTTGATATTTTAAATAAAAATCGAAATTATGAAAAATACTCGGAATTTTCAAAAAAAAAACGAAAATTGGAAAAAGAAATCTAGATTTGATAAACAATCGAAATTTTTGAAAAAAGTCGATATTTTTTAAGTTAGTTAACTGTCAAAAGATTAACTTGAATATTTCAAAAAACATCCCATTTTAAAAAAGGTCGAAATTAAAAAAAAATCAAAATTTTGAAAAATTTCAAATCTTAAAAAATATCAAAAATCGGAAACTAAGACAAAATTTTCAAAAAAAATCTGATCTGAAATAATCAAAATTTTCAAAAATAAGTCCAAATTTTGAAAAATGTCAAAATTAGAAAAGCCAAAATTTTAGAACGTTGAAGTTTCAAAAAAATCCAAAATTTGGAAAAACAACGAATTTTAAAAATAAAATTTGATATTTTACAAAAATATCGAAATTCTGAAAAATATTCAAAATTTTCAAAAAATAAGCGAAAATTTAAAAATAACAGGCGAAATTTTCGAAAAAAGTCGACATTTTTGAAGTTAAGTTTCAAAAAATTAAATTGAAATTTGAAAAAATGTCCTGAACTTCAAAAAAGGTCGAAATTGAAGAAAAGTCAAAATTTTTAATAATTTCAAATTTAAAAAAATATCAAAAATCTGAATCTAAGGCGAAATTTTGAAAGAAAATCTGATTTTAAATATTCAAAATTTTGGAAAATATCAAAATTAGAAAAGCCAAAATTTTAGAGCGTTGGAGTTTGGAAAAAATCCAAAATTTGGAAAAACAACGAATTTTAAAAATAAAATTTGATATTTTACAAAAATATCGAAATTCTTAAAAATATTCAAAATTTTCAAAAAATAAGCGAAGATTTAAAAAAAATCTAGATTTGAAAAACAGGCGAAATTTTCGAAAAAAGTCGACATTTTTTAAGTTAACTTTCAAAAAATTAAACTGAAATTTCCAAAAATGTCCTGAACTTCAAAAAAGGTCGAAATTAAAGAAAAGTCAAAATTTTTAATAATTTCAAATTTAAAAAAATATCAAAAATCTGAATCTAAGGCGAAATTTTCAAAGAAAATCTGATTTTAAATATTCAAAATTTTGAAAAATATCAAAATTAGAAAAGCCAAAATTTTAGAGCGTTGAAGTTTCGAAAAAGTCGAAAATTTGGGAAAAAACGAATTTTAAAAATAAAATTTGATATTTTACAAAAAATCCAAATCCTAAAAAATATTTAAAATGTTCAAAAAATATGCGAAAATTTAAAAATCTAGATTTAAAAAACCGTCAAAATCTTTAAAAAAAAGTCGACATTTTTGAAGTTAGTTAACTTTCTAAAAATTAAATTGAATTTTCGAAAAATGTCTTAAGGTTCAAAAAAGGTCGAAATTGAAGAAAAGTCAAAATTTTAAAAAATTTTAAATTTAAAAAATCTGAACATAGGACGAAAATTTGAAAAAAAAAATATTTGAAATAATCAAAATTTTCAAAAATAGCCAAAATTTTAAAGCGTCCAAATCTATAAAAGAAGTCTAAAATTTCTAAAAGTCGAAAATTTGGGAAAAAACGATTTTTAAAAATAAAATTTGATATCTAAACAAAATCGAAATTCTAGCAAATACTCAAAAATTTCCAAAAAAAAAGCGAAAATTTGAAAAATATATCTAGTTTTAAAAAACAATCAAATTTTCGAAAAAAGTCGACTATTTTGAAGTTAAAGTTAACTTTTAAAAAATTGAAATTTCGAAAAATATCCTGAGCTGCAAAAAAGGTCGAAATTAAGAGTCAAAATTTTTAGAAATATAAAATTTCAAAAAATATCAAAAATCTTAAAAAAAAGGCAAAGTTTTGAAAACCAAATCCAATTTGAAATAATCAAAATTTTAAATCGTCCAAATCTTTAAAAGAATTCTAAAATTTCGAAATAGTCGAAAATTTGGGAAAAAACGAAGTTTGAAAATAAAATTTGATATTTAAAAAAAAATCAAAATTCTGAAAAATGGGTGAAAATTAAAAAAACATATCTAGACTTCAAAAACAGTCGAAATTTTAGAAAAAAGTTGACATTTTTGAAGTTAAATTTAACTTTAAAAAAATTAAGTAGTCCAAATTTTTAAAAATTTAAAAAAATATCAAAAATCTTAAAATAAGACGAAATTTTGAAAAAAAAAATGATTTGAAGTAATCAAAATTTTCAAAAATAAGTGGAAATTTTGAAAAATATCAAAATTGGAAAAACCAAAATTTTAAAGCGTCCAGATCTTTTTAAAAAAATCTAAAATTTCGTACCAATCGAAAAAGTTCAAAATTAAAAAAAAAACCAATTTTTGAAAATAAAATTTGATATTTAAAAAAAAATCGAATTTCTGACAAATACTCAAAAATTTCAAAAAAAAAAACGAAAATTTGAAAAAGACTTAAAAACCAATCAAATTTTCGAAAAAAAGTTGACCTTTTTAAAATTAAAGTTAACTTTCAAAATTTTTGACAAGGAGAATTTTTAAAAGATTTTGACTTTTAAACATGGGCGACGTTGGGTGGGGACTTGGGGGGCTCCCCCTGCCCTCCATCAACCCCTCCCGCAAAAAATGTGTATAATATGTGTACAATTCTACACAATTTTGAAAGAAACGTCTAGATTTAAAAAATATTTGAAATTTTCCAAAAAAAAATCAGTTAATTTTCGAAAGAACTGATTTGAAATTTTAGATAATGTCGGAAGTTTAAAAAAATTAATACCTTCAAAACAATTTTGAAAATTTCAAAAATCAAAGTTTTGAAGAAAGTCATATATTTTTGAAGAGCCGAAATTTTAAAAAATCTTGAAATATTTAAGAAGATTAAAATTTTGATAAAAGATCAAAAACTTTTAAAAAAGGAGAAATGTGGCACTTTTGAACATGGGTGCAGTTGGATGGGGGGCTTGGATTCTTAGCACCCTCCCAAATCCAAATTAGACACCCTCAAAAATATTCGAATTTAACTCATATAACTCATAAAAAAATGAATATATTTTGTGATGTTAAGGCTTTGCCCCCCCCCCCCAGTTCTGATAACTTTACTTCACTCAAGGTTTTGAAAAACTTGAAATTTCCAAAACAAGTCGAAATTTTTTTCAAAAAACAACATTTTCAAAAAAACTTATTTTTTTTCATTTTTGCATATTCTCTTATATTTCTCTTTTATTTTATTGTTTCTTTTCTTTGCTCTTGAAAAAGCCCCCTTCGATGATGGGCGAAACGTCGAACACTTTTAATAGTTCTTTGACACGGTTCAATCCCGGAAGAAGTATATCCTGTAATTTTTTAAAAAGACCAAATTTTAAAAAAGAAACTTTGGTATTTGAAAGGCAAAATTTTCAAAAAGAAATTCGAAATATTTGAAATCGTAGCAATTTTGAAGGAAAAAACTAAAATTAAGATTTTCAAAAAATCGAAATTTTGAAAGAATCTAATTGTTTTAAAATTAAATATTGTTAAAAAAGGTCGACTTTTTGAATACATTGCAAGATTTAAAAACACATCGAAATTCTCGAACAAAGTAGAAATGGCGAGGAAAGTTGAAATTTAAAAAAAAATTGAAAGTTTGTAAAAAAATGAAATTTTGAAAAAAACTAAGAACTAAAAATCTGGAAATTGTAAAAGAAATTGTCAGAAAATGACAATTTTAAATATCGCCAAAATTTAAAATATTCCAAACACTTCAAAATGTCAAAATTTTCAAAAGGGTGAAATTTTGAAAGAAGTCGAAATTTTGAAAAAGTGAAATAAAAGTTCACCCCTCACAAAACGCGACAGTCTCAAAAATGAAGTAAAAACTAAAAAATTTTAGGCATTGAAAAAAATGTAGAAATTGTCAAAAAAAATCAATTCAAAATTATCAAAAAATATCTAAATTTGAAAGTCAAAATATTCAAGGAAGTAACAATTTTCAAAAAAGAATTCAAATTTTGGAATGAAGCTGACATTTGGAAAAAACTAGAAAAAATAAGATTTTGAAATGGAAATTTTAAAAAAGTCAAAATACTGAAAAAAGTAAACTTTTGAAACAGTCACAATTTTCAAAAATCAAAGATTTGAAAAAAAAATCGAAATTTTAAAAAAGTCGAAATTTTCAGTCATATTTTCAAAAGGTCAATATTTTCGAAAAATCTGCATCTTAAAAAAGAAGTAGACATTTTGAAAGAAGAAAAAGTTTCGAAAAAATCGAAATTTAAAAAAGTGATTTTAAAAACTCGAAAATTTCAAAAAATTTCAAAATTTGAAATAACATTCAAAATTGCATTAAATAAACATTTTCAAAAAAGAGTTCAAATTGTGAAATGAAGCTGACTTTTGAAAGAAACTAAAAAAATAAGATTTTGAAAAAGAAATTTAAAAAAAGTCAAAATACTGAAAAAAGTAAACTTTCGAAAGTCACAAATTTCAAAAATCGAAATTTTAAATAAATCGAAATTCCCAAATGCGCATATTTTCAAAATGTCAAATTATTCGAAAAATCGACACCTTAAAAGAAGCAGAAATTTCGAAAGAGGTGTTTCGAAAAAATCGAAATTTAAAAAAGTCTGAATTTGAAAACTCGAAAATTTCAATATATTTCGAAATTTTGCAAAACATTCCAAACTGAATTGAAAAATATTCAAAATTTGCAGAAAACAATTATTTAAAAAAGTGTTTAAATTAAAGAATCAACTGTGGTTTGAGATTTGTTAATAAATTAATAGGTTTAATAGAAAAAGTCCAACTTTAACAATTTTGAAACGAAGTTAAAGCTACAATTTTTGAGACAATTAATTTGATTCTTGTCGGTTACTGTTACCGCTTAGGCTCCCCCTGGATACATCTTTGTTTAGAGGTTGCAAAAAAAGTAAATATAATTTTATACTAATTTGAAATATCCTTCAGATAAAAAAGTAAATTTTTCAAAAATTGCCTTCATCAGTGAATTAAAATTTTTACTGAATGCTAATTTAATCACCCCCTACGTGTTAAGACACTTAATACAAAACACCGTTGGAACGCCCCTGACTATATTTCGTTTCTTAAAAAATGGGAAATCCCCATTAGATGTAGGAATTAGGAACAAATATCTTTCTAATTGTCATTTATAAAATTTTCAATTGAAAATCCGAGAAAGAAATTCGAATTTCGAAAAAAGAATACAAAATTTTAAGAAAAACACTCGACATTTCTAGACAAAACGTTTCTCAAAATTTCAAACTCGAAGTTGAAATTTCACGTTTAAATGAGAAATTTCGTGAAAAATTTTGGTGATTTCCAAAGGTGTTCTCGAACTTTCGAGTTTAAGATCAAATTTCGAAGAAAAGTAGAAATTTCAAGAAATAACTCGATTAGGTTTTTTCTCGAAATTTCATTACTTGATCTTCGTTTCTTCATTATTTCAAACTTCTTCATTGATAAACACAAATTCAAAAGTTCTTGCTACATGATGACTATATAGTATTTATAAAACCATCTAGAGAAAAATTATGCGAAGGGTATAAATTTTTGTGTTGTTCTGTTGGTTCCTCTACAGAAAACGTGCCCCAATAACCCAACCTATGCTTTCGACCAAAAAATTGTAATCACCCACAAAGCTTTGTTATTTCAACAGCATTCTGCTGTGATTGCTTAATCTAACAACTTCAATCGTATAAAATATTTGATAGTAATTTTTTATTTAATATTTTGTTTGGATCGAAATAGTATCAATGAAACTTTGTAAACAAGATAAGAGATAAGAAAAACAGTGGAATTTCCACTGTATTAGTGCACTTTTAATAACAATATTTTTATAAGATAAATATAACGAAACTAAATATTGTATCAAGCCGATTGCAGTTGTGCAAAAAGGGGATGTGAAAAGTAAATATAATCTACTGATAACTGCTGATCAACTTTGGTTTTTAATCGCTAAATGCTTGCAATTTTTCTCGGTTATGAATTTTGCAACAAACAGTCATTCGAGGTGGCCATCTAAAACAAATATTATAACAAGATTACACACTTTATTTTAACGCCTGATTATCAATGAGAGAAATTATTAAACAACCAAATATTTATGGACAAATAATAAAAATATCATCAAAATAGATAAGCAGTAATACCTTTTAAACGTCAAACAAAGGATTTATTTACAATTTTTTAATCGCTCGCCCTCAGCCGGACAATTTCACATAAATATTTGTCAATATTTATACTGGTCCAAAGCTCACTGCGATAACAGGTTATTTAATTTACTTTATGCAGGTTCTCATTGATTAAAATCATAAATAAAGTATGTGAACACATACAGGCTGATTCAGAATTCGATGCACATATTTTATGTGTATATTTTTGGGGTCAAAATAAGACATTTTCTTCCTATAAACCTGGGCCTAAAATACACTAGTTTTTGTTAATATGAAACTAATACTTTTCTTCCAGTGACGTAGCTGTGAGGATGCAGTATGTGTTGTGCGGCGCACAGTTTTTTCTTAAGCTCAATTAAAAGTGCACATAGTTTAGTTAAATGTCTTAAATTCATGGGCCCCGTTAAGAGAGAGTTTGGGGAATTAAGCCAACAAGAAATTCTAAATTTATAAGATATAAATAATTTGATTTAATTCTACACAATGTCGAAAAAAAGTTGTCTATTCAGCAGAAAAGAAGCAATTAAAAGTAGGTTTGGTGGCGCTAAGTAAAAAAAAAATAAAAATACTCGAAATTTATAAGAAGTAATTTGATTTGATTCTAAGCAATTTGGGGAAAAATTCGTTTGTTAAAAAGTAAGTTAAAAGTAAAAGTTTCTACAACAAATGAATGTATTGGCGATTTTGAAATCATTTTCTAAACATTTACGTTGAAAGTTAAAATCATACAAAAAAAGTGTAAATACTCGGAATTTAAAATAATGGAAAAGTATCGGAATTTTCAAAAAAGTCGAAATGATAAGAAAAAACTTGAACTTAAAGATACATATAAATTATGATTTTAAGTTACAAATTTAGTGTAAAAAAACGGAACATTGACGGTAAAAATTCGAAGTTTTGAAAAAGAAAAAAATCAAAAATTTAAAATGGAACTCCACGACGAATTCCGGTGCGACTTCCAATTTTGGTCGAAAAATGTGAGACATTTAAATTGGGAATTTTGAAATTTTTAGCAAATTTCGAGATGAACATCGAACTTACAAGAAAAAACTAAAACTTTCGAAAGAAAATTTCAAAATTTTGTAAAACGTTCAAAACTTGGAATTTAAATGGAACATTGAAGAAAACAGTAAAAATTGAGGTATTTCAATTGTTTTGTCATGAACTATTGACTAAAGGTCACAATTATCTCTTGAACCATCAAAAGCGAAATAATTTTATGCTAAAAAGTTAGATATTTGATAGTCATCAGTATTACAATCTTTTCCCACGAAATCTTCCCTAAAATTTGCAAATATCCTCATGGAGGATCCTGATCTAAATAATTTAGAGATAAAACGTTGGGTATTTAGTGGTTTATCAGTATTTTAATTGTTTGGTCATGAAAAATCCTCTAAAATTAACAAATGTGCTCTTGGAGGTCCACAAGCACAATACTAATATATTAAAAAGTTGGGTATTTGGTAGTTCATCAGTATTACATTTTTTTTCCCTTGAAATCTTCTCTTAAATTTGCAAATGTTTCCATGGAGGATCCTGATCAAAATTTGAGCCAAAACGTTGGGCATTTAATAGTTCATCAGTATTTCATTTGTTTATGAAAAAGTTGCTAAAATTAATAAATGTGCTCTTGGAGGTCCACAAGCAAAATAATATTATGTTAAAAAGTTGGGTATTTAATAGTTTATCAGTATTACAATCTTTTTCCCACAAAATTTTCTCTTAAATTTACAAATGTTCTCATGGAGGATCCTGAACAAAATTTGAGCTAAAGCGTTGTGCATATATTTTTTAATCAATATTTTAATTGTTTGGTCATGAAAAATGCTCTAAAATTAACAAATGTGCTCTTGGGGGTCCACAAGCAAAATAATATTATGTTAAAAAGTTGGGTATTTGATAATTCATCAGTATTACAGTCTTTTTCCCATGAAATGTTCTCCTAAATTTGCAAATGTTCCCATGTTCCCATCTTGATCAAAATTTGATATAAAACGTTGGGCATTTGGTAGTTCATCAGTATTTTAATTGTTTGGTCATGAAAAATTCTCTATAATTCACAAATGCGCTCTTGGAGGTGCTCAGGCAAAATAATATTATATTAAAAAGTTGGGTATTTGATAGTTCATCAGTATTAAAATCTTTTTCCCATAAAATCTTCTCTTAAATTTGCAAATGTTCCCATGGAGGATCTTAACCAAAATTTGATCTAAAATGTTGGGCATTTAGTAGTTCATCATTTTAATTCTTTGGTCATGAAAAATTCTCTATAATTCACAAATGTGCTCTTGGAGATGCTCAGGCAAAATAATATTATGTTATAGTTGGGTATTTGGTAGTTCATCAGTATTACCGTCTTTTTGCCATGAAATCTACTCTTAAATTTGCAAATGTTTCTATGGAAGAACCTGATCAAAATTTTAGCCAAAACGTCGGGCATTTAATAGTTCATCAGTATTTCATTTGTTCGGTCGTGCAAAATTCACTAAAATTCAGAAATGTGCTCTTGGAGGACCACAATCAAAAAAATATTATGTTAAAAAGTTGGGTACTTGGTAGTTCATCAGTATTACAGCCTTTTTCCCATGAAATCTTCTCTTCAATTTGCAAATGTTCCCATGGAGGATCTTGATCAAAATTTGATCTAAAACGTTGGGCATTTAGTAGTTCATCACTATTTTAATTGTTTGGTCTTGAAAAATTCTCTATAATTCACAAATATGCTCTTGGAGGTGCTCGGGCAAAATAATATTATGTTATAGTTGGGTATTTGGTAGTTCATCAGTATTACCGTCTTTTTCCCATGAAATCTTCTCTTAAATTTGCAAATGTTTCTATGTAGGAACCTGATCAAAATTTTAGCCAAAACGTCGGGCATTTAATAGTTCATCAGTATTTCATTTGTTCGGTCATGCAAAATTCACTAAAATTCAGAAATGTGCTCTTGGAGGACCACAAGCAAAAAAATATTATATTAAAAAGTTGGGTACTTGGTAGTTCATCAGTATTACAGTATTTTTCCCATGAAATCTTCTCTTCAATTTGCAAATGTTCCCATGGAGGATCTTGATCAAAATTTGATTTAAAACGTTGGGCATTTAGTAGTTGATCACTATTTTAATTGTTTGGTCTTGAAAAATTCTCTATAATTCACAAATATGCTCTTGGAGGTGCTCGGGCAAAATAACATTATGTTAAAAAGTTGGGTATTTGATAGTTCATCAGTATTGCAATCTTTTTCGCATGAAATCTTCTCTTCAATTTGCAAATGCTCCCACGGAGGAAATTTGAAAATATCGACATTTTCAAAATTTAAGACTTCGAAATTTTGGCAAAAAGAGCAAATGGTGAAAAAAAGTTGAAATTCGGAGAACAAATAGTAAGTCGAGCATTCCGAAAAAGCTCGAACTTCGAAATTGAATTTGAAGAAAATTCGAAATTTTCAAAATTAAAAACTTCGAGAAAAAATCAACGAAAAATGGCAGAAATTTTCAAAAAATTGGAAATTTAAAAATATGACAACAATTTTCAAAAACATGGAAATTTTGGCAAAAAATATCGAAGTTTTAAAGAAAAGTCAAAATTTTGAAAAAAGTAGAAATGGTGAAAATTGTCATAATCAAATATTTCAAGAAAGTCGAAATTTAGAAAAATTCCCGAAACACTCCAATTCTTTAAAAGTACAAATTTTTTAACAAAATAAAAAGTGTACAATTTCGGAAAACACGAAATTCGGGGGAAAATCAAGATATTGAAAAAAATCGAAGTTGAAAGTTAAAGAAGAAAAAAACCCAAATTTGAAAATTCGAAATTTTCTAATTTGAAGATTTCGAAAAAAGGTAGAAATTTTGAAAAAAGTGAAATTTGAAAATTGTCATAATTTATTAATATTTCGAAAACTCCAAAAAAAAGTGGAAATTTTTCAACAAGATAAAAAGAGTAAAATTTCGGAAAGTTCGAAATTCGGAGAAAAATCGAAATATTGAAAAAAGTCGAAGTTGAAAGTTAAAAAAATTCAAAATTTTGAAAAAAGGCAGAAATTTGTAAAACGTGAAAATGATTTAAAAAGGGTCAAAATTTTCAAAAAAGTGGAAGTTTTGACACAAAAACTCCAAAAAAAGTCGAATTCTTCAAAAGTGGATATTTTTCAACAAGATAAAAACAGTAAAATTTCGGAAAACTCGAAATTCGGGGAAAAATCGAAATATTGAAAAAGTAGAAGTTGAAAGTTAAAAAAGAAAAAAAACGAAATTTGAGAATTCGAAATTTTCAAAATTGAAGACTTCGAGAAAAATCCAAAATTTTGAAAAAAGGTAGAAATTTGTAAAACGTGGAAATTTAAAAAAGGGTTAAAACTTTCAAAAAAGTGGAAAATTTGGTAAAAAAACTCCAAAAAAAAAGTCGAATTCGTCAAAAGTGGAAATTTTTCAGCAACATAAAACGCGTAAAATTTGGGAAAATTCGAAATTCGGAGAAAGATCGAAATACTGAAAAATGTTGAACTAGAAAGTTGAAAAAGAAAAAAAACCAGTTTCACAATTTAAGACCTGAAGAAAGTTAAAATTTTGAGAAAAGTTTCAAATTTTCAGAATATGCGGAAATTTATAGAAAAAGTCGAAATTGGGGAAAAAAATGAAATATTTAATAAAGTCGAATATTTCAAATAGATTCAAACTTTGAGAAAAAGTTGAAATTGAAAATATAATTCGAAATTTTTAAAATTCAAGACTTCGAAAAAATCCAAATTTTTGAAAAAAGGTAAATATTTCTAAAACGTGAACATTTAAAAAAGGGTCAACATTTTCAAAAAATGTGTAAATTTTTCGGAAAAAAATGTTGAATTTTTAAATTTTAAATTTCGACTTTTTTTCTCGAAATTTCGACTTTTTTTCTCGAAATTTCGACTTTTCGCAAATTTCGACTTTTTCTTAAATTTCGACTTTTTTTCTGGAAATTTCGACTTTTCTTCTCGAAATTTCGACTTTTTTTCTCGAAATTTCGACTATTTTTTTAAATTTCGACATCTTTCTTGACATATTTCGAAATTTCGACTTTTTTCTCGAAATTTCGACGTTTTCCACAAATTTCGACTTTGGTCAGGTTAGGCAGATGACCCACCAACCCTTAAAATGTAAGAATATATTCTAAACACCAACCCCTTTACAATTTAATATTGACATTTAGCAGTAGGGTACGTTCAGTAATTTTAATTTTTTATTAACCAAAATTTCGACTTTTAATTTCAAGGTTAAAGTGGAATTTTCGAGATAAAAGTCGAAATTTCGAGTTTAAAGTCGACATTTTAAAAAAACCTAGAAAGAACATTGATTAAAAAAATTCTTTTTAGAAATTTCGACTTTTTTCTCGGAATTTCGATTTTTTTCGAAATTTCGACTTTAGTCTCGAAATTTCGGATTTAAACTCGAAATTTCGACTTTACACTGAAAATTTTTAGCTTTTTCCCAAAAATTTAACTTTTTTCTCGAAATTTCTACTGTTTTTTCTTAAAATTGCGAGATTAAAATCGAAATTTCGACTTTAATCTCGGAATTTCGATTTTGATACCGAAAGAAGTCAAAATTTCGAGATTAAAGTCGAAATTTCGAGAAAAAATGTCAAAATCTGAAATAAACGTAAATCGAAATTTGAGAAAAATTCGAAATTTCGAGAAAAATGTTCGAGATTTTGAGTTTAAGGTCGAAATTTCGAGAAAAATGTCGAAATTTCGATATTAAGGTTAAAATTTTGGGAAAAAAGTCGAGACTCGAAACTTGAGAAAAAGTCGAAAATTGAGAAAAAAAGAAATTTCGAGAAAAAGTCGTACTTTTCAGATTAAGGTCGAAATTTGAGAAAAATGTCAAAATTTCGAGAAAAAAGTCCAAATTTGAGGAAAAAAAAAATCGAAATTCCGAGAAAAAAGTCGAAATTTCTAAAAAGAATCAATGTTCTTTCTACGTTTTTGTAAAATGTCGACTTTGAACTCGAAATTTCGAAATATTTCGAGAAGAAAGTCGAAATTTCAGAAAAAAGTCGAAATTTCGATAAAAAAAAAAGAGCCGAAATTTCGAAAAAAAAAAGTCGAAATTTTGAGTTTAACGTCGAAATTTCGAGAAAAATGTGGAAATTTCGATATTAAGGTCAAAATTTTGAGAAAAGGGTCAAAACTTGAGAAAAAATAAAACGAAATTTCGAGAAAACAGTCAAACTTTTCATAATAAGGTCGAAATTTCGAGAAAAAACTCGAAATTTGAGAAAAAATAAAACGAAATTTCGAGAAAAAGTCGAACCTTTCATAATAAAGTCGAAATTTTGAGAAAAAAATCGAGATTTGAGGAAAATGTCACAATTTCGGAAAAAAGTTGAAATTTCGAGAGAAAAAGTCGAAATTTGCGGAAAAAAATCGAAATTTCGAGAAAAAAAGTCGAAATTATGAGTTTAAAGTCGAAATTTGGATATTAAAATCAAAATTTCGAGAAAAAAGTCGAAACTTGAGAAAAAAAGTCGAAAATCAAGAGAAAACTTTCCAGATTAAGGTCGAAATTCGAAAAAAAAAGTCGAAATCTCGAGAAAAAAATCGAAATTTGAGAAAAATATCAAAACTTTGAGAAAAAAGTTGAGATTTCAGAAAAAAATCGAAATTGCGAGAAAAAATGCGAAATTTCGAGAAAAAAGGCGAAATTTCGAGAAAAAATGTCGAAATTTCGAAAGTCAAAATTTCGCGAAAAAAGTCAAAATTTGAGAAAAAATCGAAAATTGAGAAAAATAAAACGAAATTTCGAGAAAAAAGTCGAACTTTTCTTAATAAGGTCGAAATTTCGAGAAAAGAGTCGAAATTTGAGCTAAACGTCACAATTTCGTGAAAAAAGTGGAAAAAATTCGAGAAAAAAGTCGAAATTTGCGAAAAAAAGTCGAAACTTCGAGAAAAAAAGTCGACATTTCGAGTTTAAAGTCGAAATTTCGAGAAAAATGTCGAAATTTGGATATTAAGATCAACATTTCGAGAAAAAAGTCGAAACTTGAGAAAAAAATCGAAAATTGAGAAAAAAAAACAAAATTTGGAGAAAGAAGTCGAACTTTTCAGAATAAAGTCAAAATTTCGAGAAAAAAGTCGAACTTTTCAGAATAAAGTCAAAATTTCGAGAAAAAAGTCGAAATTTGAGAAAAATGTCAAAATTTCGAGAAAAAAGTCGAAATTTCAGAAAAATGTCAAAATTTCGAGAAAAAGGTCGAAATTTGAGAAAAATGTCAAAATTTCGAGAAAAAAGTCGAAATTTGAGAAAAATGTCAAAATTTCGAGAAAAAAGTCGAAATTTCAGAAAAATGTCAAAATTTCGAGAAAAAGGTCGAAATTTTGAAATATTTCTATAGGTTTGAACATGTATTAGATTCGAAGTTTGGAAACCAAAGACCGGTTTCGATCTTGTTATTCTCGGAACATTTGTTAGCATTCGAGTTGGATATACCAAACTGACGAGATCTAACAAGATCGAAAGCGGTATTTGGTTTCCAAACTTTGAATCTAATAAATGTTCAAACCTATTGGTCTGTGCATTAGAATCCTTGTCTTCTGGAGACTTTCCTAAAGAGCAACCGCTTCGCTAGGTGTCAGTGTTTTAACTGTTGGTAGTTCATGATTCACTATACACGCCTAAAGGGCCGCATGAATTTGCAGTTCAGGTTGTATTCTACCTGCATTGTCATAGTAACAAAAATCAGCAAACGAATAATTCATGATTCAAAAACTCAATGATTTTTCGCCATCAAATTATACAGTTTATATGTCCATAAAAGCGAATTATATACATAATTAGTCTTATATATTTTCTAAGCATCATGAAATATTTTAAAATTATGAGTTTTCTGGAAGATTTAAATCTGTGGATGTGTGCATTGTTAACGGCCATTCGTTTGAATATTGTGTCATTTAAAAATTGAATACCTAACGTCTACATTTCGGTAGATAATCTAGGTTTCAGCTCCGGATTTTTATTTATTCCTCAGCTTGGGCCGTTTTTACCTGTTTTTCTACCTGAGTCGTCACAGGAAGGCAGATAAATCATTTTTAGGATGTTCGAGCAGCATCTTTTCCTTATCGCTGCTACAGATGCTTGAAATTAATTCAATTCCATATATTTCATCATGCCCCCCTTTTAGGTAACAGCGGGCGAGTAATCAGTCTACTTGACGTGATAATTCGTGAATATTTTAACGAGTTTCCACATCCTATGATATTATTTTCTAAAAAGACGGTCGACGATTAGAGAATGCATTAAAAACAAAACACTTAATTGGCATATTAAGGACATTACGTCTATTATTTAAATACAATTAGTCAAACAATAAACACGACTCTAACAACACAAACAAAACAATTTCGAGCCGTTATGGTGGATGTAATTTGTTTACTGTAGAATTCCCGATGTTATTATCACTGCAAGGAAGAGCATCATTGGAAAGGAGACTGTAAATTGCCAGCGCGGCTAATAGGTGTGCAGCCAAGGATAAATGAATCGAAAGGGAGACGGTAAAGTTTAAGAAGGCTGACTATTTTCGGGTGTAGGTGTAAAAAATTGTAACACAAATCGTAAATGCACACACTGACGGTACTACTAATTTTAATTTACCTGATAATGTGTTTGGCTAGCAAAGAAAAGCATTATCAAAACGAACAGGACTTTTATGGAAAATTGGTTAATTAAGTAAGAAATATTATACTGATTCAATAGAAAATTACTACATTTTTCGGATGTTACGCCCTCAATTATTTGTACTTCTCAACTGAGAGAAACTGCTGAACGTTTGGAAAAGTTTTCACTTCTGTCGGCAGTCCCCATAACTGCCCAATTTTTGTTTATAAAAACGAATTCTATTCAAATTTCGATTTTTTCTGGAATTGTCGACTGCTGTCCCGAAATTTTGACTGTTTTTGGAACTAAAATCGTAGTTTTTGTCCTAAAATTCGAATAAAAAAAATAACAGTTTTGTTTTGAAATTTTTATTCTGTTGAAACTCTGATCACAATATTTTGAAATTCGTTCTATAAATTTGGAGCTGTTCGTTAAATGTAAACCTATAATTTTTATTTATCCTAAATTTTCGAGTTAATAACTCATTTTAAGTTGAAACAAAAAGTCAAAAATTTTAAAACTTAATATTTGGAAAAGTCGAAATATGTATATTCAAGAAGTTGATATTTTCAAAAGGAGTGAAAGTACTGAAAAAATCGAAATTATAGAAAAAAATTGAATTATTAAAAAGTTAAAATTTGAAAAAAAAATTAATCACGGAATGTTGACTTTTTCTCTTCTAAATGCCGAGATTAAAGTCAAATTTCGACGTTAATGTCAAAATTTCGAAAAAAAAGTCGAAATTTCTAGAAAAAAGTTGAAATTTCAATTTCTGAATCGATATTTAACGATTAAAGTCGAAATGTTACAAAGGCGTGGAAAGGACATCGATTAAAAAAATGTTATGTTTAGAAATTTCGATTTTTTTTCAGGAAATTTCGAGTTTTTTCTTATATTTCGACCTTTTTCTCGAAATTTCGTTTTATTCCCAATTTTCGACTTTTTTCTCGAAATTTTGGCATGTTTTTCGAATTTTGACTTTAAAACTCAAAATTTCGCCTTTTTTCACGAAATGACTTTTTTTTATCGAAAGTTCGACTTTTTTCTCGAAATTTCGTTTTATGTTCTCAACTTTCGAAATTTTGACCTGAATATCGAAATTTTGACATTTTTCTGCAAATTTTGACTTAAGACTCAAAATTTCGACTTTTTTCTCTAAATTTCATTTTGTGTTCTCAACTTTCGAAATTTCGACATTTTTCTGGAAATTTTGACTTTAAACTCAAAATTTTGACTTTTTTTCCGAAATTTTTCTCTAAATTTTGACGTTTTTCTTAAATTTGGACCCTTATCTGAAAAGTTCGACTTTTTTCTCAAAATTTCGTTTTTTTTCTCAATTTTCGACCTTTTTTCTCGAATTTCCGACACTTTTCTGGAAAGTTCGACTTTTTTTCACAAATTTCGATTGTTTTTTACGAAATTTCAATTTCTTTCTTAAATTTCGACTTTTTTGTCGAAATTTTGACCTTAATATCAAAATTTCAACTTTTAATCGAAATTTCGACTTTTTTGTGGAAATTTCGTCTTTTTTCACGAAATTTTAACTTTTTCCCCGAAATTTTGACGTTTTAATCAAATTTCGACTTATTTTCTGGAAATTTCGTCTTTTTTCACGAAATTTCGACTTCTTTCACGAAATGTCGACTTTTTTCTCAAATTTCGACCTTAATCTGAAATTTCGTTTTTCTCTCTCAATTTTCGGCTTTTTCCTTGAAATTTTTACCTTAATATTGAAATTTCGACATTTTTTTTCGAAATTTTGACTTTAAACTCAAAATTTCGCCCTTTTTCACGAAATTCCGACACTTTTCTCGAAGGTTCGACTTTTTTTTCACGAAATTTCGATTTTTTTACGAAATTTCAATTTTTTTCTCAAATTTCGACTTTTTTGTCGAAATTTTGACCTTAATATCAAAATTTCAACTTTTACTCTAAATTTCGACTTTTTAGTGGAAATTTCGTCTTTTTTTCACGAAATTTTAACTTTTTTCCCGAAATTTTGACGTTTTTATCAAATTTCGACTTTTTTTCTGGACATTTCGTATTTTTTCACGAAATTTTGACTTTTTGCACGAAATTTCAACTTTTTTCTCAAATTTCGACCTTAATCTGAAAGTTCGACTTTTTTTTCTCAATTTTCGGCTTTTTCCTTGAAATTTTTACCTTAATATTGAAATTTCGAATTTTTTTTCGAAATTTTGACTTTAACCTCAAAATTTCCCCTTTTTTCACGAAATTTCGACCTTTTTCTCAAATTTCGACCGTTTTTTTCGACTTTTTTCTCAAAATTTTAACTCTTTACTCAAATTTTGATTTCCTTCTTAAAATATTACGAAATTTCGACTTTTTTTTCGAAATTTCAACCTTAATCTGATAAGTTCGACTGTTTTCTCGAAATTTCGACTTTTTCCTCGAAATTTCGACTTTTTTTCCTGGAAATTTTGTCTTTTTTCACAAAATTTCGACTTTTTTCTCAAATTTCGGTTTTTTCTAGAAATATCGTCCTTAATTTGAAAGTTCAACTTTTTTTCTTGAAATTTGGTTTTTTCTCTCTCAATTTTCGGCTTTTTCCTTGAAATTTTTAGCTTAATATTGAATTTTCGACATTTTTTTCAAAATTTTAACTTTAAACTCAAACTTTCGCGTTTTTTCACGGAATTTGGAGTTTTTTCACGAAATTTCGACATTTTACTCAAATTCGACCTTTTTTCTCAAACTTCGATTTCCTTCTTAAAATATTACGAAATTTCGACTTTTTTCTCGAAATTTTGACGTTTTTCTCAAAATTTCGACCCTAATCTGAAAAGTTCGGCTTTTTTCTCAAAATTTCGCTTTTTTTCTTTTCAATGTTCGACTTTTTTCTCGAAATTTTGACCTTAATATCGAAATTTTGACATTTTTCTCGAAATTTTGACCTTAAACTCCAAATTTGACGTTTTCTCACGAAATGTTTACTATTTTCACGAAGTTTCGACTTTTTTCTCGAAATTTCGACTCTTTTCTCAAATTTCGATTTCCTTCTTAAAATATTACGAAATTTCTACTTTTTTCTCGAAATTTTGACGTTTTTCCCAAATTTCAAGTTTTTCTCGAAATTTCGACCTTAATGTAAAAAGTTCAACTTTTTTTCTCAAAATTTCGTTTTTTCTCTCGAAATTTTGACCTTTATATCGATATCTCGACATTTTTCTCGAAATTATGACTTTAAACTCAAAATTTCGACTTTTGTCGCGAAATTTTAACTTAAACTCAAAATTTCGACTTTTTCTCGTAATTTCGTTTTGTGTTCTCAATTTTCGAAATTTTTACTACTTTTACGAAATTTCGACTTTTTCTCTCGAAAGTTCGTCTTTTTTCACAAAATTACGACTTTTTTCTTGAAATTTTGATTTTTTCCTGAAATTTCGCCCTTAAGCTGAAAAGTTCGACTTTTTTTCTTGAAATTTCGTATTTTTTCTCTCAATTTTCGACTTTTTTTCTCGAAATTTTGACCTTAATATTGAAATTTCGACATTTTTTCTCTCAATTTTGACTTAAAACTCAAAATTTCGCCTTTTTGCACGGAATTTTGATTTTTTTTCGCGAAATTTCGATTTTTTTCTCGTAATTTCGTTTTGCATTCTAAATTTTTGTCTTTTTTTTCAAAATTTTGACCTTTATATCGAAATTTCGATTTTTTTTCTCGTAATTTCGTTTTGCATTCTAAATTTTTGTCTTTTTTTTCAAAATTTTGACCTTTATATCGAAATTTCGACTTTTTTCTCGTTATTTCGTTTTGTGTTCTCAATTTTCGACTTTTTTCTCAAAATTTTGACGTTTTTCTCGAAATTTCGAACTTAATTTGAAAAGTTCGACTTTTCTCTCGAAATTTTGACCTTAATATCGAAATTTCGACATTTTTTTTTTCGAAATTTCGACCTTAAACTCAAAATTTTCGACTTTTTTTTCTCGAAATTTTCCCTTTTTTCCGAAATTTCGACGTTTTTCCCGAAAATTTCGTTTTTTCTCAATTTTCAACTTTTTTCTCGAAATTTCGTTTTTTTTTCTCTCATTTTTCGGCTCTTTTCTCAAATTTCCACTTTTTTCTCGAAATGTTGACCTTAATATCGAATTTTCGACATTTTTCACTTTTGTTTAAAAATTGAAATACAAAATAGTCCTCTGAAACCAAGAAAGATTAAAAAACACAACAAAGGTTGCTCTAACGCGTTTCGATACCCAAGCTATCATCTTCAGTGAGATACTGAAGACTCTGAAGATAATAGCTTGGCTATCGAAACGCATTAGAGCAACCTTTTTGTGTTTTTTAATCTTTCTTGGTTTCAGGGGACAAGAATTGTACTTGAAAATAAGCAAGGACCAGTCCGTTGCATCAAAACTTTTTTATTTTAAAAAACTCTGCTTTTTATAAAAATTTCATCGCCTTTTTTAAAAATTTGAACTTTTTGATCATTCGACTTTTTGACTTTCTTCACCTGGCAAGATCTAGAAAAAACATTGGAATTTTAGAAAAATTCAATAATAAAAAAATTTGAAAAAAAAATAAAACAAAATTTTGATAGAGATCGAAATTTAAAAAAAAAACGGATGTTTCGAAATGTCGAAATTCTTCAAAAAGGTTAAGATTTCGAGAAAAAGTAGAAATTTTGAAAGGACATTTTCACAAAAATCAAAAACTTGGCAAAAGCGAAAACTGAAATGTCGAAATTATCAATAATCTTACGGAAAAAATGATGACTTTATGACTAATTTCAATAAAAAGTAGAATTTTTAAGATTTACACAAAAGTGAAAATTTCAGGAAAAATTCGAAAATTTCAAAAAATCGAAATTTCGACAAAAAATACGTGGCTTTGGTGTAAATTTTAAAAATTATTTTTATGCCTTTTTTATAAAATTTAAACATTTTGATAATTTTCACTTTTTGACATTTCCAAATTTCTTGCAGTATCTCTCAGAAGATGATAGCTTGGGTATCGAAACGCGTTCGAGCAGCCTTTGTTATGTTTTTTAATCTTTCTTGATTTCAGGGGACAAATTTGTATTTCAATTTTTAAATAAAAGTGAAAAATGTCGAAATTTCGATATTAAGGTCAAAATTTCGAGAAAAAGTCGAAATTTTCAGATTAAGGTCGAAATTTCGAGAAAAAGTCGAAATTTGAGAAATACGTCAAAATTTCGAAATATTTGGAGAAAAAGGTCGAAATTTGAGAAAAAAGTCAAAAATTTCGTGGAAAAATACGAAATTTCGAGAACAAAGTCGAACTTTTTAGATTGATTAGGGTCGAAATTTCGAGAAAAAGTCGAAATTTGAGAAAAAAGTCAAAATTTCGTGGAAAAATACGAAATTTCGAGAAAAAAGTCGAAATTTGCGTAAAAAACCGAAATTTCGAAAAAAAAGTCGAAATTTTGAGTTTTAAGTCAAAATTTTGAGAAATAAGTCAAAAATTAAAAACAAAAAACGAAACTTTGAGAAAAAAGTCGAAATGTCGAGAAAAAGGTCGAAAATTGAGAAAAAAGTCGCAATTTCGTGAAAAAAAGTCGAAATCTCCAGAAAAAAAGTCGAACCTTTCAGACTAAGGGTCGAAATTTCGAGAAAGAAGTCGAACTTTTCAGATCAAGGTCGAAATTTCGAGGAAAACGTCGAAATTTGAAAAAAAACGTCCACATTTCCAGAAAAAAGTCGGAATTTGCGAAAAAAGCCGAAATTTCGAGAGAAAAAAGTCGAAATTTGCGATAAAAGCCGATATTTCGAAGAAAAGAAAATTTGAGTTTTAAATCAAAATTTCGAAAAAAAAGTCAAAAATTAAAAAGCCGAAATTTCGTGAGAAAAGGAGAAATTTCGAGTTTAAAGTCAAAATTTCGAAAAAAAGTCGAAATTTCGATATTCAGGTCCAAATTTCGAGAAGAAAGTCGAAAATTGAGAATAAAAATAAATTTCCAGAAAAAGGTCGAAATTTCGAGTAAAAAAGGTCGAAATTTGAGAAAAGAGCCAAAAATTTCGACTTTTTTCTCGAAATTTCGAGTCTAAAATCGAAATCTCCAGAAAAAAGTCGAACCTTTCAGACTAGGGTCGAAATTTCGAGAAAGAAGTCGAATTTTTCAGATTAAGGTCGAAATATCGAGAAAACGTCGAAATTTAATAAAAACGTCAAAATATCCAGAAAAAAGTCGAAATTTCGAGAAAAAATGTCGACATTACGATATTAAGGTCAAAATTTCGAGAAAACAGTCGAAAACTGAGAATAAAACGAAATTTCCAGAAAATCGGAGAAAAGTCAAAATGTGAAAAAAGCAGAAACTGGAGTGTCGAAATTTTCAAAAAGTAGAAATAATCAAAAATTTTGAAGAAAAAAATTTCGACTTTTTTTCTAGGTCTTGCCGAACCAACAAATCTGAAATGTCGAAATGGTCAAAATGATCAAAAATGCAAATTTTTAAAATTTACACAAAAGAAAATTTCGAGAAAAAATCGAAATTTTCAAAAAATTGAAATTTCGACAAAAAAAAACGATATTTCGAAATTTTTAATTTTTGTTGGCGACACCTGTATTTTGGAGGAACGGACTGGTCCTTGGTTATCTTTAAAAATTGAAAAGCAGAACTTGTCCCCTGAAACCAAGAAAGATTAAAAAATATTAAAAACACAACAAACGTTGCTCTAACGCGTTTCGACAGTCAAGCTTACCAAGTTTTTTAATCTTTCTTGGTTTCAGGGGACAAGTTCTGAATTTCAACCTGTATTTTGAAAAAACCACCTTTTTCAAAATTTCTGATTTTGCGTAAAACTTTCACTTTTGTGTAAATTTTAAAAAACTAATTTTAAGAAAATTTCGCCATTTTTTAAAAATTTGAACATTTTAATAATTTTGACTTTTTGATATTGTTGACATTTCCAAAATTTTTGACTTATCTATAAAAGGTTTTAATTTTGAAAAAAGTCGAATACTTAGAAAACTCGAAATTAAAAAAAAAATCGAAATCTTGACAGAAATCGAAATTTGAAAAAAGACGGAAGTTTCCAAATGTCGAAATTTTTTAATAAGATCAAGACTTCGAGAAGTAGAAATTTTGAAGTCAACATTTTCACAAAAATCAAAATGGGGAAAAAGCGGAAACTGTAATGTGGAAATGTTCAAAAAGTCGAAATTATCAAAAAGTTTAAATTATCAAAAATTCACAACGATCAATAGGGCAACATTTTCAAAAAGATTTTCAAAATAGGTCGAATTCTTCTGAAAAATTAGAAATAATTTTCATTTGGAGAAATACAAGTTTGAATTTCGAAAAATTATTTATTTATTATTTGATAATTTAAAAGGCGTAGAATACGTTCACCATAAAATTATAGAAAAAGCTCTACTACGCGGTTTTAAATTCCATGTAAGAACTAAAAACAGCAGGCTCCTGAAATGTCAAAAAATTTACGCAATATTGCACAATTTGGCAATGCTGTTACCAAAAATTTATTTTTAGTGTTTCCAAAAACTACTCTCAAGAAATAAATGTTGATTAATACGTTTAGATACTTTGTATTTAATTTTTCACTTCAAAATAACAGAACTGTCAAATAAATGTTTTTTTTAATGCAAAAGAACCAAAAATGTTCTTAATTCCACTGCGAAATATATCCCACACTTTCCCAATGTTGACATTATTTTGTTGTCATTTTTTACGCATCACTTTTTCAACTCTCACGAAATTGGATGTTAACGATTTTTATGATATATTATTAGAAACATAAACAATCTTCGGTGTTGCAACTGCGTTCCAAATAAATTAACGAAACCGAAATATTTTGGCGTAAGGGTTGATTATGTAAGTGACACCGTCGAAATATTGAGGACAAGACGTAAATAGACGAAATTATGAATGAAAATCTTACCTTTACTAATCGATAATTAATCCTGACAAGGTTAAACAGTCGAATATCACTCACACATTAAAAACGTACAAACATCACAACACAAAACAAGTGTTTTTTACAGACGCACAGTTCACAAGGGCATTGGCTACAGATGCATGGATGCGGTAAAAGCACACACACGGGAGTAAATCCGCTTATAAAATCCGGGAACACCCCGTAGCAGTCTTTGATTAAGGCGGCAATTGATTTCGTTTGTTTTGATTTTACGATTTGACGTACACTTTGATAGCGTTTGTTTACAATCGCAACATGTTCTATTCTCTCGCGGGACTATCAACAAACTAAACGAGAATGAAATGTTTTGGTTCGGTGGTGAATGCGCTTTACGAAAGTGACGCTACGTTTCAGCTGGAGTGGGGGGCTCGCGTAAAATCGGAATGTTTTGATACAGTTAGAAAGGAAGTGAGCACCCGCGAAAGACAAGGATGAAAAAGGCGGCGCTGGCGGGGAGGTAAACAAACGAATCATTCGCGCATTCTATGATCTTGGGTGGACTTTGCCGTTTTATTTATGTAATTCGCCAATTTGTTCATTTATGATCGATACTTATTTTTACACTTGTTTTTGAATGTGCACTTTTTTCTTTAGCAAACAAACATAGATGTCTTCTGAAACAGATAAGATAATTTCAGATGATGCCACGGTATGCGTCACCCACGAAATATTTGGGAGGCAAACACGAATTTCCAAGAAGGTGTATTTTTTCTTGGACTTGTAAACAACTTCACAGCATTTCGACTGTTTAGCCCCTTTCATTACCGGATGCTTGGCTTATCTGTTCCGATAACTGTCATATATTTTAAATATCTTAATTCGTTTTTAGGGGAGGGATATGTAATAAATATCAAAGGAAGCGGTGGCCGCCCTATAAAAATCATATTGCCGTTACTGCCATAAAAATCGACATCGAGATAAACATATTTTGTAGAGACCGAGACCAACCAATGTTTCGATTTCGTCCAATCCACTCTCATGTCCCTTTTTTTATTATATTGAATATCCTTCCAAATTTCGAATTGTTTTGAAATTTTAGTCTTTGTAAATTTTAACTTCTTCTAAATTTCAAGTTTTTCCCCAGAATATCTCTTTTTCAAAATTTATATTTTTCGAAAAATGTTTAGTTTTATAAACATCGAACTTTGAAAATTTCGACTTTTTTAAAACTTTATTTTTTTTCAATTTTTACTTTTAAAAGGGTAATTTTTTGAAAGATTGATAATTTTCATTTCATTTTGTTTCGCATTACTACCACGCTAAAAAAATACAAAATGCATAATTCAAAACATAAAATACAAGATACAAAAGACAAAATATAAAATACAAAATACAAAATACAAAATACAAAAGACAAAAGACAAAATATAAAATACAAAATACAAAATACAAAATACAAAATACAAAATACAAAAGACAAAAGACAAATATAAAATACAAATACAAAATACAAAATACAAAATACAAAATACAAAATACAAAATACAAAATACAAAATACAAAATACAAAATACAAAATACAAAATACAAAATACAAAATACAAAATACAAAATACAAAATACAAAATACAAAATACAAAATACAAAATACAAAATACAAAATACAAAATACAAAATACAAAATACAAAATACAAAATACAAAATACAAAATACAAAATACAAAATACAAAATACAAAATACAAAATACAAAATACAAAATACAAAATACAAAATACAAAATACAAAATACAAAATACAAAATACAAAATACAAAATACAAAATACAAAATACAAAATACAAAATACAAAATACAAAATACAAAATACAAAATACAAAATACAAAATACAAAATACAAAATACAAAATACAAAATACAAAATACAAAATACAAAATACAAAATACAAATACAAAATACAAAATACAAAATACAAAATACAAAATACAAAATACAAAATACAAAATACAAATACAAAATACAAAATACAAAATACAAAATACAAAATACAAAATACAAAATACAAAATACAAAATACAAAATACAAAATACAAAATACAAATACAAAACACAAAACACAAACACAAAACACAAAATACAAAATACAAAATACAAAATACAAAATACAAAATACAAAATACAAAACACAAAACACAAAACACAAAACACAAAACACAAAACACAAAACACAAAACACAAAACACAAAACACAAAACACAAAACACAAAACACAAAACACAAAACACAAAACACAAAACACAAAACACAAACACAAAACACAAAATACAAAATACAAAATACAAAATACAAATACAAAATACAAAGTACAAAGTACAAAACAACAAAACAACAAAACACAAAACACAAAACACAGAATACAAAATACAGAACCCAAAACGCAAAACGCAAGACACAAGACACAAGATACAAGATACAAGATACGAGATACGAGATACGAGATACGAGATACGAGATACGAATACGAAATACGAAATACGAAATACGAAATACGAAATACGAAATACGAAATACGAAATACGAAATACGAAATACGAAATACGAAATACAAACACAAACACAAAACACAAAATACAGAACCCAAAACGCAAAACGCAAGACACAAGATACAAGATACAAGATACATGATTTAAGATACAAGATACAAGATTCAAGATACAAGATACAAGATACAAGATACAAGATACAAGATACGAAATACGAAATACGAAATACGAAATACGAAATGCGAAATACGAAATACGAAATACGAAATACGAAATACGAAATACAAAATACGAAATACAAAACAACAAACAACAAAACAACAAAATACAAAATACAGAACCCAACGCAAAACGCAAGACGCAAGACAAGACACAAGACACAAGACACAAGATACAAGATACAAGATACAAGATACAAGATACAAGATACAAGATACAAGATACAAGATACAGATACAAGATACAAGATACAAGATACAAGATACAAGATACAAGATACAAGATACAAGATACAAGATACAAGATACAAGATACAAGATACAAGATACAAGATACAAGATACAAGATACAAGATACAAGATACAAGATACAAGATACAAGATACAAGATACAAGATACAAGATACAAGATACAAGATACAAGATACAAGATAAAAGATAAAAGATACAAAATACAAAATACAAACACGAGATATGAAATATGAAATACGAAATCCGAAATGCGAAATGCGGAATGCGAAATACGAAATACGAAATTCAAAATACAAAAAAAAAGCTTCATAGAAAGAGAGAGGGAATAAGAATTTTTGAAAAAAGTAACATTTTCCAAAGAAATTCGGATTCATCAAAAGAAATTGAAACTGGCTTAAAATAAAGAGGAAGCGGAAGAGAAAGAAAAAGAGGAAGATGGTAACGAAGAGAACAACGAATAGGAATTACAGAGAAAGAGGGAGAGAAAGAAAAATGGGACGATAAAAAGATAAAAGGGAAGAGAAATAGAGAAAGGGAAAGAGAAAGAAAGAATCTTGATAAAAATTCAACATTTTGAAAAATTTGAATTTTACAAAGCAGCCAAAATTTTCAAAAAAGATTTTGAAAAAAGTCCAATCTTTGAGAAAAGGTTGAAATTTTCAGAAAAGTGGGAATTTGTAAAAGATCGAACTTTTTAAAAAAAAGTCAAGATCTTGAGTCACAATTTTCATGAAATGAAATTTTCAAAAAAACATCAAAAAGACTGGGAAGGGGGAATCTAAGGTCATTCAACTTTTGAAAAGGTCCTTATTTTCAATAGTAGAAATTTTCTAAAAAAATTGAAAATTTAGAAAAATCAAAATCAGTCGAGAGATTGGAAACTTGGAAAAATGTTACAATTACAGAAGCAAAAAATACAGAAAATTCTGAAAAAAGAGAGAGTATTTTAAAAATTCAATATTTTGGAAAAAGTGAAAGTTTTTAATAAAAACGATAATTTCAAAATAAGTAATATTTAAAAAAAAATGAAATAAAAATAAAATAATTTCTAAAAAAAGTCAAATTTTTAAAACAAATCAGTCTTGACAAAAACCAGAGACTTTGAAAAATTCGAATTTGTTCAAACGATCGAAATTTTCAACAAGTGTAGATTTTAAAAAAGTCGAAATTTTGAGAAAAGGTTGAAGTTTTAAAAAGTTGAAAATTTGGAAAAGATCAAACTTTTTTTCAAAAAAAAGTGAAAATTTCGAAAAAGGATTGAATATTCAAGAGAAAGTTTCGAATTTAGAAATTTTGAAAAAAAGTCAAAGAGTCTAAAAAAGGCGAAATTTAAGTGGTCCAATTTTTAAAAAATATCCAAATATTCAATTTCAATCAATCTCAAGGTTTTAAAAAATTAAGCTTTCAAAGAAAAAAGTTGAAATTTTCAATTGTATAAAAAAATCGATGAAAAGCATTTAAATTTTTCAAAAAATTAAATTTTTAGAATAGAATGTTTTTAAATAAAGTAAAATTGTTTAGTCGAAATTTACAAAAAAGAAGCAACATTTAATTAAAGGAATACAGGAGATTTAAAAAAAAGGTTATTTTTTCAAAAAGTAAGGTCTTGAAAAAAGTGAAAATTTTCAGTGAAATATAAAGTTTCAAATTGAAACAACAAATAAGATATAATGTCCAAAAAAAGTCAAAATTTTGAAAACGGATCAAATTTTCACGAGAAAGTTTCAAAAGTCGAAATTTCGAAAAAAAAGTCAAAGAGCCTAAAAAAGTCGTAATTAAAGTGGTCCAATTTTTATAAAATATCCAAATATTGAATCTCAATCAATCTCAAGATTTTAAAAAATCAAGCTTTCAAAGAAAAAAGTTGAAATTTTCAATTGCATAAAAAATCGATGAGTAACATTGAAAGTTTAAGCCAAATTTTTCAAAACAATAAATTTTTAGAATAGAATGTTTTAAAGAAAGTAAAATTTTTTAGTCGAAATTTACAAAAAAGAAACAAAATTTCGAGGAATACGGAAAATTTAAAAAAAAGGTTAATTTTTCAAAAAGTTTATATCTTGAAAAAAGTGAAAATTTTCAGTAAAATATAAAGTTTGAAAATGAAACAAAAAATAAGATATAATGTCCAAAACAAGTCAAAATTTTGTAAAAGGATCAAATTTTCAAGAGAAAGTTTCGAAAGTCGAAACTTCGAGAAAAAATCAAAGAGCCTGAAAAAGGCAAAATTAAAGTGGTCCAATTTTTAAAAAATATCCAAATATTCAATCTCAATCAATCTCAAGATTTTAAAAAATCAAGCTTTCAAAGAAAAAAGTTGAAATTTTCAATTGTATAAAAAATCGATGAAAAGCTTTTAAATTTTAAGCCAAATTTTTTAAAACAATAAATTTTTAGAATAGAATGTTTTAAAGAAAGTAAAATTTTTCAGTCGAAATTTACAAAAAAGGAGCAACATTTAATTAAAGGAATACAGGAAATTTAAAAAGATGGTTAATTTTTCAAAAACTAATGTCTTGAAAAAAGTGAAAATTTTCAGTAACACATAAAGTTTCAAAATGAAACAACAAATAAGATATAATGTCCAGATATAAAGTCAAAAATTTGAAAAAGGATCAAATTTTCAAGAAAAAGTTTCGAAAGACGAAATTTCGAAAAAAAGTCAAAGAGCCTGAAAAAGGCAAAATTAAAGTGATCCAATTTTTAAAAAATATCCAAATATTCAATTTCAATCAATCTCAAGGTTTTAAAAAATCAAGCTTCTAAAGAAAAAACTTGAAATTTTCAATTGCATAAAAAATCGATGAGTAGCATTGAAAGTTTAGGCTAAATTTTTCAAAACAATAAATTTCTAGAATAGAATGTTTTAAAGAAAGTAAAATTTTTCAGTGGAAATTTACAAAAAAGAAGCAAAATTTCGAGGAATACGGGAAATTTTGAAAGAAAAGGTGAATTTTTCAAAAAGTGAATATCTTGAAAAAAGTGAAAATTTTCAGTAAAATCGAAGGTTTCAGAATAAAACAAAAAATAAGATATAATTTCCAAAAAAAGTCTAAATTTTGAAAGAATAAAAATTTTCAAATAAGTTAAAATTTTAAGTCGAAAGTTGCAAAAATCAAAATTTTAAGGGGCCAATCTTGAAAACAGTGAAACGATATTGTCAGAAGCCGAAACGTTTAAAGAAATTTTTTTTAAAACAGATCGAAATTTTCAACAACAAAAAAATCAGGAAATGTCAATGTTTGGAAAAAAATGGAAATCTTGAAGAAATCGGAACGTTCAAGAGTCGAGATTTAAAACAGGTAAAATTTCTCAAAAATATTTAATTTACAAAAAATTTGTCTAGTCGAAATGTTTAAAAAAATTAAGAATACGCGAAAACGTAGTTTTAAAAGGGCCCAATATTAAAAAAGTTAAGTTTACAAAAAAAATTGACATTTTTAAAAATTTCAAAACTACGTTAAAACTTTTTAAAAAGTTTAAATTAGGAAAGACAGAATTTTCCATCAATATTTTTATAAGCTTAAGTTTTGTAAAAAAAATTAAAATTTTATATAAGTAGAAATCCTTATGCACAGACCAATAGGTTTGAACAATTATTAGATTCGAAGTTTGGAAACCAAATACCGGTTTCGATCTTGTCAGATCTTGTCAGTTTGGTATATCCAACTCGAACGCTAACAACTGTTCCGACCAGTAAGTACTAAAGAATTCACGGACGTCAAGCGTGTGACTCTTAGTACTACCATGAATTTGTAGTCTAGGTTGCATTCTACTTGCATACGAAATTGTTGGCGATGGCCATAGTTTCTCTATGGACCAATAGGTGGTAGTACTAAGAGTCACACGCTTGACGTCCGTCAATTCTTTAGTACTTCCTTGTCGGAACATATGTTAGCATTTGAGTTGGATATACCAAACTGACGAGATCTGTCAAGATCGAAACCGGTATTTGGTTTCCAAACTTCGAATCTAATAAATGTTCAAGCCTATTGGTATGTGCATTAGAATCCTTGTCTTCTGGGAACTTTCCTAGAGAGCAACCGCTTCGCTAGGTGGCAGTGTTTCAACTGTTGGTAGTTCAGCTACCTATGATTCACACTATACACGCCTGAAGGCTGCATGTATTTGTAGTCTAGGTTGCATTCTACTTGCATAAATAGAAATGTTTAAAATTTCAAATTTTTCAAAAAATAAACATTTTTCAAAAAAAAACAAAATTACCAAAAAGGCAAAATTTTAAAAAAAATTGATATTATCAAAAAGGATCAAATTTTCCAAAAAAAAACGGAACTCTTGAAAGAATCGAATCTTTGAAGAAGTTATAATTTTCAAAAAAGTTGAAATAAAAAAATGGAGTTTTTTGAAAAATAGTCGAAACTTTTTAACAAACCAAAAATCACCTACACTTTCGGTAATTTGAACTTTTTGGTGGAACGGATTGGTCCTTGGTTATCTTCAAAAATTGAAATACAAATCTTGTCCCCTGAAATCAAGAAAAATTAAAAAACACACAGAGCAACCTCTGTTGTGTTTTTTAATCTTTCTTGGTTTCAGAGGACAAGATTTGTATTTCAATTTTTGGTTCCTTAAATTTCAAATTATCGAGAGTCGACTCTATTTAATCTAAATCATTAAAATTTCAAAAAAGATTAAACCAAAAATGTTGAGAAAAAAATTAAAATTTATGCAATGATTTTCTAAGAATTTGAGAGTTTAAAAGAAAATGGTATAAATAAAGCTAAACATTAAAGAGATAAGAAACCGAAAAAAAAATAAGTACGGTTTCATAATGGGGGTAGGTAGTCCCAAAGACAATTACCAACCAAAGCTCGTATGACAAAATCAGTGTTGACCAGTGTTATTATTGTGAAGGTTTGATGGAACGGACTGGTCCTTGGTTATCTTCAAAAATTGAAACACAGAACTTGTCCCCTGAAACCAAGAAAAATTAAAAAACTTCTCTGAAGATGACAGCTTGGCTGTCGAAACGCGTTAGAGCAACCTTTGTTGTGTTTTTTAATTTTTCTTGGTTTCAGGGGATAAGTTCTGTGTTTCAATTGTGAAGGTGATATGGAAAGTTTTGGTATTTCGCAGGGGCCCCCACCGGTGTGTTGCACGAGGCCCCTACTAACTTTAAGCCGCCCCTGTCGGTATTATAATATCTAGTTTCTGATAAAGATTCTTCAGGTTTGCAAAAAATTACGAGATCAATCAAGCAGCAAAAAGTATGTTCAAAGTATCTGGCTCTTTGCTATAATTCTTGGTTCAGATTTCAGATATAAAAATGCAGAACGTGGTGGACAAATTAATGAATGGTGTGGACTATCGAGGAAAAGGGTTATTGGAAGTGTTAGTCACAGAAAATTGATAGAATGCAAAGCGCAACGGAACGGTAAATTAATTTTACATGGTCATAAAACGTATTTAATTGAAATGCTTGCAAGCCATAAATTTAAAGGAAGTAATATCGAAATAGTTGAGCTAAGAAATAATGGGTTATTTATTTAATTAACTACTTATTCTAACCGTTAAATAAAACGTACTGCTTGTTATTACTTATAAAATGGCCATTACTGCTTGTTTTTCAAACGCAAACAACGCATAACTTAAATTAGTAGAATTCTTATACGTCAACCCCATTAAACACGTTGAAATACTACAAGAATGAGTTTAAAGTTTCAAATTATTAAAAAATGATTTGTAATTCGATTTGGCGCGATAAAAACTTGGTTCAAATCAGAGACTAGTCTCTGGTTCAAATTAAAAGAAGCGTAGGGTGGCATAATACGTTTTTTAATTTTTAATGCCAATTTTCAATAACTCGAAATCTTGATAACTCGAACTATTTTCTGCCAAGTCACGGTTTGAGTTATCAAAGGTTGACTGTAGTTCTAAAAATTTCTACTTTTTTTTTTAAATTCATCTATTTTTTTTGAATTGAAAATATTCAAATGTTAACAATTCAAATTCTTTTTTCAAAATTTCCATTTTTTTGTCAGAACTGTCATTTTGTTAAAATTGTGTCTTATTTCAAAAATTTCGATTCCTCATCAAAACCTTTTTCAAAACTTTGATTTTGAAAATGTCGACTTTTTCTCGAACTTATGTAAATTACGACATATTTTGAAAAATTCTACCTCTTTTATAAATTTTGTCATTTTCAATATTTCAAAAGTTTGGTTTTTTAAGATTCACTTTTCTAATTTTTTGAAATTTCGGAGAATTAAAATGTTTCTCTTTGCTAAACATCGCTCAATAATCATATTATCACGAGTTTCGATATTGTTGTAAATTCGACAGTTCGGGAATTTTAGGTTTAACCCCAAAACGCTTAACATCCTAACTTTTTTCTAATTTCGTCTTTAAAGTCAAGATTTGGAGAAAGAAGGCAACATTCTAGGATTTCAAAATAAATATTTTATTTTTCGAGAAACAAGTCGAAGAAATTTCTATTTTTTTTTAATTTTGGGAGACAGCTTAGAATTTTTGATTGTTTTCATAGAACTCTGAAAGTATTAAGTTTAAATATTGATTTTTTTTATTTAAACTTCAAAGCTAGATGCATTTAAAAAGAATGGAAAATGCGGGAATGTAAAAATGTTTCTTTTAAATGGGATCATTTTCTCCGAATTTTTTTTGCAATCAATAAAAAGAAACATTTGCGATTAAATTCGAAAAAAATAGAATATAGAAATTTTTTTTTTGATAAAGCCTTTAATTTAGAAAAGATGAAGCAATTTTCAAAAAAACCAAAAAATATTCAAAAAAGTATTTAAACCAAGTCAAAATTTTAAACAAAGAAGTTTCCAAAGAACGTAGTATATTTAAAAAAAAAATCACAATTTTGAAAAAGGTCACAATGTATTAGAAATCTAAATTAAAAAGAAGTCCACAATTTTCAAAAAATTCGAAGTGTTGAGAAAAAGTTTAAATTCATTAAAACAAAATCAAAATGTTCAAATAAGGCGGAATTTAAAAAACACAAATTTTCAATAAACCTCGGAATTTACAGTAAAAGCCTTTAAAAACTCTAAATTTCAGTCTAAAGCTAAAGTTATTCAAAAAATAGGGAAAATTGTAAGCTTAACTTTGAATATTTTGAAACAAATTACATTAAAGTTGAAATTGTGAGAAGACCCTTAAATTTATAAAATAAAAACCTTGGTTTATCAAAAACTCAAATAAAATTAATATTTCTAGAGGAAAATCATGATTACAAAAAAAAATGTTAGTGATCAGAAATTTCGAGAGAAAATCTCTAAAATATCGATTTTACACTACGAATTTACGAATTTAGGAAACATGTGAAAATCTCGGGGAAAATTAGAAATTTTGACAAAAAATTTAAATTTTCAGAAAAAGCTTGAAATTTCGAAATAAAAAGTTTGCAGGAAAAAATAAAGGAATAAAGTGGATTTGTCGCTAGATGATCTTACATTAAAAATGTTAAAAAAACAAAAAAGTGATGGTTGTAAATTTAACCTACCCAACAACCTACCCTTAAGTTCGCCCAGGGAAAAATTCGAAAGTAAGATCGAAATTTCGAAAATATAGAAATTATAGAAAAAGTTAAAATTTAAGTTTGTAAACGTACTTTTAAGGAAAAAGAAAGTTAAAGTTTAAACTCAAAATTTTAAGAAAAAAAGTAGCAGTTTCCAAAAAAAATATAAGTTCTTCTTTTAAATCGCAAGTTTGTAATCGAAATCTTAAAAAAGAGCAACAATCAAAACTGCCTGCAATTATAAAAAAATCGTTGAAATTTCAAAACAAATTTTGAATTTTTATAAAAATATTTCGATAAATAATTGAAATCTCGAGATCAGTGTGGAAATTTCGAGTTTAAATCGAAATATAAGAAAAATATCGAAATGTATTGGGAAAAATATGAATTAAAATCCTTTTGAACTTTATATTTCACCTTTAAAATGAAAATTTAAAAAAAGTTAAGATATTAGGCAGCAAGTACAACAATTTAAAAAAAAATATTTCAAGCTTAATTAAATCTATAAAAAAAGTCAAAACTTGAAAAATAAGTCGACATTGTGTCAATATTTTTGCAACTTTCAATTCCGATTTTTTTTTACAATTCGTTCAAAATTTTAAAAATTCGTAATTTAGAAAGTCAAATTGTTAGTAAAATTCTTAACAAAACAATCGAAATTTTCAGGAATAAGCAAATTTTTTGAAGAGACGAATTTATAAACGTTCCGAGAGAAAATAAAATATGAACGAAATTGTTAAGGTCGAAATTGAAGAAAAGGAGAAATTTTCAAGTAGTCCTAATTTTGAAAAAAAGTCAAAATTTTTAAAAAGGTCAAAATTTTCAAAAAAGTGAAAATTATGGGAAAAGTTCGAAAACAAAAAAGACAAAATTTTGAAAAATTCAGCTTATCAAGAACGTCGACATTTCATTATCTTTTTAAATAAAAATAAAAGGCCCTAGGTGAGTTTTTCTGACATTACGTATTTCAAACTAAAAATAAAGTATTCATATAAACAAGATATAAAAAATCAAACATTGTGTATTTAATGTTAAGACTACCAGAAAGGAAATAGTCAAAATTTTAAACATTGATCGAAATTTTCGCTTTAAATTGATTTGTATGCTAAACACAAAATTATAGTTTTGGTAGAGTGGACTGCTCCTTTATTATCTTCAATAATTGAAATACAAATCTTGTCCACTGAAACCAAGAAAGATTAAAAACACAACTAAGGCGTTTCCATAGCCAAGCTATCATCTTTATTATCTCTCTGAAGATGATAGCTTGGCTATCGGAACGCGTTAGACCAACCTTTGTTGTATTTTTTAATTTTTCTTGGTTTTAAGGGACAAGATTTAACCCATGTTTATCTACATCCCCCTTCCCTGGAAAACATTAAACAAACAATGATATTAGTTGAGCAGACAATCAGTCAAATTGCCGCCCCAATCAAGCATTTTATATTTAATGTTAAAACTTCTAAAAAAATTAGAAATTCCGGAAAAATCGAAATTTCTAAAAACTGTTCTAAGGATTTAATGCTTCTAATCCACAGGCCAATAGATTTGAACATTTATTAGATTTGAAGTTTGGAAACCAAAGACCGTTTTCGATTTTGTTAGATCTCGTCAGTTTGGTATGTCCAACTCGAATGCTAACAAATGTTCCGACAAGTAAGTACCGAAAAATCAACGAACGACGGAACATTTGTTAATATTCGAGCTGGATATACCAAAGTGTCGAGATTTAACAAGATCGGAACCGGTCTTTGGTTTCCAAACTTCGAATCTAATAAATGTTCAAACCTATTGCTCTGTTCATTAGAATCCTTGTCTTCTGGGAACTTTCCTAGAGAGCAACCGCTTCGCTAGGTGGCAGTGTTTCAACTGTTGGTAGTTCAGCTACCTATGATTCACTATACACGCCTGGAGGGCTGCATGAATTTGCAGCCTAGGTTGTATTCTACTTGCATATTTAATGCTTTTCCAAAGTTTCTGATTTTTCAAATTGTGCTATTTTTTAATTTTTGACAATGACCTGAAACAAAAAAAGAATAATCGTTATTTCTTGGTCCCCTTCTCATTTTGAGTCCGTGGCGTTGCACCTCGTTAAGGCTCTGCCTAAAATCAGATCCGCTAAGATAATTTTTGGCCTTGGGGGCACTTAAGAGTAAAAGTTATTCTATTTCCGGACCTCTACGGTATTTACTCTGTCTGGACTCACCGAAAAGTTGACTGCAAGGATAAATAATCTGCAGCAGAAAAAGAAAAGAATATTTTACTTTGGATGACAAAAAATTTAAAAAAAAGTGGGTTTTCTTCATAGTTTTCGATTTAATCACTAAAAGAAGTGACAAAAAAGCGATCTCTCTAGTAAATTTCGATTTCCTCAAAAAGTTAGATTTCACATTTCAGCTTTTTTGAAAATTTCAAAATTTTGACATTTTTGAAAATGGTTACAATTTTTTTAAGAGTTCGAATTTTCTCGATTTTTTTTGATTGTTTTTACTATTTCTATTTGAAATTGGAGTTATTTTAAAATGTAGCCTATTTGGAAATTCCTACTTTTTTTGAAGAATTCAATTTTTATTGAAAATTTAAACTTTTTAAAAAATTTTTATCCATTTCAAAATTTCGTCTCCTTTTGAAAAGCTCATTGTTTTAAAATGTCTGCTTATTTTTCGACCGTTTTCTGAAATTTTTAATTATCGGTGAAAATCTCGAGTTTCAAAATTTCGAACTTTCTCTTTTTGACGTAATTTTGGCTTTCTTAAAAATTGGTTATTTTTTAAAATTTTGTCTTTTTTGTGAAATATTTTAATTTTTTAAAAAATTTTACTTGTCATTTGTGAAAAACTTTATTTTTTTGAAAATTTCAAATTTTTTGGAAATGTCAACTTCAGGGAAAAATTCGAAAGTAAGATCGAAATTTTGAAAATATAGAAATTATAGAAAAAGTTAAAATTTAAGTTTGTAAACGTACTTTTAAGGAAAAAGACAGTTAAAGTGTAAATTCAAAATTTTAAGAAAAAAGTAGCTGTTTCCAAAAAAATATAATTTATTTTTTTAAATCGCAAGTTTGTAATGGAAATCTTAAAAAAGAGCAAAAATCAAAACTGCCTGCAATTATAAAAAAATCGTTGAAATTTAAAAACAAATTTTGAATTTTTATAAAAATATTTCGATAAATAATTGAAATCTCGAGATCAGTGTGGAAATTTCGAATTTAAATCGAAATATAAGAAAAATATCGAAATGTATTGGGAAAAATATGAATTTAAAATCCTTTTGAACTTTATATTTCAGCTTTAGAATGAAAATTTAAAAAAAAAAGTTGAAATATTAGGCAGCAAGGACAAAAATTTAAAAAAAACTATTTTAAACTTAATTGAATCTATAAAAAAAGTCAAAATTTGAAAAATAGGTCGAAATTTTGTCAATATTTTTGAAATTTTCAAAAAAAAGATAAAATCTCGATTTTTTTTATACAATTCGTTCAAAATTTTAAAAATAAATATTTAGAAAGTCAAATTGTTAGTAAAATTCTTAACAAAACAATCGAAATTTTCAGGAATAAGCAAATTTTTTGAAGAGACGAATTTATAAACGGTCCGAGAGAAAATAAAATATGAACGAAATTTTTAAGGTCGAAATTGAAGAAAAGGAGAAATTTTCAAATAGTCCTAATTTTGAAAAAAGTCAAAATTTTCAAGAAGGTCAAAATTTTCAAAAAAGTGAAAATTATGGGAAAAGTTCGAAAACAAAAAAGACAAAATTTTGAAAAATTCAACTTATCAAGAACGTCGAAATTTCATCGTTTTTTTAAATAAAAATAGGTGAGTTTTTCTGACATTACATATTTCAAACTAAAAATGAAGTATTCATATAAACAAAATATAAAAAATCAAACATTGTGTATTTAATGTTAAAACTACCAGAAAGGAAATAGTCAAAAAAGAGAAACTTAAAAAACCGAACTTTTGAAATATTGAAAATGACAAAATTTATAAAAGAGGTAGAATTTTTCAAAATATGTTGTAATTTACAAAAGTTCGAGGAAAAGTCGATATTTTCAAAATCAATGTTTTGAAAAATGTTTTGATGAGGAATCGAAACTTTTGAAATAAGACACAATTTTAACAAAATGACAGCTCTGACAAAAAAATTTTGAAAAAAGAATTTGAATTGTTAACATTTGAAAATTTCCAATTCAAAAAAAATAGAGGAATTTAAAAAAAAAGTAGAAATTTTTAGAACTACAGTCAAACTTTGAAAACTCAAACCGTGACTTGCCAGAAAAAATTGGCATTAAAAATTAAAAAACGTAGTATGTCACCGTACGCTTCTTCTAAAAAAAAATCATAACTTTGAGAAAGAGTCGAACTTTGAAGATAAAGGGTCGACATTTTCCGAAAAAGCGAAAATTCCGAAAAAGTTAGAAAATTGCAAAAGCCGAAATTTTGAAAAAAATCTATTCAAAAAAATGAATATTTTCAAAAAAATTCGGATTTTTCAATTTTTCAAATAAACGTCCAATTTACCACATAAAAGTCCGAAACTTTGAGAAAAATTTGAAATTAAAAAAAAGTCGCCATTTAAAAAAATAAAAACTTGGAGAAATAGTCAAAAGTTCGAACAAAGTAAAATTTTTTAAAAAAGTAGAGGTTTACAAAAAAATCAAAATTTTGAAAAATGTTAAAATTACGAAAAAGATCATAATTTTGAGTCAAAATTTTCCAAACATTTAGAAAAACTAAATTATTAAAGGGAAACGAAATTGTAAAGGTTGAAATTTACAAAATAAGTTAATATTTGGAAAAATGGAAATTAAAAAATATGGAAGATTGGAAATCGGAAATTTTTTTCGATCAAAATCGGAAAAGTCAGATTTTTTTTTAAAATCGTAATTTTCAGAAAGTCAATTTTTGAGCAGATGCCAAAATTTTGTTAAATTAAAGAAGCAAACTTTTCAAGAGAGTCAATTTATTTTGAAAAATCTCAACTTTCAAAAAATTCACATTTTTAAGAAGAATTAAAATGTTGTCAAAAAATTGAATTGGGATTTGCAAAAAAATTGAAATTTTGAGTCAAAATTTTAAAAAAGATGTACATTTTCAATGAAATCATGCCAATTTTTAAAATTTTCAGAAATAAGGCCAAAAAGGTGAAAAAAATTAAAAGTTTTGAAAAAATTCAAAACTTTGATAAAAAAATTTTAGCAAAAATCGACATATTTCAATTTTAAATTCGTAACTTCTAAAAAAATGGTTTCGAGATTATGACATGTTTTGGTCTATTTTCTATTTCTAACGTGATATTTTGACTTAAAATATATGAAATTGGAGTTTTTTTTCCAAAAAGTCGTACTGTTTTGTTGATCTTTTTCTTTGAATTAATAATTAATTAGTAAAGCAATTTTAAAATTTAAATTTTTGACAATAACAAAAAGAAGTTAAAAATTGAAATACAAAGCGTTAGAGCAACCTTTGTTGTGTCTTTTAATCTTTCTTGGTTTCAGGAAACAAATTTTGTATTTCAATTTTTGAAGACAACCAAGGACCAGTCCGTTCCATCAAAAAAAAGAGCTCCCAATACACTATTTTTCACAATAATTCTTCGTCCATCATTAAATTGACACTTTTACCTTTTATGTTGACTCCCCAAAAATTATCATACATAAGGCCATTATCGTACGTCGTATGGGAGCTGTAATTATCGTCGTAAAAAACGATAATTATCGCACACCTGGCAACACTGTATTATCTGATTCCACCACGCTAACACAAATAGGGGTTTCCCCTCGGTTTAGTGTCACAAACTTCGACCTATCAAATGTGACGTCAATTATTTTATTCGAGTTATCAAGAAATTCGAGTTATAGAAGTTTGAGTTATCAAGTAAAATTAATATTCAATCTTTACTTTTGACGCTGACGCCAACCAATGTTGTTCGAATTATCAAACATTCGAATTATCGCAGTTCGAGTTATAGAAGTTTCCACTGCATTTTCCAAAGTTCAAATTTACAAAAGGACAAAATTTCGATAAAAAGTCCAATGATTTCGATAAAAAGACCAAATTTTGGAATCGAAATTTTCACAAAATAAGTTAAAATGAAAAAAAAAAATTAAAAACTCAACATTTTGAGAACACGCTAAAATATAGATAAAACTCGGGATATGGGCAATTTTTAAATTATAGATTTTTTTTTAAACTCTAAATTGAAAAAAATATCAAAATTTCAAGAAAAAGTCCAAATTTTGGAATCTAGATTTATCATAAAAAAATCAAAATTAAAAAATAGTTGAAGATTTTAAAATGAAATTATCACAAAATTCAAAAGCCAACATCTCATGAAAATGTTAAAATTTTCAGAAAAATGCCAAGACTTAGAGAAAGTGGAAATTTTGAAAGCTCGAAATGTATTAAAGAAGTCCAAATTAACAAAAGTCGAAAACTGTTTTCAAAATTTTAACTTTTTTAATTTTGATCTGTTTTGACAATTATCACTTTTTTCGTAAATGTGTTCACTATTTTTCAAACATTTTTTTCGTCTTGATTTGAACATTCTTGTGAATTTCACGCTTTTAAAAATCTCGACTCAAAATTAATATACTTTTTTCAAAAATGTTCACATTTTTAAAAATGTTCAGATTTTTAAAAATGTCCACTATATTTTACAAAAAAAAATTAATGTGGCCATTATTAAAAATTGCGACTGTTTGAAAATTTTGATCTTTTCGTAATTTAGACCTTTTATAAAAATTTTCAGTTTTTTTTTAACTTCGCCTATAAATTTTTCATGCTTTATTCAAGATGAAATTTTTAAGAAAAAGTGAAAATTTATTTTCTTTTGTACATCTAATTATTTTTGATATTTCGATGGTCATTTAATTTCTATTTTATTGCTAAAATGTCCATTATTTAAGGTCGATTTTTCGATTTTCAATTTCGAGAGTAAAATTACAAAGTAGCTCCCCCCCTTAGCGATTTTTTAGGTGCGTCCCTGGCCCTTCAATCGTTTACGAAGTTGCACAGACATTAGACCAGACGTAGACGGAGCCTTAGGCAGGTGTTGCGAGGTCTGTGAACCCAAAGATGAAATAAAATTAACGCGTAGAACGATAGAAATTAATTTTTGGAGTCTAGGCTGCAAGAAACATCCCTTCGCCCATAGTTAAAGCGGCGTTAGAATTCCCCCACTTCATACGTTAGGACCAAGGGTGCGACAGATGTCGGAAGGGCACACCGTTCACCCGACCTACGTGACTGGTGTCGAGTATGTGGAAGCGCTTTCTTTTCGGCGTTATATAAGAAAAGAACCTTGAACAGAATATACTTTTAAAGATAACAATATCGAACGGAGGTAATTCAAAAATAGTAGCAAATGTATTGAGGTCATTTAAAAAAATGAATTTTTCACTCTGTTTTTGGCACGAGTTTTCTAAGCTAAATCAGGTGACTCGTCTCGATAAATTCATTTGAAAATATGGGTTACACATTACAATAGACTGAGCAGATATAAAGGAAACGTGGGGCAAAGTGGCCGGAGATCCCTAATTTAAGCAAACGGGTCTTTCGGCAACAAGTACCCTTTACAACCCTTAAATTATCGTTTCCTGGGAAGGGCTATTGACCTTAACTATGATAAACTCTTTATTGCAATGAAATGTAAATTTTATGTCTTCATATGAAAGGCGTGTTATTCGACCTCAAAGCATGGGGAAGTAAGTACATTTGGAACCAATATAAGTCAAGTCTTTCAACATTAATGGCCATACGAATGTAATTTATCTCGCTAAAAGTAAACTAGGGAAGTATTTTTGTTTTTAAATTTAAATCACTTTACGTTATCAACTTTTCAAAAAAAATATAAATTGTTCAAATACCTAAAAATTATTTAAATGTAAGATCATTCTTGTTTCATATCAGTCGTATCACAAAAGAATCGACGATTAATACAAAGTTTAAGTATTACTTAGCTGACCCCCGCCAATTTTGTCTGCGCAAGGTTCAATAACGTCATATTTCAAAAAAATTGGGCCGACTGAAGTGAAAACTTAAAACTATGATGTAAGAAATTTCAAGATATTTAAAAAAAAAAGATCTTTTTCCAAACTTTCAGCGGTTTCTCTCAACTGAGGAGAAGTACAAATAATTGAGGGCGGCGACTAATATCCACCCCCCCCCCCCCTCATATACCACCCAAATTTTGTTTTTTATATATTTTCATTTACTCCCTCCCCACCCTTCATTTCCTTATACTATAATAAGACAAGTTCCTCTCAAAGAGTAAGACGTAATTCGCTTTCGTTTTCGAGAAAAATTAACTAAGAAAAAATTTTTTCTTTTCATTTCATAGAAATTGTTGTGTTCTCTTTGTTTAAATAATCTGCATGATATGTCGATGGTGACGAAATTGTGAAAAGCGTGTCAAAGCAGTTAATTATTTTAGAACTTTCATCGCCCAAAAACAATGATCACTGCTGACATTCAATAATGTGAGATAGTTGAAAACTGTCTACACAAGATACCATGAATATAAGATATCAAAATGTATAGTTGTCATGGAAGTTATCCACTGACTTTTAGCTGACAATTTTGTCTTTAAATCCTTGTAGTAAGTTCACTAAGCAAAATGCTTACCACCGAACAAAACATTTTTAGTTACAACTACTGGAATTCTTGATTCTGCATTCGTTGTGGGTTGCTTAAGTGTAGGCCAGCACTTAGGCCACTCTTTCCGGGCCTATTATGCTAACCCCGTGATTGAGGTGTCCTTGGTCATTCATTCAGCCACCCAACCTTGTTGAGAAACTAAAGAACGTTCCTTCGATGCGCCTTTCTAAAACTGGCCACACTAGGCCAGAAGTCCCCCAGCGTGGATCCTCTGATTGATGCTAGTGCCGGGTAGTGACACATCACGTGCTCGACGCTCTCATCTTCTTCTAAACACCCTCTGCAACTCAGGTCGTTTATACTTCCCATTCTATGGAGGTGTTTGTTTAATCGACAGTGACTTGTCCAAATCCCTACAAGTTTCCTGAGATTATTCCTTAAGAGTAGTTACACCTACTGTAACGATTTATGGATTTAAAGATGTGCTACAGCTCAGAGGCCCTCACCATCTGGGGCCTCCACCGCAATAGATATCTTCCTTGGTTTTGGAAATCCGAAATTCATGGAAAGTTTTCAGACCTTAAGTCAGAATGGAAAATTTGGAAAACAAAGTGGAAATGAATTTTAAAATTGAAACTTTGAAAGTGTGTAAGTCGGAAAATTTAAAGGTTTAGAAGTGTGAAAGTATGAAATTTCGAAAATTTGAAAGTCAATGGTTCAAAAGTTCAAAAGTTTCAAGAAATCGAAAGCTTTAAAGCTGGAAAGTTCAAAAATTTGAAGGACTGAAAATCGCAAGTGAAAAATTGAAAATTCGGAAGTTAGAAAATTGGAAGTTCCAAAATTTTAAAGCTGAAAAATTCGAAAATTTAAAGGCTCGAAAGTTGAAAAGTTTAAAAGACTGAAAATTTTAAAAGTTGGAAGGTTCAGAATTGGAAAGCAGGAAAGTTCTAGAATTTTAAAAATCGATTGTTCGAAAATTGTAACCTAAAAAATATAAAAGTTGGAAATTTAAAATTCAAACGTGTGATAGTTGAAAATTTATAAGTTCAAAAGTTTAAAAGTGCGAAAGTTTAAAAGTTTGAAAATTTAAAAAATCTAAGATTTCAAAAATTTGAAAATCAATTATTCGAAGGTTCGAAAGTTTGAAAAGTCGAAACTTTGAAATTAGACAATTCGAAAATTTGAAAGTCAAAGTTTCGAAAATTTATAAGATTGTAAATCGAAAGGTGAAAAGTGTGATGGTTGAAAATTTATAAGTTGAAAAGTTTGAAAGTGCGAAATTTTAAAAGTTTGAACATTTAAAAAACTTAAGATTTCGAAAATTTGAAAGTCAATTATTTGGAGGTTCGAAAGTTTAAAAAATCGAAACTTTGAAAGTTATAAAATTCGAAAATTAAAGTTCCTATTATAGTAATTTGGAATATTGGATATAATTGAAATATTATCAAAGAGAATGTTTGAAGGTTTGAAGGTTTGTAAGTTTGAAAATCGAAAGTTCAAACGTGTGATAGTTGAAAATTTATAAGTTGAAAAGTTTGAAAGTGCGAAAGTTTAAAAATTTGAACATTTAAAAGTTTAAGATTTCGAAAATTTGAAAATCAATAGTTCGAAGGTTAGAAACTTTGAAAGTTAGAAAATTCAAAAATTTGAAATTCGAAGTTTCGAAAGTTTATAAGATTGAAAAGCGAAAGTTCGAAAGTGTGATAGTTGATATTTTATGAATTGAAAAGTTTGAAAGTGCGAAAGTTTAAGTTAGAACATTTAAAAAATTAAAGATTTCGAAAATTTGAAAATCAATACTTCGAAAGTTAGAAAAATCGAAACTTTGAAAGTTAGAAAATTCGAAAATTAAAGTTTCGAAGGTGTGTAAGATTGAAAATCGTAAGTTTTAACGTGTGATAGTTGAAAATTTATAAGTTAAAAAGTTTGAAAGTGCGAAAGTTTAAAAGTTTGAACATTTAAAAGTTTAAGATTTCAAAAATTTGAAAATCAATAGTTCGAAGGTTAGAAAGTTTTAAAAATCGAAACTTTGAAATCTAGAAAATTCAAAAATTTGAAATTCGAAGTTTCGAAAGTTTATAAGATTGAAACTCGAAAGTGTGATAGTTGAAAATGTATAAGTTGAAAAGCTTGAAAGTACGAAAGTTTAAAAGTTCGGAAAATTAAAAGTTTAAGATTTCGTAAATTTTAGAAATAATAGTTCGAAAAAGTTTTAAAAATCGAAACTGAAAGTTAAAAAATTCAAAAATTTGAAAGTCAAAGTTTTAAAGATTTAGTATAGGATATACTTCTTCCGGGATTGGACCGTGTCAAAGAACTACTAAAAGTGTTCGACGTTTCGCCCACCATCGTAGGGGGCTTCTTCAGGAACAAAGAAAAGAAACAATAAATGAAAAGAGGAATATGAGGGAATATGCAAAAATGAAAGAATAAAAAGGCCAATTTCAAAACATCAGAGCAAGGTAACTCAGTATGTCCACCATACCAGAGACGAAACTCTTCTGAATTGGAAATTGGTACAAAGGATAAGAAAGTTTAGACACAAGAGCACGGTAACTCAGTATGTCCACCATACCAGTTGCCAAACTCTTCTGAGAGGATAGAGGGAAAGGGAAACTTTATATACCATTCGTCTTCCGAAGATTTCCGATGGTTGGTTTCCAGATGGAGGAAAGCATGTAACCGATGTTTTTGGGGAATGTTTGGATTTCAATCGCCTCGCGTATCTTCCTATTATAGTAATTGGAAATATTGGATATAATTGAAATATTATCAAAGAGAATGTTTGAAGGTTTGAAGGTTTTTAAGATTGAAAATCGAACGTTCGAACGTGTGATAATTGGAAATTTATAAGTTGAAAAGTTTGAAAGTGCGAAAGTTTTAAAGTTTGAACATTTAAGAGATTTAAGATTTCGAAAATTTGAAAATCAATAGTTCGAAGGTTCGAAAGTTGGAAAAATCGAAACTTTGAAAGATAAAAAATTCGAACATTTGAAATTCGAAGTTTCGAAGGTTCGTAAGATTAAAAATCGAAAGTTTTAAACCAAATATTCGAAAATTTGAAAATTCAAAAATTTGAAAGTTTGAAATTTTTAATGTTTAAAAATTCGAAAGTCAAAAACTCGACAGTTTCAAGTTAAAAATTTTGAAAGATTGAAGGATTTAAAAGATAGAAGTTCGTAAGTCAAAAGTTTGAAAGTTTTAAGTTAAAAATTTTGAAAGTATGAAAGATTTAAAATTTAAAAATTCGAAAATTCAGAAATTTGAATGATAGAAAGTTCGACACTAAACAGTCGATAGTGCCAAGGTTCGAAAGTCCGCAAAAGAGAAAATTTGAAAATTGGAAAGCTCGAAAATTTGAAAGCTGATGATTCAAAGGTTTGAAATTCGAAGGTTGGAAGTTGGACAATTTCAAAGTTTGAAATTTGCAACGTATCAAAAAGTGAAAGCTGAAAAATTGTAAAGTGTGAAAGTTGAAAATTCTTTAGGTGGGAAATTTTGAAAGTTGATGGTTCCAAGGTTCGAAAGTTCGAAACATCAAAGGTTTGAAAATAAGAATGTTCGAACATTTGAAATTCGAAGTTCTGCTAATTAGAAATATCGAAAATCCAAAGTTCAAAAATCGAAAGTTTGACAGATGGAAAGTTCGAAAATGTTAAAGTTTAAAAATTCCAACTTCGATAACTCGAAAGTAGCAAAGCTCAAGAATATAAAACAATACTTCGAACCGTTATTTTTTTCGTTCCAGCTTTCATTTTTCGTTCCAGAGAAAACATTATTCCGGTTCCGGTTTTCCTTTCAATTTACACTTTGTGCACTTTTGGTTTCATCAACGATTTTATTGCCGTCGAAATTTTAAGAAAAAAGGCCATAATGTGTAGAAAAAATTAAAATTTCTTAATATAAAGATGAAATTTCAGGAAAAAGGTATGAATTCAAGAGAAGTTATAATTGGAAAAATAGCCAACATTTCGAGTAAACAAAATTTCATAGAAAAAGTTAGGAAAGAACTCGAAATTTATTCTAAAAATCTAGTACCCTATTAACTTTTGACAACAAAGTGGGAAATTCAACTTTAACTCGAATTTTCAAAAGTACTATAAAAAAGTTGATTTTGATTATAAAGTTATGATTTTAGGAAAAACTTACAATTCCCAACTTCAAAATTTTAGGAAGCAGAAGAAGAAACAGAAGAGGAAGAATAAGAAAAAGAAGAAGAAAAAGAAAAGAAGAAGAGAAAGAGAAGGAGAAGAAGAAGAAAAAGAAGAAGATGATGATGAAGAAGAAGAAGATGAAGAAGAAGATGATGAAGATTATGAAGATGAAGAAGATAAGAAGATGAAGAAGATGAAGAAGATGAAGAAGATGAAGAAGATGAAGAAGATGAAGAAGATGAAGAAGATGAAGAAGATGAAGAAGATGAAGAAGATGAAGAAGATGAAGAAGATGAAGAAGATGAAGAAGATGAAGAAGATGAAGAAGATGAAAGAAGATGAAGAAGATGAAGAAGATGAAGAAGATGAAGAAGATGACGAAGATGAAGAAGATGAAGAAGATAAAGAAGATGAGGAAGATGAAGAAGATGAAGAAGAGGAAGAAGATAAAGAAGATGACGAAGATGAAGAAGATAAAGAAGATGAAGAAGATGAAGAAGATGAAGAAGATGAAGAAGATGAAGAAGATGAAGATGAAAAAGACGAAGAAGACGAAGAAGATGAAGAAGATGAAGAAGATGCAGAAGATGCAGAAGATGCAGAAGATGAAGAAGATGCAGAAGATGCAGAAGATGATGATGATGAAGATGATGACGATGACGATAATGACGATAATGAAGATGAGATAATGATGAAGATAAAAGATAATGATGAAGATGAGATAATGATGAAGATAAAGATAATGATGAAGATGATGATGATGATGAGGATGAGGTGATAATGATGAGATGATGATGCTGATAATAAGGTGATGAGGTGAAGATGATAATGATGAAGATGATGATGATGATGAAGTGATGATGAAGATGGATAGATGATAAAGATGATAGCTGATAATAATGATGAAGATGAAGATAATGATGAAAATGAAGATGATGATGAGATGATGAAGATGTGAGATGATGATGATGAAGATGATATAGATGATGATGTATGAGATATGATGATGAAGATGAAGATAGATGAAGTGAAGATGAAGATGAATGATGAAGATGATGAAGGTAAAGATGAAGAAGTATGAAAAGTGATGAGATGAAGAAGATGAAGAGATGAAGAGATGAGAAGATGAAGATGAGAGATGAGATGATGAAGATGATAGAAGATGAAGATAGATGAAGATGATGAAGAAGATGAGAGATGAAGATGATGAAGATGATGAAAATGATGAGAAGATGATGAAGATAGAAGATGATGAAGATGATGAGATGATGAAGATGAATGATGAATGATGAAGATGAGAAGATGATGATGAATGAAGATGATGATATGAAGATGACGATGATGAAGGTGAAGATAATGTTGAAGATGATGATGATGAATATGATGATCATGATAATGAAGATGATGATGATGAAGATGATGAAGATGAAGATACTGATGAAGATGATGAAGATGTGAGGTGATGATGATGATGAAGATAATGAAAATGATAAAGATGATGATGATGATGAAGATGATGAAGATGATGATGATGAAGATGAAGATGATGATGATGAAGATGATGATGAAGATGATGATAATGAAGATGGACGATGATGAAGGTGGAAGATAATGTTGAAGATGAAGATGATGATGATGAATATGATGATCATGATAATGAAGATGATGATGATGAAGAAGATGATGATGAAGATGAAGATGATGATGAAGATGGTGATGATTAAAGATGATGATGACGATAATTGATGATGATGATAATGGTGATGAAGATGATGATTGATGATGAAGATGATGATAAAGATGATGATGATGATGATGATGATGATGATGAAGATGATGAAGATGATGATGAAGAAGATGATGATGAAGATGATGATGAAGATGATGATGATGATGATGATGATAGTGATCAAAGTGATGATGAAAAAGATGATGATGAAGATGATGATGAAGATGTTGATGATAAAGATGAGGGTGATGATGAAGATGATGCTGATGAAGATGATGATGATGATGAAGATAAAGATGATGATGATGAAGATGATGATGATGATGAAGATGATGATAATGAAGATGATGAAGATGTGATGATGAAGACGATGGTGATGATAGAGATGATGATGAAGATGATTATGATGATGAAGATGAAAATGATGATGATGATGATGATGAAGATGGTGATGATGATAATGATGATGAAAAAGATGATAATGAAGATGATGATGATAAAGTGGCAGGAGGAGGTGAAAGATAAAAGAAAAGAAGAAAAAAATAAAAAAAGATGTAAAAGAAGAAGAAAAGAAGAAGAAAAAATAAAAAATATTTCGAGAATAACCAGAATTTTTCAGGAGAAGATCGACATTTCAGTTTCAAATATCAGTTTGAAACTTTAACAAAAAACGTTGAAATTTATAGATAAAATATACGGTTTGAAAGAAGTTCGTTTACATAAAAAATATAAATTTTTTGACTAAAGTTGCAACTATGGGAAAAAAGAAATAATCGTGACAAATAATTATAAGGAAAAAATAAAAATCGAGAAACTCTCGAAATGTCAACTTTTTAGCAAAACTTCGTTTTTTCTAACTTGAAATCTCGAAGCTTTCAAAATTTCCAAAGAAAGTTGAAAATGTCCACGCAAAGTTGAAATCGAGATTGACTTTAAAGTTTCCGCAGTTTAATTTTCATTTTGACTAGCCCAAAATTGTTATTTAAAGGCAATTTTCAATATTAAAAATTATTTAAGTGGGCGCAATTTTTTTAATTAGAAAATCATGAATACACTTAACGCAAACCAGAGAATAGCGCAAACCTTAGAATGATGAAATTGAAGTTAAATGTATATAGGACTTTGTGAACTCATAGAAGTATATTTGGTTGCCTACACAAAAAAATTAATAAAATTTTATAATTAGGTATTTATTAAGTCTGCACAACTAAAGATACAACGTCGTTAGAAAACATCAATTCATCGAATTTCTTCTTAAATAAAACATCCATACCATAAACATATTACAAACATCGATGGACGAACGTTACATCAATGATTTTCTATCTATGTGTTTTAATTACTTATTCGCCAATTAAATATTCAATTAATTCATTATTATACTGAGACATATAAATTAAAAATAAATAAAATATTCTGATATCCAGCAAATTATTTCTTTCTTGGGTTGAAATTTTACCCGATTCAGAAAAACAACTCTACAGTTTTAACTGCAGATTTACAGTTTTCTAAGTCATCCTAGTTTTTTACCCAGATATGTCTTGAATAAAATTGGAATTTATTTAGCAACAAACCTTAACCAAACAAAACCTAAAACTTCGACATTCTTCCTAAAGTTTGGGCTATAACCTGAAACCATGGGCGTTGATAGAATTTCCTTCAAGGAGGGAGGGACAACAACCATTCTGAAAGATTTATGGGCAAAAATAGAAAACCTTCCAGCTGAGTAATCTATATTTTCACTTAAAAACCACACGAACTTGGGAGGTCGAATTTTCAGATTAAAGTCGAAATTTCAAAAAAGAGCCAAACTTAAAACTTTTCGAGAATTTTTAAAAATGTAGAAATTTCGAAAAAGTCGAAATTTCGAAAAAGTCGAAATTTCGAAAAAGTCGAAATTTCGAAAAAGTCTAAATTTCAAAAAGGGTCGAAATGAAATGACTTTTGTGAAAAAAGTGGCAATCTCCAGAACAAGTTGAATGTAAATAAAAAATTTGCAACTTTGAAAAATATTTCTCTGGCTTTTTCTTCTTAAAATTTCAATTCAGTTTTGAAAAAATAAACGAATTTTGTGAAAAAGTCGAAATCTTTAGGAAAAATTCAATTTTAAATAGAAATGTGGAGAAACAGAGAATATCGAATTTTGAGATAAAAATCAAAATTTGGAGAATAAAATAAATTTCGAACAAGTTGAAATTACCGGGAATCAAATTTAAAAGAGTAATTTTAAATACACAGGTAATTAACAAAAAGGACGAGAAAAATATAACGATTTTTGAAAAATACATTGCAATTTCGAGAAAAAGATGTACACTTTCTAGAAAATATTCCAAATTTCGAAGAGAAAGTCCAATTTTAAGAGGAACACGGAAATTTTGAGAATAAACTGGTAATTTTGAAAAAGATGAATTTAGTGAAAAAAAATTGGAAGTTGGAACTTTCAGCAAATCATGTGTAAAATAAAAACCCCAGCCTTTCTCAAAAGCTTAAAAAAAGTTCAAATTTCGAAAAAAGTCAAAATTTTCAAAGATCTAATTTTCTGAAGAGACGAAATTTTCAGAAACAGTCGAATTTTGAGAAAGAAAAATAGCAATTTCCAAAAACCTCGAGCTCAAAATTTAATATTCACTAAAAACGTTGAAATATTTTTCTCAAAATCCCCAAAAATATTTTTCTCAACATTTTTATTAACATTCCAATCTAATTTAGAGAGAAAAGTGAACATTTTCAGAACCATAAAGCATCATATTTTGAGTCCAAAGTAGAAATCTGTTAAAGAAGACAAATATATTCAAAAAGTAGTATTTTGAATTAAATAAGCGATTTTTGAAACAAAAGTTCAAAAAGTGGAATTTTGAAAGAAGTCATAATTTCGAAAAGAATTAATTTTAAGGAAAAGGCGAATATTGGGAAAAATACTATTTTAAAAGAGTCAAAATTTTGAGAAAAGTGACGAATTCTTTAGGAAAAAGGGAACATTTCAAGAAATAGTTAATATCAGATATTGAGATAAAAATCAAAATTTCATAAAAAGGCAAAATTTAAGAAACCAGTTTAAAGGCCGTAGGACGATTAATATAGTGTATCGGCCCCAGAAGGTTATCTGGATTATCTTTTGTGTTGCTACTAATAAGATACTTTGATTATGCAAAATTCAGATCTCTATCTATTTCGGTTTTTGAAAAAAATCACAAAAACCCAAAAATAGAAAAATATGTTTTTCTCAAAAACTACTTAAGCGATTTGACTAAAATTTTAGCATATTATAGAAATGTATAAAAGCTATTTTAAAAAAATATATTTACCCATAGTATGCTATTTAGGAGAAACGGGCAATTTTTTCCGAAATTATTTTTTTTCATTATGATAACGTTCTAGAACAATTTTGAAATAAACTTTTTTTATGTCTTTTTTGATGTAGAATAGCCTTGCAAATTTTGAAACTGATCAATAGGGTATGCCGTATTGAAAAAAAAAATATATAAACCAATTTTTTCATTTAAAAATTGATTTATTTTAATTTCAGTAATATTGGGATCATCTCTGAAGAGTATATTCCTGCAAATAGGATAGTTTGATCCTTCAAGTTGCAGAATTCTATTTATTTTTATTTTTGAAAAAATCGGAAAAACAAAAAAAATAGGAAATTTTTTTTCTAAAACCGCATAAAACCGATTTCAGTGAAATTTGGAAACATTATAGAGATATATAAATACTTTGCTCAAAAAAATACTAGCTCTTAATTTTAATAATAATTGTTAGGAACAGTCAATCTTTTGCGATTTTTTTTTTCCCTTTATGGTACGTTCTAGAACAGTTTTAAAGTTGACTTTCCTAATGTGTTTTTTGATATAAAATAATATCTCGAATCTTAAAATTGATTCATAATGTACAAATAACAATCGATAAATTTCATTGTTTTTTATATCATTAAAACAACAGAAACAAAACATCCAAAAAAAGTATATGAATAAAACTATATTAGCAAAGATGTGGATAATTTTAGTTAAAATATCCTTTTGCATTTTAAAATATCAATATAAGATGTGCATACAATTATTTATCAATATGTTTAATATTAATTTAATCAGAATTCAGAATCAATTTGCATTTTGATTCCATATTTTGCGGGTGTTTTTTATCAATAATTTCGAACAAAGGCAAAATCTCAATGTACTGCTTTTAAAAGTAGACATGTTTTATTTACTCCGTACTAGTTCAGGAAAAATAGATGAAAAATCACCCCTGCTGCAAAAATATTAAATACATTTTTATTTTAGAAATAAATCGAAAACAACAAACTAAGAGAAGAAAACGAGAGAATTATAAAAGAAAACGAGAAAATGAAAAAGGATATAAAAATAATAAGCAATAATTTGGAGTGGATCGAAAAAGATAAAAGGAAAAATAACATAATTGTCAACGGTCTAACAGTAAACACAAACGACAATGCAATTTTAATTACAGAAATGGAAAATTTCTTTAAAGAAAAATTAGAAATACAAACCAAAGTTGAAGAAACTTACAACATTGGTAGAAATATATATCTTGTGAAACTGCAAAATGAAAATGAAAAGAAACGGATTATGAAAAACAAATCAAAGCTTAGAAAAATTAATGGAAAAATGTTCATAAATGAAGACTTGACGCATAAAGAAAGGAAGAAGCAGAGACAACTAAAAAAATAAAGCAGAAGAGGAGAAACGCATGGGTAAGAATATCAAAATGGGATATAACAAGATAATAGTTGATGGAGAAACTTGGAAATGGAACAAAATCAAGGAAAAATTAGAAAATACAAATTCAAAAAACTGAGCAATAAATCTAAAGAGGTAAATAGTATGATGACGAACAAGGCAATGAAAATGGATACGAAAACACATAAAAACACAACAATAGAAAAAATAAATAAAAAGGAAAAAACAGGAAAAGAAATTTGGAAAGTGGGAACATGGAATGTTAGAGGACTAAGGGGAAAAGAGGAGGAACTAATAGAAGAATTTGAAATGACAGGGATCCAAATATTAACAATAACAGAAACGAAGAAGAAGGGGCAAGGGGAACTAGTGCTAGAAAATGGACACCTTTTAATATACAGTGGAGTAGAACAAAATAAACATACTGCGGCAGGGGTTGGGTGCATAATAGAGAAAGGATTAGTTGATAATATACTAAATTGGGAAGGCATTTCTGAAAGAATACTAAAAATAGAATTTGATGATATATATGGGGAACGAATATGCATAATAATAGTGTATGGACCAAATGAAGATGATTTAGCGAGTAATAAAGATCAATTCTGGGAGGAACTAACATTGGCCACAGAGACAGGTGAAGGTAAAATTATCGTAATGGGAGATTTTAACAGTAGGGTGGGTAAAAGAGAGAATAGAAATGTAAATGTGATTGGAAACTGTGGGGAAACAAAAATAAACAACAATGGGTTAAGAATGATAGAATATTGCATATTGAACGATCTCATAATAACAAATACGTTTTATGAACACCAGGATATACATAAATTTACAAGAATAGCGGAAAACAGAAAAGAATGAACCATAATTGACTACGTACTTGTGCAAAGAAATAATAAGAAATCGATCACGGATGTAAGAGTCAAAAGAAGTGCGGAAATATTTAGTGATCATTACCTGGTTGTAGCAAAAATTAGGAAAAAGAAGAGGTGTAGGAGTGCCAACGAACGACACGAAACTGCACCAGTAAAAAAAAAGAAAATATTAAAACATACAGATTAAGAGAAAAAGATATAGCAAACAGTTATCACCAAATTCTTGAGGAAAAAATAAGTAATATAGAAAAGGAGATTGAACAAAAAGATATTGAAGACATATGGCAAATATTTAAGGAGGTAGTAATAGAAGCAGCTAAACAAGCATGTGGGACGATTACAACCAACGCCAATAAAAAGTTAACTGCCGGGTGGAACGATGAAATCAAAAAAGAAGTTAAATTAAAAAAACAAGCGTGGAAAGAGTACTTAAATAATAACACCGCACAAAAATACACTTTGTATAAGGAGAGAAGAACCAAAGTAAAAAAAATGGTTTTGGAAGCTAAACAGAAGGCATGGGAATGTTTTGGGAAAAAAATGGAGGAGACAAATAAAGGAGATCGCAAGCTATTTTATAAAGCAGTGAAGACAATAAGAAAAGGAAAAGAAAAGAAATTGACGACTATAACAAGCAAAGAAGGCGCGTTGCTAAAAGATGAGAATTTAATTATGAACAGATGGAAAGAATACTTTTACGAACTATTAAATCCACTGGAAACAGAGACACAAGAAGGCAAAGAAGTAACAACAATTGACACAATAGCAGATGAAGAAATTGAAGTACTTACGATAGAGGAAGTTGAAGAAGCAATCAAGGCAACAATATGTGGAAAAGCACCCGGACATGATGGAATAACACCAGATATGATTAAACACGTGGGAAAGAAAGGTGTAAAACTCTTGTACAACATTTGTAATAAGGCATGGATAAAAGGAAACATACCTAAAGATTGGGGAATAGGTGTTATTATGCCCATATATAAAAAGGGAGATAGAAAACAATGCCAAAATTATCGAGGTATAACTTTATTGAGCACGGTAGCAAAGATATATGAAAGGGTGTTAGCAAACAGGCTCCGTTTAGTCATAGAAACGCAATTAAGTGTATCCCAAAGTGGATTTAGAAGAGGCCATAGTATACAGGACCATATATTCACGATGAAACAACTTACGGATAAAATATTAAGACAACGGAGAGAGGCATATCTAGCGTTCATTGATCTTGAAAAGGCTTTCGACAGAGCACCCAGAAAAGAAATATGGATAAGTTTGGAACAACGAGGAGTCAGCCGAAAATTAATTGCTGGAATAAAAAGCATATATGAGGAAAATGCAAATTACAGTCAGAACGCGAAATATGCAGTCTTCTACTTTCTACACAAGAGATGGTTTACGACAGGGAGGAGTACTTAGCCCATTACTATTCATTATCCTGATAGATGGCATACTCAAACAAACATGTACTAAAACAACAGGCCTACAAGTAGGATACTACAATCTACAAAAAGTCTGTATAAAAGAATGTGCATTTGCAGATGATATAGTAATAGTGGCCAATTCACCCGAAGACCTACAAACTAACTTAGAAATATGGAAAGATGCTCTAGAATCTAAGCAAATGAAAATAAATGTCAATAAAACAAAAGTAATGGCGATAACAGAAGATGAAAATAAAAAAATAAATATACGATTGGAAAATAAGGATATACAGCAGGTCAAGGAATTCAAATATTTAGGAGTAATAATAGATAATAAAGGAAATCAGGATAGGGACATCAATGAACGAATAGAGAAAGCACTTAAAGCATATTACAGTATGTGTGCAACCATAGTCAAGAAGAAAGAAATATCCAAAAATACGAAAATGTTGGTATACAAGACTATCTTCCAGCCGATACTACTATTTGGAAGTGAAACCTGGGTTTTAAACGGAGAGAATGAAAAGCCGGATACAAGCAGTCGAGATGAAGTTCTTAAGAGCGATAAAGGGAATAAGTAGAAGAGATCGAATAAGAAATCAAAAAGTGAGGGAAGAACTGGATGCTAAGCCTGTATTAGAAATTGTCGAAGAAAAACAATTAGGTTGGTGGGGACATATACAAAGGATGAAAGATAACATGCAAGTCAAGAAAATATGGGAAGCAAGAACATCGGACCGGAGACGTAGAGGCAGACCTAAAGAAAGATGGGATGACATCATTGATAAATTAATCCGAAAGAGACAATTAAACCTAAACGAAGCAAAAATTTTAGCGCTAAACAAAAAGGAATGGAAAAAATTTTGTGAATAAAATAGAGAATACCAATCCCGACACCTTACGGTATAAGGGAATTGATTATATATATATATATATATATATATATATATATATATATATATATATATTTTAGAAATATCTTCACTTATGCTTAACAAATAAGTTTATAAAGTTCCCTGCCAAGATCGTGTGGGAAACGGCCGCTATATTGATTTGAAGATGGAAAATTTTGAGTAGAAATTTGGAAAAAATGTCAACATTTTCAAAAAGTCAAGATTTTCAAAAGATGTCAAAATTTTCGATATTAATATCTACATTTTTAAAGGCCAAAATTAAAAAAAAATCTTTTTCTAAAGAGAGAGATTAAAAAAGTCGAAATTTAGAAAGTCGAAAGCCTTAAAACCTCAAGTTTTGACAAGAAGTCGAAATTATGAAAAAATACAATTTTTCAAAGGAATGAACATTTTAAAAAAATCTTCGGTGACAAGCTTTCCAAAAAATCTAGAATTGTTGCAGGGGAACAATTTTTTTTTAAAAAGGAAAATTTTGAAAAGGGTTTATATTTTGGGTAGTTAAAAATTGTATGAAAAACTTTTTACGTAAAAGTTTTAAAAATTCGAAATTTTGATAAAAAATTCAAAATTTGCAAATAAAATTGGAATTACAGAAAAATTGGTATCAAAAAAAACTCGACATTTTGATTTTCCCAGAGAAGAAGAAATTTCAGAAATTTTAAATTGAAGAAATTGAAATGTTTAAAAAATCAAATTTTCGAAAAAGTCGAAAGTTTGAAGAGGCGAAATTTTAAAAGTAGAAATTTTGAACGTCGAAACTTTGAAAAATACTAAATTTTAAAAGGCAGAAATTTCTAAAAAATTAAATAAATAAATAAAGTAATGGCTGTGAAATACTGAATGGGAGAGAGACAGATAAGTTAGTTAATACATAAAAAGGTAAATATTAAATTATTACAAAAAAAAAGGCGATAAACAACATAATGCTTTTTATTGGACAAAAAAGTCATTAAATAAATAAAGAATGTAAATACTATATAAAAAAATAACTTAAGACTGTATAAGTTCTGCTTGAGTTGAGGTCACATTTAATACTTTCTGGATAAACTCGGTGGTCCCTTTAATCCACTTGTGATATCCTGGTGGCTTATCTTTCCACCTAACACAGAGATAGTAGACAGGAATACCTAAAACAACTCGACTGAATACCACAATTCGAATGATTTTTCTAAAAGTTACCAGATAAAGTGATTCCCGCTCCAATGACAGTATTCCAGGGTTCTTTTGGTATGGGAAAAAGCACCAAAAACGCGCACGCCAAAAGGAATAAAATTGGTACGGCCAGGTTAACTTTGATGGGCCTGGGCATGTTGGGTTGCTTGTAACGGAGCCATAACATGCCAGCTATGCTGGCAGCCACCGAGAACCATAAGATCTGGCTGTAATAGTTGATTAGAGCGAAGACGTTGCTGACTGGCAACATTGCTAGGGATGCGACGCACTGAAAAAAAGAACATTTTTATAAGAATTTTCTAATCTTTAATTTAAACATCATTAGGAAAACTAAAGACACATACGAGAGAAAATATACTGTACTGTAACGGTGCGTTTACACTAGACACTTTATTCCGTACATTTCTCTCTCCCAAAATATCTCTCAGACAAAATATTTTTTCTCTGACGTAAGTGTCAACTATCCTGAGAGAAGCTATCTCCTCCCAGCTGTGTAGATAAGTTTCTGATAGCTTCTCTCAGGGTTTATTAACTACTTTATTCCACACATTTTTCTCCGACATAATTGTCAACTGTCTTGAGAGAAGCTATCTGATTGTGAGCAGTGGCGACTAGTAGCTAAAACTAGAGGGGGTGCTGCGAGGGTGTTTGTGCTAAAATTGTATAAAACCAAATGAGTTCAAAAAATTAATAACATAAACTACCTCTGATGCTTCTCAATGAACCTCCAGTAGAAATCTCAGCTTTAGGAAAATCCGAAAATACAAAACTTCGAGCAAAAATTGGAATTTTGTGATTAAATAATGAATTTTTCTGTTTTTTTAGAACCTTTCCTGAGCTTGAAATAAATATTTTTTAAAACTGATATTTTTTTCTTTTTAAATATAAACTTTTTGAGAAAAATGTCGAATTAAAACTCAAAGTTAAAGAAATAGTAACAAAAAATTCTATTTTTAAAATTGTTCGAAATTTTGAAACAAATTTCGAAAAAAAACTTGCAGTTTAATTACAGATAAAGTCCCAAAATGTGAATTTTAATCACAAAGGATCGACTTCAAGCTAAAATATTTGATCTTTGAAGTTTCTCTCTCTGGGAAATTTCCAGAAAAAATTTAAATTAGAAGTTTAAATTGTCAATTAATTTTTTTTAGATGTTGACTATTATTAATTTCGAAATTTCGACTTTTCTAGAAATGTTGACTCATTTTTGAACATTTCAATAAGTCCTACTTTAAAAGTCGAAATTTTAAGAATATTTTTGACAATTAATTTATTTTTAAAAATTGGTTCTTTTCATTGATTCCGACATTGCTATTTTTTCAAAAAATTTATAAACAAACAACAAATTTCAACTTTTTTCTAGAAATGTCTGCTTTTTCTCCAATCTTAAAATTAGTCTTAAAATTTAATTTTTAAATCTTTAAATTTCAATCTCTTTTTTATCGAAATTTGACAGATTACAATTTCAAGAATAAATTTAACAAATAAAAATAACAGTTCTAGAAAAATTGGAAATTTCGATTCAGAATTTTCTTCGGTTCTACAATAATGGTAAGTTTTTTTTTAGCGAAATATCAAATCGTAAAAAAAGTTGAAATTTAGAAGGTTCATTTTTTCTTGAAATTCAACATTTTTCTCAAAATTGAAAATAAGTTTTTTAAAAATTTCTTCTTTTTTTTTCCCAAAATGTTGACATTTTTGGAGAAACTTCAGGATCCTTTTCTAAACAGTTTCGGTCGAAATTTTATATATGAAGAATACATGAAAGTAATCACTAAACACGTACTTAATCGATTTTAAAAATGTTAACCCCAAGCGGGGTGAAAAAGAATATTTAACTGGACATTGAAATTTAAAATTTTCTTTTACAACCCAAAAATTGGGTTTTGAAAAACAATTTTGCTCGAACAAGGCGACATTTAAAAAGTCGAAAATTTCGAAAAACTTTTAAAAAAAATTTTCGAAACAAGACGCATTTTTAAATCCTAAGGAGGTGACAAACGGTATTATTGAATATTAAAAAATGTCAGCACTTTCTTTTATAGGCTAAAAATTAGGTTTTTTAAAACAATTTTGGCTCAACAAGACAAACTTTTGAAACGTCGAAAGTTTCAAAAAAAATTGAAAATTTCGATAGTTAACATTTTGAAAAACTGTAAAAAGTTTTCAAAAAGTCGAAATTTTTAAAAAGTCGAAATTTTTAAAAAGTCGCAATTTTTAAAAAGGGTCGACATTCTTAAATCAAGACGAAATTTTAAAAAAGGTCCAGATTTTCAAAAAAATCGAAATTTTCAAAAAATGTTTCAAATAAAAGTCGAAATTTAAAAAAATTCGAAAAAAATTCGTAACTTTCAAAAGAAGAGTCAAAATTTCGAGAAAAGATCGAACAGTTAAAAAATAACTGGAATATTTAATAAAAATGGATATCAAAAATTTCGATTTTCCAAATTTTGGAAAAAAAAACACCACATTAGAATAGTCGAAATTAACAAGAAAAAATTTCAAAATTCGTGAAAAAATCAAATTTGAAATAAAAATCGTGCAAAATTTTGAAAGATTCAACATTTAAAAAACGTTTACATTTGCACAAAAAGTAAATATTTTAATTAATAAAGCCGTAAGTTTTAAAAACAGTAGATTTTTTTATATATTTCAAAATTTTCAAAAAAAGTTAAAATTGAAATGTTTAAAAAGTCAAATTGTTCAAAGAGGTGAACTGTTCTACTCGTTGAATATCGGTAAAGAAAATCGAAATTTTCAGTAACGTGAAATGGGCAAAATTTTGAAAAAAGTTGAAATTTTTGAAAAAGCCGAAAGTTTGAAAGAGGCGAAATTTTAAAAGTAGAAATTTTAAACGTCGAAACGTTAAAAAATAATAAATTTTAAAAGGCAGACATTTCTAAAAAAGCAATATTTAAAAAATCGATTTATTTAAAGAAATTAAATAAAGTAATGGCTGTGAAATACTGAATGAGATCGGCTGACATATCAGCTAGTTAATAGATAAAAACGTAAATATTAAATTATTAGAAAAAAAAACAACATAATGCTTTTTATTGGACAAAAAGTCATTAAATAAACAAATCAAATTTTTGAAAAACGGTCGAATTTCAAAAAATTAATTGTAAAATGCGAACATTTTTGATGTTGAGATTTTGCAATTAAATCAAAAATGTCAGAAGAGCCGAAATTCTCACAAAAAATCAAAATTTCTAGGAACATCCGAACGAAATTAACAAAGGTGGAAATTTTCAAACAAAGTCAAAATCCTGAAAAAGCTCAAAATTTTAAAAGATTCCATTTTTCGAGAAAGAAAATCGAAATTTCGAGAAAAAATTTAAAATATCTGTAGAAAAAAGTCGAAATTTTAGGAAAATAGTCCATCGGTTATAATTTTTTTTTAGAAAAATATCAAAATGTGGAAGCAATGGAAAATTTTCCTAACATTTTTTCGTTTCTTTCCAAAATCTTCAGTCAGAATTTTTTTGTAAAAGTTGTTAGTCAAAATTATAAAATAAACTTTAAAATGTCAAAATGCCGCGAAAAAACCTAACATTTTTAAAAACAAATTAGAGGAACATAAAAACTCAGGAGAAATTGAAATTTCCAGAAAAGAAATTTAAGAAAATTTGCTGAAAAGGTAGAAATTTCGAGAAAATTTATTTATATAATATATTTAGGTAATTAGAAAATCTCCAAAAACTTTCCCAACAAAAAAAAACAAAATATTAGAAAAAACTAAACATTTTTCAGTGAAAATTGCGAAATCAGGTATAAACTCGTAAATTTCGTTTATTTTTTTTCAGAGAAATATCAAAATGCGAGAAGAGTTGGATTTAGATTGTTTTTTTAAAATTTTCATTATTTTCTCAAAATGTTGACACTTTTAGAGAAATTTAAACTTTTTTTTTTCAAAATTGCAATTCTTTCTCGAAATATTGATCTCTTTTTCAAAAGTTTTACAAAAATTATGTTTTAAAAATGCGTTTTTTATCAAAATTAGAAATAAAATAGATTTTAGAAGAACCTAACAAGAAAGAAAGATGAAGTTTCTATTAAAGAAATCAGAGAAAATTTAAAATTTCTATAAAAGTGTTTAAGGAAAAGTCTTCAAAAAAGACCAACATTTTGAAAAAACACCTGAAAGCGGAATTGGGGGTGCTGCAGTTACTCAGTGCATATACGCGAGTCGCCACTGATTGTGAGACTTATCTACACAGCTGGGAGGAGATAGCTTCTCTTAGGATAGTTGAGACTTATGTCAAAGGGAAAATATATTTTATGTCAGAGAGGAAGGTACGGTATAAAGTATCTAGTGTAAACGCGCCTTCAGGACAATTGATACTTATGTCAGAGAGAAATGTTCGGAATAAAGTGTCTAATTTAAACGCACCCTAAAAGTTAAGGGATTCAGGGTACAAATTTCTCGTATGAAATCTTTTTTTTTACCAAGAAGTGGAAAAACTACTTCTGCTTTTTGTAAAACGTGCAAGTAAGTAAGTAATGATTTATTTTATTTTATATTTATTTTACTGATTATCTTCTTCATGACACCTTAAAAATCTCTAAATAAATATATTTTGTTTGCATTAGTGTGCATATCTGCATAACTACTTCGATTTATAAATAACTATAATCTATGCAACAATTTGAGAATAATCATCTTCAGGTTCTTTATTTTGCAAATAAAGGATCTTTGTCTCCAAAAACAAGTTATTTGGTCTTTGCAAGGTGACTTTTATTAATCTTATATTTATGAAAATAACGACAAACAATTTTATTATTGCACATAATCTTCTAAATGCTTAAAATTTGTATTTATTTAACACTTAGCAGTGGCAGCCACTTATTCAAAATAGCAATTACATATTCATTATTTTATTCATAAATTCCCCACAATTTTCATCATACAAAATATAAAAAATCCTAGAAGCTAGTTCGTAGACAGATTACTTCATAATTCATATGATGTATATCTTTTTTTTTGGTGGAACGGACTCGTCCGTTGATTATTTTCAAAAAGTGAAATGCAAATCTTGTCCCCTGAAACCAAGAAAAATTTAAAAATACAAGAAAGGTAGCTGTAACGCATTTCGATAGCCAAGCTATCATCTTCAGAGAGATAGTAACACCTAATTCTAAATTTAACCCTTATATAATAAGAATATTCACTTCGTGCATGATCGGTCGCATACGAACGCGCACGCGCATCTAATCATACACGTCGTAGTGACAATTCCTTATATATATTAACCTTAACTATTTTTAACAGAGATGAGTGGCCTAAAGGCTCAGCGCAACCATTCATAAGGTTGTCTCCAGCCTTATGGATGGCTAAGCTTTCAAATGCATTTAATCTAGAATTCTTATTTACTACTCTTAACAGTTTAATATTATTATCTAATCATATGATCTAATTCCAAAGCATGTCGAGCTACACTTGACTTTTGGGTTCTTCCGTACCTCAAAAGAGCTATATGCTCTTTTTTCGGATTTTAAGAGATAGTCTAGTCTGCCCGACGTAGTTTTGAGGACAATCTTAAAGATTGTTAAAATGTTAAGAGTAGTAAATAAGAATTCTATGTTAAAGCATGTGACAGCTCATCCTTCCGAAATGTTCCATTCTGCCCAGGATCAATGAGAGGCACAATATGTACTCCGTTGTCTCGTCTAAGAAGTGGAAGAATCTACATAGACCCTTATCTTTTTTCCCATTTTCTTGATATGATATTTTAAGGAGCAATGATTGATAAGAAGACTAATGACGATCCTCAAATCGTTCTTGAGTGGATAATATTTCTCTTCTCTGGTCAATAATTAATTGAAAATCTTTGGTCTGAAATATTTTTCCAGAAGGTCTTCATTTGGTCCGTTTTTGCATCTGTGGAGTTCCGCTGAAAGATGGCTTTTAGTATTACCAAAGAATAGTTCGGGCCCACAAAATGGAGCTTTGGCTTCTCTTTTCGCAAAGTTATCAGCTATCTCATTTCCTTTCTGGCTTGGCACCCAAACTGAATTCAATTTATTGTCTACAATCTTTAGGTACTGTTTGCCCTCGCTGATAATATTAGAGTCGAAAGAATAGGACTTCAGAGTTTTAAACTTTTTGTCTGATAATATATTCTAATCCTTCCGATGCATCTCCAAGTCATTCATGGGTTCACATTACTTCGACAAAACTGTGGAACCATAGCCCAGGGATTCTGATTACTCAAAGAATGTCAACATCTTCCGCCATCTTGGAGCCATCTGTGTACCAGAGAAAGGTTCAACTTTTTGTTTTGGTATGATGAATCTGTTTTTCCAACGGAAATAACCACTTTAAATAGAATCACGAAATCGTATTTAATAACCATATAGTCCTTGATAGAGTTTTTTTTTTAAGTTCAATCCTCTCAAGAAGGGCAACCCCATTATGCTTTCAAAGCACTGCCAGTAGGATGCGGAAACAAAGATAGATAGCGATGAACCGCCTTCTTAAACAAGGATGGGTTATAATTTTTGTGGAAAATTCCTTTCCGTAACGAGTTCCATAGCTTGGAAGTTCTATAGCAAAATGAATCTCCGTAGACAGGAGTCCTCTCTATGTCAAGGTGGACCGCACAGCAATTTACTGTTTCCGACTGTCTTGTATACCTCAAAAATCTTGTCCTTGGAGGGATCAATTCTATTAGTTCCTGCGAGCATCTTCCATGAAAGTACTTGTAGAAAAGAGATAAGTCACCAACCATCCGCCTGTGCTCTAGTGTTTCGAGAGAATCGGTCAAACTCTCGTCATCAATTAGGCAAATGGCTCTTCTTTGAATTGAATCTAAAAGAGCTAAAGTGTGCTTTGGGGCTGAACTCCGAACATGAGAACAGTATTCTAGTGTTGGCCTAACTTGAGCTTTTTAGAGTGTGAGTAGCTGATGGAATGTGAAGTACTTTTTAGCTCTAAAAAGAAAGCCTAGCTTTTGAGAGGAGGACTTGGCAATAGCGCGCACATGATCGTCCCAAGAGAAGTAAGTATTCGCATTTACTCCTAGGATAGACAGATTAGATCCCGTCGGAAGGATTTTATTGTCCATTAGTATGTTTATTGCATTATCCCTTGATGTGTTCTTAGAGAAAATTGAAATACAAATCTTGTCCCTTGAAACCTTGAAGATAACCAAGGACCACTCCGTTCCACAAAAAAAAGTTTTCTTGGAGAAAACCGCGGCCTGAGCTTTTAAAACTTTAAAGTCGACCAGGTTTTTCTTATCCTATTTCAGAAGGATTTCCCCGTTAATCATCATCTGTATCTGCTGTTCCCTTAGTCGATCTGAAGCAGCGAGGGATAATGGTTTGTCGGAGAAAAAAGATGACACCGGCTACTATCACTGTGGAGCTGTATATCGGATTGGAAGTTCAAGCTAAGTGATTGTTTATATGTAACAGAAATAGAGTAGGAGACAAGACAGAACCCTGAGGCACCCTGCATTAATCGCAAATGTCTCGGATGAGATCGACGACGACCTGAAGAGATCTGTCAGCGAGAAAATTGGATATCAAATGACAGAGTCCAGGAGGAAGACCATAAGATGTTAATCTAACGAGAAGAGGTCGGTGCCAGACTCTGTCGAAAGCCTTTGAGATATCCAATGTCACAATCCTAGCCTCACCATGTTTTTCCATAGCTGAGTTACAAATATGAGTAACATATGCCAGTAAATCACCAGTTGAGCCTTGTTGTCTGAAACCGTATTGCCTGTCCGAGATAATTCTATTCTTGTCCACATATTTGAGAATCTCGATGTTGATAACCTTTTCCCCGGGCAACAACAAAGATATAGGGCGGTAGTTATTGGCTAGATTCCATTTTCCCAGGCTGAACTCTAGCAGATTTCCAGATGTTAGGGAATACAGCTTTGTTGTAAGAGAGTGTGAACAATTTGCTTAGGGCGCACTTCTTAAGAACAATAGCGGGAATACCATCAAGGCCAGAAGCTTTCGAGGTGTCGAGCTCAAGGAGAATCTTCCTGATTGTGCGTTGCCTGAAAACAAATTTAGACATCGAAGTGCCAACCTTAGGAAGAATAGGAGGTTCTGCGTTTCGAGAATCAAGATTAGAATTTTCAGCAAACATTAAGGCTAACATGCCAGCCTTTTCCTTGGAGGTAATAGCAATATTGCTATTTTCATCGAGTAAAGGTGGAAAATTTGAAGATGTAAAATTCTTTCTAATCGACTTTGCAAATCCCCAAGAGAACCTGGAACCGTTCGGACAGTTGATAAGCCTTTGGCGCGTTTTACGATCGAAATCACCTTTTGCCTCGTCAATAACCTGTTTACAAGAATTTCGTGCATCTACAAATATGGCCCGAGTCTCGACTGGCGGATTATTTCGCCAACGGCAATATGCGAGATTTTTACAGGAGACAGACCAAGCACATTTCTTGCTGAACCAAGATTTACTGGAGGTAGACTTCTTTTGGGAATGGGAAATTGTGCATTTCATAACAATCAAAATAGTTTTAGTGATGGATTCGGCGACTGAAGAAGGGTTGTCTGAGTTAAAATCGACTTCTTGCCATGGAAAAGATGCAAAGAATTCTCTTAATTCTTCCCAGTTAGTAGAGTTAAAATGCCAAACCCTACAGGACTGCGTCTGGGAAGGAGGTGGTATATGAAGCGAGCGAGAGGCTGCTACAAGCCAGAATATTGGCTGGGCTAACTCCATATTTTCTGATGAGACTTAAAAAACTTGACCAATATTAAAGTAGACAAGAATTTACTATTCGCCCAAAAAAAGTAATGAAAAAAATTGATCTGATAATAAATACAGTATAACTTATATTTTGCACAACAATTATACACACTTAGAGGGATAAATTTTGCTAATAATAGGATAATTATATTTTAGAATTATACATTCAAGTTACTGTAATGAGCGTTTACTGTTAAGAACAAATAAAATATAAATACCACCTTTGAGTTGAAACTTTCACAATTTTACAATAAAGCTAGAATTAGCTAGCACGTACAATAATTGAAGAATGATTATTGGTGTTGTATAATCATAGTTATGAAATAATACGATCGAAAATGCAGTAGTAAATACAATCACTATAGATGATTACATTTCAATGTAGATCAAGCCATAGCCTTTTAAGGTTTAAAAAGTTTTGAACAGTTAAGCATACATTTATTTAATATTTGTGAATATTCTAATTTGTTCTTTACCAGACTCATCTTAAGGGACTTTGCAGAGTTTGTCTGTTGCTTTCAAATCTGCTCAAATCTTTTAAGATAAAATTACATACTTCCAAATGGACGATTCAAAATTTCACTCCGAAAATAAAAATAATAGAGGTATCCTATTTTTCACATTAGTCATGTTTTTGAAAATGGTGCAAATCTATAATATACAGATTTCTGTGATTTGTCTTATTATCGCAGTCACACCATTGATGGGAACCAAAGCTGTGGTGGCGATATGTGGAAGTGGAAGACAAAAATTTTTTTTGTATAGTCACATGGCAAGCATTCATTGAACACTTCCCTGGACTATCTTACTTCTTAGTATCTTAGTTTGAATTCCTTCATTAAATTTCATAACAACATCCTTCATTTTCGGATTTTGATTCATTTACCTAACCCAGGGGTATGCAAACTTTTAAGCCGAAAGAGCCAGCCGCAATCAAAAAATCGATTTCCTGAATTTCAAAGAGCCACGAATTTTTATTTCTGATTTTACATTTTATTTCAAAATTAAAGCAGATAAATCAGACAAAATATGGGACAAGGAGAGGTCCTTCTGACATTGAGGTGTTCAAAGGTTCGTCCAAAAGATCCTTTATTTCTCAAAATTTAAACCTTTACTTCAAAATGTGCCTTTTTTCGCAATTTTGACTTTTTTAACTCTTCTCTAAATTAGTCTTCTTTTTTAATATCTATTTTGTTCCCAAAATTAGACTTTTACCCCAAATAATCCTTTCTTCTCAGAACCCGACAATTTGTGATTATTTTTTTGCTTCCGACTATTTCTGAAAAACTTTGACTTTTTTCAAAGTAAAATGAACAATTGGTTTTTAAAGCTTCCAGTTTATTTTTTAACAATTTCTCTTTTTGATATTTTACAATTTTTCAAAAATTAAATTTTTTAAAATTAGGTTTTCAATTTGTTCCATTTCAGCTCTTTGTCGAGAACTGCGACATTTTTTTAAAATTTTCTTTTTTTTAAAAAGCCATGTTGATATAAATTAAAATTTTTTTTTGAAATTCGTGTTTTTTCAAAATTTTTAAAAAATTTTTCTGCCTTTTTTCACTTTTTTTCAAAAATCTTTTATCTCAAATGTTTTTTTGGAAATTTCCTTCCATTTTTTCAAATTAAAAAATTCGTCCTTTTTTTCTGGAAATTATTTATCTTCTGAAATTTAACATTTTCTTTTCTTTCGAAATTATTTTTCCAATTTTTCGAAATTCGACATTTGAAATTCAAATTTTTTTTTAACTCGTCTTCGACGAAATTCGTCAATTTTCAATTTGACTTGATCCCAAAATTTCATTTTTTTTTTCTTAAAATTTGACCTTTCTTTAAAGTTCACCATTTTTCTCGAAACTGGAAGTTGTATCAACATTGTCTTTTCTTTCGAAATTATTTACCAATCCTATTAAAATTCGAATTTATCTGAACATTTGGAGTTTTTTTTTTAATTCTTGTTCTCGAAATTTCAAATTTATTCTCAAAATTTAACTTTCTCTAGAAAAATGTTAATTTTTTATTTTCTTCTTCTCTGAAAAATTTCGGCTTTTTAAAAGTTCGACGATTTTTTCTAAGCTTTCAATTTTTTACGATTTGGCTTTTCGAAATTTTACAATTTTGCACAAAATTTAAATTTGTCTAAAAATTTCAGGTATTGTCGAAATTCGACTTTTTTTTGATGTGATCTTTTTTGAGAATTTTTGACAAATTCATTTTTTTCGAAATCTCTTTTTGCAAAATTCTTTTTTTTCTGCAAATTTCAACTTTTATTTCGAACTAAATCATCTACTTTTTGACTTTTTCTGGGAAATTTTTATCTTCTAGAAGTTTTATCGACATTTTCTTTTCTTTTGAAATTATTTTACCAATTTTCTCAAAATTCGATTCATTTGAAAATTTAAAGTTTTTTTTAACTCGTCTTGTTCGCGAAATTTCAATTTATTCTCAAAACTTAACCTTCTCTGGAAAATTGCAAATTTTTCTTCTTCTCTGGAAAACTTCGACTTCTGAAAAAAAGTTCGACATTTTTTTAACCTTCTAATTTTTTTACAATTTCTCTTTTCGAAATTTTACAATTTACAATTTAAATTTGTCTTAAACATTTCAAGTTTTTAAATTCGTTCTGCGAATCACAATCTATTGTCAAAATTCGAAGTCTCTTTCTAAAATTTTGCTTTTTTGTAAACTTTTGACAAATTCATTTTTTTCGAAATCTCTTTTTTTTCAAAACTAAGTTTTTTCTGGATATTTCAACTTTTATTTCGAACGAAATTCATCTTTTTTGGATTGGTCCTTGGTTTTCTTCAAAAATTGAATTAGTATTCTCTGAAGATGATAGCTTGGCTGCCGAAACGCGTTAGAGCAACCTTTGTTGTGTTTTTTTAACCTTTCTTGGTTTCAGGGGACAAGGTTTGTATTTCAATTTTTGAAATTTATCTATTTACAAATCTCAAAATTTGATTTTTTTCTTAAAATTTGACTTCTCCGGGAAATTTTCACCTTTTTTTAAAATTCAATACTTTTTTCGAAATCGGTAGTTTTATCGATATTCTCTTTCCTTTCAAAATTATTTTACCAACTTTCTGAAAATTGGAATTAATTATAAAATTTCGATTTTTTTTAAATCATCTTGTTCTCGAAATTTTAAATTTCTCCCAAAAATTTAAATTTCTCTGGAAAATTGCAAATTTTTTGTCGGAATTTCGAGCTTTTTGACTTTTTCCTTGATTTTTTTTTTGGTGAAACGGACTGGTCCTTGGTTATCTTTAAAAATTGAAATACAGAACTTGTCCCCTAAAAACAAAAAAGATTAAAAAGCACAGAGCAACCTTTGTTGTGTTTTTTAATCTTTCTTGGTTTCAGGGGTCAAGTTCTCTATTTCAAGTTTTCCTTGACATTTTTTCAAAAGACTTTTCTTCTCTGAAAAACTTTTTTAAGCTTCCAGTTTATTTTTACAATTTCTCTTTTTAATATTTTACCATTTTAAAAAAAAATCAAATTTGTCTTAAAATTTCAGGTTTTTAATTTGTTCTAGGTTTCAGTCTATTGTCGAAATTCGACGTTTTTTTTTCTAAAATTTTACCTTTTTTTGAAAACTTTTGATAAATTAATTTTTTTGAAATCTCTCGCCTTTTCTCAATTTTTCAAAATTTCTTCCTTTTTCTCAAAATTCGGCTTTTTCTGGAAATTTCGCCTTTTATTTCGAACTTTGATATTTGCTAGTTCTGTAAATTTCGATTTTTTTTCTCACAAAAATAATTCCACTTTTTTACACGAAATTTCAATACTGTAGAAAATTTACAAATAAAAAAGTAAAAATCATGAGAAAAATATTTTTTAGAAATTTCTACTTCCCAAATTGGTCTTTTTCTAAAAATTTCAAGTATGAAGTATTTTTCAAGATGTTAATACATATCAATTAAAAATTTCGGAAAAAAACTTCTTAAAATTATAACTTTTACGATAGATGAAGTAAATGTCTCCTCCAAAAACAGATATTTGATATCTTTCACAATATGAAGCTATTAATTCATTTTTTAATTCTTTGAAGCCCTACAAAAGTAATTAATCAAATGGCTACTGTTTTATATTTTTTATAGGGAAATACTATATGAAACTCATGACCATATTAACTTGAATATTTATTATTTTTCATTTAAGCTAATAACGTTTCTGATCACGTATCAATTTCTACCACCGTTGGTTGGAATCTACTTACCGAAAAAATGAGAGAAGGTATAGGGGTGGTCCTATCAATATGTATAAATGAGAAAAGATCGGGTAAATGCCCTTCCTGCGAGCCCGTCATGAATAATCTTCCTGAAGTGAACAAAACTCCGTTCACACCTCCAAATGTGGACAAGGCGACAAAAATCGGTACCAACCAATGCAAACCCGGAAACATCTTAGCACCAAAAGCCTGCAATCAAATCGATTAAGTAATACATAAAAGTGTTTGCGATTGACAAAATACGTACCACAGCTAAAGCAGGATTGCTAGCTATTTCATCTACAGAGAGTACTACAAAGTAAGCTACATTGGCCAAAACGTAGACTACGGTAACCAGCGGTAGCGCAATCCATATAGCCCGGGGTAGATTCCTAAAATATATAATCGTTGCTAATTTAAATTTGGGATTTCGAGAAAAAATTGGAATATCTACTAAAATTAAAGCGAAATTTAAATGAAAGAATTAGCGAAAAATCGACATTTTGATTAATAACTCCAAAAAATAAAGATTCTTTTTTTTTCAAGTTTATTCCATTCGCAAGGGGTAACCCCATTATGCTTTCAAAGCACTGCGAGTAGGATGCGGAAACAAGGATAGATGGCCATGAACCGCCTTCTTAAACAAGGAGAGGTTGTTGTTTTTGGGGAATATTCCTTTCGGTAACAAGTTCCATAACCTGGAAGTTCTATAGAAAAAAGAGTCTCCGTAGACAGAAGTCCTCACTGTGTCAAGCTGGACCGCACAGGAATTTGCTGTCTCCGACTGTCTAGTATGCCTCAAGAATCTTGCCCTTGGGAGGATCAATCCTATTAGTTCCTGCGAGCATCTTCCATCTTTTTATACAGAAATAGTATTGCCCTTAAAGCCCTGGAATGGAATCCACAAGACAACCGAGGAAGAGAAAGGCCAAAAATGACTTGGAAAAGGACGGTAATAGACGAGGTCAAAAGAATGAATAAAACCTGGGGCGAAATAAAACAAATGGCCTATAATCGGACCAAATGGCGAACTTTCGTAGAGGCCCTATGTTCCAACTAAGGAATCTTGGGAACCCATTATTATTATTATCAAAAGTTCAGCCAAAATTTGAGGCAACGGCAAATTGTGATAAACAAGTCGAAACTTCCAGAAATTCGGATTGTATAAAAGTGGAAATTTTCAGAAATGGTTGAATTTTGAAAAATGGAAATTTTGAAGAAAAAGAAAATGTAAAATTTCTGAGATAAAAATTCAAGATTTTAAAGAAATCAGATTTTGATAATGAATTCAGAATTTTAAAGTAAAAGCAAAAGAGCAGAATTTTGAAGAAAAAATGGCACCCATCTAGTTGAATATAAATTTTCGATCGACTGCTTTAACCAAGGAGAGTAAAGGTCCCACCCAGCGCTTAGTAAAACTTCAATCATTAAATACCCATCGAAAACTATTGAAAGTATGCATTATCATTGGATTTTAGGCAAAATATGTAGTCACTGGTGAAAATAGGTTAAATGCATTTGCATATGCAATTATGCAAATGCCTATAATCCGGTCTCTACAATGATTTTTGGTAAAGTTTCAAATACATACAGTTGTTCATTCATCAGTGTGCAAAACTATTTGCCAACTTTTTTGTTTTTTAAAATAAGAATAGTTTTTAAGTATTGTTACAAATGTGTACATTTTGTTTGCGTTCGTGAGTTTATGTTATTCGTGCGATGTTTAGCGAAATTTGATCTTTCCGGATGTTTATTTCTGAAGGCAGAAAATGCGTCAGATAAAACAGAGGTGAAAAAATCAATGTTTGATGAATGCAACAGACAAAATTATTAATGACAATTTAATTTTTATGTTAGTTACTGTTAAAAACCGCTAGAAATAACGGAATTATAATGATAAAATATAATAAATAATAAAATAAAATCGCAAAAACCTAAATACAAAAAAGCTTCTCGATATTACGATCTTTCTGAGTTTAAATTTGAAAATTTTAACACTAAACTCTAATGAACACTTTGATAAAAATTTAATGACTTATAGCTTTACAACCTAGAACAAAAACTCGTGAAATTGGTGTCAAAGACATTACTTTTAATTTCCACTTTAATGCTCTAACAGCCAATGTCCCCATTTGGAGATTAAATCGGTCCTTATAGTGTCACATTTACGAGTGATTTTACGGTTTCAGTAATTATTTTGTTAAGTGCTAAAAGTTCAATAAACACAATAGCTCTATCATTACTCCATTAATTTAATGAGTCATTCCGATATTATATTTAGTCTTAGGGCTGAAATACTTGCCACTGGGCTATTAACAGTTAGTTACTGACAGTTGGGCGTACGCTATGACTGAAAGTAAATGTTAATGGTAGAGAAAGTGGCTTAGTTACATCTTTTTGTCGGAGAATGAGTCGACCTAGATTTAAACCTGTTGAATTTGCAGACGGCAATCTAAAGTATCCCAATCACCTTAAAATCACGCTCAATCAATCGAGAGGGAAGGCTCGAAAAAGAAACAGTGAAAACCTTTTACTTTAGACTACCTCTCACATCGCAAAGCTTATGTTTAATTCAAACTTCCAAGGTTTTATTAGCAAGTTTATGTGGCAATTGATTGCATTCTACATTGTTTCATGAGGATGTTTTATCTCCTGATTATTGATTACATTTCTCTTTTCATTTTGATATTTCAGAGTATTAGAAACGTTTCCCATTAGCTGCTAATACTCGGAATTTTCTTGAACTTACCGATAAGGATCTTGGAGTTCCTCAGTGACAAAATTCAAGTAGTTCCATCCTCCAAAAGCAAACAAACCTGAGTAGAAGCTTACAGCTATTGTAGAGAGCTCGTAATTCCCTTTAAAAGCATCCTGGAAATTTTCAGTATTTCCTGAAATGGAATAAATTCATATCATAAGGAGTTCGTAACATAAAAATAGAGCTTCCACTGTTATTGCCTTACAAAAGATAAAGTTTTATCGGTAAAACTTTGGCACCAGCTGTCTTTCAATATTAAAAGTTTTCGATAATACTTGATATCTCTTCGGAACAATGCATCTAATAAGTCATATTATATAAATTCCACCCAGTTTAATAACGACTATTTTTGTCATCGATATAGTTAACTGTCATAATGAACTAATTGTTTGAAACCAATCAGATATAAATCATTATTTTTTATTAAAGACTAGCTGATCCCCCCGACTTTGTCTGCGCAAGGTCCAATAACGTCATATCTTTATACACATCAGAAAAGTCAAACACTGTCCATAGAGAGAATGTTAATGAGAGATTTAACATTAAGAGCTAATAATGGGATAGATGGGCGGCGCCTTGTATTCTCCTACACCGGTGTAAACAATTCAGCGCAGAGTGCAGAGATTAGTGCTGGTGGAGATTTCAGTAGTACATCATAGCTTCTAACGTGTTTTGTAACGGGATTACTACTGGCAGGCAACAATTTTATTAAAATTTGCGTACCACATGTTTGTTCTTTTAATCCGTTGATTTAATCAACGTGTGAGGCAAAATAAAACTGATATTCTTTGATAACCAAAATAAATAAACAAGATTTTGTTAAACAAAATAAATAATAATTCTAATGAAGAATATAACATAATAACTCTTTAAACATTACAATATAAGGAGTTCAAATAGGCCGCCACTGTGCTAAACAATATTCCAGTCTGTTGTAAAATTCTCGACGAGTTTTTTCTAACATCTAAATTGGAAGATACGAGCATGCTGCGTCAAAGTAGGGGAATACGTTCAGCGGCAGTAGAAAACTATGAAAGGGACAATTCTTAGCGTTTTACATGGACAATGAAAATTTTTCCTTATCTGTATATAAAAATGGAAACTGACTGAGATGTCAACTCACGGCCCTTACCGTTAACTCTAGGAACTCAAAATTTTGCACAGTGGTTGTTTTTGCAATGTAGGCGCACCCTAAAAAGGGATTTTTAAAAATTCGACCTCTAAGGAGGCCTAGGGAGGCGTTAAAGTACGATCTGACGTCTGCCAATGTGACAAGTTTCGATGTCCGAATTCGAGTGAGCAGATAGCAAATTAAGATTTTTAACAGCACATTGATAAAGGGATGCACAAAATTTTTTGAATATCGTTACTATGTCCAACTGATGTATCGAAAAAGATGTATCGATACATTTTTTTTTAATTTTTTTTTTAAATTTAATCCACTCGCAAAGGGTTACCCCATTATGCTGTCAAAACACTGCGAGTAGGATGCGGAAAACAAGGATAGATGGCGATGAACCGCCTTCTTAAACAAGGATAGATAGTAATTTTTGGGGAAAATTCCTTTCGGTAACAAGTTCTATAACTTTTATAGAAAAAAGGGTCTCCGTAGACAGAAGTCCCCACTGTGTCAAGCTGGACCGCACTGAAATTTGTTGTCTCCGACTGTCTAGTACGCCTCAAGAATCTTGCCCTTAGGGGGATCAATCCTATTAGTTCCTGCGAGGATCTTCCATGACAGTACTTGTAGAAAAGAGACAAGTCATCAACCATACGCCTGTGCTCTAGTGTTTCGAGAGAATCGGTCAAACTCTCGTCATCGATTAGGCAAATCGCTCTTCTTTGAATTGAATTCAAGAGAGCTAAAGTGTGTTTTGGGGCTAAACTCCAAACATGAGAACAGTATTCTAGTGTTCGCCTAGCTTGAGCTTTGTATAGTGTTAATAGCTGATGAGATGTGAAGTACTTTTTAGCTCTAAAAGGAAAGCCTAGCCTCTGAGAGGCGGATTTGGCAATGGCGCGTACATAATCGTCCCAAGAGAAGTTAGTGCTCGCATTCACTCCTAGGATAGATAGATTAGATCCCATCGGAAGGATTTTAGCGTCCATTAGTATGTTTGTTGCATTATCCCTTGATGTTTTCTTAGAGAAAACCGCGGCCTGAGTTTTTGAAGCGTTGAAGTCGACCAAATTGTTCTTACCCCATTCCAGAATAATCTCGAGATCCCGATTAATCGTCTGTACTCTGCTGTTCCCTTAGTCGATCTGAAGCAGCGATAGATAATGGTTTGTCGGAGAAAAAAGATGACACAAGATTACTATCATCTATGTAGCTGTATATAGAATTGGAAATTGAAGCTAAGAGATTGTTTGTGTAACCGAAATAGAGTAGGAGACAGAACAGACCCCTGAGGCACTCCTGCGTTAATCGCAAATGTCTTGGATGAGATGCCATCGACGACGACCTGAAGAGATCTGTCAGCGAGAAAATTGGATATCAAATGACAGAGCCCAGGAGGAAGACCATAGGATGTTAATTTGGCGAGAAGAGATCTGTGCCACACTCTGTCGAAAGCCTTTGAGATATCCGATGCCATAATCCTAGCCTCACCATGTTTTTCCATAGCTGAGTTACAAATATGAGTAACGTATGCCAGTAGATCGCCAGTGAAAGTTGTTGTCTAAAACCGTATTGTCTGTCGGAGATGATTCTATTTTCCTCCAGATATTTGAGAATCTCAATGTTGATAACTTTTCCATCACTCTAGATATAACGGGTAACAAAGATATAGGACGATAATTGTTAGCCAGATTCCTGTTTCCCTTTTTAGGGGCAGGTTGCACTCTAGCAGATTTCCAGATGTTAGGGAATACACCTTTGTTGTAAGAGACTGTGAACAATTTGCTTAGGACAGGAGTCAACTCTGGGGCGCACTTCTTAAGAACAATAGCGGGAATACCATCAAGGCCAGAAGCTTTCGAGGTGTCGAGCTCAAGGAGAATCTTCCTGATTGTGCGTTGTCTGAAAACAACTTCAGGCATCGAAGTGCCAACCTTAGGAAGAATAGAAGGTTCTGCGTTTCGAGAATCAAGTTTGGAATTTTCTGCAAACATTAAGGCTAAAATGTCAGTCTTTTCTTGGAGGTAGTAGCAATATTGCTATTTTCATCAAGTAAAGGTGGAAAATTTGAAGATGTAAAATTGTTTGCAATCGACTTTGCAAATCCCCAAAAGGACCTAGAACCGTTCGAACAGTTGATAAGCCTCTGGCGCATTTTACGATCGAAATCACCTTTTGCCTCGTCAATAACTGGTTTACAAGAATTTCGTGCCTCTACAAATATGGTCCGAGTCTCGACTGAGGGATTATTTCACCAACGACGATATGCGCGATTTTTGCAGAAGACAGCCCGAGCACATTTTTTCCTGAACCAAGATTTACTGGAGGCAGACTTCTTTTGGGAGTGGGAAATTGAGCATTCCATACCATGATTGGTATGGAACAAAATTTTAATTAATCTACCACAGCGGCATAGCAAGTAAATGATTTTTATTTTTTAATTCGGAAACCATCCGTCCTAGGACAAAAAGTCAAGAGCTCATTTTTGATAGAAACACAACAAAGACTAGGAAAATAATTCTTATTTTGAAAAATAGCATTGGCGTCACATTTTTTTTTCAAAAATGTGTATCGACCTGTTTGTGGGAACGCCACTGGTGGAATCAGAACAAATGTTTTTTTGTTAAAATACTTGCTTTTATACCCAGATATCGTGTACTGAATATCAAAAAAATATCTAAACCAGTCTCAGAAATATTGAAGAAAAACCAATTTTTTCTTCAATTTTTACCGCCCTGTATATCGAAAATGAAGCGTTTCCGGACCTATGTTAATATGAAAATTTTGTCTTAAAATTGCCCAAGGAATATCCCCCTGCCGGTTCAGCATGCAATTATGAAACATCCTGTATAATATACTCGTATTACTCGAGTGCTATTTGTCTTATACAACAACAACGAACGATTTGTGTGTTAGTGCATCTGCAAAAGTAGGATGATTCGTCGTCACTTGCACAAATTCCTTTTCAAGATATTCTGCACTGTTCACAATTGAACTTTATTCTCCAATTCGCTATTGGTATTGGCCAATTGTTTTGCGTAAAAAACAAACAGCTTAGAGGCCTCTTTGGCGCTTTTCAGAAAAAAGTATGATCACCTAATTTTAATTTAAACATAATTTTGTACTTTCACATACGAATTCGTTGTATTACTTTATAAGTAGAAGAAGAATTGTCAAAAATGCTGATATAACCGACTTATTTATAAACTGAAACCTAAAAACAATGTTCAGTTTTCCAACTTCAAAAATGACGATCTTTCATATAATTGTTATTCCACATTTAACACCCTTTGTTGGACGAATTTTTAAAAATCCTTTCTTAGTGCTCACTTGTGGTGTATAAGGAACTACTGTGCTTTTGTTCTTTTAGACTGATCAGTTTAGGCTGTGCATTGTCTATCAGTTAATGTTCAGAGTTTTATGAAATAGATGTAGATTACTTTTTTACACACATTGGTCAATAAAGAACGTGACTGCAAAAAATAAAAAATTAAAGTTGCGTTAGTCCAAAATAGAAAATTGCCATTCTATCCCCCCCTACCATTTATTATTCTTTAATTGTGGATATTTCCCAAATACAAATTCATCGTATCATGGAATTTATAGGTTTAAAAAATATTTAGACTTACCTAGACTTAAATGATAGATTCCCGCTATAATGATAGTAACCAATGCAAACAATTTGGCTGCTGTAAAAATACTTTGAATTCTCATCGCCCATCTTACGCTGAGGCAATTAATTGCAGTCAGAAGACCTGAAATATGAAACGAACCATTATATGATAAATGTTACAATTGTCGCTTCGTTAGGCTTCTCTTCGAACTTACTGACGCAATTATAGAGAACAATAGGGTCGAAAATTAGCGTCTGCCATGTCAAACCGTCTCAGATGTCTATCATAATTGATTAATTAGAAAGTATGATTATATTAGTTTGTTAAGAAATAATGTTTGCAAAGTGAGCATCATCAAAGATAAATTAAAAAAATTGGGCAGTTATGGGGACTGCCCACAGAAGTGAAAACTTAAAACTATGATATAATAGTGTCTTTTTTTTAATTTTTAAATTGTAACATCAAAAATAAAAATTTCATAATTTGTAAATTAAAATTATTATTTCTAGTTTTTATATCTTTTATATTTGTATACGATCTAGTCTTTGATATTGTCTATTTTGAGTTACTGTAAATTAAAAAACCTGTCACACTATATAAGTTTTATATTTGCAGAGCAATTTTAAGATATTTCATAAAGATTTGTTTTCAATGTACTAATTTTTACCGTTTAATTTGAATTATCTAAATACTGCAAATAATGAGTTACTAGTCTTCGTTTGATGAGTCGATATGCAAAACATGTAGAATTAACTTTAAAAATTCAAATATATTAAAACAATTTCACCTTTATGTATCTATCAACAAGTTCTTTATAAAGAACCTATGGGCAGCTTTCCACGCCACTTGTATTTATAAAGAAATAGCTCACTCAGCAACATGAAAAGGATACATTAAACTTTGGTCATAAAAAAAATAAAAAATCTTCAATGTGTTATTATATACTGATACCCCTTGAAACTCCATGTAATTTTAGGATATCTCCTTTTAGCTTCAATTAAACTGTGTAAATGTTCATAAAATTGTTCGTCCATCCTTAAAAACATTCACAACGGTTCCACAATTGCCTTCTTGAAGTTCCTAATTCATTAGATTTCAACTGCCTTTTTTACAATCAAGGTCTCGCTCACTAACGTCTATTTTTATTAAAAAAAAAAACTACTGCTATATAATATAAAGCTGCTCATCGTTTCTTTTTAATTGTCACCTATACAAGATTCCAATCTCAAAGAAAAATCAATTTCCTATCACAAATAACCTTTGGTGGAACGTACTGGTCCTTGGTTATCTTCAAAAATTGAAATACAAACAAGGCGGACAAGATTTGTATTACAACCTTTAAAATTGGCAAATCAAAAATGTACACAAAAACATTAATAAGTTTGTAGTAGGCAAAAGGTAATCAGTCATTTGCAGGGAGGTGCATAGAGACTTTAAGTTGTTGGTTCGCGTTTCGCGCCGTTGTCTCGCTTATTTCGCAAGGAGCATTTCGAATTGATGCCTGCCGGCCTGCCAGAGTTTTGCCAGCGTTTTTTCTTTTCTAATATAAACAATTTTAAACACACTTTAAACAATTACCAGGTCATTCAGTAAGTCCGTAGGATAAGTAAGAAAAAAACAAAATTTTGACAAAACTCAATTTAATTATTCAACATAGTTGGCTTCGAGGGCGATACAACGAGTATAGCGATTTTTCAACTTTTCGATACCACTTTTATAGTACGATTGCTCTTTTTCGTCAAAATAAGCCCCAGTTTCAGCGATTACTTCATCATTGGACTTAAATTTCTTTCCAACAAGCATTCTCTTGAGATCTGAAAGTAGGAAAAAGTCGCTGGGGGCTAAATCTGGAGAATACGATGGATGGGTAAGCAATTCGAAGCCCAATCAATTTAATTTTGCCATCGTTTTCATCGATTTGTGGCACGGTGCATTGTCTAGGTGAAACAACACTTTTTTCTTTTGCAAATATGGCCGTTTCTTTGCGACTTCAGCCTTTAATCGATCCAAAATTGCACAATAATAGTCGCTGTTGATGGTGGTTCCTTTTTGGAGATAGTCGATGAATATTATTTCGTTCGCATCCCAAAATACAGAAGCCATCACCTTACTGTTGCCTCTTTGCCCGCTTTGGATTCGGCTCGTCGAGTGCTGTCCACTCAGCTGACTGTCGTTTGGATTGTGGTAAAGCCATGTCTCATCCATTGTCACATATCGATGATAGAATTCCATTTTATTGCGGTTTAACAACGCCAAACACTCCTCTGAAACATCGGTTCATTGTTGTTTTTGGTCGACTGTGAGCTCACGCGGCACCCAATTTGCACAGAGCTTTCGCATACCCAAATGTTCGTGTAAAATGGTAAAAACACTACCACCTGATATCTTTACAATGTCAGCTAGCTCGTGCATTTTCAATTTGCGATCATTCATAACCAACTTGTGGATTTTTTTGATGTTTTCTGGAATAACAGCCTCATTTGGGCGCCCATTGCGCTCTACATCATTTGTGCTGGTGCGACCACGTTTAAATTCAGCAATCCACTTCTCTATCATTTGTGTCGATGGAGCAGAGTTCGGATAATGTTTATAAAGCCACTGTTTGGTTTCCACTGCATTTTTATTCATCAAAAAGCAATTCGAAATTCACTTTTTTCCATATTTTTGTCAATAACAAAAGTTGCTTCACACAAAATGCTATAACTCACGAATCAATACTCAGATTGCTGTCAAATTCATACATGTATCGTTTAAAGCTTAGTACTACATAAAAATCATATGGAAAAAATTCCAGTAACGCCATCTATGTGTCATCCTATAGACTTTTTTGGACTGTTATAGTATACACATACACAGGGTTAGATTATCAGGCCAGTTTAGCTTTCAAAAGTGCAATCTGAAGTGGTCTAGTGGTCTAGAATCTTTAGAATGTATGATTCGTGTTCTTGCGTGACGGGGTCCGAGTTCGAGCGTCGCTGCCAATCAGCATTTTTTTAATTCTATTGCGGGATCTATTCATAGGTCAGCGCCACCCAAATTTGAAAGGTTTTTGATTTCCGTGGAAATTTTGTCTGAATTTAATCGTTGTAAATTGGAATGCAGCAGCGCAACATAAATAGGGTATATTGATGGACAAGTTACTTTTAATATTTTCTAGTAAAATAATACTAACATTGATATCTCCGGCAACTTCACTCAGAAATCGATTTTCTTTTCACTTAATTTAGCTTTGGCTTTTTGATATCACTTAAGTACTTTGGCTTTTTTTTTAGCTTGTTGTCAATAATAAATGTATCTTTGACATATGTCAAATTTTGCAACGACTATAATTCAAGGTCTAAATTACATTATGAAATTTCACCGTTCAAATTTGGGTGGCGGCGACTGTACATGTACCTTCGAGACATTAGAGCATGTCGTTACATCAAATTAGCGAAGCCAAACCATTCGCTTGTCTCCTATCTTTGGTCGCTCAACGCGCTTAAAGAAGTTTTCACTTCAAAAAATAAATGTGTTCCCATATTTCTGTAGTAGAATATAGGTAAAAAAAAAAAGAATCTACGACAAATATCAAAATCGTTTTGTTGGCGAACAATTTAGACAAGCTGCATCGAATGCTCTCGTAGGCATTTATGGATATTTAGCTACAAATTTCCACCATACCATATGTAATATTGAATGTTGGTCCTATTTGGTCCTATTTTGGTCTGGAGCAGCTTAAACAGTATTATAAATCTTGTAATCTATTTCAACATTTGATGTTCTGGATGTTTGAGAAAAATGTATCAAACTTGCCACGTATCCCACAGTCCCACATATGCTTCTTTTTTTTTAGTTGAATGCACTCGCAAAGGGTAACCCCATTAAGCCTTCAAAGCACTGAGAGTAGGATGCGGAAACAAGCATAGATGGCGATGAACCGCCTTCTTAAACAAGGATAGGTTGTAATTTTATGGGAAAATTCCTTTTGGTAACGAGTTCCACAGCTTGGAAGTTCTATAGAAAAAAGAGTCTCCGTAGACAGAAGTCCTCACTGTGTCAAGCTGGACTGCACAGGAATTTGCTGTCTCCGACTGTCTTGTATGCCTTAAGAACCTTGCCCTTAGGGGGATCACTCCTGTTAGTTCCTACGAGTATCTTCCCTGATAGTGCTTGCAGAAAAGAGACAAGTCACCAACCATCCGCCTGTGCTCTAGTGTTTCAAGAGAATCGGTCAAACTCTCGTCATCAATTAGGCGAATCGCTCTTCTTTGACTTGAATCCAAAAGAGTTAGAGTGTGCTTTGGGGCTAAACTCCAAACATGAGAACAGTATTCTAGTGTTGGCCTAACTTGAGCTTTGTATAGTGTTAGATAATTATTGCTTAGCGTATCTGTACTTTTATGTGTCTATGACTATAGAAGAGTAACGACGGCAATGAATGTATTGCTCTCTCTCGAAAGCACCAACGAAGAACGACGGCCACGCTGAGGATGAAGACGTTAACGAACTTGTGAAAATCCATCTAGTAATAATAAATCGTTACTTATTATTCGGAGTTTTCATTGAAGTTCACAGTAGTGTGAGTAGCTGACGAGATGTGAAGTACTTTTTAGCTCCAAAAAGAAAGTCTAGCTTCTGAGAGGAGGATTTGGCACATGATCGTCCCAAGAGATGTTTGGGCTCGCATTCACTCATAGAACAGATGGATTAGATCCCATCGGAAGGATTTTACTGCCCATTAGTATGTTTGTTGCATTATCCCTTGATGTTTTCTTAGAGAAAACCGCCGCCTGAATTTTTGATGCGGCGTTAAAGTCGAGCAAATTTTTCTTGAATAGATGGTTGATATACTGAGTTAACGTGCTCCTTTTATCTTGACTACTTTTTCTTTTGTGTCATTTTGAGTTCAGCAGAGGCGCATTGTCCATAAGACAAACTACGTGCCTCGCACGTGCATGTGTCTATGGGCGCGAGGCTACAGGGAGACGCGCCCGTATGCACATTAACTTTATTTTTAATCGTAAACAAGAATTTGGTGAGGCCAAACATATTTGCCTGAAGTGCTCTCAAAATTTAATCCGCCATTGAATAAACCATGTTGTTAAAATTTTGTATAATCAATTAAGTCGAAGTTACTCTTTAAATACTCAGAAGTGCTATTGGAGGTTACAATTGCGATGAGAAACTAAAATTTGTCAATAATATTTCATTTTTCCACCATCATTTTATCTTTTTACTTGGAGAGATGTTCCTGATCGATTGAAGATGCCACAGATCTTAAGAACTGATGAGATCCTTCTTCTAAAACTGATGATCTTTTGCATTAAATCAAAATCGATAATTCTTAATACTCACCAATGCTTTTGGTGGTCAACATTTCAATGGAAGATGAAAGTTCATCAGTAATATTTTCCTTTTCCACTATAATTTTGCCTTCATATGAAACATTTTTCTGAGCTGTACGCTATTCAATGGCTATGCTAGAGACTCTAGAAACTATCAGAAGCTTCATTTTAGAGTAGACAGCAGACCCCCTTCATAATTATACGTACTCGGGTAAATAATCCATCTTCATAATCATTTGGTGACCAAAATTTTAATGAAAAACGAAATCTCATCATCTATAATACTGCCTTCATCTGGAACATTTTTTTAAGTTGTACTTTACTGAACGGTTATGCTAGAGACCCTAGAAACTATCAGAGGCTTCATTTTAGAGGATAGCAGATCGCCTTCATAATCTTACGTATTCGGTTAAATCAATCCATCTTAATAATCATTTGGTGGCCAAAATTTCAAAAACGAAATCTCATCAGTAATATTATCTTTTTCCACTATAGTACTGTCTTCATATGGTTCATTTTTCTAGGTTGTGTCTTATCGATTGGTTATGCTAGAGACATCAACATCAACATAAGCTTTATTTTAGAGTATACAGCAGATAACCATCATAATCGCATTCGGGTAAATCAATCCATCTAAACAATCATTTGGTGGTCAAAATGTCAATGAAAAATGAAAGTTCATCAACAATATTTTCTTGTTCCACCACAATTTTATCTTCATATGTTACATTTTTCAAGCTATACCTTATCGATTGGTTATGTTAGAAACCTTAAAAACTATTCAGAACCTTCATTTGAAACTAAACAACATATCGTCGTCATAATCTTGGTATTTGGATACAATCAATTCATCTTAATAGTCATTTGGTGGTCAAAATTTCAATACAAACTGAAATTTCATCAGTAATATTTTCTTTTTCCACCACAATTTTGTCTTCATGTGTTACATTTTTCTAAGCTGTACCTTATCGATTGGTTATGATTGAAAACTATTCAGAAGCTTCATGTGAAACTAAACGTCATAATCCTCGTATTCGGGTACAATCAATCCATTTTAATAACCATTTGGTGGTCAAAATTTCAATGAAAAACGATATTTGATCAGTAGTATTATCTTTTTAAATTATAATATTATCTTCACATGCTACATACAACTGTACCTTATCGAATGATTATACTAGAGACGCATACTTTTGGTGATCAAAATTTCAATGTAAAAGGAAATTTCATCAGTAATATTTTCTTATTCCACTATAATTTTGCCTTCATGTGACACATTTTTCCAAGCTGTAGGTACCTTATCAAATAGTTACGCTGGCGAGCCATGCTTTTGGTGGTCAAAATTTTAAAGGAAAAGGAAATTTCATCAGTAATTATTTCTTTTTTCACTCTAATTTTGCCTTATGTGGAACATTTTTCCAAGCTGTAGGTACCTTATCCAATAATTTTGCAGGAGATCCATGCTTTGGTGGTCAAAATTTTAAAGAGAAAGGAAATTTCATCAGTAATATTTTCTTTTTCCACTATAATTTTGCCTTCATATGGAACCTTTTTCTAAACTGTACCTTATCGAATGGTTATGCTAAAGACCCTAGATACTAATTAGAAACTTCATTTGAAACTAAACAACTTATCGTCATCTTAATCTTACTTATTTGGACCCAATCGATCTATATTAATAATCGTTTGGTGGTCAAAATTTCCATGAAAAACTAAATTTCATCAGTTTGGTGGTCAAAATTTTAAAGCGAAAAGAAATTTCATCAGTAATACTTTCTTTTTCCACTATAATTTTACCTTCCTACCCTGGTTATGCTAGAGACCCATGCTTTTGGTGGTCAAAATTTCAAAAGAAAAGGAAATTTCATCAGTAATATTTTCTTTTTCCACTATAATTTTGCCTTCATGTGGAACATTTTTCCAAGCTGTAGGTACCTTATCGAATGGTTAGGTGGAAGATCCATGCTTTTGGTGGTCAAAATTTTAAAGAGAAAGGAAATTTCATCAGTAATTTTTACTTTTTTCACTATAATTTTGCCTTCATGTGGAACATTTTTCCAGTAGATACTTTACCGAATAGTTATGCAGGAGGTACATGCTTTTGGAGATAAAAATTTTGAAAAGAAAAGGATTTTCATCAGTGATATTTTCTGTTTCCACTATAATTTTGTCTTCATATGGAACCTTTTTCTAAACTGTACCTTATCGAATGGTTATGCTAAATACCCTAGGTAGTAATTAGAAATTTAATTTGAAACTAAACAGCATATCGCCATCTTAATCTTACTTATTTGGATCCAGTCGATCTATATTAATAATCGTTTGGTGGTCAACATTTCCATGAAAAACTAAATTTTATCAATTTGGTGGTCAAAATTTTAAAGCGAAAAGAAATTTCATCAGTAATACTTTCTTTTTCCACTATAATCTTATTTTCCTACCCTGGTTATGCTAGAGGCCCATACATTTGGTGGTCAAAATTTCAATAGAAAAGGAAATTTCATCAGTAATATTTTCTTTTTTCACTATATTTTGCCTTCATGTGGAATATTGTAACGCAATGTAAATAGATGAAATAGTATTTAGAATAGAATTGTAGAATTTAGTAAATAAAAAAAGTTTCTAGAAGGATCTGATAAGGGGAAAGCGGCCGCGGTAACGAAACAAATGGCAGATAAGCGTTCCAGAAATTTCGGCAAACGATAAGCCTTATCTGCCGAAAAGTTCTAGAAGCCGGGGGCCAAAACTATAAAAGGCGGTCAGCTTTCCCTCGAGTGAGTCAGTTAGAAGTCAGTGTAATTAATGAGTTAGTAGAAGTCAATAATAAGTGAGTTACTGTTCAGTTGAAGTGTGCCGAGTTAATTTGGTAATAAAGTGGTGTAATTCACACGTGTAATCTATTCGAACCAATAAAGCCCGTAACAATATTCTTTCAATCTGTAGGTACTTTATCAAATGGTTAGGCATAAGATGCATGCTTTTGGTGGTCAAAATTTTAAAGAGAAAGGAAATTTCATCAGTAATATTTTCTTTTTTCACTATATGTTTGCCTTCATGTGGAACATTTTTCCAAGCTGTAGGTACCTTATCAAATGGTTAGGCGGCAGATCCATGCTTTTGGTGGTCAAAATTTTAAAAAGAAAGGAAATTTTAATCAGTGATATTTTCTTTTTCCACTATAATTCTGTCTTCATATGGAATCTTTTTCTTAACTGTACCTTATCGATTGGTTGTGCTAAAAACACCAAAAACTAATCAGAAGCTTCATTTTAAAGCAAACAACAGATCGTCATCATAATCTTGCGGATTCGAAGCCAATCGATCCATCTTAATAATGATTTGGTGGTCGAAGCTTCAATGAAAAGCGAAATTTCGTCAGTAATATATATTTTTTTTTGTTGGTGTGAATCAACAAAATTGTTTGAGGCAATAAGATTTGTTACATTTATTTCATTTTTATCAATGACAAATATATAAGCATTTTAAAACGCTAAAAATAAAGTCATAAAAATATTAAAAATTGCAGCTGATAGCAAAATAATCAGGAAGCTATTAGGAAAAAGCTAGTTATTAATGATGTATTATTTTAATTTCAGTAACATTATTTGCTGACTACTTTAGTTAGTAGGATAAACAATTAATATTTCAATAATATACATATTTCCACTGTTAAACTTTTATTATCATTAGCTTTGTAGCTTTACATCAAAGTATAGGTAATGCTTATTTGATTTGCAGACAATAATGAACTGCTCTAAGCTCACTCTTTGTATATACATATATATTATATTATTTTACACATTTATTATAAAATATCAATTACTTCTATGATACATTTTATCTACACGATTAATATGTATTTTTATGTATTTTCAAAAAAGCATTTAACATAATTTGACCATGTCTTGTATCTGCATTTACATTCACTTTGAAATTAGGACCTCAAAAATGTTCTTTATTAACAGAAAGTTTCCTTTCAAATCGAGCAACCAATTATAGATTCTTAAAATATATTACCAGAATTTACTGCCTTTCGTTAATGCACTCCAGTTGTTTTACATATGCATATAAAATAAATATTTCTACATTCAAGGATGACGGGAGACTTTTGACTTTTTTAGGTTTCCTATATTACATAAATAAATGCCACGTAAGGACTTGTGACCTCCCATTGTATAATTTAAAACCAAATCACATTTCTTCGATAATTAGATTGATCGATTTAACCCATTATTCCTTAGAGAGTCAGTGCCATAACGTATTTTATGCAATGTATGTATAACTACACTCGGGCCGTTCCAAGACTACCATTACGTCACGAATTTGTAGTGATATAATAGATAATAGACACTTGTGCTACCAAATTCAATTAATAGAGACATCAGTATATCTCTGAAGATGATAGCTTGGCTATCGAAATGCATAGAGCAACCTCTGTTGTGTTTTTTAATGTTTCTTGGTTTCAGGGAACAAGATTTGTGTTTCAATTTTTGAAGATAACCAAGCACTAAACTTAAAAACTTTTAATATTAAAAAGCACCAAATTTTCAGAAAAATCCTAAAACTTAAAAAAATATCTGTTTTAAAAAAATTCCAATTTTTTTTTAAATTAAAATTGTCAAAATACCTAATACGAAAATTTCGAAAATTTTTCAAAATTTTGAAAAATGTCGAAAGTATTACAAAAGAAAAATTTTCAAAAACAGTAGAAAAGCTGAAAAAAAGTGAAATTTAAAAGTAAAATTTTGAGAAATGTCAGAGTTTTACAATTCTCAAAAAATAATCAAAATTATCAAAAGAAATCATTTTTCAATTTTCAAAAAAAGTCGAAATTTTGAACAAAAATCGTATAATTTAAAAAAGTCGAAATAATAAATAACGGACACAAAACTAAAAAATAAGACATTTTGAAAAAAAACAAAATTTTTAAAAAAGAATCAAAAATTAAATAACCTTGAACATTTTTTTAAAAAATTAAAATTTAAAACAATCAAAGGTTTCAAAACAATTCGAAAATTATGAAAAAAATTTCAGATTTTCAAACAAATCAAAATTTGGAAAGATAAAAATTTTTTTAAACCAAAATTTTCAAAGGAAGTTAAAATTTTGGAAAAGGGTGGAAATTTGAAAAATGTTGAAGCTTTAATAAACATGTGAAATATTCAAAAAAGTCGTTTTTTTCCAAAAAAAAAGTAGAGATTTTGAAAAATAGTCGAAAATTTTAAAAAGAGACATTTTGACGAAATGTCAAGCTTTGAAAAAAATCGAAATTTGCAAAAAGAAGTCGACATTTAATTTTCTACAAATTGATATTTTCAAAGAAATGCGAAATTTTTGAAAAAAATATCTAAACTTAAAAACGAAATTTGGAAGTTAAAACTTTCAAAAATAAAAATTAAAACTTTGAAAAAGGTTGAACATTTGAATAAATCGAAATATAAAAAAATGTGAATATTTTAAATTTCGAAATTTTCAGAAAAGGTTTAGGTTTTGAAAATGTCAAACATTTCAAAAAAGTCGAAGTAGGTAAAAATTAAAAAAAAACATCGAAATTTTCGTGGAACGGACTAGTCTTTGGTTATCTTCAAAAATTGAAATGCAAATCTTGTTCCCTGAAACCAAGAAAGATTAATAAACACAACAAAGGTTGCTCTAACGCATTTCGAAGACAGTTTTCTAAAAAAGATGTTTTTTTTAATGTCAAGATTTACAAAATATTTCAAAATGTTAAAAAACTCTTATTTTGAGTAGAAAACTTCAAGAAAGGGCAAAATCTAAATGTCTAAATTTTGACACAATTGGGCATTTTAAAGAAGTAGAAACTTAGAAATATCGAAATTTTTGTAAAAAAAACTGAAATTGACAGAAAGTCAAGATTTCGAGAAAAAAAATCGAAATTTACAAATATTTCAAAATTTCGACGTTTCTAGAAAGTTTCAATTTAAAAAATTTAGAGATGCCGAAATTTTGATAAAAATAAGAATCTTGAGGAAGTAGAAATTTTAAAATATCGAAATTTCTTTAAAAAAAGTCGAAATTCACAAAAAGCCAAAACTTACAAAAAATCGAAATTTTTAATTATAGAAATTTGAAAAGAAGCTGAAACAAAGCTTAAAACTTTAGAGAATATGTGGAAATTCTGTTACAAATGATAATTTAAAGAAATTAGAAATTTTGAAATAATGCACTTTTTTGAAAAAGTCATAATTTACAAAACGACAAAATTTTTAGAAATAGAATCGAAATTTTGAAATATAGTTTTGAAAATGAGTCGGAATTTTAAAATATAAACATTTTTAAAATAGTCGACGTTTGCAAAAATGTCAAAATTTCGACTATTCGTAGAAATTTTTAATTTTTTAATTTTGACACAAATAGGCATTTTGAAGAAGTAGAATCTTTGAAATATCGAAGTTTTTGTAAAAAAAAACTGAAATTAACATAAAGCCAAGATTTCGAAAAAAAAAATCGTAATTTACAAAAATTTCAAAATTTCGACGTTTCTAGAAATTTTCAATTTTAAAAATTGGAAATAAGCTATTAAAAAAGTTTCACAATTTAGAGAAAATGTCGACATTTTGATAAAAATATGAATCCTGAGGAAGTAAAAATTTTAAAATATGGAAATTCCTTAAAAAAGTCGAAATTCACAAAAAGCCAAAAATTTAAAAAAAAATTGAAATTTTGAAATTTTCAATTATAAAAACTTCAAAAGAAGCTTACAACAAAGCTTAGAACTTTAGAGAACATGTCGAAATTCTGAAACAAATGAAAATTTGAAGAAAGTAGAAATTTTGAAATATTGCACTTTTTTGAAAAAGGTAAAATTTACAAAACGACAAAATTTTTAGAAATAAAATCGAAATTGTGAAATATAGTTTTGAAAAAAAAATCAAAATATTAAAATATAGACATTTTTAAAATAGTCGAAATTTGCAAAAAGTCGAAATTTCGAATATTCCTCGAAATTTTTAATTTTTAAATTTTGACACAAATGGGCATTTTAAAGAAGTAGAAACTTTGAAATATCGAAATTTTTGTAAAAAAAACCGAAATTAACATAAAGCCAAGATTTCGAGAAAAAAATCGAAATTTACAAACATTTCAAAGTTTCGACGATTCTAGAAATTTTCAATTTTAAAAATTGGAAATAAGCTATTAAAAAAGTTTAACAATTTAGAGAAAATGTCGAAATTTTGATAAAAATATGAATCCTGAGGAAGTTAAAATTTTAAAACATGGAAATTCCTTAAAAAAAGTCGAAATTCAAAACAAAAAGCCAAAACTTACAAAAAAATCGAAATTTTTAATTTTAAAAACTTGAAAAGAAGCTTTTAACTAAGCTTAAAACTTTAGAGAACATGTCGAAATTCTGATACAAATGAGAATTTAAAGAAAATAGAAATTTTGAAATATTGCACTTTTTTGAAAAAGTCATAATTTACAAAACGACTAAATTCTTAGAAATTAAATCGAAGTTTTGAAATATAGTTTTGAAAAAGAGTCGACATTTTAAAATATAGACATTTTTAAAATAGTCGAAATTTGCAAAAATGTCAAAATTTCGACTATTCCTAGACATTTTTAATTTTTTAATTTTGACACAAATAGGCATTTTGGAGAAGTAGAAACTTTGAAATATCGAAATTTTTGTAAAAAAAACTGAAATTAACATAAAGCCAAGATTTCGAGAAAAAAAATCGAAATTTACAAAAATTTCAAAGTTTCGACGTTTCTAGAAATTTTCAATTTTAAAAATTGGAAATAAGCTATTAAAAAAGCTTAACAATTTAGAGAAAATGTCGAAATTTTGATAAAAATATGAATCCTGAGGAAGTAAAAATTTTAAAATATGGAAATTCCTTAAAAAAGTCGAAATTCACAAAAAGCCAAAACTTTAAAAAAAATCAAAATTTTCAATTTTAAAAACTTAAAGAAGCTTTTAGCTAAGCTTAAAACTTTAGAGAACATGTCGAAATTTTGATACAAATGAGAATTTTGAGAAAGAAATATTGATCTTTTTTGAAAAATCAAAATTTACTAAAAGACAAAATTTTTGGAAAAAAATACGAAATTTCGAAATATGGTTTTGAAAAAATGTCAAAATTTTAAAATATCGACATTTTTAAAAAATTCGAAATTTTCAAAAACTTCAAAATTTTGACTATCGCTCGAAATTTTGATACAAATGGGCATTTTAAAAAATTAAAATATTCAATATTGAAATATCGAAATTTTTGTACAAAAAAAAACCCAAATTAACAGAAAATCAAGATTTCGAAAAAAAAAAATCGAATTTTACAAAAATCTCAAAATTTCAACTATTTCTAGAAATTTTCAGTTTTAAAAAATTGAAATTAATTAGCTTAAAAATTTAGAGAAATTGTCAAAGTTTGATTAAAATAAGAATCTTAAGGGAGCTAGAAATTTTGAAATATCAATTTCTTTAAAATATCGAAAATTTTTAAAAAAGTCGATGTCGAAATTTAAAAAATCAAAAATTTAGAGAAATTGTCAAAACTTCGATTAAAATAAGAATCTTAAGGAAGTAGAATTTCTGAAATATCAATTTCTTTAAAATATCGAAAATTTTTAAAAAAGTCGATGTCGAAATTTAAAAAATCAAAAATTTAGAGAAATTGTCAAAACTTCGATTAAAATAAGAATCTTAAGGAAGTAGAATTTCTGAAATATCAATTTCTTTAAAATATCGAAAATTTAAAAAAAATTCAATGTCGAAATTTAAGAAATCAAAAGTTTATAGAAATTTTCGAAATGTTGATACAAAATGGGAATTTTAAAAAAAGTATAAACTTTAAAATGTAGTAGTTCTTCAAAGAAGTCGAAATTTAAAAAAAAATCAAAATTTCGAGAAAACATCGAAATTTCGAAGTCGAAGATTTCAAAAAAGTCAAAATTTAGAAATATACTGGCAATTTTAAATGCTGAAATTTTCAAAAAGTCGAAATTTTCAAAAAAAAATAGTTTTTAAAAAAGCGCAATTCTCAAAAAATCTGAAATTTTCAAAAAAGATCGAATTCTTCAGAACAAAGTCGAAATTATTTTCAGAAAAAGCCAACATTTTAAAAAAAGGTCAAGATATTAAAGAAAATTCGGTAATAAAGTTTACTGCTTGCGACTGGATTGTATACTTAAAAAAAGTAATAATAAACTGAATATTATCAAATATATAATATATTATCGCTGTCATTGTCTGTTTTACGCTTTAGTTTTGCATAAGCAATATAAACTTTAACACACGCATGTACTTACATAAACATACAGCAGCTAATAATCTTATAGCATCCCTCGGTGGCGAGCAGTCCGGAAAAAAGGGTTTAGCGGCATATTCGGCGAAAGTTAGAGCAACTATCGCCTGTGTCGTCGGCCTTATGATGAGAACGGCGACCCACAGCCTTAAAAATGCGGCCAAAGGGCCAAATGCAGCGTATATGTAAGCGTAATCACCACCCGACCTGGTAATAGAAGTACCAAGTTCAGCGTAACATAATGCCCCCAAAGTCGAAAAAACGCCGGACAGCGACCAAACGAGCACGGAGAGCCCCACGGACTTGGTGTCGACATAAACACCCGCCGGAGAAACGAAAATTCCGCTACCTATAATGGTCCCGATAATTAAGGCCACTCCGTTTAATAAAGTGATTTTTCTTTTGAGCACGACCGCGTCTTTTGAATCCGCGTTATCGTTTTGCGGTGTTGCCGCCATGGTCCCGAAATCCGTCGATATTTTATTTTTTTTATTAGAGCCAACTTGACATTTTTTATTAAGTGAAATACTAATTCATTATTGCGAGCACGTGGATTTCGCGCTTGGCGAGACTAACTCGGGGTACCCCACTTGTAAAACTGTCGGTTTTAGTTAGCGTTTTAGATTGGAAGTAGGCGCGTTACCGTGGAACTTGCGCAAAATCCAACTATACATATCACATCGATATTGTCATAGGCGCAACATACCTTGAAGCGCAAGGAGTTATTTTAAATTTCAGTACGGTGCAGATGATAGAAATACATTCATTGTCTCGTAAATCGGTGAGTTTGGACAAAACTCCTAATACATGTTAATTTTGATTTTTAAATGCATCTCTTGCGCGATATTTGTTTTATATGTGACGTCATTCTCGTGAGAGTTTGAGTTACCACCTTTTGTGTCGAAAAAGTCGGGATAGCTTAGCATAAACTACTTTTTTCTCCAAAGGAATTGTCATATTTGCAATATTTTTAAAAACTAGAAATAGATCTCCGTAATCAACAATTCATTTATGGTATTCTTGTCGTATCTGCAATAGACGACCAAAAAAAGCTCATTGTGACCATAAAATCTTGCAAAAAGTTCCATAATGGTGCCCGCGAATTCGAATTGTCGTGAATTACGAAAATGTTGAAAACTTCTTTTTCTTTTCTTCTGAGAAAAAAACTTTTTTTAAATAGGAATTTTGAGGAAAAGGACAGAAAGTTCTTCTTCTCAAAATTCTTGTTTAGATTTTAAACTTGAATTTTTTTTTAAAAATATCAGTTTTGAAATCGAAATTTAGTTTAGTCTTAAATTCATTTTATACAATTTCTTCAACATTTTAAAAATTCTAAAAAAATCAGAAGACTGACAAAAAAGTGAAAATTTTGAGAAACTAATCCTTCAAAAAAAAGCAACTTGAAAAAGCAACTTTTTCAAATAAAAGTCAAATTTACATAAAAGTCGAAAAAATGAGTAGAAATTTGGGAAAAAAGGGAAAGTTTTCAAAAGAAACTTAAAACTTTAAGGAAAAATAAAAAATTTGAACAAGGATCGAAATTTTCCAAAAAAAAAATTAAATTTTTAAATAATTCGAAGCTTTCAAAAAAGAAATTCATAATTATTGACGTTTCAAAAAAAAGATCAAAAAAAAAGTCGAAATTTTGGAAAAAGCCCAAATTCTGAAGCCCAAAGTCGAAACTCTAAATAAACTAAGTATTTTAAAAGAATCAAAATTTGAATAAGGGTCGCAATTTTTCAAAAAAAAGTTTAGATTTTTATAAAATCGAGGCTTCATAAAATAAATTTATAATAATCAAATTTTCAAAAAAGTCGAAATTTTGGAAATAAATCAAAATTTAAAAAAAAGCCCAATTTTGGTGGAACGGACTGGTCCTTGGTTATCTTCAAAAACTGAAATACAAATCTTGTCCCCTGAAACCAAAAAAGATTAAAAAACACAACAAAGGTTACTCTAAAGCGTTTCGACAGCCAAGCTATCATCTTCAGAGAGACAAGTGTTAAAACAAAGTCAAAACTCCCAGGAAAAACTCGAAATTTCATATAAAAGGTCGACGTCTTTTAAAAAGTGGAAATTTTGAAAAAATAAATCAAGCATTTTAAAAAATTAAAATTTGAACAAGGATCTTCAAAAACTGAAATACAAATCTTGTCCCCCGAAACCAAAAAAAATTAAAAAACACAACAAAGGTTGCTCTAATGCGTTTCGACAGCCAAGCTATCATCTTCAGAGAGACAAGTTCTAAAAATAAGAAAAAACTCCAAATTTCATGTAAAAGGTCGACGTCTTCAAAAAAGTGGAAATTTTGAAAAAATAAATCGAGCATTTTAAAAAATTAAAATTTGAAGAAGGATCGAAGTTTTCTACAAAAATTTTGGATTTTTAAAAAAGTCGAAGCTTTCAAAAAAAATTCATAAGAATCGAATTCATTAAAAAGGTCAAAATTTAGGAAAAAAAATCGAAATTTTGAAAAAAGCCCCAATTCTAAAAAAAAGTTAAAACTTCCAGAAAAACTCGAAGTTTCATATAAAAAGTCGAAATTTTCTAAAAAGAGTTTGGCTTTTTAAAAAAGTCGAAGCTTTCAAAAAAATTCATAGTAATCGAATTTTCAAAAAAGGTCAAAATTTTGGAAATAAGTCGAAATTTCGAGAAAAGCACAGGTTTTTAAAAGAGGGTCAAAACTGCCAGAAAAATTCGAAATTTTGATATCAAAGATTTAAATGTTTAAAAAAGTGTAAATTCTGAAAAAATAAAAAAAAATTCATAATTGAATTTTCAAAAAAGGTCCAAATTTTGGCAAAAAAAGTCGAAATTTTGAAAAAGCCCAAATCCTAAAAAAAGCTTTCAGAAAAAGTCGCAATTTCATATGAAAAGTCGAAATTTTCAAAAAAGTGTAAATTCTAAAAAATAGATCGAGGATTTTAAAAAATTGAAATTTGAATAAGGTTTGAAATTTTCCAAAAAATAGTTTAGATTTTCATAAAGTCGAAGCTTTGAAAAACAATTCATAATCGAATTTTCATAAAAAGTTGAAATTTTGGAAATCGATCGAAATTTTGAAAAAAATCCCAAGTTCTAAAAAAGTTATAACTTCCAGAAAAACTCGAAATTTCATATAAAAGATCGAAATCTTCAAAAAAGTGAAAATTCTGGGAAAATAAATCGAGTATTTTAAAAAATTAAAATTTAAACAGGGGTCGAAATTTTCCAAAAAAGTTTAGATTTTTATTAAGTCGAAGCTTTCAAAAAAATTCATAATCAATTTTCAAAAAAGGTTGAATTTTGAAAAAAAGTCAAAATTTTGAAAAAAAAATTTGGATTTTTAAAAGTCGAAATTTTGAAAAAAGCCCAAATCCTAAAAAAAAAATTGAAACTTCCAGAAAAACTCGAAATTTTATATGAAAAGTCGAAATCTTCAAAAAAGTGGATTTTAAAAAAATAAATCGAGTATTTTAAAAAATCAAAATTTGAATAAGGGTCGAAATTTTCCAAAAAATAGTTTAGATTTTCATAACATCGAAGCTTTGAAAAACAATTTATAATCGAATTTTCATAAAAAGTTGAAATTTTGGAAATCGGTCAAAATTTTGAAAAATCCCAAGTTCTACATAAAGTTATAATTTCCAGAAAAACTCGAAATTTCATATAAAAGGTCGAAATCTTCAAAAAAGTGAAAATTCTGGGAAAACAAATCGAGTATTTTAAAAAATCGAAATTTGAACAGGAGGGGAAATTTTTCAAAAAAGTTTAGATTTTCATAAAGTCGAAGCTTTTAAAAATATTCATAATATTCAATTTTCAAAAAAGGTTAAATTTTGGAAAAATTTGAAATTTTCAAAAAAGTTTGGATTTTTAAAAAAGTTGAAGCTTTCAAAAAAAATTCATAATAATCGAATTTGCAGAAAACGTAAAAATTTGGAAAAAAAAGTCAAAATTTTGAAAAAAGTTCAAATTCTAAAAAAAGTTAAAACTTCTAGAAAAACTCAAAATTTTATATAAAAGGTCGAAATCTTCAAAAAAGTGGAAAATCTGAAAAAATAAATCGAGCATTTTAAAAAATCGAAATTTGAACAAAGGTCGAAGTTTTCCCAAAAAAGTTTAGATTTTCAAAGTCGAATCTTTCAAAAAAAAACAAATTTATAGTAATCGAATTTTTAAAAAAAGTCAGAAATTTGGAAATAAATTAAAATTTTGGATATAAATCGAAATTTCCAAAAAGTCCAAGTTCTAAAAAAATAAAAACTCCCAGAAAAAGTCGAAATTTTGATATGAAAGATCGAAATGTTCAAAAAAGTGGAAATTCTGAAAAAAAATTTAAAACATAAATCAAGCATTTTTAAAAAATCGAAATTTTGAAAAACCGCATTTTTCAGAATAGTCGGAATTTTCAAAAAAAAGCCTAATATTTCAAACAAATGTCAAATTTACATAATTTGATAAAATATACAAAAATTTTGTAAAAAGGGCGAGGTTTTTAAAAAAAATTGAAATTTAAAAAAAAGTAAAAATTTAGAAAAGAAAATCAAAGTTTGAAGGGACAAAAATTTAAAGAAAAAGTGCAAATTTCAAAAAAGGTCGAGATTTAAAATAAATTCAAAATAATCTAATTTACCAAAAAACAAAATTTTGAAAAAAGATCGAGATTTGTTGTCAAATTGGTCAAAACATTAGTAGTTTTCACAGTCATAATGTTAGATAAATGAAAAATGAAAATAAAAAATAGAATTTAAAAAGAAAAGTCCAAATTTTAATACAAAAGTCAAAATTTCCAGAAAATGTCAACATTTTGAAAAAACAAATGTCGGAATTTTCAAAAATATCAAAATTTTAAAAAAATGTGAACATTTTCAAAAAAAGGGCCAAATTTTTGATTTTAAATAACCAAAATTCAAGAAGAGTAAAAATTATGAAAAATGTGGAGAATTTAAAAATATAAAAATTTTGAAAAAAGCCAAAATTCGAAATTTTAAGAGTCGAATTTTTCAAATATAAGTCAAATTTACATAGAAGTTGAAACTTAGACAATATCGCAATTTTTAATAAGGATCGCAACTTAAAAAAGGCGGAAATTCCGAAAAAGAAATTAAATTTATTTTGCGAATAACTTCAAACAAGTAGTGTTCTTCTATGATCTCTTTTTCTACTAATTTTCCTAGAAGTAATGTAATTCGTAATAAATAATAACAGAACATTAACTGAAGCATCTGGAAGCAAATAAACCAACTTGGGTGACTAAAAAAGGAAATTGCATCATAAAGCTGCTATACCCGCCACTGGTTTAGCGTACTACGTAACGGAACCGAGACCATATCAATGAATAATAATAAATTGATAACGCATTGATAAGTCCTGACACAAGTGACTGAATGAAGGAGAATCACTTTTATCCAATTTTAAGCACATCTTCCTTAAATCTTTATCTGTATGTAATTCGTAATAATGAGTAAAACTCAAATTTTTTCGAGGTGAATAAACCGAGCAACTGTAGGTTCTATAGCGAAGATTCCACGGTAATGTACGCAAACTATTGCATCAGATTCATGAATGATGAAATACGGGGTTTCTTCAAATAAGTAAATGAACAATAATTAACTTAAAAGTTCTCGCATAACCCGCAATACGAAAAATCAATTAACTTTTAACGAAATTACCAGTGGGGGCTCTTTAGAGGCGGCTGGCTCAAAATTTTGTGGCTGACTACTCTACTCAGCGACGATGGGAAATATGCGTCCTGTTTTGAGAGAAAAACTAATTGGTCACCATTCATTTATTTATTTATTTTATTTTAGTTTTTTCTCAAAACGGGATGCATTTTTCCTCATACTTTTTTTAACCTATTAATAAAAACATTAGAAACGAACATACGAAAATAATAATTAATGTATATTGTCTTAGTTTTCTGAACAATATATTTGTTTATCTTTTAGAAATTTCGAGCTTTTTTGAAAAATTTTCACTTTTTTAATCAAAATTCTGACTTTAAACTTTAAATTCTAAATCATTTTCGTCGGTTTCGTGCCTTAGTACCCAACAAGAAGTCAATTAAGATAAAATGCCCCAAATTGAACTATTTTTTAGAAAAATGCCTGTAGCTTTGTAAATCAATGATTGTAATATTTTATATGCCGTTCAAATTTGAATTACACTTTTGGAAATCTACTGCAGCTTTATGAACCCTCGGAATGTAATACTTCCAAAGTAAAAAAAATTATGGAGAGTCGCCAATGGTTCAATATAAGAAACTGGTTGCCAAATTTGAACCACTGCTTTCTCAAATTGAAACTAGCTATAAAAATTATGAGTAGGTACTTTCGAAAGACAGTTAAATTTTATTTAAAAATATAAAAAACAGAAAAGGGTACAAACCTTCAAACAATACATACATGTTAAGAATAAATTTAAAAAAAAACAAGCATTGAAAAACAAAAATAAACTAAAAACTTAAGGGGTTTTACACACATGTCTGACAAATAAACTTCTGGAACAAACTCACTTTTACGCATTTGCAATGAAACCACGTTTTGCGCTTCACACATCGAATCATATCCTGAACGTCTTCCTCTCTATATTCCTTACAATATCAACTCATCACCTGTTGTTGCTACTTTAGTCCGATATTTTTTTCTCAAACTTTTGTAGGGACTACTAGTGAGTTCTGCTGCTTTTTGAATACCGAAGGCTTTTGCTGTTTTTCTTTAAAGATGCAGCTTCTACACATTTCGGTAATGGGGCAATTTCCAGTAAGCTGGTGGAGCATATTGATGCTCAGGCTTCTGATGAGGTTTTGGCAACATCCATAGAAAGAGGTGTTGAACAATTTCCGGTTAGAATTTTTTTTAAAGTGCTAATGGAATATCATCGTTAGGACTAAAGCCATTATTTTGAACTTTATTTGGTTCAGGCTTAAGAACTACGGATCCAGCAACATCCGAATCTTGAAAAACATATCTATCTACTGACAATACTTCAGATGCCCTAAATCCATAAATAGCATTTTCTATGGTTGCCGTCTTTCCATAAGCTTCATTTAATAATGAAGCCACTTGCTACTGTTACACTCTCTGTCCAAGATTAGTCCGTTACCATTTTTCCAATGCTTGGGTGTAATACACCTCCATTGGTTTGAAAAAAGAACGGCCAAGTGGTTGCAGACGATGTGTCGTGTGACTTGGCAACTGCACCATAACAATTCCATTTTCTCGTGCCAGTAACAGAGCATCTAAGTAAGGCTTCGAACATCTTTTACAGTGAGTCGAAAAAGAAATTCTGAGAGTTTAATAATATGGTTCGACAACAATTCTTCTAAAGTAGTATTGCAAATAGGGTTCCTGCCTAATAATTTAATAGAACCTTTGGCCATTTTGTTTGACTCTCCAATTTGCCGACGTAACGTCGATTTAGGTATTCCATAATCGTTACTGCATTTATTGAGACCTTTTTTCTCCTCTTTGTATGCTACTAGCGCTAGTTCCAAATCTGACGCATTTACCCTAATTTTCCCCCTTTATTATTTGCAAAAAAGACGAGACCACTTGGAAGCTCGTAAACCAGACAAAAGTTTCTTAATTTGAGGTTCAATTTAGGCAACCGTTTATGGTGCAAATTAGGAAACTGTCAATAAAATATATATTGTAACCTTACGTTTCTAAAAACGTAAATTTTAAATACTACTAAATAGTGTTACATATGCCAAAAACTATGGCAACTTTAGTGACAATTACAAAAATGTTCCTCCCTTTAACAAAATATCAAAATTCTCTTAGAGATTTAGATCTAGTTTTATGCGAAAACTGTCCACAAGACACACAGGCGGGAAATTGCTGAATTCTGACAGAAATTATTATAAAATTACTGAGCTTACCTCATCTACACACATAGATTCAGCTGTTTAACGCAGGTGGCGCTAAGAGTTTAATAAGGTAAGAAAATTTAGGGGGTTCAATTTAGGAGGCGGTTCAACTTGGGGTACTTTATACTATATTTTTTTTTCAATTCCAAGCAAATTTTTATTTTATTTCTAAATGTTTCAACTTTTAAATTCAAAATTTCGACATTTCAAGGGACCTTTTTTGCGAAATTACGCCTTAAAAATCGAAAATATGACTTTATTAATGTTTTTATTTCTAACACCTTTTCTTAGACTTTTTGCAAAATTTTGGGTTTTTCTAAATACTTCGATTTTTTGATATTGTAATTATCTCCTAGACATAGTTTTTTTAAAACTTCGAGAATTAAAACTCAAAAATCTTTTCTATAAATGTTTAGTTTTTCTTAAAATTTAGATTCTTTTACCAAAACTGTAAGTTTAAAGTTGAAATTTTCAATGGTTAGACATTAAAATAAAAGGTTTTGCTAAATAAATCTGTTTATAAATAACACAAGTTAATGGGTTTATTACATTTTTTGTTTAAACTGGCAATTTTTACTTTTTTTCGAAAATTTTTATTTAGTTTGGATATTTTGATGTTTTTCTAAAGCTTTTCATTTTTTTGATCCTTCGTTCAAAATTTGGACTTTACATCTTCAGATTTTATTGCCTTATTTTCTCTTATATTTCAAAATGATTTCTCTTTTCGAAATTTTAAATTTAAAATCGAAAATTTTTCGCAGATTCGAAATTCTTATTAGTTTCGACTTTTAAAAAAAAAATTATATTCTGCAAAATTTTTTCATTATAATGTCTCTTCATTTTAATTCTTAACATTGTCAGTTTACTTACAATTGCATCACGGGATGTTCACTTTTAGTTTACAAATGATTTGTACTTTTTATCTCAAACTTATTGACTTTCAAACTTATTGACTTTTGATCCAAAATTTACGTTTATACTTTAATATTTTCTTTTTAAAATTAAATAATTCACTAACTGCAACTCAAAAAATCGATTTGTTTCTTGACATTAATTTGAAATTTAAAATTTAAAGTAAGTAAATTTAGTTTTTTTTTTGAAATTTTTTTCTGGTTTTGAGGATCAGCCGTTCGTTTTACCTTTTCTCCTATGTTCGAATCCAACATCAAAGCGTCTATTATCTTAGAAACAGCGGTTTTATAAGTACCTTTTCTAAAATTTAAGACAAAAATTGTTATGAATTTCAAATTTTAATTTAAATTTTCAAGGAAATAATTAAAATTAAAAAAATATATATTTTTTAAGTAACTCGAAAATTGAAATACAAAACTTGTCCCCTAAAACCAAAAAAGATTGAAAAACACAACACTTGCTCTTACGCGTTTCGACAGCCAAGCTATCATCTTCAGTATCTCTTTGAAGATGATTGTTGTGTTTTTTAATCTTTATTGGTTTCAGGGAACAAGTTTTGTATTTCAATTTTTGAAGGTAACCAAGGACCAGTCCGTTCAACCAAAATTAAGCAACTCGATCCAATTTTTCATAAAATTTGCCTTTAAAATTGAAATATCAAAAAGGAATTATAAATTTAGCAACAAAAGTGAACATTTCGACCTTAGAGACAAAATAGTTAGAAAAAAATTAAAATCTCGCTTTAAAAATTTCGAAGAAATCCTTAATGTAAGAAAATGTTCCTTAAATTACGAGAAGATAGTTGTTACTTCGAAATTAACTTCGCAGTGTTCTAAAGGCAAAATTAGATTAACCTTTGCTAGTCGATTGAATTTAAAAAAAACGAAATTTCCAAGGAAAAAAGTTAAAGATTTTAGATAATTATAAAACTAATTGTTTAAAATTGAAATTTAGATAAGTTTGGCAGTCTGAAGCTTAAAAAGGGTGGAAATTCGAATTTAAGTAAAATGTTGGTGAAAATAATTAAAAATTGAAAGACAATGTAGAAATTTGCGAGAAATTTTTTGAAGTGAAAATGTATTGGGTTGGCAATAAAGTAATTGCGGTTTTGTGGTATAAAAAAAACACATTTTTTTAATACAAAGAATAGACTTTAATCAATTATATATTTTCCATTTTGTTCAATGACTTTTTGCTATCTTTCTTGCAGTTTCATGATTCCGCGCTCATAGAATTTCTGATCCTTCTCAAAAAAAAAAACTGAGCCATTCATAAAGTTCTGCAAACTACAAAGTAAATGGTAATTAGATGGTGCTAGGACAGGGCTCTATGGGGGATGCGACATCACTTCCCAACCAAGCTCCAATAATCTCCCACGAGTTACCAAAGATGTGTGAGGCCTAACATTGTCATGGTGGAACAGAATTCCTTTCCGATTTGCCCATTCTGGCCTTTTTTCTTCGATTGCTTCATCCAGTTTCTTTAGATGTTAGCAGTACATTGATTGCCTGGTTCCTTGGAAGTAGCTCAAAATACATCTTTATAATCCCACCAAATCGACAGCATAATCTTTTTTTGATGAAATTCAGCTTTTGCTGGTTCATCGTGCTTGGACCAATATCATTTTCGAATGATGTTACCATAGGTGACCCATTTTTTATCACCAGTAATGATTCTTTTCAAGAAGGGATTATTTTCATTGCGCCTAAGATGCGTATCGCAAATACTGATTCGTTGTGTCAAATGAATATCTTTCAATTCATGTGGAACCCAAATATCGAGCTTTTTAACAAGTCCAAGACATTTTAAATGATTCTCAATGATTGTGTATGATACATTTAACCTCACATAAATCTCTTGAACAGTTATATGAGGATTCTCTTTAATAATGACATTAATTTGATTTTTATCAACTTTAGTGGGTCGACCAGAACGTTGGTCACCTTTGAGTGAACGGAATTTCTTAAACCAATTCTGACAAGTGCGTTCTCTTATGCAGTCATCACCATAAACTTTACATATTTCTTTAAGAACCTCTGCAATTTTCCGTCTTTCACGGAAATAAAAAAGTAAAATTTGCCGAAAATGTTCGTTTTTGCACTCCATGTTAAAATTGACCCTCAACTACCAGCTACAAATAAAATCTCTCACTACGTACTTCAAAATGAACCTCGATCTGTCTGATATCAAATATCAAAACGTAAAGAACATCACTCACAGAATTCATTAAAAAAAAATTTAAATAATGCTGTCTATGTGAAAAAAACGAAATTAGGTTCTTGCCAACCCAATATTCAGGCGTATTGAACGATTTTGCATAGGGGGTAAACTTGTGGTTTCGTATGATCATCGCGGGTTACCAACATGCCCTAATAAGTATGCGTACTGTTAAGATTGGAACATATTAAAGTGTATTTCATTATCAATGAATATTAGATCCGTTTCCACACAATACAAGCAGGGTCTCGGATGAACCTTCTGTATCAGACCACAGGCAGATCCAAATCATACTTCGACACGAAAGGATTACAGAAAAAAGTCGAGATCCTCGACTTACAAACTGAAATGGGTATAGGGCTGCACTATAGTATGGATTCCATCACGTTCCTTCCAGTTTACAGACAAGAAAGCAACTAGAGACAGCTGCTGGAGTAATCTAACAAAGTCTCAAGGGGGCCTTTGGAGAAAAGTGCATTGTCAGAAACAGAAACTAAAAGTCAGAGGTTAGCTGGTGGACTAAAGACCTAGCGGAACTCAGAACTAAGGTAAGGAAAATAAGGCAAGAAACAGCAGGGTGGAAATTGAATGGGTCACCTTCAGAAACCTGCAGAAAAAATATAGCAAGGGTATAAATTCCGCTAAAAAAAGGTTGGAAGAAGTACTGCCAGGGAATACAAAACCTCACTGAGGCTTCTAGACTGGCCAGGATTCTATCTACAAATAAACCAGCTCAACCCAACTGTTTAAAAACTCCCATGGAAGAATAGACTGAAAGGGTGGATGATACATTGAAACTCTTATTGGGAACACACTTCACGGGCTTTAAGGAGTCGCCTCCACCAGATCACACTGAGGAGTCCAGTCCTAGGAAAGAATATCGACCTAGGGACTGGAAGCTAGCCTCTGAAATTGTCACTCCAATAGGGGTCGAATGAGCAATGATGACCTTTGAACTCTATAAAGCACCAGGATCAGACGGAATTTTCCTCGTCCTATTACAAAAGGATATAGATATTGTAACAAAATGTAATTATAAAGTTTAGTTGGGAATTTTCTAGAAAATTTGCTAAGGAGAAGCTGTCGCGATAATAAATCAAACGGCAGATAAGCGCTCCAGAAATTTCGGCAAACGATAAGTCTTATCTGCTTCTTCTTTCTAGAACCCGAAGTGGTACCTATATAGGGCGGCTGTTGTTCCCTCAGTTAGTTAGTTAGAAGTCAGTGAATAAGTTATTTAATTAAACAGTGTAACTGAATTACAATTGTAGTATTCCGGTATCAGTTTTGGAAATAAAGTGGTTACAATTCACAAAGTGTTAATCATTCGAACCGATAACGCGCAACAATATTATACTAGGCCCTCTTACATTAGTTCTTAGAGCTAGTATCGCTTAAGGGCACATCAAATGCCTCTAATAAGACTGAAGTAGACTTTATTTCATGCCTGCAAGAAACGGTCACAATCAGGCCAAAGACTTCCGTCCAATTAGCCTAACGTCCTTTATTGAATATACTTCTTCCGAGATTGGAGATTGGAGATTGGTTCAAAATGAACACTTTCAGTAGTTCTTTGACAAGGTCCAATCCTAGAAGTATATCCTGTACTGGCTCTGGCCGTGGAAGTCTTCGTTATCAACGTCCTTTATATTAACGGTATTGGAAAGGCTAATAAATAGATAAATAAAAACCATACAACTGCAGCTACGCCCATTGAGGATCTCTTAATACGCCCACCAGGTAGGAAAGACCACGGAACCGGCCTTACACCACCTAGCAAGCCGTGTAAAGCAGCGATACTTGTCTCGACTCTCTAACTGAAGGGAGGTGAATTAAGTAGCTTCCCCAGTGCGACTCTTGTCAACTAGTTTAAGCGAAAAGTTAGTGCTTTTCAAAGTTAAAATTGTGTGCGTCCAGGTCTCAGGATCGTTGGTGCCGCAATTTGTGACGATGAAGATCGTTATTGAGTGCGACTGAGCCGAGCTTATTAGATTGACCGAATTAGTCAACGAGCGAAGAATTCATCTTAAAAACAAGAAGGAGGAGACTTGCAAAATGCAAGTCGAATCTTGCTCAACACCGAAGAAGACTGCTAAGAAGAAGAGGACTAAAGAAAACTACGACGAGAAGATTGTAGGGCAAAACCGGTTTGCCTACAAACTAGTGAAGAGGACAGAGATGAAGAGCCCCAGCGTATAGATGAAGAAGAAGCCCCCCACACAAATGAAGAGCCCCCAAGGAAAAGGAGGACAAATAACAAGCAAACATTTACGACAACCCATACTGTCAAAACGGCCACCCAATCAACCCACAAAGATGTAACCCCTGAGAAGAACACGACACCGATTATTCTCAGGAACAAAGAAAAATGGACTGAAATAAACAAGCACTTGAGAGAGTCAAAGATTGTCTACTTAAGAGCTTCGACGACCAGAGACGCAAACAGTAAGCGACTACAGGAAAATGTACAAGGTTACAAGAAGGAGCCAAACCTTGAATTCCATACTCATCAACTAAGGGAGAAAAAATCCCAAAAAGTGGTAATACGAGGTATTCCACAAGAAACTCCGGAAAAAGACGTGCACGAGGACCTCATGGCACAAGGGTACCCTACAACGAAAATCACCAGGATGAACGGAAAAGGAGGAAAGCCGGCACCGTTTGTTCTTGTAGAACTGGAACGCAAGAACAAGTCGATTTCCGGAATCACCAAAGTAAACGGCCTCAATATAACAATTAAAACGCTTAAAACGACCGAAGTTGTGATACAATGTCACAGATGCCAACTTTACGGGTATATACAAAAGAACTGCAACGCAGCATACCGATGCATGAAGTATGCAGGAGCACACAGCACACACCTATGCGACAAAGAAAAAACTACCGCCGCAAAATGACCAAACTGTGGGGAAGCTTACACTGCAATTTCCAGGCAGTGTACGAAGAGGCCCGCACAACAAACGACGGAGAACGAAAAACCACAAGTTCCCAAGATTACGGCACAAAAACCCACTGTGTCAGCTTGGGCGAAACCGCTGAACTGCAAAACAGAGAAGCCTCAACAACAAGGGACACAGAAAAACAAACCGACAACGAAACCGCAAAAAGAAAAAACATCTGCAAAAACCCAAATTGCAGTTATTCTAGCAGAAATGGGTTAGAATTTGAACAACTTAAGGCCACCGAGAATCAAGAGATTAGCTTCACGAGGAAAATTGCCAAAATCCTAACCACCTTTTAAATGGATACACACCAAAAAAGGCCGAAAAATCCTACCGGGCTAAAAATCATAGCCTGGAACGCTAACAGTATTTCAAACAAGATATCGGAACTGAAAGCATTCGTCGCAGAACACAAACCAGATGTTGTTCTACTCGGAGAAACCCACCTAAGGCCGTAAAAAAAGTTGAAGATTCCCAACTATTTGACCTATAAAAAGGACCGAGAAGACAAAGCAGGTGGAGGTGTGGCCGTGCTAGTCAAATTGGCATCGAACACCACGCTCTGGAATCAAACGGCGGCAAACCGAATATCGAATATTCAGGAGTAGAAATACAGCTGCGACGCTCAAAACTTGCACTGTACTCTGTATTCTCACCGCCCACAGAAAAGGAAATAGAAGAGGATCTCGACAAAATCTTCGCCAGAAACACGCCCACTCTGATAGCAGAAGACCTCAATGCCCAGCACAAAAACTTCAAAGCTACAAACACTAAAGGAAACAGACTTTGGAGATACTTGGAGAACAGAAATCTAATTATCGACCCTCCACTAGAGCCAACACAATATCCGGACAACTCGACGACTGCGGATATTCTCGACGTTACGGTACATAAAAACCTGACGCTCGACCTAAATGTAATGTCCAAGTCATAGACGAACTATCGTCAGACCACTGTCCCCTCAACATCACATATGGTAATCCACACCAATCACAGCACTACACAAAAACCAAGATCAACTGGACAACATTCCAACATGAATATGTTCCACAAAAACACAACATCAAAAGCATGAAACACCTAAATTGGGCCACCGACCAGTTTAAAAAACATATAAACCAAGCTCTCACTGCTGCAACTACAACAACGCAGCAGGAAAATTTACCAGGCCAAATAGCTACGCTCATCAAACGCAAAAATGCAGCGAAGAAAGCATATCACAGAACTTTGCACCCGTCTGATAAGAACACACTAAACAGAATCACAAACGAAGTTAAGAATCTTCTGACCGAAGAATACAACAAAAAATGGAAAAGCCGCCTAGAAAATTTCAACGACAAGGACGAAACATCTTGGAAACTAGCCAAGAAACTTAGACAAACAAGCAAAGACCTGCCTCCGTTAAAAACCAATAACGGAAAGGTCATCACAAACGAGGAAAAGGCCGAAGCGTTTACAAAAATGCTGCAAAAGCAATTCAGCTCAAATTCTTCGATAGACAGAATGCACAACTCGAACGTAGAAACACACATTGAGACCCTTCGGAGAAAACTACAAATTCGACGAGGTCACCACAGAAGAGTTAAAGACGATCATTAAGAAGCTAGTATCGAAAAAGTCTCCTGGTCCAGACAACATAAGGAAATTTACGATAAAAATGCTTCCGCCAGAAGTAGTAGAAGATATCAAGAATATATGCAACGCAATCTTCAAACTTCGCGTCTATCTAAACAGGCGGAAGACGACAGGAACAATAACGATCCACAAACCAGGAAAGCCGAGAAACAGCGTCGGCAGCTACCGACCTATCAACCTGCTGTCAAGCCTTAGCAAAATAGCTGAAAAGACTATCCTAGCCAGACTGGAAAAGATAATAAAAGATAGAAATATCCTACCCGATGAATAGTTTGGATTCAGGCAGGAACATTCCACAGGTCACCAACTATCAAGAATAACTGAACATATCCTCGAAGGCAACAACAAAGGAAAAATCTCTGGAGCCATATTCCTTGATGTTGCAAAAGCCTTCGACAAAGTCTGGCACACTGGACTGATATACAAATCAGTTCAGCTGGGAATCCCCCTGGCCTACGGAAAAATAATTAAATCATACCTGGACAGAAGAAAATTCTACGTCAAAATTACCGAAAAGACATCCAGCATCAAAGAAGTGACAGCAGGCGTGCCCCAAGGATCTTTACTGGGACCGTTACTGTACCTTATCTACACCGCGGACATTCCAAAAAAGCAGAACACCAAGATTGCTCTATACGCAGACGACACGGCCATAATCACACAGTCAAAATATGGACGAAAATCACCAAAAATTTACAATTCCATCTCAACGACATAGAAAGTTGGATGAACACATGAAGGATCCAAACTAACGCAGGTAAGAGCCAAGCTCTAATATTCATCAGGAAAAAGAGAGAACCGGAACAAAAGCTTAAATTAAACGACACACCAATTCCATGGGTGACAAGTGAAATACCTTGGAGTAACTCTGGACAAAACATATTCATACGCTACACACATCCAAAGCATCGCGACGAAAACCAAACAACTAAAAGGATATCTCTACTTACTCCTAAACAACAGAAACAAGTTGGATATCAGAAACAAACTAAACCTGTACAAGGCAATCATTCGACCTAATCTAACGTATGCGTCGGAGGTCTGGCTGAGAGCAAGTCCACGACAACTGCACACGCTAGAAATAATTCAAAATAAAACACTACCACAATGCGTCAAAGCTCCTTACTACATGACAAACGAGCAAATTTACAACGATCTGAAGATTCCAATGCTCACGGAACACATCAAAACACTGACTACAAAGACCTACGCAAAAATGGAGACCCACACAAATACACAGATCTCTGCAATAACAAAATACGAAGATACCATTGAAAGCAGGCACAAAAGGCCCCGGCAGATTCTACAAAGGATGAACAGAAACTAAAAGATAATCAGCGTTGTTAGTCGTACCAATGGATCGAGGACCTTTCAATTGGTGTGACAAAACGCAACCAAGGGTCGCTTACCGACGAAGCTGGATTGAGTAGCTCTCGCCCGGTAAACGATCTTTCGCTAGCGCACCTAACAACACAGAGCGCGGTCGATGGCACGCACCAAAGGGGTGGACTGAGTAGCCTTCTTTGGGGCGGCTGCAGTCAGCCACGGACGCCTGCCATCGGGGCTGAATTGAGTAGATTTCGATCGGCGGCGCCCACAGCTCACAAAATTATCACAGTTAATGTTCACCAAAACACGTCGAAGAGTTTCGGAACCGCGTTAAACTACCAAAGAACCATGATGATGGTGTAAAGCAGCAGTTGTTGGTAAAAAACTATTCAATAGGGATATTTTTGGACATCGCAGATTCTTTCGACAGCACCGCGTTGGAAGTCATTAAGAGAGCTATGACCACTTGGGGAATACCACCAACCCTGATAAGATAGACACAAAACAAGCTAACGTCTAGAGAAATCTCAGTTAGGCATGGGAATAAAACCATTCAAGGTCGTTCTGCTAGGGGATGCCCACAAGGTGGGTTAATTCCCCTCTCCTGTGGAACCTAGTGGAAGACGATCTTTTGGTCCGAGAAGCAGGCTTCCGAGTCTACAGCTACGCCGATGACGTGGTAATAGTGAGCGGAAGTAAATTCTTAAACACACTCAGAAAATTTGCTAACAATTTATTGAAAATTGTTGATTCTTGGTGCAGGGAAACGGGACTAACGGTAAATCCGTCAAAGACTGTAGCCCTAATATTCACTAGGAGATATAAAGCAACTCCCACAGAACCACTGTACCTATGGGGGAAGGCGATAACGTACTCCACTTCGGTAAAGTATCTTTGGTTTAATTCATCGATTAATCGACTTCAAATTGTTAGAATAGTGTATTTCTCGAAATAAACACACAATTTATTTGGAAAAGCTTTGCTGCATTGCAACTGAAACAATAGCAATGATATTAAAAGACTCATTTTTCTCTTAAACCTACGCTATATTATTAATTGAAAATCAACAATCTCATAATTTTGTTCCTGGTTAAAACAGCATTTAAAGTAAATCACAGAACCGTAGCATAATCCACAAAAAAAACAGTTTTTATTTAAAACTTCATTGCTCTTGCTGCGTTTGCTAAAGCTGTTAGAGCTTCAGCTGCGTCCAGTTCTTCCTTGCCGTGGATTTGGTACACTTCCTCGGATTGTTGAGCAGGTTTCAAAGTTTTTTTTCTTTGCGTCTTCGGGAAGGTCCAGTCTAGGTAACTACTCTCGCTTGGCCGGAAATTGACAGCGCTTTCCAACCATTTCGTTATCACGGAAGGCTTCATCATTTCCTCTTCTAGTTTAGGCTTGAATTCAGGCTCTTGGCAGTCTCTAAGGTACTTCTCCATGATATGGTTTTTGTACTTATTCGAAGGCTGTGAAAATGGATTTGGTACTAGGTCATTTCCTGTGGTTGAGCTAATGAAGTAACATTGATTTTCCGAGTTGTTGTTGTTGTTAGATATCGCATCGTGCGTGTAACTGTGTTCGATAAAATTTGTTTGTTCTTGTAAACTTTCGCTTTGAATTGAGTAATCATCGGGTTCTTTCCAAATGCTATCATTCGAACTGATGCTAAAATGTTCTATATTGCCGTGGACCTGATGATTGTAAGTTTTAATTAGATCGCCCCAGGTTTTCTTCTGTGGTTCTCTGCCGGAGTTTTTGAGCTTTCTTCTCCAATTTGCGAACCAATTACAAACCTGTAAAAGTTTATATGTAATTCACTATGAAAAAGTGGTCATTGTCTAGTAGTTGTAAATAATTTAAATTGGTTTCACAAATAGGACCATGTCAACCAGAGACCAAATAGACTGAACGTTTCAATGTTGTCTCATGTGTACAGTTGAAGCTAAAATCCGGGGAAGTGAGGAGGTGCATTCCACTACTCTTTGATATGGTCGGATTAAGTAAAATTTATAAATACGAAACTTGCCGCGTAACGGTTCTAACGATTTAGATGAAACTTTAGAATTAGGGGCTTTTGGACCAATAGGATAATTTTTATAAGTGCTTTTTGGTAAAAGTTCGGGAGAACTATTTTCAAAGACATCTTGGTTTAATAGTAAAATAATTTTCTTTCAATACGCGACGCCTGTGTACAATATTGTTAAGCCGGTGCTGTAAACACGTCATGATTGCAGTGAAATGGCGACGCGCGCACGCCGATAATTAAATATTTATATATTTTATTTTTACCTACCCAAAGAATGAAACTCTTGATTTTCCTTCACTAATGTGTTCACTGAGGTTTCAACAATGATCCACAATACACTTCCCCATATTTACAGTCCATTTTCTTTAAAAAAAACCGATGTTATCTTCGCAAAGGTCTGTCAAATAATAAGAGGGCATTGCGAGCTAGATGGAGCTAGGCTTTCGCCAGGCTTTCAACTGGCTCCACTGCTTACCGTGTTAGGTTCAGTCTATTTAGTCTCTGATGTCAACAAACTACTTTAAGAATTCAGAAGTCGTTGTAAAAACCTGCTCCTTAATAGTTACCCAAACAAGAAATCTAGTAGTGTTATATCTTGCGAGCTCTGCGGCCACACGTGCGGACCATCGTTTATAATAAACTGGGCCCCATATAAGTTGACGAGAAAGTTATTGTTTATTTAACCGTTATGAGGCGGTGCTTCGTAGTATTAATAAATTGCACGATTTGCTTTATGTCATGTAATAGTTCTTCAAGAACAAAACCAGAAATCAAACAGAAAAGCATAATAACTTATGTCAACCATACCAAAAGTATGGTTAACATAAAAGAAAGTGTTCAAACTGATAACTAGTTAAGATAATAGAGTTGGATGAGTAGATCTATATCAGAAGTAGTGAAACTCTTCTGAAGTGAAAGCGGAACATAAAATCAAGACGACAAACTTCATAACAGTGCAAAAAAGTTTCGCCCCTAGAAAGATTTACAAGCTAAATCTCCGTTCTCTTCTTTTTCCAGTTTCCGGTCCTTGAGTGTTTAGTTTTACTTTTTTATTTTATTTTCCCCTACAGACAAGTTTTACCTCTGGTGTGGTTAGTACTATGCTCTTCTGTTTTGTTTTGTTTTTGTTGTTGTTGAAGAAATTCCCCTTGATGAACGCCGAATACTCTAATTAGTTCTTTGACAGATCCAATCCGAAAGACTAACTCCAGCAAAACCTTAATAGCCATAAGATCCTTAGAAATTTTCATTATTTTTTGCTTTACCACTTACCTGTATGTATGTTAGTCCAGTCTGCAAGGCCAAAGTTTTCTTTTCTTCTCTGTTAGGATAAGGGTTTTCCCTCCTACGAATTAACCAGTCTTTCAAAAATCTCTTAATTTCTGGAGTAAAAAGCCGTTTTGGTGGTCTTCTATCTTCACCGTAGGGTTTTCTGCGTAGGTAAAATATTACAATGATTGATTAAACTGATTTTATTTAAATGTTAACACATTAAAGGCGGGAGTCGCAGTACTACGATTTATCTCGACTGTAGCTTAAAGGCGGGAGTCGTAGTACTACGATTTATCTCGAGTGTAGCTTAAAGGCGGGAGTCGTAGTAATACAATTTATCTCGACTGTAGCTTAAAGGCGGGAGTCGTATTAGTACGGTTTGCAACCACATGCGCAATCCATGCGTCACTTTACTTTTGTTTGTAGTATGTTTTGTGGTTTGGTGGTTTGGTTCAAATTCTACTTACTGTAAATTACCTAACATACTTTCGTCAAGATCCCCCGCCTTTAATGTGTTAAGAAATCAACTATTTAATTATATATTTTAATGTAAATGCATGCCTAAAACAAGTATAAAACTAACTTAATGTTGTCACAATCCTCAACTCCCCTCCTTACCAAGTTAACAATTACTTTAGAACGAAAGAGTTTTTGACTGTAACTTGTAATTGCGGGTTTGATAAAATGTACAAAATAGCTTTTCTGCAACTTTAGTCAATAACATTTTACGTACAGTTGATAAAAAAATTATGTGCAATATGCAAACTGTTTAATAAATCTCTAAACACTGACAAACAAGGTAGAGCTCAAACGGTGGGTCTAGGACAGGGGTCAGCAAACTTTTAAACCGAAAGAGCCAACCGCAATCAAAAAATTGATTTCGTGAATTTCAGAGCCACAAATTTTTATTTCTGATTTTTACATTTTATTTCAAAATTAAATCAGATAAATCAGGCAAAATATGGGACATAGACTGACTCATGCAGTCAAACGAAAACATATTCAGCTCAAAGGACCTTTTATTGGCCAAAATTTAGTCGTTTACTTCAAAATTTGTCTTTTTTTTTCCCAATTTTGACAATTTTAACTCTTCTCTATATTAGTCTTCTTTTTTAATTTCTATTTTGTTCCTAAAATTAGTTTTTTACCCCAAATCTTCCTTTCTTCTCAAAACTTGAAAATTTGTAAAAATGTTTACTTTTTTCTGATTCGACTTACCGGAAGATTCGACTTATTTCTCAAAAATTTATCTTTTGTCAATTTTTTAATAAAAAAAGTAAACGTCTGAAGTAATTGGAGATGTTAAGTACAATTTTTGAAGATTTCGACCTTTTTTTCAAAGTTTTCTTTTTTCGAAATTTAGATCTATTCTCAAATTTCACTTTTTTCCAAAATTACATTTTTTCGACTTTCACCTAAATTACTTTTTCTAGAACATTCTTTTTAAAATTCTTCATTTTACCAAATCTCGACATTTTTCCAAACTTGACTTACTAAACATTAAAACTTTTATTTATTTTCTACAAATTTGGACCTGTTACGCAAAATTTGGTTTTTTTTTTCGAAATTTCGACTTTTAAAATTCGACATTTTATTGCTTCTGCAAACTGCGATCTTTTTGACGAAATTTATCCACATATTTTTGAAATGTTTGACCTAATCTCAAAATTTGACTTTCTGTGGGAAATTTTAACCTTCAACACTTCAGCACTACTCTTGAGATTTCTATATTCTTTTCAAAATTCGTCCTTTTTCCAAATTTAGCCATTTTGCCCAAATATTAACTTTTACAAAACATTTCTCAAAAATTTATCTTTTGTCAATTTTTTAATAAAAAAGTGAAATTTTGAAGTAATGGGAGATGTTAAGTAAAATTTTTGAAGATTTCGACCTTTTTTTCAAAGTTTTCTTTTTTTGAAATTTAGATCTATTCACAAATTTCACTTTTTTCCAAAATTGCATTTTTTCGACTTTGTTCTAAATTACGGCTTTTTTCTAAAACTTTCTACATTCTTTGTAAAATTCGTCCTTTTACCAAATTTCGACATTTTCCATTTTCCCCAAACTTGACTTAGTAAACATTTAAACTTTTATTTATTTTCTACAAATTTGGACTTGTTACGCAAAATTTGGTTTTTTTTTTCAAAATTTCGACTTTTAAAATTTGACATTTTATTGCTTCTGCAAACTGCGATCCTTTTGACGAAATTTATCTACATATCTTCAAAATGTTTGAGTTAATCTCAAAATTTGACTTTCTGTGGGAAATTTTGACCTTCAACACTCTCGAGATTTCTGTATTCTTTTCAAAATTCGTCCTTTTTCCAAATTTAGCCATTTTCCCCAAATATTAACTTTTACAAAACATTTAAACTTTTATGTATTTTCTATAAATTTAGACTTGGTTCGCAAAATTCTGTTTTCTGACATTTTATTGTTTTTGCGAGCTGCGATTTTTTTCGACGAATTCATCAATATTCAAAATGTTTGACTTAATCTCAGAATTTGATTTTTTTTCTTTAAATTTGACCTTTTATTATAGTTCAACATTTTTCTCTAAACTTATATCCTTTTCTTTCGAAATTATTTTACCAATTCTATAAAATTTCGAATTTATCTGAACATTTGGATTTTTTTTTACTTCGTCTTCTCGCAATTTCAAATTTATTCTCAAAATTTAACTTTCCTTGGAAAAATGAAAATTATTTTTCTTCTGCTCTAAAAAACTTCGGTTTTTTAAAAGTTCGACGATAAATTCCAATTTTTCAATTTTTTATAACTGCTCTTTTCGAAATTTTACAATTTTTCACAAAATTTAAATTTGTCTAAAAATTTCAGGTTTTAAATTTGTTCTGGGTTTTAATTTATCGTTAAAATTTTTTTTAAATTCTATCCTTTTTGAAAACCTTTGACAAATTTATTTTACCCAAAATCTCTTTCTTTCAAAATTCGGTATTTTCTGGACAACTTTTATTTTGAAATAAATTCATCTATTTTCAAATCTCAAAGTTTAATTTTTTTTGTTAAAATTTGATTTTCTCAGAGAAATTTGGACCTTCTTTTAAAATTCAATACTTTTCTCGAGACTGGAAATTTTATCGAAAGATAAAAAGAAAAGAAATGTTTTTCTTTTCTTTCGAAATTATTTTACCAATTTTCTCAAAATTCGATTTATCTGAAAGTTTGAAGTTTTTTTTAATTTGTCTTGTTCTCGAAATTTTAATTTATTCTCAAAATTTAACTTTCTCTGGAACATTGCAAATTTCTTAATTTCTTCTACTTTGAAAAACTTCGACTTTTGGAAAAGTTCGATAATTTTTTAAACTTTTATTTTTTTAGAATTTCTCTTTTCAAATTTTACAATATTTCACAAAATTTAAATTAGCCTAAATATTTCTGGCTTTTAAATTTGTTCTGCGAATTTCAATGTATTGCAAAAATTCGAAGTATTTTTCAAAAATTTTGGGTTTTTTGAGAACTTTTGACGAATTCATTTTTTTCGAAATCTCTTTTTTTCAAACTTAGGCTTTTTCTGGCAATTTCAATATTTTTTTCGAACGAAAATTATTTATTTTCAAATCTCAAAATTTGATTTTTTTTTAAATTTGACTTTCTCTGGGAAATTTTGACCATTTTTTTAAAATTCAATATTTTTCTGGAAACTCGAAATTGTATCGACATTCTTTTTTCTTTCGAAATTATTTTGGCAATTTTCTCAACATTCGAATTTATCAGAAAATTTGGATGTTTTAAAATCGTCTTGTGCTCGAAATTTCAAATTTCTCCTCAAAATTTAAATTTCTCTGGAAAATTGCAAGTTTTTTGTCGAAGTATCGAGCTTTTCTTAAACTTTGACTTTTTGCTTGCAATTTTTCCTAAAATTTAATTTTCTTCTTCTTCTCTGAAAAACTTCGACTTTTTTAAATTCAACAAATTTTTTTAAGCGTCCAGTTTATTTTCATAATTTGCCTTTTTGATATTTTACAGTTTTAAAAAAAATTCAAATTTGTCTAAAAAGTTCAGGTTTTCAATTTGTTGTTGGGTTTCAATCTATTGTTAATATCCAGTTTTTTTTCTAAAATTTTACCCTTTTTTGAGAACTTTTGATAAATTCACTTTTTTGACGTTTCTTCCTTTTTATCAATTGTTTTCGAAATCTCTTCCCTTTTCTCAATTTTTTCGAAGTCTCTTTCTTTTTCTAAAAAAATATTTTTGGAAATTTCGACTTCAGTAGGTCACTTGTTTAATGAGTATTCATTTCTGCCTGCCTGTACAACCTAGCTTTTATTTATTTATTTTTTAGGGGAATTTTAAGCGCCGCCATTGTCTTTTAAAGAACCGCATGCGGTTCGCGAGCCGCGATTTGTCAACCCCTGGGTAGGAGCATGAACTTTCATACAGGTGTTCTTCGTAACAGGCCCGCTGCGTGGTTCTCACCGCCCTTGTACGGATTTTAAAATAACGCCCCTTTTAAATTCAATTAAAATCACAAAATTTCAACAAAAAAAAAACAATTTTATGATATAAACTGAAAATCAAGAGAAAAAAAATCAAATTTCAAACGTATAGTGAAAGGTTTAAAAAAAATCTTAATTCATAAAAGAAGTAAAAATTTGAAAAAAAAACTGTCGTATTTTTAGCTGAAAAATATCAAGGAAATTGGACTTTGAAGCAAAAAACCGAGATTTTCAGAAGAATGTGAAATATCAAATGTTTTTGTTAAAAGTTCAATTTTAGATTTTTTCTTTAGGTCAATTTTCGAAATTTAAATGGATGTTTGAATTCTTAAAATCGAAAGAAAAAAGAACAAAATCTCAAAATAAAAAAAAATGTATATTTCAAAAATAGTCGATTCCTCTCAAAGCAGAATTTTTCCAAAACATACCATCTTTTTTTTATAAAAATCTGTCATTTAGAAAACTTTAAAATTTTGATTTCAAAGTAGTAATTTTGACTTCAAACTTTAAAAAAAGTAGACTTTTAAAATAGAGTTTTCGATTTTTTTTTTCAAATTTCATCTTTTACTTGAAATTTGGAGTTTTTCGCGATCAGAATTTCAAAATGGAATAATTGGACTTTTAAAATCGATTTTTCTTTCCAAATTTTATCTTTACCTTGAAATTCGGAGTATTTCGTGATCAGAATTTGAAGATGGAAATCGAAATCTCGAAATTAAATTCAAAGTTCCAACATTAAAGATTTTGAGTTTAAAATTGACTTTTTCTTTGATTCGTCAGAATAATCTTTCTGTTTTTCTTTCTTTTGGCATAATTCTTTTCTAATTTTCAACGCGGGATAATGTAACCACAAGAAAGAAAAGAAAAGGATTAAAAACTTTAATTTTGAAATTTCATTTTTTTTGCAACCAGAAATTTTTATTTTGGGACACTTAATGATGAAAGTTATTTTCTAAAATAAGTTTTTCTTAAGGTGGACTTTATTAGAAATTTTTAATTTTTTCTACGATCAGCTTTAACCTCAAACTTTCGACTTTTTTCAAGATATTTCATATTTCTGGATATTTTTTAATCATAATCAAAATAATCATAATCAAAATAATTTCAAAACTACAGTCAAAATTCACTAAAGCTAAAACATAAAAATTGAAGTCAAAATTTTGAGCTTAAAGTAAAAAGAAAAAATAAAATTTTCAAAGTTTTTCTTAAATTAAAAATGTCAAGGTTTTTTTCCAAATCCTAACTATTTCACAAAATCCCCATTTTAAATTTCCAGTTTTAAGTAAATCTAAATTTTAAGAAAAATTTTCGAGTTTCGATTCTAATCGAAAAAAAAGTGTAACATTAAAAAGAACACTTTGATCATTTGTGGCCTATATTCTCAAAATTTCGATCATTTTCGAAACCAAATTCAATATTTTAACACATTTTCAGAAAAAAGTTATTTTATAAATGGTGACATTTCCTTCCTTCTGAATTTTAATCTTTATTTTTCAAAAATTTCGACTTTAAACTTTTAACCATAAATTAAAAATTATTAGATAATTTCTTAAAATAAATTTGTAATTTGTAAATAAGTTTGAGAAAATAAGATGTTTTAGAAACTATTAGTTTTCTTCGAGATAATGTTTTATGAAATTTATTGGAAAAATGCACTTCTACTTGAAAAAAGTTATTTAGAAAATTAAAAAAAACACAAAATTTTAAATCTAAAGAAAAAATTACAAAAAAAATCGAATTTTTAGAACAAAGTCGAAATTTCGAATGAAAAAACTGAAAATTTCTAAATTAAAATCATGATTTCAAGAAAAAATAAAAGCTGTAAATTACAACTCAGGATTCAGAGAAGAAGACCAAAATTTTGAGTTTCAAAATCTAGAAATGAAATCCGAATACTAGACTTTTTTCTGCTCTAAATTTGACAACTTTTTAAACAAGGAGGCCTTAGCCATTTCGAGGCTCCGGGCGGGTAGATCTTTGTGAGGCCCTTGTCTTTAAATGTAGGTAATATTACGTGTAAATTTGCTTAAGCTTAAAATGCTACGTTCCCTGAAAAAATTCATTATATAGAGGAATTTGCTATATGGAGGTTCGTTATAGGGAGGTTTGACTGATTTGGAAATGTTGACTTTTCTTAAATTTGGATTTTATTTAATAATTATTGTTTAAGAACTTTTAGATTTTCTTATCAAAATTTCGACTTTTTTCTTAAAACTAACATTTGTTTATACTTTTTTTTAACTTTTGGGTTTAAATTTGCAAATTTAAGATTTCTTTTACAAACTTCGAATTGTTTTAAAACTTTGGAGTGTGACTGTCCTAAAAAATTTGCCCCTCTTCTCGATTTTTCCTGTAAAACCCGATGTTTTTAATAAATTTCGCTATTTCTAGCCGTCAATTTTGAAAGAAATCTTTTAGTGTCAAAAATACGTTTTTTTTAAATTGTTTCTAGGAAATTTAGAAAAAACTCAAATTTTGAATAAATCTAGAATTCAAATTCCATTCTTGCTTAAACTGTATTTAAAAATTTATAATTTGGTGACAAAAATGGTCAAAATTTTGAGAATAAACTTTGTCATTTTCTGAAATACGAGGAATAAGAGGGCGGTCCGAGAAGTACTTGGCCTACAAAAGAAAAACGAAAATTTTGGAAAAGTGGCGATTTATTTCTCAACGTAGTCTCATTTTAACTCGAGCACTTGACCCAGCGATGCTCCAACTTCTTTAACCCGTCTGAAAAATACGTTTACTCGAGGTCTGCAAAGTAGGCCTCCGTGGCGGCGATGACCTGCTCATTCGACTCATATTTCTTCCCAGCGAGTGACTTTTTAAAGTTTGGAAACAAATAGAAGTCACACTGGGTCAAATCTGGAGAATACGGTGGATGGGGCAGCAGTTCGTAGCCCAATTCGACCAATCTGGCCGTGGCGAGGGCGGAGGTGTGAGCCGATGCGTTGTCATGGTGGAAGAGCACTTTTTTCTTCGCCAAATGGGGCCTTTTTTTCTGCAATTCGGCGTCGAATCGGCCCAATAATTCGGCATAGTACAGCCGTGTGATCGTTTTGCCCTTCTCCAGGTAGTCGATGCCCAAAATTTCATGCAGCATATGACCCACACGGTCTTTTGAGATGCCTACTGTCTCAGCTATCTCGCGTATCTTCAATAGGCGATCTGCCAATACGAGATCGTGGATTTTTGTCACGTTATCCTCCGTAGTAGCCGTTTTCGGGGCACCTAGGCGTGGCTCATCAAAAACCGACGTGCGACCACGCTGAAACTCGTTAAACCAATTTTTGACGGTCGCCATCGAAGGAGAAGAGTCACCGTACACAGCATCCAAGTGCTCTTTAATTTCGCTGCGCGATTTCCCTTCCAAAAACAAGAATCGAATCACCGATCGGTATTGCTCTTTTTCCATTTTTCGAAAATCCGCGGACACGCCTGCTTCCACACGCGGTGAAAACAAAACTACGAGTCCGATTCGGCTGAAATTTCGACAGTAGCCTTCTACGAGAATGTACTACACGATAGTAAATTTCACTTGCGATAGTGGAGTCATCGGGCGGCGAGGTTAAGTACTTATCGGACCGACTTCCTATGTACTCATATGTTACTCTTTTACCTTTTAGTTTCGATTGAAAATTTTAAAAGTTCTTTTTGGAATGCAGATTTGGAGTTAAAATTTGTTAAAATTTATCCCGAAATTTGGAAAGAAATCGAAATTTTGAGAAAAAGTCGAAATTTCTAGCATAAAGCCGAACTTTCTAGAATAAAAATACTAATTTCGAGAAAATGTATAAAATAACTGTCTTACATTATTTGTTTAATAACCTTTTCTATAGTTTTCTTTCGACACGTGTGGGTTTTTTTGCTTTTTCTCGAAAGTGGTAAAAAATACCTATTATTGTCAAACTCTAATTTCGAATTTTTCTTTTCAAAATGTTGGCTATTTCAAATTAGACTTTATATCATAATTATTCTGAAAGGGTTGAATTTGAAAATTTCGGCTTTTCTTTTAAAAGTAGAACTTGTTTGAAGAAAATTAAATTTTTCTCGATATCTGTACTTTTTTAAGCAATTCGTTTAATCGACTTGTTTTAAAACTGATTGTTCTAAAAATTTCGCTCTTTTACTCGATTTTTCTGCAAAATAGAATTTTTACAATAAATTTCGTTATTTCAAAAATGTCAAAGGAAAACTCCATTGTGTAAATTGAATTTTTTCTTAAACATTTCTTAAGACATCTAGAAGTAACTGAAATTTTGATGACAGATCCAAACTACTTTTTTTATTAACAAAAGAAAAAAATTGGTGGCGAAAATGGGCCATTTTTAAAATACAATTTTCTAAAGTTTGACCTTTTAGTTTTGACTCAAGATTTAGAAAGTTATTCTTTAAACGCAGATTTGAAGTTTATTCTAAAATTTTGGAAAAAGATCGGAATTTCGAAGGAAAGTAGAAATTTTTAGTTTAAAACCGAATTTCTAATTTAAAAAATTTAATCTTGAGAAAAACTCTCGCTTTGTAAATTTGTCTAATTTTGTTTTCTACATTTTTCTCTCTACTCAAAATTTTGTGATATTTTATGATTTTTATAGAAACTAATAAAAAATACATTGGGAAACTCACTGTCACATAAAATTTCTAATTTCTCATTTAGAAGTAATAACTTTTATTAAATTTTGAGTTTTTTCCTATTTTTTTCTGAAATTTCAGATTTTCTTTTCAAAATTTCGATTTTCTTCTTAAAATTAGAATTTGTCTTGAGAAATATCAAACTTTTCTCGATAATTGTGCTTTTTTTTAAATTCTGATTTAATATTTGCCAATTCAGGAACTGTTTTGTAAATTCGACTTATTTTATAAATGTGCGTTTAAATGTCCTTAAAATTTCGTTCTTTTCGGTTTTTTGTGCCAAAATTGATCTTTCTACTTAATTTCGTCATCCCGAAAAGGTAAATCTTAAGGAAAACTCAAGTATCCAAATTAATTGTTTTCTCAAACCTTGTTTTAAAAAACTTATTAGAAAAAAATCTAAATTCAAGGAAATATCATAGCATCCAAAACACATGTTTTCTTATATTGTAATTAAAAATTTCAAATTTGTTTTCGAAAATAATCGAAATTTTGAGAATAAACTCTATTAATCTCTAAAAGTTGTTTTTTAATATACATTTTAGTTTCTATTTGAAAGTAGAGTTGCTTCTAGAAGGTAGACTTGAAGCTACAATTTGAAAGTTATCCCGAAATTTGAGCCAAAATTTCGAATTCGAGAAAAAGTTGAAATTTTTCATTCAGTAGAACCGCTAATACAAAATTTCCTAATTTTGAGAAAAAGCTAAGCTTATAACTTTCCCAAATTTGTTTAATTTTTGCTTTCGTTTTCATTTTGTGATGATGTTTTTTGATTTTTCTCGCCACCCATAGAAAATATTAAATTTATTATCGAAACTTGAATATTGTTCTCAAAATCCGTCTTTTTTCGCAAATTTGAAATTATCCTAAAATCCCATCCTGCATGTTCCCGGAAAACTGAATATTTTACCTGGAAATTCATATCTTTCTTAAAATTTTGACTTCTTTTTAAAATTCGTTTTTTTCATAAACGACTATTCTCAAAATTGTACTTTTTCTTAAAGCTTGATTTTTTCTGGAAAATTTCCATCTTCGATGCTTCATTTGGAAGTTTTTCTGGAAATGTCGACTGTTTTTTAGAGCTTTCGTTTTTTTTAATTCCTTTATTTTCATTAAAATCAGGTTTTTCTAAAGATATTGATCTTTTAGAATTTGATTTTTCAGTAATGTTAACAAGTTTCATAAAATTAGCTGTTTTCCTAATATTTTCATTTAAAAATTCGATATTTGTTTAATTTTTGCTTTCGTTTTCATTTTGTGATGATGTTTTTTGATTTTTCTCGCCACCCATAGAAAATATTAAATTTATTATCGAAACTTGAATATTGTTCTCAAAATCCGTCTTTTTTCGCAAATTTGAAATTATCCTAAAATCCCATCCTGCATGTTCCCGGAAAACTGAATATTTTACCTGGAAATTCATATCTTTCTTAAAATTTTGACTTCTTTTTAAAATTCGTTTTTTTCATAAACGACTATTCTCAAAATTGTACTTTTTCTTAAAGCTTGATTTTTTCTGGAAAATTTCCATCTTCGATGCTTCATTTGGAAGTTTTTCTGGAAATGTCGACTGTTTTTTAGAGCTTTCGTTTTTTTTAATTCCTTTATTTTCATTAAAATCAGGTTTTTCTAAAGATATTGATCTTTTAGAATTTGATTTTTCAGTAATGTTAACAAGTTTCATAAAATTAGCTGTTTTCCTAATATTTTCATGTAAAAATTCGATATTTGTTTAATTTTTGCTTTCGTTTTCATTTTGTGATGATGTTTTTTGATTTTTCTCGCAACCCATAGAAAATATTAAATTTATTAGAAAATATTTTCATTTTCTTTAAAATTTTAGTCTTGGTATTCCTTTAGTCTCAATCTTTAGATATGGTTCTCAAAATTTCGAATATAGCCTTGGCTAGATTTATGAGAAAAAAACAAAATATATTGAAAATTTTTAACTGTCGGTAAGTGACAAGTTGGGGAGGGACATTATTTTCAAGTTTGCACAAGGGAAAGTGATAAATGCTCGATGGCAATAAAATTATTATTTTTATCATGCAAAAGGATTTTTATTTAATTTCAAAAATAAGTGCTTATTTTTATGAAACAAACCTAGATTTTTTTATGTTTTTGGTTTTGTTTTTATTTTTAGTTCAAGTTGTTAGAAAACTTTCAATTGCAGACATTTAACAGCTACAGTAAACTAAATTATTAGATACCTATATATAGAGTTCCGGAATTTTTAAATCCCCAACGCAATTTAGGTGACACAATAACATTTTTGAATTTATTTAATTTTTCTTTTAAAACTACTTTAAACGGTATCCTTTTCGAGTGGATCGTACTTAAAAACAACAAATTTTTAGTTATAAAAATCTAAATTAAAAACCATTGATCAAATTTTTATTTTGAAATTAATCTACAACTATCCTCACAAAAAAGAAAACAAAGAAAATCATTTAGGAATACTCGAATGTTTACCTGTTATTCCATAACGCAAGCAAAATATGAAAAGTTTAATGCGTTTTAGTTTAAATTCAAAAAACAATCCGGTTAGTATGTTAAAAAAATCGAAAATAACATGACTCCAATCGAAAATCTGACCTGGTATATCGCTTATTTCTTACAGGTCTGCGTGCTCTAACACTTTCTCCTGTACGCTGGTCCATCTTTTCTGATTAAAAATAAACAAATGTCACAGAAAACTTGTTATAAAAATAGATCATCATATTGGATAACATTCAAAATCAAGATGGTTCCCACCATGTTTTGCACTTGTAAATCGATTTTATTTAGCAAAATTTCAACTAATTTTCTTAAAAATTGATTCAAAATAAAATTAAATACAAAGTGCAGAGCATGGTGCATGAAAAAGTTGAATTCTGTCGAAGGTAGACGAAAATATTTAGCAAAACAATTCATGTAACATCTCATATGCGAATAACATGTCGCGGATGAGCTATTTATGCCAAATATTCATTTTGTTAATCATCTTTCTTTTGTTTCTATTTCTATTTTTGCATGCGTACTTACTTGATTCTTTACTCTGCTTGGTGTTTAATGGAATATTTTCATTTTAATTGGTCACTAAGGAATTGTGAACAATCGGTCGAGATGTCGACATGCAACTGGGTTGTTTAATTTTCTATCGTACGACATCTATTACTGTTTTATTTTGAGGTACTCTCCCGCGATGATTGTATCGTTTAGGTGAGATTTCGTTTCGGATGCAGAAGCGATAATTGTCACCGTGACTGTATTATCGTAAATTAGTTCGCTCCATAAATATACAATAAACACAAATGTAAAAAAAAAGTCAAACAAGGGATATTTGGAGATTTAGAAATGGGCTCAAATTTTTGATAAAATCAATGCCAGTTGCTCAGGTTGTAACACCTTATTAAAAACTGAACTTGTAGGAAAAAAATCCCAATTTCGGGAAAAACTCTAACCGTATAAAATAAGTGTCTTAAATTGTTTGTTTAATTATGTTGCTAACACTTCTTTCGACTCGTGTGGTTTTTTTTTGCTTTTAATCGAAACCGGTAAAAAAACGTATATTATTATGAAACTTGGATTAAGAATTATTTTTTTTTCAGAATTTTGGCTTTTTCAAATTTGGGCTTTATTTCATAATTGTTCTAAAAATGTTGAATATGAAAATTTCTACTTTCCTCTTGAAACTAAAATTTGTTTGAAGAAAATTAAGTTTTTCTCGATATTTGATTTTTTTTTTAAACAATCGGAATATGAGTTAAAAAATTCGAGAATTTTTTTATAAATTATGACTTGTTTTAAAACTTTTCACTTTGATTGTTCTAAAAATTTTACTATACTTTTCGTTTTTTTTTCTGTAAAATAGATTTTTACAATAAATTTCGTAATTTGAAAAATATTAATAGTTGCTCAGGTTGTAACATTTCATTAAGAACATGTTGGCATGATAAAAATCTGCAAACATCACAACTTTTTAATTGGGATATAAGTAGGCCCACTAGGCTGAGTGTAATTTCAGGCAGGAATTTTTACCTTCTCATTTTTTCATGTTTTTTTTTTACTTTTAACGACACACAAAGAAATTAATTTTTTCCTCTTTTTCATTTACATTTCGAAGTATCGACATATTTTTCAAAATTTCTTTTTTCTAATAAAATATACCTGCATAAAACCAACCGTCTCTCGAAATTTCAGCAAAAATAATAAACGATTGAATGAGAATAGTGCAAAAATTCAGAATTTTAAGAAATAGTGAGAAATTTTGATACAAAAGTTTCTGATAAGTAGTTGAATTTAAAAAGAAAATCGAAATTTTAAGAAAAATATCGAAAGTAAGAAAAATATTCGTAAATAAAATATAAAATGTTACGAAAAAAAAGTCAAATTTTGAGAACAAGTTGTAATTTCGATAAAAAAATCAAAATTTTGTAAACCTGCATACAAAATTTGTCGACAAATGCGACATTTTCCTACAGACGCGAAATTTTTCAATGAAAACAAAAACTACGAAATCTCGAAAAAACCTAAATTTCTGTAACAAAAGCGAAATTTCGCGAAAAAAACTAAATTGGGGAATTTCTAAGGTAGTTAGAAATATGTTTTTAATAAGAGGCAGAATTCAGATACAAAAGTCCAAATTCTGATAGAAAAGTTTGTAATTTCGATAAAAAAAATAATACTCTGGAAAAATCAATTAAATCAAATGAAATTGTGAACAGTTCGACATTGAAATTTCAGCAAAATAACATTCAGATATTGAAACAAGAGAAAATTGGGAAAGTAGCATTTTCATAGGCGTAGCTATAATAGAGCAGGGTAGGGCGCTTGCCCCCCCCCCCACGGCTTATGCAGTTAAACGAAAATTTATATTCAACTGAGAAGACTTTCCTTAAAAAATTTCCATTCGACAAAATTGGTCCTTCTTTAAGCTATTGACATTTTCTCGAAATTTTGTCTTATTTCTCAAAATTCGTCTTTTTTCATAAATTTTATTCAAAATTTCAAATTTATTCCTAAAATTCGATTTCTTTCGTCAGAATCCAACTTAAGTCAAAATTTCGAATTTTGTTTCGAAATTCATCGTTTTATTCTTTGAAATTGTACTATTTCTCAAAATTCGTTTTTTCCGGAAACTTGGGCTTTTCTTTAAATTTTGATTTTCTGAAAATTTTTACTTGTTTCTCAAGATTTACCTTTTTCTTAAAAATTTGATCGATTTTTTAATAAAAATATTTAGCTGGAAGTTTTTATAATAACTTTTTTGGAAATTCTGTAAAAATACTATAATTCCCAGAAATTTCTCAAAATTTCGACGTTTATCTCAATGTTGGACATTTCCTGATTTAGGGAAGGGCAGATCGGGCGCATGTCAGCTTCTGATTCAAGCGGTCAAGAGATAATTCTAGAAATTACATTGTTCTCAAAATTTGGTCTTTTCCAAAATTTCAAAAAAATTTGACTCTCTCCCAAGAATTTCGAGTGTTTACTAAATTTCAACTTTTTCCTTAAAATTTCGAGCCCTTCTCTTGTTTTTCAAGGAAAAAAAAATTCAAATTTCCAGAAAAAACAAATTTAAAAAGATCGAAACTTGAATATTGTTCTCAAAATCCGTCTTTTTTTGCAAATTTGAAATTATCCTAAAATCCCATCCTGTATGTTCCCGGAAAACTGAATATTTTTCCTGAAAATTCGTATCTTTCTTAAAATTTTGACTTTTTTTTAAGATTCGATTTTTTTTTCATAAACGGCTATTCTCAAAATTGTACTTTTTCTTAAAGTTTGATTTTTTCTGGAAAATTTCTATCTTCGATGCTTCAATTGGAAGTTTTTCTGGAAATGTCGACTGTTTTTCAGAGATTTCGTTTTTTTTTAATTCCTTTATTTTCATTAAAATCAGGTTTTTCTGAAGATATTGATCTTTTAGAATTTGATTTTTCAGTAATGTTGACAGGTTTCTTAACATTTCCGTTTTCCTAATATTTTTATGTAAAAATTCGATATTCAACTTTGCTAAAAGTTTTAAATTTTTCTCTTAAAATTAGTTTAAATTCGTTTTTTTCGAGATTTCGACTTTATTCTCAAAAATTCTACTTTTTGGACTCTTCTTTCGGAAATCATTTTTTTAATCTGCCACTTTTCTGAATAATTGTCTTTTTTTTTAAATTTTGACTTTTTCAAATTTGATTTCAAATATTTCAACTTAATATTAGGCCTTATTTTCGAAATTTTAATTTTTATTTCAAAATGCAATGTTTTAGTTTCTGGAACTTTCTGGACTTTTCCTTGAAATTGGCTTTTCCTTTAAATTTCAATTTTCTCGAAATTGGTCTGTTTTTTTCTAAATTAGATCGGCATATTACCAAAAATTAAAAATGTTGAAAAAAATATTTTTGGGTAATTTCGAGAAAAAGATTTCTTGTACATTCAATTCCTTTATTGAAAAAATATTATGTCAAAATTAGAATAAAAAAGTAAAAATTTCGAGAAAAGGGTTTTTGGAAATTGCGAATTTTTTCACAATATTTGACTTTTGGAAATATTTTGGCACATATTTTTATTTTTCAAAATTCTACCCTGTCTCAAAATTCGTTTTTTTTTCCGGAAACTTCGACTTTTCTTACTTTCATTTTCTGAATATTTCTCTTGTTTATCAAGATTTACCTTTTCCCTCAAAATTTGATAGATACTTTGATAGAAATATTTAACTGGAAATTTTTGTAATGACTTTTTTGGAAATTTTGTAAAAAGACAAAAATTTAGAAAAAAATTTAGTTTATAACTGAAATGCAACTTGTTTCTCAAAATGTTGATGCTTATCTCAATATTGGACATTTTCTGACTTAGGGTGGGGCAGATAAGAGCACATGTCTGCCTCTGATTCAGGTGGTCAAGAGAACATTCTGCAAATTATATTTTTCTCAAAATTTGTGCTTTTTCCAAAACTTCGACAAACTTTGACTCGCTTCGAAGAATTTCGAGTTTTTACTGAATTTCGACTTTTTTCTCAAAATTTCGCTCTTTTTTTTTGTTCAAGAGAGTTCAAGAGAGTTGTTTTGTTAAAGAGAAAAAAAATCGAAATTTCCAGAAAAAACGAATTTAAAAAATCAAAACATATTTTTCTCAAAATCCGTCCTTTTTCGCCAATTTGAAATTTATCCTAAAACCCAATCCTGTTCTTTTATGTGTTCATTTTCTTGTTTCATTTCAGTGTTTTCTCGTTTAATTTTTACTATTTCTTCCATGATTTTTGTTCGTTCATAACCTATTTTTAATAATTTTTCTTTTATTTCCTTTTGTTCAGCTATCAACTGGCGCATCTTTTTAGTAAAGCTTCGAGTTTATCTTCTTCTTCTTTTGTATTCTTTTTTATTGGTATTCTAAAAGTTTTGCTGCTCTTTCCGAAGAAGCCTGCTAGATCTTCAGCGCTTTTCCTTCTTTTTCCTTCTCCAGTTGTGTGTAATTGGGCATTTCCTTGAAATTTTAACTAAAAACGTTTACTTTTTTCAAAATATTGATTTTTTATATTCTTCTTTTTCTCCAAATTGGACATTTTGTAAATTACAATGTTTTTGCAAAATAACTCTGTTGAAAATTTGAACCATTTATTTAAAAAATTCAAGATTAAAAAATTGAAACTATCCAAAATTATGGCTTCTTTTTGAAATTTTGATTCAAAATTTTTGCAAAAATTTCAGTTGTTTAGAAGACTTGACTTTTTTAAATAAAATTTACTGAAATCTAGTTTTTTGTCGCGACATTTTAACCACATTTTAAAAATATCCATGTTTTTCGAAAATTCAACATTTTCTGGAATTTTGAATTTTTTTGCAAATGTTGACTTAAAGTGGGATTTTTTTTCGAAAAATTAGACTTTTGTCAACATTTTGACTTTTTCTCTCAAAATTTCAATTTTTTTCTCAAAATTTAAAATTTTTCTTGAAATTTCGACTCTTTTCGTATTTTTTAACTCTGAAAAATTTTACTCTTGTTAAAAATTTGAATTCATTTTAAAAATTCGATTTTTTAAATTTCGATTTACTATTGAAAAGTTTGACTTCTTTCACAATTTAGATATTTCAACAAATTAACTTTTTAAAACTTCCTTTCTTCAACATTTTAACTTTTTCTCATAACTTTTTTGACTGAAAATTTTGACTTTTTTGAAATGAATAATTTTAAAAAAATTTTGAGTTTTCCAAAATTTTTAATTATAATGTTGAGGTTTTAAATTCTAAGATTATGTTAAAAATTTCTACTTTTTTAAAAATTTGGTTTTTTTTAAAATTCAGATCTTTTCCCAAAATTTTGACTATTTTTAAGAAATGTTAATTTTTTAGGGATTTGTAGAAATTTCTAATTTTTTGAAATATTGACTTCAAAATTTCAATCTTTTTGAAAATTTGGAAATTTTTGAAAATTCGATTTTTTAAAATTTCAACTTTTTCTCATAATTTTCGGTTTTATAATTTTTTTGAAAATATCTAGTTTTTTAAAAAACGACACTACTTTGAAAATTTTGATTTTTCAGAATTGTGACTTGAAAGTATCGACGTTTCATAAAAATTTCATTTTTTTCCCTAAATTTTGAATTCTTTTAAAAAATTTAAATTTTTAAAATTTGGACTTGTTTTTAAAGTTTGAATTTCGACTTTTTTTGAGATCCTGACTTTTGATAATTTGGACTTTTTTAAAAATTTCTGCTTCCTCGAAAAATAAATTTAGATTTTTTTAAAATTTCGATTCCTTTAAATGCTGAAGATTCAAAGAAAATCCCATTTTCTTCCATTTTGTGAATAAAATGATTTGTGAAACTTTTTAATTTAAAATTTTAATTCGAAATTTTGGGTAAGATCCAAATTTAAAGTGAAAAATAAACAATAAAAAAATATCATTCAAAGTTTAATTTCAAATTTAAAAATCTGGATTTATTTAAAATAAATTTTTACAACATCTGGATTTAGATTTAAAATGTTTATTTTTTTTCAACGTTTCGACCACCTTCTCGAAAGAATTGGTTTTTGAAATATTGAATCGAAACACGCCAAAAAGGAATATTACTTTTTGAATGTTAATGAAAGTAAAACTGGTATTAATCTTTCCAAATGGTTTTCGATCGGCTTCCCTCTACATAAAAGTCACGACATGCCACTGGTGTGGAGGTTGTAGAGAATTTTCAATGCTTTCTAGTGGCAACAGATTTATTTGTTATTTGTCCATCATCATTCTCTATCTTTATCTTTATCTTCCAATCTCCATATGGGGTCAGGAATATTTTCCTCTTACCCCTTTGTCGCTCTGTTCTGTTTAAGAACTTTTACACCTCACTTGTTTATTGCTGCTCTTTTCCCTCTTTAGAGATTCAGACCTTTCGTGTCCTTCTCTCTTGCGTTGCAGATCTTACTTATCTGCTCGTACCGTTAGTTACTATTTTGCCTCTTTTGCGATTTAGACCTTCCATGTCTGCCTCTCATCTGCTGCAGATTTTACTCTCTGCCTTTATCTCTCTTTCTGTAAAACATCCTCTTAATGCGCGTGTGGAGCGACTTGTTTTTCTTTCGCCTACTAGCCATTTGACCTTGCCCTCAGGAAACCACACTAAAACCCGAGGTTAGTAGATTCCCTTATCTTCTTAAGACCGTCCTAGGTCTTTTGCATCTTGGATAATCTTGCGGTTCGTAATCCACTACTTCCCTGAGTAGTCGATTTGGGTGTACTTCAGCTCTATCAAACTCTCTTCTTGCAGCTCTTTTTACCGTTTCTTCTATCGTTTCTATTTGTAAATCTTCATGAATTCTTCGGTTGGTTACAAACCAGGGAACGTTGGCTATCATCCTTAGCGTTATGTTCTGTACTGTTTGTAGTATATTCATGTTTGATTTTGCTGTATATTCCCAGCACCATAAGTCATTATAGGTTGCATAGCTGTTTTGTAAATTAATCGTTTATTTCTCAGACTTAGACGGCTTTTTCTGCACAGAAGCGAATACATTTTTGTCCTTGCCATCACTGCTTTCTTCTTAGCGTGTTCCATATGTTTCCTGAACGTTAGCTTTTTATCTAGGATTATTCCTAGATATTTTGCCTCTTCTGTCCAGGGAATGTCTTCATTGAAAATATTCAAATTTTCCTCTGGCTGTGTCCTCTTTCTTGTCATATATGTGGCCGTACTTTTGTCCCTATTGACTTCAATACGCCATTTTTCAAACCATTCTTCCATTTGATTAAGTGCTTCTTGCAATCTTCTAACTATTATTTCTTGTCTTGTGTGTCTTGCTAGAATCGCTGTATCATCCGCATACAGCGCTATCTTTACTCTGTTTGGTTTGGGAATGTCATGCATATATATGTTAAATAGAGTGGGGCCTAGAACCTAGCCTTGCGGAACCCCAGTGCTTATTCTTCTTTCTTCTGTTATTATTCCGTCCAATTTTACCTCGAATTTCCTATTCCCTAAATAGGATTGTATTATCCTTGTTAATTTGGGATTGATGTTCGCTCTATGCATTTTATATACTAGTCCTTTGTGCCAAACTTTGTCAAAAGCCTTGGCAACATCTAAACAGACCAACCCCGTGGACTGTTTATCATTAAATCCTTGTGCGACTTCTTCGACCAACCTCAACGCCTGTTGTGTGGTGCTGTGTTCCGGCTTAAATCCAAATTGTTCTTCCGGTATTACCTCTAATCTTTCTAATTCTTCTTGCAATCTTGAACAGATTATTTTTTCTGCCACTTTACCTATGGCCGGGAGAAGACTTATCGGTCTTTGATTTTGTGGATACGTGGGGTCTTTTCCCGGCTTTGGAATCGTCACCACCTGTGCGAATTTCCATATGCTGGGAAAATGTTCCATTTCTATTATCGTGTTGATAATTTTCCTGATTTTTTCAATCTCCGCTTCCGGGAGATTTTTGATGGCCAGATTTGAGATTTGATCTCTTCCTGGTGCTTTTTTTCTTCGCCATATTCTTGATTATCCACTTAATTTCTTTCACATTTGTTTATCTTACTGGTTCTCCTTCCTCATTTGCTTTTGCTTTTTGTCTCAGGAGTCTGTTTACTTGTGTTATTTGTTCGTCATTGTAATTTCTGTAGGTAGGCTGGCATTGTTCCTCCAAGTGGTCAGCCAGAGCTTCTGCCTTTTCTTCCGGAGTATACACAGTTGCTTTTGGGGTGTGTATACAGGGAGTTTGTGTTCTATCCCTTTTTAGGATAGTTGCCAGAGAGAATTATCTTGCACTGTTACTTCTTCTAGTTTTCTGTCCCATTCTGCATTTCTCTGCTGCTCTAAGGCCTGCCTCAATGCAGTCTGTGCTCTGTTCATATTCCTTTTATCTCGAGGATCAAGTGTCCTGTGATATTTCTTCTTTAGCTTGTTTTTCTCTCTTGCTAGTTCTTTTATATAGCGATTATTTTTTCTATAATCCCGTCTTTCCTCATACGTCGCCACACTGACGGCATTGAGAATATTTTCTTGTATCTTTCTGACGCTTCTTTCTAATTCGTTGACATTTGAAATCTCCTCCATTAATGTCGGATTTTCTTCCAGATGCCTTTTGTATCTTTGCCAGTTAGTTCTTTTAACTAACTGTTGTTCTTCCAATAAGCCTTCTTCTCCTATTTGTATATATATCGGGTTATGATCTGAACTTAGTTCAGATTTCGTATATATCTCCATATTTCTAGTTATATTCTTAAAGATTCCTATATCCACTAGGTCAGGACGTCCTATATGGCCATAATGTGTTGGTTCTCTGGGAGCCAAAACACCTATGTCATTATCAGTGACGTATCTTTCCAGCGCTGTGCCTTTGGCATTCCTCACCCTGCAATTCCGCTGCGGATGTTTCGCGTTAAAATCTCCTGCAATTAACGTTTCTTCGTTTGCGATGAATATTTTTTCAAAATCTTCTTCGAGAACTGCTTTGTTCGGTGGAATGTATCCCGATGCTATTCTAATTTCTTTATTATCTTTCATTCTAATTGTCACCATATTATACTCTAAGTGACTTGTTTCCGGCTGATCTGGAGTCTGGAGTATAGTGATCTAGATCTAGTGATCTGGAGTATAGTGATCTAGGTTTCTTTTAACTAGAATTGCTGTTCCTCCTCCTTTTCTATTTCTATCTGCTCTGTAGATTGCATAATTTGGTATTTTCATCTTGTCGCTTCCATTTAATTTAGTTTCGCTTAATAGAAACACGTCTACATTGTGCTCTATTAAAAACTCTTTTAGTTCTAGTATATTATTCGTAATCCCGTCGCTGTTCCAGGCTACCACTTTCAGGCAGCTGGGTTTCCTTTTATGCTGAGAGCTATTCATTTTTTAACCGACTAAATTCAACAGTTTTTGCACCCTTTCCATGAAGTCTTTCACTTCACTTGGTGTCGCTCCTGCAGTGTTGAATTGCATTATCATCTCGCATAAGATAATGCTCATTTCGGCTTTCTTTCCGGCGCTTTTTTTGGTTTTCTTCGTCTTCTTTTTCTTCGGTTCCTCTTTTTTGACCTTCTTTGTCAGTTTTAGAGGTCCTTTTAGCTTGCTGGCGTAACTTTTGTCTTCCGTAACCTGCTGTTTAAGTGGTCCTTTTGTTACGCTTGCGTAGCTTGTTTCGTTGCTTGTCTTCTTTTGAACAGTAATCCTACTGTTCTTGATTTTTGGTGCGGCGGGACAACCGCGATAGCTCGCTGGGTGAGCTCCATCGCAGTTGGCGCATTTCGCTGGCTGCGACTTGGGTTCATCACAGCTGCGTGAATCGTGCTTCTGTCCGCAGATGACGCAGAGCGGATCTGCGTGACAGTTTCTTTGACTGTGCCCAAATTGCTGACAATTGTAGCACTGCCCGACATCCTTTCTATTTCTTAGGTCTTCAACTGTGATTTCCAAGCCACAGCATCTGTCCAAGTCGAAGATCTTCTTTTCTTCCATCTTGACTTCTACGAAGACAAGAAGCATAATTGTCTGTTCCTTGTCCCTTTTGTGCATTCTTGACACTTTCAGGGGGTTAAATCCTTGCTTCTCTAAGTCTTTCTTGACTTGTTCTTGTTTGAGGAAGGTGGCTATTCCTCTAATAACCTTAAGGTTTCTTTCTTCGGGAAGCGAAAATGTATTAAAGGAGACTTTCCTCTCGTTTAACATTCTCGCCAAGGCACGGTAATCTTCTACGCGAGCAGGAAAAACTTTTATGTTGTCCCTGGTCGCCTTGGCTTTTGTGAATTGTATCTTGCTTAACCTCATAAGCTTCGATACATTTGAACAGTCTTCTTGTTTTCTCAAGATAATGGGTGGAATTATCCCATTATCTTGTGCCTTCTCTTGTTTTTTCTGCTTATTTTTCTTTGCTTTGACAGTCGCCGTCTCTGAGGCCTCGCTGTCGCTGGCTGTTGTGCTGCTCCCCTTCTTCCTTTTTCTCTTTCTCTCCTGAGAAATAAAAGGATTATCGCTTGTATGGTCAGCTCCGGTTTCCATCTTAGAGGAAGTTTCGCAATCCGTGATTGCTACTTCTTCCTCGTCGTTGTTGGCGAGAACTTGATAGTAGTTTTTTACCACAAGTTTCGCCGCCTGTTCTTTGTCCTTTTCGTTTTGGGTGGTCGTTTCTTTTTCCGCTAGCGAACCCACTTCCATGTGAGTCACCGCATATGTTGCATTTTGGATGGAATTCTTGGCGCGAGCACTGTTTTTAGAGGTGCTTGGCGCGTCCCTTTTCTCAATGTATTCGACTGCCTCCTTAGCTTCAGCAACAATTGCTTTTAGGGTTTCAAGGGGCATATCTCTGTACTTCATACTTCTGCTGGTTTTCTGAATATTCGTCTTATTTTAAAATTTTGACCCTTTTAAAATTGACTCGAATAATTTTAACTTTTGGCGGAACGGACTGGTCCTTGGTTATCTTCAAAAATTGAAATACAGAACTTGTCCCCTGAAACCAAGAAAGATTAAAACACACAACAAACGTTGCTCTAACGCGTTTCGACAGCCAAGCTGTCATCTTGAGATAGATACTGTCAAAAATTGAAATGCAGAACTTGTCCCATGAAACCAAGAAAGATTAAAGAACACAACAAACGTTGCTCTAACATGTTTCGACAGCCAAACTGTCATCTTCGGAGAGATACTCTCTGAATCTCTCTGAAGATGACATGATTGTCGAAACGCGTTAGAGCAACGTTTGTTGTGTTTTTTAATCTTTCTTGGTTTCAGGGGGCAAGTTCTGTATTTCAATTTTAACTTTACATTTCGCCTTATTTTCGAAATTTTGACTTTTATTTCAAAATGCGATGTTTTAGTTTTTGGATCTTATTGGACTTTTTCCTCGAAATTTGCTTTTCCTTTAAATTTCAGTTTTCGTCTGTTTCTTCTACAATAGATCGGCATATTATCGAAAATTAAAAATGTTGGGAAAAATATTTTTGGGTAATTTCGGGGAAAAAATGTCTTTTACTTTCAATTTCTTTATTGGAATTTAAATATTATGTCAAAATTAGAATAAAAAAGTAAAAATTTCGAGAAAAGTGTTTTAGGAAATTGCGATTTTTGTCATATTTGACCTTTGCATATTTGGAATTTTCAACATTTTTCAAGTTCTTCGGAAAGGTTGGGTTTTTATTCAACTTTGGTTTTCTAAAAAATCCTTTCCCAAAATGAGGTTTTTTTCTCCAAATTCGTCGCTTTCGAAAGTACGACTTTATACTACTTTTTTTTCTCAAATTTGAACTTTCATTTTTTTAATATTCGGTTTTTTCTGAATTTCTTTTTCATTTAAGTTTCATTTTTCTCAAAATTTGTCTTATTCTGGAAATTTTGACTCGTACTTCAAAAAGGGATGTTTTATGCTACTGAAAATCTCCACTTACAGTTAAAACTTATTCTCAAAGTTCCAACTTTTTTTGAAAATTATGTCTTTTTTTCACAAAACCTTTAAAAATATATTTTTTTCAAATTTTCAACATTTTTTAAGATTTTGCGAAAGGTTACGATTTTATTTTAAACACGATTTTCTAAGCATATCAACTTTTTCCCAAAAATTTCCTCGAAATTCGTCTCTCAAAATTAAACCTTATCTTAAAAATATTCACGTTTCTTCAAGAGATTTCAACCTTTTTCTCGACATTTCGACGGTATTTTTCAAAAATCGTTCTTTTTCGAAATCTTCCAAATTTCGATAATTATCAAGATTTTTCGAAAGGTTCGGTTGTTATTTTAAATTGAATTTTCTGATGGTTTTCTCAAAGTTCGGCTCTATTTCCAAATTTCAAAGTTAAACTGAAAATTCGATTTCTCAGTTTATGTAGTTCAATGAAAATATACCTATACTCAACCGGAACGTTTTCGGGTTTTCTATTTTTATCAGTTTTTCAAAATGATTCTTGTCCCTCCCTGAACGAAATCCTGCCGCCGCCCATGAGCATTTTGCATGATAATATTCAGATTTAAAATAATGGCACAATTAATTAAATAAAGTCAAACAATTAAAAAAGTTTGGACTTTGGCATTTTCGAAATTGAAATAAGAAAAAATTGGTTATTATTAGTATTATTATTGTCAAATTATTTGGATTATCTTAAGGGCAAAGTGTGTTTTATTCGCGTTGATCGTCAAAATAAATTAAATCGCCACCCTATAAATTTGGTGAAACGGACTGGTCCTTGGTTATCTCCAAAAATTGATGTACAAATCTTGTCCCCTGAAATCAAGCAAAACTAAATATCACAACAATAGTTGCTCTAGAGCAACTGTTCTTTTTTTTTAATCTTTCTTGCTTTCAGGGAACAATATTTGTACATCAACCACCCTATAAAAGTCAATAAAAAATTGATTTTACATACAAAACCTAAAAGTAAGAATTATCAAAAATCAAAAATCCAAAAAAACACGAAAACACCCGGTTTTTCAAGATTTCATTTTAAATTTCAAAAAAAAGATCCAAATTTCGAAATTAAAGCTAATATTGTTACGAAAAGTAAAAATAACTAGAAAATGTTAAAATGTCAATCAAGGATGAGGTTTTCGGGAAAAATGTAAAAACAAAAAGTGAAATTTTTCAAAAATTAACTAACATAAAAAAACTGAAATTTCGAAAGGAAATACATTTCGAAATTAGAATCGAAAGGAACATCATTATCACTAGAAAAAAGTATTTTCGGGAGAAATTTTAAAAAGAAGGTCAAAATTTCTAAATAAACCTCGAAATTTTTAAAATATACTGTCGAGTTCCAGAATGTTAGGAATAAAATCAGTTTTCCTATTAAAAAAAGCACGGTACGCCTTTGCAAGACATAAACTGAGCAATAATATCATTGATAAGGACGCCACGCTCATCGTTTACCTAGGCCCAATTTGCTTGGGCCAATTCCATTTACCCCATAAGATATACACCCCCTCAAAGTTTCCAAAAAAAAAAAGTATGGAATAGTAGTTGTAATTTGAAAACAACAACATCTTTAAATACAATCATTTGTTTTATTTGTTGGGAGCATGCAACCCGAAAAATGATTTATCAATTTGATACCAAATTTTCACCCCTTAGGGTCTGAATCTCGAAAAAGCTTTCTTAGTGCTCACTTATGCTACCCTAGGAATTCGTGTGGAAAATTACATGCTTCTAGACCTACTAGTTTAGGTTGGGCATTGCCTGTCAGTCAGTGTTTTGGAATTATACAGTGTGGAACAGCCAAATGGAATAAATTCAACATCTCAGTTATTGTACATATCAGTGGCGGCTGGTGACTTTTTAACAGGGGGTGCGCAGAGGCAAAAATATTAGTAGTTAAGAGTTTAAGTGACTCCAGTGCCATAACAAGGTATTAAATTTAATAGAAACAAAGGTGATACAAAAGGTGTGATATTTAATAGTATTTTTACAAATTAAATTTAATTAGCCTCCAAAATATTTTTGGGTTATCATCTCTAAATTATTTTCATCGAATACAAAAAAAAAACATTATTGACATTTCTGAGCCCCTTTAAGGTACTCTGTACGGTTTCATGTCGTTACGGCTCTGGGTTACTTAATTAAAATTGTTTTCTTTCATAGGAATAAAATTGTATCACTTTTTCATGAAAACTGCATTTGAAAATAAAATGTATTTTATTACAAAGCTCTAATTAAACTCTACAAAAACACAAAAAAAAAAATTTTTTAAACAAAATCCGCCCTACGATATTTTAAAGAAATAAAGTGTTCATTAATTTCTCATCAAAATTGTTTAAATCCAAATTTATAAATTAATAATTAGACCTAGAATGGGTACTGCTACCTCTTTGTAAATAACGGTACTATTGGCAGTTAGGCCTGTAAGTGGGACAATTAGCAATCGCAATAAGATCAGCGGGCACCTACGCATTCAGCATCATGAACCGTAAATACACACTCCAAACTCTGACTCATACTTACCATTTGGCAATATCGCATAAGCGCGGAGCGGCGTACCCCAGGCTAACTTTAACGTGGTGTTCTGTAGTTTATTTCTCCAACTTATTTAAATATTTAATATAATGGAATCGAACGTTTGCTTACTTTATTCCAAGTCACTCACAAGTATTTAGTAGTTAATTAGTATATCATTATTTTGTGTTTAAAAATATGATAAATCCAAGTCTTTTACTTTAAACCGAAAAGAACAGATCGCTCATTTCACGAGGAGCGCGCGCTCTTGCGCTCTTTAAGACCAGCCGCCACTGGTACATATTTATGAAAAATCCCAAGACAGGTCAATTTTAAATTATAAGATGACATCCTGCATCGCAAAAATTGCATCCCTAGATACAACTCATCTTAGAGTTACCGTTTCAATCCCTTAATTTAATTGGAAGTACGGTTGCACTTTTCCCCGCCTTCTCCACCCCACGCTTGTTTGTTTAGATTCAGGGGGGTAATAGTGGACCCAAGTTTCATCACGTTGCGAAAAACCATCACCTTCACGTTGAAAACGTCCAAGATGGCGCTGACAAATCTCCAGACCTTATTGTTTCTGTTCTTTAGTCAAAAGACGAGGTACCCACCTGGCAGAAATTTTTCGAAACCCCAGCTCATCTGTAATGATGGATTGAGCACTCCCAAAACTTATCCCTATCTGAGCAGCAATTTTACCAACCGTTAAACGGCGATCACTTTCCAAAAGGCGTTAAACAGTGTTAATCTTGTCAGCAGTGCATTGGTCCGAGAACGACGGCCATGGAGTTCATTTTCAACTTGAGTTCGTCCTTCCAACAGTTTTTTGTTCAATTCATATATTTGAGTTTTCTTCAAACAAATATCCTCAAACTGTGCTTCTAGTCCATGAAGAATTTCGGCGAGCTTTACACCTTCAACGGCAAAAAATTTAGTAATAATGCTCTGCGCAACGTGTGGATGAACCTCTTGCTCACTCATTGTATTTACAACTGACGAACGGCGACAACGGAATTTGCTTGAGTGCAGGAAGTCTCGTGGTATCCCCACCTAACATGTCTAAGAGTGTGCGCACTCCAGAAGCCCCCACGTCGACATGATAGAAATTCCGGTTCATATTTGATATGCCCTCGTAGTTTAAAGGTTATTGTCGAAATTTTGAGGGTAAAATTGAAATATCCAGATTCGGGTCACAATCTGGGGTTTAAAGTAGAAAAAATGCAAAAAAAAGAGTAACAATTTCTAAAAAGTTTCTTAAAAAAAATAGTTTTACTTTCAAGGAAAATTAAATACCTAATCCCAAAATTTGAAAAAAAAATAGAAAACAAAATGAATATAGGAACAAATTAAAGGTGTTTATGAGTTTTTCTTAAAATTTCGAAATTTGTTATTAGAAGTTTGGCTTTAAATTTGAAATTTCAACTTTTTTTTAAACTTTGGTATATTTTGGATATTTTAAAGTCTAGCTCCAAATCTAAATTAGAAGAAAAACTTTCAAATATTTATAGTTAGTGGTAAATAAAAAGCTCGAACATTAAAAAAAAACCTATTCCAGTAAATGAAAGAATTTGTGCTCAAAATTTCGAATATTTTTGAGAACAAATTCGAAATTTTTAATAACTACAATTTTAAAAAAATATATGGCAGAGACTATTGCGTTGTGATATCCATTTCCTAATTTCCGATTTTTCTCTTCTTAAAATTTTAATTTTATGCAGACATTTTTAAATTTAAATTCATAATTAGGACTTTTTTCGAGGATAAATTTATACTATAGAAAAGGGTTTAAGAAAAATATTTGTTTAGAGATTGACTTTTTTAGAATGTAGAATTCCATTAGAAAAATTAAACTGTACAGGAAAAATCTAGAACATTATGAGGACATTTAAACAGTATATAAATGCAAAGAAATTAAATTTATATGAGAAATTGTTGAATTATTAAAAAACTCGAAATGTCTAGAAAAAAAAAGTACAAATATTGACTGAAGCTGGAATTTTAAGAGAAATTTTCAAGTTTCGAGAAAAAAGTAATGTAAATTTTCTAAAATAAATACTAAATTTCACTCGACATTTTGGCTTTAATAAGGAAATTTCGAATTTAAATTAAAATATTTGACTTTTTCTCGAACTTTGGAATATTAAATTTTAAAAATTTTGAACAATCAACAGAGAAATAAAAATGTTGGGTTTAAACCTGAAAATTTAAAGAAAGTATTATTTCGAAAAAAAGACAACAAAATAATATAAAAAAAATATCTACTTAAAACCTTTAATTTGTTGATTCAAAATTTCAAAATTTCCAAAAAAACAACTTCGATAATTAAGAAGGAAACTCTGAATATAAGGCAAAAACAATGGACAAGTTTTAATTTGGAAATTTGAATAAATTTAACAAACAATCAAGAAATTCCGACTAGGGATGTTGATCTGAGATCGATTAATCGAAATATCGATTTTTTTAAGTCTCAAGGTCGATTTTTCAGATCGATCTCAAATATAGGATCGATCTAATAAACGATTCAAAAATCTTAAAAATCGGATCGATTTACCTTAGATGCAGGTCACTGTAAATTTAATGAGAATTTTTTTAAATTTGTTATGTAGGTGTATTTATGTCGTTATGTTATTATCATATATGTAATACTTCTATATGGCGTGTTTTGTCCCTTTGTTTATGTCAAAAAGGATGGATATATATGTTTGTCTTTTTCGCGGACAAAATATATTAATCAATCCCAAATATATCTCTTCTCGGCAGTCGTCATTGTTATCATTCGTTTATTAGTGTTCCCGCCCATCTTGTCATCTGTTCGGCTATAAATGAATGAATGCTTGTCCTCGAAAGAGTAAGACATATATTTTTATCTCACCTTTTTGACAAAGCATTTTGCAGTGCCGATTATACACAATACGCCATATAGAAGTATTACATATATGGTTATTATCTCCTTCCATCTACTAGTAATCGCTGCATTAATAAGTCAACAGATGGCAGCATTAACATTTCTTTTCATTCATTATGTCGTTAACTGAATAGAAAAGATAACTGTGGTGCAGTGTTGCCATATATTTGAAGGTAAAATTTCATACATGTGCAGTTAAAATTACCATATGTTTACAAAAATTACTCTACGTTATTTTGTTACCTGTTACCGGTCTTAAAAGCTTTTATTTAGTGGTGAAAAACGTTACACGCGTATTAATAAATACACTACAAAATTTGAAAAAAGTTTATTTATCTTTTTTGAAGTAAAAATTACAACAGCGTAGAAAGGACATCAATTTGAAAAAAAAATATCACGGAATGTTGACTTTTTCGCCTCTAAATCCCGCGATTAAAGTCAAAATTTCGACTTTAATATCAAAATTTTGAAAAAAAGTCAAAATTTGGAGTTTAGAGTCGAAATTTCTAGAAAAAAGTAGGCATTTCAATTTTTAAATCGAAATTTAACGAAATGTTACCAAGGCGTAGAAAGGACATCGATTAAAAAAATATGTTATTTTAAAAATTTCGACTCTTTTCTCAAACTTCGACTTTTATTTCAAGTTTTGACTTTTTTCTCAAATTTCGACTCTTTTCTCAAAATTTCGAATTTTTTCTGAACATTTCGTTTTTTTCTGAAAATTAGAAGTTTTTCGAAATGTTACAAAGGCGCAGAAAGGAAATCCATTTAAAAAAAATGTTATTTTTAGAAATTTCGACTTTTTTTCTCAAATTTCGATTTTAAGCTCGAAATTTCGACTTTTTTCTCAAAATTTCGACTTTTTTCTCAAATTTCGACTTTTTTTCTGAAAACTTCGACTTTTTTCTCGAAATTTTGACTTTTTTTCTCAAATTTCGATTTTTTTCTGGAAATTTAGCAATTTTTCTTGAAACTTAGTTTTTAGTTTCTCAAATTTCGATTTTTTTCTCGAAATTTTGACCTTAATATCGAAATTTCGAAATTTTTCTCTAAATTTCGACTTTGAACTCACTTTTGACCTTAATATCGAAATTTCGACTTTTTTTCTCGAAATTTCGACTTTTTTTCTCGAAATCTCGACTTTTTTTTTAAATTTTGACTTTTTTCTCCAAATATTTCGAAATTTCGTCTTTTTTGTCGAAATTTCAAAGTTTTTTTTCAAATTTCGACTTTTTTTTCGAAATTTTGAACTCAGTATCGAAATTTCGACATTTTTCTCGAAATTTCGACTGTAAACTCAATATTTCGACCTTTTTCTTTCAAAATTTCGACATTTTTCTTAAATTTCGACTTTTTTATCAAAATTCGACTTTTTTCTGGAAATTTAAACTTTTTTAAAATGTTGCAAAGGCGTTGAAAGGACATCGATTAAAAAAAATGTTATTTTTAGAAATTTCCCAAACCTCTGTTAAGCTCGAAATTTCGACTTTTGTGCCAAATTTCAACTTTTTTATCGAAATTTTAACTTTCAAGTCAAAATTTCGACTTTTTTTTTGAAATTTCGACTTTTTTTTCTCAAAGTTTCGACTTTTTTCTCGAAATCTCCACTTTTTATCAAATTTCGACTTTTTCTCGAAATTTCGATGTTTTTCTACGAATTTCGACTTTTTTCTCAAATTTCTACTTTTTTATCGGAATTTCGACTTACGTTTTTCTCAAATTTCGACTTTTCTTCTCGAAATTTCGAGCTTACAAGGTCGAAGCTTCGATTTTGTCTCAAATTTCGACTTTTTTCTCAAATTCCGACTTTTTTCTCAAATTCCGAATTTTTTCTCGAAATTTTGACCTTAATCACGAAATTTCGATTCAGAACTCGAAATTTCGATTTTTTTCTCGAAATTTCAACTTTAATCTCGAAATTTCTAAAGAAAAGATCAAAATTTGCTACTTAAAAATAGCAATTATTGGTCGCACCCTACTACCAACTGTCAAGATTGTTGGGAAAGAGGAGTGGTGGGACGTAACTGTCGTATGCCTAATTTAACCTTAGAGTGTGCTTATTATAAAGCGACTTATTCTCGAAATTTCGAGAAAAAATTCGATATCAAAGTCGAAATTCCGAGATTAGAGTCGAAATTTCGAGATAAATCTCGGAATTTTAGGAAAAAAGTAGAAATTTCAAAAAAAAAGTCGAATTTTCAAGAAAAAAAGTCGAAATTTTGAGTGTAAAGTCAAAATTTCGGGTTTAAAGTCGAAATTTCGAGTTTAAATCCGAAATTTCGAGATTAAAGTCGAAATTTCGAGAAAAAAAGTGGAAATTTTGAAAAAAATCGAAATTTCGAGAAAAAAGTCAAAATCTCTTAAAATATCTTTTTAAATCAATGTCTTTTTTACGCCTTTGTAAAATGTCGAAATTTCAAAATATAATTTTTTTAACAATGCCTTTCTACGCTTTTGTAAAATGTGGACTTTGAACTCGAAATTTCCAATTTTTTCTCGAAAATTCTACTTTAACCTTAAAATGTCAAGAAAAAAATCGAAATTTTGGGTAATAAAAAATTGGATTTCTGAACGTATCCTACTGCTAAGTGTCAATATTAAATTGTAAAAGAGTTGGTGCTTAGAATATAGTCTTATATTCTAAGGGTTGGTGGAGCTTAACTGTCATCTGCCTAACCATAGAATAAGAAATTTCGACTTATCTTGAAATTTCGTGAAAAAAAGCTGAAATTTCGAGATTACAGCCGAATTTTCGACTTTATCTATGACATTTCCTCAAAACAAGACGAAATTTGGAAAATAAAGTAGAAATTTTCAATTTAATTTCCAGTTTAAACTTTCTAAATATATTTTTATAAATGAATGCCCTTTCTGCATCTTCCTAAAAAACCAAAATTGCATAAATAAAAAACAAAGCAGAAAATAAATATGTATCGGATTTTTCTAATTTGGAATAAATAATTAAAATATAAATATTTATGTTTAAAATCCAAGAAAAAACTTTCAAAATTAATCTACGCCAATTCATTCTTATCATTTAATTTTTCTTTTATTAGAAATGTTTAAAAATTTGACCAACAAGGCGATTAATCGGAAATCGATCTTACAGCACCCAATTTTATCGGGAATCGATACTTTTGCTCACGATTCGAATCGATCCAAAAATCGATTATTTTAAAAAGGAACCGACATTCCTAATTCCGACGGTAATATCAAAATTTCGATTTTATTCTTAAAATTTTGTAATAAAATACAAAATTTCTCTAAAATCCACGTAATTCAAATAAGAATTTGAAGAGAAATATAAAAACCAAACCTAAACCTAAGATTTTAAGAAAGGTAAAATGAAAAATTATTTAAAAATCTGAACATGTTTTTTTCTTAAATCTGCTTCGAAACTCGAAAAGTGTTGTTCATTTTCACAAACAAAAAACTCCAACAACAAACATTTCTTGAAGTTTAAGCTAGAATTACCGAGAAAAGTTGAAATATTTCGTCCAAGGTAAAACATCTCGAAGTTTAAAAATAAAATCGAATTTTTACAAAAAAGTCGAAATTTCGAATGAAAAATTCCAAATGGCAGTATTTTAGTCAATATTTTAGACAACATTTAGATTTGCAAGTTTTAATTCGAAATTCTAAAAAATGGTGACGTTTGAAAAAATATACTTAACTAAAAAATACTCAAAATTTCATGTTTCCTCTTGCAATTTAGCTCTTGTAATTCAGCTGACAACTTGTTTTTGTTTTCTCAGAATTCCGATTTTACATCTGTAATGCTTAAATTTTTCCCTGCAAGTTTGACTTCAAATTGGAAACGTTTGTGCTTTTCTCTTAACTTCTGAATCAACATGTTGACCTTATTAACAAAATTTCGAATTAAAAATGAAAATACCAGACTTGAGATTTCATTATTATTTCATTAGGTAAATATGGTTTTTTTTTAATTTCGTTGTTAAAAATCGGGAAGTTTAGAACAAAATTTCAGTTTAAAGATTGAAATTTTGTTAAAAAATTTGGGACGGTCCAAATACCAATACCGTACCAAAAAATACGCTAACTCGCGTTTTACTGTTTAATAACAAGTTTATGAAATAATTTAACAAACTAGTTTATGCACAGTTCCACAATTTACAACCAAGTAAAAAATTTGCGCTGCGACATGTCGTGGAAATTACGAGATTCAAGTGAAAATTTCGTGACTAAAGTCGAAATTTCGGGTTTAATCTCGAAATTTCAATTTTTTTTACCAAATTTTGAGATTAATGTCATAATTTCTATATTCAGCAGTTAGGTTGGGCAGATGCATATATGTAATACTTCTATATGGCGTGTTGTGCATAATCGCCACTACAAAATGCGTTGTCAAAAAGATGAGATGAAAGTATATGTCGTACTCTTTGGAGGACAAGCATTCATTCATTTATAGCGGGAACAGATGACAAGATGGGCGAAAACACTAATAAATGAATGACAACAAAGATAACTGACAAGAAGGGAGATTGGTTAATAAATTCTGTCCTCCAAAAAGACAAACATATATATCCATCGCGCCTTTTGAACACAATCGAAGGTACAAAACACGCCATGTAGAAGTATTACATATATGGGCAGATGACAGTTGCGCTCCACCATGCTGCTTACCATATATGTAATACTTCTATATGGCCAGCTCCCTATTTTCTTCGCGAGTTTGTTCTGACCAAATCCGATAAAGATGGAAAATGAATAAATGGCGAGTATTGCGCATGAATGAACGAAATGAACCAATCGCTACGCGGTGGTTTATGTTTAGCCGTGCACAGCTGATTTGCAACACTTGTGCATTGCGACTCATTAATTCGGGTGAAGGTCAGCGAGAAAGAGAAGTCTTTCCCCTAAGAAACGAAGAACTGGCCATATAGAAGTATTACATATATGCTGCTTACCTTTTAATATTGACAGTTGGCAGTAGAGTACGTTCAGTAATTTCAATTTTTATTAACCCAATTTCGACTTTTTTCTTGAAATTTCAAGATTGAGGTAGAATTTTTGAATTTAAAGTCGACAATTCGACTTTAATCGTTGAATGTCGACTTAAAACTTGAAATTTTAACTTTTTTCTAAAAATTTCGAGTTTAACCTCAAAATTTCGAGTTTTTTTACGAAGTTTCGAGCTTAAAATCTAAATTTCGACTTTAATCCCGGGATTTGTTGAAGAAAAAGTCAAAATTTCGTGATTACATTTTTTTAAATTGATGTCCTTTCTACGCTTTTGTATTTTTTACTTCAAAAAAGTAAATAAACTTTTTTTAAAGTTTTATAGTGTATGTATTAGTACGTGTGTAACGTGTATTCAGCCACTAAATAAAAGTTTTTAAGACATGTAACAGATAATAAAATAACATGTGGTAGTTTTTGTGAAAATACGGTAATTTCTGTGAAAATGCGGTAATCTTAACTTCGATTGTACTCAATTTTGCCTTCAAATATATGGCAACACTGCCACATGCCTATATGCGGCGGCCCTGTTCTCGATCATCCCAATTTATAGGAGTAAAAGATGGCACGCCACTGGTAGCAATGCGAAAAATGGGAATCAGGTTAAAAATCAACTGAGGAAAGGCCAAAAATTTGTTTGAATCACGCAGCACAAGAAGAAGAATTTTTAAATACAATTCGATATTTATTAAATCCACTTCGAGGTAAATGTTTAAGTTTAAATAAATGGGTAAAACCCATACATAAAATCGGTAGACATGGAGTTAGATTGTCTAAACACGATCGACTGTAAACAAGGCGCCGTTAGGGCAGTTCGTTACAACGGTAAGTGAGGTTATATTTACTACAAAGTTTTATTCCCTTCATATACAATTACAGTGGACGGACACTACTGCATAACGTGTGGATCCGACAAGAAATTAAAATTGTGGAACCCTTACAAAAATCTCCATCTGAAAACCTACGGGGGCCATGGTAACGAAGTCCTAGATGCCTGCGGCTCCTGCGACAGCAGTCAAATCGCGTCGTGCTCATCCGATAAGTCTGTCATAATTTGGGATGTCTCAACTGGTCAACCGTTAAGGAGATTAAGGGGGCACGCCGCTTCCGTCAGTTGTGTTAGATTCAATGAGGATTCATCTGTAGCAATATCGGGCGGTTTTGATAATGCCGTGATGTGTTGGGATGTAAAATCTAGGAGTACGGAACCTATTCAAGTGCTTAGAGACGCTAAAGACTGTATAACGTCATTGCAGGTTACAGATTTTGAAATATTAACTGGATCTGTTGATTGTTCCATTAGGAGATACGATCTCAGGAATGCTAGTTGTCATGCTGATTTTCTTGGAGGTACTGATGTTTTGTGGGGGTAAGAATGACTAATACGTATCAATTGTTGTAGCTCCAGTTACTTCGGTTAGTTTCTCTCATGATGGCCAGTGTATCTTAGCAAGTACAGCGGATAATACCGTTAGACTAATAGATAAGAATTCTGGTGAAATGTTGGGGGAGTAAGTTCATTTTTATAAATTTGTCAATGATAATTAATCAGTTATATTTTTTAGGTACACAGGACATCGAACGGATGATATGAACATTGAAAGTGGAATTATTACGAGTGATAATCATGTACTGTGTGGTTCAGTTACAGGTCACTTATATTGCTGGGATCTAATTTCAGCTTCAATAGTAAAAAAATTGGTTCACACGTCTGGAAAAGTACTAAATTCATTAAGTATACATCCTAAGAAGGATATGGTACTCACAGCTTCTGTAAATACAATAAAAGTTTGGGGTAGTCAGGACCAACAAATGAAAGAAGAAGATTCCTAATTTAACTTGTTTATTTATGTTATGATAATGGTTTAGTTATAAACTAAATGATGCATTTCTGATTTTATTAACATTTTTCGTACCATAGTCACTGCGTGGCTTAGTGAACTTGAAATGTACTGCACATGAATGGACAAGTAATATAATGATCATTGCTTATATTATGTCGACTATATCATTCTTTTATACCAATTTACCATGCCTGGGCATTAGGCATTTAGACTAGGCCTTCTGATATAATTTTGGCATCTAGGCAAAAAATCGCACTTTCTAGTATAATGTTTTTTAGAAATTTCATGCTTTAAACCGAAATTTGAGGATTCATTGTTGAAGTTTCAAATTCATTAGCAATTTTGCAAAAGCAAATTAAAACAAATTAAAATTTATGGAATAAGAATTTCTTAACATTTCCAGCTTTAAATCTTAATTTTTAATATAAACCATAAAAAATGTAAGTATTTATGATAGATGGCAACATTTTGAAATAAATACAAACTATGAAAAACATCAATTTTTTAGGTGGAAATGCTCGGAAAAATTCCAACTTCGAATTTAAACTAAATTTTATTGGAAAATTTTGGCAAACTTCTAAATAAATACCCAAAACTTAATTTAAAAATCCAAATTTTAGGGAAAACTGCTGTCATTTACAATGAAATTCTTAAGAAAAAAAAAACAGAATTTGGGAAAAAATCAAAATTTAGAACAATTTTTCGAAATTTGGAGTTTAAATTCAAAATTTTTTGATAACTTAAAAAACTCAGAACTTAAAAGACCCACATTTATGAAAAAATAAGTTCTAGCCCAAAATTTTGTGAGAGAAAATTATTTCCAGTTTAAATTCCAAATTTTGAAGTAAGAAGTTTTTGATATTAAAGTCGAAATTTTGGAATTGCACAAAAAATTTCGCTTCAATGTGAAAGGTTAGACTTTTTTCTCGGAATCAGACCTTCAAAAGAATTTTTGGTGAAACGGACTGGTCCTTGGTTATCTTCAAAAATTGAAATAGAGAACTTGTCCCCTGAAACCAAGAAAGATTAAAAAACAACAAACGTTCAGGGGACATGTTCTGTATTTCAATTTTTTAAAAGAAGAAAAAGTGAAATTGGATATTTCGAGAATAAAACGATTTTGAAGGAACTCTTAAGTTGACAACAAATTAATTCCAAGGTTTGAAAGTTCTGTAGAAGAGTCCCTGAAATTTTGAGCGTTTTTTAAACCTAAATAAATAAATGAACAATTTCCACTAGATATGGTCCGGTGGCTCGCTAAGGTTTTTATATTTTGTTTTTTATGTCTCATTTCGAGAAAAAAGTCGAATTTTTAAGTAAATCTGTTTTGTTCTCAAATTTCGAACTTTTTCTCAATATTTAAATTCAGAAATTTCGACTTCTATATCAAAATCACATTTCCGGTTGGAATTAAAGAAAATAAGGACTGAGCTTTCAAGAAAATAACTCGTAATTTAAAAAAAATTCTCCATCTTCTAAAATCAAGTAACTTTCGTTAATTTGATTGTATACTCCTTTTATTCCATTTTCTCTCGATTCAAAATTTTGTGAATGTGTCTGTGATTTTTCTATTCTTGTTTTAATGTGGAAGTTTCTTTGGGCCCGTTGAGCGATTTTGGTTAGCGGGTAAACTTATGGTTTCGTGTCACCATCATGCGTTACCAACATGCTTTAATGTTAACAGTATATTATACTCAACCTTAATTTCGAATTCCTTCTTTAAATTTAGGTGTAATTCCAAAATGTTAACTTATGAAACAAAAATTGAAACACCGATCTTGTCCCCTGAAACCAAGAAAGATTAAAAAACACAACAAAGGTTGCTCTAACGCGTTTCGACAGCCAAGCTGTCATCTTCAGAGAGAAACTCGTTGTTGTGTTTTTTAATCTTTCTTGGTTTCAGGGGACAAGTTCTGTGTTTCAATTTTTGAAGATAACCAAGGACCAGTCCGTTCCATCAAACATACGAAACAAAGGTATACCATTTCAGTAAATTTCAAATTTTAACATGCAATTTTAAGAAAAGAATATTATACATCAGAGTGAATTTCAAGAAAAATACCGAAAACAAATTATTTTCAAGCTTTCAAATTTATTTAGAAATCTTTTTGCTTAAAATGCAGACCTTCAATTTTTTTTGAATTCGGAAATTTAAAACATTTTTGCAAAATGTCTACTTTTTTCTCTAAAATGTTTGAAACTTTTTCGAATTTTTGTTTTTTTGTAATACTGGATTTGTTAAATTTGAAATCTGACGTTGAAATTTTTCATTCGCTTAAAAAGATCGATTTTCAATTAGACTTTTTGAGAAAATGCGACATTTAAAAAAAATCATAATTTTGAAGAAAACACTCAACATGCAAACATTGCTCTTTGAATTGCCAACGTTTTTTGGAATTTCGACATTCTTGCTCGAAATTTGAAGCTTAAAAATTGTCCAAACCTTTCGAATGAAAGTCGAATTTTTGGAATTTCAAGGTATATCGATTTTGTTCCTCTACTTACTATAGTATCTAACGTGAAAGTTACTGTCAGAATTCCGCGGAAAAAAATCATAAGAAAACTAAAATATCAATTGAAAAATTTGATAAAAAACTTGACATTTATTGCTAGAGAAATAAAAATCTTTTGGGAACATTTGAAATTTTGGGAAGAAGAGTTGTTTTAGAGATTTTTACTTTTTTCTCAAGTTTGGATTTGATTGAAAACTGTAATTTTTTGACTTACATTTTCGACTTTTGTACGCAAAATTTAAGCCATTAGCGATTTTTGTTATAAACACAAAACACCACTGTTTTCGACAAAAGGAAAACATTCATTATATTCGATTACTTCTTACCTCGGTCTTGTTAACGAAGGATAGTGTATTGTAAATCTCAAGAATTTAAAAAGATTTTTTGATTCTCAAAATTTCGGGTTTACACTTTCAATTCTTATTTTTTACCTAAAAAAATTCAAGATGCACATTTTTTTTTTGAAATGCCAACTTTTAGTCCAAAATTTCTAGAATAGCTTTTTCCTTATAAGACCTTTTTCCTAAATTTCTTCAAAACCTTGAGTCTTTTTAAGACATTATTTTTTTTCAATCTCAATATGTCAATTTTCTTCGGGTCTGCACTAACAAATTATTTTCCAGAAAATTTCAAATTTGCAGTTTTAATTCTGACTTTTTTTTCTAAACCTCCAATTTTAATCTATAAACGACAACTTTTTTCCCAAAATTTTGAAGTTTTTCAGCTGTTTTAATTTATTTTTCTTGAAATCTTAAAATTTAATAGTAGTTATTTTAATTTTGAGTTTAATCTTAAAACATCGTTTTATGAGGAGCAACAGAACCACTTAATAAACAAAAACAAGAAAATATAATTACAAAACAAACCTTTTATTATAACCTAAGGACTATTATACTTAAACATGTAATATTTATTTATACACAAATATTTATCAAGAACAATCACTTAACATACTTTTCCATGAACTTTTTGTGAAACTCAGATCTTAATGAGTCGTTAATAAAAACACTTGGTTTCTTTTCAGGTTCACTTCTAGCGCAATTTTTAAATACAACATCGTCATCCCAGCGTCGTTTAACTTTATGATCAGTTTTCGTTCCTCCAGAAGAATAATGCGTCAATAAAGGATTCCCACTCAAAATATTTTCCATTCTTATTCTTTCTTCCTCTTGTCTCCTCTCCATTTCTTTCTTAGCCATTTCCCTCTCTCGCTCCTTCTTAATTTTATTCAATTCAGCCAGAAGCGCTTCCGTGTCGTCTTCACTATCACTCGAATCAGAATCTTCCTCTTCTAATGGGTCGTCAGCATCCAAACTAGCTGCAGGTACCTGGTCTAGTTTCAATCGTTTACTCTGGTCCTGTCGTCGGGATTTAGTCTCTCTTTCTTCGAGTTCTTTGCGGAAATCGCGGCTACGGGTTTCTTCCATGGTACCTTGGCCATGTTCCCTAAAATTTGTGATAAAACGGAATGTAGAAACGAATTACTGAGTAAAAAACAAAGTGAAACTAACCTATATTTTAACTTCGTATGTCCTGGTAAATCTCGGCTGGAATACTGGCGTGAGATAGCGCTGAGATCTTTTTCATTTCTGCCTTGCCCTCCTCTCGCTGGGTCGAACGTAGGTCGGGCTGCAGTGGTCATTTTTCTGCTAATTAGCCAAAATACAAACACTAAAATCCTCGATCCACAATAAATGACAGATTACAACTGACAACTGCAGAACATCTCCAAGGCAAAGACAAGAGCGTTGATTGAATATAGTATGTATTCAATCAACGACAAGAGTCACAGTCAGTGACAGAACACAAATTGCTACATTCTATGTATTTCAAAACTGCCAACCTTTATTTACTTCTAGGGTTGTCCGTGAGAGCGCTAATTAGAGATGGGTGATCTAACAAGATATCGATTTTAAGTAGTGATTAATAGATTTCTGATTTGATCTGTTAATGGCCAGTTTTTTGATGGATGGATCTTTTTGCCTACATTTCGATCAAACTCGTAACTCTGCAACATGTTGTGGATAATTTAACACTTTTTTTGAAAAACCGTTTGAAATCTTTTTCTAGATAATTTCGAAATTTGTACAATTTTTAAAAATTGAAATACAGAACTTGTCCCCTGAAACCAAGAAAGAATAAAAAACACAACAAAGGTTGCTCTAACGCGTTTCGACAGCCAAGCTGTCATCTTCAGAGAGAAACTTTAGACAAGTTCTGTATTTCAATTTTTGAAGATACCCAAGGACCGTCCGTTCATTAAAATGTACAATTTTTTCTAAATTTCGTACTTGAAATGTAATTTTTTTAGTTCTAATTTTAATTAAGAAGAATTAAAGAGCTAAACTTTACAAAAAAACTTTGAGTTTCAGGTAAAAGTGAAAACTTTGAATAAAAATTAATTGTTTTAAAAATATAGCAAAATTTCGACTTTTATCTCGAAATTTTGACCTTTTTGGTATAAAATTTAGTTCTGGCTACGAAAGCGTAAAAAGGACATCGATTAAAAAAATTTGTTTTTGGAAACTTTGACTTTTTTTTCGAAATTCCCACTTTTTTTCGAATTTTCTGCTTTTTTCTCGAAATTTTAAGATCAAAATCGAAATTTCGAATTTAAAGTTAAAATTTTGGCTTTAATCTCGAAATTTCGACGTTTTTCTCGAAATTTCGTTTTAAATTTTGATATTTCGACTTTTTTCTTAAAATTCCTTATACCTCATTATTCAGTTGGACAGATGATAGTTGCGTCCCATCACTCCCCTTTCCAAGCGATACTGACAGTTGGCGTAGGATGCTTTCAGTAGTCTTTATTTTTAATCACCAATATATCGTCTTTTTTTTCGAGATTTTGAGATTAAACTTGAAATTTCGATATTAATCTGAAAATTTTGAGAGAAGAATCGAAATTGCAAGAAAAAAGTCTGAATTCGAGTTTAAAGTCGAAATTCCGACATTAAAACCTAACCTAAATATCATTAAATATTTTGCTTTGTTGTCGGTTGTTTTAAGAGTGATTCCTTTTAACTTCACCCTAATTTCTACTAAAAATTATTAAATTGTAGGTAATAGTAATAAAAATAATATGAAAAACATTTATTTCGATTATTTCTACCAAACAACCCCTGAAATATAGGCAACACATTAATCATAAAATGTTTACGCGTGAAGCCAACTTTGGTTCTAGTAACTTTTTAAGTAATTTTTCTAAAGGTTTACTTCATGACCTATTTTTATGCAAATTTATCTGAAATGGACTATATACCAACATTTGGGAAGGTGTTCTGTGCGAGCAATTCAAATGAATAAAAAATCTGGCATTGAAACGCAATCGAAATGCGCCATAAAAATAGTGGATTTGGTAAAATGTATATACATATAAAATAAAATTTCAATAAGGAACCAAATAATCCCTTAGTGTTTGATAAATGGGCTATATTTGACCAAGATCCCGCTCGACTCGGACATACTGAAAAATTTCGCAAGGGGGAGAATTATCGTTTCATCTGACAACACGGGAAGAACATAGAAGGACAAAAAAATAGAACTGCTAAACTGCAATGTTGGCCCACGTGTGTTTTGGATTTCTTGTCACATTGGTTAAAAATTATCACAAAACGTGACTTGCTAAATCAACAAAATAATGATCGAGGGTATTAAAATATTAGAACCTGAAATTTTGTTGTTTGTTGAGCATATAAGCGTTCATTATCAACGATATAAATATGAAAAACATAGGACTTGACCAACTGTAATATTGGCCAGCCTGTATCTCCGCTATCGCTAAATGTCACACTTGTCAAAATTCATGGTCGAAAATGACAATAGGTTACCCAAATAACTATTAATATCTCCATTTGATATTAAACACTTACATGTAAACAATTTATTTTCTTTCCTAACAACAACCAAATATCGCAAATAAACGAAGGGTTAGTTCTACAAAAATGGGACTGTTTGGTACATCAAACGATCCAATAACTGAACAAGTTGGTGAGTCATTATTAATTTCACTTTTTAACAGTACCAGACTGTTTACAATGAGTAATTGTGTTTGAAACGGTGACATTCAGTTTATGTTAGCCGTCTTGTAGAAAAAGCTACCGATGAGAAGAATACTGAGGAGGATTGGGCGACTATTATGAGCATTTGTGATAAAGCTGGGAAGACATCTGATGAAGCTAAAAGTTTTTCAAAAGCCATCCTCAAAAGATTACACAATTCTGACCCTCATATAGCAGTTCAAGCAGTAACGGTATGTGTTTTTTTTTACCAAGGCTGCACTATGGAGAATTAAAAGGAAATATGTAATTGAAATGTTTGTATTTAAATTGGTGACTAAGCAAGTCATGTTATCTGGTTTTATATCTATAGGTCATTCTCCTCTTTCAATTTTAAATTGCAGATCAGGATAATGTTGTTTATTGTTGTTTAATCCCATAAGAATTTGTGCAACCTCAACTTACTCTTTTGATCTAATTTTTTTTTAACTGATTTTAACATTTGCCTAACAATTATTGAAAATCTAAATACAATTTATTCTCCCTTCAGTTAGGGTGTATCCTGTTTCTGGTATATCAGTCAAAGCCGAGTTCATTTAAACCTTTGCTGGAATGGACTGGTCCTTGGTTATCTTCAAATATTGAAATACAGAATTTGTCCCCTGAGACCAAGAAAGATTAAAAAACATAACGAAACGCGTTAGAGCAACCTTTGTTGTGTTTTTTAATCTTTCTAGGTTTCAGGGGACGAGATTTGTACTTCAATCATTTAAACTTATTAAAATTTACAATATACTTTTAAAATAACTCGGAGCATTCCTTGCAAAATGAAAATTCAATCGGTTTATACTGAACCCACTTAGTATGAACTTTCAATTAAAGAAACCAATCTGTAAGGTATGGATAGTTGAACTACTATTATTATTTATCATTTAATGTGAACTTTACTTATAATGAACTGATTTATTTGGTCCCCTGAGGTTCGTTACAAGGGGGCCACCACTGTATAAAAAAAGAACAAATGTTCAATTCCTTTGGCCTCACTTTTCTTGGTAGTTGTTCAGAGAATAGAAAAAAGAAACTGACAGCAATTTTTTATGGACATCGTATTCCTGGAAAAGTTAATTCTTTAAAGAATTGAAGAAAATGTTTAATGCTCTCAAGAAATTGCTAATTTAAATTTGAACTACCTGTATTTTTTTTAAGAGCTTTCGTTTTAAATTCCAGAAAATAATTATCAGAGTGTAAACTGCAATAAAAAAATATTTTTAATTCGAAATCGAAATTGTAGAAAATCAGTAATGTGTTTGGAATTTTTGAAATTGAATCAAATGTTTAAAAAATTAATGAAAGAAATTCTGTCAGTTTTTTACTTTTCCTAGACATTTTAATATTTCAAGGGAAACTTCAAATATTCCAAGTTAAAGTCAATATTTTGTGATTAAAATGAAATTGCTTTACATTCATTTTCAGATTTGCTTGAGAATGTTGACCTTTTTCTCGAAATTACAAGTTTGATGATGAAACTTTGTTTTTTGCTGAAAAGTTTTAATTTGCAATCCAAAAAGAGCCTAAATTTTGAGTCAAAGTAGAAACTTTGAGACCAAAATTAATTTCACAAAAAATAGTCAACATTTCAAATTGAAATTCTAGCAAATAATTAACAATTTCGGAATTTTCGAAATTAAATCAATGTTTTGCAGAAATAAGTTAACAAGTATTTGCTAAAAATGTTGACTTTTCTAAAAAATTTAAGGTTTTGAGGAAAAGTTCACGTTTAAAGTCACTACTTTGTGACTAAAATGTAAATTTGGGAATTTTTTCGATTCTGTTTTCTTTGAAATGTTAACTGCTTGCTGAAAATGTCAGGTTTAACCTCGAAATTCTGTTTTATTATTATTAGACAGTATTCAGAATTTTAGCAGCAATTTTTGAGAAAAGCCTAAATTTTGAGTCTGTAATGACAAGTTTGAAAGAAAAATTGTATTTACAAAAACAATTTTCCTCAAAATTTTGTGACAAACTTCTAATCTGGAAATCCCGCTTGTTCTAGAAGTTTTTAAGCATAAGATCGCATGGTTAAAATTTTATTAACATTTTAAGTTCAAATTAACATTTTCAACTTTTTTAAATAAATTTTAAGTTTTTTCCAAAATGTCAACCTTTTTTGCCCTTTTCACAAAGTTTTGTGCTAAAACTTATATTCAAAATACGGATTTAAAGCTTGAAATTTTTAAATTAAAAAAATTTGGTATATTTTTTACAAATGCTCAGAGTTAAGTCGAAATTTTGAGAGTAAAAAAGTCAAAGTTTCAACAAAAGTTAATTCAATAAAAAAATGTTTTCATAATTCAAGTTTTACCTCGAAAGGTTGGATTTTGATGAAAATTTTCAATTTAAATTTGAAAATAATGTCTTTCTCAAATTTCAACCCTAAAATCGAAATCAAATTTAATCTAGAAAGCTTTCCTCGATTTTTCAACTCTAAATTTCGAGTGTTTCTGAAAATATTAAGCGTCAAGTAAAATCTCGAATCTAAATATTTTGAAATTTCGAGAAAGAATTGGAATATTCGTGTAAAATATCGAAGTTTCACGACAAACTAAATTATAACAACCAAAATATTATGCCCAAGTTTGAAATTTGGAGGAAAAATATGAAATATCCAAGTGAAAACCGAAATTTCGAGATTGAAATTGGCCCCGTCGGCGACGGAGATTCTTTTGGGAAGATTCCTCGGTCGTTGATGAGAATTCCCCTACCAACGTTCTCGTTGCTCTTCACTGATTAATGTTACAGTTATTGGATGCGTGCATCAAAAATTCAGGGAAAACATTCCACCTGGAAGTAGCTACTAGAGAGTTCGAGACGGAATTTTTGAAATTAGTGACAAAAGGACATCCAGCCGTAGCCAAAAAACTAAGAGAATCTTTGAAAAAGTGGGCCGAAAACGAATTCAAATCCGACCCTCAATTAAACCTGATACCGAGTTTGTATTCAAAGTTAAAGATGCAGGGTTATGATTTTTCTTCAGATATGGTAAGATTGATCCATGGTTGTTGCCATTTCATGCATTTGAGTGATTTTAGCCTGTTAAAAAATCAACGCCTGTTAGCAAAGATCCAAACGTAGTTGAAAGTCAAGAGGAAGAGGAACAAATACTGAAAGCTATTGAACTCTCTCTTAAGGAAACTTCGGGTTCTCCCCGTGCCACTAGTACGCCCGCTGCCAGTTCGTCCCTTTATCCTTCAACAAATTTAGCATCTGTTACTTTACCTTCTTCGTCAACACCAGCCAAAGAGCCTAGGAAAGTAAGAGCATTATACGATTTTGAAGCAGCTGAAGATAACGAATTAACATTCAACTCTGGTGAAATCAGTAAGTGTGGCAATTGAGTTAGGTATTGGGATTATTTCGGTTTAGTTCTAGTTATAGACGATTCCGATCCAAATTGGTGGAAGGGTAGCAACCACAGAGGCGAAGGATTGTTTCCTTCAAATTTTGTCACACCGGATCTATCAGTTGAGCCAGAAAAATTCCGTAAGTCTTTAATGTATTTAATAAATCTTCCAAGCACTGACTGAACGCACAGCTTAAGCGGGTAGGTCTAGAAGTATGAAATTTCAGACAGGATTTTTCAATATTGAGACTCTAAGATAGTAAAAATGGGTATCAACAATTTTTATGTAATGAATAATTCACGCGATTATATTTTAAGATGCCTAAACGAGTTGCAAGCTGACATCGTTGATCAATTTGTTTCCACACAAATGTATCCAAAGTTTTGCAAGTCCCCACTGCACATTTTATCTTTTTACGAAGTCTTTTCTTTTAGTTTCTAATCATTTAAGTTTTAGACTCGAAATTTTGGCTTTAATTTGGCACTGCAACGTTTAAATCGAAATGTGGAGCAACATTTTCGTTTTAAACATTTTGAAGTTTCTTCTCGAAATTTCCAGTTTATAGTCAACATTTTCTGCACTCAGTCGAAAAATTTCGATTTGTGCTGTTTTGTCAAAATTTCTATTTCCATTTGAAACTCGAAAATTCTTCTAAATTTCGATTTTTTTTAAAAAAAACTTCGATTAAACTTGAAAAATACTCCTTTTTAAAACGCCAGGTTTAAAAATCGAAATGTCGTCTCAAATTCGTTGTTGTACAATTCGTTCAAAATTTAAAAGTTCGCGGTTAAGAAATTCTTCAGAAAAATTAAACATTTTCAGGAACAGGCAAATTTTGTAGAAAATCGAAGTTATAACAATTTGAAGTTTCGAGAATAAAAAAATTTTGGAAAATAGGCAGTCGAAATCTTCGTAGACATCATTTAATAAAAGACATAATTTTTGGAAGTGGACAAAATTTTTGGAAGTAGACAAAATTTCAAAAAAAAGTCAAGATTTTGAAAAAGTATTAAACATTTTGAAAACTCGACTATTTTCAAAAAAAATTGAGAATTTGAAAATAAAAATTACGAAATTTTCAAAACAGTTCAAAATTTTTAACAAATGCGAATATATATTAAAAGTTCAAAAAGAGTCAAAATTTTGAAATCAAAATTTAAAAAAAAATTGAAATATTTTCAGTCAAGTTTTCAAATTTTCGGAAAGTCTAAATACTGAAAAGCCAATATTATCAGAAAAGTCAAAGTTTTCAAGGCAAATTCCAAATATTTGGATAAAAAGTCCAAACATTTTTTTTAACTTAAAATATTTGAAAATTTGCATAATCAAAGATTTTGAAAAAAGTCGAAATCTTCAAAAATATAGTCGAAATTTAAATAAAAAGGGAGACATTTTGAAAAGGTCCAAATTTGACCAAAAATTGCCACATCTTCATAAAAAATCGGAACTTTGCCAAGTAATCAGAAAATTTAAAAAAAAATCGCAATTTCAAAATAAAATCGAGATTTAAAAAAAAAACCAAGATTTGCAAAAAAAAGTCGAAACTTTGTAAAATCATAAAATTTTGAGAACAAAAAGAATTTTCAAAAAAATTGAAAATGGACGAAATTTTCAACAAATTCCAATTATTTAAGAAAATTTAAAATTAAAAATTGAAAAAAATTAACCATTAAAAATACTGGACTTTTTGAAAAAATATTTCAGTTTAAAAATCTTGAAATTTTAAACAAAAATCGAAACTTTCAATATCGAATTTTCCGAAGTCCAAGGTTTGAAAATAAAGTGGAAATTTTGGAAAAGGCTTAAATTTTGAAAGTCAAATTTTGGAAAAAATGAAATCAAAAAGGTGAAAATTGAAAAAAATGTCAAAAATATAGTCAAAATTAAAATAAATAGGGAGACATTTTGAAAAAGTCCAAAGACCAAAAATTGCCATATCTTTATAAAAACTCGGAACTTTGCCAAGTAGTCAAAAAATTACAAAAAAATCGCAATTTCCAAGCAAAAAAAAAATCGAAGGTTTGCAAAAAAAGGTCAAAGTTTTGAAATATTATAAAATTTTGAAAACAAAATGAATTTTCAAAAAAATTGAAAATGGGCGAACTTTTCCAAAAATTCCAGTTATTTAAAAAAATTTGAAGAAAATTTAACCATTAAAAATAGTGGATTTTTTGAAAACAAATTATAATTCAAAAAAACTTGAAATTTTAAACAAAAATCAAAATTTTCAATATCGAATTTTCGCAAAGTCCTAGGTTTGAAAATAAAGTCGAAATTTTGGAAAAGACTAAAATTTTGAAAGTAAAATTGTGAAAAAAATAAAATAAAAAGGTGAAAATTGAAAAAAAAATGTCAAAAATATAGTCAAAACTTAAATAAATAGGGAGACATTTTGAAAATGACCAAAGACCAAAAATTGCCTTATCTTCATAAAAATTCGCAATTTTGCCAAGTTGTCAAAAAAATTTTTAAAAAATCGCAATTTCAAAGAAAGTCGAGATTTTCTCAAATAAATCGGAGGTTTGCAAAAAAAGGTCAAAGTTTTGAAAAATTATAAAATTTTGAAAACAAAATGAATTTTCAAAAAAATTGAAGATGGGCGAAATTTTAAACAAAAATCGAAATGTTCAATATCGAATTTTCCCAAAGGTTTCCCTAGGTTCGAAAATAAAGTCGAAATTCTGGAAGACTAAAATTTTAAAGGTAAAATTTTGGAAAAAATGAAATCAAAAAGGCGAAAATTAAAAAAAGTGTCAAATATATAGTCAAAACTTAAATAAATATGGAGACATTTTGAAAATGACCAAAGACCAAAAATCTTCATAAAAATTCGCAACTTTGTCAAGCAGACAGAAAATTAAAAAAAAATGGTAATTTCAAAGAAAGTCGTGATTTTCTCAAAAAAATCGAAGTTTGCAAAAAAAGTCAAAAAAATAAATAAAAGTTTGAAAACAAAGAATTTTCAAAAAAAATTGAAAATGGGCAAAATTTTCAACAAATTCCAATTATTTAAAAAAAATTAAAATTTTAAATAATAGTCGAAATTTTTAAAACAAAAAGTCGAAATTTTAGGGTCGAAAGAAGGTAAGAATTTTGAAAAAAGTAGAATATTTTGAAAAAGGCAAAACTTTTAAAAAAAATGTAAACGAAATCTACCATAGAATTTTCAAAAAGAAGTTAGGATTTTCAAGAAAAATCAAAATTTTGAAAAAGTTGACATTTTTAAGATTTTAAAAAAATTTGAGAATTCTCAATTAAATTGGAAATTTTCAAATAGATTCGAAATTTCAAAAATGGAAATTTTGGAAATCTAAATTTTCGAAAATAACATTTACAAAAAATGTTGAGGCTTTAAAAATTCAAAAATCTTCAAAATTTCAAAAAAAGTTGAAACAAGTATGAATATTTTAAAAAGGCAAAGATTGTTGAAAAAAATTTAACTTCGGAAAAAGCCGAAATTTTGGATACTTAAAAGTTTGCCAAAAAGTCTAACATTTTTCTAAAAAGTTGAAGTTTTTGATTGGAACTTGAAAAAACTTGGAAATAATGTCAAATATCTAAAACAAAATATCGAAATTTTAACAAAAATCGAAATTTTCAAAATAATTCTAAAATATTAAAAAAAATGCAAAATTTGTGGACAAATTTGACATTTTGCAAAATAGTCGTAAATATCAAAAAAGTCGATATTTTGAAAAAATGTAATTTTAAAGAAAATTGAAATGAAAAACTACGGACAGTTTTCAAAAAAGTCGACATTTTGAAAATAAGTTGAAAGTTTCAAAAAAAACTTAAAATTTAAAAAGTAGTCATATTTAAAAAGTGGAAATTTTCAAAGAGTCGAAATTCCCAAAAAAACTAAATTTGTGGAAAAAAAAATCTAAATTTTGAAAAGTCGATATTTTCAAAAGATGTACATTTTCGGAAAAGTCGAAACTTAAGAATAGTCGAAGTTTTCAAAAAAAGTAAAAAACTTTGAAAACAGTTGAAATTTTGAGAAAAAGTCAAAAGTCTTTAAAAAAAGTGTCCTATTTTTGAAACGAAATTGAAATTTTTAAAAAAGTCTCAGTTCTGAAATAAAATCGAAATTTAAAAAAAATTGACCTTATCAAAAATTTCCATTTTGGTGGAACGGACTGGTCCTTGGTTATCTTCAAAAATTGAAAAACAAATCTTGTCTCTGAAGATGATAGCTTGGCTATCGAAACGTGTTAGAGCAACCTTTGTTCTGTTTTTAAATCTTTCTTGGTTTCGGGGGACAAGATTTGTATTTCAATTTTTAAAACTTTCCATTGTCAAGTTTTCGAAAAAATCGGACATTTTTGAAAATAGAAATTTAAGAAAAGTCCAAAACGTCTGAAAGATTAAAGTTTTCAAGAAAGTCGAAATGTTAAAAACTGAAATTAAAAAAAATATCGAAATTTTGGATAAATTGAAATTTTGAAACCGTGTCGAGCATTGAAAAAAGGCGAAATTTTGAATCAAGCTTTGACCTCTTTCAATTTTGGTGGATCGGACTATTCCTTGGTTATCTTCAAATATTGATATACCAAACTTGTCCCTTGAAACCAAGAAAGATTTTAAAATGCTACAAAGAGATACGTATCTCTCTGAAGATAGCTTGGCTTTCGAAACGCATTAGAGCAACTTTTGTTATATTTTTTAATCTTTCTTAGTTTCAGGGGACGATTTGTATATCGACCTCTTTCAAAATTTTGGTTATATAGTATTTTGGTATTGATAAAAACGTCGACATTTAGAAACACAAGCGAAACTTTAAAGAACATTTAACCATTAAAAATACTCGACATTTTCAAAAAAATTACGATTTTAAAAAACTTGAAATTTTAAACAAAAATCGATATTTTCAGTATCGAATTTTCCCAAAGTCCAAGGTTTGAAAATAAAGTCGAAATTTTGGAAAAGACTAAAATATTGAAAGTCAAATTTTGGAAAAAAGGAAATGAAAAGGCGAAAATTTAAAAATTTAAAAAAAAAATAAAAAAAATTGAACTTTTGGAAAAGGTTCAAAATTAATTTAATTTATTTAACACAATAAAGAAACATTGAAATACAAAACTTGTCCCCTGAAACCAAGAAAGATTAAAAAACACAACAAAGGTTGCTCTCACGCGTTTCTACAGCCAGTATCTCTGAAGATGATAGCTTGGCTGTCGAAACGCGTTAAAGCAACCTTTGTTGTGTTTTTTAATCTTTCTTGGTTTCAGGGGGCAAGTTTTGTATTTCAATTTTTGAAGATAAGCAAGGACCAGTCCGTGCCACCAAAAAAAACGACAAAGAAAGTAGTGGCTGTAACAGTAGCGAGTGGGGTCGAGTGACATATTAGCTAATTCCCTGATAAATTTTCATTTTTTACACCTTACAGTGTATGAAAAAGCCAAGAAGAACGTTCAATTTAATGACAGTGTTGATGTGAAAATTGAAAAGGAACCCCATGATGTCGAAATAGATGAAGATAAAATAGATCGACTGATACACTTACTGCATGAAGCGGATCCTACAAATCCTGAAAGAGATACAGAAGAAATGTTGAGGCTAGAACGTGAGTTTTGATTTTGTGATTTTTAATTTTTTACTAAAGTGAGGTTTTTAGGGGAAGTAAATGCTATGGGACCTTTGATAGACTTTGAATTGGAAAGAGTAGACAGAAAGCATGCCCAGTTAACGCAGTTGAGTGCTGATCTAGTCGAAGCCCTCAGTCTATATCATACTTTAATGAGGGAGCCCCAGTTTCCAGCGATAACTAAAATGCCTTATGGTTTTCCCCAAGCTTCTACTCAAGTTCGTAATTACGATATTAGATATTTATTTGATTGTCTACTGTTTCAATTTTAATTATTTATTCATTAGGGGCCTTTACTCTGACACTCTTTCCCGCGAGTTTAGGGCGTGCCGTTCCAATCGCACGCGAAATAATGTTAATTTAAATGTAAAATTGTCACTTGGGAAAACAATGCGTTAAAATTAAGAATTGAATCGAAGTTAAAATCCCTGTGTGAATGGAACATTGCATTCCTAGTGACAAACTTCTGTTACGCCACGTTCTTTACATACCGCGTAGAACGTGCGACTGGCGCGTCCTGACAAGAGCGTGCGAAAAGACTGTAAGTGTAAAGGCCCCCATTGTCTTGATTTGAAATTATGAATAGGACATAACAAAGCTAGGTTCAATTAATTTAAAAAATTGAATTTTCTATTGAGTCAAACTCGATTGTTTTTATATTTAGGGTTTCAACGGTACAATAGCTCCAGGGGCTCATCCAATGATGGGTCAACCAATGGGCAGCATTCCTCCAGGTATGGAAAGGTTGCCATATATGATGAACCCTTCTGGACCCCATTCAATTCCTCAGCAACATTACCAACCAATGAATATGTCTGGTGTTATGCCTTCGATGAACAGCTTGCCCCACACATCGGCGCCTATGATGCAAACTCCTGGGATGATGCCCGGAGTGCCTGGCCATGTACCTCAAATGACTGAAGATAGAAGACATGATCCTAATATGTTACCTTATGGGTAAGTACAAGGTTGCTTTTTCACAAAACATTTTCATTTTAGCGACCTCAGTTTGTAAGATATTTAAATAACTGAAGTTGTTTACTTTTAAAAAATATTAAAGAATTTTGTGTAATTAAAGACAAGCCGGTAAGGATCCCTAATTGAAAAAGGTTGATTTTGTTTACAAGTTTTAAAGAAGCTCTCTAATTGTCCAACACATCAGCATAAAATACTGGCTCTAGAAACTTGAAATTTTGTACAGAGTTTCCTTAGATAAGCAAGCACTTAAAATAAACTATTTTTGGAAATTTAACCTCTAAGACGGTAAAAAGAGGTTTCAAAGTTAAGATAGAAACAGACTAAGAATTCATTTTATAACTTGGTATAAATAATCCATCAATAAAGAATAATAATAAAACGTAATAATTAAAAATAATTCCTTAGAATGCAGAACTCTGTATGCAGAAAAATTCTTCAATGATCTTGAATAAAAATAAATTAAAAATTTTAAATATGAAATTCTAAAAACAAATAGAAATTCTGAGTCGACATTATAAGTTTTTTTGGACATTGATGTTTCTTCGAAAGATTAGTTTCAACTTCTGATTTCTAATTTTTCTTCTAATTTTAGCTATTATAAGCCCAATTTCAGAAGAAAATTTGAAAATTGAAGACGAGAATGTTCGTAAAAATTCTATTCTGCTTTAAAAATTTAACTCTTTTACAATAATCGAGTTTAAAAAGCAACATTTTTAATTTTTTAGAAATGTGAAATGTGGACTACTTGATATTTTTTTAACACTGGATAATCCAGTTATAATTTTAGTATGTATCAGTTCATACTGAAAATTTTAATTATTTTTATGGAATGGTAACATTAATATTATTATCTTTCTTTAATGCTTACTAGCTGATATTTCACCTGACCCCACTCACTACTGACACAGAATCGTTTATCATGTTAAAGAATTCGATTTCTTTTTTTATTTACAGCATTCTCCAAAATTTTGATTTTTTAAATTTTCTTTTTTCCAAAATTTCGACCTTTTCTCCAAATTTCGAGATTATTTACAAACCTTGGACCTAGAAAATTCGACTGAAAATTTCAATTATTGTCTAAAATTTCATTTTTTTAAATTTTGAAATTTTTGGAAACGCCGAGTTTTTTGAATGATTAACATTTAGTCTGATATTTTTTCAAAATTACATCTTTATTCAAAATTTCGACATTGTTTTGTCAGAAATTTCAATTTTCTGAAAATTTAAAATTTTTTGAAAACATTGAGTTTTTGAATGATTAAACTTTTCTCAAATTTTCGATTGTATTTCGAAATTTTGAATTTTTTTATTGATATCAAAATATTATTTACCCGAAATTTTGAAAAATGTCGAAACTTTTTTCAAAACTTGGGCTTTTTTTCTAAATGTCCGATATTTTTTCAAAATTATAATTGTATCCAAAATTTCGACATGTTTTTTTGTTGGTTACAAATTTCAATTTTTTGAAAATTTTGAATTTTTTGTTAATATCGAGTTTTTTGATTGAATTTTTCTCAAAATTTCAATTGTATTTCGAAATATCCAATTTTTTTATTGATATCAAAATATTATGTAATCGAAGTTATGAATAATGTCGAAACTTTTTTAAAATTTGAGCTTTTTTTAAATGTCCGATATTTTTTCAAAATTACAATTTTATTCAAAATCTCGACATTTTTCAATATTTCAACTTTTTTCAGAATTTCAATTTTTGATGAAAAGTTGGACATTTCGACTCTTTAAACTTACTTTTCGAAAATTTCAGATTTCTTTGAAAACTTGATAATAAAAGGTTTTGATAAGGTCGAATTTTTCTAAAAGGTTGAATTTAAAATTTCGATTTTATTTCAAAATTAGGTTTTTTTTTTCAAAATTTCGACTTGTCAAAAATTGGACTTTTTTTTTAGATTTTTGACTGCTTCTAAAAATTTTAACTTAGTTGACTGAAAATATTTTAATATTTTTAAATCGCGCACCTTTTCAATATTTTGATTATTTTTGAAATTTTAGACATTTTTTTAAATTTCGAATTGTTATAAAAATTTCGCCAGTTTTTTGAAAATCCTTTTTTTGTATTTCAATTTTTTAACATTCACCTGTTTTTATAACTTTTGAAGATTTTTCAATTTTCGTTAAAATCCCAACATTTTTCAAAATAATTACTATTTTTAAAAATTTGGACTATTTTTCAAAATTTCAATTTTTTTCAATCTGAAATTTTTGGGAAATTTCGCTATTTTTTCAATTTTTTTAAAAATGTGGACTTTTCAAAATTTTGTTTTTTTTTGAAAATCTTAATTTCTTTTTGAAACTTTAACATTATGTGCAAACTTCGCCTAGATTCACCTACATTGAAAATTTTAGCTTCAAAACTTTCGACTTTTTTTCAAAATTTGAACTTTTATTGCAATTCGGTCTTGAAATGTCGACTCTTTTTGATAATTTCGATTTTTTCAAAATTTAAATTTTTTTTGAAAATTTTGCCCCTTCCTGATTTTTAATTTTTTAAAAAATTTCGTTTTTTTTTTCAAAAGTGTATCATTGTTGCAAACTTTCAGTTTTCTTGAGAAAATTTCAACTTTTTTAAAAATATTGACTCCGAAGATTTTGCACGAGATTTTCGCATTTATGGCCAAGTTTGGATTTTTTTCAAAAAAAAAATTACAAAAAATTTGAATTTTTTAAAATTCGGTTTTTAAAAAAAGTTTGATATTTGAAAAAGACGATAATTTCAAAAACACTTAAAAAAGAAAGTTTTAAAAAGGTCCAAGTTGAAAATTTGAAAAATATTGACATTTTGAACTCTAATCCAAGCTCTCGAAAAAGTTAACACTCTTAGAAAATGTTGAAATTTTTGGAAAAATTTTCAAAAAACTGAAAATAAAGCAGTTTCAAAAATATCTCAATTTTGAAAAATAAACACAATTTTGAAAGATATCGACATTTTCGGGCAGCTAAAATTTTCAACAAAAGTTGAGATTTTTTTTCAAAAAGAGGTCAAAATTTTGAGAAAATTGTAAACATTTTGAAAAAGTCGACATTTTCAAAAATTTCGAATAATCGAAAAATGGCGAATTTTCAAAACAATTCGAAAATTTTAAAAACAAAATTTTGAAGAATAGTCTTCAAAAACAGTCAATGTTTTGAAAAAATGTCAAGATATTATAAAATGGAAAATTTTCAGTCATTTCGAAATTTTCAAAAAGTTTAAATACTCAAAGCTAAAATTATCAGAAAATTCAAAATTAATAAAAAAACGAAATTTTGGATGTTTAATATTTTCAAACAAATTAAAAATTTTTATCGAAAATTTGATTTTGAAAAATGTCGAAATTTTCAAAAAAATGGAAATTTTGAAAAGAAAAATTATCAACAATTTGAAAAAAGTCCAAAGTTGGCTAAAATGCGAAATTTTGAGAAAAACTTGTGCAAAATATTGAAAAACAGTCCCAATTGCAAAGAAAGTCGAAAATCACCGAAAAATAATTGAAAGAGGTAAGAAAAAAAAAATTTTTCAAAAAACTAAAAATTTGGGAATGGAAAAATTTTCAAACTACGAATTTTCAAAAAAAAATTAAAGAGTCAACATTTTAAGACCGAAATTTGCAATAAGAGTTGAAATTTTGAAAAAAGTCGAAGATTTTCAAGTTAAAATTTTCCAAGAAAATCGTAATTTTTGATTACAGGCGAAATTTTCAAAGTTAAAATTTTCAAACTTTTCGACAATTTCGAAAAGACTATTTTTGAACTTTTGAGTATTCTTAAAACTTTTGTCTTTTTTAAAGTTTGGACTATTTTTCAAAATTTCAATTTTTAAGAATTTCGCCCATTTTCAAAATTTATTAGCTATTTTTTTGAAAATATGACTTTTTTTAAAATATTGACTTGGAATATTTAGCACGAAATTTTCGCATTTTTAGCCAAGTTAGGATTTTTTCAATAAGTCAATATCTTTTCTTTTCAGAATTTTGATTTTTTTGTTGTTGAAAATTTCGATATTTGTCAAAATTTGAATTTATTTATGAAATTGGTTGTAATTTTAGTTCAGAAATGTTGGCTTTTTTAAAGATGTTCGAGTTTTTTTAAAATTAGTAACCACTCAAAATTTTGACTTTTTTTGAAAATTTTAACTTTTCTGATGATTTTAGCTTTTCTTCAGTGTTTAAACTTTTCGACAATTTCGAAAAGACTATTTTTGAACTTTTGACTATTCTTAAAACTTTTGCCTTTTTTAAAATTTTCGAATTCTTTTCAATTTTTAAAGATTTTTCAATTTGTTAAAATCCCGGCATTTTTCAAAATGTTCACTATTTTTTAAAATTTGGACTATTTTTCAAAATTTCAATTTTTGAAAATTTCGCCCATTTTCAAAATTTATGATCTATTTTTTTGAACATTCGACTTTTTTTTAAATATTGACTTCAAATATTTTGCACGAAATTTTCGCATTTTTTGTCCAAGTTTGAATTTTTTCAAAATGTCGATATCTTTTCTTTTCAGAATTTTGAGGTTTTTTTGTTGAAAATTTCGATATTTGTCAAAATTTGAATTTATTTATGAAATTGTTTGTAATTTTAGTTCAAGAATTTTGGCCTTTTTAAAGATGTTCAAGTTTTTTTAAAACTAGTAACCACTAAAAAGTTCGCTTTTATTGAAAATTTTGACTTTTCTAATGATTTTAGCTTTTCTTCAGTATTTAAACTTTTCGACAATTTCGAAAAGACTATTTTTGAACTTTTGACTTTTCTTAAAACTTTTGCCTTTTTAAAAATTTTCGAATTCTTTTCAATTTTTGTTAAAATCCCGACATTTTTCAAAATGTTCACTATTTTTTAAAATTTGGACTATTTTTCAAAATTTCAATTTTTGAAAATTTCGCCCATTTTCAAAATTTATGATCTATTTTTTTGAACATTCGACTTTTTTTTAAATATTGACTTCAAATATTTTGCACGAAATTTTCGCATTTTTTGTCCAAGTTTGAATTTTTTCAAAATGTCGATATCTTTTCTTTTCAGAATTTTGAGGTTTTTTTGTTGAAAATTTCGATATTTGTCAAAATTTGAATTTATTTATGAAATTGTTTGTAATTTTAGTTCAAAAATTTTGGCTTTTTTAAAGATGTTCGAGTTTTTTTGAAACTAGTAACCAGTCAAAATTTCGCTTTTTTTGAAAATTTTGACTTTTCTGATGATTTTAGCTTTTCTTCAGTATTTAAACTTTTCGACAATTTCGAAAAGACTATTTTTGAACTTTCGACTATTCTTAAAATTTTGCCTTTTTTAAAATTTTTGAATTTTTTTCAATTTTTGAAAATTTCTTCTATTTTCAAAATTTATAATCTATTTTTTTTTGGAAAATTTGAACTTCAAAATTTTTTTCAAAACAAACTTTTATTGCAAATTTTGATTTTTTTTTAAATTTCGGCCATTTTTTTTTTTAAATTTAATTTGTTTTGAAATTTGTAATTTTTTGAAATTTTTGTCATTCAAATTTTTAGTTTTTTGAAAATTTTCGTTTTTTTCAACTTTGCATCATTTTTTTGAAACTTCCGATTTTTAAGAAAATTTTGACTTTCTTTGAACTGCTAACTTCTTTTGAACTTTTTGAATATTTTGCTCGATTTTTTTTCAAAATTTCAATTTTTTAAGTTTCGGTATTTTCCAAAATTTAAATTTTTTATGAAAATCTTTGTAATTTTTGTTCAAAAATTTTGGTTTTTTTAAAAAATGTTTGATGTGTTTTAAAATATTAACCCACTAAAAAAAATTTTTTTGAAACTTTTGACTTCTGATGGTTTTAGCCTTTTTTCGGTATTTAAACTTTCGAAAAGACTGAAAATTTTGAAAGTTTTGTTAAATCTCAACTTTTTTTTAAATCTTAATAACTTTTGATCTTAAAAATTTGGACCTTTTCAAAATTTGAATTTTTTTGAAATCGCAGGATTTTCAGAAATTTTGCTATTTTTCAAATTTTTTGAAAATGTCGACTTCAAAATTTTCGACTTTTTTAAAATTTCAACCTTTATTGCAAATTTTGATCTTAAAATGTTGACTCTTTAATTCTTTTTTAAAAAATCTCGCTTTTTTTTAATTGCCTAATTTCTTCCAAACTTTCCACTATTTTTCGGTGATTTTCGACTTTCTTTGCAATTGGGACTGTTTTTGAATATTTAGTTTTTCTCAAAATTTCGCATTTTGCTCAATTTGGACTCTTTAAATTATTGATAATTTTTCTTTTCAAAATTTCAATTTTTTAAAAAATGTTCAATTTGTTTGAAAATATTAAACATCCAAAATTTTGTTTTTTTTTTATTAATTTTGAATTTTCAGATCATTTTAGTTTTTCTTCAATATTTAAACTTATTGAAAATTTCGAAATGACTAAAAATTTTCCATTTTTTTAAATCTTAACATTTTTTCAGAATATTGACTATTTTTGAAGTTTTAGAATATTCTTGAAAAGTTTCAAATTGTTTTGAAAATTTGCCATTTTTCGATTTTTCGAAATTTTTTGAAAATGTCGACTTTTCAAAATGTTTACAATTTTCTCAAAATTTTGACCTCTTTTTGAAAAAATCTTAACTTTGTTGGAAATTTTAGCTCACAAAGTCGAAATAGTTTCCAGAAAAAAGTCGAAATTTAAGAAAAATTTCGAAATTTTGAAAGAAAAAAGTCGAAATGTCGAGTTTAAAGTCGAAATTTCGAGAAAAATCTCGAAATTCGATATTGAGTTCAAAATTTCGAGAAAAAAGTCGAAATTGGAGAAGAATTTTGAAATTTCGACAAAAAAGACAAAATTTCGAAATATTTCGAGAAAAAAGTCGAAATTTGCAAAAAAAAGTCGAGATTTCGACAAAAAAAGTCGAAATTTCGAGAAAAAAAGTCGAAATTTTGATATTAAGGTCAAAAGTGGGTTCAACGACGAGAAAAATTTTGAAATTTCGATATTAAAGTCAAAATTTCGAGAAAAAAGTCGAAATTTGAGAAACAAAAAACAAAATTTCGAGAAAAATTTCTAAATTTCGAGAAAAAAATCGAAATTTGAGAAAAAAGTCAAAATTTCGAGAAAAAGTCGAAGTTTTGAGAAAAAAGTCGAAATTTCGAGCTTAAAAATCTTGGATGCTACCCATTCTGTTTATGTAAGATATAGCACTGTATGCCGTAAAATATGGCTTGCAATTCTAAGAAGTTAATATGTTTTGACTTTTGTGACTGATCAAAAACCGTGGGTTCGGTCCGAGTCGCAGCAGACGCCCCACCCTGTTAGGGAGGGGTCTGTAAATATTTCACTTTTGAAGGAATCGTTTTTTATGCCGTTTAAAGTGTAAAAAATATTTGTCTGCCACCAGGCAATATCTACGTTCAAGTGCTTAGGAAGCACCATTTTGACATCAAAATTCATGCCGTTATTATTTAGAGCTACGAGTTTTTCTGTCTCGAGAGATTTTGTATAGAGAAAACCATATTTTACAGCAGGACAAGCCGATACTAGGATTTTCGTCGATAAACTATCTGTCATTTCTCTCTTTTCAGCTGGACGTTCTACTTTGAGTTTAGCGCTGTCAATTATAAATCCTGAAAATTTTTTGTTCGTACTAGTAGTTGTATTGCTCTTTTCGAAGTTGATTAAGAAACCAAGAGATTGTAAAAATTCAAGCGCCAATTTGATGTAAAGAAGGCAGTTATTAAAAGAAGATTAAGAATTCATCTAGTTTACCAGGGTGATGTCTTTTGAGCGAAGATATGAGACCACTGGTTTCATTAATTTAGTAAAACAAAAAGGAGCAGAACTTAGGCCAAACGGCATGCACGTAAATTCAAATAATTGCCCTTCGAAGGTAAATCGGAGGTACTTCCTGTCTTTAATGTCAACAGATATTAAGAAGTATGCATCCCTAAGATCGGTTGTTGTCATAAACACATTTTTGTGGGTAAGCTTTAGCGTCGTTTATATGTCCTCCATCTTAAGTGTGGAGAATCTATGTACTCGTTTAACTTTTTTGAATTTAATATAAATCTTTTACCTCCACTTGATTTCTCCGCTAAGAAGACGGGAGTAAACTGCTGGGGGCAAAACTTGCACTGAGAGATGGCTCCCTGCCTTACTAAATCGCTGAACATTAATTTCATTAAGGCCGTCTCGGATGTAGACAAACTTCGGAATATTGTATTTTTAAAAGATATTCTATACGTTTTAATCCACTGTAAGGCAATGTAAATGGATGGAATAGAATTTAGAATAGAATTGTAGAATTTAGTAAATAAAAAAAAATTTCTAGAAGGATCCGTAAAGGGGAAAGCGGCCGCGATAACGAAACAAATGGCAGATAAGCGTTCCAGACATTTCGGCCAACGATAAGCCTTATTTGCCGAAAAGTTCTAGAAGCCGGGAGGCAAAACTATAAAAGGCGGTCAGCTTTCCCTCAAGTCAGTCAGAGTCAGTGTAATTAGTGAGTTAGTAGAAGTTAATAAAAAGTGAGTTAATTGTTCAATTGTGGTGATCCAAGTTAAGTTTGGTAATAAAGTGGTGTAATTCACACGTGGTAATCAATTCGAACCGATAAAGCCCGTAACACCACGATAAGACTTTGGTATTTGAGGTAATGTTTGACCATGTTTTTTACAAAATTCGTAGCCGACCAGCGAATATGGTTGAACTTACTTGTGAGTTTTCGCCTAGCGTTTCTTTGGGATATAATGTTGGCGTCTCTGTTTGGAGGGGTATTGCCCTTTGTGTTGTCTCACTTCCCACCTGTGAGCCGGGCGATTTCGGTTTAAAGTTGTATTAGCTCTTAACTGTGGTACCCCCCTCCTCTTTTTCCCGAAAAGTTTCGAGCTGGAATTCTAGGTTGGGTCGTTGTTCAGGAAGTACTTGGGCATGGGCGAAGATCCTGTCCTTCCCTTTCTAAGGATTTGGTGCTTTTAATACTTTCTCCTAAGTCTGGCTCAAACAAATATTCACCTGTGGTGGTTTTTTCTGTCAAATCCTTTGCTGTTTTATTGACGACAGGTCCGATGAGGTATCGTCTTATTTTTGAGATTTCTTAGAAGCAGTGGCGGCTGGTGCTAATAAAATTTGGGGGTTGCACAGAGACATTTGCAAAACTGTGCCGAAATTGGAAATTTTAAATTAAGCTGGAGGAATTAAAAGATATTTAAGATTTTAAATTGATATATGTTTTACATATATAGTAAATTGCTAAAATTCCCATTTTTTTATATTCGCAAAAAACAGAAAGAAAAAGAAGAGGAAGTCCATACGATGAAGGATCTTTGGCAGCTGTAACTTTTTACTGAAGTCGAGAATTCCTTGGATTAAGTCATTTTCTTTGAAGACATCGTTAATGCGGACAATCTTTCCTGGTATATTGTATTTTTTTTAAACCTTAACCTTTCTTTAAAATCCTTTTTGGAAAAATGATTCTATGTTGATTAAACTTTTCAGAAAAAAGTAAGGATGCTGCAGTTAAATGGCCAGTGAAGCTGAATGGTTCTTTAATTTAGCAGATACATAAAAATGTCGCATAGGTACTTCTTTAGCTTCGCGAATTACTTCTGTTAAAACTTCACTTTTTACCAAACACCTTCTGCGCAATATTTAAGTCTGGAATCGGAGATCGGTTACAGAATGCCTGTGCAATTAAACTTTGCATTAAATTCATTTTTTTTTGTGTTTCATGACTCGCAACATTGACTGATGACAGATTATAATAGCGAATCGATATTTGGTTTGCAGTTTGCACCCACAAGTACAACCTAATGCTTGCTTATGGGCAAGTATTTTAAGCAAACAAAATATGAGTTAAGGCGCAGGTGCATGCATATGTGTAAAGCAAAGTTTGCACTCTAGCCTGCAAACTTTGCTAACCATGGACCCAATATGTTGTCAAACGCTTACTTACGAATCGGAGGAATCCGCTATAGTCAGCAGTATGTTTGATAGCGATAAATCTGCTATCAATAAATAAAATAAACATCATAAAGAACAATTAACTTTCTTTTTTATCCCAGCGTTTTTTTGGAGGTTGCGCAAACCTGCAAACCTTAGCACTAGCCGCCACTGCTTAGAAGAGACCGGAGAGGCAACGACCCAACCCGATTCCGACAAGGGAGAGAGGATTTTTTCCCTTATGTATACAGGGTGAGTCACTAAGCGGGAATCGGTCTTTGGTAGGCGTATCGTTCAAAATATCGAAAAATGTTTCGTTTAAAAGTTGTTCGAAATAAAGTTCTCCACAACCTAAAATTATTGTTAAATATGGAGGCCTTCCGGTTGCACCGGAAATGAACACAACTTTCTTATTTTAAATAGAACACCCTATGTATTTTTACATTTTTGGATTCCTTGTTAAAAATGAATATGAATTTATTAAGACGACATAGGCCCTTAGTTGAACCGTTTTCGCGTAATTTAATTTTTTTGGTTAAATTTGACGATTTCGGAGCTTGACGCCATTAACGATATTTTCCAAACGCAATGACGCAGAGTTGTGTGGCATACGGTTTTGGATTCAGGAAGAAATGGAGTATTTGTTTACGTCTTTGCTGTTAGCAAGATTTCTTAAATTTCTTCACATCCGTCGACTCAATTCTTCAGTTGTTCAAACATGCATAACTTAATTTTTTCAAATGGAACCACCTATCTTGGATTATCTTATCGGATGCAAAATTAAATTACCTTTTTTTGGTACCAGGTATTGCCACCTCCGTCCAATAATTTTTGAGAAATTTAGAATTTTGTAAAAATTTTAATTAATTTCGTATTATCGCGTTAGCCCTGCGGTTTTGTTTCGTCTCGTTTGTCCGGCAATAACTGACAGTTTATCTCATTGTTGTCGCGAGGTCTTAGTTTTAGTACTGAAAGACAATGTTTTCTCAAGAAGAATTGGTCAATATGGTTTATGCCTTGGGCAGTGCTGACAGAAATCCATTTCTTGCCTCAAGAATTTATGGCCAACGCTTTGCCGATCGGAGACATCCAAATTTATAATTTAAGAGCTATAATAAAATAAGTATCTGAGTTAATCAAGAAAACGGCGTTTTATCAATTTGTATGCGCAATAAATGCTGACTTATCGACAGCAGATTTTATTTTAACTGGAGTGTCTCATTGCTCCAATATTTACTGGATAAGTGAAAAAACCACGCCTAAGAAAGATTTATCGAACGGCTAGTTCGAACTGCTTGTAATATCTGGCGATCGTGACAGGACTGGCGTGATTTTTCTTTCCGTTGTGTTAAAGAATTGAAACAGCACCAATAAGCTTTCGTTTTTGTTATTCGAGATGGAGCAATTGAAAAAACATCGACAAGTGGTGCGAAGAGCGTTTATGCGGTTAGCCAATGAATTTGCTGAGTTATTAACGGCTCGCGAACGCGACCACCAAAAATGTACGGTATGTGTGCAATTGCTGAACAATAAACAGAATGAACTACGTAGTAGTAGGAGTAAATAACGACATTTATGAAAAGATGCTGGAAGACAATAACATGAGTGAGCAAGATTTCACAACGGAAATGAAGTGTGCAGAAGATTACGAGAGGCACTTTTTGGAACTGAAGATAAGTTACGAACAGCATGGGATGCAACAAACAATGGAAAATAATTCAATAGATGCAGCCTCAATTTTGTCACCGTAAAATGGTGGTAAGCGTAAATTTAAATTACCAAAAATTGAATTTAAGAAATATGACGGCAGCATCAAGGAGTGGATGTCATTTTGGTCACAATTCAACAAAATACATATGGATTCGGAGATTGAAAATTGTGACAAAATAGAGTACCTTATTCAGGCCACAGTCCCAGAAAGTCGAGCGCGTCGTGTTGTAGAGAGCTTCCCAGCCATGAATGAAAACTACGAGAAAATAATTGATAGCCTCAAATCACGTTTTGGAAGAGATGATTTACTTATTGAAGTTTATGTGCGAGAGTTGTTAAAACTCGTTCTAAATAATGCCGCATCAGGAAAAAAAATCGGAAATTGCATTTCTATATGATCAAATTGAAACACAACTGCGAGCACTTGATACTTTAGGCATAACATCAGACAAGTGTGCAGCAATCTTATTCCCCCTAATTGAATCCTGTTTGCCAAGGGAATTATTGCAGGTTTGGCAACGATCAAGTTTTGCTTGTGAGACCAATGGAAGTTTGGAGCACCAACTAAAAGGTTTAATGTCATTCTTGAAGGCTGAAGTGGAGAATGAAGAGCGCATCGTAATGGCTGCGGGTTTGGTTTGCCAATGGACTATCCTGAGGTATCAAAGAAAACCATACCAACTGCAGCGGGACTAGTAAACTCTAATATTAATGGTTGTGTATTTTGTTCTGGACAATATAATAGTGAAAATTGTTTCAGGGCTCAAAAGATGACAATGGTGCAACGAAACAATTTACTTACAGAAAAAAAGGCCTGTTATAAATGTTTGAAAATTGGCCACCAAGCAAGAAAGTGTAGGTGTTGATTAAAATGCGTAGTTTGTTCCAAACAGCATGCTATTTTGATGTGTCCGGAAGTTGTCGACAAAAAAACTAACCCAATGAAGATGAGTGACAACAATGCAGCTGACCTACAACATCTATGTCAAATAACACAAATACACATGTTTTTTTGCAGACAATAAGAGTGGCATTGGTAAACGGGAAGGTTTTAAAATCAGTAAGAGTTTTACTGGACTCGGGGTCACAGCGGTCGTATATTTTGAGGAACACTGCGAGAATTATGGGCTATACGTCTTTGGGTCAAGAAAAGCTGATACACTGTTTGTTTGGCGGCATGGAAAAGGAGTTCAACCATGAGCGTTATCAAATTCAGTTAAAATCGGGAGAAACTACTTTCAGTTTTGAGATACTAGACCAAGATACAATCTGTACTGATGTTCCTGCTGTATTTCAAGGCCAATGGATGAATGAATTACGAGATTTAGGAATTCGACTATCAGATACAAAGAGTTCTGAACCGATTGAAATGTTGTTGGGTGCAGATATACTGGGACAACTGTACACCGGCAAGCAACATGCGTTGCAATGTGGATTACTTGTCGTGGAAACTCTTTTGGGATGGACAATTATGGGAAAAGTTCCATTGAAGCAATATCGTAAGGCACATGCAATGAGTGTCTTGTCGTTTTATGTGAAAGAGGCTTCTATAACAGATTTATGGAAGTTAGATACCCTAGGAATTACAGAGCCTAGTGAGAGAAAAACCAGACAAGAATTGGCTCTAGCCGCAAAGAGTCTATTTCTAGAAACGGTTAGGAAGGACGAAGAAGGTCGTTATGAAGTTAGGCTTCCATGGGTAGAGGGGCATCCGCCACTTCCAACAAACTTCGATGTAACCAAAAAACGGCTGAGGTCTACAATTAAGAAATTGGAAGATTGTAATTTACGCCCAACCTACGATGGCATATTTAATGAATGGTTAGAAGGAGGCATTATTAAAAAGGCGGAGAAGTCAGATGAATTAAACGGACATTTCTTACCCCACAGACCTGTCATAAAATTGAATAGTGCCACCACCAAGTTAAGACCTGTATTTGATGCATCAGCGCATGAAAAATACAAACCATCTTTAAACTGCTGTTTGGAAAAAGGTATGAAGTTCATTGAGCTGATTCCTAGCATATTATTACGTTTTAGAGAAAACAGAATTAGAGTTGTTTCAGATATTGCCAAGGCATTTTTACAAATTGGTGTTTGCAAAGAAAGTTAGAGATTTCTTAAAGTTTTTATGGATTAACGACAAGGGAGAAGAAATAATTTTCCGACATCGAAGAGTTGTGTTTGGTGTCAGCAGCAGTCCATTTCTTCTCTTGTCGACCAATAACTACCATCTTGCAGACGCAAAGCGCGATGTGGTGAAGAATATAGTGAAAAAACCACGCCTAAGAAAGATTTATCGAACGGCTAGTTCGAACTGCTTGTAATACTACCTATACATTTTCATTGCTCTAAAACTATGACACTAGAAACTTAAGAAAAAACCTATTTTAAAAAAATGTACATTTTCTAATTCCCTTACAATTTTGATAGTAATAGGTTATGAATTATCCTTGTAAGCCGCTTACTAATTTTACTAAACAAAAACTAAAAAATGAACCCTTCAGCGCTGTTACTCTTTTTAGAGTAACAGCCAAAATAAACATTTTTATGTTTATAGGTTCCTTGTAGTTTCTTCGTAAAACCAATTATTCTCGAAATATTTACAAAAACGCATTTATCAAAATAATGGCTATTGCACGACTTGGCGTCATAGACAGGATTGACCCACTAATAGGTTGTATTCATAAAATTGCTGTTGAATTATACTTCAAATAAATTTTTCCCACTGCGTAACTGTGAAAAAAAAATGGAACAGATCATATTTATGTAAAAATTAGTAGTTTAATATTTTTACTGGAAGAGATTTTTTAGACACCTATTTTAAAATTATTACGCCAAAAAATTGTCACTCTTTGGTTTTTTTCTTAATCTAGTTCCATATACAGCATATTTGTAGGGTATAAAATTATCTATCAATTTTATAAAAGCATTTTTTTTAAAGATCATAGTTTATAAAAGGTATAATAACAAAAGATCTTAAATTATACCTGTTCTTCACTTGTCCAGTAAATATTGGAGCAATGAGACACTCCAGTTAAAATAAAATCTGCTGTCGATAAGTCAGCATTTATTGCGCATACAATTTGATAAAACGCCGTTTTCTTGATTAACTCAGATACTTATTTTATTATAGCTCTTAAATTATAAACTTTAGAAAAAAATGTTTTATACAAAATGTGTAAATTTTTTGATGCTCTACAACTTTGATAATAACTATTATCAATGTAGTGTTATTTGTTTACGAATTATCAAGCAAAAACTAAAAAGAGAAAACAATTCAACGTTGTAACTTTTAAAATATTTATCCTATACAAAAATACTATTAATAAAAAAGATAAGTCACATATTTTTCTACAAATATGATCTACTTTTTTACTTTTTTAATAGGACCAACCATTATCGAGATAATTACATAAACGCGTCAACCTGAATTTATTCTCAAAATGAACCAACTAATTGATTGCAATCATAAAATCGCTGTTGGATTATATTGTACAAAAAAAAGCTTTGCCGACTGGGCTAAATGAGGTAATTATACAGCTGAGGACAGTGGTCTATGATTCTATATTATCTTTAGTCCATTTCAGATGGATGTGCATGTCCGTAATGGTGCCTTCATGTGTACCAGAGACTAAATAGACTGAACCTGAACACGGCAAGCAGTGAAGCCAGTTGAAAGCCTGCCTAAAGCCTAGCTCCATCTAGCTCGCAACGCCCTCTTATTATTTGACAGACCTTTGCGAAGATAACATCGGCTTTTTTTAAAGAAAATGGACTGTAAATATGGGGAAGTGCATTGTGGATCATTGTTGAAACCTCAGTTAACACATTAGTGAAGGAAAATCAAGAGTTTCATTCTTTGGGTAGGTAAAAATAAAATATATAAATATTCAATTATCGGCGTGCGCGCGTCGCCATTTCACTGCAATCATGACGTGTTTACAGCACCGGCTTAACTATATTGTACACAGGCGTCGCGTATTGAAAGAGAAAATTATTTTACTATTAAACCAAGATGTCTTTGAAAATAGTTCTCCTGAACTTTTACCAAAAAGCACTTATAAAAATTATCCTATTGGTCCAAAAGCCCCTAATTCTAAAGTTTCATCTAAATCGTTAGAACCGTTACGCGGCAAGTTTCGTATTTATAAATTTTACTTAAACCGACCATATCAAAGAGTAGTGGAATGCACCTCCCCACTTCCCCGGATTTTAACTTCAACTGTACGCATGAGACAACATTGAAACGTTCAGTCTATTTAGTCTCTGATGTGTACCCATTTTGAGGATTAATGTGTTGCCTATATTCCAAAGATGGTTTGGCAGAAATAAACTTACTTAATGCACAGACCAATAGATTTGAACATTTATTAGATTCGAAGTGTGGAAACCAAATTAAATACCGGTTTCGATCTTTTTAGATCTCGTTAGTTTGGTATATCCAACTCGAATGCTAATAAATGTTCCAACATCATCATGGTTCTTTGGTAGTTTAACGCGGTTCCGAAACTTTCGTTCCTTTGACCGCCGTCTTTTAGTGAACATTACTGTGGTGATAATTTTGTGAGCTGCGGAGACCGCCGATCGAAAGCTACTCAATTCACCTCCGATGGCAGGCGTCCGTGATCGACAGCAGTCGCTCTAAAGAAGGCTACTCGGTCCACCTTCTTTAGCTCGCGCCGTCGACCGCGCTTATGTTGTTAGGTGCGCTAGCGAGAGATCTTTTACCGGGCGAAAGCTACTCAATTCACCTTCGTCGATAATGACCCTCGGTTGCGTGTTGTCGCACCTATTGAAAGCTACTCAATCCACCTTCATTGGTACGACTAACAACGGTGATTATCGTTTAGTTTCTGTTCATCTTTTGTAGAATCTGTCTGGGCCTTTTGTGCCTACTTTCAGAGGTATCTTCGTAATCTGTTATTTCAGAGATCTGTATGTTTGTATGAGTCTGCATTTTTGCATACGTTTTTGTGGCCAGTGTTTTGATGTGTTCCATAAGCATTGGAATCTTCAGATCGTTGTGGATTTGCTCGTTTGTCATGTAGTAAGGCGCGTTGACGCATTGTCTTAGCGTTTTATTTTCAATTATTTCTAACGTGTGCAGTTGTCATGGGCTTGCTCTCAGCCAGACTTCCGATGCATACGTTAGATTCGGTCGGATGATTGCCTTGTACAGGTTTAGTTTGTTTCTGATATCCAACTTGCTTCTGTTGTTTAAGAGCGGGTAGAGATATCCTTTTAGTTGTTTGGTTTTCGTCGCAATGCTTTGAATGTGTGCATTGTATGAAAGTGTTTTGTCCAGGGTTACTCCGAGGTATTTCACTTGTTTCACCCACGGAATCGGAGTGTCGTTTAATTCGAGCTTTTGCTCCGGTTCTTTCTTTTTCCTGCTGAATATTATAGCTTGGCTCTTGCTTGCGTTTGTTTAAATCTTCCATGTATTCATCCAACTTTCTATATCGTTGAGATAATATTGTAGGTTTTTGGTGATTTTTGTCCATATTCTTGACTGTGTGATTATGGCCGTGTCGTCTGCGTATAAAGCGATCTTGGTATTCTCCTTTTTTGGAATATCAGCGGTATAGATGAAATACAGTATCGGTCCTAGTAAAGATCCTTGAGGCACGCCTGCTGTCATTTCCTTGATGCTGGATGTCTTTTCGGTAATTTTGACTAGAATTTTCTTCTGTCCAGGTATGATTTAATTATTTTTCCGTAGGCCAGTGGGATTTCCAGCTGAACTGATTTGTATATCAGTCCAGTGTGCCAGACTTTGTCGAAGGCTTTTGCAACATCTAGGAATATGGCTCCAGAGGTTTTTCCTTTGTTGTTGCCTTCGAGGATATGTTCGGTTATTCTCGATAATTGGTGAACCGTCGAGTGTTCCTGCCTGAATCCAAACTGTTCGTTCGGTAGGATATTTCCGTCTTTTATTATCTTGTCCAGTCTGGTTAGAATAGTTCTTTCGGCTATTTTGCTAAGGCTTGACAGCAGGCTGATAGGTCGGTAACTGTCGGCGCTGTTTCTCGGCTTTCCTGGTTTATGGATCATTATTGTTTCTGCCGTCTTCCACCTGTTTGGATAGACGCGAAGTTTGAAGATTGCGTTGCATATGTTCTTAAGGTCTTCTACTACTTCTGGGGGAAGCATTTTTATCGTAAAGTTCCTTATGTTGTCTGGACCAGGCGACTTTTTCGATACTAGGTTCTTAATAATCGTTTTTAACTCTTCTGTGGTGACTTCGTCGAATTTGTAGTTTTCTCCGAGGTTGAGAAGGGTCTCCGTGTGTGTTTCAATGTTCAAGTTGTGCATTCTGTCTATCGAAGGATTTGGGCTGAATTGCTTTTGCAGCATTTCTGCAAACGCCTCGGCCTTTTCCTCATTTGTGATGGCCTTTCCATTATTTGTTTTTAACGGAGGCAAGTCTCTGCTTGTTTGTCTCAGTTTCTTGGCAAGTTTCCAGGGTGTTTCGTCCTTTTCGTTGAAACTTTCTAGGTGTTTTTCCCATTTTCTGTTGTACTCTTCTTTCAGAAGATTTTTGACTTCGTTTGTGAGTCTGTTTAGTGTATTCTTATCAGACGGGTGCAAAGTTCTGTGATTCTTCGCTGCATTTTTACCTTTTACGAGCGTCGCTATTTGGTCTGGTAAATTTTCCTGCCTCCTATTTTGCTGCGTTGATGTAATTGCGGCGGTGAGAGCTTGGTTTATGTATTTTTCAAACTGATCGGTGGCCCAATTCAGGTGTTTCACGCTTTCGATGTTGTGTTTTGTGGAACATATTCATGTTGGAATTTTGTCCAGTTGATCTTGGTTTTTGTGTAGAGCTGTGATTGGTTTGGATTTCCATATGTGATAAGTGAACAGTGGTCTGACGATAGTTCCTCTATGACTTGAATATTCAGGTCGAGCGTCAGGTTTTTGTGTACCGTAACGTCGAGAATATCCGCAGTCGTCGAGTTGTCCGGATAATGTGTTGGCTCTAGTGGAGGGTCGATAATTAGATTTCTGTTCTCCAAGTATCTCCAAAGTCTGTTTCCTTTTGTGTTTGTAGCTTTGCAGTGCCAGTTTTTGTGCTTGGCATTGAGGTCTCCTGCTATCAGAGTAGGTGAGTTTCTGTCAAAGATTTTGTCGAGTTCCTCTTCTATTTCCTTTTTTGTGGGCGGTGAGTATACAGAGTACAGTGCGAGTTTTGAGTGTCGCAGCTGTATTTCCACTCCCGTATATTCGATGTCAGGTTTGTCTCCGTTTGACTCAAGGGCGTGGTGTTCGATGCCAATTTTTACTAGCACGGCCACGCCTCCTCCTGCTTTGTCTTCTCGGTCCTTTCTGTAGGTCAAGTAGTTGGGAATCTTCAACGTTTTTCCCGGCCTTAGATGGGTTTCTCCGAGCAGAACAATATCTGGCTTGTGTTCTGCGACGAATGCTTTCAGTTCCGATAGCTTGTTTGTAATACTGTTTGCGTTCCAGGCTATGATTTTTAGCCCGGTGAGATTTTTTAGCCTTTTTTGGTGTGTGTCCATTTAAAAAGTTGTTAGAATTTTTGTAATTTTTCTGGTGAAGCTGATCTCTTGACCCTCGGTTGGCTTAAGTTGTGCAAATTCTATCAACATCTCTGCTAGAATAACTGCAATTTGGGTTTTTGCAGATGTTTTTTCTTTTTGCGGTGGTTTCGTTGTCGGTTTGTTTTTCTGTGTCTCTTGTTGTTGAGGCTTCTCAGTTTTAAAATTCAGCGGTTTTGCCCAAGCTGACACAGTAGGTTTTCGTGCCGTTGTCTTGGGAACTTGAGGTTTTTCGGTCTCTGTTGTTTGTTGTGCGGGCCTCTTCTTACACTGCCTGGAAATTGCAGTATGAGCTCCTCCACAGTTTGCGCATTTAGCGACGCTAGTTTTTTCCTTGTCGCAGAGATGTGTGCTGTGTGCTCCTGCAGACTTCATGCACCGGTTTTGCGTTGCAGTTCTTTTGAATATGCCCGTACAATTGGCATCTGTGACATTAAATCACAACTCCGGTCGTTTTTAGCGGCTCAATTGATATATTGATGTTCCGACAAGTTAAGTAGTTAAGTACTAAAACATTCACAGGCGTCAAGCGAGTGACTATTTAGTGCTACCACCTATTGGTCCATAGAGAAACTATGGCCATCGCCAACAACTTCTTGCATAGAAATAAACTTACAAAATATTTTCCGTATTATTTTTATTACCATTATTAACAATTTAATAATCTTCAGCAGAAATTGACATAACATATAAGAAAATCAGTGTTAAAACAACAAATCAAATGTATTTTAAATTTTTGGGAAACAAGAAAAAAAAGAAAGTCTTATATTTATCAAAACTTCTAGTTTAAACTTAAAATTTTTATCAGCTAAAATATTCCAAACTTTCTTAGAAATTTCAAATCTTTCCCAAAATTTTGCATCGAATCAAATTTCATTGTTATAAATTCTAGCTTTCTATCGAAATTTAAACTTATTTCTCCTTCCGAAGGTTGATTTTGAATTTTTAACGAAAACTGGAACATTTTTCATAAATTAAAAAAAAGTGGAAACTTTTAAAATTGCGAGTTTTTTTTAAATGTTGAAGTTTTTTTCCAATATTCGAGTGTAATTCCGAAATTCTACTTTTTGAAAATTATAATCTTCAGGTGTAATCTCCGGTTGAAAAACTTTAAAAAATGTAGGTTTAAATTCAGAAGGAAATGAATTGGCACTTCATAACAAATAATTAAAGAGAGTGTTTATTTTTGACTTCTTAAATTCACAATTAAATATTTAAAAAATATCGATGTAACGTTCACGTATACCGATGTTTCCTAAATGATAATAAATTACAAATAAAACACCTCAAAACAGTTTACTAATTTTTATTTAACAAATAAAATTGACAATAACTTAATTGCAATTCCTAATATCATTGTTAGACCTGAAAACGTAAATAAACTTTAAAATTAAGCAATATCACATATTTTGTCCCATACGTCTAGGCTAGTACTGTTTGACTTTGCATAAAAGGACTTGAGCAATTTTATCCTGTACCCTAATCATCTAGAAACGTCGACTTCTTTCTCAAAATTTTAAATTTGATTTTACATTTATGTAAATTATAAAGTTCATTTTCGATTATTTTAAATATTTTTTTCATAATTCATACGTTTAATTTGTATACCCCTTTTTGATTTTTTTTTTTGAAATTTCATCATTAATCTCGAAAGTTTTACCTTAGGCAAAAAAAAATACTTGCGAGTCGTCTTGTTTTAAAATGTATCTTTTAGATATCTCCAAGTTTTCACTTTGATTTTTTACAAAAGATACCCACTTTGCGTTTACATTTCTTAATATTTTCCCTAAAAATTCGATTATAAACTGAAGATTTCCATAAATTTTATATCATTTTCGAAATTTAGAAATTTTGTCTTTTGATATTAGACTTATAAATTCGGAGTTTTTCCGAAATTAGTACTTTTTTCATATTTCTCGGTTTATTCTTTCAATTTCTTGCTTTTTTGCCGAATATTTATTTTATACGCGAATCGAATTTATTTAGCTTTTTTCAAAGTTTTGTCTTTAATCTCGAAATTTCGTCTTTTCTCACAAAATTTTAGTGTAAATGCTGCTTTCCGAGTTGCATTTGGCTCTTTTTGTTTTGAGTACAACTCCCCCTGAAAATTTAATGTTTTGTTTATTGCAGATTATTTTTTATAACTGTTGTTAAGCGTTTAATATAACAATTAAAAAACAAATGCAACATTGTATTAAAAAAAATTCGAAATTTGAAAAACAACTCGATATTTAAAAAATTAGATAAAATGGAAATGAATAGAAACAGTCTGGCATCAACTTTTCTCGCCAAATTAACATCTTATGGTCTTCTTCCTGGACTCTGTCATTTGATATCCTCGCTGACAAATCTCTTCAGGTTGTCGTTGATGGCATCTCATCAGAGGCGTTTAAGATAAATGCAGGAGTGCCTCAGGGGTCTCTCCTTGATTCGTTTCAAAGAAGAGCGACTTGCCTAATTGATGACGAGAGTTTGACGGATTCTCTCGAAACAGTAGAGTACAGGCGGGTGGTTATCTCTTTTCTACAAGTATTTTCATGGGAGATGCTCGCAGGAACTAATAGGATTAATGATAACGAAGGCTTCCACGGCGAGAGTCAGTACAGGATATACTTCTTCCGGGATTGGACCGTGTCAAAGAACTACTAAAAGTGTTCGACGTTTCGCCCACCATCGCTTCCTCAGAAGAGTTTCGCCTCTGGTATGGTGGACATACTGAGTTACCGTGCTCTTCTGTCTAAACTTTCTTATCCTTTGTACCAATTTTCATTTTTTGCATATTCCCTCATATTCCTCTTTTCATGTTTTCTTTTCTTTGTTTCTGAAGAAGCCCCCTACGATGGTGGGCGAAACGTCGAACACTTTTAGTAGTTCTTCGACACGGTCCAATCCCAGAAGAAGTATATCCTGTACTAATAGGATTAATCCCCCCAAGGGCAAGATTTTTGAGACATACAAGACAGTCGGAGACAGCAAATTCCTGTACGATCTAGCTAGACACAATGAGGACTTCTGTCTACGGAGACTCTTTTTTCTATGGAAATTCCAAGCTATGGAACTCGTTACCGAACGGAATTTTTCCCAAAAATTACAAGCTATCCTCGTTTAAGAAGGCGGTTCATCACCATCTACCCTTGTTTCCGCATCATACTCGCAGTGCTTTGAAGACATAATGGGGTTGCTCTTTGCGAGTGGATTGAACTTAAAAAAATATAGCGATGCTGATTGTAAATACCACATAACCAATAGATTTTTTGATCCTTTAATCTCAAAATTTTGACTAAATACGAAATTTTAACAACTCCTTATCTACACTTTCAGTTTTAAGTTATTAATTCTCAATTTTCAATTTGAAACACAAAATTTTGACTTTTTACAACATCTGAATTATGCAACTTTTTCTCTTGTTTTTTGAATTGTTAAATTTTAATTCGAAATTTTCTATAGAGTCCCACATTTTTTCAAAATTTTAACCTCCCCTAAAAATTTTCAATCGATGGTTGACTTAATGTGGAAACTGGGATTTTTTTCTTAAAATTTTGAGTTTATACCTTCCGTATCATACGGTTAACGGCATACCTTACATATCGAATTTGATTTGCACGCCGATTCTTTACGTTTTTTAGGCAGTTAGAACTAGGGATGTCGATCTGAGATCGAGTAATCGAAAAATCGATTTTTTCAAGTCTTAAGGTCGATTTTTTAGATCGATCTCAAATATAGGATCTAATGAACGATTCAAAAATCCTAAGAATCGGATCGATTTACCTTAGATGCAGGTCACTGTAAATTTAATGAGAAATTATTTTTATTTGTTATGTAAGTGTATTTATGTCGTTATGTTATTATCTACTTCCATCTACTAGTAATCGCTGCATTAATAAGCCAACAAATGGCAGCATTAACATTTTTTTTCATTCATTATGTCGTTGACTGAATAGGAAAGATAACTCTGGTGCAGTGTTGCCATATATTTGAAGGTAAAATTTCATACATATGCAGTTAAAATTACCATATATTCACAAAAATTACTCTACGTTATTTTATTACCTGTTACCGGTTTTAAAAACTTTTATTTAGTGGTTAAAAACGTTACACGCGTATTAATAAATACACTACAAAATTTGAAAAAAGTTTATTTTTTTTTTGAAGTAAAATTACAAGAGCGTAGAAAGGACATCTATTTGAAAAAAAAATTATCACGGAATGTTGACTTTTTCTCCTCTAAATCCCGAGATTAAAGTCAAAATTTCAACTTTAATATCAAAATTTCGAAAAAAAGTCGAAATTTGGAGTTTAGAGTGGAAATTTCTAGAAAAAAGTAGAAATTTAAATTTTTAAATCGAAATTTAACAAAATGTTACCAAGGCGTAGAAAGGACATCGATTAAAAAAACATGTTATCTTAAAAATTTCGACTCTTCTCAAAATTTCGACTCTGTTCAAAATTTCGAATTTTTTCTGGACATTTCGCCTTTTTTCTGAAAATTTGAACTTTTTCCAAATGTTACAAAGGCGCAGAAAGGAAATCGATTAAAAAAATTCTATTTTTAAAAATGTCGACTTTTTTTCTCAAATTTCCATTTTAAGCTCGAAATTTCGACTTTTTTCTCAAAATTTTGACTTCTTTCTCAAATTTCGATTTTTTCTCGAAATTTTGACCTTAATATGGAAATTTCGACTTTTTTTCTCGAAATCTCGACTTTTTTCTCAAATTTCGACTTTTTTCTCTAAATATTTCGAAATTTTGTCTTTTTTGTCGAAATTTCAAAGTTTTTCTCAAATTTCGACATTTTTCTCGAAATTTCGACATTTTTCTCGAAATTTCGACTTTAAACTCAACATTTCGATTTTTTTCTTAAATTTCGACTTTTTTCTGGAAATTTCAACATTTTTGAAATGTTGCAAAGGCGTAGAAAGGACATTGATTAAAAAATATGTTATTTTTAGAAATTTCAACTTTTTTTACCAAACCTGGGTTTTAAGCTCGAAATTTCGACTTTTTTCTCGAAATTTCGACTTTTTTCTTAAATTTCGACTTTTTTCTTGACATTTCGACCTTTTTCGCGAAATTTCGACTTTAAAATTAAAATTTTGACTTCTTTTTCTCAAAGTTTCGACTTTTTTCTCGAAATCTTCACTTTTTATCAGATTTCGACTTTTTCTCGAAATTTCGATGTTTTTCTACAAATTTCGATTTTTTTCTCAAATTTCTACTTTTTTATCGAAATTTCGAACGTTTTTCTCAAATTTCGACTCTTCTTCTCGAAATTTCGAGCTTATAAGGTCGAAGCTTCGACTTTTTCTCAAATTTCGAATTTTTTCTCAAATTCCGACTTTTTTTCTCGAAATTTTGATCTTAATCACGGAATTTCGATTTAGAACTCGAAATTTCGACTTTTTTCTCGAAATTTCAACTTTAATCTCAGAATTTCTAAGAAAAATGCCAAAATTTGCTGATTAAAAATAGCAATTATTGGTCGCACCTTATTGTTGGGAAAGAGGAGTGGTGGGACGTAACTGTCGTTTGCCTAATTTATTCATAGAGTGTGCTTATTATAGAGCGACTTATTCTCGAAATTTCAAAAAAAATTCGATATCAAAGTCGAAATTCGGAGTTTAAAGTCGAAATTTCAAGATTAATCTCGGAATTTTAGGAAAAAAGTAGAAATTTCAAGAAAAAAGTTTAATTTTCGAGAAAAAATCGAAATTTTGAGTGTAAAGTCAAAATTTCGGGTGTAGAGTCGAAATTTCGAGTTTAAATTCGAAATTTCGAGAAAAAAGTCAAAATCTCTTAAAATATTTTTTTAAATCAATGTCTTTTTTACCCCTTTGTAAAATATCGAAATTTCAAAATATATATTTTTTTAATCAAAGCCATTCTACGCTTTTGTAAAATGTGGAATTTGAACTCAAAATTTCGAATTTTTTCTAGAAAATTCCACTTTAACCTTGAAATGTCAAGAAAAAAGTCGAAATTTTGGGTAATAAAAAATTGGATTTCTGAACGTATCCTACTGCTAAGTGTTAATATTAAATTGTAAAAGAATTGGTCTTCCTAACTTAACCATAGAATAAGAAATTTTGACTTATCTTGAAATTTCAACTTTATCTATGACATTTCCTCAAAACAAGACGAAATTTGGAAAATAAAGCAGAAATTTACTTTAATTTCCAATTTAAACTTTCTAAATATATTTTTATAAACGAATGTCCTTTCTACATCTTCGTAAAAAAAAACAAAAATGCATAAATAAAAAACAAAGCAGAAAATAAATATCGGATTTTTCTAATTAGTAATAAATAATTAAAATATAAATATTAATGTTTAAAATCCAAGCAAAAACTTTCAAAGGTAATCTACGCCAATTCATTATTATTATTCAATTTTTCTTTCATTAGAAATGTTTACAAATTTCACCAACAAGGCGATTAATCGGAAATCGATCTTTCAGCACCCAATTTTATCGGGAATCGATACTTTTGCTAACGATTCGAATCGATCCAAAATCGATTATTTTAAAAAAGAATCGACATCCCTAGATAGAACACAAACCTGAGGGTTTATTAAGCTTCATCGAAAACATTTAAATCTAAAAAGGATTTTCAGTTGTAAATGATGTGAAACTTATTTTTATAAAAGGAACAACTTGGTTTTACTTTGTTGCTACTGGTTATGTATGAGTGCAATTTTGTATTATAATACAAAAAATGTATTGTTAATGTCATAGGTTGTAGTTGAACATGTCGCCTCTAAAAACTGTCGCCGTTCTTTTAAAAATGGTTTAAATTCTGTTAAACTTAGAACTTTTGTGGAGAATGAACCTTTCCATTCCTTTTTAGAAGTAAAGACCAATTTACTGTATAATATAGGAATTAGAATTGCGTCCCATCACGAAACTGTTTTAATATCTAGCACATTTAGTACTGATAAATTAAAATCAAAATAATACATAACAAATTTTATTAATTTAGAACATTTTGTATGTACAACACAATAATTTAAAATTAACACACAGCAACAAAATGGAAAAAAAAACTATTCTACTTTCTAGTCCAACTAGATTAAATAAATCTTCTGCCCCTGCCGCCTCTATTAAAACAACGACCTCGTTGATTGAAGCCTCCGCCACCCCTATTTAAAGAGCCTCTTCCAAATCTACCACCCCTAAAACAGCCGCCTCTTCTGAAACCTCCATCACTGCCACTTCGGAAGTCACCGCCGTCGCCTCCATAACTGTTTCCTTCATAACTGCTGTTGTAATCTCCTCCATAGCCACCCCCTCGAGCGCCTCTAAAGCCGCCCGATCCCCTTGAAAATTTCGGAGGAGGCCCATTGCTTGTTCCGAATGTGTTGTCGTTTGCTAAACGTTTGGACTGCAACATCGAGCTTTTTGGTCTTCTGATTTGAAAGCTGCCGGCGTGTAACTTGCAGAGTTCTTTAATGACATCGACAAGCTGAAATATTGCTGATGTAGATAGATTGAAGGAAAAAGTTGATGAAACTTACTTGGACGTCTAATGGTCCCATTGCTAATATTTGCTTAGGTTCTTGTGATATTCTAATGACTAAACTTTCCAAAGCAGGTCGCAGGGCTACGATTTGGGAAGCCACAACTGGGTCCATGTCCAGTTTAATCCAGTTGTCCAATAGGACAACTCCATCAACCTATAAAAACCAAGTTAAGGGTGTTTTTGGTTAATGTTTTGGAACTTACCCATTCGATCTTTCGGGAACCAAACAACAGTAAATGGATGGGAGTCACCATTGACATTTGCTTGCAAGAAACTGTCACCGTTTTAACTTTTTCCCCAAAGACGAAAAACGGATACGGAAAATTCTGTTCGAGATTGCTGCAGTTGACTGAAGTTTTTTGAATCAAAGCGAATTCGCTTTCGTTGGTTAAAACCGTTCGTTTATCTATATGGTAGCATACGTTTGGATAGAGACCATAGCACATCAGAGACATGAAGCAATCAAACTTTGGATCGAATCGCGCGGTTTTCATGGGAAATGAGGTCAGAGTTTCTTTGGGGAAACCGCAGTTTGTTAAAATCTGCTGCAACTGATGCTTAGCTTCCCATGTCACTCGCATTCTGGGCAAGCTGATGCCCTTGTAGTCGCAGAATTGCGCTTCGGCTTCTTCACCACCTTGCCTGGCCTTACTCCATTGCTAAAAATATTGTAGTAGTTAATAACAACTCAAGATATTAATAAAAAAAGACGCTAAAGCGCAGTAAGCGTCTCTTATAAATGTTAATTGCATAGGCGTAGCTAAAATATGGTAGCTAAGCGATCTGTAGTTGTAAAATTTGTATTAGTAATTGTGTAGTGTAAGGAACTCTATGGAAACATTTGTTAATGGGAAGTGGCCACGAAAATGAATCATACGACGTTCTAGACTTTTTCGCGAGCGCGAGTCCAATCTGTATAGAGATCTGTTCTAGAAGCCGGAACGGTATAAATATGCGGTCGTCATTCCCTCAAGTCAGTCAGTCAGTCAGGTAGTCAGATAGTTAACTGAATTATTGTGTTGTGTTCTGAAATAAGTTTGAAATAAAATGTTTACAATGGAGAAGTTTCATGATGTTGTTAATATTATGTTTAATGTAATGAGATTAAAATATAGATCAAAATTAATAAATCACTGAATAAATTTTTGAAATCCCTTAAGGAATGACTGAGAAATAAATTATTGAAGTTTACATATTTTAGCGTGACCGTCTGTGTATGTGACGTACTTTGACCAGTCCGAGGTCGTCGCATCACAAATCACTGAGCAAGAAGAAAAGCTCGTGGATTTTTCTAACTTTTGGATGTGTTTTAGAGGACCGAAATCTAAAAGACACGTCTTTTTTATCGACTGATAACCGGTTTAAAGGGTAGTTCTACCCCTGTGGATTAGGTGGAATGACGTCCTACGCATATTCTTGCAAAAGCAATTTCAAAGGTGCATAATTTTTTCATTTCTAGAGATATTTTAATGATTCCTTCAGATATTTGTGTCATTTTACTTAAATATTTATAATTAATCAATAAGAAAAAACTTCTCCATTCACAGGGTTTTAATTATCGAACCGGAAACAAGCAACAATATTTAACTGAGACGGCTGCTTCTAAAAAAAATTATATTCGACAAAATTCCTGCTTTTTTTTTGAGATATCAACATCTTCTCGAAATGTTGACTTATTTCTCCAAAATTCGTCTTGTTTTTACAAATTTCTTTTGAATCTAGCTGACAGGTGATTCGACACCCAACCCCACTCACTGCTATCATGACCACCTTTTTCTTTGTCGTGTTAAATGTATCGATTTTTTTTTAATTTCGACATTTTTCCAAAGTTTCGATTTTTTTTTATTTCCAGCTTTTTAAATATTTCTTTTATCAACATTTTGACTTTAAGAGAATTCGACTTTCAAAAATTGGACTTTTTTAAAGACTTTTGACCTTATCTCAAAATTTTAACTTTGTTCCAAAATTTTATCATTTTTGAAAACTTCGATTTTCTTAAGTATTCAATTTTTGGTATTTCTTCACTATTTATACACTTTAAAATTTAGGCCTTTTTTGAAAAGTGGACACAATATTTACATTTTTTAAAATCTCTTTTCAAAATGTTGACTATTTTTGAAATTTTTAAATTTTGTATTTCAAATTCTTGAAAATGTTATTTTCTTAACTTTTGAAGGTTTTTCAATTTTTGAGAAGCATTATATTTTTCAAATTCATTATTTTTGCGAATTCGAATTATTTATCATAATATCAATTTTTTTTAACCTCAAATTTCCCTATTTTTTCAAATTTTCGAATTTTTTGAAAATGTCGACTTTCTTAAAAATTTGTTTGTTTTTCCGTGAGAATCTAAAATTCACTTATTTTCAAAATAAAGATTTGTTCTTGAAAATTTTGACTCCAAAGTATTCGGAATTCTAATTCTTTTCCAATGGTTCTAAAATTTCGACTATTTTTTAAATTTTCAATTTTATTCAAATGTGTAATTTTCTGAAAATTTTGCCCACTTGAAAATTTTTAGTTGTTTTAAAAATTTCGTTTTTGATTATTTCAAAAAATCAACATGTTTGAAAAATTTCCTTCTTTTTTGGAAAAATTTAGACTTTTTTGAAGTTTTCCCATTTTTTTCAATTTTGCTTAATATTTATATTAATTAATAATATATAATTTTGAAAAATTTTGTATGTTTATTAAAATTTTGCAATTTTTGGACTATATTGATCCTGTCAAAAATGCCAACTCTATCCAAAATTTCGAGTTTTTTTGGAAATTTTTAGTTTAAGAATTTTTCTAAAAGTTCTAACTTTTTTCTAAATTTTGGCACCAAAATTTCAACTTTTGTTAAAATTTTTGACTTTTTCCAAATAATAAATTTTTTTCGAAAATTTGTAAGTTTTCGAAAATTTTGTCCATTTTCCAATTTTCAGTTTTTTCCAAATTTCGTTTTATTTCAAAATTTCCTTGTTTGCAAAATTTTGAACTTTTTTGGGAAATTTTCTGACAATGTTGCAAATTTTGGCCAAATTGGCTATCGAAACACAACTTTTGTTATATTTTTTAATCTTTCTTGGTTTCAGCGGACAAGGTTTGCTATTAATTTTTAGGAAACTTCAAGAAAAAGTTTTTTGTGAATTTCAAGATTATGACAAAATTGAAATAAGGTAAAAATTCTAAGCCTTTTGAGGACTGAAGTTTTTTTCTATAAATTCGACTTACAATTAGTCTAGCAATTGTCACTTTTTTCACAAAATTCGACTTTTTAAAATTTCGACAGTTTTCCGAAAGGTTCGGGTTTTATTTTAGATTCAACTTCTGAGCGTCTTTCCAAAGTTTGGATCCATTTTCAAATATCAAATTTTACTGAAAATTCGATCCTCCGGTTCATGCAGTTATGTGAAGATATACATATACTCAGCCGAAAAGTTTTCCGGTTTTCTTTTTTTTTTTTTTAAATTTTAGAATGATTCTTGGCCCTCTCTGAATAAAATCCTGCCTACGTTTAAGTTTAATTGTATTGTAAGCAACCAGAGTTGGCCCGCATTGTTTATATTTCGTGGCGCCAATCACCAGGAAAGAATTCCAATCTCAGCTTGTCCCGGCTGCGGGGATACTCTCCCAGCGTCACTCGGGCCTGGCGGAAGTGGATTGTTAATTCGATATTCCTGTTCAATTAATCGATAAATCGTTACCTGTTTTAACATTCGTTCAATTAATATTTTGAAGTTTGTGTTACGTTTTATTATCGTTATCATTTGTGTGTCGCTACCGTTATTGGTGTTTAAATTATGGAGGAGGAACACAAATCTAACAGTATAAAAACTACTAATTAATGCTCCAAATTTTTTACAACGCAAACTTCTTTGGCAAATTATCAGCAATTTTAATTTTGTTCCGATTTTTTTGAAAATTTCCCTCTTTTTAAATATTTCTTTTTCCAAAATTTATACTTTAAGAGAATTCGACTTTCAAAAATTGAACTTTTTTAAAGACTTTTCACTTTATCCCAACATTTCAACTTTTTTCCAGAATTTAACCATTTTTGAAAACTTCTACTTTTTTAAGTTTCCAAATGTTGGTATTTCTTCACTATTTAGACACTTCAAAATTTAGGCCTTTTTTGAAAGTAGACACAGTATTTACATTTTTTAAATCTCTTTTCAAAATTTTGACTATTTTTGAAATTTTTAAATTTCGTATTTCAAATTCTTGAAAATGTTATTTTCTTGACTTTTGAGGGTTTTTCAATGTTTGAGAAGCATTACATTTTTCAAATTCACTATTTTTGCGAACTCTTTATCATAATTTCAATTTTTTAAGCTCAAAGTTCGTCATTTTTTCAAATTTTCGAATTTTTTGAAAATGTCGACTTTCTTTAAAATTTGTTTTTTCTTGAGAATCTAAAATTTACGTAATTTCAAAATAAGGATTTTTTCTTGAAAATTTTGACTTAAAATATTCGGAATTCTAATTCTTTTGCAAATGACTCTAAAATTTCGACTCTGGAAAATTTCGACTATTTTTCAAGTTTTCAATTTCACTTAAATGTGTAATTTTATGAAAATTTTGTCCACTTGAAAATTTGCAGTTGTTGCAAAAATTTCGTTTTTTATTATTTAAAAAATCAACATGTTTGCAAAATTTCGCTCTTTTTTTGGAAAAAACTACACTTTTTTGAAATTTTGTCATTTTTTTCAATTTTGCTTAATATATTTTGCAAAATTTCGTATGTTTATGAATATTTTGCAATTTTTAGGCAAATTTGATCCTTTCAAAAATGCCTTTTTCCAAAAAATGTTTTGGCAATTTTTAGTTTTCGAATTTTTCTCAAAATTCTTAACGTTTTTTGTAAATTTTGGCACTAAAATTTCAACTTTTTCTAAATAACAATTTTTTTCCGAAAATTTGTAAGTTTTCCAAAATTTTGTCAATTTTCCTATTTTCAGTTTTTTTGCAAATTTCGTTTTATTTCAATATTTCCAAGCATTTCATGTTTCTCAAAATTTGTCTTATTCTCCAAATTTTGTACTTGTACTTCAAAATGCGATGTTTTAGGTTTCTGGAAATCTCCACTTGCAGTAAAAAGTTTTCTCAAAATTTCAACTTTTTCTAAAAATTGCGTCTTTTTTCCACAAATTTTAAACTTTAAAAATATGATTTTTTCGAATTTTCACCATTTTTGAGGTTTTTCGAAAGGTTAGGTTTTTATTTTAAATATGATTTTCGAAGTATTTCCAATTTCTCTTAAAATTGATTTTTTTTTCTCGAAATTTGTTTCTTTCTAAATTATCCTTAAAAATTCTACTTTTGCACTCAAAATTAAACTTTCTCTTTTGACTTTTCGTTATTTTTAAGAAATCGTTATTTTCCATTCCATTTTTTAATATCTTTCAAAAATTTCTGTTTTTTAACGTGACTTTCCGAAAATTTGATATTTCTCAAAATTTATCTTCGTATCGAAATTTTGACAAAATGCGTTGTTTTTGAAAATTTCTACTTGCAATAAGACATTTTCACAAAATTTCGACTTTTTTTCAAATATTCTTTATTTTTCCATAATTGATTGACTAAATATTCTGAGAATAACATTTTTAGGACATTTTGATGGAGGGGACTTGTCCTTGGTTATCTTCAAAAATTGATATACAAAGTTGTTCTAACGCGTTTCGATAGCCAAGCTATCATCTTCAGAGATTATCTATGATATCTTGGGTATCGAAACGCGTTAGAACAACTTTTGTTGTACTTTTTAATCTTTCTTAGTTTCAGGGGACAATATTTGCTATCAATTTTTAGGAAACTTCAAGAAAAAGTTTTCTGTGAATTTCAAGATTATGACAAAATTGAAATTCTGAGTGAATTATTTTTGGGGACTGAAGTTTTTTTTCTCTAAATTCGACTTACAATTAGTCCAGCAATTGTCACTTTATTCACAAAATTCGACAGTTTTCGAAGTTTTCCGAAAGGTTCGGGTTTTATTTTAGATTCAACTTCTGAGTGTCTTTACAAAGTTTGGATCCATTTTCAAATATCAAATTTTACTGAAAATCAGATCCTCCGGTTCATGCAGTTATGTGCAGATATACATATACTCAGCCGAAACGTTTTCGGGTTTCCTTTTTTTTAGTAAATCTTTTAAAATGATTCTTGGCCCTCTGAACAAAATCCTGCCTACGCCCAAGTTTAATTGTATAAAAACTACAAATTAATGCTCCAAGTTAAAAAACTTGGAGCATTAATTTGTAGTTTTTATACAATTAAACTAATTTGCCAAAGAAGTTTGCATCGTAAAAACGATGCAAACTTCTTTGGCAAATTATCAACAATTTTGATTTTTTACACCCTCTATGTTAGTTACCAAACTTTATCACACGGGGCCTTGGTATCTGGTACCTGTGACTACTGCCCTTCTCGATCGCAGCTACTGATTTTTTTTATTCGAAGATTAAGGTCGAAAAAAGAGAAAACCATTTTGCAAGCAATTTAGATTCGTGGGGAAATATAAATAGACTAACCTCGAATGCGGTAAGCATGGCAACATGGTCCGAATATCTGTTGCCTGCCAGTGCCCTCTGATGGTCACTCAACCTCCTTTCGCCGACGGCGAGTTTGAAGATTTCTGGAAAGGTCGACGAGTTGGCGGCCATCGTGGTCAAAGGTCCACCACACATGAAAATACAACCTAAGATCATCATTTTACCTAAACGCGGCTCAATTGGGAGCTTGGCGAGGATGCGTCCAAGCGATGTAAGTTCATCATTAGCATCCAAACACTTCATCTCCCTTAGCAAAACCTAAAACCGACAATTTAGTATTGTAATTGGAGGAATTCAAAGCGACGTACTTCGGCTTCAGTGACGGCATCCAGCGGCGGAGGCTCGATGGCTTTACTCAAGAAGTGGCCGATAGACCCCAAGCGTAACAGCTTGATGCTGAGGGCTAGTTCGTGTAGCGGCGTTCTGAACATTTCTGACGTCATATGTTCGTCCAACTTGGCGAATCGCGCCTTCGAGCATAAGGTAAAGCAAAAACCGGGTCTAACTCGCCCAGCTCTTCCCTTCCGCTGCTCTAGGTTAGTTCTCGAGGCCCAAACCGTGGAATAGTTCATCATGTTGTTGTGAGAAGTGAACATTTTGATCTTCGATTTGCAGCTATCGATGACGAAGACGATGTCGTTGATTGTGATAGAGGTTTCCGCCAAGTTGGTGGAAAGGATGACTTTGGTGACATTCGATGGGACTGGTTCAAAAACTCGTGCTTGGTCCTCCTTCGGTAGCTGGGAGTGTAATGGTAGGATGCAGTATTGGGAGCTGCCGAATATTGGGTGGTTTTGAAGGTGCTCCATCATGGTAAAGATCAAGTTCCAGTCGGGGAGAAACACGAGGACTGCACCGGGGACACCTTGGTTTTTGATGTATTTTAATAGCTCTTCTATGAGCTCGAAACTCACTTCGTCCTCGCTCATCCTGGCCATGGCGTTTCTGGTTTGTTTCGAGTAATTCTCAGCGATAACCTAAGTGATATAAAATGTTATGTTATTTGGGGATTATTCCCAAAGCATGTTACATGGATACTGTGTTCCACTAATTCTGGTGTGTTGGTTGGTGTTAACCACCAGTTAAAAAAATGTTGATTGTTTAAATACATTATAATTATTTTTTTAAGTTAATAGAAAAAATGTTTTTATTCATTAATGATCATTTGGCATAAAAAATTTTGATTTGTTTCATTACTTACTTCGTTTAAATTTTCCTCGAGATCATCATCAGAATCATCATCGGTACAAGAATCTTTATATTTCTTATTGGTTTCAATAGGGGGCACAAATTTGGTCAATTCGATACAATCTTCCAGGAAATACTGCTGTACGGGATAAGCGTGACCTGTGATATTAACAACTGGGCACTTATTAAAGTACTCGCTGAACAAAGTAGTGTCAATTGTGGCTGACATGAGAATTATCCTCAAATCCGGGTAAGTATGGATCATGTCTCTTAGAATGACCATGAGGAAATCGCTGTTGATGTCGCGTTCGTGAATTTCATCAACTATCACGTGGCTGATACCGTGAAGACCACCTTCTAATTTCTTCAGAAGCACCCCCACCGTGCAAAAGGTGATGGAAGCGTAAGGCCGAGGAAGTTGGGATTCGAAACGGACGGAATAACCGATGCTTTGGCCTAAGGGTTCACATCTTTCATTGGCTATTCTTTCGGACACTGAGATGGCGGATATACGTCTCGGTTGCGTTACGGCTATATTGCAATAAGCTCCTTGTCCACACATTATGTAATCGTCCAAAATATATTGACAAACTTGCGTCGTTTTACCTAAATAAAATAGAATTGTTAATTAAATCAAAAAACCTAGCAGTTAATTCTTATAGACAGCGAGACTAGCTCGCTGATATCAAAGAAGTGAGGAAAGAGGAGGACTAAAACACAAAAATGTGCACAGATATTAAGATCACCGTTAATTGAAACAACCCACTTTCGACCCACGACGTAAGACTCACCACATCCCGTATTTCCTTTAATAATGATCACAGGATGATCATTAATAACCTCCATGATGAAGGATTTCATCGCAAACACAGGCAACTGCTGTCTCTGCTGCAAGCTCTTTTGATAATCCGGATTACTTCTCTGTATTTTCGTCTCCCGCAGCAGATCCTCGCTCAGTTGCTCCAATGTGGCTGTGGCCAATGGCCCTTCATCGATATTACAGTTAGTCCAGGGGTCCCAATGTGGGGCTGGTGGTGACCACTGAACTACGCTTGCCTTAGTCGGATTGGCCGCTTTGAATTCATCCAAAATATGTGAAGTCAGCAACGAAACAGGCTGATTATTCTCGTCGGGAATCACCGGATTCGGTTTAATATTCAAATTCTTCAGGCAATCTATGACTTGTTCTTGGAGCTTGGGCGAAATTCTAACAAGGAATGGCTTCATTTTTGAGGATTTTTTCTTTTTTCGGATGCCGCTGAAGGGCTCGATTACCCCCAAGTGGAAGAGCTGTCTTACGATTGATAGGGCGCAGCGTTTGCTTGCGGTTTTCTTGTTGAAGCCGGAATTGCGGCCTATTATGTCTCTTCCAAGTTGTTTGACGTAAACAGTCATTTCGGCGATGAAAGTCCTAGAAGAAGAGATTGTGTTAAATTAGACGACTCATCTTCGAAGTACGTTAGTTTGGTTTATGACAAATGCAATAAAGCTGTTATTCTTACACAGTTTTCTAGCATTTGAATTTAAATGTTTTCAAGTATCTTCCAACAAATTGGAAAACATTTTAAAGATTATTAGCAAGGAAGCCATTCGTAAAAAGTACAATTGCTAGACGTATTTTTATGAAAAACTCAAATGCTTTTCACAAATTTTCTTTGGCAAGATAAATGTAAACTGTAATTTGTTCTTCTTGATACCACATATTTGCATTGTACAGAATTGTTACACAAATTCTATACATTGCAAGGGAATAATTTGAACTTGGAAATGTTTTCTGGTATTCTCTAATTTTCTGCTGTTTTCATAGAATTTTTGTTCACCCTAATAAAAATAATTACAAAAAATCGCTTTCGAAACTACAATGTTATTAAAATAATGAAGAAAACATGAAAACGGCAATAAGAAATCAAAAATGCGCAATACTGTCCTTATCAAAGTATGACAAATTAATAACACAAACAAACTTTAAACCATTGACTCAATTTAGTTTAAAAATTAGCTTTTCAATTTCCAAGTATAAACGATATTAAACTCGAAATTAATTGAAAGTTAGAATTGAAAAAAAAAGTTGCCAAGAAGGTAAGGTTACGACGTTTAGTCTCAGTTAAATAGGGTTACTAACTGCACTCTATTTAAGAGAATAGTTCTCTATTTCGGACCTTTATACTCTTGTACTCTTAGATTTTTCAAAAATGTTTTTTTCTCTTTCTTCCATTTTGTATATTTCGCTTCATTTTGCTATTTATAGTATTACTAGCTGACATCCATACCTTCATCCACGTGTGAATAAAAAATGATTCTTGGGTCAGTTTTCTAAAAAAATTTAAGAATTCAATTGTTATTGAAAATCTTCTTTTATTTCGAAAAGGTTAACATTTTAAAATACCCACCTTTTCACGATATCGTTTCTCGTTCGCCTTGAAAAGTTTCAACTTTTTCTCGAAATTTGACTTGATTTAAAAAAAATGATTTTTTGAAAATTCTATTTTCGCAGAATTCTTCAAAACTCGGGCTTATTTGAATATATTTTGGATTTTTTGAACTTTTTATTTTTTTTTTGTAACTTTTTTCGCCGTTAAACATTTTATTTTTTGGAATGTTCAATTTTTTTTAATTTCTTTTTAATATTTTCAATTTTTTGAATTTTTTATTTTTTTGAAAATTTCGACTTTTTTTCACGCCATTTTTTGAAGAGTTTACGTTTTTTTTTTGAAATTTTGACTCAAAATTTCAATATTTTTGCAAATCTGACTATTTATAAATTTAATTTTTTCAAAGCGTTGTAATTCTTTTTAAAAATTTGGATTTTTTGAAAGTTTCGATTTTTCGAAACATCGACTCCTCGTAAATTGGACTTTTTTCAATATTTTGACTTTTTGTCAAAATTTTGACCTTCTGAACCCAACCAGACTTTTTGGAAAAATCTGCCTTCGATTTGTATTAAAAATTCTTAAACATTCTTCGAAATTATTAAATATTTCGTTCTAATTCACAGACCAATAGGTTTGAACATTTATTAGATTCGAAGTTTGGAAACCAAAGACCGGTTTCGATCTTGTGAAAGAAGTCACAGGCTTGACGTCCGTGAATTCTTTAGTACTTACTTGTCGGAACATTTGTTAGCATTCGAGTTGGATACACCAAACTGACGAGATCTAACAAGATCGAAACCGGTCTTTGGTTTCCAAACTTCGAATCTAATACATGTTCAAACCTATTGGTCTGTGCATTAGAATCCTTGTCTTCTGGGAAATTTTTCCTAGAGAGCAACCCCTTCGCTAGGTGGCAGTGTTTCAACTGTTGGTAGTTCAGCTACCTATGATTCACTATACACGCCTGGAGGGCTGCATGAATTTGTAGTCTAGGTTGCATTCTACTTGCATACGACATTGTTAGCGATGGTCATAGTTTCTCTATGGACCAATAGGTGTTAGTATTAAGAGCCACACGCTTGACGTCCGTGAATTCTTTAGTACTTACTTGTCGGGACATTTGTTAGCATTCGAGTTGGATATACCAAACTGACGAGATCTAACAAGATCGAAACCGATCTTTGGTTTCCAAACTTCGAATCTAATAAATGTTCAAACCTATTGGTCTGTGCATTAGAATCCTTGTCTTCTGGGAAATTTTTCCTAGAGCAACCGCTTCGCTAGGTGGCGGTGTTTCAACTGTTGGTAGTTCAGCTAAATATTTCGTCTTTATATTTTGAAAATTTCGAATTTCAAATGTTCCCTTTTTTTTTAATTTTCACTTTTTTCAAATATTAACTTATTTTATTTCTTGAAAGACTTTCATATTTTCACCTTCCTTTACAATTTTGATTTTTTGTCTGAATTTTGAATTTTTTGAAAATTTCATACAAAATTTATATCTTTTCTTCTTCTTTTCTCAAAATTGTGAATTTTGTGACTTTTGAAAATGTCTACTCTTTTTTTGAAAATTTCCACCTTCGTCCGACTTTTGACAATTTCTCGAAAGATGCGACTTTTTTTCAATAATGTTGACGTTTTCTTAAAATTTCGACTTTTACGTGGTAAATTCGATATTTTCTGTTTCTGGATATTTTCATTTCAAATTAGATTTTTCCCCAAAATTTCGACTTTTTCACAAAATTCGTTTATTTTTCTAAAATTGGATTAAAACTTTATTAAAAATTTAAAAATTCTGAGAATAATATTTGTAGGAAATTTTGAGATAACGATTTAAGGAATAGGACAAATTTTAAATAAAGTAAAAATTCAGATTTTTGAAAATTGCAACTTTTTTCTTCAAATTCGACTTGTTCTGGAAATAGCCACTTTTTTTCACAAAATCGATTTTTGGAAGTTACATCTTTTTTTGAAATTTCGACTTTTTCAAAATTTCCACATTTCGTAAAGTTCTTCGAAAGCTTTTTTCTCAAAGTTTGACTCTTTTTCTAAATTTAGACTTTAATTTGAAAATTAGATCTTCCCAGGTTAAGAAGCCGGAAGATTAGCTTTTTTGTCCATCAATTTTTCAGAATGATTGTAGCCTCCCCCCCTTGAAAGAAAAGCTGCTTACGCCCATTACTTTACTTTAAATGTTCCAATCTTCATCTCGGCATTTTGGGAAAAAAAAATTCCGAAAATTGGACTCCAACCTCGAATTTTTCAATTTTTTTCTCATTTTAACTTTAATCGCAAAACTTGTACTTCAAAGTTCGACTTTTATCTTAAATTTTGACTTCAACTGCCGAATGTCGACTTGAATTTGTCTAGAGATTTGAGGTGTAAAACTAAACCTCGAATTTATTCTTGAATGTAAATATTAGAAGAGTCAAATTTGCAAAAAACATTTGAAATTAAAAAAAACATTTGAATTCTTTTTGAAAATTTGAATTTTTTAAAGCTTCGATTTTTGAAAACATCGACTCCTCTTAAATTGGACTTTTTTCAATATTTTGACTTTTTCTCAAAATTTCAACCTTCTGAACACAACGACTTTTGAAAAGTCTGCCTTCGATTTTCATTGAACATTTTTCGACTTTAATAAATATTTCGTCTTTATATTTTGAAAACTTCGAATTTCAAATGTTCCCAGTTTTTTTAATTTTCACCTTTTTCAAATATTAACTTATTTGATTAATTGCAAGACTTTCATATTTTCACCTTCTTTCACAATTTTGATTTTTTTTTGAATTCTGAATTATTTGAAAATTTCAAACAAAATGTAGATCTTTTATCCAAATTGTGATTTTTTCCAAATTTTGATTTTTTTTTTCTATAAATCTGATCAGGATGAAAATTTGACTTTTGAAAATGTCTACTCTTTTTTTGAAAATTTCCACCTTTGTCCGACTTTTGACAACTTCTCGAAAGATGCGACTTTTTTCAATAATGTTGACCTTTTCTTGAAATTTCGACTTTTATGTGGTAAATTGAACTTTTATTTGAAAAATTAATGTATTTAATTTTCACTTTTTAAAAAATTGGATTTTTCTCATATTCTCGACATTTTTAAAATTTTTGAACCTCTGCAGAATTTTCATTCCTTTTGATAATTTCATCCTTTTATTATCAACATTTCGACTTTTTCTCGAAGTTATAACTTTTTGAGACTGCAATTTTTTTTCAAATTGTCTTCCTTTTGGTAAAATTTCGACTTTTTGTAAAAATTTTGACAACGCTTTTTTCCCGAAATATTTTTTTTTCAAAATTTTGATTTTTTTTATAAAATTTTTTTAAATTAAAAAACACTTTTTTGAATTTTTACTTTCGTTCAAACCTTTTTACTATTTCTGGAAGTTTTGACTTTTTTTTTATTTCGACTTTTTGTCAAAAATTTTGTCTTTTTCTTGAAGTTTCGACATTTTTAAAATTTTCGAACTTTTTCAGAATCTTAATTCTTTTTGAATATTTCGTCCTTTTTTCATCAAAATTTCAATTTTTTTTCGAAGTTAAAATCTTTTGAGACTGCCACTTTTTTTGTTGAAAATAACGTCCTTTTTTTTAATTTCGATTTTTTGTAAAAATTTTTACAAAGCTTTATTCTCAAAATATTTTTTCAAAATTTTTTTTTAAACATTTTTTCAAAATATTCACTTTTTTTATTTCTACTTTCGTTCAAACTTTTTACTATTTCTCGGAAGTTTTAACTTTTTTTTCAAAAATGTTGTCTTTTTCTTGAAGTTGCGACTTCTATGTGATAAATTGGAGGTTTATTTAAAGAAATTATTTTTTTTAATTTTCACTTTCCTAAAAATTGGGTTTTTCTTAAAATTTTCTAACTTCTTCAGACTTTTGACTCTTTTTGAAAATTTCGTCCTTTTATCATCAAAATTTCGACTTTTTCTCGAAATTATAACTTTTTGAGATTGCGATTATTTTTTAAAAATGTCTTCCTTTTTTTAAAATTTCGACTTTTTGTAAAAATTATGACAAAGCTTTTTTTTCAACATTTTAAAATTTTGCTTTTTTTATAAACATTTTTTTTAAATATTAACTTTAATTTTTACATTCGTTCAAACTTTTTACTATTCTGGAAGTTTTGACTTCTTTTAAGTTCGAATTATTTCAAACATTTTGTCTTTTTCTTGAAGTTTCGACTTTTATGTAGTAAATTGAAATCTTATTTGAAAATTTCGATATTTTTTAATTTTCACTTTTTTAAAAATTGAATTATTCTCAAAATTCCGACATTTTTAAAATTTTCGAACTTCTTCAGAATTTTCACTTTTTTTGAAAATTTTGTCCTTTTATCAACAAAATTTCGACTTTTTCTCAAAGTTGTGAATGCGATTCTTTTTTGAAAATGTTTCCCTTTTTTTAAATTTTGACTTTTTGTAAAAATGTTGACAAATCTTTTTTCAAAATATTGTCTTTTTTTCAAAATTTTGCTTTTTGTATAACAATTTTTTGAATTTCCACTTTCGTTTAAATTGTTTACTATTTCTTCTTCTTTTTCTTCTAAAAATTTCGACATTTTTTCAAAAATGTTGTCTTTTCTTGAACTTTCTACTTTTATGTTGCATATTGGGCTTTCATATGAAAAATTCCACTTTTTTTTCGATAAATTTCACTTCTTTTTTAAATTGATTTTTTTTCAAAAATTACGACTTTTTGAAAGTCTCGAAATTTTTCAAAATGTTCCCCTTTTTTAAAGATTACTACCTTTTATGATCAAAATTTGGACTTTTTTCCAGATTATGGCCTTTGCCGAAATCTTTAGGTTTTTCAAAAGTTTGACTTTTTGTGAAAACCTCGACATTTTAACAAAATTCTTTTGAAAATGTTGACTGGTTTCTCGCAACTTCGAATTTTTGTAACTCTGATGAATTGAAAAATTCGCCTGCTACTGAAATCCTTTAATTTTTTGGATAATCTAACTTTTCAAATTACGGATTTTTAAATTTTGAATAAATTCCATAAAACGAATTCGAGACTTAACTAAATTTTGATTTTAAAGTTGTCATTTTAAAAATGAGCATATTAAGTTTAAGTTAAAAAGTTTCAAAAAAAAGTCGAAATTTAGAAGAATTTTCGAGAAATAGGAATTTCCGAAAAAAGCACAACAAAATGTTGGCTTCAATTTATAAATTACGGTATGTGGAGAAACATTTTAAAGTTTTTTTTCGAAATGTCGACATCATTTCCAAAATTTGCCTTTGAATTAAAATTTTTGAGAAAGTTTTGTACAAATTCAAAAGATTTTTGATCCTATTCCTGCGTTACGACTTTAGTCCAAAAATTTTAATTTTATATATGAAATTTCAAGTTTATATTAAAAAAATAATTCAGAAAAAGACAAAATATGCATTGATCACCTGCAAAAATTTGGATAAATTCGTGTAGAGATCCATTCATCAATGATGTCAGTTCTCAACGCTTGCAGGCAGCTGTAAATACAATCTCAAATCAAAAGTAAAAGTTTAAACTCCGAATTTTAAGTAAAAACACAAAAAGAGTCGAAATTCATTTAAAAGAATTCTCAAAATTTTAATTTATTATTTGTTCTACACAAATTTCTTGGGCATTATTTAATTAAAAAAATAAAATAGACGACGGAAAATTGTGCTATTACAAAACCCGATCTTGATCTGAGATCAAGAATTTCCTTTGTAATGTTTCTTTTGTAAGATTTTAAAAACAAAGAAATTAATTCAGGAAGGCGAATGACTAATTTAGTTGACAAAAATAATTTGGGATAATATGGCGTTTCTTTAGTTGTCAAAAATATGTTAGGGTTTGACGCTTTTCTTTTAGTAGTCAAAACAACTGGACTAGGGGCGCCAATGTCAAGTTTTTGCCTTGGCTTGGAAAAATCGTTGATCCGGAGCTGACATATCTCACTTTGCAAAAAGTGTTAATATTCCAGGAAATTATTTAAATGAATTCACAAAAAACAAAACATAATTTCCCATAATTATTGCGTAAAGTATAATAACACATTTCAAAAAAATCTTTCCTTACCTTGCATTGGCGGGTCCAGTTTGCGAGTATTTATAGTCCGCATTAATGTCATTTGACTGTATAAATTGGTGCAGCTTCGATTTGGCATTCTCCAGTGTCCAATTTCCATGAATCTCAGCGTTCGCGTCCAAATCTTCAGCTTCATTAACAAGCGTCTGCTCCTGAGTTATGTCCATGTAATGGACATCTTCAAGTGGCTCCTGCATAACGGGCCTATAGGCCTCACCGTTACTGGTTGGCCCAATATTTTGCTCAAATACCGAATGCATTGGCTCCGAAGGCAACTCCATCGATACCGGCTCAATCGAAGCCGGAGGCCCACAAACCAAATCAACAGGAACATCTGTATCATCCAAGTGACGGACCAAATAGCAGAAGAAATCTCTGGCGGCGTTATTTTGAGCTTCCTTTTTATTCGTAGAGCTGCCGACTGCAATATAACTGAAACCGTCTATCTTTAATTCGCATAAATAACGTTGTTGGTTCTTCAGACCTGCAAATAAAAAAAAAAATTTTGAAATTAAGTTTGAACTATCGAGATCGTAGAATGTTACCTGTCGGTCTGACTTCAAAGCAAAACCCCTTCCTTTTCTCCTCACAAAAAAGGTAAATGACAGATTTCATGTCGTCCATTTATTTAGATTACAAATTAGTAAGCAATAAATAGGTATATGTCAGGCAAATAAAATCACATTCGCCCAACAACACGAAATGTTTTTGAAAAGTTGTGTAAATAGCTCCCTAGCTGGAACAGGACACTTCTTCGAGGCGCACAGGATGAAGACAAGACCAGTAATGATCGACATAAGATATATGACAGGCTTTCCTATAATCACATAATGATATTGGGGGTTGGACTATTGGACACTTTACCCCCACCATGCGAAATTCTATATCCGTAAGAGGTAGGGATGTTGGTCCAGTGCTTCTCAGAATTTGCCATGTGCACTTAGGGATGCACAAAATTTTTAAAACATGGATACTCTATTCAATTGATGTATCGAAAAAAAATTGATATGTTTCTATACATCGGTAAAATTGAATGTATTATATAAATACAGCAGAGTTCTCAGCCAGCTAGACGAGGCTCTCATGATGTCCCTTTTTTTAAATTCCTACATTTTAAAACAAATTTTCGACTTTGAACAAAAATTTTCTTTTCAAAATTCGACATCATTTAATTAAAAACTTTTGCTTCTGTTTAAATCTTGAATTTTTTTAGTTCAACTTCGAAAATTGCAACTATTTATAAAAATTTCAGTTTATAAGCTTTACTTTTTTTGAAAAGTTGAAATTTTTTTTATGATTTTATTCCAGAATTAGGACTCCTTTTTTCAGAATTCCTATGCCTCAAATGCCAATGTTTTTTAAAATTTTTATTTTTTTAAAATGTCGACTTCAGCTTTTGAAAGGTTGGTTCTTTTCGAAAGTTTCGACCTTTTTTGAAATTTGGGATATTTCAGTTTTTTCGAAAAATTCGATTTTTTTTGAAAATCCCAACTTTTGATAATTTCGACATTTTATTTCAAATGTTAGATTGTTTTTTTCAATTCCACATTTTTTGGTAAATTTAAACCTTCTTTAAAACTCGTTACCTTCGTTTTTTTTAAAAAATTTTAAATGTTTGTATTAAAATTTCGAATTTTTCAAAATTTTGACTTATTTTCAAATTTTGGCATTTATTTTCAAAATTTAAAGTTTTTTAAAATGCCTTTTATTCATAACTATTACACTTTATTAGCGATTAAAACAACAACAGATATTAAAAATTGCAGGATGTTTTGATAAATATTTGCTAGGACCGGACCTGGTTACGCTTTACAGCGTCATCGGCGGTTATACCGGCAATTCGTTTAGTTGTTTTTAATATCTGTTGTTGTTTTAATGGTTAATAAAGTTTAATAGTTAGGAATATTGAAGAATTCCACAAAGTAACGCTTTGAAATGTCAAAAAATTTTAAATAAAAAATTGGGAAAAATATCGAAATTTGGGTTATCAAGTCTAATTATAAATTACGAAAAAAAAGGTGGAAGGTTTAATTATGAATTTAAATTAAAAGCAAATTATCAAACTTAAGGTTTAAACCCTGAAATTTAAGTAAAGAAATACAAATTTTCTTTTTAAAAAAATTTGAAGTTCATTTAAAGGCATTTAAGTTTTGATCTTTTTTGTACACACATTTTCTAGGCATTATTTAATTAAAAAGAGAAAATAGACAGAAAAAAATTGTACTATTACAATAACTGTTATCTAAAAATTAAGACCTGTACCTGTCGTGAAAAATTTATTTAGAACTGTTTGTTTTGTAAAATTTTTAAAATCAAATCCAGGAACATGAATGACTAATTTAGCTGACAAATATATTTCAAAATTTGTCTAACTACTGGACAGGGGACGCCAATGTCAAGCTTTTGTCCCGACTTGCAGAAATAGTACATTCAGGGGTGGCAATATCTTTTATGTTGTACGAGGTGTATTTTTTTGTTTTCGGCGATTTTCTATTATTATAAAAAATGAAGCAAAGAATTTGCATCAAATTTTGTGTGAAAAATGAAATCAGTGCTCTAAAACACTTGAAATATTGACAGTGGCGTACAGTGTATCTGCTCTAAATAAAAAAATGTTTACAAGTGGCACAAACTCTTCCAAGATGGCCGAGAAGAAGCTGACGACGAATCTCGCTCTGGACGCCCCAGCACATTAACAACAGAAGATATCGTCGAACCTGCGAAGAAAATTGTTTTTGAAAATCGTCGAATTACCATAAGACGAGTTGCTGAGGATGTTGGTATATACAGTCGGCTCGTGTCATGCAATTTTTTCGGATGTTTTGGGCATGAGAAGTGTGTCAGCGAAGTTTGTTCCGAAATTTCTAAATTTTGATCAGAAGAACTGTCGCATGAGCATTGCTCAGAAGCTCTTGAATGATGTCAGTGATGATCCTGATTTGCTCAAAAGGGTAATAACTGGTGACGAATCATGGGTATATGGTTATGACGTCGAAACCAAAGCCAAATCGGAAGAACCAATGAGAGCCAAGACCGAAAAAAGCACACCAAGTTCGATCAAGTGTCAAAGTTTTGCTCCCTGTTTTTTCGACTACCATGGCGTAGTGCATCAGGAGTTTTTACCTCAAGATGGTACGGTCAATGAGGATTGTTACCTTGAAGTTATGCGCCGTTTGCAAGAAGCAATATGAAAAAAACGTACGGAATTGTGGAAAAATAATTCACGGCTTTTGCATCACGATAATGCACCTGCTCCATTCATCGTTGCTTATGAGAGGTTTTGGCCAAAAACAACACGACAATCATATTCACCGAATTTGGCCCCCTGCGACTTTTTCTTTTCCCCAAACTTAAAAGACCTATGAAAGGACGGAGATTTGCAACGATTGATGAAATAAAAACTGCATCGCCAGAGGAGCTCAAGGTTATAACAAAAAGTGCTTTGAGGAATGGAAAAAGCGTTGGCACAAGTGCATCGTATCTGAGGAGGGTTACTTTAAAGGGGGCAGTATAAATGTTGATAAATAAATAAATATTTTTTCATAAAAATATAGTCACCTTACTTTCTGAACATACCTCGTATATTAAAAATTTCACGACGTTTTATATTAATCATGAAATTGTTAATGTCTCCAGTTGTATTCATCGTTAATAGAGTTTAATAGCTATGAATATTCAAGAATTCCACCCAGTAAGGGTTAATAATGGCAACAACATAAAATAATAAAACATGTGAAATGATTGCATTGCATTAAAAATAATAATTTCATAAACAAGACGAACATTAAAAGTGTATGTACAAACACATCAGCAATAAAATATGAAAATAATTAAGCATTTTTGTTACTTAAAATCAATTAGGAATGGACAAATATATAGATTATAAAAATTGCATCCTTTTGTGATGGGGCCATTAACCAATTTTCTATAATATTGTTTAAAAACAAACTAACAAGATACAAATAGGATACCTCTTTTACAATGGAATGATAATTAATTTGAAACTGAGGAAACGTTTTTCTGAAACTTCAGTTAATGTTTCCCATTAAGGCAATTAAAATTTAATTTCATTTCTGTTTATCTGAACTATGTGATAAACAATTGCGGAATTTTAGCAATTAAGGAACCTGCTACTCTGCACCATGTGTTTAGGGTAAAGAACCTACAATTTTTTGCTGCAGCAAAAATTCTTTTTTTTCCATATTTACCATGCACTCGAGCGATGATGATATAAAATAATAACGATGTGTGATTAGCGATTTTTGAGGTTTTTAGAAAAAAATATGAAATTTAAAACAGATAATAATATTCGTTATTATGTATACCTATTTATTATTTACATTATTAACGTTACAAAATATGGAAAGGGGGAAACCATTGCCCCCCCTGAATGTAGTCAAAAGAAAACTAACATTCAGCCCAGAAGACTTTTCTTTTCTGAAAATTTCGACTTTTTTAATTCTGTTCTATATTCGTCTTCGTTTTTATTTCTCTAGTTTGCTCCTACAATTAGACTTTTTGCCTCATCTATTTTTCGATTATTTTCAAAATTCTGCCTTTTTCTTTTTTTCTCAAAATTCAACAATTTGTGAAAATGTTTATTTTTTTCTAATTCGACTTTCTGAATGTTGAATGAATATATTTATTATTCATTATTATCAGTGGCGGCTCGTAGCCGAAACTAATGCGGGTGCTGCAACAATGTTTAGCGTTTTAAAATTTTTAAGATTTCGTTGAAAATTTCAACATATTTAAAACCTTATTTTTCGAAAATTTTCTTTAAAAACTTGACAATGAAAACTTTTGATAATGTCGCGTTTTTTGAAATGTTGAATTTTTTCCCAATTTCGACTGTATTACAAAGTTCAGATTTTTTTTGTAATCTCGACCTTATTTTATTTTTAAGTTTAACTTTTCTGAAAAACTGAATACTCTTTTAAAAATCTTCGTATTTATGTAAATAATTAGACTTTTCGGTGTTCTGTTTTTTCTTGGAATTTTTTATGAATATTAATTATTACATTTTTTTAAATTTTTACCATTTGAAAATTATTACTTTTTCTGAAAATGCAAATTTTTTCAAAACTGGACCTTTGACTTTTTAAATTTTAGACTTTTTTCTGAATTTCATCTTTATATATGTTTCTTTTGGAAAATTATAATTTTTTTATTGAAAATTTCGATTCTTAATAATTTCGACTGGTTTTTATTTAAATGTCAACTATTTTTCAAAATTTCGACTTTTTTTGCGAAGTTTCGATTATTTTTTGATTTTCTTTGTCGAAAATTTCGCTACTTCTTAATTTTTCTTAATTTTGTTGAAAAGCTGGGTGCAAATTTCCCAACTATTCAAAATTTTAGCTTTTTTAAAATTTCGAATTATTTCGTAAATTCGAAAAAAATTCTCAAATCTTGCAAATGTTGATATTTTTTTCAATTTCGACTATTTTCGACCTTTTCTATTTAAAAATTTCTTCCTTCGCAAAATTTTGACTTCTCTTGGAAATTTGAAAGATTTTGAACATTTTTGCCTTGTCAACAAATTTTGACTTTCTTTACTGAAAATTTTTCTTAAATCTGCACTTTTTGGAAATTTTCGGATTTTTATTTTAATTCTCACTTTGTTGACAATTCCGGCCTTTTTCAACTATTCGAATTTTTCAAAATTTTAGTCATTTTCCAAAATTTAAAATTTTTGAAAAACTTTTTTTTTCATTTCAACTATTTTCAAAATTTTGACATTTTTTGCAAACTGTCGATACTTTACTTAAAAATTGTGATTTTTTTTAAGTAAGAAATTTCTTAAAACCTTTTATTGAAAGTTTCGACCAATATTTCGTAAAATTTCGACTCCATTTCGAAGCTTCCACTTTTTTTTCAAAATTTCGACTCTTTTTGAAAACTTAACTTTTTTTAAAAAAGTTGAATTTTTTTTTAAATTTTATTTATACATTTTTTTAAACATTTCCAATTAAATCTTCAACTTAAAGGAAAAGATTCTTTTTAAACTTGAACTGTTGAAAACTTCCACTTTTTCCAAAATTTTACCTTTTCCAAAGTTTAACTTTTTTGATAATTACGAATTTTTCGATAATTTTGAGTTTTCTCCAATATTTAAAAAATTTAACTTCTTTGAAAATTTAATTAAAAACTCTGCAATTTAATTTAAATGTCGATATTTTACCGAAAATTCGTCTTTTATTCATATTCCCAAAATTATTGAAAATGTCGACCATTTTAAAAATTAAAAATTTTTTTCGAAATCCTTATTTTCTTTTGAAAATTTGGCTTTCTATAAAAATTTCAAAATTTTTTAAGATTTGACTTTTTTATAAAAAATTCGTCTTTTCTGATAACTTTAGCCTTATTTTTAAAAGTGGTAATGTTTTTCTTTTAAAATTTACATTTTTTGAGAAAAATTTCGAAATAACACTCCAATTTAAAAAAATTAATAACAAAATTTTTATTTTTAAAATTGTGCAAAATTTTGAAAGAAATTTCCAAAAAAAAACACTTGCATTTTATGTACAAATAAATTGCCAAAATTTGAATTTCAATCACAAAAAATTGGCTTCAAACTGGAATATTTGATTTTTGAAATTTCCCTGGAACTTTAAAATTACTAGAAAAAAATTAAATTAGAACAATAAATTATTAATGAATTTTTTCAACATTTTAATTAATTTCAAAATTTTTGAGACTCTTCTAGAAATATTGACTCTTTTTCTCAAAAATTTCAATAATTCCCACTTTAAAAGTCGAAATTATAAGAATATTTTTGACAATTAATTTATTTAAAAAAAATGTTTTTTCTTTAATTCCAAAAGTGTTATTTTTTTTGAAAAATGTTACAAATAAGAAATTTCAACTTTTTCTAGAAATATGATCTGCTTTCCCCTGAAATTTTGAGTTTAGTTTTTAAATTTCCATATTTTTTTTATCGAAATTTGAATTTTAAATCCGAACGTGAGAAATTCAAGAATAAATTTAACGTTTGCAGAAAAATTGGAAATTCGGATTCAGAATTTTCTTTGGTCCTACAGTAATAGTAATTTTTTAGAGAAATATTAAATTGTAAAAAAGTTTAAAATTTACAAGATTCAGTTTTTCTTGAAATTTCAATATTTTTCCCAAAGTTTTCTAATTTTTACGCAGATGTGAAGTTTATTTTCCCTAAATTTGTACTTAATAATTTTCAGTTTCTCATTAAAATTGCAAAATAAAATAAACTTTAAAACATTAAAATTTCGTTAAAAAACTTTTAAATTTCCAAAACAAATTAGAGAGAAATTAAAATTACTAAAAGAAAAAATATTTTAAAGACAAAATCTCCGGGAAAAATCTTAATTTCAAAAAAAATTCTTTGTATAAAATGTATAGGTAAAAACATAAAAACATAAATTTCATAGGAAAAAAACAAAATTTTTTAGAGAAAAAATCGAAATTTGAAAAAAAAATTTGAAATATCTTTACAAAAAAGTCGAAATTTTTTGTTTTTCTCAAAATTTTGAAATTTTTATAGAGCTTTCAGGGTTTTCCCCAAACATTTTTTATCAAAACTACAAAATAAAATGAACTTTAAAGTGTCAAAGTGTCGTGAAAAACCTTGACATTTTTAAAGCAAATTAGAGGAACAAATAAAAATTTGGAGAAGCTGGAAATTCTAGAAGAAATCTTAAGAATAACACTTTCAGGAAAAATGGAAATTTCGAGAAAATTTCTTTTTATAAAATATTTAGGAAAAATGGAAACTTTGCAGAAGAAAACAAAATTTTCTAAACAAATCGAAATATCTTAAAAACACTCAACATTTTTAAACAAAATGAGATTTGAGGTAAAAATTCGAAGAAATAATACTTATTTTTTAGAGAAATAGTAAAATGCAAGATGAGTTGAATATAGATTTTTTCTTGAAATTGTAATTATTTTCTCAAAATGTTGACATTTGCAAAAAATTTGAGTTTTTTCTTAAAATTTTAATTCCTGCTCGAAATATTGATTTTTTCCTCAAAACTTTTACAAAAAAATAGTTTCTGAAAATGTGACTTTGATCAAAATTAAAAATAAAATAGGTTTTAAATGCCGTAACTTCGTGAAAGAAACCTAAAATTTCTATAAAAAGAATTGGAGAAAATTTAAAATTTGTACAAAAAATTGTGCAATTAGAAAGTTTCGAGAAAAAAACTCGTAAATTGGGAGTGCTGCAGTTCCACAGTGTGTCTATACGTCAGCCGCCACTGATTATTATTTAATTTATTAAATTTGTGCAATATAGTCTCATATGTATTCTATCCATATAACAAATGTGAAACTGATGTCTGGTTTTTGAACAAAGATACAAAAAATCCCGTGGGACCTTGCATCCGTCAAATTTCTTATAAAAATCTATTGATCTCAAAAACTACTTGATTTTAAGAACAATATGGCCAAAGTGGCCTTAAAATATCAAATAAAATTTGATAAAATATAAGGGATGTCTCATTTAAAAAAAACGAAGTTGGTGTCAACTTCCGGTATAACTGGAAGTACTGATTTGCTAAGTTTCCAAATATTTTAAATAAGTACTGTGATGAGCAGCCGTTTGTGACCATAATCAGTGAGTGTATATAGTTTCTCAAAATTGTCGAATTTTGCTCATCTTTAAAAATTTTCGAAGAATAATTTACTTTCGATTTTCGGACCCAATTTGTCTACGTTGTGTTTAAAATTATTTTATTTCAATAAATTGTAACCCCAGTTCGTAGAGTCGACAGGGAAGTGTTATCAAATTCAAACAACAATTGACCTAAACTTTTTATTACAATTGGTCAAAAAATAAATCAACAAAATTTCAAGTTTGTGATTTTCAAGTGTTCTTAAACATAATACAACAAAATAAAAGTAAACCTGTTTGTTTCAACTTGTTTAAATTGGGCTGGACACAGATCTGAGAGAAATATTTCTTTAAAAAATTAAGAGAATTCATTAAGCACAAATAATCTGACATTCTTTGTTTAACTCTTTCGCTCATATATGGTACGTCGGTTATTAATTTCCCAAAGTTTATTTTAACCCTAATAATCGCAATGCTTTCCCCAGCTGAGCCATTTAGTTTGTACTCAAAGGTTTTCAAACCAAATGCAGCTAACTTTGTACCTGATTATCGGTGGGTGTTCGCTGGTTAGTTTGTACACAGAGGTTCTCAAACTATTTTCAGGTGTCTGTTTTTATTCCCCAATTCTTGTGTGTTTTTGTCGCTTCTTAATTCAAGCATACTTCACATAGCATACAGTTTCCTGTTAAAGCTTTGAGCTAACAATATCCAAAGGATAATGCTACGAGAAAATGGAGCTCAAGCTTGGAAATGAAGTTGTGATTTATCGTAATAAATCAAATTTATAAATGTTGATTCAATCTTACAGATCTCTCGTTCTCTCCCTCTTTCTTTCTTTCCTTTGTTAACTTGTTCCTTTGTTTGTTTTTCTGTTTTTCTCATACCAAACTCAATCACTCGAACTCAAACCAGTGTCATAAAATAGACTAGAAATCTTGTTCAGATTTCGTAGAAACTTTCTGAGCAGAATTTTTCCCTTCTAACACTACATCTACTTCTACGGCTACTAGTCTAATAGAAGGGGCGTCTTTCTGGCTTAGAAAGTGGCTAAGCTTGATTTAGCACAAAAACATTAAAATTAAATTAGAAACTGGCAAGAAGTTTTCATTTCTTTCGTCAAAACAACTCCCTAACGAGAACTGATGCTGATACTGCTCGTTCACCTATTAGTACTCCCCATTTGTCAACAGATCTATAAGGCTCTCTTTGGGCCAGGTTATCTTGTCCTCTATTTTTGGGATTCAAGCAACCTACGAAGGAGAAAATGCGAATGAGGTAGCACTAGGTGAATACACCAAAACAAGAACTAGGTAAGAGCTCATTGTGGCTTATGCTTCTAGGATGTTAAGGTGTACAATGCCCACGTTTCTAGAACTTGCAGAACATCATCAGTAAAACCCCAAATATATGTGTTTGCTGCCAGTTACCGGACCTTTGTGGTGATGGGTATAAATTATTTTGGAACCCCTGGAAACTCAGCTTCCAACAGCAGAACACTAAGATCGACCTTAAGGAAATGAAAATGTTTGTATGAAGCGAATGCGCTTTATTTCTTTTTCGTTTTCTTGTCTTTGTAGTTTTTTTATTTTGTTTTATTTTTGTTTCCTTTTTTTGAAACTGAGACTGGTAGTTGCACCAGTCAGCGGTAGGGTTCTTGGCCCTATAATAATTTTCTAACAACGACTTTCTCATTCATTCGGTTTGTTGTGGAAGTTTTAAATTCCTTTCTCTTTTTTTTTGTGTACGCCCCCCAACCCCATATTGATCAAAATTGGGAACAAGTATTTCTCAAATTTTAGGAAAAGTTAATTAAATCATATAAGAGCGAAAAACCATCAAATAAAATCATCGGACAATCATCACACAAATGGCACAAGAACTTCACGTTGAACAGAAATTGTTTTTCTTTGTGTTCATTTACGTTGATTAGCACAAACAGAAGTAATTTTTTAAACTCCCGTATTCCGTACTCGTTTGCATAACTCCGGAAGGGACCATCATTTCTAAACTAGTTTCATCGAAGTTTTGAATTTTACTACTTCTGATTTCTTTACGGTGCTTTATGTTTTTCTTCCCCTACCCATAACTTCTGGGGATCGAAAGACATTCTCTGCATCTCGCTAGAGGGCATGAGAATGCAGAATTTCTACTAGTTTAAATATTTCTAATCCAAATTAACCCTTAAATAAATTTTGAAAAGGATTCTTAAAATGCATATCAAGCTGCAAACCCCTTTATCTTGCAAGTTTTACTTCGATAATTGAAGTTTAAATAACTTACAATTGTACGTGTTTATAAGGGCGTTTTTTGAACGTCAAATTCCTCCCGTATACCACCACATGGTCTTGCCGAGATATTTGCTACGGTCTCCGTTATTGACATGTTACCCTTATTTAATACTCTACTTTTCAGCGGTCCTTCAAAACTAACATGTTATTTTACTCAGTTTAGGTAATTAAACTTGAAACAAACCAGGCCTAACAAATAACCCTTATCTAATTTGTGAACGCTAAGAAATCTGTTACAAAGAATTTTTTATAATACAGTATTTGTAGATTTAATATTTCCAAGAAAATATTGAATAAAATTCAATTAAATAAAACAAACGAGGAAATAGAACAGTTTAGTAGAACTCGACTCACCACAGTACTTTGCCAGATATCGATCGCGGCTACTATCGGTGGGACTCACTGTAGATTTCAGTTTTTTTTTAATACTGCAAGCCTATTTGTATTTTCTGCAAGATCTGGAAGCCACTCAAAAAAAATTAATGATTTTTTCGTTGATTTTTTTTACAGTAATCAACGTAGAACTGCAGGTGGTTATTTCTTAAAATTCCAAGTTGTGTAGACAATTTTTTTTCCGAAATCTGATGTTTTTCCTCAAAAATGTTATACTTCTGACTGCTAAATAGCAATCTTTTTGCAAAATTTTCCTTTTTCTAAAGATTTTGGTGTTTTAACTTTGATTGTGATTAAATTTATTTCTTTTTTAAAACTTCGAGCTTCCAGAAATATCTTCTACAAATGTTTTACTTAAGACTTAAATTATTTTCTAAAACTGGCAATCATTACTGTTCGCCTACAGAATTTGGTTAAAACTGGATTGTATTATTAAAGAAATATTGAAAGAAAAGCGCTACCGCACATTTCAATTCTTGATAGCTTATGGACTTACCCCGGGTGGTTGAGTCGTCGTCGGAGAGTGGTCTCGTGTTTCCACAGGGTGGAGTAAGCCAAAAATTCGAAAGACACAGCGAAAAAAACCGAAAAGCCGATTAAAAATGGCTGTTTACGACCGACCGTAACTGTGCTCGGATTCTGTCCACCTCGCACTCTCCGCAATATGCGATTTGATCGCGTAAAATGTGTTCTTAAATTTTTTCTATAAGAGGCATGTTTCGTCGTACAAACACAAAAAGGAAAAGTAGCTAAAAATTAAAATTCAGGTTTAAACAATTACTGTTATTATTTTTACGATTTACCATAATCTGGAGCTTTAGGAAAAAATTGCATTCTCAAATTAAATGTTAGCTGCATATAGAACGGAAGTTACACTTTTTAAAATTTTAAACGTGGACTTATAAATGCTCTGTACATTACAACTTTTTTTTCGAAATTTTGATTATATTTGGAAAGTTTCGAAATATCAACCTCTTTTGTAAAATTCTTTAAACTTTCTCTTAATTTTTGGTTTAATTCAACATTTCGATGTTTCCAGCAGGGATTTCACTTTTTTGATAAACATATTTGTACGAATTTTGACCTTATTTTGAAAATATTCATTTTAATCTTAAAATTTCAACTTTTTTTCAGAATTCAAGTTTGGACTTTTAATTTTTCTTTTATTTAAAGGAAATTTTCAGTTGAAATTCTAACTTTCGATTTTTTTAAGACTTAATTTTTATTTAACATTTTGAAATAATTTATAAATATCTACATTTTTTATTTTGCTATTTCCATTTTAAACTAAAAATTTCTAAAAAAAAATGATTTTATAAATTTCGATTTTCTTAAAATTCTGTTTAGCTGGAAATATTTTTTACAGTTTTGTTTTTTTTGTTTAAAATTTTGATTTTTTTCTAAAAAGCTTCTATTGAAATTTCTTTCATCTTTACTATCTAATATTCCTAATTTCGACTGATCTGAAATTTGATGCTGCTCTAAAATATTCAAAATTTATTTATTTCGAAAAAAATACTGGGTAATCCTAAAAAATGTTTGAAAATGTTGAGATAGACTAAATTCAAAAGATCGAGACTGAAGCCGAACTTTCGAGTTTCGAATTTGAGATTGAAAATTTAGGCTAAATTAAAAAATGGGCACTAAAAGACCAGGACGTTTACTGATTTAATAACTCAACTTTTTCTTTAAATTTTGCAATATTGCTCATTAATTCTGGAAGAACTTTATATGCCTCTTAACATAAAAAAAAACGGGGAGTTGGACATCCCATGAACGAAAATCCTGGTTACATGCCTGTTAAGAACTGAAAGTTTATCTTGCAGTTTTAGTTCTTAATTATTTCTTTAAATAAAAAATATAATTGTCTTCGAAATTTTGACTACAATGACGAAAACTCAACTTTTACTTGGAAATTGGGGATGTAAGTTCGAAATCCTTTTCATAAATTTCAATTTTTTGTCGAAATTTTACTTAAATCTAGAAATGTTAGGAATCGAAAATTTCTGACAAAAAAATTTAATCTTTGTAAAAATTTGGAGGCAAACCTCTAAGTACTTAAAAAAATAATGAAATCTCGATTTTGAGTTTAAAATTTTCGAAAAAAGTTAACTATGTTTTAAAAAGGTCGAAATTTTAGAATTCATAAAACCATTTTCTCGACATTTCCAGAAAAGATGAACTGATGTAAGAAAAGGTAAATATTTTGAGTCCAAATTGAAGGAAAAACTTCAAAATACATACCAAAATTGATTAAGTTAGAAAAAATTAAGTAATTTTGTAATGTCAATTAAATTTGAATGTTAAACTAGTACTGTCTAAAGATTCTTTGGTGCATTAGAAAAGAAATTCCTCGTTTGTTTTTGAAAACTTCATTGAAAAGGCAGTATCTTCACGCGCAGTAATCATGGGCCACAAAAAAACTTATTTTGGGCGCTACAACTGGGCAACATTTGATGTAAAAAAAAGGTGTATTAATTAATAAACAAATGTCTTAAAATATTTTTAATATCTTTATTGAAATCATAAATACAATCATAAAAAAAAATTATAAAATTATTGGCCATGTCTTCACACTCATCCCAATTGAATTAGCGACATATGACAGGTTCACTGGAAATTTAGTGACAAGTGTTTCACACTAGTACGAATACGGAAAGGCTAATTTTTTACAATGCCTAATTATTTCTAAGGATGGGTTTATACTAGACACTTTACTCCGTACATTTACCCCTGTGATGTGTCAACTATCCTGAGAGAAGTTATCGGGGACTCATTTACATAGTTGAGTCTCGGATAGCTGATACAACATATTTTATGTCAGAGAGAAATGTGTGGAATAGTGTCTAGTGTAACCATAAAATCATTCAGGTGTTAAAAACATGGCCACATTAAAAGGTACAAAGTTTCAATACTGACATGGCTATGTTTCAGCTTGAACTTTAACATGAGTTTTCATGTGTTGTTCCAGTCGATAGTACCCCAGGCAAACCTTAGCACAGCTTGCGCACTGTACTGCCCCATCCTCGTAATGTATCCTCAAATGTTCATTCAGTTGTCTGGGTTTTAGTTTTACCTTACAAGCATAGCATGTCCCTGTATGTTTCTGGCAGTAATGTCTAATGAATTTTCTGTATGCCTGAGTTGTATAAAGACATAGGTCACAGGAATATTTATTATTCTCAAAGACAGTTGTATGTTTTTGTTTCAAATGGTCTCCTAGTTTCTTCATATTATCTGAAGAGTAGTTGCAGAAAATACATGTAGATGTAAAACTTGTTACTTGCTTATGCAAATTTATGTAGTGTCTGTATAATATTGATGTGTTAGGTGAAATACATTGAAATGCACAAAGTGAACATTTGTATTTTCCCACAGAATGATTTTTACACTCATGGTCAATAAGATCGGGGAAAGTTTTAAATCTATGTCTGCAGCTAAAACAGTTGTATGCAGATTTATTCACATTAACTTTTTCAGGTGACTTCTTATTTGTCTTTGTTGTACTTGTTTTAGTTTTGACAGCAGCTGCAATTTCAACATTTACACTTTTGCTCTTTTCATGCTCCACTGGTTTTAAAGTATCTTCTTCAGGTTCTATGATCCCATTTAACAAGTTCAGTAATTCATCGTTATCATCATTTATTCTGCTTAACGTATTGTTCACATCCGTTAGGACATCTTCTTCTTGCATTGAAGTTTCATGAGTCCTCTCATTTTCACTACCTCTGTCCTATTAAATGAAAAAAGATGTAACATTTACCATTTTCCTGACAGTATTTACTTACACTGGAGACATCTATGTCCATTTGCGCTGGAGAGGCCTCAGTCGTTTTATTAGTACTTTCACTCTCAAGCAGTGCATCTAGGTTTATGATCATGTTTCCCTCCTTTTGTTTAACTAAATCTATAATCTTCTCTTGAACCTCAATTATTTTGGATTTGAATGTGTACATTGTTTCTAAAGCTTTATGACATTGTTTGCACAATAGGGGATTGAGAGTTATTTTGGATTTCTGCAAATATACAAATACATTAACTTCAAAATTTGGAAGAGTTTCTCGAAATTTGAATCTTAAATTTTTTTTTGCATTAACTTTATTTGTTGAAAAGTTCGATTGGTTTCTGTTAATTGCAAGTTTACACGTTTAATTTCCACTTTATTTCTAAAGTTACGACGAATTTATGAACAAAAAATTCCATTTAACCTCAAAATTTGGATTAAAACTCACGAAAAAAATCAAATTTTCCAGGACACCGTTTATAGAACAGTAAATTCGATATAGTTTTGTTATCATTCTTGTAAATTAGTATGTACATTTTGTTTATTGAATGATATACTTACGAATTCAGGGACACAAAAGTGGATCATCTTCATGATTTGCTGTGTTAGCATTAGGTAATCTTCGGCATTACTCTTTTCGAGACAAAGTCTACATACATAAGCCATTATGTGATTGAAAAACGTACGTCTCTATTCTCTAGAAAATAATTTGAGAAGCGGCAACACAATAACAACACAAAACTAACCTCAAATGCCACCTTAATTATCGCATTGTTAGCACTGGTATTTATTTATCGACATTTTCAAATTCGCACACAGTTTTTGTATCTACCTTTGGCCAAAGACAAGATCCTTTGACAATCGAAGTATAAAATTACAAAAACAAACAATAACATAACATACGTTACGTACGTAGGTACGTCACAAAATGTACCGGTTTAAGATCAAAGACAAGTCTACTGACAATACTAATTTTGACAATGGTCACAAACCACGATAGACGTGTAACGGCCGTTTAATAAACTCGGCCCAGATGACATCAACAGAGCTTATACTCCCAATTCGGAGATGGCGCTGAAGCCGAATTAAATTTATAATTTCTTTGTTATCCACTAATTAAAGGCAGGACCAACGGTAAATTTAAATCCAATTATTTTGAATGTGTTATCCATTTTTCTTGCGAAAAATTCTCCGATCAAATGTGGACAATTTGAGAGAAGTAATAACCAATAATAATCTCTATAATCCAATAAAAATAGGCCTGCACAGGAAACTTCTTATGCTTAGTTCAAAATCTTTCTCTTATTGGCGATTCAAATTAAAAGTTCGCACCAACTATCAGCTGATCGCAAGTAGGTCGCTTGCTTATAACCTATCTTTGAGACTGTAATATGTATGTAAAGATTAAGGATCTCCTATGAATATTTTCTTATTTTGCCAAGCAGTTTTTATAATTTTCATGTAATTATATGTACATTAAGAGGACAATAACTAAGGCAATTAAAATAAGCCGACTGTTTATACAAATTATAATGGATTCGGGGAAAAAGCTTTTATGTTTTGGAATAGGGGCGAGATAGATTGCAGTTCATAAGCATCTTAATCTTGTTTTTACAGCTCAACTTCTGTATGGAATAATTGTTAAAAGGTAAATTTATCAGTATAGCCTCAAGCCTCAGGAATATTAATTTAATTTACTAGAACAGTTTAACGTTCTAAAAATTGTAAGGAACGAATCAGTTAAAAGATAATGTAAAATTTCCAGAAGTCTAAGTTATCTGAAAAGAAATAAATAATTTCTTAGAAGGCGTAGTAATACTTAACACTAGTTAATTTTGTTGTTCAGTTAAAGATTGAAAATATTCAAGAACGAAGAATGTTAGCAAGAGCCTTCTAAATATTTTCTCTTGTACATTTTTGTGTAATGCAGCCATAAACAATGCCAAAAATCTTTGATTTACTTTTTATTTAATTTGAAGTAAATTCCATATTCTGTAATAATGAATAACTAAATTTAAAAAGTGTACAAATATAAGTAGGTATAAACAAATGTCTACAACTACTTTAAGTACTTAGATACAAACTAATCAAACCATTAACTTCTGATTTCAACATCAACTAACCGAAAATTGAACGCTTGTTATGGCTACATTCACAAAGCAAACGCTATATCAAAATGTAAACAAACCTGTGACCTACACGCAGTAGTTATAATTATCACCACCAGAGGTGGTGATCCTTAGCTGGAAATGCCAATAAGCACCTCAGATGACTGGAGTGATCGAGTCGTCATAAGCATAGGTCGTATTAAACAATAAATGCTGATTAACAAACATACTGCAGTACTACTTACAGATTGCTTCCTTATAAGTGATGAAAATAATTTATAAATTTCTTAATCGACAGATTGAAAACGAAACAGTCGCGTCGCCGTCATTAGTCGATTGAAATTTGTCATGAACGAAAACGCAGGAAGTGCTAACGAAAACAAATGGCTAGGAGCGCCATCCTACGATAGGGAGTCTAACCCAAGAGCTGGAAACTAGTCAAAAGTCGTGCAATTCTTGTTGCAGGTCCATAATGTTAGTGGTTTATGTAGTCTCTAGGTTTATGCATATCGTTGATTGAATATATGTATATGTATTCAATCAACGTGCATATTGATCACAGAGCAGCAACTCAATGTTTGTTTTATAATTGTCCGAACTGTCAAAGCAAAGGTAAACCTTTTGTAGTCATATAGGGATAGCTGCGGGAAATTTAGAATATAATGCAAAAATGAAAATTGAATTAAAAAAAACATTGAACGAATTATTTTTATTTCATAACTGTTTATAAGACAATACTACATATAGAAATAAACACTGAAAAAAACTCTCGGAAACGCAATTCTTGGGTGTAAAAAGTCGTAGAAAATTGGAAGCAAAAATTCTAATCAAAACCAAATTTTGCACTGCATATCATAGGCACTGACACTTTGGCAAGGAATAAGGATACACTTGTAAGGTTGCTGAATGTGGTATAAAATCGTTTGTGTTTAGTTAACATGACTTCCTTCCTGATGTCAAGAAAGTTTGGATTCCATTGCTATAAGTTGATGAAACTGATGAAAAATATTCACTACTGAAAGCTGATATTCTATTAACTTACTTCTTCGCTTTCTGGGAACAAATCAATTTATTTAAACTTCATCGTCTTTGTGCCTTTCATCAATACTCTATGGTGCCGATCGAAGGCTATACTAATTTTGTAATTAAAACTTAAAATCGTAGAGAATTTGTAGCCAATTTTAAATTAGTTACTAAAAAAGTCCCTACATTTAAAGCTTAATTCACACACTTAAATTAAGTGTTTTTTGTGTTGCCTATATAGGGGTTTGACCATAGAACTACTTTATTCAATCAACGATATAACTTATACTGGGTGAAAATTAATAGAGAATTTACAAGTAAATGGCGATGTGATCAATGTTAGGTATTAAACAGAGACTAAATAGACTGAACGCTGCAGGGTAACTAGAGATGGGCAAACCTGCTACTTTCAAATAACAATTATAGCAGTTACTGCTTCTTTTAAAAAGCAGCTACTAAGAAGCGGCTTAAAAATAGCAGTTTGCAAGGTTGTGCGACCGTTCGATGATGGCAGCTTGCTATTTGCTTCTTTGTAGGAATTTACGGTTTGCAAATTGCTTTGCGTCACGAGATCCTTCTATAGTGTAGTTTGATAGTGTTTTTATTGTTTTGATAAGGTGTAGATCACAGAGTAAGAATGTCAAAATTTTCAAATAACAACTTTAATGTTACTTTCCTTTTGGTGGATAAATCTTAACGTGCGCAAAGACTTTTAAAATTAGTAATGACATTGACATTAGAACTGTTAAAATTTTCGCACAAAACATGTGATCACAGATCCATAAACCGGTACGAATCAACAGCCAATAATTTCGAAATTAATCATCAATGCAAAGCAGTCCTTTTTTAAAATAAATTGCAGTCAGAACGGCGACGCGAGACACCTCGGGTATTATTGGCTGGGATCGGAGTGCCAGTATTTAGTATCTATCAACAGACCTGCTACTAAGAAGCGAAGCAGCTATTTTTGACAATAAATCGCAGCCAGCGATATTCGGGTAGGGATGATCGATATTCATCGATGGTGAATGAACATCGATGTTTGGTGAAAAAACATCGATATTTTAATATCGATGTTAAGTTTTCGATAATATTGACACATCGATTCACTCTAAGTCTAGGGCTAGGCCATCTAGCGTGATTAGATGTAATAAATGTTGCTGATTAATGTTGCTATTAGTATTATTTCACCTTCACCCAATTTACACTAGATGTCGCTAATCGATGTAACCAAATTAAAACCAATAAAATAAAAAACTGTCAATTTCAAGCCATGGTCAACTTTTTTTCTTATCTAAGAATAAAGTGGGTGCGAGTGTTAGTGGAACTTAATTTTTTTTTAGTAATGAAACTTCGAAAACGAAATAATAGGTGTAGTAAATCTACCCTATATTGTACTCTATGTCTGTCAACTTTTGCAGTAATGTAACCCAACAATCTACCATGAATTTGCTTACGTCGCTTACTATATATGTATATATATATATATATATATATATATATATATATATATATATTATATATATTATAATAAAGTGGATTGTTTTTTTTAACCTAAAACATCGATATTTTTCTTTCGATATTCATCGTACATCGATACTTTTGAACCGATGTTAATATTGATATCAATATCGATGTTTTTCTAATATCGATCATCCCTATATTCGGGTACTGTCGACTGTAATCGGAGTTTCCGATTTTGCGATTTCTGTCAAGAGAACTACGATGTAAAATACGACGCAGCTATTTTTAAAATTGAGTAGCAGCTTGAAGCTGTTTCAGCTAAATAACTGCTACGAAGCAGCAGCATTTGAAAATAGCAATCCCCTAAGGGTCCTAAGGGTAGCCAGTGAAGACCGAAGCCTGGCGAAAGCCCAGCTCGCAACGCGCTCTTATTCCATGTTTTCTGCTTATTCCTTAACAGACCTTTGCGACGACAACATCGTTTTTTTTAGCAAATAGGCATTAGAGATGGAAAAATGTATTGTAAAACACTGTCGGAACATAAGTGAACATATTAGTAAAGGAAAATCATGAGTTTTATTCTGTGGGTAGGTAAAAATAAAATATATAAATATTTAATTATTAACGTGCGCAAGTCGCCGTTTCACTGCATTCATCGCAAATTTGCAGCATGTGCTTAACGTTATTGTGCACACGCGTCGCGTAATGTAAATGTAAATCGTTAGAACCGTTTACGCGGAAGGTTTAATATTTACAAATTTGACTTTTACGGCAGCGTTAAGAGTAAGCGGATGCCGTGTTCCCTCTTCCCCGTATTTTACATTCAACGGTTCTCATGCTACGAGATTGAAACGTTCAGTCTACTTAGCCTCTGGTATTGAAGAACGACCTTGAAAATGTTGAAACTCCCTCTCATGCAATTATTTTCAATTTTCGCCTCTCATTTGCGTATTTCCTAAATTCTTTAAAATTTCACATCTATTTACCAAAAATCTTTCGTTAGCAGTTTTAGGATTTTGACCTTCTTATCGAAATTTTGACTTCAAAATCGAAAGGTTAAAAAATAAATTCAAAGTTTTTTGGGTATGTTGCCTTCGAATTTTGACTTTTATCTAAACACTTCGACTTTATCCTCAATACTTTGTTTTGAAGTCGAAATTTAAGAAATACTATAGTTTGTGCTTTAAATTTGAATTAAAAAAAATCTAAAAACTTAAAATTTTGAAAAAATCAATATTTACAAAAGAAATTTTTTAAAAAGGCAAAATTTTAAAAAAGGCGAAATTCAAAAGTCAAATTTTTCAAAAAAAAGAGTCGAAATCTTTAAAAAATCTAAATTTTGAAAGGTCTTGAAATTTTATGGAAAACGTAATTTGCATAACAAATTAAAAATTTGGAAATAAGGCGCACTTTTCAAAAAAATTTCAAACTTGTTGTGATGTTCAAAAAATAAAAATTTTGACAGGAATTGAAAGTATTGAAAAAAGTAAAAATTTTGATGAGAATTAAAAGTATTGAAAAATGCTAAAATTTTGAAAAAACTCGAAAATGTCGAAGTGAACATTTTCAGTCAAGTCAAAATTTTGGAAAATGTTATTTTGAAAAATGTCGAAATTTTCGTGAAAATTATAAATTTCCAAAAATAAAAGTTAAATCAAAATTGTTAAAGAGAAATTCAAAATTTTGAAAAATCGAAATTTTCAAAATTCAGAAATGAGAAAAAATGGCGAAATTTTCAGGATTCCTAATTTTAAAAAAAGTTTAAATTTTGGAAAGTGACCCAAAAATTTCAAAAATAGTCAGGATTTAAAAAACATTGAAAAATATCTACTTGTTCAAATTTTCAAAAAAAAGCTGACTTGAAAATAGAAGAAAAGCCAGAATTATCAAAAAAGTGCAAATTTTCAAAAATTATCAAAATAATGAAGATAAAATTTCTGAAAAAATCAAAATTTCAAACTTGTCGAAATGTCCAAAAAAGTGAAAATTTTGATAAGAATCGAAAGTATTGAAAAACGTTAAAATTTAAAAAAAAAGTCGAAAATGTTGAAGTCATTATTTTCAAATAAAGTCGAAATTTTGAAAAAAGCAATTTTAAGAAATGTCGAAATTTCCATGGAAAGTTAAAATTCCCAAAAAAAGTTAATAAAATCAAAATTTTAAAAAAGAAATGTCAAAATTTTGAAGAAGTCGATATTTTAAAAATTTGCAAATTAGAAAATATTGGGAAATTTTCAGAAGTATTCGTAATTTAAATTTTGGAAAGTGACTCAAAAATTTTAAAAATAGTCAGGATTTAAAAAAAAATTGCGATTTAAAAAAAATTGAAAAATATCCATTTGTTCAAATTTTCAAAAAAAAGCTGACTTTTGAAACTAGAAGAAAAGCCAAAATTATCAAAAAAGTGCAAATTTTCAAAAATTATCGAAATTTAGAAGATACAATTTCTGAAAAAATCAAAATTTCAAACTTGTCGCAATGTCCAAAAAAGTGAAAATTTTGATAAGAATCGATAGTATTGAAAAAGGTTAAAATTTAAAAAAAGTCGAAAAGGCCGAAGTCATTATTTTCAAATAAAGTCGAAATTTTGAAAAAAGCAATTTTTAAAAGTGTCGAAATTTCCATAGAAAATTCGAATTCCCAAAAAAAGTTACTAAAATCAAAATTTTAAAAAAGAAATGTCAAAATTTTGAAAAAGTTATTTTCAAAATTCGAAAATTCGAAAATATAGCGAAATTTTCAAAAATATTCGTAATTTAAAAAAAAAGTTTAAATTTTGGATAGTAATTCAAGTTTAAAAATGGAATGGAAAAAAATTCGAGATTAAAAAAAAAATTTTATGGAACGGACTGGTCCTTGGTTATCTTCAAAAATGAAATAAAATCTTGTCCCCTGAAACCAAGAAAGATTAAAAAAACACCACAAAGGCAGCTCTAGCGCGTTTCGATAGCCAAGTTATCATTAACAGAAAGATACTGTCTGAAGATGATAGCTTGGCTATCGAAACGCGTTAGAGTAACCTTTGTTGTCTTTTTTAATCTTTAATTTTAAGTTCAAAGTCGAGATTTTGAGATTAAAGTCGAGAGTAACCTTTGTTGTCTTTTTTAATCTTTAATTTTGAGTTCAAAGTCGAAATTTAGGGATTTCTAAAAAAAATAAATTTAATCGATATCTTTGCTACGCCTTCGTAGTAAATGTTAAAATTTCTAAAAATTTAAAATATGAGAATAATAAAAATACTGAATCAAAAGTGACAAGTTTGAAGTAAAAAGTTTAAAATAAATAATTTTAAATTCAGGAAAAGTTTAAATCCAGCTAGGTTTTTTTTTCAAATGATTTACAGATTAAAAAAACCGGAAAAAACATTTTTGAATTCATTACGGTAGAAGCAAAATTATTTATCCAATGCGATTTGTCTTGGAACACCGGAAAAAATCGCATTTGCTGTTTCTTCCCGACCAATTTCCCATTTATAAAAGGGACGCCACTGCTCTAGAACTCTAGAAGAAGAAACAAATAGGCAGCGAAAAACGTAATAATTAGAGCACAGAAAAGTAGTTAGATTATTCTCTGACTAGAATAGTACATTAACAAAATATTTAACTCTCTCCAGCGTTAATTTCTTGTGAATCAAACTCCCGAACCATCGGTTGATTCAATTTTGTCGTCCGATCGGTGGTTTTATTTTTTAATTTTGTCTAAATATGTATATATTCCGTGGCTTGAATGTAGAATGCAGCCACGGATTAATGCAGCCAAGGCGACGCGTTGCTAAATCTTGTTTTAAACATCGCTTCCGGTTTCTAGTACCTTTAGCCGGTTTGGGTTGGCTGGCTTGGATCGTCCATTTTCTTACTGCGGTATCGATTCACTTCCGTCTGGGCTACTGAAAGCTGCAGATAACGTTTTTGTAGTTTTGCATTTATTTTGTGTATTTCGATTAAAATAGGCCATAATTTAATATATCCCATATCAAAAGATTGCCATAAACGTAATAATCGACTTGAAACATAAATTGATTAAAATTTGACCGATGTAAGAGACATTTCGTTGAAAATGCGGAATACGGTTATTGCGTTGCGAGATCAAGTCCAATATGGAGGATAGGGCGTCGGCCTTGACGAATGGACGATTTAGCAGTCGTTTGTGCACATAAAGTAATATGTTTTTACTTTACATTTTCGCTAATGATTGACTTTTTAATTGGTAGTGGATTTAATTTGAATATCTTGGAAGAATAGGAGGTCAAAATGGTAAGGTGTCTTAACGGTTCGATTTTTTGTAACAATAAATTGTACAACTTAAACTGTGTTTTCATAATTATGACGAATTAATTGGCGTTAACGAGCGCTTAATTCGACTATTTAAGAAACAAATGTCAATTTGGCCGTATTTGTGCCTAATTAATTAGGTTACGACGCCATCTTGTTTGCGTATGACGTTGACGTTACCTCGCGATTATTTGTATCGTTTTTTCAGCCCCGCATCGAGCCGTTGGAATTGTTAACGTGCCTTTCTGTCTTATTGTCGCCCGAAGGGGGAGTAGCGTCTCAAGACGCAGTGCCCCGTCTTGTTAGGTAAGTGACCTTGACACAAAACTGGCTTTGTTTACATAGAGTCGTTTTTTGTTTCAGTTTGATGACGAAATTTTCGAAAAAACTCGTCAGTAAATGCGTTTACATACTGATTTTGAAGCATACCGAGGTGCATGTGCTGGATATGTTCATGGAGGTAGGCGGTTGGTCCTTAATGCACACTTTGTTGCTGGAAGCGATGAGTGTGGCCAATTGGGATTTGGTGACTGAAATTTTGGAGCTTTTGCTTATGACTCCGGTGGATTCGCCAAGGTTGCGATTGAATAATATACCGAAATTAGTGAAGAGCTTATCCAAGAGGGAGGATTTGGAAGGTAGGTTTCTATTGATGTTTTGCATGTTGGGCAGAGGTGGAAATTTTGAAACATTTGTCAGTTGGTTTGATGGTATTTTCACTTCAAGTCGGGAGAGCTGAGTGGAGTTTTAGTGATGGAATCTAATGAAGTCTCAGTATTTGGTTTTTTATCGAGAGGAATTTTTTTTTGAATATGAAAGATAAGAACAGTTGGAAAGTTGCTTTATCATCATTTTGGGGCCTGATTTTATCACTCATTTTGTTACTAATTGACACTGTAGCATAGGAAAAAAATAAGATTGCATGTATGTTGGTGTGCTAAAAGGAAAATAATTTTTAAAAGCTACCTAATTTATGTTTTATTTTTAAAGAGTTAAAAAGAAATTGTCAGTCAGCGCATCAGCTTTTTGAAACAAAAAAAATAAACATGTTTTAAACTTCAAGTTTGAGTTTTCGACCTTCATCTCGATAATTTGATCTTAAAGTGGAATATTACTTTCATTTTAAAGTGTTAAATTTTCCAGTTTCACATTTCATTCTATCTCTGTATTGTCGAAAGTAGTGTAGAACGATAGTCCATTTCAGATAAATGTGGATCAGAGTAGGGACCGAACTTTTAATTTTGTAGTGTCAACAGCAAGAACTAGTAATATTTAGACATAGCTGTGGTAGCATCATGACATTTCTTAATGGTGTTCTGTGTTCCTAAAATCCTAACCTAAATTTCATTAAATATTTTGGTTTGTTGTCAGTAGTTTTAAAAATGATTCCTTTATATTTTATGTCGATTTCTTTAGAGAATTATTGAATTATTAGCAATGGTAATAAAAATGATATGGAAAACATTTAGTCTTGAGTATTTCTGCCGAACAACCCCTGAAATATAGGCAACACATTAATCCTCAAAATATTTAAGTGTGAAGCTAGCTTTGGTTCTGATGATTTTTTTTAATAACTTGCTTAAAGGTTACTATAATGCTTCGCAGCCTACTCTTATGCACATTTAGCTGAAATGGGCTATAGCTTTATTACTATCTGTGTCATGTAAAGTGTCACCAAACCTCTAATGACAATTAAACATAAAAGACTGGAAAAAGAAGCCAAAATTGATACAGCAGCTCATTTGCAAGTATTGAAACACGATTTTTACTGACCTATTTCATTAAAAATAACTTTTTCTAAAGGCAATATACAAAATTATTCTCGTCAAAAATCTAAGAAATTTTCTTTTAACAAAAAAGTACAGCGCAGTTTTAATGACATTTTAATTTGATTACCTCGATTTCGACTTCTGTTGAAAATTTTGAATATTTTTTAAATTTTTGAATACATATTTATGAAGTTTTTGACTTTTAAAATTTCGACCTATTAAAAATTTTAATTTTTTTCAGAATTTCAATTTTTTCCGGGATTTCAATTTTTTTGGGATTTCGATTTTTTCGGGATTTCGGTCTCTTTGAGAATTTCGATTTTTTTGAGAATTTCGATTTTTTCAGAATTTTGGTTTTTCCAATGTTTGTTTTTTTCAAAGTTCTACTTAATTTCGGTTTTTCGAAAAATGTCTTCTTTTATTAATAATTTGGCTTCTCCACATTTCAAGTTTTTTTTTTGAAAATTTGGACTTTTTTTGAACATGCAGCTTATTAATGAATTGGTTGTTTTCAAAATTTCGTCTATTTTATAATTGCGCTTTTCAAAATTTTTACTTTTTAACGTTTTTTTTTTCTTCACTTATCTCAATTTCGACTTGTCAAAATTTTGACTTCAACATTTCAGTTTTATTACAAAATTTTAGCTTATTTTAAAGTTAACTTCCAAAAATGCACGTTTACAAAATTTTGGTTTTTAAAATCTTTTCAGGAAGTCGGGCGTTTTTCAATGTTGCAAAATTTCGACTTCATTTCAAAGTTACGATTTTTTCAAAATTTAGACTTATTTTTGACTTTTTTTTTCAATGTCTTGGTGTTTTTCAAACCTTTATTATTATTATTATTTTTTTTTTTTTTGGTAAATTTTGATATTTTTTGTTGGAAATCTCAGCTTTTAAAAAATTTTGGTAATTTTTTAATTTTCGACCTTTTTCAAAATAATAGCTTTTTTTTTGAAAGTTTTGACTTCTGCCTTTTTCAGTTTGGACATTTTTTCAAAATTTCGAATTTTTTAAAAATCTAATTTTAAAAATTTTGATTGTAAAATAATAACATAAACTTTTTTAGCCTTTTTAAAATTGGAAAATTTTGATTTTATTTCCGAGTTAGGTCTTTTTCAAAATTTCTAATTTTTTTAAATATCGACTTTTTTTGAAAATCTCAACTTTTTCAAAATATTTCCTTTTTTCCTGAAAATTTTGAATTTAAAATTTCTGCTTTTTTAAGTTGACATTTTTCAAAAAGTTTTTAAATATCACTTTTTTTTAAATTTTGATAAGATTTAATATTTTTGTAAAATGTCAATTTTTTTTGTAAATGGCAAAATTATTTTTTGAAAATCTCAACTTTTCTAAAAATTTCGATGTTTATAAAATTTTCGCCTTTTTAAATTTTCGACTTTTTTTAAAATCTTAGCTTTTTTTTTGAACGTTTTGACTTTAAAATTTCTGCTTTTTTAGACATGTTTTCAAAATCTGGGATATTTTGAAAATCGCTGATATCATTATTTTGGGATTTAATGTTTTTTAAAAATTCCAAATTTTTCTGAAAATCTTGACTTTTTTCAAAGTTTCAATATTTTAAAATTAGTAATGACTTAAAATGAGGAATTTTATAAAATTTTGGACTTTAAAAAATATACTTTTCTGAATACCTTATATGAAAATTTTGGCTTTTTTCAAAGTTTGGCATTTTTTCAAAATTTTTACTTTTTTGAAATTGACGGTTTCTTCAAAATTTAATAATGTAATAATAATAATAATTTCGATATTTTTTATCATTCGTCTATTTTTCAGAATTTCGACTTTTTTTGAAAATGCCGGTTTTTCAAAATTTCAATTTTTTTTTTTGATTTCGATATTTTGGACTCTTTGACACTTTGACTCCTACATTTTAGCTTTTTTTGAAAAAAATTGAATTCAAAATTTCAACTTTAAGGATTCGGTATTTTTACAAAATTTCGAATTTTTTTGAAAATCTTGGCTTTAAAAATGCAATTTTATTTACAGTTCTTTAAACGTTGTAATATTTTTAAAATCTCATTTTTTGTTCAAAACTTCAATTTTTAAAATTAGTAACGACTTTTAAAATTTCAAATTTTTAAAAATATGGAATTTTAAAAAGTTTATAAAATTAATAAACATAATGATAATCAGACCAATGAGTCCACCATGAAGAATTTTTAAAAGTTTCCCTGTTTTTGAAAACTTTAATTTTGTATTAAAATTTCGACCTAATAAAATAGTTGTCAAAAATTTAAAATATTTTGAAAAATTTTCGAATTATTTTGAAAGTAGCACAATTTTTTTGATTTTTTAATGTCGAATTTTTTTTTAAATTCTAGACTTAATTCAAACTATACGAATTTTTTCAAAATTTTAATTGTCTTTTGAGAATTTCATTTTTGTAAAATTTGATTTGTTTTGAAATTTTGAAATTTTTTTGAAGTTTTTGCTCATTTTTCAATATTTTGAGTTTTTGAACGAAAGCATTATTTTAAAATGTCGGCGATTTTTGATTTTTTTCTGAAAATCTATACTTCTCAGGAAAACTTGAATATTTTTTAAAATCTTCACTCCAAACTTTCGACTTTTCCAAAATTTGAAATTGTCGCTTTTTTAAAAATTTTCACTTTTAAACATTCATCCGTTTTGAAATGGTTACTTTCAAAAATTTGAAATTTTTTGTTACTTTCAAAAATTTGAAATTTTTGGAATTATTTTGAAAATTGGACTATTTAAAATTTTTGAATTTTTTTGAATATTTTGAGTTTTTTAATTTCGCGCTTTTTTTAATATTTTGATTTTGAAATAAAGCATTTTTTTTAATTTCGGCTTTTTTTGATTTTTTTCTTTTTGAAAATCTCAACTTCTTGGGACATTTATCAAAATTTTGCCTTGAAAATTTCGACTTTCCAATATTTTGAATTTTTTTTTTGAAAATTTGAACATTTTTTTAAAAATGTCGACATTTTCTTAAAACTTCCCTAATTTATAAAATTTTGACTTGAAAATTTGAAATTTTTGATTGTTTTGATTTTTTTAAATTTCGCGTTTTTTAAGATTCTAGACATTTCAAAACTAGGAATTTTTTCCAAAATTTCAACTGTCTTGAAAGAGGATTTTTTTTTGAAAAATTGAACTTTTTGAAATTTTTGACCATTTTTCAGAATTTTGACTTTTTAAAATGAAGCATTTTTTTTTAAATTTCGGCGATTTTGATATTTTTTGAAAATCTAAACTTGTCATGAAAACTTGGGACACTTATCAAAATTGTGCTTTACATTTCGACTTTCCAAAATATTAAATTTTTGAAAATTTCGACTTTTTAAAAATGTGGACATTTTCTTAAAATTCACTGTTTTAAAAATGTTGACTTTCGAAAATTTGAAATTTTTTGACATTTTTGATCGTTTTGTTTTTTTTTAATTTCGCATTTTTTAAATTCTAGACATGTACACTATTTCGAACTTGACGATTTTTTTTTTCAAAATTTCAATTATCTTCTGTAAAATCTGATTTTTTTGAAATTTTTGATCGTTTTCGATATTTTGTCTTTTTGAAATGAAGCATTTTTTTTAATTTCGCCTTTCTTAAATTTTTTTTAAACCTGAGCTTCTCGTGAAAACTTGCACATTTTTCAAAATTTTGACTTTAGAATTTCGACTTTCGAAATTTTACAACTTTATTTTTGAAAATATCGGTTTTTTAAAGATGTCGACATTTTTTTCAATTTCATCTAATTTGAAAAATTTTGAATTTCAAAAATTGGAAATTTTTTATTTTGATCTTTTTTAAATTCCGGACATTTAGACGATTTCAAACATTACACATTTTTCAAAATTTAATTTTTTTTGAGAATTTTGACCATTTTTCAATATTTTGACATCTCATCTTGAGAGCATTTTTTTAAATTTCGACGTGTTTTGATTTTTTTTTTTTGAAAATTTGAACTTCCCATGAAAACTACGCTTTTTAAAATTTTGACTAAAATTTCGACTTTCCGAAATTTTGAACCTTTTTTGAAAATTTCGTTTTTTTAAAGTAGGTAATTTTATAAAATTCGTCTAATTTTAAAAATTTCGACTCCAAAATTTGAAATTTTTTGAAATTGTGATTGTTTTGTTTTTTTTTTAATTTCGCATTATTTTAAATTCTGGACATTTAGACTATTACATACAATCTTTACGGTTTTTTTTTTCAAAATTTCCAATATCTTGTGAATATTTGATTTTTTTGAAAATTTGATTTTTTTTTTCAAATTTAGAATTTTTGAATATTTTCACTTTTTAAATAAAGCATTTTTTTTAAATTTCGGCGTTTTTTGATTTTTTTTTTTTGAAAATCTAAACTTTATGAAAACTTGAACATTTTTTAAATTTTTACTTTAAAATTTCGACTCCAAAATTTTAAACTTTTTAAAAAAATGTCGGCTTTTTTAAGTATGTCGACATTTTTAAAAAATGCGTCTTAATATTAAAAATTTTGACTTATATTTTCTAAAATTGTTACTTTCGAAAATTTGAATTCTTTTGATAAATATTCAGAAGTTTCGAATTATTTTGAAAATTTGGTTTTTTCAACAATATCGAAATTTTTGAAGATAGAGCCATTTTTTAATTTTTTTTTAAATCGTGCCCTTTTTTATTTTTTAAATCGTGCCGTTTTTTCAAAAATCTTGTTTCTTTTTTTGGAAATATAAAAATTTTCGAATTTTTTGAAAATTACGTCATCCTCTCTGTTTTGTTAACTTTTTCGAAAATGTTACCTTTTTTCAGAATTTTACTTTTTCGTGAAATATTTAATTGTTTTAATATATCGAATTTTCTAGAAATTACGAATTTTTTCAAAATTCCGATTCGATTTTTTTTAATGTCAACATTTTATGAAAATATTGGCTCTTTCAAAATTTTCAAGGAAGTTATAAATTTTAACATTTTGAGAATGTTAATTCTTCTCTTTTTCCAACATTTCGAATTTTTGAACAGTTTTCTTTATTTTTCAAATTATCGAGAAATATTTTCGGTTGTTTTTCAAAAGTTGACTACTTTTTTAGATTTGGAATTTTTTTTAAATCTTGACTTTTTGTTTAAAAATTTAATTTTTGTAACTGTCGATTTTGATGACGTCATTTTTGAAAAATGTAATTTTCTTGATTTGAACTATATTCAAGTTCGAGTCACGTGACGCGTTAGAAAAATTTCTTTTGATAGATGGCACTATATTAAACCGTTAGTCGTGTCTTTATATTGATGATTACTTAGTGAACACCTACATTTTAATTTTATTTAATTATGTTTGTAATTCAGAAATAAATGTCGTTAATTTTTTTACGGCAGCAATGAAAAACTTGAAAGATGACATTATTCTCCGGGGAGACACAAAGTAAAAAAAAAGGTTGGGAATGGATCCGTGCATATATGTGGTCATGGTTTTTCAAAATTTAATTTTCATACTTTTAGTTCGTTTTCCTAAATTATGTCGTCTGGAAATTTTGATTTTCGAAATTTCTACCTTAATTTTTAAATTATTTAACAAAATTTCGAGGTAAACTCGACAATTTACTTTTTTATTGAAATTTTTACTTGAAACTCCTTGATTTCGTTCTAATAGCTTTCAATTTTTTTTACGAAATTTCCATTTTAATCACAAACAGTCGATTTTTTTCTTGATGTTTTTTTAGAAACCTAAATTCTCTCATTAGTTACGTCCTTCTTTTATAAAATTTTGATTGCCTGGTTGACAGTTCTGGCGGTTTAAATTTTTTTTAAATTTAGACCTTTCAAAATTTTGATTTTCTTGAAATATTCCTATCTTTTCTGTATAAAAAATCTGAATTTGTAATTTCGATTTTTCTTTCTGAATTCTAAGTTTATATTTGCAATAGTTTTTCCCAATATTTTGTTTGTGGTGAGAAAAAGTTTAGATACTTTAAGTATTTTAAAAAATTGTCTGAATAATTTTTTTTTCGAAGTTTAGCATTTAGATTTGAAACTTGTGTGGTTTTTTTTTGAAGCCTTAAATATTTTCCTGAAATTTACACCTTCAATTAGAAGTTTAATTTTTTAAAGATATTCGTCAATGTTTACTTTCTTTCGCAAAACTTCAATGCGGTATTTTTTTAATTTCATTTTTTTAAAATCTTGGGAAATTTCAGGTTGCATAAAGATTTTTGTTATAAATCCTGAATTTTGAATTATTTTCTAAAAATTCTATTACATTTTCGATGTTGTTTTCTCAAAATTTTTCGTTTCTAAACTGAACATCTTGGATTTTTTTTTAAAACAAATTTCGATCTTTAAAAAATGCGATTGTATTGAATTGTCTTTAAATTTAAATTTGAAACTCACATGGATTTTTTTCCCTAAAAATTGAACATATATTAATTTTCTAGAAGGACTGATACTCTTGCTTTTTACTTTTTTTCTGTAGTTTTTATTTCGTCTAGAGATTTGAATATATTTTTTATTTCGTCTAGAGATTTGAACATATTTTTTAATTTCGTCCTTTTAAACTCTCGGCTCTTGCTTTTTGCCTTTTTTTTTTTGTAATTTTGAGATATTTGAATGTTTTTTTATTTCGTCCGTTTAATCATTAGAATTTTTTTGTTTAATCATTAGAATTTTTTTTCGACATTTCAAGTTTCAAATATTTTTTTTTCAAAAGAAAACATCTTTAGATGCATTGGGCGATCTTTGATATGGGAAAACTTATGGTTTGGCGTTACCATCACGCTAGTTCAAGTTCCCAGAATATCACATAGTCAACAGACAGGCATAATAAACAAAGACTATTTCGTATATAAGCAAATATAAGAGATATAAAAACTAGAAATTATAATAGTTAGCAAATTACAAAATTTTTATTTTTGATATTACAATTTGAATTTTCAAAAAAATAGTGTTAAATCATATTCTTAAGTTTTTATTTTTGTTGGAAGTCCCCATAACTGCCTAATTTCTTTTTATAAATTTTAAGTTTCTTCTGACAACTCTCAGTTTACATTTAAATATTCATTATTTCCCAAAATTTCGATTGTAAACTCGAAAATATTTGCTAAAAATTAATTTATTTGAAAAAAAAATGAATTTCGATCTATTATTAAAAAGATAGACATTAAAAATTTTTCTAAAGATTTCGAAGCTTGCAGACTTTTCTTAAAAGCATCAAATTCCGTTCTCGAAGTTTTGAGTTTACACTCACAAATTTTAATTTTTTTCTATTAAACAAATTTTAATTTTTTTCTATTAAACAAATTTTAATTTTTTTCTATCAAATCACAAATTTACATTTTTCTAGAGATTTGGAAGTTATAATTTCAATACTTTCGTTTTGAAATTCCCATATTTAAATTTTTTTAAAAAATTTATAGTAGTAAAATTTTTCTCGTGTGTTTCAATTTAAACTGAAAATTGACTTTGATTTTTTTTGCAGCATCGACCTCTTTTTCAAAGTTCTAAGATTTCACTTTCAAATTTTAAATATCGTTTATTTTAATTTTGACCTTTCAAAATTTTGACATTCAAAAAGTTCAAGTTTAAAGTTATTTTTCATTTTTTATATAAAATCTAAAATTTCTCTTCTGGGTCATTCAAAAGTTGGAAAATTTCTCAAAATTTCCGATTTGACTCCTTAACTCGTATGGATTTTGTGAAGCACAGACAGAAGTTCTAAGGTTAGACATTCATGTTTTTCGCGAAATTTTTACTATTTTTAGTACTAGAAATCCGGCGTTTTCTGTTCTTTTTTCCAAAGTTTTTGAGTGTAGAGATTTAATCTTTTTTAATTCTGATCAGTATTTACTTTTCCCAAAATTTCTATTACAAACTCGAAAATTAGATTTTTTTCCAATTTAACCCGAAACTCGATCCAATTTTTTTATAAATTGTGAATTTTTATTTTCTTCTTACGATTATAAATTTGCATATTTATTATCCGTACTAATTATAAATGCGATAGTATGTATATCTGTCCGCTTCAGTGTTGCCAGAATTCGCGCACTTTTTCAATTTTTACCCCTTGCGCATATGGCGAAATTTCGAGTTTAAAGTTTAAACTAGATTTCATAAGTAAATGTCAAGTTTTATTTTTTTTTGAAAATTCGATTTTTCTTTTTATTTTGTATTTGACGGCTGTACTTTCCATTTTACCCTTTTCCCAGATAACGTTTTTTTTTAATGTATTTCAAGTTTACACTTTCAAGTTTGATGTTTCCCAATTTTATGACCGTTTTCCTAAAATGTTCACTTTCAATTTCTAATTTTTCTTTTAAAATTCGATTGAAAACTCAAATTTGGCATTAATTTCGAAACGTCACTTTTTTTTTTCGAAACTATACTTACAAATTTTCCAAATTTATACTTTCGTGTATATTATTGTTTTCTGAAAATTTCGATCGTAATTCGGGAGTTTTTCTTTAAATTTCGATCGTAATTCGGCAATTTTTCTTTAAATTTCTAATTTTTTTCAATATTTCGGCTTTCATTGAGAAACTTCAATATTTCTCCCAAAATTTTGAGCTGAACCTTTTTCTAAATTTTTAGTTACTTTTTAAAATTTCGGTTTTAAATTTGTGAAGGAACATTTTAGACAGTTTTTTAATCTGAAAATGGTGACTGTCTTCTTGAAATTTCTAAAAACGTTTTCTTTAATTATTTAATTTTTTTAGGTATTTCGACTTTAATCTCGAATTTTCTATTTTTTTTCTTCATCCCAAATTTCTACGTTTTCTTCCCTCGAAACTCTGAACTGCATTTTTTATGTAATTTTAAATTTTTTTCTACGGTGAGGTTGGTTTGGTGGAACGGACTGGTCCTTGGTTATCTTCAAAAATTGAAATACAGAACTCGTCACCTGAAACCAAGACGTTGGTTAAAACTCTGAATTTTGGCGAAATTGCTTAAAAATTTGGAAAAAGTAATTAAAATTTATATCTATTTCTGTTAGAATTTCGAGGAAAAAAATGAAAGTTGACATTTCTTTTACTGTAGAAATTTTCAAAAATATTGTAGTCAAACTGGGTAAATTCTGATGAAATGTATAACATTTCGAATGTTAAGTCAAAACTTTGGAAAAAATTGTAAACTTTTGTAATAAAAAGAAAATCTGAACTTTATAAAATATTTATTTTTTCGAAATTTGAATTGAAAATCGAAATTCTAGAAAAATGGATCCTAAAAATTTCGAAAAAAAGCGGCTCAAAACTATTGAAACTTTCAAATTCGAATTCAACATTTTAAGAAACAAGGTCCAAATTCAGGAAAAAAAAAGTGTCTAGAATCTTATGAAGAAAATAACAAGCACATGTTTAAATTGGGTGGATAAAGCATTTTAGTGAAAAAGCTTACAATTTGTATTTTAACATGTTCAGTGCTGATGACGTACCGGTGCGTCATACACGAGTTTTTAGCGGTGTGGATGACGCACCGGTGCGTCATGTCTTCTGCTTTCTAGATTGGCTTATGTTACTTCAGCACAACTTTATCTAATGTAAGGCAACACTGAAAAAAATCGAAATTCTCTAGAAAATGCATTAAAATCAATTTTAAAGTTAAACTAAAAATGTTTAAGAAAAATAGAAAAATGTTGGGACACATGGTAAAATTCCAAGTTAAAACGGAAATTTTGTGAAGTCTTCACGATAAAAATGTACAAATTTAAATCAAGAAATTCGAGGCCCGCCTGAATATTTTTAATATTGTGTTTGAAATCTTATTATTATTATTTTTTGTTGGTGGAACGGACTCCTCCTTGATATCGATATACAAATCTTGTCCCCTGAAACCAAGAAAGATTATAAAATACAACAAAAGTTGTTCTAACGCGTTTCAATAGCCAAGCTATCATGTTCAGATAGATACTCAAAAATTCGAAACCGTGGAGAATTTCTAAAAACGATTTTAAAATCCAAACCAACATTTTGGGGGAACTGACAAAATTTTGAGCTTGTTCGAAAATTTTAAACAAATTAAACATGCATTTCGGAGAAAACGATCTAACTCGGAAATAAAGTAGAATGAAAACGAAATATTGAGAATATTAGATTTTAAAACCTACGAAAAATAAAGAAAAATCGGTTTTTAATTGAAGATTTTGAGGGAAAATGGTCGGAATTTCAGAATAAAGTTGAAATATTGGGAGGAAAACAAATTCGATTATTTTAGATTTTAAATTATACGAAAAAATAAACAAATCAGGTTTAAACTGGATATTTTGAAAACAAATACCACTTTATATTCTTCATGGTAGACCCTTATTGACCGGAAATATTATGTTTTTTACAATTTATTTAACATTTCTTCGTCCCAGTTTGGAAATATTTAAATTTTTATGGTTTGTTGACATTTCAAAAACTGTTTAGAAAATTGTCAACAAACCATAAAAATTTAAATATTTCCAAACTGGGCCGAAGAAATGTTAAATAAATTGAAAAAAACAAATACCACATTTATAGAAAAATGACAAATCAATAAAACAACAATTGCTAAAAATTTGAAGTTGAAATGTTAATAAAATTTTGAAAAAGGAAAATGGACATTTAGAGAAAATCTCGAAAGGTCTAATAAACAAAAAAATTAAATTGAAGTTTGAAATTTCAAAAATATTGAGGAAAACTTATTCTCAAAAATTTCGGCAAACCTTAATTTCGAAATTTGAATTTTTACTTCGAAAATGTTCCTTAAGTTTCTTGGAAAGTGTCAACAGAATTTCCCAAGAAGGGGGAAGTTTTTTCCGCTTTTTTTCTCGACTTTGAACTCGAAATGTTTTCGAAATTTTAACTTTCCATGCAACCATGTGTTAAACTTGAAAGCAAAACTTTCTTTTCAAAATTTAAAATATGGTTTTTTAGCAATTGACATTTTTTTCATTTTTCACTTTTCAACGCTTTGATTTCGAAATTTCAAAAATTTGTCTAATCGTTCCACGAAATTTTGACCTTTTTTTTGACTGCACATTTAACATTCCTATTGTTAATTTAAAATTTGGTCTTCAAAAATTTTAAAATCGAAAATTTGAACAAACTTTTCCCAGATCTCATATTTCTAAACGATATTTTTTTACTTTTTTCTCAGTTTGGATTTTTCCTCGAGCGTAAGTTGAAGGTTCGAATTTGGGAAAAAATATTAAATTTTAAAGAAAACGATATCGTCTAGAAATTTCGGTTTTTTTTGGAAAAATTTTGACATAATTTCAAATAATTTCGCTACAAACCTAATGAATAATCTTTGGAAATATTCAAGTTTGTCTCGAAATTTCTTTTAAACTTAAAACTTCGCGCTAATGCTTTTTTTTTCTATTGCAACGTTTTCTTTCTCCTAGTTAAAACGGTTTTTTTACTTTTACCTCCACCTTTCAACTTAAATTTTCATGTAAAAAATTGTTTTTCTTGACATTTCGAGGTTTTTTTTCAGAGGTGTATATTTTTTAGAATTTGTTTCCGAAATTTCTAGTTGAAAGTCGATGTGTGGGTACTAAAAATTTTGGGAAAAGAATGTTATTTTTTTTCAATTGAAACTTTTTTTTTTAATTTTAATCTTCACATTTCAACTTGAAGTATCATGAAAAATATTTCAGTTTTTCTCGGAGTTTCGAGTCGATATTTGGATACTAGTAAAATGATTTACTTATTTTAGGTTGAAATATTGAATTTTTTTCAAATTTAACCTCATTAAACTCTAAAATTTCGCTTTTAAATTGTGAATAATGTTTTGTCCAAATTTTGGAATTTTTTTTCGAAAGTTTGGTTATATTGTGAAAATTTTATTTTTTTTAATCCAAATTTTGAGTTTTCCCGCAATGTCGAATTTTTTTCATAGAATTTCAATTTTAAGATTTAATTTTTTAAAAGTGAAAAACATTTTCGAAGATTTGAAAACATTTTTCAAAATTGGAAAAGTTATGTTAAAATTTCGAAATAATATAGCCAGGTGTTCATTCCAGAACGTCACCGACTGTGAATGTTCCAAACATCTCCTGGTATGCTTACCTCGTCAGTATAACACTAGACTAAAGTGCTGAAGTAACCCAAGCCAATCTATAAAAAAAAACACATGACGCACCGGTGCGTCATCCGTACCTCTGGACTTTTACTTGACGCACCCGTGCGTCATATATCTTTTTTTTATATATTGGCTTATGCCACTTTAGTATTTTGGTTACTGTTATACAGATGAGCATCCGTAGCGCTGGATTCTTGCAATGAACGTGTTAATTTAAATTTTTCTAAACAAAGGAAATTTATAAAATATTGGTTTTTTTCTCGAATTGTTATTTCCATATTTTTTCCGAAATTATGACTTAAAATTCGAGCTTCATTTTACGTTATTAATTTTTTAAATAATCTATTTTCAAAATATCGAGGATTTTTCATGAAATTTCGTTTACTTTCAAAATTATTTCGATTTAAATCTTAAGTTTTCGACTTAAATTTAAAATGTTAAAATTACATTTGACGTTTATTTATTAATACCAAAATATCAACTGTAAATGCAAATTTTTTAGTCTAAATTGATCATTTCATTGCACACCCATTTTTAGAAATTATTTTTCAAGACTTTTTTTCGTTAAACGTCACATTTTTACCTAGAATTCAAGGAAAATTTCGAAATCTTGGTTTTCATCTTAAAATTTTTGTTTTTTCCAGTTTTTTCCAAAGATTACGAGTTTAAATTCGAAAATTTTATTTTCAAAATTTGAGGTTAATTTTTTTTTCGGTCGAATTTCGACTTTAGTGCAAATGTTGACTTTTGTCTTAAATATCGCCTTTCATTTTTAATATCGCCTTTCATCTTAAATATCGATTTTCATCTTAAATATCGATTTTTATCTTAAATATCGCCTTTCATCTTAATTATCGACTTTTATCTTATAATTTTGAGCTTTTTAAATTCAAAACATTTTTACGAATTTCACTTTTTTTTCAAAATTTACATATTTTTCTCAATTCTGAGTTTACTTTTTTCCCTCCTAAACATTTTTAGACATTTGGAATTTTTGCTTCGAAACAGTGAAGTTTAAATTAGAAAATTCAATTTCTAACCTTTTCCTGAAAATTCAAAGTTCTCATGTTTAATTTTTATTTGTTCTTCCTCTTATCTTGATTTTACTAGATATTCCGCCTTTATCTAAAATGTCCTTTTTTTAATTTCCATGAAACATTTTTACAAAAATATTCAATTTTTTTTCGAAATTTTTACATTTTTCTAAAAATTTCGAGTTAACACTCTTAGTTTTTACTTTTTTCTCAAAATGTAAACATTTTTAGGAACGTAGACTTTTTTTCGAAAATTTGAAATTTAAATTCGAAAATTCGATTTTTAACCTTTTCCCCAAAATTCCAAGTTTTCATTTTCAATTTTTATTTCTTTTTTAATTTTGATTTTTTAGACATTTTGTTTTTATCTGAAATGTCGATCTTTTTATAATTTGGATTTTGAACTTTGATATAAGTAAATTGATTTACAAATCTTGTCCCCTGAAACCAAGAAAGATTGAAAAATACAACAAAAGTTGCTCTACTGCGTTTCGATAGTTACTCTGAAGATGATAGCTTGGCTATCGAAACGCTTGAGAGCAACTTTTGTCGTATTTTTTAATCTTTCTTGGTTTCAGGGAACAAGATTTGTATATCAATTTTTGAAAATAACGAAGAACTCCAAAATTATCGAAATATTTTTACAAATGTTAGGTTTTTTTTCTTCGACATTTGTAATTTTCTCCAAATACCGAATTTACAATTTTCGTTTTTACTTTTTTTTTGTCTAAAATTTAGTCCTTTTTTTGTGCCTAAAATTTAGTCCTTTTTTTGTGTCTAAAATTTAGTCCTCTTTTTGTCCAAAATTTAGTGCCTTTTGAAAGTGATTGAGTATTTTTTGGAAATATCGACTTTCGTCTTGATATTTCGTTTTTTTGTGTGTAAAAATACGTAGAAATACGTCTTGAAATTTTGAGTCTCAATTTAAAATACTTTTGACAGTTAAAGTTTTTTCCTTAGAAATTTTGTGTTTCTCAAAATTTCAAGTTTACATTTCTAATTTTTATTTTTTTCCTCCTAAAATAATAGAAGTTTTTAGAAATAATTGTTATTTTTGAAATTTCGGCTTTCATCTTAAATATTTTTTCTTGTGTTTCTAAATATTTCGAATTTGAACTCGAAAATGGTACTTTTAATATTTATCATAATTCGACCCTCATTAAATGGACATTTTGCCTTTTTGTTCGAAATATCGATTTTACTTGAAATTTTAATTTCTGTTTTTTTTTAGAAATTCAAAATTTTATTGTCGATTTTTAACTTATTTTTTCAAAATTCAGATTTAATATTTTCAATTTTTAATTCTTTTCGCCTTAAAATGCCTACTTTATTAAACATTTTGTTTTTTTTTTTGAAATTAATTTTGACTTTTCTTAGTTTTCATCTTGAAATTTCGGTTTTTGAAAGAAATATTAATTTATTTATTTTTGTGAAAATTTGTCATCTTCATATTTCAATTTTTCCTGGAGTTTTCGAGTTTAAACTAAAAAATGTTTTTTTAATTTTTTTCCCTCAATATCCGGATTTACATTCTCAGTTTTTATTCAACTTTCCGTTAAAATATCGACTTTGCTAAAAATTTTGACTTTATCTGAAACATCCGTTTTCATTTCAAATTTCGGTTTTCAATCTTGAACTTTCGTAATTTTTATAGACATTTCGAGTTTAAATTAAAAGAAAATGTTTTGCAAATTTAATTTTTTTTAGTTTAATATTTTTGTCAAACATTAGGATTTGGCTTCTTGATTTTTACTTTTACTAAAATGTAACTACTTGACAATTAGATATAGACATTTTTAAAAATGTCTTAAAATTTTGCGTTTACTCTTTCAAATTTTTTCCCAAATTTAGCGAAGTGTTTAATTTTTCTCGAAATTTTCGCTTTTATTAGGAATTTTGGATATTTTTCTCTATTAATTTCGAGAACATTTCTTTTGATACAGGATATACTTCTTATGGGATTGGACCGTGTCAAAGAACTACTAAAAGTGTTCGACGTTTCGCCCACCATCGCAGGGGGCTTCTTCAGGAACAAAGAAAAGAAAAAATGAAAAGAGGAATATGAGGGAATATGCAAAAAACGAAAGAATGAAAAGGCCAATTTCAAAACATCAGAGCGCGGGAACTCAGTATGTCCATCATACCAGAGGCGAAACTCTTCTGAATTGAAAAATAAGAACATTTAGACAGAAGAGCATGGTAACTCAGTATGTCCACCATACCAGAGGCGAAACTCTTCTGAAATTGGCCTTTTCATTCTTTCGTTTTTTGCATATTCCCTTATATTCCTCTTTTCATTTTTTCTTTTCTTTGTTCCTGAAGAAGCCCCCTACGATGATGGGCGAAACGTCGAACACTTTTAGTAGTTCTTTGACACGGTCCAATCCCGGAAGAAGTATATCCTGTACTGACTCTGGCCGTGGAAGCCTTCGTTATCATTTCCTTTAATAGTTCAGAGTTGTTTTTTTTTAATTTGGATTTTATTTTTTTTATTTTGGATTTAATTTCTATATTTTTCTCCTTTAGTATTGAAATTTCGAATTTAGACTCAAAATTCGATAAAAAATTTACAAATTGTGGTTAAATTTGTACGTTTTTCTCAAAATTCGAGGCTCTTTTACTTTTTTCCCTCCATTTCGACGACGAGATTTTTAAATTAATTTCGGCCATAAATTTCCAAACCTTTTCTCTTGTATGTAATCACAAAAAAATCGAGCATTGAAATACGTTTTCAAGATTTCGACTTTTTCTAAAATTTTCGAGTTTTCAATTTTTACTTTTTTCATTTGAATTTCGACTTCTGCTTTTTTTTCTTTCATTATTTTTCTAAAAATCGGTATTCATCTTGGAATTTGTGTTCTTTTTACAAATCAGTTTTTTGCCTTAATTTCGTTTTTATCAAAATTTTGAATCTACATTTTGGTTTTATAAGTGTATTCCTCAAAATTTCGACAGCACTCGTTTTAGTGTGTTTCTAATTGTTTCGCCTTTTTTTTTAATTTCGACAATTACGAAACCTCGAGATTGTTTTAGTTACTGGAAGATTTACATACAATTTAACCGTTACAGCTTTTGTAGGTAGGACATTTCGAAATTCAAGTTGAAATTTTGAGGAAAATGAAAATTAAAATTGTTTGGAAAGTCGGAAAAAAAACGTTAGTTTTGAAGTTCATATTTAAAATTTGGAGAAAAAAGACGAAATTTAGTAATTAGGGGCATTTCGGTGCGAAAAAAATTTCTACGGTAGTATCGACCTTTAAGGGGTTAATTTTAGGAACAACGGGAAAAGATGAAGTTTCGTGATTAACGTTATTTTGAAAAAATAAAACCTCTAAAAGAAGTATACGATTTCAAGGGTGAAGTCGAAATACGATCGCCAGCTCGCCGGGTTTCGGGAGTTATTTCCGAGCTCCAGGTTTAAGTTAAATTATCTCCGGACTCCAGGTTTTTAATTTCTTCGGCTTGATTAGCACCAAGTTAAGCAGCTTTTTTTCAGTCATCTTTACGCTACCACAAACTCTTATACCAAATTTGTAAGGACTGTTTTATTAACAATTTTTCCTGAAAGACAAAATCCGTTTATCATATTTGTTAATCTATCTCTTTCAACTTAGGGTTGCCACCTGTGTGGTTACATACACAGGTGGCAACTCTAAGTTGACATTTTAATGACAGTGAATTAAAAAAAAGATCTTCGATGTTTCAAAAAAGTTAGAATTTCCACAAAAGAAATTTCGAGAACGAAGCCGATATTTCGAGATTCAAGTCGAAATTTTAGGGAAGTTTAAAAATTTTCGAGTTAAAATTTGGAATTAATATTTAAAAACCTTAATACATATTGAAAATGTCAACTTAGACTGTTAAGAAAAAATAAAAATTGTAGTAAAACTCGAAATACATTACACAATACCAAATATGTGTCGCTACCAAAAAAGATCGAGAATCATTGACATGGATTATCGGAAATAGCTAAAAGATCGAATAAAACAACTTATATTGTTTAGTTAATTTTTTGACTATACTTAATGGTGAACAATCCCTAGGTACAATTCAAGCGTCCACAAAATTTAAAGAATAATTACACCCCGCCGAATAACAAAATGTTTACCACCTTAATTATCTTTCGTTTCTGTGAAAACGCAATTGCTATGCACAATAATTATTGTCGATTTTGGGATAATTCTTGAAGGGTTTGGGACAATTATATCTCGATGAATAACAGGATGTTTATCATCAACATTCTTAATTGTAATTCGCTTCAATGAAACTGCAATTAAGATTGACAAAAGACGATTAATACTAAGATGATTGTATTTAGAATGCACTTATCTCATGAGGATTGTTTGTCATTCTAAGAATTGAATTCCTTGGGATAGTGAATCTATTCTTAAATCGGCTCCGATAAAAGGCGGGTTTAAACAGACGGGCTCTCTAGTTTAACCATCTACTACAGGTACTTTCGGTTATCAGAGAATAAGCAAAACCCTACTTTGTTGCTGAATAGTAATTAAGAGTTCTACCACCCTTCATCCTGTCGCTTTCAGGTCCCAACTTGGTCAAGTGTCGACCAGGTTTCATCTGTTTCGACATCGTCTTGGCTGCTGCGTCACGTTAAGCCTAGCAATTTTTTTCTTTTTGTACGTTCGCGTCTCAAACAGTGTAGTGTTTATCCAATACAGAAGCAAAAACGTAAGTTATCCATTATTTCCCTTGTTCTTCTTTATTTTCTATTTTAGATGCCCCCAGTTTCATCCCCACACTTTATAAATACCCTGTTCCGATATCACAACCAAAAAATATGAAACGCGAACTACAGTCAGTCGAGGTAGTCATGTTTGCTTGCGTGTGGCGTCACCAGAGTTGAAACCAATCAGAGGGCGTTCTCATCACTCAATTGATATTTTTTAGTGACCGAACAATTTTGCGTCATGTTTAAAAGAATACTTGTTTTGCAAAATGAGTTTACGCGGGTTAAAAACATTGTTTTTATCGTTTTGCGAGTCTTTGGACTACATCTTGATGGTATTAAATGGTGGTGATTTTATTTTGTTAGTATTTGGTATGAAAAACGTTGAAGACATTTCAATTCGTGTTTAAACGTTGGCATCTGCGTTTATAATCGTATTTTAACCGTTTGGTTCTGAATTGTCATAAGTATACCGAAATCGCGTCGTTTATTCGAATATCAATTGTAAGCGCCAGGTGATAAACAATGAATAAATATGACTGCTAGCAAGCTACCAATTTAAATAATCTGTATTCAAACTATTGATAAACTTCTGAAAGGAGGAAAATATTTCGTTCTGACAAATATGAATAGTACGGTATTATTTAAAAAAGTCCTTTACGTCACCTCACGACTTTTGACAAAAAATAGTGGGCTTCGATATCAATAAAACCTGAAATAGGCCACAAAAATTAGTCACGAAAAAAAAACAATGTTTACATTTGTTTTTAAATAGAACTTTCAAAGAGGTCTTAGTTTCGGAAGATAATGTGAAAAATACAATGATTATTCATAATGGCGAAATCTTCCAGCAGTTCGATTAAATAACAAAAAATGTTTTAATATTTCCGCATTCGAATTTTTTCTTTTTTGTTTCAGGCGTTCAAAAAATTGCGACTACGCTGGTGGAGAACTGGCTGGTTATCGTAAAAAATTCGACAACGTCAGGCTCCGTGCAGGAAGCGGAGAAGGAGAAGTGCCCTCCGGCTGATTTAATAGGTGATTCGCGCGTCGAAATAATCGAAACTGACAGCATTGAGGAGGTTGAAAAACCAACCGAAGAAAACGAAGTAGACATGGTGGAAGAAAAAGAGGGTAAAGAAAATGGTGATGCCATCAGCGCGTCAACTTTCTATAAAGTGACTGTACGCGATGGCAAACAAGTAATCAGTAAATTGGGTAGTTTGGACGGTGATGCTGGTCATATTATTGAGGAAGTTGAAACCGAAACCAAGGATGAATCGAAGAAAGACGAGAAGAGGGAAAAATCAAGGAGCAAATCATCGAGTCATACTAAGAAGAGCAGTAGTAGCAGCAAAGAAAAACACCGTTCTAGTAGTTCTAAGAGCAGCTCAAAAAGTAGCTCGAGAAGCGACAGTGGAAGTAGCAGCTCAAGCCGCGATAAAGATCGCGATAGGAAAGATAGAGATAGAGACAAGAGTAGGCACAGAAAGAACGGCTCTGCTAAAAGCAGTAGCAATAGTAGTAGTAGAAGTTCCAGCAGCAGCAAAGAGAGCGACAAGAAGGAAAGCAAAGAGAAACAAGCAGAGAAAGATAAAGACACTTTGGCGAAATTAAAGCCTCACAGTATCGATAAAATTGGGAGGATACCAAAGAAAACCGACTCTTCCGAAAAGGATAAAAAGACGACTGACGCTGATAACGCGAAAGAAATAAAAAAGAAACCGACTATGTCGATTGAAGTTCGCAAGAGCGAAGTTAGGCCGAAAACGGTCAAAGTTTACAACTCGAAAATGCGCTCAACTGGTCTCGAGGAAGAAGTAAAACCTCCTCCCTCGAGATCAGCGATTAAAAAGGCGCCGCCCCCCGTCGTTATCCCCCCTCCCAAAAGGCCTTCGCCACCCAAGGACACTCACACTGCGCCGGTAGAGAAAAAACTGAAGTTAGAAATCCCCGACAAACCAGGAGCGGTCAAACTGATACCGCCAAAACCAAAACGTAAGCACGAACAATTTACTGATTTGATTTTTTTATTTTGCAGGTGGTCTCTGGTGGTGTGATCGGCGAGAATCCTGGTTCCGCTTCTCAGCCAGATTACAAGTTTGTGGAATGCTCAGAATATTTTTTTCGCAAATTTTAATTTCAGTCTCGGCGGTTGGAAAACGCCCTCGCGGTTTTTTAGCGTTTTCCAATCGGCCTAGTTAAAAATTAAGTGAAGTGCGCACCCAGTGATCGTGTTTCTTTTTGTAAACTCATTGTAAAAAACTAATTAACTTAATTGAAATAGGTTAACAGCGCTTTTGGTAAGTTCCCTTGTAAATTATGTAAATTCGATTTGAGAATTTAATAAATAAAAACGATCGCAATATTCAAATGAGGTTATAAAGGCCCCTTCCTTCCTAGTGATCAGTGAAGAAGCCAAAAAAGAAGACCGCCTGGAGGTTCTGCAGTGTTTTCCGAAAATATGGTTAAGGGTGCCAGAAATTCCGCGGACCTCATTTAAATTTAAAACAGAGCTAAATTTCAGAGTAAAGTATAAATTTATTTAATCAACTTAACCGTAAAAATAATCTAAAAGTCGTGTTTTAGGAGCAGATGCCACCCTCGCAGTTTCTGTGGGGGAGCTTTTGTAATCCAGTCAGTGTTGAAGATGAAAAATGCATAAAATTATGCATCAGTGTGGTGTGGGAGTGTATGTGTGATGGGCGTAAAAATGAAAAAAATGTGGGCAATAGTATTAAAAACGGAATGGAAATAAAAACAATAGTAAACAATTAACTCATATCAGTCGTTATAAAAATATCATATATTAAAATACTATACAGAGAATAAAATAAAAATTACAAAATTACTTTTTACAGTAAGAGTACAGAAATGTAAAATGAAAACATATTAACCTAAATAGCTAAACTTGGCGCCAACATATGCCGTTTCAAAATAAAATCATATAAACACAAAATTCATACTTTGGCATTAACTAAATCACTGAACTAAAATTAATATACTATTAAAGCGTATAACTTGAAACGACGCTGCGATTTAAAAGTAATACACGGATTAGTTATTAAGTTGATAGGTTTAAATTGGTATGCAGGGATTAGTAATGGCGTTGTCAGATTTAAATAGGAGAGGCATATTAGTCATTGCATTCGTAGATTAATGATATATGGTTCACAGTAATACATAGATTTAGTAATTTCCTCGAGTATACATAGTTAATTATTAGGTTGACATTTAAAATAGTATACCCACGCAGATTAGTAATTACGTTGACGGATTTTAACTAGCATACCTGAGCAATCCATTGATGTTCAAAGTAGTATACACGGATTACTTGTTGCGTTCACAGATTTAAATTAGTACTGACACACAAATTAGTCTTTGCTTTGTCAGATTAGTGTACGCAAGTTGGTTATTGTGTTGATATACATAAATTTATCCTTGAAAATTCAAGTTATTGATTTGGAGGAATTTAATCATTTTTTGATATCTAAACTTTCTCAAACTATACACCGTTAAGGTCTGCCCGTCAATTTATATTGGAAATACTAGTTCGATAAAATGACGCTATCTGTCGGTAGCTTCGCATAACTATCAATCGAAGGGCAACTTCTTATCGTTGTTTCGTTTTCACGAGCTAATATTTGACTAATTCGTTATTTTGCCTAACAATAAATTGGAAATTTCTTTATTTGGTTTAAAAAGAGTGCCTACAGAAATCTAAGCGAAATTCTAACGTTTGTTAAACAGTAACGGGAAAAACTGTAAACTCTGAAATCTCATTGGAATTTAGGAAAATACATTTGAAAGTGAAAATTTTGTATTGAAGACTCCTGAATGTTTTAAAAGTAATGCCTGTTCAAGCTATTGCCGTTTAAATAATATCAATTAAAAGTAAAAGGAAGACATAAAAAAGCAAGCTGACTTTTTTTTGTTTTGGAAGACCAGTAAGTAACAAATGTGTGCTCAAAAAAAATAAGCGGTAGGGAATAAACCAAATAAAAAAAATGAAGTGAGCATAAAGCATGTGGCCACTTACAAGAGATTACCAAAAATAATAATAAACCAGTGATATCAATAATAATATAATTCGGAGTAAAACTCCTTTTGAGCTCATGTCATAATTTCTATATATAGCAATAACTGCAGCACAGTGGCGATGCACAAACTTCATTTTATTCATTGATGAAAGCTTATGTATTATTTAGTTCAAAAGTACGATCCTTTATTTTAAAGTTTTGGGGTCCGAATTAATGCCAAAGAGGCTCAGTTGGATATAAAACAGTTTACAGAGCTAGAAATTTTGCAAATAGACATAGTTTTACTAGAGTTAAAGTACGTTTTTAGGCGGTTGTCAGGCTAACCAGAGAAATCACCGGATGCTAATGTTTTAAGAAAATGATCGAAATAAATTAGTTAACAAATAACCTCATTATTTACATCAGTGGCACAACTCCCTAAATTAACAGCACTTGGAGATAAGCGCGTTTTCATTCTACTCGAAATACTTTTTTACTCTTTATTTTTTTTTAAATTTAATATAGACAAACGCTATCGAAAAAATGCAAGATTACGTCACCAACGGAGTGACGAGTAGTGGGAGACTGAGCGACGGGCTCAGTCCCACACTACTCGTCGTCTGTTAGGTACTTTGAGGGGATTCGATTTGAATAAATCGTTAAACAAGAACCACATGTAAATTAAGTGGTGATTTGCAGAACAGACCGCTTTATTTCGGATAAACTCAAAATTCTCTTAATAGCTTTGTAGAACGTAAATATAAAGTTAGGAATTTTATTAATGCGCAAGCGCGTCTTCGAGAACAGTAGCAATAAAAGTAAGGTTAGGGTAAGCGAGGGTCGCTTATCGACGAAGGTGAATTGAGTAGCTTTCGCCCGGTAAAAGATCTCTCGCTAGCGCACCTAACAACACGACCGCGGTCGACGGCACGCGCTAAAGAAGGTGGACCGAGTAGCCTTCTTTAGAGTGACTGCTGTCGATCACGGACGCCTGCCATCGGAGGTGAATTGAGTAGCTTTCGATCGGCGGTCTCCGCAGCTCACAAAATTATCAACACAGTAATGTTCACTAAAAGACGGCGGTCAAAGGAACGAAAGTTTCGGAACCGCGTTAAACTACCAAAGAACCACGATGATGGTTCTGAATTAAATATAGTTTCAATTCGAGTTTTTGTTTAAGGTGTTACGAGCAAGCCCAAATATAATCGAATGTCTTCCACAAATAGCGACTTTTTAACACCGCGAATGATCAGTTTTAACGGCCTCTGTGACCACAGCCCCTATTGCTAAAAAGTGACACAATCTTCCATGAACAATATTTTTTACTGATCAAGGAGAAGTTCGCATGCTACACTTCCAAAGTAAAACGATTGTACGATCTAATCTATTAAAAATAGTGGAAATGAGTTCAAAAAGTGCTTTGGATCTCTTATTTGCAGTGGGAGGTACGATCATACGTATTTGAAGACGACTCAAAATTCCATGAAGTTAGCGTAAGCTACAATCATAGTGGAGATTAATTTGACAAATGTCCAATTAAATGTTCTGTAATTGAACAGTTAAACGGGCTTAAAATTGAAAATATGTACAACCTCAACCATAGGCTAGTTTCGGCCTTCCTTGGCTTCATCAGTATGGAGATTGTCAACGGAAATAATTTACCGTCAGCAAAATTTCGGTAATGATTATAAAGACTTTCACGGCAAAAGTCTGATATACTTTTTCCCAGATTGTCCGTAGAACCACTTCGTGTTGTACGTTTCGTCCACCATCGTAGAGACGTCTCCAAAAACAAAACATGTCAGAAGAGCCCTGTAACTCGGCATGTCAGCCATACTAGAGGCGATAGCGATTAAAAATTAAACTCGAAATAAGACAGTACGGTGACGGCATCTCAACCTCACTAAACAACACTTTTGGAGTAATAATGCATGAAGCTGGAGCTGTGTTGCACAGAGACAGCTTTTGAGGAGGGTTGCTTTTTATTATACGGCCCAAATCAAAATGTCGAGCCAAATTGCTCGATACTAGAGTCTTATAAAACAGTCAAATGAAAGGAAAAATTCTTCGAAAATATTTGAATCTTAAGGAAAACAGTTCAGCTCTTGACGTTTTCAGAAATTTCGAAAGTGGGTGGAAAATGTGGAAGACTAACAGTGGGCTAATCTGATCACAGTAATTCATAGTAATTACGTGGTTACGTAATTACTTGCATAAATGTGCTTTTGTGTTTACTTAATGATTGTTGAAACGCTGAAAGAGCATTGAAAAATTAAGTGTTATCCAGAAAGATGAGATAACCGGACATGACAATATATTTTAAAAAAAGTAGTTTTACGCCCGTTCCAAAAGTCGGACGTGACAAGCTTAAACATTTAAATAAAATTGTTTCGATTTACTTTTTTACTTACAATTCATTCACTTAAAAAAGAACAACTTTGTTATATGTTGTGGTAGAAATTAATTCATTTAGACAAATCTATTTTATTTATACGCTTTCGATTCGTAAATATTTGATTTAGTAATTTTTTGAGCGGATTTAGGTTGTCAGCATCCTAATGAACTAAAAGAAAAATATCTACTTTTTCTTTTATCTGTTCCATATGAAGGGAAAATGTATATTTCTTCGGGAGGTTTTTCGAGTAGTTTTGTTTTGGTCATTAAATTTTCAAAATGAACATTGCCCCTTTTGAACTAGACTAGCTACGTCCATAATTGGCATATCGCATGTAGTTAATTCTTTCAGATTTGCATGTATCTATACTCTGTTCACCCAAAAGATATAATTAGGCTATTCCCCCTTAAAAAAACACAGGTGAACACGATTTCAATAAATAAATCAATGTTGCGATCAATCAAACTTTTTTGTTGTATATTGTATAAATAATTTATTCAAATATACCTCTATTTATAGGAGTAGCCCAAATATATCTCTTGGGTGAACACGAGTATAGACGTATTTTGCTAATCATTTTGTAGAATAGTTCATTTTATATGCCTGAAATCTTATAATCAATATAAATGCATCTAATCAGTTTTGATCATAACTTTATAAATAGCTAAATAATAATAATTTATGTTCGCTTTTTGCCATCTAATTTGCAACTGTTTCTCAAAAAGTCATACGTAGTCAAATTTTTGCTTTTCATTCTTCATTAAAAATTATCCCTGAAGGGATTTCGTAAAAATGCATGTGTGGTTAAAATTTTGCGTTTTCGTCCCCCGCATGAAAGTATGCAATCACTTAGGTGCTCTTTGGCAGATATGGAAGTCTTAAATGTACTTCTATCTCCTTGTTACCCTTTGAGTTCCTCAAGCTTTTGGACGATTGTGATTGTCATATAATGTGTGCTGTGAAGCGTTTTTCTAACCACTTTGGAATTTTCTAGGTTAGGTTGGAATGCGTTATCTTACCCTTTACGATATATTACATGCTTTAAATGCATGATTATATAAATTGTACAGTAAATCTGACAATTCAAGTGTAATGGCTCAGTAATAATAGAAATAAAAAAAAATTAATGTAAATGTTATTTACAAACATTTGTTTTTAGATCTAGCTGATAAATTTCTTTGAAACCAAACATTTAATAAAACTACTTATAATAACCAAATTACTTTAAAAAGAAATGTAAATGAAAGAAATAGCAAAAAATGCATGCTTAAATCGCAAAGTGCTATTAAAAAATATTTCCCGTCAGTAAATCATTCCCTTATAGTAGGTGAAAAATTTACCAAGAATATCGATCCGAAAGGCAGGATTGAATATGTTGAAAAAACAACAACAAAAAATACATTTAAAGTTGCATAATAAAATTTAAATATTTCAAAAGCTACTGCAGATCGACTTTCAAAGCTCTTTTTTTATCGATAACTATTTTTAAACTACAGCGCTATCTGCTGGTAATGCTTTAATAGTAAACTATACTTCTTGAAGCCGTTAATCATAGAAATCTATTACCGTTTACAGAATAAAAATGTAACTTGGGAATGTTAACTGAAACATCGTGTATTTTCTATCCCCACTGAGAACAAAGATACATATGTTATCCCATATCCGATGGGATACACAGTACATACCCAAATTTTTGGTTATTCGCTTCAGTGTTAAGGGAATGGCTAAAGAGAGTAATCTAGAATAAAATAATGTAGAGGGTATTTCATTAAGAAAAAGTTTTCTCAATGACAACATTGCTCCCAACGTTATATTTTTAGAAATAACTTTATCATGTTCAACTTATTTGTTATAATTTCTATTGTTACTGAGCTGTTCCATGAGAACTACCCGTTGTATACATCTTGACGCTCTAACTGAAAATTTGCTTACATTACAGAATAGTTAAGTGGCTTGGACAGGTTATTTGTAGGTATTACATCTATTTAGATAATTCACTATGTGAACACTAAGCAGATTATGTGCAATAAACTGTTGATGAGCAGTTGGCGTTAATTTGTTAGAAATTTTAACAACTTCAGTTGTACAAATGTACATTCACAGAACATTCGTGTGTAATGCAACAGTTTCATTGTTACAATGGTGACTAAAGGCGATTGGAGGTTCTTTGGAAGGAGCATTTCGGCTGTTTCAAAGTTCGAAAATCAATCTCATTTTTAATGCTTTTATTTGTAGTCTATCCATCTTATCTCTAATTTTTCTATAATCAACAATAGTAACTTTGATAAATTTAAGTATTACAAAAATATTTTATTGTCTTAATCATTGGTGAAAAATTTTCAATATAAGAAACGAGCTACATTTTTCTGGGTGTAATTATGTTACTAAATGCTGTTACAGGTTGTTGAATGATTTTAATAATATTGGTAAAATGATATAGCCTAAATTTTCTGATACAAATCTATTATTATTGTAGGTAAAGCCTAAAAAAGTTAAGGTTAGGCGAAAATTGTTTTGAATATAGGCAGTCCCTTAAGTTGATTCATGCAACAAGTGGGCGAAATTGTTGAGGGTCTCTAACGTCGACTTATCGCAACCATTGAATCATGCTCTTATCCAAACAGTTAAAACGTGACGTCTCAATAAAGGTGCATTCTCATCAGAAGTAATCTTTTACTCCGAATTTAGCAACATACGTCACAATAATGACCAATAGACTCATTGATTTTGCGTCCACGCTGTCTCAAGTCAACTGCACTGTTGAGAATCCACCTAGAGAGTATATTGGCAAGCGCATTTGTATCTATTAGTGCAGGTATTCAAAAGGTAGCAGGCATTACTTTTAAATTCCGTTTGGAAGTTTTTTAAGTTTCATAACGCATTTATACGAATTTGCTTGTTGAGGTTTTTCCCCCAGACAATTTCATAAAGCGAAACGTCGCATTAAAACATTGGTTCAGATAATTTATGGTCAATTATTGTGATTTCAGTTTTTATTCAACTTGTTGATTACACATAGTAGCTTATAGCGATATATGATTGGCTAACATTTGCTGAAAAGTTTATTCTGTGAAGAATTAAGTGCTCCTGGCGCTCACTAGACCAATTATTTAGTTAATTCAGTGGCGTATCTAGGAGATTTGGCGGTCCCCAATTTGTTGTCCTTTTTAAGTCTTATCAGGATTGTCATTAAAGACTAATGAATTTGATGTGTAAAAAAGATATCTTCTGTAGGGGAACATCCCCAACCCTTAGGTACGCCACTGAGTTAGCTAAGTAAAAGCGCTTATTAGAATTGTACTTTACTGGTGACGTGGCGTTTTCGTCCTAGATATAAAATTAATTTCAAAACTTTCGCATTAAATATTTCAAAATTTTGAAAACATCAATTAGTCAAGCTTAGCTTAACATTACGTTTTGATTGCGTAACAGTTTTTTAATACGGTTACGTTCATGTGCTTTTGTCAGATTCAATCATAGGATGCTTAAATTCATCAATATGATTAAGCTAAGGTGTTCATCAAAACTAACATCACATTTATTAAAATACAGTAACGTGCGCTTATAACGAACCTCAAGAGTTCTCAATAAACGAAAAATGATACGTAAAGCAGTACAGACGTTTAAAAGTACAGTAATACCCCTTTTAACGCGGGGATTACGTTCCAACCAAGTAGAGCGTTATACGAAACAGCGTTAAACGAGGTCATCTCGTGTAAATAATGGGATTAGGGAAAAACGGGTATAAAAAGTAAGTCGCCATTTATATTTAGATCATTCATATTCTGCTTTTCCATTTTTTTTGTTTTTTTATCAAGAAGGTGACTAATGTCATTTGCAATTTTCTTTTGCGCCCTATAAGAAGTTAGCGCTCCGTCTTGCCTTTGAACTCCTATCAAATTCTGCCTCATTTTCAATAAATTGTTTCTTAATTTCTGTAGCTAAACTGGTTTTTAGAAATGACCTTGACAGTTTATTTTTGCTTTTCTTCAGAATCACTTTTTTCAATATTTTTGTGTTCTTCTTGATCCACTATTTCCTTGAGCTCATCATTATTTGTTTTTGAAATCTTCCCCATTCCTAAACCCGTTTGATTCGCTAATTCGACTATTTCATTTATATCAACAACAGATTTTCTACTGTCATCGTCCTCGTTTACATCTGACCAAAAGTTTTTCAAACATTTTTTTATTACTTCATTCAAAAAAAATATATATAATGTATATTGTATGTACTTTGGATTTAGAGGATACCTAATGATGCGTGCAATTTTTAGGGAATTCCACTATTCCAACAAAAAAGCGTTAAACCGAAACAGTGCTAAACGGAGCAGCGTTAAGCGGGGTCTTACTGTATTTGAATCCTTACCGCATAGATTGGTCCGTTATAACCTAAAGTTTGTAATAAGCGGGTTCATTATAAGCGGATGTTACTCCTTATAAATGTTTTAACTTTACAATGCTAAACTTGATGTAAGAACATGATAAAGAAGTTTTCGCCCATGAATAAATCAAACACGTGACCTCCCCATTGTTGACACAAGAGCACGACTCTTTTAACTAACTACTTAAGTAATATTTCATAAAAGTACTTTTTTCATTCCTTCCAGACTCAGTCTTTAGGGCACAAAATAAGTAACAACTCGAAGGTTAACTCTCGCCCTATCTCCTTGTGGTCGATGCCGACAGCCTGTAACCTCGTATTGTTATAAACAGATTTTTTTTTACATATGCGTACCGCACGTTATTTCAATTATTGTATTTGGATAATATTTGAGTAATTTTAGGAATTACTTTCAAGAATTAAATCATATACTAACATTGGTAGAATGCATTATGATACTTTAATCCTAACGAAAAGGGTCCAAAAATTGGGTGCATAACCGGAGTCGATTCTTTTAAAATCTCGGACCTTGTTATCTCTAATGCACTAGCATTTTCGACATAGACGGGCTTGAAGGCCACGGGACTCAAACGGTCACGTGATGAGAGTGAGCCTTCTGGTTGTTATTTATTTTGTGCTTTAATGCGATTGTGCGGACTTATGCACACAAATTATTTTAAAGTACTGAATTTTAATTCTTTGATCTACAGTCTAAACCGGATATAACGACATCGTTTACAACGACGCATCGGTTATTGCGACTAAATGGCAAGGTCCCGGCCGATTATTTTAAAAATTAACTGTATCGCTAGTTATATTGCTTATAACAACTACCAGTTACAGCGTCCGTAGTTTATGATCCCTTCAGTTTCGTTATATCCGGTTTCGACTGTATTTTAATTTTCACGAATGATTTTAAACACATGAACAAAATGGAGGCATAGCTAATCTTTTTATAAAAAACGAATAGCACTAGAATAAGTCTCACTATTTTTATTACTTGCACTGGAATTTCGAATAGCTTCGAGTAAACCTATACCTTTTCATTTCAAACGTGGACCCAAAGTGAACCGATGTATTGCGTTTAGATTCCAAGTGATTCCCCAAGTTTTCACAACTTTATAAAATAGGAGCCCCATTGACACAGAAGAAGTTTATTTTGGAGGCATGCAGAAGGCAACTTGTCCGACTAAAGAGAAGAAATCGGTCAGCTGACCGCATTTCCATTTTTGATTCTTCCAACGCGGACGAGCGTTAGGATGTAGGATCTGGGATTGTAATGAGGAAATATTCAGTACCGACCATCGTAACAAGTTTTCCTATGTGATGCTTTCCGATTAGAATGAGAACACACTACCAGGTAGATAAAATGGTAGTTGTTCACTTTGCAGTCTCTGTTACGAGTTGTCTCGAGGTTCAAATAGGATCTAGAGATAGCCTGGACTAATATCGCTCTTGGAAGACCCCAGTTGGTTGTGCTTTGGTACTTCTCAGACCTTGCCCTACAAACTGCAAGAAATGGAAAGAGTTTGTAAATCAGGAGAAATCTGGAGCAGAGCGTTTCTTCGCCGAAAAATTGGATAGTGACCATATGTACTTGTGATCATAGTTCACAGAGAAGAGGAGGTTCAATTTGAAGACTTCGTGAACTACAGATGACTAATAATAACGAATTGATGATATTTCCTCTAATTTGGATGAAAGAAGATTTGGACGCAAAATTTTTTTAAAGCGATATCTGAAGATTTAATACAAATACAAAAACGTAGAAGTAAAAAACTTTAACTTTCTGTACTTGTATATTTATAGGTATTGTAAAAATTTGAATAGTCTTTTTAGTTAATTAGAATATAAGACCGGAAGGGAATTTTACCTCTTTATCAGGTTTGTAATTAGCAGCAATTCGAGGATAGGCAATATTTATGTAGTTCAGTGCAACCGTTGCTAATTCTAAACGTGATAAAGGGATGAAATGGACTTTTTTGCTTTATGTTTTCATGTTTTTGTCGAGGAAGGTGCCAATTTGTGATTCGCTGGAAGAGCGTTAGAAATTCTCAAAAATCTCTAGAATTTCACGAACAAGTAAACTTCATTCTTTTTAAATATGTATATTTTCAAATTGTAATTTAAATTAACAAATTAGATACCACAACCTCAAATTGTAGACTGCGTTTTGGGTAGCGAATATAAAGAACTTGGTGAGAGGAGAGGGATAATAAATATTTTGTCATCGGGACATTTTTGCACTCAGATATTAAAATATTAAAAAAAAAAAAAATAAAAATTAAATAATTATATAATTATTTAATTTTTGTAGGAGAAACTAAGAGTGGGTAAAATGTAATGAGGATGCTCTATGAGATTTTTACACTTTTTATCTAGTGTTTACAAATTTTTGAAAAAGTAAATAAATGCTTTTAAAAAATGCTTAACGATAAATGTCTGATCGGTTAATTTTTAAAACATAATAATAAACCGTTCGGTTTGCCCCGGCTCTCCGCAAACATTTTTTTTTTATTTAAATTTTACGTATACGCGTAAACAAATCTTGAGACTTATATGACTAGGCGTTTGATTGTATCCCACAGAACGTGGGCTAAGTTGGTATCTTTGTGGAGATAAAAAATGGGTTAAATGAGAATAGTAGCCTCGTTTAGATTTTATTAAATTTCCTGCAACTTCTTTACGCTTCGACGGAAGAAATCTATTCGTTTTGGTTTAGTTTCTCAATAACTTTCAATGTTGTAATTATTTTTTCCTGTTTGAACAATTTCTAAAAAAATATGACAACCTTTTCATCTGGGACGTTGCATTAGATTTTATCATTTTTGAATTCCGCGGATCTACTACTAAAATAAAGATACCTATGTTATCCCACATCATGTGAAGCACTATAAAAAAATAATACGTCTGTTCTGTTACTATATGCTCCGACCGCTAAGTTGCTATTACTATTACAATGCGTAACAAATCCCATATTTTTAAATGACCAAACTTTAAATAGTAAGCAGCTGCAAATAAAGACTGGCGCCTTTGGAGTAAGAGTATTAAATTTTAAGGAAATTATTGGTATTAAAGTCTTATTGTTTTTTTTGGAGATTTGTCAGTTGCAAAGGGTGCCTTTTGTACTTTCGAGATTTCTTTGTTGGTTGTAAAGAAAAGTTTATACACATTTTTTGTGGTTTTTCTGGATATTTTTACATTAAAGTTCTTAAAAAGGAAATCATGGGTATTTAAACAATTTTAAAATTAATATTTTTAAATATTTGTCGGTTGTTGACTTTAACATTACTTTTAAAGAATGCATTTAATCGTAATATTAATTATAATGGATAATGGGAATCTAATTTTATAAGATACAGATAAAAAAGACACCTTCCATTAACAAAGCATATGCGCAATACACGTTTATAGTATTAAATGCTTTAAAATGACTAATAAGTAATGTCACCTAGTGGCGGATTCAGGGAATATTGGGGGGAGGGGGTAGTTTTAAAATATTTCATGAGTTTAATAATTTTATTTATAATTATGTAAGGTTTTGGTGAGATCAAACCATGAATTTTTCGTCAGTTTTCGTTTAAAAAATGTTTTTCTTTAAGAAAAATAACGAATATTTTCTGTAAAGTTCTGGAAGATTCAGTTTTTTAAGTTTCTAATTCTATTAAAATTTTATTTTTTGCCATAATTCAGAAAATGGTAACCTTTGTAATAGTATGCATGAATTAGTACATTAATATAATACCAATCAATTAGAGATAATAAATAATAAGTGAAAGTATATACATATAATATAATTTATTAAATGAGACATAAAATGTGTGCCCTGTTCCGAGTATCACATGAGTTATACCTTAGACTAAAATAGAGTAATATTTAAATACAAAGTTATATGCTTATGTAGTTGAAACAAAGTATACAATTTTTATTTCAAAGTCGAAATTTCAGAGAAGAAAGTATAAATTTGATAAATCTTGAAATTTTGAGCTAAAAGTTCAAATTTCATGAAAGAACCGAAGGTTAAAATTAAAATTCCGTTTATGTGGGAAATTTTGACCTTTTAAATAACTCCCTAAGTAAAAATTAGAGATTAAAGTTGTAAACTCGAAATTTTGAAATGAAAGTATCACGGATTTGTGCAAAAAAAAAAAGAATCGAAATCGCTAAGAAAAATCTCAGTTTTTAGGAAAAATAGAAATTTTAAATATATAAATTTCAATTTGTACTCAACAAAGTAAAGATTAAAATCGAAAACCAGAAATTAAAAACAAGCCGCAGCAAGTAGCCCATAAAGATTTTAAAAAAATGATTCAGAATTATTAGAAAAAATTAAAATTTTGAGTTTAAAGACGTAATTGAATTCAAACCGTGAACCCTGAATTGTCAGAAAAAAAAAAATTCGATATTGAAATTCTAAATAAATAATTACTTTTTCGAGACATTTTTTTGCAATAATTTATGCGTTTGATAAATAATTTCAAATGTTCATAAAGAATACAGAAGGTTTCTTTTGCCGATAAATACGAATATCCGCTTGTTTTTTATGAAACTGTACAGAGCTCTAAAACCTGCACTAAATAAGAATGAATTTTTTTCGGTTCGGTTCCGACTTTTCTTTCGACAAAAATTACATTTCTTTCGGTTTCTGGTTTTTCATTCAGTTTCCCTGTTGGGTGAACAAAGTATACTCAATATACATCTGAACAACTTAAAAAATAAAGATTGGCAAAACTCTCTGCCAAAGTCAGGGTTCGAACCCTGACTTTGGCAGAGAGTTTTGCCAATCTTTATTTTTTGTTTTGTTCAGATGTATATTGAGTATACTTTGTTCACCCAACAGATATAGTTAGGTCACTCCCCCTGAAAGACAGGTTTACAAGAAATCAGTCAATGACGCGCGTTTTGGGGTACGCAATAGGGGATTTTCAAATACAACCAATAAAAATAATTTACTCAAACATCGCGCTTTGTTTATGTTGGGTGAATATTGAGTTTGGACGAGAGCATTCTAAGATTTGTTATAGTAATGCAGAAACAAAATTAATTGGAATTGTGATGGGGTTACTCATCTGCCTTTCGTTGATCTGTTGATTTTTACTTCCAAAAATAATATATTTAATTACCTCCAGTTTCCATAAGTTCAAACAACATTCTACTTTTTAAGAGAAAGAATGTTGTAGCAGCATATAATGGGGTTGAACATTCTTTATGAAAAAAATATAGAGATTGAAAATAAAAAATGATCTTCTAAGTGAATAGTCCACACCGGTATTTTTTTTTTAATATTTAAGTCGGGAATTGTTTTTTTGTTGGACGTTTTTTGATTTGTCTACATTAAAGAAATGTATTAAGCTATAAAACTCATTTAAAAAATAATCCTGAGAGGCGCAGCTAAAGCATCTGAAGGCTGCCAGTTTATATTAAACATGAATAGACATATTTAATTAATCCTTAAATGGATTATTTGATGCGATTTTTTTACACTTATTTATTATTTTCAATATCCAGCTCTTAAACTATAGAAACGAATTTTATAATAATAAAATCCATTTTGAATTATGAGTTGAATATCTATACTAAGAGATGCAACTGGTTCACCTCTGGGAATAAACATTTGAAAGCTTCAGTTATGATTTTTTTAAAGGGTGAATTTTTTTGTATGATACAATTTTTTTCTTATGTCTATTAGGAAACGACTAAAGTAAGCTTAGGGGTCTTTGATGCGTTTCATACCGAAGTCATTCACACTGTATTGACTCTTCTACAGTATTCTAAAAAATTTTGAACTGCTCTCTATTTTTCATTTCCTTGCCTAGAATGTCATGCAGTCACTGAAGAGTTCTTATAAGTTCAAAACAATATATCTTATTTTTACTTTTACATACACATTTTTTAATTGTGTCTGTTTCATTTTTAGTTTAACTTTTTGGAAAATGAGTTGTTTAAGTAATCCTTGGAGTCAATTATTTTTTAATACCGGAACGTATTGAAGATCACGAGATGAATGTTCAAAATTAAATCGCGACAGCATCAATATTTGTAATTTCCAAAAACAGTATTATTTAATCATTGGTGATGTTAAGCGTCAGGTTTTTGATTTGTTTTCTTTTTCAAATTTAAATTACAGTTGAGGAATGTAATTCCTAAGAAATTATACTTTCGAAAGATGAATTGTGTTTCCACATAAAAATGGATTTATTCCAGTTTAATTGCATGTATTTTTTTGTATAGTTTTGATCTCATACTTTTTAACACAAATCAAGAATATGAATTATAGAAATATACAGATTAGGGTTAATGGAAGATAACAAAATATTTTAAATAAAATAATAAGTATACTTGAAAATCACTTCATCATATTTTAATATCCAGAAATGATGAATTTGGTTCGTTTTAGATTGTATGTAAATTTCCCATTTTGGGCATTTTAAATATTTTAAAAGTTTTAACTGATTTGAATGTAATAGTTTAAAGTACCATTTTCTGCTATGCCTTAGAAAATTTGAAATTCTATCAGATAACTGTCCCACCAACAATTATTGAGGAACTCTTTTAATTTGTTCTTCGTGGTGGACTCTTATTGGTTGGAAACATTATGTTTATTAATTCTATTTAACATTTCTGCTACGTAGTTTGGAAATATTTAAATTTTTATTAATGAAAGTTGACAATATTCTGAACAATTTTTTAATTTGATAAGATACTCCTAAAACCATTTTTAAAAATTTGAAAGTTAACTTTTACTATGCATTTATAGTTTTACAAAGTAAAAGTTAATTTTAATGATTAATCCTTTAATAACTAATTAATTATATAAAATGTGTATGGAAAATAAGAATTTCTAATAACATTTCAAAAAGTTTTTAATATAATATTTAACTTTTATCGTTTACCTTATTGCAATGATAAAAGTTTTGATAATTAAGATCGAAAAAGTTCATCATTTACGAAATAATGTAATAATATCACAGTTTATAACATAAAAATCCACATTTGTTGTTGTGATTATATTTTACTTAATTTAATTGTGTTAACTACGTTTATAAAGAAAATATTCATAACTATTGCGTTTTATTTAACATAAATGAGTCGATGTTGTATACAAACACGTGTTTCTAAAATTAACACTATCGATCAGTTTTTGGGGGGGTGTAGTTACATGTGATAAATTATCCCTCTAATTCGAGAAAAACCTTTTAGGTTGGTGGATATGACATTGTCTAGGATAGTCGTAAAGAAAATTGAAATACAGAACTTGTTCCCTGAAACCAAGAAAGATTTTCTCTCTTGCTTGGCTGTCGAAACGCGTTAGAGCAACCTTTGTTGTGTTTTTTAATCTTTCTTGGTTTTAGGGGACAAGATCTGTATTTCAATTTTTGAAGATAACCAAGGACCAGTCCGTTCCACCAAAAACAAGTCTTAAAGAAAGTTGGAAAAATTCCTCTAGTCATGACTTTTGCATGATTTTTGTTATTGAAAGTTTGAATTTTCACTTCAATATAATTTGTTCATGCACTTCGTTTATGTGAAAAAAGTATTCCAGAAAAAAATTGTTTTACATTTATTTCTATTAAAAGCTAAGAATTTTAATAGATTAAGTGGCAACCTCAGTTAAATTGAATCTAAAACGAAATTACTCAAATGGCGCATTTTAAGACTACTAGTAAGTCGATCATTAATGTCTGTAGATTAATAAACTATACTTAACAGTTATGTGAAAAATGTTGCAAATTATCATTTTAATTCAACAAACTGTAACTGTAAAAATGAACCTAGTTGTTCCAGATTATAATAATTAATGGATTTTATTTTGGCTGTAAATTTTTTACATGTTATTTACTGATGAGATGACGCATTTGACGAATATTCTATTTGTTTAAACCTCTAAACGCCAAATCAAAATCGCAAGTAATTGAAAGTAACGCCTGATTCATTGTTAACAGTAACAAAACTACAATCATAATTGATGATTTATAAAATCTAACTTTAAAATCACTAATTTCTTTATTAATTAAAAAACTTTTGTGCATTAGGAGCGTCGAAAATGCCAAAAAAATTTAAAACGCTAGTTAGGATTGGTAAATACACATTTACTTTGTAAATGTTCCTTTGTTTTTTATCTGACCACGGAAAACTGAATCCAAAGCTTATTTACTTTTATAGATCTCGTTTGTAGCCCACGTTGATTCTAGTTTGCAAAATGTGCAAATGTATCAATTTTTCATATCAGAAAACCTTTACGATCATGGGTTCACTCAAGTTATCATATTTTAATTCATTCTTCCTTTGCAGCTATGAACAATATTCTGAGCATTCCGCACCAGAGGGGCAATTAAATTATCTTGTATCTATTGGTTGTATGTTGTCATTTATTGAATGTTTGTTGCAGCTGTCTTCTTGCAAGAGAGCGACATCTTTATGGATGCTTTGACGGCGAGCGCGAACAAGAAAGAACCGAAGAAGCGCAAGCGGCGAATCAGTGCATCAAAGGAGTCTCCAGAATCTTCCCCTGCTGTTCAGCAATCACCGTCGGCGACTTCCCCCATTGGTTTAAAATCATTTTCCCCCGCGAACTTTTATCAAGACACCTTGGACACCGAAAACCAAGAATCCCAAAATAAAGAGACTGAAGAAGGAACCAAAAACGACGATAGAGACGTCGAGGAAAACCGAGCTTCCACACCAACGGACACCACTGCTGAAGATACCGGTGTTAGTGAACCTAAACGGACTAGAAGTGATGAACCTCTAAAAAGTGTTTTGGTGCATGTGAAAAAGAAAGGACCCAAACGCTCGATACAGTGGAAAAACGATGAAACTTTAGTTGAAATTAGATACTTTGAATTGGACGAAACGGAACGCGTTAATGTTTCCAGACCTAACTTTAACGACATGGCCAAGATGGAAATGTGCAACGAAAGAGAAGCTCTTATGCACAGAAAACTACCAAACGAAGATATGATGGAACCAATAGCCATTTGGAGGTTCCCATACTTAGTAGATCAACCGGAATTACCCGTGCAACCGGGTTGCAAAAGTTTAGAAAAAGATATTCAATACGCCCGCGAAAAGAACATTTTACAAGCTCTTTATTTCAATAAAAAATTGATACCAGACAGTCCTGCTGAGCCTATCCCTGAAATTCACCAAATGAGTGATCCAGTTCCCATCCCATTAGAAGACCCCGAAAGTCAAGAATATGATCTAAGAAGCACACCGTGGCCTGAGCCCAAAGGTTCCCCACCACCCGAACCTATACCAAACATCCCGCCTCTATTCCAAGCGCCACCCAACGCGTTCCCAAATCCGAATTTCCCGCCACAGATAGCTCCTCAAGGATTCCATCAAGGGCTTATGCCGAATTTCGGGCCGCCAAATATTATGCCAAACGGTCCAAATATGATACCCAATCACAATATGATGGGGGGTCCAATGGGACCACCGCCCGATATGTTAAATCAAGGGCCGCCGATAAACCCGAATATTTTCGGCCCGCCCGGACCGGGTCCAGATGCTTTTAATCCTATGATGGGCGACGGCCCGAATTTCCCTCCCCCGTTTAGTCAACCGAACATGAATATGTTCCATGGCCCCCCCGGTAACTTCAATATGAACAGAGGCGGAAACCGCGGTGGGTTTCGACGGGGTGGTAACGCTGCTGGGGGTAACTGGGTGAGAATGAACGGGCCCGTTCCTAATCAAGGAAACTGGGGAAATAGAGGAGGAAGAGGGGGTAGATTGTGTAAAAATGTTAAAAATCACGGGTATTGCCGAAACAGGGACAGTTGCCCGTTTGTACACCCGAACTGAAAGACTTATTTGATGCAATAAGACCAAAAATGTGATACTAGATTAAGACTTTTTTATGGTTAATATTGTGTTTTATATATAATTAACTGCAGCCCCATACTATTTATTATTTCTACGGTAGGTTAAATACATTCACTAGATTGTGCTTTGTATAGACTTTTTTATTTTCTAAAGTAAAACCTTGTAATATACTGTAATTATGTAAAAATGCAATCATTAAATAATCTTTAGTTTTGTTCTTTGATGAAAGATTATTCATTGTTTTTATAAATAAAACCATTATTTCTTATTGCTGTTTATTCGTTGGTAAATACCCCAATCGCCATTAAAAAAAATGTAGATTCATAACTCTTACTATATTTAGCAAAAAATATACATACGAAAATTTCACAATATTATGGAATTTTAATATTCATTAAATATAGTTTACAAGTATGAACGCTGAACAATAATTCCACCAAGTGCGGGTTAAAAATATTAAAAATGTAGATTTTTTATTAAAATTTTCAAAAACATGTATGTTTGTTAGAAGTAGTTATTAAAAATGTTTTCTGTTTGCTGTGCTGTTTGTTAATACAAACTTATTTTCATGGTCCTGAGACCAGTGATGTGTCGTGACTTATGAGTGAAACTGATTCAAAAGAAAAGAGCAAATACAATTCTCCACATTTAAAGAACAAACTGCTTTTAATTAGTAATTGTTTTATTTTCGCCCCAAAACCAAATATCTCGAAAACGGTTCAAGATAGCTACTTTTATAAAGTATAACTTTGTGTAAAAAATATTGGAAAATCAGAATTTGATATAAAAAATAAGATATCTAAACGTAAAAAAAGTTTGTTTTTAACACACTCGTTCATTGAATAAAGTAACACACTCAATCTACTGTAGGAGGTGCCCTTTATAACAGGGTTTCGAACCGTTATTACTTTTGTTCCGGTTTTCGTTCCGAAAAAAAAATATCGGTTCAGTTCCGGTTTTCGTGCCGACAAAAATAACGGTTTTTTCCGGTTTCGGTTTTCGGTTCAGCTCCGAGTGACTAATTTTTAATTTTTTATTTAAAAGAAAGAACATATTTCAAGTAATCTCGAAACAAAAGTCCGAATTTCGAAAAAAATAAACCCTGAAATTTAGGGAATAATTCAAGTTGAAATTTTGAGTGTAAAGTCAATTTTTTTAGAAAATGCGGAAATTGTAAGTTTGTAATCTAACTTTTAGAACAAATAGAATAAAAAAACATTATCATGATTGAAGTGATGGCAAAAAAAGGATGAATCATAGCAAACATCTTTTAATATAAAATCTATGATCATTATGTATTACAAAATATTGAGTTTAAACTATTTAGAAATCTTAAAACATATTAACTTTAAGTTATGTTTAGAAAATGATATATAAAACAGAGTTAGTATTGCTAGGAAACTGAATTTGAAGTAAAATTTTCAGAAAAAAACTAGCAATTGCAGAATTTTGCAAAAAAATTAAGATTAAAAAAGTATTAATTTGCAAAATTTCGACTTATACTAAAGATTTTAAGAGAAAATACTCGAACAATTCAGTTGAAAGTCAAAATATTATGATTAAAATAAAAAAAAAAGTTAAACCTTGATATTATAAGTTAAATTTTAACATCTTTTTCATTTCATGTTTTAAGTCGACATTCTGAGAAAAACATTCAAATTTAAGCAAAACAATTTCACAGTTCTAGAAAGAAATCTAAATTTCAATTTAATCAAAGATCAAAGTTCGAAAAAACAAACTAAATTCCTAAATAAAAATATCTCAAGATTTAAACTTTTCAACATTCGAATTAGGTATAAACAAAAAAAAGTCATAATATTTGGAAAACGACTACATTTCGTGTTTCAAATCGAAATTTTAGAAAAAAAAACAAAAATTGTAAATTTTATATCAGATTTAAAGACAAATGTAAAAATTAAAAACAAAATACATTAAAAAAACTGTATCCAAATTCCTTTTAAGCATTTTGAAGTTTTCAGGAAATTTGAAGAAGACATTTTCAGGTTTTTTTCGAAATTTTATTATATTCTGAAGATCAAAAGTTCAAATTGTAAATTCTAATTTTTTAAGATAAAAGTAGCCTAAATTTGAAGAGAAAAATATCAACAGTTTTTTGAAATAGTCTATATTTTGATTGAAAAATGTTTGTCAAAATTTAAACTTAATAACCAATAAGATTTCCATTTTTGGGAAACTTTGATTTTTCAAGCAAATGTTGAGAATTCCAAATTTTATTGAAAATCCGAGTTAGCACTTTTAATTGATAAAAATTTTTAATAAACTTAGGTTTTTTAGAAAAACTTTTTTCTCGAAATGTGGCGATTAAAAATTTAAATATTTCCAAACTGGATCGCAGAAATGTTAAATAAAATTAATAAACATGACGACTAAAGTCAGAAATTCGAGATACAAGTTAAAATATCGAGTTTATATTCAAAATTTCCTGATAAAGTCAAATTATGTAAATAATGAAGACCAAAGTTTACCTAATAAATTGAATTTTTTTGATTAAGGAGAAAAATTAAAAAAAAAAACATGTTTTTAAAGCTTTGACCTCAGCAGATCAAATCAAAAAATTTCAACTTCAAATAATTTTGGGTTCTAACTCAAAATTTCATGAAAACCCAACTGTTTAAAATAAAAGTCGAAATAAAGTCAATATTTTGATTCTAAAGTTGAAATTTCCGGAAAAATGTAAAAATTTAAATTTTATGTTAAAAATGTTGACAGAAAACTCGAAATTTGAACACAAACCACAGATTTTGGGAAAGTTCTGGTATTTTAGATTTTGAAAATTTGAAGTTTTTAACGCCGTGGGTAAAATGCAAATTTATAAAAAAATTCGTTTTACCCCAAAACTTCGAAAAAAACTAAGGTTTCTTAAAAATTTCGTATCAAAATAAAAACATTATTTATTAAAAACAAATCAAAATTCCGACTGTAAACTTGATATTTACAAACTCGAAAATGTATAGTAAAAAAATTATGAATTTCTAGTTTTTCCTAAAATATTCGAATTTTTCTCATAATTTCTCATTAACTGAAATAAATTTTTATCACTTTTAAGCTTCTCTGGACATTTAAACCTTTTTCTCAAAGTAAAGTAGTTAGGTTTAAAATTTTAAAGTTAAAATTGTAGTTTTGAGGAAAAAAGTCACAATTTCCAAACAAGTTCCATTCATTAAAGAAAAACGTTTCTTAAAAATTTTAATTTGAAGTTTTAGCTATTTCAACGAATTTTTTACTTTCATCTCAAAATGCGAAAATAAGGACGAAATTTTAGGACTTTCTTAGGCGAGTTGCTTCTGAAAATTGTGGATTTAAACTTGAACCTTGTTATTATTTTTCAAAATTTTCGATGTAAAACTCGAAACCTAGACTCTTTTTTTAGACTCTTCATTTAGAGATTTTAATCTCAAAATGTTATCTTAATCCCAAAGTTCTCATTTTTTCTCGAAATTTCGATTTTAAACTTAAAATTTAGACCATTTTCTCGAAATTTCGTGTTAGAACTAAATTCTTGTGAATAACTTTTAGTTTCTTATTTCAAAGTTTCGATATTTTCTCAAATTTTTGTGTTTCAAATTTAGAATTGAAAATTCAAGAAGAGTTTTGTTATAAGAGTTTATCTTTTCAATGTTTTGCATAAAATTTTTAACTCAAAGTTGAAAATTACACTTTTGAAAATCCTACATATTTTACAGATTTTCTTTTTCAACTCTTTTTTGATAATTTCGAGTCTTAAACTTGAAGTTTGAAAACTAAATTTTTTTAAATAAATTTATTTCGAATAATTTCTAGAATTTTTGACTTTTGCGGTAAACTTTTTACGTTAATTATTTTTTTCGATTTTAAAATTAGAATTTCGATTTTTTTAGTGTTTCACTTCATTTTGGAGACATCAATTTATTAAACAAAATGGGATACCTTTTTACTTCATAGTCAACGCAAGTCACATCAAAAGTTACTGCAAACCTAATGTGACTCAGGAAGTATGGATCAGGCACCAATGTTTTATAACAATTGAAAAAATAGGAAAAAATTTCCAGAAAAATGTCGAAATTTCGGTATAAAGGTCAAAAATTCGAGAAAAAGTTGAAATTTGAGAAAAAAAAAACGAAATTTCGCGAAAAAGGTAATTTGAAGAAAAGAGTCGAAAGTTTAAGAAAAAAAGTCGAAATTTGAGAAAAATGTCAAAGTTCAGAAAAAAGTCGAAATTTCGAGATTAAAATTGAAATTTGAGAGAGTCGAAATTTCTAAAAATAACATTATTTTTAATCGATGTCCTTTCTACGCCTTTGTAACATTTCGATAAAGTTGAAATTTCGAGAAAAAAGTCGAAATTTTCAGAAAATTCGAAATTTAAGAAAAAAGTCGAAGTTTTGAGTTTAAAGTCGAAATTTCGAGAAAAATGTCGAAATTTCGATATTAAGGTCAAAATTTCGAGAAAGAAGTTGAAATTGCGAAATATTTCCAGAAAAAAGTCGAAATTTAAGAAAAAAGTCGAGAGTTCGAGAAAAAATCGAAATTTGCGAGAAAAGTCGAAATTTCGAGAAAAAAAGTCGAAATTTCAAGAAAAAAGTCGAAATTTCGAGAAAAAAAGTCGAAATTTCAAGAAAAAAGTCGAGATTTCGAGAAAAATGTCCAAATGTCGATATTCAGGTCAAAATGTCGACAATAAAGTTAAAATTTAAAAAAAAGTCAAAATTTCAAGAAAAAAGTCGAAATTTCGAAATATTTCGAGAAAAAAATCGAATTTGAGAAAAAGGTCGAAATTTCGAGAAAAAAGTCAAAATTTCGCGAAAAAAAAGTCGAAATTTTCAGAAAAAAGTAAAAATTTCCAGAAAAGTCGAAATTTAAGAGAAAACTCGAAATTTTGAGAAATGTCGAAATTTCGAAATATTTCGAGAAAAAAATCGAAATTTGAGAAAATAGTCGAGGCTTCGAGAAAAAAGTCGAAATTTCGCAAAAAAAAGTCGAAATTTCGCGAAAAAAACTCGAAATTTCGAGAAAAAAGTCGAAATTTGCGAGAAAAGTTGACATTTCGAGAAAAAAAGTTGAAATGTTGAATTTAAAGTCGAAATCTTGAGAAAAATATGGAAATGTCGATATTAAGGTCAAAATTTCGAGAAAAATGTCGAAGTTTGAGAAAAAAAACGAAGTTTCGAGAAAAAGATTAAAATTTCGAGAAAAAATCGAAATTTAAGAAAAAAGTCAAAATTTTGAGAAAAAAGTCGAAATTTTGAGAAAAAAAATTAAAATTTCGTGAAAAAAGTCAAAATTTCGAGCTTAAAATTGAAATTTCAGAAAAAAAATCGACATTTCTAAAGATAACATTTTTTTAATCGATTTCCTTTCTACGCCTTTGTAACATTTCGAAAAAGTTCAAATTTTCAGAAAAAGTCGAAATTTTGAGAAAAAAGTCGAAATTTGAGAAAAAAAACGAAATTTCGAGAAGGAGGTCAAAATTTCGAGGAAAAAAATCGAAATTTGAAAAAACAAATCAAAATTTCGAGAAAAAGTTGAAATTTTGAGAAAAAAAATTCGAAAAAGTTGAAATTTCCAGAAAAAAGTCGAAATTTCCAGAAAAAAGTCGAATTTTGAGAAAAAAGTCGAAATTTAAGAAAATATCGAAATTTTGAGAAAAAAAAGTCGAAATTTTGAATTTAAAGTCGACATTTTGAGAAAAATGTCGATATTTCAAGAAAAATGTCGAAATTTTGATATTAAAGTCAAAATTTCGAGAAAAAAGTCGAAATTTGAGAAAAACGTCGAAATTTCAAGAAAAAAAGTCGAAATTTCGAAATATTTCGAGAAAAAAGTCGAAATTTAAGAAAAAAGGTCGAGATTTCGAGAAAAAAATCGAAATTTGCGAGAAAAGTTGAAATTTCGAGAAAAAAAGTCGAAATTTTGAGTTTAAAGTCGAAATTTTGAGAAAATTATCGAAATGTCGATATTATGGTCAAAATTTCGACAATAAAGTTGAAATTTGAAAAAAAAAGTCAAAATTTCAAGAAAAAAGTCGAAATATTTCGAGAAAAAAAATCGAAATTTGGGAAAAAAGTCGAAATTTCGAGAAAAAAGTCAAAATTTCGCGAAAAAAAGGTGACATTTTCAGAAAAAAGTCGAAAAAAGTTTCAGATAAGTCGTAATTTAAGAAAAAAGTCGAAATTTTGAGAAAAAAAGTCGAAATTTCGAAATATTTCGAGAAAAAAATCGAAATTTGAGAAAATAGTCGAGATTTCGAGAAAAAAGTCGAAATTTGGCGAAAAAAAAAGTCGAAATTTCGAGAAAAAAGTCGAAATTTCGAAATCGAAAATCAAATTGTCGATATTAAGGTCAAAGTTTCAGGAAAAAAATGAAGTTTCGAGAAAAAGATCAAAATTTCGAGAAAAAATCGAAATTTGAGAAAAAAGTCAAAATTTTGAGAAAAAAGTCGAAATGTCGATATTAAAGTCGAAATTTCGTGAAAAAAGTCAAAATTTCGAGCTTTGAAATTTTTGAAATTTGAGAAAAAAAATCGAAATTTCTAAAGATAACAATTTTTTAATCGATTTCCTCTCTACGCCTTTGTAACATTTCGAAAAAATTCAAATTTTCAGAAAAAAGTCGAAATTTCCAAAAAAGTCGAAATTTTGAGAAAAAAATCGAAATTTGAGAAAAAGTCAAAACTTGAAATAAAAGCGGAAGTTTGAGAAAAAAGTCAAAAATTCTAAAAATAACATTTTTTGTAATCGATGTCCTTTCTACGCCTTTGAAACATTATAAATTATCATCAATAATTTAAATTTCGATTTAAAAATTGAAATTTCTACTTTTTTTCTATAATTTTCGACTTTAAACTCCAAATTTCGACTTTTTTTTCGAAATTTTGACATTAAAGTCGAAATTTTGACTTTAATCTCGAGATTTAGTGGAGGAAAAGTCAACATTTCGTGATATTTTGTTTTAAATTGATGTCCTTTCTACGCTCTTGTAATTTTTACTTCAAAAAAAGTAAATAAACTTTTTTCAAGTTTTGTAGTGTATTTATTAATACGCGTGTAACGTTTTCAACCACTAAATTAAAGTTTTTAAGACCGGTAACAGGTAATAAAATAACGTTAAGTAATTTTTGTGAGTATATGGTAATTTTAACTGCGCATGTTCGGAATTTTACCTTCACATATATGGATGGCAACACTGCGCCACAGTCTTTCCTCAAGAAGTCTATAATTATAGACTTCTTGTCTTTCCTATTCAGTCAACGACATAATGAATAAAAAGAAACGTTAATGCTGCCATCTGTTGGCTAATTAACGCAGCTATTACTAGTAGATGGAAGTGGATAATAACATAACGGCCCAAATGCACTTATATAAAAAATAAAAAATTGTATTATTAAATTTACAGTGACCTGCATCTAAGATAAATCGATCCGACTCTTAGAATTTTTGAATCGTTCACTAGATCGATCATATATTTGAGATCGATCTAAAAAATCGACCTTGACATTTGAAAAAATCGAATTTTCGATTAATCGATCTCAGATCGACATCCCTACTTAATCATAGAGTATAGAAATTTCGAGATTTCAAGATTAAAGTCGAAATTTCAACTTTAATCTCGGAAATTGGAGAAAAAAAGTCGAAATTTTAACTTGAAATATCTAATTTTGTTTTTTAAATTGATGTCCTCTCTACGTCTTTGTAGAAAACACATGGGAATTTATGAGCTCTTCGCGCGCCTTAGGAACGAGCACCTCGCTGGTTAGGATATCCTAAAGTAAGCAGTTAATTTGGTCTGTATATTTATTTGATATATTAGAGTATTCATGTTTTAGATTTTTCTACAGCACACATAATTTAATTATTTTACCCTTTGAATATCTAAGATTTTAATCTAACACCCCACCCGAAATATTTTAGAACCAATTTAACCGACTAACGGAAACAACTTACAAATACTCATTTAAACATGCGGGGTATTAGACATTATGAGCGATAAAAGCAAAAGTAGCATTTTTCAATTTAACTACATCGTCATTAGCGGTTTTGTAATTCGTTAGGGCATGCGCTTTCGCAAAAATACGCGTCAAATTGAAAAGGGAAATCGTGTTGTGTTGGTGATCTAAGTGCGCTGCGTAGCGTAAACGAAGTTCGCAGTCAGCTGGTCGAACGGCGAGCATACAAAACACAGTTCAAGTACAGAATTGACAGAAGTGCATTTTTCTGTAGTAAAAATCGAGTGTCGAAACACGTTTATTCCCGAAATTTGTGAACATGGACTCATTGAAAAAATACTTCCTCTATATTCTCTTGAGGTGACATGGACAAAAACCCAACATTTATGTCATTCCAAAGGTGAAAAGTATTATTTAGTAGATTATTTAAAATAAATGGTGACGGTGATTAGTGACCATTTGGCTGTGTGATTTTAAAAGTGAATTTTTTAAGTTGTGCTTTATAAATAATTAGTCGTGATGCAGCATTGGTTTTTCTTAGAAGATCCCCACAATTCGCTGTTGCGATCTGGGAAACTCGCACAAGGAAAAGGCCCCGGTGGTGATGCCGACGAAGAGGTCGAACAGTCGAGAATGTGGCTATTCAGGGTAAGGGCTCCCGATTTGAAGCCCGACGAAGTCGTCTGTGTTACTGGCAGCGCCCAAGCTCTGGGAAATTGGCAGCCGGAAAAATGCGTACCTTTGGAACAGGAAGATTCCGAGATTTGGGCCAGGGAGATCGATATTAGGACGAAAAAAAGGGTGACGTATCGATTTTGCGTGTGCGTTGTTATTGAGAGTGGGTTGCAAGTGATTGTGAGGCACTGGGAGACTCATTTGTTGCCTCGGGCGATTGAGGAAGAGCAAGTGCCTCCTACGATGGGTAAGGAGCCTTTAAAGTATGGTAGTAAGGAGTCTTATGAGAGGATTGATCGAGGATGGTTGAATAAAGAGACTGTGGTGCAGCTTAAACTATGTAATAATCCTTTGACACTTTGGAGGCCCAAATATGCCAATAGGACGGTATATGTGAAGGTGACCCCTGTTAATTTGTTAAGGCACAGCAATAGTTATCCTAAGACTATGTCTGAGGTTTTGGAAGAGTCTTTAAGTGCTGATACTCAGGATATCGTTGAGAGTCCAAGGCATGCTTTTACGGAAGCGGCCAGTTTACGTGATGCTGATCCAGTATTTTGCCCTCAAGAGCAGTTTGGGAAGAAATACACTCCCGATGATATGCTTATATTCCAGTCGACTCTGCTGTTTCCAGCAAATGTAGCTTTTCTGATTGATCTCTACATATACAGCTCAAGGGCTAGTGAGGACGAGCCCCCTTATCACGCAGGGTTCAGTTATTTGTTGCCTAGCGTACTTCAAGGTTCCGAAGGTAGTGTAGTCTTGCCTGTGACTAGTACCAAACATAGACCCCTTGGTCAGATACGAATTGATTATATTGTCATTCGACCAATGCCCAATTTCCAATGTGATATGAGTGTGACGTACGCTAGGCATTGGAAGAAGACTCGCTCCGGGCTGGATGTTGGCCACAGAGGTTCAGGTTCTAGCTTTAAAACGCAGAATTGCGCCGAAGTCAGGGAAAATACCATAGCTAGTTTGAAAAATGCCATTGATCATGGTGCAGATTATGTTGAATTTGATGTGCAACTTAGCAAAGATTTAGTGCCTATTATTTATCATGACTTCCATGTGTGTATTTCGATGAAGAAAAAGAAGGAATTGGTTGACACAGATATGCTGGAGTTGCCTCTGAAGGAGCTTACGTTGGATCAGTTGAAACTGTTGAAGGTAAGCTTTACATATAACGGGTATGTTGGGTAATTTTGTAAAGTTGTAAAAATGATAGCAATTTCTAAAAAAACTGAAAACTAAAATTTGTTTAAAAAATTATTTTTAAATTTCAGATTTTTTTAATCTAGAAAATTTCATTTTAACATTACAACTTTTTTGCCGAAATTTCCACTTTCAGTCATCAAATTTCTACTTCGTTTACCTAATTTTACTTTGACACTTGAGATTTCAAGAGGATATTTAACTTGAACGTCGAAAGTTTTCTTTTTTGCAATTAAAAAAAATCTGGAACATGTTTCTTTTTGACTTTTCTCAAAATGTGCAGCTTTTTCTGAAGAGATCGTTTTCCGTTATTTTGTTTTTAGTTTTGGAATTTTTAAAATGTTGATCTTGTTCTGAAAATTTTGACTGCCTAAATTTGATCTTATAATTTTGATTTTGTTTTCAACATTTCAGTTGAAAATTTCTACTTTTTTTTTAATTTTCGACTTTTTGGTCATAAAATTTTCGAAGATTAAACTTTTTTAGAATTTAGACTTTTTCAAAAATTTGGACCTTTTTTTTTCAAAATTTCGACTTTTTGATATTTTCGATGTTTTTTCAGACTTACCACTTACTTTTTGTTTTTTTTTGAAAATTTCGACCTTTTATGACTTTAGAGATTTTCATTTTTCATAATTTCGACTTTTTTGTAAACTTCGTACTTTTTTTAAAAAATTGCGACTTTTTTGGGAAAACACTGTAGAAATGAAGAGATACAGACATTGAGTGACATACAGGACATATATAGATTCACAAGAGACGAAAGAAAATATTGGAACCAGCACATCGAAAGAATGGATGAAAATAGAATGGTCAAACAAGCGAAGATACTGAAACCAACAGGAAAAAGAACACAAGGAAGGCAGATGAAAAGATGGAAACAAGCTGGACATCAGAACAGAACAGGTTAAGATAGTTATCTCAGAGAAACCTACCTCATACAAAGAAGAAGAGGAGAAGACTTTTTTTTAATTCTGACTTTTCTTAAAACTTCAAACTGTAAATTCGACTTTTTGAAAAACTCCCCTTTTCCTGAAAATTTTGGTTTTTTTGAAGAATCTGAATTTTAAAAATATAAAATTAATCGTCTAAAGCGAATTTAAATCTTAATTTCGTTTAAATTTATAAGAATTCGTTATTTAGTAATTATAATAATAGTTTAGAAATTTAGAATCAATTTTTTCAAAAATGTGAATTCGAGAAAAAATCTAAATTGTGCAAAAATAGTCACAGTGTTCAAAAAAGTCGAAATTTGGATTTAAATGTATTTGTCTTGACTTGTTTCAAAATTTCGATTTTCTTCTGGAAATTTTGGCTTTTTTGTGTAAATTTGACTGCTTTTGATGATTTTGAAATATTTTTCTTCATATTTCGAATTCTGCTCAAAATTTTTACTTTTTTTTGACATTTTAATCTTCTTTTGAACACTTCTACTTTTTCTTCAAAAATTTTAGCTCTCCCGAAATTAAAAAAAAGAATCAAAGTTTTCAAAAAAAGCCGACATTTTGACAAAATGTCGAAAATTTGAGAAAACCCAAATTCCGAAAAAAGGGTCGAAATTTTAAAAAATGTGGCAACCTTCAGGAAAAGGCGAATTTTTCAACAAAAAAAAAATGAATTCACAAAAATTCAAAGTTTTTAGAAAAATTTTGAAAAAATTTTCGAAAGAGGTTTTTAAAAAAACATTGTGACAATAAAACGAAATGTTGAAAAAGTTAAAATTCTGGAAAAAGGTAGAAAAAATCGAAATTTTGAAACAAAAAGTCAAGATTTTGACAAAATGTCGAAATTTTGAAAAAGTACAAATTCTGAAAAGAGTTGAAATTTTAAAAAATTGGAAATTTTTAGGAAAAGACGAATTTTTCAAAAAGTCAAATATAAAAAAAAATCGTATTTTATAGAAAACGTCAAAATTTTGAAAAAAGGTAGAAAAAATCGAAATTTTGAAACGAAAGTCAAGATTTTGACAAAATGTCGAAATTTTGAAAAAGTGCAAATTCTGAAAAGAGTTGAAATTTTAAAAAATGTGGAAATTTTTAGGAAAAGACGAATTTTTCAAAAAGTCAAATATAAAAAAAAAATCGTATTTTATAGAAAACGTCAAAATTTTGAAAAAAGGCTGGAATTTTTCAAAATTTGAAATTTTGAAAAAAGGGTTTTAAGAGAGATTATCAAAAAGAAATTGTGACAAAAAAACGACTTTTGAAGGGTCAAAAATTTCAAAAAAGTCGAATTTTTCACGTAAAAGTCAAATTTATGTAAAGCCGAAACTTTGAGAAAAAGTCGATACTTAAAAAAATATCGAAACTTCGGAAAAAAAGTCGAAGTTTTCATGAGAAATTTAAAATTTCAAGAAAAAGCACAAAATTTGAAGAGGTCAAAATTTGAGAAAAATGAAAAACATTTCAAAATCAAGTCAAATTTAGAAAAAAAAAAAAACAAAATATCCACAAAAATTTAAAAAATGTACGTAAAGTCGATCCTTTGAGAAAAAGTGAAACTTAAATAAAAGGGGAGACTTGAAAAAATGTCGAAGTTGTCAAAAGAAATTTAAAATTTCAAGAAAAATTAAAAACCTTGAACAAAGCACGAAATTTGAAGGAATTTGAAAAATATTTCAAAATCATCAAAAGGAGTCAAATTTACACAAAAAAAAACAATTTTCCAGAAAAAGTCGAAATTTTGAAACAAAAAGTCGAAATTTTGACAAAATGTCGAAATTTTGAATGAAAACAAATTCTGAAAAAGGTTTGAAATTTTAAAAAATGTGGAAATTTTTAGAAAAAGACGAATTTTTCAAAGGGCAAATTAAAAAAAAATCGTATTTTATAGAAAACGTCAAAACTTTGAAAAAAGGTTGGAATTTTCAAAAAGTCGAAATTTTGAAAAAAGGATTTTAAAAGAGATTTTTAAAAAGAAATTGTGACAAAAAAAACGACTTCTGAAAAAGTTCAAATTCTGAAAAAAGGTTGCCATTCTCAAGAAAGGTCAAAAATTTCAAAAAAAGTCGAAATTTTTAAACTGATTTTTCAAAAGAGTCGAATTTTTCAAAGAAAAATCAAATTTAAGTAACAGTCAAAACTTCGAAATTAAAAAAAAATATCGACATTTTTGAAAAAAGTCGAAGATTTCAAAACAAATTAAAATTTCAAGAAAAAGTAAAAAAATGAACAAAGATCGAAATTTGAAGAAAGGTTGAAAAACATTTCATAATCATCATAAGAAGTCAAATTTACAGAAAAAAAACCAAAATATCCAGAAAAAATTGAAATTTTGAAACTAAAAGCCCAAATTTTGAAAAAAAAGGGTCGAAACTTTAAAAAAGGTGGACATTTTCAGGAAAAGGCGAATTTTTCAAAAAATCGAATTTACATAAATTTGAAGTTTCTAAAAAAAGTCAAAATTTTGAAATAAGGTTGTAAATTTTAAAAAGTCGAAATTTTGAAAAAGTAGTTTCAAAAGAGGTTTTCATAAAGAAATTGTGACGGAAAAATGAAAAAATTTAAATTCTGATAAAATGTCGAAATTCTCAAGAAAGGTCAAAAATTTTAAAAAAGTGGAAATTTTCAAACTGACTTTACAAAAGTCGAATTTTATAAATAAAAGTCAAATTTCGTAAAGTCGAAACTTTGAGAAAAAGCCAATACTTAAAATAATGCCGATACTTTGGAAAAAATGTCGAAGTTTTCAAAAGAAATTTAAAATTTCAAGAAGAGGTAAAAAAATTGAAGATCGAAATTTGAAGGAAGGTTGAGAAACATTTCATAATCCTCAAAATAAGTCAAATTTACAGAAAAAAACTAAAATTAACAGAAAAAAAAACTAAAATTAACAGAAAAAGTCGCAATTTTTAAACCAAAAGTCGAAATTTTGACAAAATGTCGAAATTTTGAAAAAGCCCAAATTTTGAAAAAAGGATCGAAACTTTAAAAAAGGTAGACATTTTCTGGAAAAGACGATTTTACAAAAATTCGAAGTTTCTAAAAAGTCAAAATTTTGAAAAAAGATTGGAATTTCGAAAAAGTCGAAATTTTGAAAAAGCACTTCCAAAAGAGGTTTTCATAAAGAAAGTGTGACAAAAAAATGAAATGTTGAAAAAGTTCAAATTCTGAAAAAATGTCGAAATTCTCAAGAAAGGTCAAAAATTTTAAAAAAGTGGAAATTTTCAAATTGTCTTTTCAAAAAGTTGGAGTCTAAAATAAAAGTCAAATTTACGTAAAAGTTGAAACTTCGAGAAAAAACCGAAACTTAAAAAAAAGTAGAGACTTTTGAAAAAAAAATTGGTAGATTTAAAAAAAAGTCAAGACAAAAGCAATAAATTTAAACAAAACCTCAAAATTTGAGGGAAGGTTGAACAACATTTCAAAACCATCAAAACAAGTCAAATGTACAGAAAAAAAACCAAAATGTTCCTAAAAAAAAGTCGAAATTTAGTAACCAAAAGTCGAAATTTTGACAAAATGTCGAAATTTTGAAAAAGCCCAAGTTTTGAAAAAATAGTTGAAAATTTAAAAAAGGCGAATTTTTCAAAAAGTCGAATTTACAAAAATTAAAAATTTCTAAAAAAAGTCAAAATTTTGAAAAAAGGTTGGAATTTTGAAAAAGTCGAAATTTTGAAAAAACAGTTTCAAAAGAGGTTTTCATAAAGAAATTGTGACAGAAAAATGAAACATTGAAAAAGTTCAAATTTTGATAAAATGTCGAAGTTCTCAAAAAAGGTCTAAATTTTAAGAAAGTGGAAATTTTCAAATTGACTTTTCAAAAAGGTCAAATCTAAAATAAAAGTCAAATTTACATAAAGTCGAAACTTTGAGAAAAAGCCGATACTTAAAATAATGTCGAAACTTTGGAAAAAAAAGTCGAAGTTTTCAAAAGAAATTTAAAATTTCAAGAAAAATTTAAAAAATTGAACACAGATCGAAATTTGAGGGAAGGTTGAAAACATTTTATAATCATCAAAAGAAGTCAAATTTCCAGAAAAAAAATGAAATTTTGAAACCAAAAGTCGAAATTTTGACAAAATGTCGAAATTTTGAAAAAGCCCAAATTTTGAAAAAAGGGTCGAAACTTTAAAAAAGGTTGACATTTTCAGGAAAAGGCGAATTTTTCAAAAAATCGAATTTACATAAATTCGAAGTTTCTAAAAAAAGTCAAAATTTTGAAAAAAGTGAAATTTTGAAAAAGTCGAAATTTTGAAAAAGCAGTTTCAAAAGAGGTTTTCATAAAGAAATTGTGACAAAAAAACGAAATGTTGAAAAAATTTCGAAATTCACAAGAAAGGTCAAAAATGTTAAAAAAGTGGAAATTTTTAAACTGATTTTACAAAAGTCGAATTTTACAAATAAAAGTCAAATTTACGTAAAGTCGAAACTTCAAAAGTCAACATTTTGAAAAAAGGTTGAAATTTTGAAAAAGCAGTCTCAAAAGAGGTTTTCATAAAGAAATTGTAGCAAAAAAACGAAATGTTGAAAGTTCAAATTTTGAAAAAAGGTGGAGTTTCTCGAGAAAAAAGATAAAAAATTTCAAAGAAGTCAAAATTTTCAAACCAACGTTTGAAATAAGTCGAATTTTTCAAATAAAAGTCAAATTTACCAAAAAGTTGAAACTTCAAGAGAAAGTCGAAACTTAAAAAAAATGTCGAGACTTTTGATAAAAAGTCGAAGATTTTAAAAGAAATTTAAAATTTTAAAAAAGTAAAAAAGGCCAAAATTTAAAGAATTTGGGTTTTTTAAAATTCGACGTTTTATTAAAATTTCGACTTTTTTTTAACTTTCCCGTTTTTTTAACTTCGGGAAAAATTTCGAAATTTCCAAAAAAGAAAATTTTTAGTAAAGACAAGAATTCTAAAAAAAGTAAAAAGTCTTCAAAAAAATTAAAATTTATACAAATAAGCCAGAATGTTAAAGAAGTTGGAATTTTCAAAAAAATTAAATTTTGAAACAAGTTGATATTTTGGGAGTTAAAGTGGATATTTTAAAATATTGAAATTTTTGAAATAAGTCGAAATTTTCAATAAAAATCGAATTCTTCCAAATAATAAAAACCAGAGCTAACTTCGAAACATTTATTTTGAATGAATTTAAAAATCTTAAAAAGCCAACATCCAGCTACAGTTCTACCCTTGCCTCCTTGCCCATTCGACCGTCGCCTTCGCACTCTCATCATCGGTGTTCGGCGATAAGAGTGATTCTTGCGGTCTAGCCAGATGTAGATAACAAAAAAAAGTCGTAATTTTCAAAAAGGCACGTAGACGAATGCGCGCTAGTAAAAAATATAAATAATAATGATTATAATACAGGGTGTTACAAAAGTCCGGGCCGCTACTTCAGGAGCATATTCTACACATTAAAATATGAAAAATGTTGAAATACATTTTTTTCTTTAAATTGCCTCCTAACGGAGATATGACCATTTAAAGATGGCGCCCCTAAAGTGGTTTTTTTACTACAAAAAGTTAACGGTTAGTAGCAAAGTCATGAAATTGGGCAAACAGTTAAAGAATTGGATTAGGCATATTCTCATGTAACATTTCTCATTTAAATAAGCAGTAGCGTGGTGTGTAGGGGGTTGCCCGCGATTATTTTTTGCCGTAACTTTTTTGTATTGCAATATTTCGACACAAAAGTGCCATAATCGTAAAAAGCAACATTTTTTATACAAAAAAGGTACTCTTTCTCAAAGTCGCTAAAAGTAACCGTTTCCGAGAAAAAAGCGTTTAAACAAAATTGTTGCATTTATTAGAATTCGTTGTGCAAATTTCTAATTTATCCACTACTAACTGCATTGATATAAAAATAGTACAAAATTAAGAAAAAAAAAATCAAAACAAGTGTTCGAAATTACTGCCCCCTGCAGCAATACATTGCTCGGCTCGTCTTCTAAGGGAACTCCTTACTCTTTCGCAAATGCCTGGTGTATTGTGAATCTGGTTGAACCCATTTTCAATTCGTTCACGAAGATCATTGATATTGTCAACTGGTGTGGAGTAGACGATCTGCTTTAGATGTCCCCATAAGTAGAAATCGAGTGGGTTGAGGTCAGGAGACCTAGCTGGCCATGGTATCGGACCTCCTCGACCTATCCATCGTTGATGATAGTTGTTATTCAAAAATTCCCTAGCAACTGCACTAAAATGGGCAGGTGCCCCATCGTGCATTATCCACATTCGCTGCCTTGTTATGAGTGGAACATTTTCAAGTAACACGGGTAACTCTGTTTGCAAAAAATGTCTATATGATGCTCCTGTTAACCTATGAGGTAAAAAAAACCGTCCAATTATAGAGTCCCCTATTATTCCTCCCCAAATGTTAAGTGAAAAATGTTGCTGATGTCTCGACTGAATAACTGCATTGGGATTTTCAACTTGCCACTGATGCATGTTGTGAAAGTTAAGTATCCCGTTTCTGGTAAAACCCGCTTCGTCCGTAAATAATATGAGCGATGGAAAGTTCTCATTTTCAGCGATCTTATGCAATAGGCAGTTGCAAAATTCTATTCTTGGAGGATAATCAGCAGCAACTCAGCTTCAAATCAGCTTGCACTCTTTGAAAATGATAGGGGTAAAATTGGTAAAATTTCAAAATTCGCCAGATAGTTACGTGATTTACTCCTTCGGCTAAAGCAAGTTGTGTAGTGCTGACACATGGATCTTCTTCAACTCGCTGAAGCACACGCTCCTCTAAATTAGCAACTTCTGCGTTTGGCCTTCCAACACGTTCGCCTTTGAAAACAAAATTTCCTGTTTCACAGAAACGAGCATGAATTTTCTGGAACAATTTTTCTCCTGGTAGGTGTCTATTAGGAAAACGCTCAGCATAAAGCCGTCTTGCTTCAGCACGATTACAATTTGCAAGCCCGTACATTAAATGCATATCGGCCATTTCTTGATTTGAATAGTCCATTTTATCAAAATAATGAAAAGTTAAAAAACTACTACACTTACTATTGAGAACAAAAACTGCTAAAGTTTACAGCTTACGACTAAATTTTATCAGTGACACAACGTCAATCTCTGGCAGATACTGTCAAGTACAATTGTTTTCTTTACGATCAGTTTGCATGACCAACTTATTTTTTCTTATACAAATTAGTTAGAATTTCGAAGACGGGATAGGATTATTTAAACGCCTTTATTGGAAATGGGGTGTGTATGAACTATTTAGTTCAATGAAACACCACACTTAATTATTGAGACTTTATTCAAGAGGTCTCGGAAGGTGTGTGTTGTCGCGACGAAATTATAATCTTGACTTCACAGTCGAAAAGGAATCTTTTCGTAATATTTCCAAATACATCTCGTCTATTTCATGATACACTGCTAATATACATGTCAATGTTAATCCCTTAAAACCTATATTCAGAAAAGGGACTGACCAGCGTTCTTAGAATTAATCATCCACCTAAGAGTGTTCCAAATAAGTTGAAGTACCCGTATCAGATAGCGAAACCCATAAAGCATTCAAGGGTGTCTAATATTTTACTTTAAAATTAGTACCGATAGATTTTTGCTCTCACGTTTTGAACGTGATTTCCAACAGCCTTTTTCTCGGAAACGGTTACTTTTAGCGACTTTGAGAAAGAGTACCTTTTTTGTATAAAAAATGTTGATTTTTACGATTATGGCACTTTTGTGTCGAAATATTGCAATACAAAAAAGTTACGGCAAAAAATAATCGCGGGCAACCCCCTACACACCACGCTACTGCTTATTTAAAAAATATGTTATATGAGAATATGCCTAATCCAATTTTTTAACTGCTTGCCCAATTTCATGACTTTGCTACTAACCGTTAACTTTTTGTAGTAAAAAAACCACTTTAGGGGCGCCATCTTTAAATGGTCATATCTCCGTTAGGAGGTAATTTAAAGAAAAAAATGTATTTCAACATTTTTCATATTTTAATGTGTAGAATATGCTCCTGAAGTAGCGGCCCGGACTTTTGTAACACCCTGTATAATGATTAAATCGAACTTGGAACTTTCGGGTTGTTGCACAAAGGTTTGGTTTTGCATGACAATATTTACTTGAATTCATATTAGAATTCCAGGAAGGAGTTGCCCAAAGGTTCAAAGTTTATTAAAAATAATTGTGGGTCTATCTCGTGATGTCATGAGTTATGATTTTTCTCGTTGGTCTATTAGATTTTGTTATGTTATTTCTAAACAATACTTGGAATAAATTAGAGTTACGTAACAATTTCAGAACAAATCTTTAATGACTTCTAAAATCTGCAACCTTTGAGATTGTGACGCAAAATGTTTTACGTAATATGTGAATCAATTTTTAATTGATTTTCAGATCTTAAACTGTTTGCGTTGTACGTATGACTAAGTTGTTACGCTATTTTCTAAATTTTGTCATTGGGTTAATAATAGAAAAAATTTTCAATTAAATGTTTTGTAATGAAACCGTCAAACGTTACTTCAAGTGACCTTTTTTTTATGTTGCATCGTACTTGTGGTTGTAACAGAAAAATTGACTTTAACATCAGTCTTGTACAAATATTTTTTAATTTAGAAGTGTCTTTTTTTGCGAATCTTACAATAAGGAATAAATTTTCATTGAGATGATGATAGGGAACTTGAAAATTGATCTAAAGGGACTCCCATGGATTTCAGACGCTACATCCAATCAAATGATTTGCGCCTTCCTAAAAAATTAAATAAAAATGAAATAAGACGAGGAGCACAACATTATTACCATTTGAGCGAATTCATACTATTTTTTATTCCATATTTATAGGTTAAATATTGTGTAATAAGTTTTAATTTGTTTATAAATCGTTTTATGTTCCTGATAAGAGTTTGTAGCATGGAAACTAGTGTTGGAATAATCGAACGATTTTCAGAATCGAATACATTGAATTCGAATACTTTTGAGAATCGAATAAGTATTCGAATACAAAGAATCGAATTATGGGATAACCTAACCTAAATACCTACTAGAAAAATTGTCTCTGCGGCCTATTCGAGGTATGTGGTGGCGAGATATGACTTTCGATTTCACTACTTCCGTACCTATGCACATAATTGGCAATTCCCTAATTAAATGAATTTAAATTTCTTAATATAAATAAATCTTGAAGTTTTAGAATTCACATACGTATCTTTAACTTTGATTGGATTCGCATATTGGCAATGTATTTCCAGATATTGTTAAATTTCATTATTAAAATTGAGAGCTAGATTTTAAAAAGTACTTAAGCATTTCGTTATTTAATAATTTTATATATATTTTTATATATATATATATTCGAATGCATGAGTGTGCGAGCATAATGCGTAAACAACCATCCCGAATAAAAATGATCTCGAATAAAATACGCATTCAATAATGCATGTCTAAGATCTCGAATACAAGAATCGGGTACAGTATTCAACATCGGAGAAGTTAAGAATCGGAGATATAGCGTAGTTAGGAGACCGATTCTATTCGCTACTCAGCATTCCAATGTTTTGTTGTATCGGACTACACATTTTGTATTCGAATACACATTTTGTATTCGAATACATATTTTGTATTCGAATGCAAGCAAGTACCCGAGAACTTATGAATCATGCGATGATGAGATGTTGCTTGCGCGAGGCGAGAACCGATTCTATTCATATTCTCACTTCAATTCACGGAGTCTGGAAGTATTCGAATACACTTCAGTTGAGAATCGGATGTATTCAAGATCTTGGTAGAATCGAATACATCTCACAACTTGTATTCGAATAGCCCAACACTAATGGAAACCTCTATGCGCGAGTCAAACTCCCACTTGACTGGTTTTGTATTGGTTCGATTTTCTTTTTGATTAATAATAATTACAATTTTAAATAAAACTGAGTGTTCAAAAATAATTAGAATCAAATTAATTTTTAGTTATATTGACATTTCATGTAGTTTTTTGTTATTTACATTTAGTTATATTTCTGAATTTTATCATTTCCTTCGAGACCCATTAAGGTGGGAGTCTGGTAAATCGCTAAGTACGATTTGGCTCTCGGATTTAAATGCTCTGTTAAGGGGGGTCACGAGAACAGAAACTGAAGGAGTTTCGGAGGGGAACTGAGTAAGAAGTTCGGTTTAAGTCGTTCGAATTTGCAATCATTCATGTCTTTTTTGTTTGGTGGAACGGACTGGTTCTTGATTTTCTTCAAAAATTGAAATATAGAACTTGTCCCCTGAAACCAAGAAAAATTAAAAAACACAACAAAGGTTGCCCTAACGCGTTTCGACAGCCAAGCTGTCATCTTCAGAGAGCAACGGAGTTAAAAAAAAGAGAAAGTTTAAAAAAGAAGTCGAAATTTTAATAAAAGGTCTAAATAAAAAAAAACCCAAATTCTTCAAATTTCAACCTTTGTTCAATTTTTTTACTTTTTTAAATTTTAAATTCCTTTTGAAATCTTCGACTTTTTATTAAAAGTTTTGACATTTTTTTCAGTTTCGACTTTTTCTCGAAGTTTCGACTTTTTCGTAAATTGGACTTTTATTTAAAAAATTCGACTTATTTCAAAAGTTTGTTTGAACATTTCGACTTCTTTGAAATTTTTGATCTTTCTCAAGATACTCTGTTTTTTTTCAGATCAACATTTCGTTTTTTTGTCACAATTTCTTTATGAAAACCTCTTTTGAAATTGCTTTTATCAAATTTGGACTTTTTGAAAATTTCAGCCTTTTTTCAAAATCTTGACTTTGCTTAGAAACTTCGAATTTTTGTAAATTCGACTTTTTGAAAAATTCGATTTTTTAAACATTCGCCTTTTCCTGAAAATGTTCACCTTTTTTAAAGTTTCGATCCTTTTTTTCAAAAGTTAAGCTTCTTCAAAATTTCGACATTTTGTCAAAATTTCGACTTTTGGTTACAAATTTTCGACTTTTTCTGGAAAATTTAGTTGTTTTTCTGTACATTTGACTTGTTTTCGTGGTTTTGAAATGTTGTTCAACCTTCCCTCAAATTTTGAGCTTTTGTTCAAATTTATTGCTTTTTCCTGAAATTTTAAATTTCTTTTGAAATCTACGACCTTTTTTTTTTCAAAAGTCATTGTCAAAATTTCCACATTTGGTAACAAAATTTCGACTTTTTCTGGAAATTTTGGTTTTTTTTCTGTAAATTTGACTTGTTTTGATGATTTTGAAATGTTTTTCAACCATCCCTCAAATTTTGAGCTTTTGTTCAAATTTTTTGCTTTTTCTTGAAATTTTAAATTTCTTTTGAAATCCACGACTTTTTTTAAAGACTCGATCGACATTTTTTTAAGTTTCATTTTTTTTATAGAAGTTTCGACTTTTACGTAAATTTGACTTTTATTTTAGACTCGACCTTTTTGAAAAGTCAATTTGAAAACTTCCACTTTTTTAAAATTTTTGACCTTCCTTGAGAATTTCGAAATTTTTTCAGAATTTGAACTTTTTCAACATTTGATTTTTTTTGTCACAATTTCTTAATGAAAACCTCTTTCGAAACTGCTTTTTTAAAATTTGGACTTTTTCGAAATTCCAACCTTTTTTCAAAATCTCGTCTTTTTTTAGAAACTTCGAATTTTTGTAAATTCGACTTTTTGAAAAATTTGACTTTTTGAAAAATACGCCTTTTCCTAAAAATGTTCACCTTTTTTAAAGTTTCGACCCTTTTTTTCAATAGTTGTGCTTTTTCAAAATTTCGACATTTTGTCAAAATTTCGACTTTTGGTTACAAATTTTCGACTTTTTCTGGAAATTTTAGTTGTTTTTCTGTACATTTGACTTGTTTTCGTGGTTTTAAAATGTTGTTCAACCTTCCCTCAAATTTTGAGCTTTTGTTCAAATTTATTGCTTTTTCCTGAAATTTTAAATTTCTTTTGAAATCTACGACTTTTTTTTTAAATCTTGTCATTTTTTTTTAAGTTTCGCTTTTTTAAAGGTTTCGACTTTTACGTAAATTTGACTTTTATTTTAGACTCGACCTTTTTTGAAAAGTCGGTTTGAAAATTTCCACTTTCGTAAAATTTTTGAACTTTCTCGAGAATTTCGACATTTTTGCAGAATTTGATCTTTTTCAACATTTGGTTTTTTTGTCACAATTTCTTAATGAAAACCTCTTTCGAAACTGCTTTTTCAAAATTTCGACTTTCTCGAAATTCCAACCTTCTTCCAAAATCTCGTCTTTTTTTAGAAACTTCGAATTTTTGTAAATTCGACTTTTTCAAAAATTTCACTTTTTGAAAAATTCGCCGTTTCCTAAAAACGTTCACCTTTTTTAAAGTTTCGACCTTTTTTTTCAAAAGTTGTGCTTTTTCAAAATTTCCACATTTTGTCAAAATTTCGACTTTTGGTTACAAATTTTCGACTTTTTCTGGAAATTTTAGTTGTTTTTCTGTACATTTGACTTGTTTTCGTGGTTTTGAAATGTTGTTCAATCTTGCCTCAAATTTTGAGCTTTTGTTCAAATTTATTGCTTTTTCCTGAAATTTTAAATTTCTTTTGAAATCTACGACCTTTTTTTTTCAAAAGTCGACATTTTTTTAAGTTTCGGTTTTTTCTCAATGTTTCGACTTTTACGTAAATTTGACTTTTATTTTAGACTCGGACCTTTTTGAAAAGTCATTTTGAAAATTTCCACTTTCTTAAAACTTTTGACCTTTCTTGAGAATTTCGACATTTTTGCAGAATTTAAACTTTTTCAACATTTGGTTTTTTTGCCACATTTTCTTTAGGAAAACCTCTTTCGAAACTGCTTTTTCAAAATTTCGATTTTTTTCGAAATTCCAAGCTCTTTCCAAAATTTTCACTTTTTAAAAACTTTGAATTTTTGTAAATTCGTCTTTTCCAGAAAATGTCCACCTTTTTTTTTTTTAAAGTTTCGGCACTTTTTTCAAAATTTGGGCTTTTTCAGAATTTCGACATTTTGTCAAAATTTCGACTTTTGGTTTCAAAATTTCGACTTTTTCTGTAAATTTTAGTTTTTTTCTGTTAATTTTAGTTTTTTTGAAGTCATTTTGAGAATTTCCACTTTCTTAAAATTTTTGACCTTTCTTGAGAATTTCGACATTTTTGCAGAATTTGAACTTTTTCAACATTTCATTTTTCTGTCACAATTTCTTTATGAAAACCTCTTTTGAAACTGCTTTTTCAAAATTTCGACCTTTTCAAAATTCCAACCTTTTTTTCAAAATCTTGACTTTTTTTAGAACCTTCGAGTTTTTGTAAATTCGACTTTTTAAAAAATTTGTCTTTTTCAGAAAACGTTCACCTTTTTTAAAGTTTCGACCCTTTTTTTAAAATTTGGACCTTTTCAAAATTTCGACATTTTGTCAAAATTTCGACTTTTGGTTTAAAAATTGCGACTTTTTCTGTTAATTTTAGTTTTTTCTTTTTGGATTGTTGAAATTTTAACAAAAAAAAACGAAGGTTTCCCGAAAAATATTTTCTTCGGAAAATTTTTATTTATTTATCGAAATTTGACTTTTTTCCAATTCGACTTCAGGGCCGTGCGTTAGATTTTCTTGGTAAAATCGTAAATCATAAATATCGATTTTATCTCAAAATTTCGTTTTTTTTTAAATTTCGTGTTTAGGCATTTAACTTTGATTTTTCTTTTCTTAATTTTCCTGAAAGGGCCTTTTTTCTTCTATTTGTGAAATCGAGTCTTACTTGTCCAATTTTTTTTCTATATCGATCCCTTTTTTAAATTCCGAGAAGATTTTTTGAACATTCTCGACTTTGTATCTACTAATTTCCATTTTATACAAATTTTGAATTATTTTAACAAAATCGCAAGTTTAAATTCGAAATTTTGTTCGTAAAAAGTTGTAGACTTTTTTCAGAACTCATAATTCCAATTTTGTTATTCCAGAGTTACAAAAAAGTATTTATTTTTTAATGAAATACGGAATTTGAGAATAAGATGAAAGCTTAAGATTCAATTTTGGGGATTAAACTTGAAAATAGGAAAAAGGTGAAATATCAAGATTTATAAAATAATTCAAAAACTATCACATTTTTTATAATTGGAAACTTTTTCGAAATCTACAGAGTTTCAAGTTTTCACTTGTAATTATTATTTTGTTTTCTAATTTTAGGCATTACAATTGAAATTTCGTTATTTAAGTCGAAATTTCAGTAAATAACTTTAATATTTTAAGACCTATTCGACTATTCAACTTTAAGACCAACATTTTTTGAAAGAAGTGAATATTTCGAGTTTAAAATTACAAATTAAAATTTCAAAAAGATAATCAAAATTTCTCAAAAAAATTCGAAATTTTGTTTAGAAACTTTTCAAATTTTTGTAAAAATTAGTTTCTATTTAAAAAAAATTTTTTTCGAAATTTTTTAATTTCGACTTCAGAAACAAAATGTGGAGAATAAAGTCAAAATTTTGAGACTAAAATGGAAATTCCAAGAAACAAGTTCAAAATGTTGAGATTATGAAGTCGAGAGTTTGAGAAAAAATCGAAATACAAAAATTGTCCCCTGAAACCAAGAAAAATTAAAAAAACACAACAAAGGTTGCTCTAACGCGTTTCGACAGTCAAGCTATCATCTTCAGTATCTCTCTGAAAATGATAGCTTGGCTGTCGAAACAAGTTAGAGCAACCTTTGTTGTGTTTTTTTAATCTTTCTTGGTTTCAGTCAGTAGTATCTCTAAAGATGATAGTTTGGCTGTCGAAACGCGTTAGAGCAACCTTTGTTCTGTTGTTTAATCTTTGTTGGTTTCAGGGGACAATTTTTGTATTTCAATTTTTGAAGATAATCAAGGACCAGTCTGTTCCACCAAAATTGAGAAAAATTGTAAACTTCGACTAAAATGTCAAAATTTTATCTTATTTAGTGAGTTTGTTAAAATTTAGACTTTTAAAAACAAAATTTCGAGAAACGAAGGAAAATTCTAAACTTAAAAAATTCACAGTTTTCGCAATCCTTGCAACCAACGGAGACATTGGAAATGATAATATCAAATAAAAACATAATTAACACTTTATTTAACATACAAGGTTATACAGGGTCTTTACAAATTTCAAAGACAACGCTTGGCAGTTGATTCGGAATGATGAATAAATAATACGAATTACGAAAAAAAAATAATAAAAAATGTTTACTTTTCGAATTGCAGACTTTCAAAGTTGTTATAAAAAATAATTTAATTAATAATTTCATAACCTCTCTCTGATCGTGTTGAAATATGAAACCTTTATTTATTTAGATTATTAAGGCTAGAATCTTAGTGACGTCGACCCTTGTGTTATCCGACACCCCTTGAAATTCGCCACGACAATTATCTATGTATCTTCGAAGTAGTAAATAATAATAATTACATAAAATATGTATTGATTTACAACAATACGTATTACGTTTAGTTTTTATTTTTTTTATAACTGATTAAAATGTCGTTAAGGCTGACTGTGTTGAAAGTGTTTGCAGATGTGTTTAACACCACATGAATTTTATGACCCTTCACAGTTTGTTTGAACCCCCTGGTTGGATAAGTAGAACATTTCAGAAATTTGTCATTCCGACAAGTGGTTCTTAGATATTCTGTCATCCCTATTTTTTCCAAGTTTAAGAATTATTTTATTGACACTGAATGTGCCTTCTTTCCTTTTTGAAAGGCAACGTTACAATGAATAGACCACAGGGTGCTCGTAAGTAGTAATTGTCTTGAAAGTGTTATTCGTGGCCTTTTCTTCTTGGGATAAAAGTATTTTGTTTTCAGTTTCCTCTTGATCCTAAAATTTATTGCCCCAGTCATGTAATTGTTCTTCCTGACAAGAATTTATGGTCTTTGAATTGCATGTCATATTTTTGTTTCTTTGAATGGACTTTTAAATGACCAGTTGCATTCAACCCAATTTGGTTTCTTGAAAATGAAGTTAATTTTTTCTGATTTCAATGGAATTTCTAATTACTCCCAAAATAAACTTGTTTCAGTTAATAAATCTATTTAGATTATTTCGCATTGAAATCAGGATCATCGAAAAAAACATTAGAGGGCAGTTGAATGGCAAATTTATCAATCTTAAAAATTGAGGTTGGTTCTGTGATTTTGTTTATCATATTCCAGATCAAACGTGAATTCGTTTAGATGTGATTTGATTCATATTTTACATTACTTCAAACTCTTTTAAAGAAAATTACAATTTTTTAACTATTGCTGAAGTAATGATGTTCGCTTGACACCCTGGATTTAACAATGCTGGACATTGTTTAAAGTTACTGCACCTATTTCTAATTAAAACTAGAGCTGTACTGGTTGTACTGATTGCCATTTTCGCTTTGCATGATCGTTTAATTTTTCCGCTCTTATGGGAATAATAAATAAAAGTAATTCCCTTTTTTGGCGAAAGCTCTAAAACCTTTATTACAGTTAATTAGTTGTCTTAGACCGGGTTGTGTGGTTCTTGTAAATTAAAAAATGTTTAGGACGGTTGTGACCCGTTCTTTTATTTTAAAGCGGTCTTACAGCAACTCTATTGCATAATTAATTAATCATAATAATTAGCTGATAATTACAATGATTCAATAACGTCACTTGAATTTCCGTCCACAGAATTGCAAAGATAATGAAATTTCTTAATATCAAAAATACGCTTGTCGTAATGAACTGACCACTTAAATTAATCTAAAAACAAAAATGGAAAGAAATGAGGGCTTTAAATTAGCAACAGATATGGTATTTAATTATCTCGAGCCGTTTAATAATGACAGAGTGAGTCTGATTGAATTAGTAAATTTCAATTTAAGTCAGTTAAAATTTTATCGGGTGTTCAAATGAAAAAGTCATCAAGTGTGCTCTAAGTTTTTTAGAAGAGAACGTAGCGAACCCGGCATTCGAATACTTATTGATTATTTTGGTTGATCCGTCAAGGGTCATTTTGATGTCTTATTTATCCAGAGAGGTTAAAATTTCCTAACCTAAAGAAAATCGTCTAAAAATCTATTTTACTCTTCTTTACAAGATTATGCGCTTATTATATTATATTATTATTATTATAAACACAAATTTCGGGCTTTTCCGAAATTTAATAATTTCTTCCACAATTTCCAATTTTTTACATTAAACTTTCAATTCTTGTTTTTTTTCTTAAAACTTCGGATTTCAAACGAATTCAAAATTTGAACATCAGTCTTGCGAGTCTAACCCAAGATATTGCATTAAAAAAATAAATATAGAGTATTTTCTTAAAATTATGACTTTTTCACAAAATTCCTCAACCTTTCAAAATGTCATTTATTTTTCTTAAACTGTCAATAAATATTTACGTTTTGTTAAAAATTTTCATGTTAAATAATAAATTCTAAATATTTCTAAAGATTTTGAATTATTTTCGAAATTGTGGCCTCAGCTTAAAAGTTATAAATATATAAACTCGAAAACTCAAGATTTTTTATCGAAATTTTGTAATGTCAACTTTTTTTTCGAAATTTAAGATCCCCTTTTTTATTAAATCATGAGTGGTGGAATTCCTTAAATTTTAAAATCCCAAAATTTAAACTTTACTCTCTACTCTTATTTCCAACACCAATAAAGGTTTCAACCAGTGTTAAAGCTTTAATTTTTTGTTTTTAAGGTTTTAAATTTAATCAAAACTCTTTTTTTAAGAACACGAATCATTTATTTAAAATCTTGACTTTAAATGAAATATTTTAATTTTTTTCAAATGATTTTGATTTAGTTGCAAAATTTTATCTTTAACCTCAAAATGTTGACATATGTTTTGAAATTTTAGAACATTATGAATTGTTTGAAATCCTAGAATGTTTTTCTAAAATTGTCTATTTTTTTTTTACTGTTTTTCTCGCAACTTTTCTGAATTCAAAATTTTGGCCTTATTTAGCTATTTTTTTTTATTTTTGACCTTAATATCGAAGTATTCGACTTGAGATTTCAAGTGAAAACTTGAATATTCAAATATTTTTCTTTCGACCTTTTTCTATTTTTAAGGTTATTTCTGAAATGTTTATCTTTTCTAAATTTACAGTTTCCATTAGCCAAGTTTCTTCTGAAAGATTATTTTTAAAATTGAAATATACTCGTATAACCAAATAGACTACGAAATAATTTAAATCAAAATAATATTAAGGCATCTATGCTCATGGCTCTTGAAAGAAATATTTTAATACAAAGCGAAAACAATGAAATATTAAAATATATTTAATCTACAAGCAAAAATTTGTCAACTTTATTGTAAAAGTAATTTACATTTATTTGAGCCCTAAAAATTATAAGTGCAGATATTTTACCACATTCGTTTACTGAGTACATCAAGGTTTTCAAGACAGTACGTGAATTGGATTTAGGGTAAGAGTTTACAGCATAATAATGGAATTATAACCCCTCAGTTAAGGGTCGCTGACTTGGGTAGCCCGTGTAAACTTCAGAACCTTTAAGTTTGCGCATCTTTACATGCTCCCGATACCGCCTATTGTGTTCAGTTTTTGTTAGCGGTGTTTTCGTACTTAACTCACTAGATTCTATATTTTCAATCTCTCGTAAACGTTTTTACGCTCTCGATATGTCTTACACTTTTCGCTATTTTTCATACTCTTAATATTCATAGCTGATAGCCTTGTTCAATGAAACGTCACTGAATTAAACGAATATGGTGCACTGAGGTGAACTGTAAACTCATAGTTTTCACGCCGGCCTCTCGACGCCGAGAGCGCTCGACTGGCGATTTTGTCAGAGCGACCGACACCGTGTTCTCTCAAGCTTGAACGAAAACCCGAAACTTCACCCCATATCTCAACATAAACATTTCCAATGTTAAAAGGATATTTTTAAATAAATTCTGAAAAAAAAAATTAAAAAGTTTAAATTGGAAATTTCAAATTAGTTTCTTAAACCTTGGACTTTTGAAATAGAATTTCTAGAAAAAAAGTCAAAATTACAAGATTTCTAAAATTTCCATTTTACAAATGTCAATTTTTATTCATTTTTATTTTTATTTATTTATTTTTTTTCTTAAACTTGAATTTAAAATAATTCATATTTTCTTACACTCGAATTTAGAATCCAGAATTTCAGATTTAAGTCAAAATTCTGGAAAAAACTTTGAACAAAATTATGCCAGAAATTTAAAAATATTTCACGGAATTTTGAAATTAAAAAAGACGTATGAATTTTTTCCAAATAATTTTTTTTCGACTTTTACCTAATGTTAGTTTACTTTAAAATTTAAAAAATAGTTTTTCTTTTGCTATTTTCATTTTGACTGGAAGTAGAGGCTGAAAATTTAATTTTTCTTTCTAGAATTGCAATTCCAAATAAAAAAAAAACAATTTCAGATTTAAATTGGAAATTTTGAAAAAATAGCCACAATTTTAAAAGAATTCTAACTCTTCTCTTTAGAATTGCACGTTGAATTATGAAAAAAAAAACGATTTTATATTTGAACTGACATTTTTAAAAAATAGCAACAGATTTAAAAAAAAATGAAATTTATGTAGGGAAATTCTCGAGTTTTGATTTTAAATTGAAACATTCAATATTCTTGTCGACGTTTTACATGAAATTTCAAAATCTCTAGGAAAATTCGAATAATTTAAACTTTAAATTCAAAGTTTCGAGAGAAAAGCTTGAAATTGGGCTAACGAATTGCAAACTTATAATCCTTTGACGCGTATTCCTTCTTTCAGTTCTCTAAGCAGGTAAAATACATAGTTAGAAATAGGTGACTTAAAAATGCTTCCTTTTACCCTTTTTGTTTCCTGGTAATTCCTTTAAAATTAACATATACTTTTCTACAAAGATACGGAAGCACAGTCTTTTCTCGAAATTACGAATTTCCTCTGAAAATTCTTCTTTGTTGGCACGGCTTTACTCTCAAAATTCAACTTTTTTCGAAAAATTTGACTTTGGGACAACTTTTTTCTAAATTTTCACAAAATTTTTACCTTTTTTCTTGTAATTCGTGCCTTTTGGAATGTTGCCATTTTTTTAAACTTCGGTTTTCTAATAATTTCGACTTTTTTTCTAACAATTCGAATTTTCGAAAATGTTGACCTGGTCGGAATTATTCGTTTGTTCACCTATTTAAAATGTGGAAATTGTCAAAAAAGCAGAATTTTTTAAAAAAAGTCGTGATCTACAATAAAATAAAAATTTCCTGAAAAAGTTGAAATTTTGAAAAATTAGGAAGTTCCAAAAATAGCTCTATTTTAGAAAAAGGGAAAATTTTAAAATGGTTACCATTTTCTAATTAAGTCAAAATTTTGTTTTTTTAATAAGAATTTGAATTGAGTGGAAATTTTAAAATGTCCAAGTCGTAATCATTAAAAAAGTAGAAATTAAAAATGTCAAATTCTTTAAGAAAAACTAGAGATTTTGAAAAAAAGTTGAAAATATGTATCAGAAAATAGGAATTCTCAAGAAAAGTCGAAATATTTAGGGAGTGATCGAAATTTTCAAAACTAAATAAGGAAAAGTCGAAATTATCATAAAAATCATATTCCTCAAAAACATTCATAATTTTCAAAAACAGTTCAAACTTTGAAGATGTCGAAATTGTGAAAAACGTTGAGATTTTTAAAAAACTATCGAAATTTTGAAAATAGCCAAAATTTTCGAAGTATTCGAAATTTTCAAAGAGCTGAAATTTTTATTTTCCCACGCATTTTCTCCTATCGTCAGGGTAAGAACTAAGTATCTGCATCTAAATACCTATTAATTAATTATGTGGAAAACAGTTTCGTTCTTTGTAGATATAATTGGTCGATTTTCGACTACAAGTGATGCTAGTAGAATGTAACATTTCCAAGTTAAATGATATAAAATCAAATTTTCTTTCTTTGCTTAAATCTGTCATATCATTTATTTACCTAAAAATGTATATTTTTCCAAAGAGTAATATAAAAATGTTAATTAGGACACAAAAAAATTCTTCTAAACATATCAAAATAAAAACCACTAAATATTCAGTAAATGATTGTAAGCTACAAATACTAAACAATTCATTTTACTCTCAAACTCTGGTAGAACAAATGTTTTAATATTGTTTATTATTATAATGATATATCCGCCGTGTTTAGATAAAGAAATATAACCTTGGAAGCCGAAGATACTTCGTTCGTTAATGACGTATTGGTGAAGGGGCAAAAATGTCTCTGCTCCGCTTCACGTCCGTCTCCGTACCCTACCTGATCTGAGTGAGGGCAACAGAAATCTAGGCGCCATTTTTTGCCAAACACCGCACAAATGGTGCCTTTATTTTTCAACATTTTGTTTTCAAATTTGGAGAACTTATGAAGCAATGATGTCGAATTCGCGCTTTGGAAGTACTTTTAAATTCCGTCTAGTTTCCTAGATATTCGCTTCTGAAAACAGGCAAAAAAGAGACAAATTGTACACCCATTTGTGGGAATACTAAGGAAAAATCAAAAATCTGCTTCCAAAGTCCGAATTCCTCAACATTTCTAAACATTATTACCAAATTTCATTAAATTCTAAGCGATAGTATTAACGCAGTTTGTAAAATGGCAAGCGAAGAATTTCGACGTTTTAAGAGTCCCAGACCCTCGCCCTAACAAATTAAATCAGTTGTTGAAATGCGGAATTTACTGTACAGAAAATATGATGTTTTATTATAAAAAAATTTCGACTTTTTTGATTTTGCTTTTTTTTTGCAAAAAAAGTCGCATTTTTATTATTTATTTAGGAACTGTGGCGTATGCATTTTACAATTTAAGTTTCAAATTATATTTAATGTTTATTAGCTGATATAATTCTAGTAAGTTAATCACCTATTTGACATTATAAACGTCCTTGAGACGATAACGTGATGTGGCATAATTGCAAAAGTTGAACGTAATGGATTTTATTAGAAGGGGGGTTTTAATTGGGGTAACGTGTGAGTCGTATTTCCTTTTTGAATGGCGTGATTAGGGAAGTGAACTGGGAACAAACAATAAACTTTTAATAATTGAAATAACCAAAAAAAATCAATAATATTTACAGCAAAATATTGCTCTAAATATTAAAAATTAAAAAATATAAATTTTCTGATAACAGTATAAATTATATTTGGAACATTTTCTAATAAATAGCATTAATATTTCAGTCATCTCTGCAACAAAATGTACCAAGAATTTCATTTAGAAACGATTATAATAAACCCTTTGTCTGCTCATATCTTGATTCTGGTGCCATAGGATAATTAACATAATGCAGTTGTTTGTCTATAACTCGACCGTCAATAATAGATTTTATGACAGAAAATCCTGGCAATAAAACTGCGGTTAAAGTATATTTTAATAAATCTTTTGTGAATCTTATCAAATTTAGACAAATTCTATCTTGCAAAACTACATAGTTTTTTCTCCGATATGTATTGCCTGCGATGCTTTTTTTCCACATACTAATTCATGTGTTTTTTTCTTTTTTTTTAATTCGAGCTTAAACTTCAAATTGTGAGAAAAAAAGTCAAAATATAAAATGTCTCAATTTTGAGAAAAGAAGTCCAAATTCTGAAGTTGGAAAAAAGGAGAATGAGAGTTTTTAATAAAACCTTGAAAATTTGATTTTTTATTTTCGAGTTTTCGAAGTTCAAAAGTCTAAATTTAGTGATTAAAGTTTTATTAGACAAAATCAAATTGTAAGTCTAAGTTGGAAATTTAACCAAAGCTTTCTCAAAATTTCGTCTTACAGAAATTTCGAAGCCTTAAATGAATTAAAAAAAAAGAAGAAATACATAAATTTCGAGTTTTTTTTGTGATTTCTAGTTTTCACATAATTGACATTTTCAACCCTTACTTCGTGTATCTTTAATATTTATAAACTATTAAACTTTATTAACGATAAAAACGCAACCGAATTTTTAATTTCTGTAATTTAAAAAAATCGTCAACATTTCTGAAAAACTTGAAATCTTGAATTGATATTTTGAAAAAAAAGTCTGAAACTTCAAATTCAAAAATTTTCAAAAAACTGGCATTTTGAAGAAAATTAAAAATTTTTTAAAGTAGAATTTTTCAAAAAGTCAGAACTTTCAAACACGTAGAAGTTAAAAAAAAGGTCGATTTTTTTAAAGAGTAAACATTTTAAAAGATCGTAATTTTCCAAAAAAGTCAAATTTTGGAAAAAACATTTTAGGAAAAAAATTAAAACTTGAATTTAATGGGAGGAATTTAAAAAAATGTTGCATTTTTCAAAAAAATCGAAACTTTTAAAAGGTCGAATGTTTAAAAGTCAAAATTTTTAGAAAAGTAGCCAATTTCAAAATGTTAACGTTTTCAAAAGTCGAGAATTAAAAGTGTCAAAATTCAGAAAAAATAGATATTTTGAGAGAGTAAACATTTTTAGATAGTCAACTTTTTAAGAAGAAGTAAACATTTTGAAAAATAGGAAGTTTCAATCAGTGGGAATTTTAAAATGCCATCATTTTCAAAATAAGTCGAAAAACCGCAGCGATTAAAAGAGTCAGTATTTTCAAAAAGAGTCGAACGTTGCAAAAACTGGCAACTTTGAAGAAAATTAAGAATTTTTTAAAGAAGTAAAATTTTTTAAAAGGTCAAAACTCAACTTTGGGTGTCGATTTTTCTTTTAAAGTGAACATTTTAAAACATCGCAATTTTCCAAAAAAGACAAATTTTAGGGAAAAACTGTTTCAATTTAATTGTTCGAATTAAAAAAAAATTATCTTTTAAAAAAGTCGAATCTCTTAAAAAGTCGAATGTTTAAAAGTTAAAATTTTCAGAAAAGTAGACAATTACAAAAGTCAGCGTTTTCAAAAGTGGAGGGTTAAGTAGAAGTGAAAATTCTAAAAAAATAGAAATTTTGAGAGTTAAAATTTTTAGATAAAGTCAATATTTTGAGTAGAAGAGACGATTTTGAAATATAGGAAGTTTTAAGTAAGTGGAAATTTTAAAATGCCAACATTTTCAAAGTAAGTCGGAAAACAGCAGGTATTAAAAGAATTAATATTTTTAAAAAGAATCGAACCTTTCAAAAAACTGACAATTTTGAAGAAAATTAAGAATTTTTTTAAAGAAGTAAAATTTTTCAAAAAGTCAAAACTCCAAACCTCTGGGTGTTTAAAAAAGGTCGATTTTGTATAAAGTGAACATTTTAAAAGATCGCAATTTTCCAAAAAAGTCAAATTTTAGGGAAAAAACTGTTTCAATTTAATAAGTCGAATTAAAAAGGACGTTGTATTTTTCAAAAAAGTCGGTACTTTTAAAAGGTCGTATGTTTAAAAGTCAAAATTTTCAGAAAAGTAGACAATTTTAAAAAGTCAACATTTTCAAAAGTCGAGAGTTAAAAAGAAGTCAAAATTCTGAAAAAATTAGAAATTTTGAGAGAGTTAAAATTTTTAGATAAAGTCAACATTTTGAGAAGAAGAGACAGTTTTTAAAAATAGGAAGTTTCAAGTAAGTGGGAATTTTAAAATGCCAAAATTTTCAAAATAAGTCGGAAAACAGCAGGTATTAAAAGAATCAATATTTTCAAAAAGACTCGAACGTTTCAAAAAACTGGCAATTTTGAAGAAAATTAAGAATTTTTTAAAGAAGTAGAATTTTCCAAAAAGACAAAATGTCAAACATCTGGGTGTTTAAAAAAGGGTCAATTTTTTTTAAAGTGAACATTTTAAAAGATCGCAATTGTCCAAAAAAGTCAAATTTTAGGAAAAAAAACTGTTTCAATTTAATTGATCGAATTAAAAAAAAAGTTGTACCTTTCAAAAAAGTCGAATCTCTTAAAAGGTCGAATGTTTAAAAGTCAACATTTTCAGAAAAGTAGACAATTTCAAAAAGTCAACATTTTCAAAAGTCGAGAGTTAAAAAGAAGTCAAAATTCTGAAAAAATAGAAATTTCGAGCGAATTAAGATTTTTAGATTAAGTCAACATTTTGAGAAGCGAAAATTTTGAAAAATAGGATGCTTTAAGTAAGTGGGAATTTTAAAATGTCAGAATTTTCGAAATAAGTCGAAAACAGCAGACATTAAAGGAGTCGAAATTTTCAAAAAGAGGCTAACTTTTAAAAAAGTTTAAATATTTAAGCGTTCGAAATTTTCAAAAAAAAATCAACAATTTAGGGAAAAATAAGAGAAAAATTTGTCAGAAAAAAGTTAAAACTTTGAAGTCGACATTTTCAAAATGGCCAACATTTAGAAAAATATCTAAATTTAAAAAAAGTCGACGTTATCAAAAAAAAATTAGATTTTATTCTATTTGCATATGACACTTGTTGGCATTGGCTATAGTTTCTCTATAGACCAATAGGTGGCGGCAGACTTCAGAATCACGCGGGCGACGTCCGTTGATTCTATGGTATCTACTTGATGGAACATCTGTTGGCATTCTAGTTGGATATACCAAACTGACGAGATCTAACGAGATCGAAATCGGTCTTCGGGTTCCAAATTTCGAATCTAATAAATGTTCAAGCATCTTATTGGTCTGTACATTAGAAAAAAAAAATGTTATTTTAAGTTGAAATTAAAAAAAGTGGGATTAACTATAAAAATTCATAATTTAAAAAAAAGTTAGTTTCGAGAAAGGGTCGAAATTCTGAAAAAATATGATTTCAAAAAAATTGAAAATTTGAAAAAAGCGAAATGGCCGTAATTGTTGTACTCCCATTTCATTAAAACCTTAAGGAAGCGTTTTATTTTATTTACTCTGATTACAATGCAGTATTTGTTTACGTACGTTGTGCATCGAATTTAGTTGAAGGTGAAGGTTGCGACGAATAGTTATCCTCAATCCAATGCCAAACTCAGTTGGACTAAATTTATTTTTAAAAGTTAGTAACCGCTCTGGCAGGTAATTACAGATTACAAAGCCAACGTATGTTTTGACAAGTGCTCGAGTTTGAATACTGAGGCGGATTGGATGTACTCCAACATATGTTATTTGACTGGACTTTGACTTTGTAAATTCAAGGAAATAGCTTGCCAAAATTATAACCTGACATGTAGTGTAGGATGAATGTGTATTTTATTTGAAAAAAAATTTTGTTTGTTTATATTATATCACAAATAATTTGATAGTATTGTATTGGCCTCCAATTGTACTTAAAATGATAACACAGATAAATTGGTTAAATTGAAAAATTTGCAGATTGTGTTTTAGATAATGTCAGATTTAATTTCATGTGCAAAATTACGATTCTATCGAACATTATCAAGATACGTTACGTGTCAAGTTCAAAAGGACGCACTCAAAACAAAATTTTGAAATTTTCACAAAAAATCGCATTTCATAAAAAAATCGACGAAATTTCGACTTTATTGAAAAATTGAATGTTTTCAGTTTTTTAAAATGTTTAGCCTTCCGGAATTTCCATTTTTATTTTAAAAATGTTGACCTTTTATCATCAAAATGTCGACTTTTGTTTCGAAGATGACTGTTTCAGAATATAGAGTTTTTTTTCCAAAATTTGGATCTTTCAAAGAAGTGGAAAATTTCCAAAAAAGTCAAAATTTTGAAAAATCGAAATTTTTAAAATAACTCAAAAATATTGAAATTCTCAAAATGGGTCAGAATATTCAAAAAAGTCGAAATGTTTAACAATGTTAAAATTTGCAATAAAAATCGAAAATCATAATTTTTTAAACAAGTCGTGATTTGCAGAAGATCCAAATTTTGACAAAAAGTCAAAATATCGATTGATAAAAGGTCAAAGTTTTCAGAAAAGTGGAATCTCAAAAAATAGGTCGAAAATTTCGATTCACGATTTCGAAAACACTCAACTTCCCAAGAAAGTCGAAATTTTCAAGAAAGTTAAATTTTTTTTGAATAAAAATCAAATTTACATGAAAGGCGTAACTTCGACAAGAAGTGAAAATTTTCAAAAAACTAAAATTTCCAAATCTAGTCAAAATTTTGAACAAGGATAGAAATTTTTAAAAATTTATCAAAAAAAAAAGTTATCAAAAATAAAATATTTCAAAAAAATCGAAATTTTGAAAAAAAAATTAACTTTAGTAAATAGGTTAATTTAAAAAAAGGCGAATTTCGATTGAATTGAAATTTTCAAATAAGTCGAAATTTAAAATTTTCGAAATATTCAAAAAATTCGAAATGTTCAAAAAAGGTAATCTTGGAAAAGGTTAACGTTTAAAATGAATCTGAGATTCTAAGGTGTGTTAATGTTTTCAAAATTTGAAATTTTCTAACAATTAAAATTTTTAAAAAAGTCGAATTTAAATTTGCAAGAAAAGTTGGGATTTTGAAAAAAGGTTAAAATCATGAAAAATAAGTCGAAAATTTAAAAAAAAAATCAAAGTTTTCCAAAAAAATTGAACATTTGTAAATAAAATCAAGATGTTGAAAAACAGATATAAAATTTTGAAAAGGAATTTAAATTTTTAAAAAAGTAGTTATTTCTTAAAATTTTCAGAAAAATCATAATACAAAAAAGGCAAAATTTAAAACAGAAGGAATTTTAAGTCAGATTTTTGAGAAAGGTCGAAGATGGATCAAAATTCCGAGAATAGTAAAAATTTTGAAAAAACTGGATATTTTAAAATTCGAAATTTTCAGGTCTATTAAAATTTTTAGAATGTCTAAATTTCTAATAAATATCGAATTCTGAATAAGTTGAAAGTTTCAAAAAACTACATTTTCGAAAAAGTAAGGATTTTTGGAAAGTACAAATTTTGCAAAAAAGTTGAAATCTTCAGAAAAGTCCAGATTTTCAAAAAAATGCTAAATTTTTGAAAAAGTATAACTTTGAAAAGTCGAAATTTAAAAAAAGCCTAAATTTTCCAAAAAGTAGATTTTTTTTGGGAACAATTGAAACCTAAACAAAAGTCGAAAATATTGAAAAATGTAGAAATTCTCAAAAAGGTGAAATTTTGAAAAGTTAAAATTTTGAAAAAGTTGAGATTTTCAAAAAAATGATAACTACTTGAAATAATCTGTACTTTGAAAAGTCGAAATTTAAAAAAAGCCGAAAATTTCTAAAAAGTAGAAATTTTGGAAACAATTGAAACAAAAGAAGTCGAAATTTTCGACAGTAGGTATTTTCAAAAAGTCAGAATTTTGAGAAAAAGTTGACATTTTTAAAAAGTCGAAATTTAAATAAAACCGAAATTTTCTAAAAAGTAGAAATTTTGGAAACAATTGAAACAAAAAAAAGTCGAAATTTTCAACAGTAGGTAGGTACTTTCAAAGTCAGAATTTTGAGAAAAAGTTGACATTTTTAAAAAGGGTCCAAATTTTTGACAAGAAGTCGAAATTTTGCAAACAAAAGTCTAAATATTTAAATAAAATCCAAATTTTGAAAAAATTCAACCCTTCTAATAACTCGGCATTATCAACCATTTTATTATCAAGTTTTCAAAGAAACCTGAAATTTTCGAAGAGTAAAAATATTGAAAAATGTAGAAATATTCAAAAAAAAGGCCAAATTTTGAAAAGGTAAAATTTTGAAAAAGTTGAGTTTTTCCAAAAATGCAAACTTTTTGAAAAAATCTGTACTTTGAAAAGTCGAAATTTAAAAAAAGACGAAATTTTCTAATAAGTAGAATTTTTGGAAACAATTAAAACAAAAGAAGTCGAAATTTTCGACAATAGGTATTTTCAAAAAGCCAGAATTTTGAGAAAAAGTTGACATTTTTAAAGAGGGCCCAAATTTTTGACAAGAAGTCGAAATTTTGCAAACAAAAGTCTAAATATTTAAATAAAATCCAAATTTTGAAAAAAAATCAACCCTTCTGATAACTCGACATTATCAACCATTCTATTGTCAAGTTTTCAAAGAAATCTGAAATTTTCGGAGAGTAAAAATATTGAAAAATGTAGAAATTCTCAAAAAGGCGAAATTTTGAAAAGTTAAAATTTTGAAAAAGTTGAGATTTTCAAAAAAATGATAACTATTTGAAAAAATCTGTATTTTGAAAAGTCGAAATTTAAAAAAAGCCGAAATTTTCTAAAAAGTAGAAATTTTGGAAACAATTGAAACAAAAGAAGTCGAAATTTTCGACAATAGGTATTTTCAAAAAGTCAGAATTTTGAGAAAAAGTTGACATTTTTAAAAAGGGTCCAAATTTTTGACAAGAAGTCGAAATTTTGCAAACAAAAGTCTAAATATTTAAATAAAATCCAAATTTTGAAATAAATCAACCCTTCTGATAACGCGACATTATCAATTTATTAAGTTTTCAAAGAAATCTAAAATTTTCGAAGAGTAAAAATATTGGAAAATGTAGAAATTCTCAAAAACGCGAAATTTTGAAAGGTTAAAATTTTGCAAATGTTGAGGTTTTCAAAAAAATGCCAATTTTTTGAAAAAATTTATACTTTGATAAGTTCAAATTTAAAAAAAGCCGAAATTTTCTAGAAAATAGAAATTTTTGAAACAATTGAAACAAAAAAAAAATCTTGACATTTTCGGAAAATAAAAATTTTGAAAAATGTCGAAATTCTCAAAAAGGCGAAATTTTCAAAAGTTAAACTTTTGAAAAGTTTTGGAAAGTCAAACATTTACAAAAACCGAATTTTTGAAAAAAGTCGGAATCTTGAAATAAATCGAAATTTTCGGGAATCGGTCGAAGAAATTTTCGAGGAAAATAGAAGTTTTGAAACAAAGGTAAACATTTTTAAGGATGTCGAAATTTTGAAAAACAGTTATTATCATATTATTATTATATTAGAAGGTTGGAATTTGAAAAATCTTAATTTTGAAAAAAAATCAATTTTTTTTGTAACTTTCATTAGTCGTCAAGACGAAAATTACAAAATAAAGCTACTTTTTTAAGTTATTTGTTATCAAACGTGAAATAATTTTTCTTCTGCTAATCAAATTATATTTGCCCGTGCGCTCAGCTTCGGGGCCGTCCGGGCAGAGTAGTGTACGGACCCGGACAAAGTAATAGAGAGGTCCGCGGGCACAATTTGCAAATGGAACAATCTTTAACCATAAAATTGAGGAAATATTAAAAAAAACTTCAATTTAAAATTTTTAATGAATCCCAATTTTCAAGGTTAGATTTTTCGACATATACCAGGAAGGATTACGAATTAAATCAATTTAAAGTATCAGAAATTTTGAGAAAACAATAAACATTTAGTATTTGTTGTGTTAGAAATTTCGATTTTTTGTTGTTAAAATATTTGATTTTTTGACGAAATTTGAACATATTAAATATAAAATGTTTTATTTTTCTTGTATTTTTTTATTTGCTATACGTCATTTTTCCTTTGAAATATGAAATGCCAGATAGACTCCCCAAAGTCCCCCAAGGTACACCACTGATCCATACAATTGTCAAACAAACAAAATTTTCCATATTTGAAATATAGGCGGACGAAGTTGCGAGTGACGTAAGTCGAAAGTAACATCGAAATTTATTAAAATTTTAATTTAGCAATTTGGCGAGGTTGTGCACTTTCTGTTTCTCCTGAATTTGCATAATTCGTTTGTCTTGGTTTTAGTATATTAAATCGCGTTTTAAATAGTACGTTATTACATAAAATGGAATATGCAGTTGGGTATTTCCTTCCTTATCGATTTATTAATGTGGCAAAAAGTGCTCAAGGTCAGAAAATGTTGACGGTAGATCGATAATAGTCGAACACACTGAAAGCATTTGGCAATAATTTATTACCCAAATTATAAGTGGCATAGGAATTTACACCAAAACTACGTCGAAACTTTGTAACTGGACAGTGCATGCACGAGTTATTTTCAAATAAATAATGTAATTTTTGCTAACCTATCTTGGTTTCTCCCAGTTTGTTTGGACCAAATGCATTTGTTAAACTTGTTATCATTTTTGCAACCTTGATCCTCTCGATATCCAATATTCTTCATTTTAACAAAATTACTGTAAATACTTGCTTTAGACCGGCGCCACTTCCATACTATTTGGCAAAAATGAATAGTTTTAGGTTATGTTGTATGATAGATAGGACAACTAAATGATAAATTGTTCTATGTCAATAATACCTTCTATGGGTCAGGCCAAGAACGTTTCAGGCAACCCTCGTACTCTAAGGAAAGTAGTATAGTTTTGTATAACATTTTTTTCATCACTAGACATTTTTTTGTTCAGTTGTAACAAAATACCGTGTGTACAAAAGTTTTCTAATCTAGTGTGCTGCTATCATTTTTTGCCATGTTTACGTATGTTCCTTACTTGATCGATATTTTAAACAAACATAACCTTAAAAAATATTTTATTAATTTGATGTTGCAAGAAGAAAAATCTTTTATTCATGAATTACACTTCCGAAAAGTCATAAAAAAGGAAAAGTTAATGGACCTCTTCTATCCTTGATGGTACTGCAAAATTTGTATGTCAAGGATAAATGTCAATTTGGTGAGTACGAATCAAGAGAGGAACATGAGGAACAGATCAAAAAATGTCAGTAACACACTAGATTAGAAAAATTTCTATACACTTGATAATATTTTTGTAGAGTGTGTTTACGAATAATTTTCATTTACAATTTTTTCAATTTCTTTTATTCTGATGGGTTTAAGAGCTACAAAGGATGTGTTTTTAATGTCCCCAATTCCTTCTATAGCATTTGGTCAATGTTCATCAATGATTCATTTATTCATACGCAGGTTTATCATCTAACGGAAGGCAAAACGAAGAATCCTCGCTTCTTCGATGATGATCTTGAGGAGCATCAACCCTTCCCTACACTCCAGCACGCAATGGAGACCCTAAATCCTCACGTTGGCTTCAACATCGAGATCAAATGGACTATGCAGATGTATGACGGGTCTTACGAGTTGTACCATCCTACAGATCTCAATCTGTATTTGGATACCATTCTGGAAGTGGTTTTGAGGTATGGCGGGCAGAGAAGGATAGTGTTCTCTTGCTTTAATCCTGACGTTTGCGCCATGATACGTTTGAAGCAAAACAAGTATCCTGTGATGTTTTTGACTGTGGGCGAAAGCATACATTATCCTAAGTATATGGATCCTAGATGTTGGAGTATTAGTGCTGCTGTGCAGTACGCGAGGATATTCGAAATCCTCGGCATTAATGTACATACGGAAGACATACTCAGGGAACCATCATTGGTAAGTTATATATTTTTCAACTACCAAAGATTTTTAAAGTTTTAAGTGGTACCACCATGTCTACACTAAGCTTATAAAGTGCTTTACTGGTACAATTGAACACTAGATTTGTTAATTGAACAACTCGACTAATTCGTAAACGGTATAACATTTAATTTACAACTGACTCAGAGCGTGATTTCTGGTTTATGTTGGCATTCCACGCATACTAGAACATTCGATATCTCGAAGTCTCGAATTACATATCTACTTCTTAAAAACCCTAATTACTTGTAAACATTCAACAGGTGTCTTGAACCTATGAGTGATTTCTCCCAATGAGTATCTGCGTAATAGCTTCTAGCAACCATCTAGTACAGCATGCAAGTAGAATACAATCTGGACTGCAAATTCTTGCAACCCTCTAGGCGTGTATAGTGAATCATAGGTAGCTGAACTACCAACGGTTGAAACACTGCCACCTAGCGAAGCGGTTGCTCTCTAGAAAAGTCCCCAGAAGACAAGGATTCTAATGCACAGACCAATAGGTTTGAACATTTATCAGATTCGATGTTTTGGAACAAAAGACCGGTGTCGATCTTGCTACATCTGACGAGATCTAACAAGATCGAAACCGGTCTTTGGTTTCCAAACTTCGAATCTAATAAATGTTCATGGTGTATGCATTTGAATCTAGTATACTGTTTCCCAAACTTTTTTTCATGGCCAGGTTATTTTTAAGCTTCCACTTCGTGATCCACTAAAACATTTCTTAATATTTTAAAACTTCCGTTCTTCTTCTCAAAGTTTTCATTTTGAGGTTACAAATTAAATTTTTTTTTCTTTCTAGGGTTTGTTAATATTCTTTTCTCAAAATGTCGACTTTGATTCCAAAATTTTGCCTCGAAAGCCCGAGTTAAAGTTCGACCTGTTTCTTTTTAATCTTAAAACTAGATTTTTTCTCGATGCTGAGTTTCTCTTTACTCTCTGGAACTTTTTCGGGCAGATTTAATTCTTTATATTTTTCTAAAAAATCGATTTTTTTTTGTGGACTGGTCCTTGATAATCTTCAAATATTGAAATACAGAACTTGTCCCCTCAAACCAAGAAATATTAAAAACACAACAAAAGTTTCTCTAACGCGTTTCGACAACCAAGCTGCCATCTTCAGAGAGATACTGGTATCTATCAATTTTAAAAAAAAATCGATGTTAAAATAGAGACTTTTTTCACCAAATGTCGGTGGAGATCTTGCTATTTTAAATTTCAAAGTCAAAATTCCAAGAGAAAATATAGAATGTTCTATGGCTTAAAGCAATATCATTATAGGTATGTTCTATCGTTTAAAGCCAGGTCAATATTGAATGTTCTGTGGCTTAAAGCCAACATTTTAAAAGTAAGGTTCAAATGAAACGTGAAATGGCAAAGCATTTGAAACATTTCTAATTGAAATTTCGTATTTTTGTTGATTAACCTGTTTTTATTTTTTTCCAAAGATTTCGTAAGGTTTGAGATTTGGTAAGGTTTTTTTTTCAGATTTTTTGTCAGTTGTTAAAATGTCATTTTAGTTTTTTTCCAACACAAGTTTTTTTTTCAACATTTTCGGTCGAAATCCAAACTTGGCTTTTTTCCCAAAGCTAATTTTAGTCAGAGTTTTAAAAATTGAAATACAGAACTTGTCCCCTAAAACCAAGAAAAATGAAATAATTAAAAAACACAACAAACGTTGCTCTAACGCGTTTCGACAGCCAAGCCGTCATCTTCAGTTAGATACTGAGTTTTTCTCAACATTGAAATTGATTCACAATAATTTTTTACAAACTTTTAGTAGAAACTGAGAATATTTTAAACCTAAGATATCAACTTTCAAATAAAAATTTGGACTTTCTCTTGAAATTTAGAAATTAGAAGTTATAATGGGTTTTTTTCTGGAACTTCTCACTATTTCTCTCAAAATTTCCATTTTAACTTTTTCATTGTGAGTCCAATATTTCAATTTGTATCAATACTCTAAATTTAAATTTCTAATTTTCAATTTCTGCGAGTAGACCAGCATTTCAAAAAAAATATCAAAATTTCAAAAAATTATTACTTTTTACAGGATGGTCAAAATTTCGAAAAAAAGTGATATGAAAATTTTAATCGAAAATTTCAACCTTTTTTTTGAAAACACTGATTTTATTGAAAATTTCATTTATTTTAAAATGTTAACTTTTTCAAACTTCCTTCTTTTTAAAAGAATTCGATTTTCATTGAATATTTCAAATTTTTGAAAACTTTGGATCTATTTTTAAATTTTCTACTCATTTGAAAAATTCGACATTTTAAAAATCGATTTTTCTCAAAATTTTCACTTCATAAAATTTTGACCCCCAAAAAACTTCCATTTAAAATTATGGCATTTTTCTATGGTTGTTTTCATGAAAAATTTTACTTAAAAATAGTCCTTTTAAAAATTTTCGTTTTTTTGCATTTTTTAACCTTTCTGAAAATTTCGACTTCTTCAACACTTAGATTTTTTTAAATATTCCTCGAATTTTTTTCAAATTTTCGACTTCTTTTTGAAAATACTGACTTTTTTTTCAAAATTTTTCATATTGAAAATTTATATTTCTTTTTTTTTTAAATTCTGACTCGCGAAATTTTGACTGTTTTGTAAATCTGGCTTTTAAAATTCTACTTGCCTAAAATCTTCCATTATTTTTGAAAATTTCGTCTTGTTTTAAGATTCATTGACTTTTTTTTAAATATTTCGATGTTTAATTGTTACTAAAAATTTTGACTCTTGATTTCTCTGGATTCTGGATTCGTTGTTGCCTAAAGTTTAGGCCAGCACTTAGGCCACCCTTGTGCTATCCCCGTGATTGAGGTGTCCTTGGTCATTCATTCAGCCACCTAACCTTGTTGAGAAACTGAAGAATGTCCCTTGGATGCGCCTCTCTCAAACTGGCCACACTAGGCCAGAAGTCCCCCAGCGTGGATCCTCTGATTGATGCTAGTGCCGGGCAGTGACACACCACGTGCTCGACACTCTCATCTTCTTCTAAACACCCTCTGCAGCTCGGGTCGTTTATAATTCCCATTCTGTGGAGGTGTTTGTTTAATCGACAGTGACCTGTCCATATCCCTACAAGTTTTGCCCTTTCCCTGCACGGCATTTTAATGAATGCGTGAGTTTGTCGGCATGTTGTTATTGATGCCCATAAGGCTTTGTGTTTACGATAAATTTCTTCGTTAAGTAGGGATCTTACGGTTGATCTTACCAGGGGAAGGGTTGGTTCTGGTCCAACGAATTGTCCCTCCGAACCCTTCCTCGCCAGTTTGTCAGCGCGTTCGGTTCCCTCTTTTCCAGAATGTCCTTTGATCCATATTAGATCAATTGCATTCTCTTGTGATAGACGTTCTAGAGCTAGGTGGCAATTCCATACCAGCATTGAGTTTGTTTTCACATTCCTCAGGGCTTTAAGGGCTGCCTGGCTGTCCGTCTTTATTTGGATATATTTTCCTGTGATGTTCAGTTGCGTCATTTGTTCGGCGCTATATAAAATTCCCAACATCTCCGCTTGAAAGATTGTTGAGTATTTATCTACCTTAATACTTACATTTAGGTTCAGGTCTTCCGAGAAGATTCCTGTTCCAGTGCCCGTATTTGTTTTCGATCCATCCGTGTATATACTTACGTCTGGTATCCTTGCTTGTACTTCATCCATTTTTATACGGTAGGATTTTGTGAAGTTATATTTCACCAGTAGATGGTCCATCGGCGCATCCAGAATAGGTACCTTTTGGAGCGCCTCCTCCATTATGCGCCGGTGACCCACCATTTTACCTACCGTATTCCACATTCCTCCTGCGCGCAAACGGAGAGCAGAAGCCTGTGCCGCCCCCTCAAGAAATATATCGCGAGGTGGCAGGCACAAGATCGCCTCCATTGCTGCTGTTGGAGTGGATTTCATTGCTCCTATCACTGGCAGACACGCTAGTCTCTGGATGTGATTTAGCTTTTGTTTTATAGTGGTGCACTTTGTCTTTGGCCACCAAACTATAACTCCGTAGCTTACAATTGGTCGATGACTGCCGTGTATAGCCAAAAGGTCATCTTAGGGGATAACCCCCAAGACCTCCCGATGGCCCCACGGCATTGCCAGAAGATCTTGTAAGCTTTGTTTAATTTATTTTCAATGTGGTACTTCCAGTTCAATTTGCTGTCAAGTTCAATACCAAGGTATTTCACTCGATTTGACAACCCGAGTTGGGTTCCCATGAGTTTGGGAAATTTTAGTCGCGCTAATTTCCTTTTATTTGTGAAAAGGACCATTTCCGTCTTTGCAGGATTTGCTGCTAGGGAATGTTCTTTGCACCATTTCTCGACTATATATGTATAAGGCGTCTTGCATTAACTCGAAGAGTACTCCCTCGTGTTTACCTGAAAGCAGAATGGTTATATCATCTGCGTAGCCAATTGTATAGAGACCCCGATCATTGCGTTTTCGGATAAGGTCATCCGCTGTGATTAACCATATAAGGGGGGATAATACATCCCCTTGCGGACATCCCTTACTTACGATTCCTCTGACCGTATAGTCTCCTACTGTAACTTGTATTGCTCGCCACTGAAGTATATGTCGTATGAGTTCCCGCAAGGGGGGTTCAATACCACTACGCTCAAGCGCCGAAGAAATGCTATTGAAGTTAGGTCTATCAAAGGCACCTTCTATGTCCAGAAATACACCTAGGGTGTGTTCTTTTACTTCTAGCGATCTCTCGATCCTGCTAACTACTGAATTTAGCGCAGTTTCGGTAGATCTGCCGGAAGTAAAAGCATGTTGATTTGAATGTAAGGGGTAGTGTATATCGAGGCTATCCCTTATATGTCTGTCGCACAACCTCTCCAACGTCTTCAGTAGGAAAGACGTTAGGCTGATTGGGCGACATGATTTAGCCTCACCTTGAGGTTTACCCGGTTTTGGAATAAAAATTACTTTGAGTTCCCTCCATTCTCGGGGTATGTAATTAAAGGCAATACACGCCCTGAAAATTTGCACCAGGTATTTTTGTATCCACACCATTCCCCACTGAAGCAGGGCAGGGTAGATACCGTCCAACCCGGGCGATTTGAAGGGAGCAAACGATTGTACGGCCCAGTTTACTTTTGTGTCAGTTACCATCTGAACAGCCAACTCCCAATCCATATTTCTAGGGTGAGAGGCTGACTGCCCTTGCCACTTATGGCCTGGTATAACACGGCATCCTGGAAAGTGCGTGTTTAAGAGCTCTGCAGCTGTTTGTGCGGGTGTACTGGTATATGTACCGTCGGCCCGCTTTATCATGCTTACCTGTTGGTTTGGATCTTTCGAGAGTATCTTTTTCAGTCGGGAAACTGATGTAGTAGACTCTACGTCACTACAGAATTCTCTCCACTTTTCCCTTTGTCTCTTGCGAATAAGTTTCTTGTATTGTTTCCGGTGGTTGTGGTAAGCCTCCCAGTCACATACCACTTTTGTCTTCTTCGCTTTGTTGAAGAGCTTGTTTGCCTGAGATCCAAGTTTTTCGAGTTGCCCTTTCCACCAAGGGGTTGCCCGGGTTTCTCGAAGTTCAGTTCTCATTGGACAAGCCTTCTCATATGCTGTAATGATATTTTTTCGCACTAAAGTGACGTATTTTTCGATCAGTTCAACTGTCCCGATTCTCTGTGGGTTTTGTACAGTCCCTAGGAGCCTTTCCAGATGGGTATTATGGTCCTCCCTGTTGGTGCTTCTGGGATTCCTGTACGGTTTGGGTTCCAACCTACAACATAAAATATTGAATTTTATATATTGATGGTCAGACATTGTTGCATCCTTAGATACATGCCAGCCATTTAAAATTTTGGTAATACTCATAGACGCCAGGGTGATGTCGATAACACTCTGGCATCTAGAGGTAGCAAAGGTAGCTTCACTACCTCTATTGAGTATATCTAATTTGGTACTACTTAAGTATTGTAGTAAAGATGTACCTCGAGGGTTGTTTATTTCGCTTCCCCAAGGTGTATGGTGGGCGTTTGTGTCACATTCAATTACAAGATCTATATTACCTGCCTCACAAAAGTCGATCAGTCCTGCCATTTCCTCGGAGGGTGGTGGTCCTTTCGAATCTATTGGTAGGTAGGTCGATGCTATTACAAGTGATATTTTCCCTTCTCGACGCGCAAGTTCCACTCGGAGAGCTGTTTGATCTCCGGAGCAGAATTGGGGTAGGATATTCGCTTGCAGTAGTTTCGGGACATATATACAGCTCTTGGCTTGTCCCCATTTTTGAGGTAGAAAACTGTTCCACTTAATTTGCCTAAACCGCAGACAATATTGTTATATATCGACGGTTCTTGTATAAGGGCTATAATTTCTCCATATCTGTCGAGAAAACGACATAGGTTAGCAGTCGCCGCTCGACAGTGTTGGAGGTTTATTTGTATAAAGCCTATACCATTCCCAGAAGCCATGGCCACCAGAACGGCATAGACATTCAGTTCTTGCCCCCCCAGCTTCAAGAAACGAACGCCCGGTTTCCCGGGTGTTCTAGTTTCCTAAAGCTGGGGGTGGCTGGGTTATTTCCGTCCCTGGGCCGGGGGGTAACGGCTCCTCTACCTCCATAGAGGACGGAGCCCCCACCTCCCGACTCAGCGACGAGGATGAGTAGTGAAGTTTTGCCCTTAGGGAAGAGAAGAGGTGACTTACCCTTCCCTGGCATTCTTCTAAAATTTTCCGGGTGCTTTCTCCGACTCCAAAAACAAGAATGGTACCCTTAGGCTCCTCCTTGCTTGCGCTGTGGAAAACAACCCAGTCGTCTACCTTGGCCCAGGAATTTTGAGCTGTCAGTCGGCTCAGGATGACCTGCGGGTCCCCGGTTGATTCGGGAACCCACAAGGAGCCCTTCGTCAACTTAGGCAGCTGATCTTCTGGGAGAAGGTCAAGATTTGCACCCTCCCATAAAGGGGGGAGCCCCCTAACTGTAGTCCCTAGCCAAGCTAGGGAGTGTTCGTTGTCGCAGGAAAATTAAAATATTTCCTGCGAGTAAATGCAGTTCTGGAACGTAGGAGGGTTCGTCGGGTGCCGGGACAGTTCAATGTCCAGGAGCTCGGCCAAACGTTCCTTTACCAGTTTAGCTTGGTGGGCTGTAAGCCGGCCAAGTGCACTGGAGTTCCAGTCCTTTTTGTCAATGATGGCCACTTTAAGGTGGTTGGTCACCATTCCGCTGAATGTGGTTTTAGAAGAGCCTGCGGGGTCGGCCTCTGCCTACCCGGTCCCTTCTTGGGAACATTCCCAGGAGAGGGGCCAGGAGACGATTTCCATAGTGCTCTCTTCATACCGGGCCTTGAGGTCGGCCGGCGATCAGCACCCTGAGGCGCATGGTCGCCGGCTCGTCCTGAAGGGCCGGGTTTGTTTTGTTCGGCAGAGGTGCTGCAGGTGGCAATAGTTTTTGCTGCCTCTCTCTCTGCCTTTTTCTTTGTTGAGCCCCGGAAATTCTTTTCCGGACTCTGGGGATTTGGGGTGGATCGTTGGATCCGCCCGCTGCTGTTTCGCCAGTAGCTCTTGTAGACACACCTCAGCCTGGCTACTCGCCGAAGGTGTCCCGCGGTCGCGGGATGACGGTCGGGTGGGGCCCGCCTGACAACCACCGGTCCCGACCGGGAGCGAGGTTCCGTCCCTCTGCTCCGGTGTAAATTGGTTTGGATTTTTCTCCATGGGAATTGGATTTGGGGTGGGGGATGATTTGGCCTAAAGCCAGGTTTACGGCCGCCCGATCCGGGTCAGACGCCGACCATGGAGCCGCCCACTATGGAACAGACGTTCCATGGGTTTTTTTGGGTTGGAGTGTTTTATTTTGGTCCGCGGGGGACAATTTACCCCTACCTCCCATATCTGGGAGGCTCTCCCCTATCCGCCACCTGGGGACCCGCCCGATGGGGGAAAAACACTCCTAAATAACCCCACACGGGGTTCGATTTGTTTTTAAAAAGTCCCATTTCAAATTCTGACTTATCTTGAAAATGTCAGCTCTCACAGTTTCCATTTTTTTCGAGATTTTGGCTTATGTAGTATGTGGGAAACTTTCTGGAAATTTTCGACCTTTTTGAATAATTCTATTTTTTTAATATTGTCTGTTGAAATTTTTAAAAATTTCGAATTTTTTGAAGATTTTGGCACAAAATTTCTATTTTTTTGTGGTTATTTTTTTTGGTTATCTTCAAAAATTGAAATACAAATCTTGTCCCCTGAAACCAAGAAAGATTAAAAAACACAACAAAGGTTGCTGTAACGCGTTTCGATAGCCAAGCTATCATCTTCAGAAAGAAATTTCTCTGAAGATGATAGAGCTACCTCATACACATACACATTTAAAATTTTCCTTTTTTTCAAAATTTACACTCCTTTTCAAGATTTCCAGTTTTTTTCAAAATATTGGCTTTTTCCCAAAATTTTGCTTATTTTGGGAATTTCTATAATACTCATTTCAAAATTTCGACTTTTTTGCAATGTTCTGACTTTGAAAATTTCCATCTTTTTCGAAATTTCTGCTTTTATTGAAAATTTCATTTTATTTCAAAAATTTCGACTCAAAATTTTGATTTTTTCTCGAAGTTTTCACTTTATTTTTGAAAAATTATTTGAAATTTCTAATTTTATGTAGCTTTGATATATTTTTTAATGAAAAATTTCGATTTTTTTTTTAAAGGGTTGGCGTTTTTAAAATAATTTTGCTTTTTCTCGAGATGAATAAAATCAGTGTTTTCAAAAAAAAGGTTGAAATTTTCGATTAAAATTTTCATAAATTTTGAGAAAAGACGAAAAAGTTTCAGAAAAATTTAAAAAATTTCAAAAATGTGGGAAAGGGGACTTTTCAAAAGTTTGAAATTGAAAAATCTAAATTTTGAAGAGTCGAAATTTACAAAAAAATGTTTTTTGTAAATTTCGACTATCGTCAAAAAAAGAACTTATGAAGTAAACCTACTTTTTAACATTTTTTAGTTAAATATTTAAAATGTTCATTTCTTATTTAAAATGCAGATTTCAAAGCCGAATTTTTCAATTTGTTAGGAAATATTGAAAAGATATTTTGATAAAACACTAAACATTTAGAATTTATTTTTAGAAATTTTAAAATTTTCCAAGCATTTCTAATTTTTGTTCTCGAAAGAACATTAAATATAAAATTTTTGGTTTTTTACATTTTGTTTTCATTCCATTTTTACTTTGAAATTTGTAATGTGAGATAGGCTTAAGGGGGGCTTAAACTCCAAAATTAAACTCTAATAAATCCAATAACTGCTCTAAAACAGGAATTGTCAAATATTAAGGCAAGTAACGAAAGACAAATTTACTTAATTGCACCCATTGAGCAACGGTGGGAAATAATTCCTCAATTATAGATCCTAGTATCGAATTGCATGACGTTTTTTGCTGCACAATTTGCAATAATAAACGCGGAGTTCATTCGAAATACCATTGGAGTGTTTGTAAACAGCATTGTCATAAGTAACGCACGCGAGCTCGTATTGCTAATTTCATCTCCTTGCGCTTGCACAAACAAAAATGTGCCAACATCAACAATAAATAGTTGGATCGTGATTGCAAATAAACCATTGACGATAGTACACGTGTAGATCTAAGAAAAACATTCAGAATTGTTTCATCGAAATTGCAAATGAATAATATTTGTTCGTTGAACCTACGATCCACGATCGCTCATACTCCTCGAACCTTTTTCCTTTTACAGCAAATGCAATTGGATTGTTGTTATATTATTGTCTACAACTTAAAATCACTTTTTTTTTGAAATTTCAAATTGTTTCACTAGATTCCTATCTTGTTCTACAATCTTCTACTTTGGTCCCAAGATTTCAAATTTATCAAAGAATTTAACCTGAAATTTCAGAAAAGAATTTGAAAGTTGGGGCACAAAATAAGTTACAACCAAAAGGTTAACTCTCGCCTTATCTTCTTGGGGTCGATGTCGACAGCCTGTAAGCCCGAATTTTTATAAACAGTTTGTTTAACTTAGGAGTACTGCACATTATTTCAGTTATTGTGTTTTGATAATATTTGAGTAATTGTGGGAATTACTTACAAGATTTACATCCTAGACTAACATTCGGACAACGAAATATGATACTTTAATCCTGAAAAAAAGTGTCCAAGAGTTGGATACACAACCGGACCTTTAAAATCTCCGACCTTGCCATCTCTACTGCACTGCCACTTTCGTAGATTTTCGATGTAGATTTTCAATGTAGGTTTTCAACGAAGATTTTCGACGTACATTTTCGACGCAGATTTTCGACGTAGACGGACTTAAAGGTCACAAGACCAAACGGTCTCCTGATGAGAGTTGGTTTTTAACATTTTTCTAATTCACGAACCACCAAAATGGCAACTTTGGTTTCCTGGGTATTGGCCCCATATCTTGGACAACAGCAGCCGCTACTAAAACTTGGTTTTCTTCATGCGTCGTTGATTTTCTACGCTCCTTTTTCTCGTATTTCGTACTACCAGTTCGCTCAGTCCTCTCTCTCTCTCTCTCTCAATTTAGCGAATGCCGCTGAATTTGGATGTCTCCGATCGGCAAAGCGTTGGGCATAAATTCTTGAGGCAAGAAATGGATTTCTGTCAGCACTGCCCAAGGCGTAAACCAGATCAACCAATTCTTCTTGAGAAAACATTGTCTTTCAGTACTAATACCAAGACCTCGCGACAACAATGAGATAAACTGTCAGTTATTGCCGGACAAACGAAACGAAACAAAACCGCGACATCCAGGGCTAACGCGATAATACGAAATTAATTAAAATGTTTACGAAATTCTAAATTTCTCAAAAATTATTGGACGGAGGTGGCAATACCTGGTACCAAAAAAAGGTAATTTAATTTCGCATCCGATAAGATAATCCAAGATAGGTGGTTCCATTTGAAAAAATTAAGTTATGCATGTTTGAACAACTGAAGAATTGAGTCGACGGATGTGAAGAAATTCAAGACATCTTGCTAACAGCAAAGACGTAAACAAATACTCCATTTCTTCCTGAATCCAAAACCGTATGCCACACAACTCTTAAGTCATTGCGTTTGGAAAATATCGTTAATGGCGTCAAGCTCCGAAATCGTCAAATCTAACCAAAAAAATTAAATTACGCGAAAACGGTTCAACTAAGGGCCTATGTCGTCTTAATAAATTCATATTCATTTTTAACAAGGAATCCAAAAATGTAAAAATACATAGGGTGTTCTATTTAAAATAAGAAAGTTGTGTTCATTTCCGGTGCAACCGGAAGGCCGCCATATTTGGCAATAATTTTAGGTTGTGGAGAACTTTATTTCGAACAACTTTTATTCAAAACATTTTTTCATATTTTGAACGATACGCCTACCAAAGACCGATTCCCGCTTAGTGACTCACCCTGTAGATGTGCATAAAATAAACTAAATAAATTTAAAAAATTATCTACAAATATTTGATATAAAGTATAATTGGCAAAAGTAAACATTATGATGATAGATATCTCCTATATGGATTGCAGCTTTGATTACGGCTTTCTGATAATTGTGTTCTATTGTTTTAATATCCGACTACAAATTTACGATAACATTCTTTTATAAAGACAACCGCATTATTCAATTATCGGCGAAATCTCCTCATAAAGATTAACAAATAAAAATTTTTCGTCATCGAAAACCATCGCGTGATGTTCTAAAATCCAAAACGTTCGCATTACGTATAATTTGTCCTCAACTGATAGCATGCGTTGTTGTATCCTGCTTTATTATTAAGTAGAAACAATCTAATTGTAAAACATTAAAATGCGGTAATGGCCATTCTGTTGGAGTGGCGTGATGTTCTAAATTCCAAAACGATCTCGCTAGCTCAAACCGAGGGACGATAAAGACATCGATCGCTAATTAACTAGTAATTGTAACAAGTGATAAACCAACTTTCTTATTTATTTAGTTTAAAAGAAGTGAAATTACTGATAATTACTCCATTGAAATGTTACACGAACTTTTCATTTTGGGTAGGACTGCGTTTTTTCCTGTAGGAGGAATCGATCTACGTTTAAAACTCACTTTAGGGTCGGCACCTTTGGTGTTTAAATGTTTATTTAAAATTTTGTGTTAATATCAGCATAAATATGTTGTGTTAAATATCAGCAGAAATTTCAGAAATAGTTTTTCGTTATGGAATTCGCTTTTTTAATTCGATAAATATCCATTTTCTTCACCGGATTTAGACTTTCCAGTTTCAATTTTCATTTCTTTCCTAAAATTTCGACTTGAATTTAAAATGTTGTCTTTTTCTATGAATATTGATCACTTTCTTCAAATTATTCTAATTCAGAATTGAGGATCTTTTTTTCTCAAAATTCTCTAAAACATTTTTTGAATTTCGATTTTTTTTTCGATAATAATAAGCATTTTGAACTGGAAAATCAGAATTATTAAGAAAAAAATGAAAATTTCGAGAAAAAAATCTAAATTTATGAAAAAATAGTCAAGTTTTTCAGTTTTTTCTTTTTCATTAATTTTGAGTTCTCAAATTTTTGCTTTTTATTTTCAGAATGTTGTATTTAATTTTGTTGGCTTTAAAAATCGAAATATTGACGTCTTCTTTTATAGTTTTTTGTTTCCGAAATTGAGTTATAATTGTCCACATTGTCTCTCGAAATTTCGAGAACAATTTTAATTTTTTAGTCTTTTTTAAAAAAAAAAGTCTTTTAAAAGTCTAATTAACAAAAATTTATAGACTGGAGAAAAAGTCAAAAATTTTAAAAAAAGATCAACATTTTTATAAAGTCGGAATTTTGAAAAAGGGGTCGACATTTTCAAAAAATTCCAAATTTTGAAAAAAATTGTGATTTTGAAAAAATCATAATTTCAAGGAAAAGTCGAAATTTTGATCATAACAGGTCGACATTTTCATAAAACGTGGAAATTTTGGGAAAAACTGTAGATAAGTAGAATGTTTTAAAATTTAACTATTTTTGGTAAATTTAGACTTTTTTTGAAAACTTTGACGTTTTGAAATTTCTACTTTTTTCAAATTCGCAATTTGAAACATTGAAAGAAAAGAACATGAAAGATTCCAAAATTTTCAGACGGCGAATTTTTGAAAAATTCGTAGATTGGACCAAAAGTTGAAACTTTAAAAAAGGTCGAAATTGTTAGTCGGAATTTTCAAAAAAAAAGGCTCAACGTTTTAAAAAAAGTCCAAATTTTGATGATAAAAGGTCGATATTTTCAGAAAACGTGGAAATTCTAGAAAAAACTGTAAAAAAGCGAAATTTTCAAAATTTTGACTTGCAAATTAAGATGTTTTTCGAAAACTCTGACTTTTTGATATTTCTACGTTTTTTAAACTTTTATTTAAAACTTTTCAGCTTAACTATTAAAAATACTCCTTAAAATGCCAGCTTTTAATTTGCAATTTAAAACGTCGGGTTCTTTAAAAGGCGAATTTTTCAAAAAGTCAAATTTACAAAAGTTCGAAGATTTGAGAAAAAGAGAGATTTAAAATAAATCGAAATTTTGAAAAAAGTTGCGAATTTTGAAAAGAAAGGTCGAAGTTTCCAAAAAAATCGAAAATTTGATAAAAGGTCGTTATTTCGAAAAAAGTCAAATTTTCCAGAAAAAATTGAAATATTGATGATAAAAGGTCGATGTTTTCAGAAAACGTGGAACTTCTAGAAAAAACTGTAAAAAAAGCGAAATTTTCAAAATTTTGACTTTTGCAAATTAAGATGTTTTTCGAAAACTCTGACTTTTTGATATTTCTACGTTTTTTAAACTTTTGTTTGAAACTTTTCAGCTTAACTATTAAAAATACTTCTTAAAATGCCAGCTTTTAATTTGTAATTTAAAACGTCGGATTCTTCAAAAGGCGAATTTCAAAAAGTCAAATTTACAAAAATTCGAAGATGTGAGAAAAAGAGATTTAAAATAAATCAAAATTTTGAAAAAAGTTGCGAATTTTGAAAAGGTCGAAGTTTCCAAAAAAATTGAAAATTTGATAAAAGGTTATTATTTCGAAAAAAGTCAAATTTTCCAGAAAAAATTGAAATTTTGATGATAAAAGGTCGATATTTTCAGAAAACGTGGAATTTCCAGAAAAAACTGTAAAAAAGGCGAAATTTTCAAAATTTTGACTTTTGCAAATTAAGATGTTTTTCGAAAACTCTGACTTTTTGATATTTTTACGTTTTTTAAACTTTTATTTAAAACTTTTCAGCTTAACTATTAAAAAAAAATACTCCTTAAAATGCCAGCTTTTAATTTGCAATTTAAAACGTCGGATTCTTCAAAAGGCGAATTTTTCAAAAAGTCAAATTTACAAAAATTCGAAGGTTTGAGAAAAAGAGAAATTAAAAAAATTCAAATTTGGAAAAAGTTGCGAATTTTGAAAAGAAAGGTCGAAGTTTCCAAAAAAATCGAAAATTTGATAAAAGGTCGTTATTTCAAAAAAAGTCAAATTTTCCAGAAAAAATTGAAATTTTATGATAAATGGTCGATATTTTCAGAAAACGTGGAACTTCTAGAAAAAACTGTAAAAAAGGCGAAATTTTCAACATTTTGACTTTTGCAAATTAAGATGTTTTTCGAAAACTCTGACTTTTTGATATTTCTACGTTTTTTAAACTTTTATTTAAAACTTTTCAGCTTAACTATTAAAAATACTCCTTAAAATGCCAGCTTTTAATTTGCAATTTAAAACGTCGGATTCTTTAAAAGGCGAATTTTTCAAAAAGTCAAATTTACAAAAATTCGAAGATTTGAGAAAAAGAGAGATTTAAAAAAAGTTCGAAATTTTCAAAAAAGTTGCGAATTTTGAAAAGAAAGGTCGAAGTTTCCAAAAAAAATCGAAGCTTTGATAAAAGTTCGTTATTTCGAAAAAAGTCAAATTTTCCAGAAAAATCGAAATTTTGATGATAAAAGGTCGAAATTTTGAGAAAACGTGGAACTTCTGAAAAACAAAAACTTCAGACGTCGAAATTTTCAAAATTTTGACTTTTTTGCCAGTTTAAACTCTTTTTCGAAAACTTTGACCTTTTGAAATTTCAATTTTTTTTAAGTTCAACTTATTTTGAAAATAAAATACTCCTTCCTAAACTGCCAGCTTTAAATTCGCAGTTTCAAATGTCGGATTGTTCAAAAGATTTCGAACTTCTTTAGGTGGCGAATTTTTTTAAAAGTCAAATTTACAACAATTCGAAGACTAGTGGAAAAGTCAAGATTTTGGGAAAAGGTCTATTTTCAAGAAAGGTCAAAATTTTCAAAAAAGATCGGAATTTAAAAAAAAGGTCGAAGTTTAAAAAAAAATCGAACTTTTTAAAAAGGGTCGTGATTTTGAAAAATGTCAAAACTTCGCGGAAAAGTCGACACTTTGATGATGGTTGAAATTATCAATAACTAAAATTTTCAAAAAAGAGTAAATTTTCGAAAAAAAAGTAGAAATTTTGGCTGTCGATACTTTTAAAAGTAAGTGAACATTTAGAGGTAAGTCGAATTTCGAAAGAATGCCGGAATTTTTAATAATAGTTTAAATTTTCAAAATAAGTTGAAATTTTTTAAAAAGCCAATTGTTCAATAAAAGTTGAATTCTTCAAAAACAGTCGGAATTTTCAAAAAGTTAGTATTTTAAGATACGTCTAAATTTTGAGTATGTCAGCTTTTCCAAAAATTAGAAATTTTCAAAGAAAACTCAAAATATTCAAGAGGACGATATGAAAAAAAAAAGAAAAGAAAAAAAGCGAATTTAAAAAAAGGTAAAAGTTCCTAAAAATGTCGAAAATTTGAGGTCATAATTTAAAAAAAATGACATTAAAAAAATCAAAATGTTGAAGTCGAAAATTAAAATTAAACCGATTTTTTTTTTTTTATATTTGCCAAAAACGAAATTTATGAATTAAATAAACCTTCCTTTCTTTATTTTTTGAACCGTTTTGAACCGCGCCCCCAATAGAATTTTGACAAAAGCGGAAAAAAGTCGAAATTTTCCAAATTAAGTTAAAGTTTCGAGAAAATGTTTTTGTAAAAAAAATGAAATTGAAAAAAATTAAAAATTTTAAAAAAGTTAAAATTAAAAGCCGATTTTTTGTTTTTTTGTATTTGTCAAAACGAAAATTTATGAATTAAATAATTCTTCTTTTGTTTATTTTATGTCTAGTCGTTCTGAATCTCGCTCCCAATAGAATTTTGACAAAAGCGGGAAAAAGTCGACATTTTCAAAATTTAAGTAAAGTTTCGAGAAAAAGTCGAAATTTTGGTAGACGAGATTTTCAAACATAAGTGAAAATTTCGAGATAAGATAAAATTTCGAAAGAATGTCGGAATTTTCAAAAAAAGTCGAAATTTTCAAAATAAGTTAAAATTTTTAAAAAGTCTATTTGTTCAAAAAAAAAAAATCGAATTCGTCAAAAACAGGTGGAATTTTCAAAAAATCAGTATATTGAAATAAGTCGAAATTTCTTAAAAGTCAAAAATTTGAAGAAACGTTTTTTTAAAAAAAAGGAATATTTCAAAATAATCGAATTTAAAAAAGAAGAGAATTTCCAGAAAAAGTTAACAATTTGAAAATAATCAAAAATGGTAGAAAATTTTTTAAAAAAATTAAAGGCAGAGTTTAAAAAAGTAAAAATTCTCAAAAAAGTCAAAATTTTGAAGTCAGAATTTCTAAGAGTCGAAAATAAAAAATATAAATTTTGGAAGCTATAGTTTTGGTGGAACGGACTGGTCCTTGGTTATCTTCAAAATTGAAATACAAATCCTGTCCCCCGAAACCACGAAAGATTAAAAAACAGAACAAAGGTTGCCCTAACGCGTTTCGATAGCCAAGCTATCATCTTCAGAGAGATAGTAGTATCGCTCTGAAGATGATAGTTTGGCTATTGAAACTCGTTAAATCAACCTTTGTTTTGTTTTTTAATCTTTCTTGGTTTCAGGGGACAAAATTTGTATTTCAATAAATTTTGGAAAAAAGACGAATTTAAAAAATTCAATTTGTTGTATTTTTTTTCTATTCGTCAAAACGAAAATCTGTGAATTAAATAAACCTTCGTTTTTTATTTTGTCGCTTTGCCTGAACAGAACATAAGGGTCGTACCTCATATTTGGCCCCGGGCCAGGGAATTCTTCCGGCGGGCCTGTGCCCACATAGTTGAAAAGTTATCAACATTGTTTTGAATAATGGCGCTCTCTAGTACGTTTTGTGATTGGTCCATTCTATAAATCGCCAGAATATGACTCACACAATGAAAAAGTGCTAGACTCTTACTAGAAAGTCTCAGATTGCACGAGTGATCTTATGAGTTTTTTAGATGTACCGAATCCTAAAAACCATTTTAAGTCAGTTTTTAAATTGTAAACTCTTCTAACGTCATGATTAAACAAATTTTTCGGCACAAATCATATTTTTAATTTTTTTAGGTAAAATTGGCCACAGAGAACGACCTCATAATCTTCTGTTGGGGCGACGAGAACGCCGATCCGGTTACAATTAAATACCTCAAAGAGCTGGGTCTCCACGGGGTCATTTATGACAAAATCTACCAATACTCCAGTAAGGAAATCAAAGAGAGCATCTTCCTGGTCGAAGCGCGCGAGTCGCAAAAGGACCTTATCAGATTGGCGGCAGCTAACGCGGAAACCGCCAATCCGCCGTTACCGCAAGTGCTCAAGGACAAAACCTTGGATATAGACAGGGTCAGGCAGACGCTGGGCGACCAGCTCAGCACAGCTACCTCTTTGGAGAGTTTGGAGAGCAGGATTTCAGATTACGAGAAGAACGGTCATTGAAAATGGCGGAAAGTATTTAAATTGTTTTTTTTAGAACGTTGTAAGCGACTTGGGATTGCAAAGTATTTATTTTTAACAGTAGATAAATTCATAGCAGTAGAGTAATCGATAAATTTTAGTAGAAGTTCAAACGTAATATACAATTTCTTAGTGTTGCTTTGGGGCGAAAATGCTCCAAGGTAAGATTTTAGAAGTCTATACTTTCTAATGTTAAGTCGCCATTATTGTATTCTAGATGTTTTATTTATTTTTAAATTTTTAAAATGATTATATTGCGAAGGTAGCCCATTGAATTTAAGAACTTGTTACGCTTCAGTTGAAGGCTGTCAGCATTTTTATAAAAACTTATTTTATTTTATGATAAAATTGAAGCTTCTGTAATTTGCAAAATTGTTTAGCGCGATTCGTTATTTTCGAATTGTATATAAATTAAAAAATGCTGAAGTGGTTTATCCTACTGATTGCGCCAGTAATATGTTTTAACATTTATATATAAATTATTTGGTATAATAATGTACTTAATGCCATTTTGTGTTTAACAATGTATTCAACTCAGCAACATATACATCTGTCAAAAAACTGCAGAAATCTGAATGTTAAATGTTTGTTACATTATAATTGCTTTGTAAGTTTGAATTATGCATTAATACTAAACAATGGGCTATAATTTTCATTGAGATTATACAAATGGATTTTTTTATCTTTGTTTTAATTTTATCAATTTTGTTTACGTATTTCAGAGAACTTCATCATAAAAAATACAAAAAAAATTGCGAAAAATTAAAAAATATGCTATTATGTGATAACTAAAAATCTTCCACATATGCTTGATGCATTTTTTGAGATTATAAAGCTTAGGTGTTTGAAATTCATTAAATGTTTGTAGCTCACAGGGTGAAGTTGATGTATATCGTTAAATTGATTAGGCAATAACTTAAAATTGCAAAAAAATGGATATATTTTTGGATTTCACATTTTTAGCTTTCAATTTGATATTGAGAAAATTAGCAGACTCTTTCCAGTGTATAGAGTTTGCTTGATTGTAATGATGTATTCGTAGATCCAGATTTTTAAACTATTAAATGTGTTAATATAAATGGGGATAACCAAAAATATGTTTTAAGTGCTTTATATTGAGGTTTATAGTTGCACTGATAATAAATTAATCCACAACATTCTATTCTTTGTGTTCAGGTTTACTTCAAGGAGAAAAATTGTCAAAGTTGTCAAAGTTTTAATATTATTTTCAAAAGTAGATTAACATAATTTTTGACACATTTTCGTGTTACTTGGATTTGTTTTGTGTGGGTAAGTTAGTTCAAAATTTATTTTTAAAACTAAATGTGTCGAGAAACATGAGAAAATATCAGCAGTGTTTATATTTGATTTAATTCAATAGGAGTAATATCCGGTGTAGAGTCAAGTTGTTCACCTAAATCAGTTTTTACCATTAGAAGTTTCTGCCAATGAAGTTTCACGATTGCTCTAGATCAGGGGTCGGCAAACCGCGGCTCGCGAGCCGCATGTGGCTCTTAAAAGTAAATTGCGGCTCTTTAAATTCCCCTAAATAAATAAATAAAAGCTAGAGTGGACAGACACACAGACACCCATTAAACAAGTGACCTACAGAAGTTGAAATGTCCAAAAATACTTTTCTAGGAATGTTTACGTTTTATTTAAATTTTGACAAAAAGTTATGATTTTAAGAAGTATTTGTCCAAAATTTTTGATCGACTTGTATTAACATTTTGAAAAAACACATGAAAATTGAAATTTCTAGAAAAAGACTAACTTGGGGAGTCAACATTTCTAAAAAATATTGTTCTCATGATTTTTACATTTTTATTTGTAAATTTTCCACAACCTTCAGATTTCGTCAAAAGAAGTTGAATTGTGGGGAAAAAAAATTACAGAAACGGCTAATATCAAAGTTCGAAATAAAAGCTAAAATTTCCAGAAAAAAAACCAATTTTGAGAAAAAAAGATTTTGAAAAAATTGAAAAAAAGAAAGAGACTTAGAAAAAATTGAGAAAAAGGAAGAGATACCGAAAAAATTGAGAAAAAGGAAGAGATTTCGAAAAATATGAATTTATCAAAAGTTCTCAATAAAAGGTAAAATTAAAAAAAAAAGTAGAATTTCGACAATAGATTGAAACCCAGGACAAATTGAAAACCTGAAATTTTTAGACAATTTTGAATTTTTAGAAATATAGAAAAATTTCGAAAAGAGAAATTGTAAAAATTAAATGGAAGCTTAGAAAAAATTGTCGATCCCTCAAAAAGTCAAAGTTTTTCAGTGAAGAAGAAAAAAATCTAATTTCAGGAAAAGTTTCATGGAAAAAGTTTAGAACAGCTCGAAATTTTGATAAAAAATTGGAATTTTCCAGAGAAAGCTACATTTTCAGAATAAATTTTCAATTTCGAGAACAAGATTAATTAAAAAAAGCTCAAAATTTTCAAATAAATTTGAATTTGAGAAAATTGGTAAAATACTTTCGAAAGAAAATTCCAAGAAAATTTCGAGAAGTCTTGAACTTTAAAAAAAAGTCCAAATTTTCCAGAAAAAGCCGAATTTGGAGAAACAGAGGGAGTTTAAAGAAAAAAATTGGGCAAAATGAAGTGATTTACCTAATTGGAAAAAAGGGAGAAATATCGAAAAAATTAAATTTATCGAAAGTTGTCAAAACAATTTTAGAAAAAAACGTAGAATTTTGAAACCAGATTGAAACCCAAAACAAACTTAAAAACCTGAAATTTGTAGAAAATTTTGAATTTTTTGAAAAATTGCATAATTTCGAAAAGGGAAATTATAATAAACTGAAAGTTCAGAAAAAAATGTTGAAATTTAAAAAAGTCGAAGTCTTTCAGAATAGGAAAAATTTTAAGGAAAAAGTCTAAATTTTAAGAAATAGAATAAATTTGAAATTTCGAAAACGAGGATTTAGAAAAGTCCAAATTTTCAGATAAATTTGAATTTTGAGGAAATTGGTAAAATATTTTCGAAAGAAAATTTCAAGAAAATTTCGAGAAGTGTTGAAGAAACAGAAAGAGATTTCGAAAAAAAATTGGGCAAAATGAAGTGATTTACCTAATTGGAAAAAAGGGAGAAATATCGCAAAAAATGAATTTATCGAAAGTTGCCGAAAAAAAATGTAGAATTTCGACAATAGATTGAAACCCAAAACAAATTTAAAAATCTGAAATTTGTAGACAATGTTGAATTTTTTGAAAAGTTGCTAAATTTCGAAAAGGAAAATTATAATAAACTGAAAGTTCAGAAAAAAATGTTGAAATTTAAAAAAGTCGAAGTCTTTCAGAATAGGAAAAATTTTAAGGAAAAAGTCTAAATTTTAAGAAATAGAATAAATTTGAAATTTCGAAAACGAGGATTTAGAAAAATCCAAATTTTCAGATAAATTCGAATTTTGAGAAAATTGGTAAAATATTTTCGAAAGAAAATTTCGAGAAGTGTTGAAGAAACAGAAAGAGATTTCGAAAAAAAATTGGGCAAAATGAAGTGATTTACCTAATTGGAAAAAAGGGAGAAATATCGAAAAAATGAATTTATCGAAAGTTGCCGAAAAAAAAATGTAAAATTTCGGCAATAGACTGAAACCCAAAACAAATTTAAAAATCTGAAATTTGTAGACAATTTTGAATTTTTTGAAAAGTTGCCAAATTTCGAAAAGAGAAATTATAAGAATAAATTGAAAGTTCAGAAAAAAATGTTCAAATTTAAAAAAGTCAGTCTTTCAGAGAAGAAGAAGAAACTCAAATTTTAGGAAATATTTCAAGGAAAAAGTCTACATTTTAAGAAATAGAATAAATTTGAAATTTAGAAAACGACGATTAAAAATAAAACAAATTTTCAGATAAATTCGAATTTTGAGAAAATTGGTAAAATATGTTCAAAAGAAAATTTCAAGAAAAACTGTTTAATTTTAAAAAAAGGTCAACATTTCCCAGGAAGGAATTTCGAGAGAAAGGAAGAGATTTCAAAAAAAATTGGGAAAAATGGATTTGCTCCACAAATTTCTGAACATTTCCATAAAATATTCCAGTTCGAGAGATTAAAAAAATGAATTTGTCCAAAGTTCTCAAATAAGGGCAAAATTTCAGAAAAAAAAACGTCGAATTTCGACAATAGATTGAACCCCAAAACAAATTTAATAACTTGAAATTTTTTATATAAAAGAGAAATTGTAAAAATAAACTGGAAGCTGTCTGTCTTTCAAAAAGTCGAAGTTTTTCAAAGAAGTATAAAAAGTCAAATTTCAGAAAAAATTTTAGGAAAAATATTAAGGAAAAAGTCAATATTTTAAGAAAAGTTCCACATTTAGCTAAGAATATGCAATTTTTTAGAGAAAATTAAATTTTGAGAACAAATTTGAAATTTCGAAAACGAATTAAAAAAAAACGCCCTATTTTCAGATAAAATGAATTTTGAGAAAATTGGTAAAATAATTTCTAAAGGAAAGAGTATGTTGATAAAATTACCAATTTCGAGAAGTGTTAAACTTTATAAAAAAAAGTCAAAATTTCCTAGCGAAAGTCAAATTTTAGGAAATTTTGCGATTCCAAAATAGATAAATTTAGTTCGAAATAAAATTTGATATTTCCGGAAAATCCTAATTTAAACAAAGAGAGATTTCGAAAAATATGAATTTGTCAAAAATTTTGAAAAATGTAAAACTTTAGAAAAAAAAAACGTCTAATTTTGACGATGGATTGATACCCGGAACAAATTTTAAAACCTGAAATTTTTAGACAAATTTGAATTTTACGAGAAATTGTAAAATCTCGAAAAGAGAAATTATAAAAAAGTGACAGCTTTGAAAAAATTGATACCCAGAACAAAATTTAAAACCTGAAATTTTTAGACAAATTTGAATTTTACGAAAAATTGTATATATATATATATATATATATATATATATATATATATATATAATCAATTCCCTTATACCGTAAGGTGTCGGGATTGGTATTCTCTATTTTATTCACAAAATTTTTTCCATTCCTTTTTGTTTAGCGCTAAAATTTTTGCTTCGTTTAGGTTTAATTGTCTCTTTTGGATTAATTTATCAATGATGTCATCCCATCTTTCTTTAGGTTTGCCTCTACGTCTCCGGTCCGATGTTCTTGCTTCCCATATTTTCTTTACTTGCATGTTATCTTTCATCCTTTGTATATGTCCCCACCAACCTAATTGTTTTTCTTCGACAATTTCTAATACAGGCTTAGCATCCAGTTCTTCCCTCACTTTTTGATTTCTTATTCGATCTCTTCTACTTATTCCCTTTATCGCTCTTAAGAACTTCATCTCGACTGCTTGTATCCGGCTTTTCATTCTCTCCGTTAAAACCCAGGTTTCACTTCCAAATAGTAGTATCGGCTGGAAGATAGTCTTGTATACCAACATTTTCGTATTTTTGGATATTTCTTTCTTCTTGACTATGGTTGCACACATACTGTAATATGCTTTAAGTGCTTTCTCTATTCGTTCATTGATGTCCCTATCCTGATTTCCTTTATTATCTATTATTACTCCTAAATATTTGAATTCCTTGACCTGCGGTATATCCTTATTTTCCAATCGTATATTTATTTTTTTATTTTCATCTTCTGTTATCGCCATTACTTTTGTTTTATTGACATTTATTTTCATTTGCTTAGATTCTAAAGCATCTTTCCATATTTCTAAGTTAGTTTGTAGGTCTTCGGGTGAATTGGCCACTATTACTATATCATCTGCAAATGCACATTCTTTTATATAGACTTTTTGTAGATTGTAGTATCCTACTTGTAGGCCTGTTGTTTTAGTACATGTTTGTTTGAGTATGTCATCTATCAGGATAATGAATAGTAATGGGCTAAGTACTCCTCCCTGTCGTAAACCATCTCTTGTGTAGAAAGTAGAAGACTGCATATTTCGCGTTCTGACGTAATTTGCATTTTCCTCATATATGCTTTTTATTCCAGCAATTAATTTTCGGCTGACTCCTCGTTGTTCCAAACTTATCCATATTTCTTTTCTGGGTGCTCTGTCGAAAGCCTTTTCAAGATCAATGAACGCTAGATATGCCTCTCTCCGTTGTCTTAATATTTTATCCGTAAGTTGTTTCATCGTGAATATATGGTCCTGTATACTATGGCCTCTTCTAAATCCACTTTGGGATACACTTAATTGCGTTTCTATGACTAAACGGAGCCTGTTTGCTAACACCCTTTCATATATCTTTGCTACCGTGCTCAATAAAGTTATACCTCGATAATTTTGGCATTGTTTTCTATCTCCCTTTTTATATATGGGCATAATAACACCTATTCCCCAATCTTTAGGTATGTTTCCTTTTATCCATGCCTTATTACAAATGTTGTACAAGCGTTTTACACCTTTCTTTCCCATGTGTTTAATCATATCTGGTGTTATTCCATCATGTCCGGGTGCTTTTCCACATTTTGTTGCCTTGATTGCTTCTTCAACTTCCTCTATCGTAAGTACTTCAATTTCTTCATCTGCTATTGTGCCAATTGTTGTTACTTCTTTGCCTTCTTGTGTCTCTGTTTCCAGTGGATTTAATAGTTCGTAAAAGTATTCTTTCCATCTGTTCATAATTAAATTCTCATCTTTTAGCAACGCGTCTTCTTTGCTTATTATAGTCGTCAATTTCTTTTCTTTTCCTTTTCTTATTGTCTTCACTGCTTTATAAAATAGCTTGCGATCTCCTTTATTTGTCTCCTCCATTTTTTTCCCAAAACATTCCCATGCCTTCTGTTTAGCTTCCAAAACCATTTTTTTTACTTTGGTTCTTCTCTCCTTATACAAAGTGTATTTTTGTGCGGTGTTATTATTTAAGTACTCTTTCCACGCTTGTTTTTTTAATTTAACTTCTTTTTTGATTTCATCGTTCCACCAGGCAGTTAACTTTTTATTGGCGTTGGTTGTAATCGTGCCACATGCTTGTTTAGCTGCTTCTATTACTACCTCCTTAAATATTTGCCATATGTCTTCAATATCTTTTTGTTCAATCTCCTTTTCTATATTACTTATTTTTTCCTCAAGAATTTGATGATAACTGTTTGCTATATCTTTTTCTCTTAATCTGTATGTTTTAATATTTTCTTTTTTTTTACTGGTGCAGTTTCGTGTCGTTCGTTGGCACTCCTACACCTCTTCTTTTTCCTAATTTTTGCTACAACCAGGTAATGATCACTAAATATTTCCGCACTTCTTTTGACTCTTACATCCGTGATCGATTTCCTATTATTTCTTTGCACAAGTACGTAGTCAATTATGGATCTTTCTTTTCTGTTTTCCGCTATTCTTGTAAATTTATGTATATCCTGGTGTTCATAAAACGTATTTGTTATTATGAGATCGTTCAATATGCAATATTCTATCATTTTTAACCCATTGTTGTTTATTTTTGTTTCCCCACAGTTTCCAATCACATTTACATTTCTATTCTCTCTTTTACCTACCCTACTGTTAAAATCTCCCATTACGATAATTTTACCTTTACCTGTCTCTGTGGCCAATGTTAGTTCCTCCCAGAATTGATCTTTATTACTCGCTAAATCATCTTCATTTGGTCCATACACTATTATTATGCATATTCGTTCCCCATATATATCATCAATTCTATTTTTAGTATTCTTTCAGAAATACCTTCCCAATTTAGTATATTATCAACTAATCCTTTCTCTATTATGCACCCAACCCCTGCCGCAGCATGTTTATTTTGTTCTACTCCACTGTATATTAAAAGGTGTCCATTTTCTAGCACTAGTTCCCCTTGCCCCTTCTTCTTCGTTTCTGTTATTGTTAATATTTGTATCCCTGTCATTTCAAATTCTTCTATTAGTTCCTCCTCTTTTCCCCTTAGTCCTCTAACATTCCATGTTCCCACTTTCCAAATTTCTTTTCCTGTTATTTCCTTTTTATTTTTTTTTTCTATTGTTGTGTTTTTATGTGTTTTCGTATCCATTTTCATTGCCTTGTTCGTCATCATACTATTTACCTCTTTAGATTTATTGCTCAGTTTTTTGAATTTGTATTTTCTAATTTTTCCTTGATTTTGTTCCATTTCCAAGTTTCTCCATCAACTATTATCTTGTTATATCCCATTTTGATATTCTTACCCATGCGTTTCTCCTCTTCTGCTTTATTTTTTAGTTGTCTCTGCTTCTCCCTTTCTTTATGCGTCAAGTCTTCATTTATGAAAATTTTTTCATTAATTTTTCTACGCTTTGATTTGTTTTTCATAATCCGTTTCTTTTCATTTTCATTTTGCAATTTCACAAGATATATATTTCTACCAATGTTGTAAGTTTCTTCAACTTTGGTTTGTATTTCTAATTTTTCTTTAAAGAAATTTTCCATTTCTGTAATTAAAATTGCATTGTCGTTTGTATTTACTGTTAGACCGTTGACAATTATGTTATTTTTCCTTTTATCTTTTTCGATCCACTCCAAATTATTGCTTATTATTTTTATATCCCTTTTCATTTTCTCGTTTTCTTTTATAATTCTCTCGTTTTCTTCTCTTAGTTTGTTGTTTTCGATTTGGATTTTTCTAATGTCGTTATTGTATTTTTTCTGTTCATTTTTTATTTCTTGTATTTCTTCTCTTATATCCTGCATCATACTTAGTATAAGATCAAGCTTATCCTCGTTATCAATTGTTTTTGTTTTTATTGGCGTTCTCGACATTTTTTTTGTTCTCGTTAAGGTTTCTTTTCGTACCCTTTTTCTCTTGCCTCCTTCGTCTGTGGAGGACTCCTCCATGTCGGCGTCTCTCATATAATTCTTGTCCATGTTTATTTCTTTATTTCAGCGCTGATTCCTAATCTGATTACTATATGTTGTGATGCACGTCTTTTCCACGAAAGAAACCGTTCCCCGGACTATCTCCTCGAAGGTCACGGTTTCTTATCTCTTATCAGAGCTAATACAAATGCGGCGTCTTACCTTAAATTACTAATTATTGCACTAATCTGTTTGTCTCTAGTGTTGTTTTAATCACTACACTGTTCTTATTGTTTACACCTTTGGTTTACCACAATTTTCAGAAATAATCGCTCATGAATTCCCGTAGAATTTGGGTTTATTAATGGAGCATATATTTAGCAGCTGCTTATGCACGCACCATCACCACCTCTTCTAAAAATTGTAAAATCTTGAAAAGAGAAATTGTAAAAAAGTGACAGCTTTGAAAAAATGGTCAAACTTTAAAAAGTCGAAGTTTTTCAGAGAAGAAGAAAATAAATTATTTGCAATTTTTCAGAGAAAGTTAAATTTTGAGAATAAATTTGACATTTCGAGAACAAGACGGATAAAAAGAAAACTTCAAGTTTTCAGAACAATTTGAATTTTAAGAAAATTGGTAAAATAATTTCTAAATATCAAGAAATGTCGATAAAACTTGCAGTTTCGAGAAAAATGTTGAACTTTTAAAAAAGGTTAAAATTTTCAAGAGAAAGTCAAATTTAAAAAAAAGCTTTCAAATTTTTAGATTAAGTCAAACATTCTGAAAATGTATGAATATTATAGATAAAATGGCAGCTGGCACAAACATAATAAAATGTCGAATTTTTGAGTTAAAAGTTGAAATTTCGAGAAACACCTAATTTTGCGAAATAGGTCGAAATTTCCAGAAAATAAATAACAGTTAAAATGTTCAGTAAAAGTCAATATTTGGGGGAAGTTGTGAAATTTGGACAAGAAACGTAATTAAAAAAAAATAAAAATTTCGAGAAATAAGTCGCAATTTAGAACAAAGTCAAAAAAATATAATTTTGGAAAAGTCAAATTTGAAAATAGATCTAAATTTCGAAAAAAAGAAAACTTTGAGAAAAAGGTCGAAATCTTCAAAAACTATCTTATATAATATCTCCAAATAATTACTTCAAATTTTTACCTTTTATATTAAAAAAATTAACAAAAAATGAATTTTCGAGAAACAAGTTGAATCTTCCATTGAGTCAAATTAAAAAAAAGTAAACATTTTCACATATTGTCGAATTTTAAGAAGAAAGGAAGATTTAGGGGAAAACAGTCTATTTTTAGGAACAAAATACATAGTTAAAAAAAAGACGAATATAGAGAAGAGTTAACAAAGTCGAATTTGCGAGAAAAAGGCAAATTTTAAAATAAAGTGCTAAATTTTGAGAAATAAAAGGTCTTTTGGGCTGAATATGTTTTCGTTTGACTACATGAGTCAAATGGGGTCTGTCCCTGTCCCATATTTTGTCTGGTTTATCCGATTTAATTTTGAAGTAAAATGTAAAATCAGAAATAAAAATTTGTGACTCTTTGAAATTCACAAAACCAATATTTTTATTGCGGTTGGCTCTTTTGGCTTAAAAGTTTGCTGACCCCTGCTCTAGATCATTGGGCAAAATTCAAAATTCTGGTCCTGGCATAGAAAATCCTGCTCCCTTTTTGGCTGGAAGGTGTGTTACTTCATTTTCTTCAATCCCCTAATATAAATCGATCAAAGTGTTATTGTACTGAACTGTACTGATTTTCTTATCACAACCACGTAATTTATCACTAAATTTAATCAGTTCTTTAAACTGTCATTTTTACCATTTCAATTTTTACAATAATTGGCTTCTTCGATTTTTATTTTAATTTGGATTGGGTCTTTTGTTAAATATTTCTTTGAGGATTGGATATCAATACAAACATCAAACTAAATTCTCTTTTGCATGAAGAGTAGTGACGGCGCTCGTAACTGGTAGGGCACAATTGTTTCGAAAAAAAAGTATCCTTCTATTTCGAGTTTCTTTACTTTTATGGTGCGTTTACACTGGACACTATTCCGTACATTTCTCTGTGACATAAAATATATTTTCTGTCTGACGTGTCAACTATCCTGAGAGAAGCTATCTATCTCCTCCCAGCTGTGTAGATAAGTCTCGAATAGCTTCCCTCGGACAGCTGACACTTATGTCAGAGAGCAATGTGCGGAATGAAGTGTCTAATCTAAACGCACCCTTAGATTTTTCAAAATGTCAAAATGTTCTTCATGGTGGACTCTTATTAGTCGGAAGCATGTTCTTTCTTATCTTATTTAGTCTACAAATAGTTTCGAGGAATTTGCAAAGAGCAAAATGGTGACTTTTATAGTCATTTTCGTTAATTTCACTATTTATTTAGAAGCTGACGAGCTTTTTTTTCGTCATCAAACCAAATGTCACTTTAAATGATTTCGAAAGCGAACACGTTGAAGTTCAAATTTTCTGATCAGTGGATTTTGATTTTTTTTAGAATTTCCACTTTCGAGATTTTGACTTGTTAGAAAATTTTGACCATTTAGAAGAATTAGCTTTTTTTGAATTTTCCCTTTTCTGAAAATTTCGCCTTTTTTAAATATTCTACTTTCGGAAAATTTCGACGGGTTTTTGAAAATTTCGATTCATTTTAAATATTTCATCTTATTTAAATCTTTCAATATTTTTAAGTTTTAAATTGATTTTTAAACAAATTTGACTTTTATAAAAAAATTTAACTTTTAGTTTGACATTTTTAAAAATTCGACTCCGAATATTTTGACATTTCCACTGATTTCTTACAAAAAGCTTTCATTTTTTCCGAATTTTTAGTTTATATCGAAATTTTGACTTTTTTTTAATATCTTGTCATAAAACTAAAAATTTTGACTTTCAACTTTTTTAAAAATTTCGATTTATAAATTTCTTACTTTTTTCAAAATTTTGCATCTTTTTCTAAAATTCCACTTATCGAAACAAAGTAGAAATTTTGGCTGTCGATATTTTCAAACGCAAGTGAACATTTCGAGATAAGTCGAAATTTCGAAAGAATGTCGGAATTTTAAGAGAGAACTTTTCAAAATAAGTTGAAATTTTTTAAAAAGCCAGTTGTTCAATAAAAGTCGAATTCCTCAAAAACAGTTGAAATTTTCAAAAAGTCAGTATTTTAAAATACGTCGATATTTTGAGTATAAATCAGCATTTTTAAAAAATTGAAGTTTTCAAAAAAAGTTCAAAATATTCAAGAGGTCCAAACGGAAAAAATAAATAAATAGAGAAAACGCGAAATTTAAAAAAATGGTAAAAGAAGAACTTTTACCATTTTTTTAAATTTCGCTTTTTCTCTAGTTTTTTTTGTTTTATTTGAACCTCGTCGAAAATTTGAAGTTATAATTTAAAAAAAATGAAATTAAAAAAATCAAAATTTTGAAAAAGTCGAAAATTAAAAAAAAACCGATTTTTTGTTTTTTTTATATTTGTCAAAACCGGAATTTATGAATTAAATAAACCTTCTTTTCTTTATTTTATGCCGTTTTGAACCACGCTCCCAGTAGAATTTTGACAAAAGCGGAAAAAAGTCGAAATTTTCAAAATTGAGTTAAAGTTTCGAGAATGAGGTTTTGTAAAATTCCACTTTTCTGAAAACTGAGAAAATTTTGATTTTGAATGTTTCGATATTTTTTAATTTTCACCTTTTCCAAAATGTTGACTTTTTAAAAATATTGATTTATTTTTCCTCTTCCGAAATTTATACTTTTTTTTTTAAAATCAGCTTTCTTTTTAAGAAAATGCCTTTTCTGAAAATTTTGATTTCTTTAAAAATTCTACCTACTTTCAGAAAAATTGAAATACAGAAGTTGTCCCCTGAAACCAAAAAAGATTAAAAAACACAGCAAAGGTTGCTCTAACGCGTTTCGACAGCCAAGCTGTCATCTTCAGAGAGAATCGGTTTCTCTGCATCTTTTTGTAAAATTCCACTTTTCGAAAAAAAGTTGAAATTTTGGTTGTCGATATTTTTAAACGTAAGTGAACATTTCGAGATAAGTCGAAATTTCGAAAGAGTGTCGAAATTTTCAGCGTCGAAATTTTCAAAATAAGTTGAAATTTTCAAAAAGTCAATATTTTAAAATATGTCGAAATTTTGAGTATAATTCAGCATTTCCAAAGAATTGAAATTTTCAAACAAAGCTCAAAATATTTAAGAGGTCGAAATGAAAAAAAAATATATAGAAAATGCGAAATTAAAAAAAAGATAGAGAAAAAGCGAAATAAAAAAAAGGTTCTTAAAAAAGTCGAAAATCTGAAGTCATAATTTAAAAAAAATGAAATTAAAAAAAGCGACGTTTTGAAAAAGTCGAAAATTAAAATTAAACCAATTTTTTGTTTTTTTTTATATTTATCAAAATTGAAATTTATGAATCAAATAAATCTTCCTTTCTTTATTTTTGTCGTTTTGAACGGCGCTCCCAATAGAATTTTGACAATAGCGGAAAAAGAGTCGAAATTTTCAAAATTAAGTTAGTTTCGAGAAAAAGTTTTTGTAAAATTCCATTTTTCTGAAAACTTTGAGGAAATTTTGATTTTGAATGTTTCCATTTTTTTTTAATTTCCACCAAAATCTTGACTTTTTAAAAATATTGATTTATTTTTTCTCTCCTGAAATTTATACTTTTTTTACAAAGCAGCCTTCTTTTGAAGAAAATGCCTTTTCTGAAAATTTTGATTTTTTTTAAAATTCTACCTACGTTCCCAAAAATTGAAATACAGAACTTGTCCCCTGAAACCAAGAAAGATAAAAAACACAACAAAAGTTGCTCTAACGCGTTTCGGCATCCAAGCTGTTATCTTCAGAGAAAATCAGTTTGTCTCTGAAGATGACAGCTAGGCTGTCGAAACGCGTTAGAGCAACCTTTGCTGTGTTTTTTAAACTTTCTGGGTTTCAGGGGACAAGTTCTGTATTTCAATTTTTGAAGATAACCAAGGACCAGTCTGTTCCATCATACTTTCAGAAAATTTCGACTTTCTTTTTTGAAAATTTCGATCCGTTTTAAATACTTCAACTTATTTAAATATTTCGATTTTAAGTTCAAATTTTTTTTTAAAGAATTTGACTTTTATAAAATATTTTTACTTTTTTTAAAAGATTTTTTAAAAATTCGATTCTTAAAAGTTTCGACATCCTAAAATTTCCATTCTTTTCAGACTCTTTTCAAAATTTTACTCAAAGAAAGCTTTCACTCTTTTCCAATTTTGGGTTTTTATCGAAATTTTGCATTTTACTTGTTGCTGGAAAATTTAGAATTTTGACATTTCGACTTTTTTTTTTAAATCCTCCTAAAATTTTTACTTTTTTCGAAAACTTGCCTTTTTGTGAAATTCCACTGTTCTGAAAATTTGGATAAAATAGAATATTCTGATTTTGAAAGTTCCTATTTTCGATTTTTTTCAATTTGACTTCCAAAATTTCTACCTTTTCCAAAATGTCGACTTTAAAAATATTGAATTTTTTCTCCCGAAATTTATACTTTTTTTTTACAAATCAACCTTCTTTTTAAAAAATGCTTTTTCTGAAAATTTTGATTTTTCAAAAAATTCTACCTACTTTTAGAAAATTTCAACTTTCTTTTTTGAAAATTTCGATCCGTTTTAAATATTTCAACTTATTTAAATATTGCGATTTTAAGTTCAAATTGGTTTTTTAAAGAATTTGACTTTTACAAAAAATTTTTACTTTTGTTAAAAAGATTTTTTAAAAATTCGACTCTTAAAAGTTTCGACATCCTAAAATTTCCATTCTTTTCCGACTCTTTTCAAAATTTTCACTTAAAGAAAGCTTTCATTCTACGAATTTTGGGTTTTTATTGAAATTATGCATTTTTGTTTTTGTAAATTTTGCTATAAAATTTAAAATTTTGGCCTTTCGAATTTTATTTCAAATTTTCCTAACTTTTCACTTTTTTTTATCAAAACTTGCCTTTTTGTGAACTTCCACTGTCCTGAAAATTTGGATAAAATAGAATATTCTGATTTTAAAAGTTTCGATTACTTTTAAATTTCGACTTCCAAAATTTCTACCTTATACAAAATTTTGACGTTTTGAAAATTTGGACTTATTTTTTCAGAGGATTATTTTTTCTTTGAAAATTTAGATTAAAAAAAAAACATTTATTTTAAATCATTAAATGTCCAAAAATGTTTGTATCTTTTGTTAAACATTTCTATATTTTCAGAATTGTTGTTTTTGGAGAAGGTTATCTCCTTTTTTTCTAATCGACCTTTTTTAAAGTTTTGGCTTTTTAACGAAGTTCTGATTTTTTGTTGTTGAAAATTTCTAATATTTTTGGAAAAATCAGACTTTCTTTAAAATATAGCATTTTGATTGTCTCTTCTTTTTGAAAACCTGAACGTTTCTGGAAATTTCAATTTGTTTTAATATTTTGCCTTATTTGAAATTTTTTGATTTTGACTTCTTTCAATGTTTTCAACTTTTCTGATTTAACTTCTTTTGAAATTTTTGATTTCAAAAATTTTTGATTTCAGAAATTTTTGATTTCAGAAATTTTTGATTTCAGAAATTTTCGATTTCAGAAATTTTCGATTTCAGAAATTTTGACTTCTTTTAAAAATTTCGACTCTTGAAAATAATCGACTTTTTTGAAATTTTCGATTATTTCAAAATCTCGACTTTTTTCAAAAATTGATTTTTTGAAAGATTCGCCTCTTTCAAAATTTTGACCTTTTAAAAGTTTTTAGAAATTTTTCTCCTTTTTTTAAAATTAATACTTTTTTCTAAATTTAGCTTTTTTGAAGTTCTGTTCTTTAAAATTTTGATATTTTTCAAAATGTATCATTTTTTTTTATTTTCACTTTCTGGTAAATGTCGACATTATTAGAAAATTTTGTACTGCGAATTTCCAAAATTTTGTATTTTATAAAAATTGTTTTTTTTTGGAAAATTCAAAATTGAGTTTTTTTAAAAATTTCGATTTTTTTTTTGAAAATTTGGACTTTCGAAACGCACCACATTGAAAAAGAGGATGCGCATTTAGAGCTTAAAATCTAAACTTTTAATTAAATTTACAAAAATTCTAAAATTTGTAAATATTTAACAATATTTTAGAAAGTTTTCGAATTTTTTTTTAACAATACGATATTTAAAGTAGCAATTATTAATTGTTGAAAAATTTGACTTTAAAGTCGATAATAAAGTATAAACTTCTTCTCTTTTGAGATTATAAAACTTGTAGAAAAAAATCAAAATTTAAAGTTAAATTCGAAATGCAATTTAGAGCCAAAATTGCTACAAAAGGGTTGAGACAAGTGGACAACTTTGAAACTGAATTAATTTTTTTTGATTAAAACCTCCATTTTATAAATTAAAAATTAATAAAAAATTCAATAATTCCGTTTTTTTAGAAATAGGTATCGATTTTTTTTTTCAGAATATCGATTTTAAACATCAAAATTTATGTTGAATTATTTTCATCAAATTGTGACTTTAAAATCGAAAATTTAAAACTACTTATGGTATTTCAGAAAAAAAAAATCGAAGAAAAATTATGGGAATAAAAAAAATGTTCTCGACATTTCTAATTTAAAACCGAAACTTTAAATTTTTAAATTATTGTCGAATTTGAAGCCAAAAATTCCAATTTGATGTCGAACTGTATGAATTTCCGAGTTTTTAGAAAAATTCTCCTTGCAATTTTATTAAAAGTTAAGATTTGGAATATAAGTAGAAAAGTTTTAAGCTAAATGTTCCTTCAAATTTCGATATAACAGTCGCAATTTTTTTCAATCTCATATTTCTATAGAAATTTTGTCTTTTTTTTTTACTTGAATTTTTTGTTTTACTCTTAGAATTTACAAAATAAATTTTTGAATTTTCTAATTTAAACAATTCAAAATTAAATTGTGGATTTAAAAATAAAGACTCAAATTTCGAAAAAATTCAGAATTCTTGAAAACGAAATTTGTGTTTTACTAAAATATTGCGAGATAAAAATTAAAATTTTGTTAAAATATTGACATTTTTAAAAAAATCCTAAGCAGTGGAGTTTAAAAATTTTATTTAAACTTGGAAATTTGATAATATACAGTATCTCTCTGAAGATAATAGCTTGGCTATCGAAACGCGTTACAGTAACTATTGTTGTCTTTTTAAATCTTTCTTGGTTTCAGGGGACAAGATTTGCGTAACAATTTTTGAAGATAACCAAAGACCTGCCTGTTCTACCAAAAATTATTTAATTCTTTTAAATTTATACGCAATAATGCACATATTTATTATAAAATTTGGTTGGCACTGCGCCAAAAAGGGGGAGCACGTCCCCACTCTTGCCCTCTTGGCGCCGTCACTGATCAAAATAATTGTGAGCTGCGAATTCTGTAACAGTCTTCTCGTGTGGAAAGTTGACAAATTGGGGAAAAAGAAATTTTAAGCAAAAATTTGAAATTCAAAAATTTTAAATTGACAAAGTCAAAATTTTAAGAGGTCGAAATTTTCAAAAAAGGTCGACATTTGAAAAAATCGGAAGATTTTAAAAACAGTGAAAATTTTGAAGAAAGTCAAAGGAAAAGTCGACCTTAATCATTTAAGGTCCAAATTTTCCAAAAAAAATGGAAATTTTGAAAGAGTACAAAACAAAAAGGTCAAAATTTTGAAAAAATCAAACTTTCAAAAAAGGCGAAATTTGCAAAAAATGTGGAATTCCTCAGATGAGGGTCAACATTTAAATAAAGTCGAGACTTCGGGAAAGTAGTTTTGAAAAAAAATCGAAATTATCCAAAGAGGAAATATTCAAAATTGTGAACCAAAGTCGAACTTTTAAAAAAGTGAAAGTTTTTAAAAAAGACAAATATTTCAAAATAATCGAATTTACAAAGAAAATTTTAAGAGAAATTTTACAAAAATGTTGAAAAAATTCAAAATTTTCGAAAAAAGTCAAATGTTTTAATAATGGCAGAAAAAGCTAATTTTTCAAAAAAGTATAAATTAACACAAAAGTAAAAATTTCCATGAAATTAAAAAAAGGTAATATTGAGTAAATGAATAAAAATCCTGAAAAAATAGGCCGAATTGCGAAAGAGTTGAAATATTGAAAATAAGTAAAATTTTGGAAAATATGATAATTGTAAAAAAAAGATGACTTCAAAAATGTCGAGATTTTCAATAAAAATCGAAGTCAGATTTTTCAAAAATCGTCATTTTCAGAAAGTCAAAATTGAGAAAAAAATCGAAAAACTGAAAACGTCAAAATTAAAAAAAGATTCAAAATTTTCAAAATCAATATTTTCAGAAGCCAAAGTTTTCAAAAAATTTGTATTTTCCAAAATAATTGAACTTTTTAAATAATCATTTTGTAAAAAGGCTTATTTACAAGTAAGTCGAAATTTCAAGTCAAAATTTCCAAAAATAGGTTAAAATTGTGAAAAAACTGAAAACTTTTGGATAAAGTCAAACAGTAAAAAGTTGACATTTTGAAAAAAGTGCAATTGTTAAAGAAGTTGAATTTTCAAAAAAGAAAATTTTCAATAGATTAAATTTTTTAAAGTAAAATTTTTCAAAAAATCGAAATGTATCTTATCTTAGATATCAAAGGACTAAAATTTTAAAAAAGGAATTTTTTAAAAAGTAGAAATTCTTAAAATTAAATTAAAATTTGGGAAAGCGCCGAAAGTTTGACAGTCGATATTTTTAACATAAGTGAAAATTTCGAGAAAAGGTCTAAGTTTACAAAAAAGTGGATATGTTGAAATGTCAAAATTAAAAAAAAATTCAATAAGAATAGAATTTTTCAGTTCGGAAAATCAATATTTTAAATAAGTCGAAATTATCAGTAGAAGTCAGCATTTTCAAAAAACTAAATCTTTTTAAAAAGTAGAATTAAAAAAAAATCCGAGATATTTAAAATAGGTTCATATTTAGGAAAAAAGACGTATACTATTCAAAAAAAATTTCGAGGAAAATTTTCTCTTTTTCAACGAATAAAAATAAATAAAAGGTTTTTTGAATATTTCAACTTATTTTTAAAATTTAGATTTTAATGACGACTTTTTTGAAACTTCTGACTTCAAAATTTCAGAAGTTTCAAACAAGTCGTCATTAAAATCTAAATTTTGAACAAAAGTTGAAATATTCAAAAAACCTTTTATTTATTTTTATTCGTTAAAAAAGTAAAAATTTTCAAAAAAAGCCGAAATATTTAAAAGGGGTGCATATTTTCGAAAAAAAGACTTGTAATATTCAAAAAAATTCGAGGAAAAGTCGAAATTGTGAATAAAGGTAAAAATTCACAATAATTTTGAACTTTTGAGGTCAGAATTTTTAAAAAGGTAATTAAAATCTAAATTATGGAAAAGTTAAAATATTCAAAAAATCTTTTATTTATTTTTATTCGTTAAAATAAAAATAAATGAAACCTTTTTATTTTTTTATTATTTTGGACAGGAGTCTGCGCGCTCAATAATACACTTCTCCACAAAATTAACGCACCACTATCCTTTTGTCAAAAATCATGTACATTTGCAAATAACTTAAAATTTTCACATGCATGGACATTAGTATATCATGTTAGGATGTGATGAATGCTGCCACCTTTTTTGTTGGTCCATTCTGCAGATGGTATTAAGAAAAAAAACAAAATAAGGTATAAACAACATAAAACAGGATTTTGTGTTGTTCCATTAGAGTTCTGTCTAATTGACTGTTTGAGGTGTGTTTTGGCATTTTGGATTGGAAAACATTATTTTCAAAAGATGAACCGTGTTTCGCGCAATTTAAGTCGTGATGAGTGTCTCCAGGCTGTAAGATTAGCCGATGAAGGAATAAGTTACCGAAACATTGCCCAAAGACTTGGAGTATGCCATTCAACAATTTCTTGTGTCGTTCAACGGTTCCGGGAAACAAATACGAATCGAAGAAGACCAGGACAAGAAAGGCCTAGCAAAACAACCGCTCTACAAGATCGTTTTTTGAGACTCCGTGCATTACGTGAGAGATTTACAACCTGTAGAAGTTTCAAATCCAGCTTGCAACCACACATAATCTGCAAGTTAGCATAGAAACGGTTAGAAGGTGGCTTGCTGCTGACGAGTTACACCCCATAATTGCAGCCAGTGGTCCATTCTTAACGGCAGACCAAGGCCGAATAAGACTACAATTTGCTAGAGATCACGTCAATTGGACCAACGCCGAATGGGCTCGTGTCTTATTCACAGACGAGTCCAGATTTTGTCTGTTTGACAATGATAGACGTGTGAGGGTGTTTCGACGAAGAAACGAACGGTATGTCCAATGCAACATAAGACCAGTCCAAGCTTTTGGTGGCGAATCAATAATGGTATGGGGTGGCATCTCTTCAACGGGTCACACAGACTTGCAGGTGATCAATCGAGGTTCATTGAATAGTCGACGATACATAACCGAAATTGTACAAGAACATGTCGTGCCGTATGGTCCCTATATTGGCGATGATTTTATTCTAATGCAAGATAATGCGAAAACACACATTGCTAGAATAGTGAGAGAATACTTTGGTGAAGTTGGTATTCAGGTTATGGACTGGCCAGCAAGAAGTCCAGACCTGAATCCCATAGAACATTTGTGGGACATTATTGGAAAGGGAGTCAAAGCTCTTATGCCCCCTCCAGCTACCCTTGGTGAGGTACAAGAAAGAATTCTAGAAATTTGGGATGGACTAGATCAAAGGGAGATAACAAGTTTAATAGAGAGTCTGCCACGTCGGTGTGAAGCTGTTATCCGCAGTAGAGGGGGAAACACACGATATTAACCTTAAAAAAAAATTTGAAAAAATTAGAATTTTGCAATATTTTGTTAAGTATTGAATAAATCTTAAAAACTACTGTCATTAAATGACTGGGGAAATAAAAGTCTTTTAATTCTTAAGGTGTTAAAGTTCTGAATATCAAATTTTATGATTTTGAGATAATTGTTTAGTTATCTCGAAATTTCCAAGTGGTGCGTTAATTTTGTGGAGAAGTGTAAGAATGTAAGGAACCAGCTCCTCACAATTACTCCAGGGCTTGAAGCTATTTATCGAAAAAAAGTGAAACAATTGAAACTTCAGTTTAAAGCTGAAACTTTCAGGAAAAAGTAAAAAATTTTGAAAAAAGGCGAAACTTATAAATAAGATAAGATTTTGGAATAAGAAACATGATAACGTATATCAGTGAATTTGATTTGACAACAATAGTTTTTGTCTCAGTGGTTTCCAAAGCTAGGACATTAAGCGCATTACCATTTAAATCTATAAATCACAATTTTGCGACAAAATAATCGTGCTGCTAAAAATCGTAGTGCGCGCCTAGTCTTAATAATCTCGAAATATTTTGTCGAATTCCAGAAAGTGGATACCCAATTAAGATACAATTTCACTGTTTTTTTCAATTTATTTAACATTTCTTCGGCCTAGTTTGAAAATATTTAAATTTTTATGGTTTGTTGACAATTTTCTAAACAGTTTTTGAAATGCGACTACGTGATATTTAAATTTATTGAAAACGTCACTTCATGACAGTTCACAAATTAAGAGGTTATTTTATTTTACATAGAATAGGAATAATGAAAAATAGAAGACCATGAACAATTTCACTGCTTCGGGATCCAGCTTACACAAGCCCATTCTTTGGAACTGAGAATTATGCAGGATTTCGATATTATGATAATTTTGAGATTGCAACAGTGCCACAAAACTGGCAACATTAAATTCGTAAGGAGTTTTAGGTACATGTATCCCTAGCTAAAGAAATGCGCGGGGTAAACTTCTCCTAGGGCAGCGCTACTTCATATTTCTTTGGTAGTTCTCGTTCACGTATAAGGTGTCGCAGAATGACAAATTGATTGTTTTAAACTGAAAAGCTGCATATTAGTGCCATGATAGGGTATAATTCGATTTGAGAATCTGGCAACATTTTGGGGAGAAGATGGTGCGCGCTATCTCTAATTTTGAGCTCAATCGATCATAGTATCCTCCATGTCTCATTGTCGCTTATTAGATTTTTATTTGACGTATTTCGGTGGTTTACATTCGTTTAAACAATTGAACAAAATCTGATATTTAAAAGTCAAACTACGTAAACGACTAATAATACTAATCTTGTAGAAATTTCGTTTATAACATATGACATAAAAAGTTAAATGTTATTTTTCATTACAGGCGTCAATAAGTATGTATAAAGTTCAGTTATTTAGATATATATCCTAATTCTAGAATTTTTCAGCCATTCGCTTTTAGTGGACGTGCATCGAAAATTCGTTCGTTTTCGCACGGAGTGGCTGTAACAATCAGAAGATACTCAGGATGTCATCAAAGCTGTAAAGTGATTATTATATTTATTTATTGTATATTTTTAAGAACGCTCAGATTTCAGATTAACTATTGATTATATTTTTGGACAATGTTACAATAAAAGTTATTTTTAAATATCTTGTATCATTTCTCATGTCTTCCAACCTTTAAGAAAATTACATAATTTGAGTTGGTCATCCATACCAAGTCTTGTGAATTTGTTGACTCTATTTACCGCTAAAGCAGTAAATCTGAATAGCGGTTTACTGGTAATTAGCCTAAATTTCTTGTTTTTTGAAAATAACATAAAAGTAAGTTGGTAACATCACAGTATTTGGTTTGGGCTTTAAAAATGTAAAAATTTTGAAAAAATGTCAATCTTTGGGGATTTAAAATGTAAGCTTTAAGAAAAGGAATTCAGCATTTATAGAAAAATTCAGTTCGCAATTGTAGAATAGTCAAAGTTCGAAAATTAGAACGAAATTCATCATTAAAAACTTGGGAACGCATCACGAACAAGTGCAGTATTCAAATCTGAAGTCAGTATTTGGAAATTAAAGTGGCAAGTTTAAGAATTATTTTCCCATCAACCTAGAGTTTTTCTTTTCAAATTAGGACTATTTTCCCAAAATTCCAGTTTTAAATTTGAAATACTTATAAGGTTTAACCTATTTATTTGACAGATGTCATGTGACGGTTGAAGAATAGACCACAGATAGAGGATTTAATCCCGGAACCCCGATTTTCGGGATTCCGGGATATCGACCGCTTTTCAGTCCCGAAATTTTCGGGATTAAATTTTTCTGATCCCGGGATTTTCAGGATTAATATCATTTAAAAAAAAAAATGTAAAATAGACTGCACATAGTGAAACGTTCAGTGGCAGTGCCCTCAATAAAATTGCTTGCTATCTTTTTAATATAAAATACTAGTCGGGTGTATCATCCTCCGAGGCGAATGGGTCACTATCTCTAAGTGGATCATTATTCGTAGGTGGATCACGCGCTGCGAGCGGATCGTTCGGTAATTGCGTGTAAACGACGTGCGATCAGCTGTTAGCGACGCGATGGGGGAAGTTGTGAGCGTGGCTTAATCGACGTTGTCATAGAATTTTTCTGAGACATAGACTCGTTTTGATCATATGAGAAGAAACGCTCCGTATTTTATCTTATTTTGATGGGACCAGTTGGTAGGGGCGCGGTAGGGGAAATTGTCAGTGCCCTCAATAAAATTGCTCGCTTATCTTTTTAATATAAAATACAAAGTTTTATTCCAAGCAAGTTCCACAAATTAACCAATCGAAGTTTCTATGCATGGTTGAAATAAAACTTTTTTATTTTTAATTAAAAAGTTTGGTGATTGACGTGTTGTTATTTCTCAGATCATATTTTCGTAATTTAAATTACAATGTTCCTATCAGTGGCGTGTTCTTCATGGAAGCTAGGGAAGCACAGCTTCCCTTATAAAATAAAAATGTCTATTTTCATTTATGTTTTATTGGATTTTTCTTCGCCATTTACTCCTTCCACAATTCTAGATTTTCAGAAACCTTCTGTTAAGGAACTTGCGAAGAAAAAGCCAATAAAACATGAATAAAAATACCAATGCTTCGCAAAGAAGATACCCAGAATATCCAAAAATGCCCATATTCATTTTATTTTAAAACCTCTCTTTTTTTACACAACAGTTGCTACCATTGTTATTGACATTAGTAACGCTTACGATCAAAATTTAACAATTTAGTAATTTTGGTTATTTCTCCAAATTTCGACTTTTAATGTCGAAATTTAGTTAATCTCGATTTCAACTTTTTCGAAAAATTCGACCTCTGCTCAAAATATCAAAATTTAATCTTTTTTGAAAATGCAAACTATTTCTCAAAAAATTAAAAAAACCCTTTTTTTTGAAAATTTCGAATATTCTGACAATATGAACTCTTTTTTAAAAATTTCGACTTTATTGCAAATTCATTGACGAAATTGGAAATTTTTTTAAAATTTGCGCCTTTCCTTAAAATTCTGACTGAACATTTTTACTTTTTTTAAAATATTGACTTCTTTTTAAATTTTCCACTTTTTTTCAAATTCGACTTTTTGTAAATTACAACTTTTTTTAAAAAATTACTTTTTGTTGATAATTTGAACCATTTATTTGAAAAATTAACTATTTACTATTTCTTTAAAAAAAATATAGAGAAATACCTTTTTTAATAATATTTACCGAAAATTTGGACTTTTTTGAAAATTGAGAACAAAAGATATTAAAAATTTCGACCTATTTTTGAAATTTCGATTAAAAAGTTTTGCAATAATTGCAACTATTTAAAAAATCTTGACTTTTTTTAATAAAATTTACTTTTTTGCTTCAAATTGTTTCCCACGTTTAAAATTTCGACATTTTTGAAAATTTGATTTTTCCTAAAATCTAATTTGTTGTGGTGACATTTTGATCACTTTTTTAAAATGTCTAAGTTTTTTGAAAATTAAACATTCTCTGGAATTATGAATATTTTAAAACATTTTGATATAAAATTTCGAATTTTTTAAAAAGTGGGTTTTTTTTTCAAAAAATTACACTTTTGTCAAAATTTCGGCTTTTTTGAAAATTAAGAACAAAAGATATCCAACATTTTGGCTTCTTTTTGAAATTTTTATTAAAAATTTTGGCGAGAATTTCAATTATTTTAAAAAATCTTCACTTTTTTAATAAAATTTACACTTTTGCTCCAAATTTTTTCCCACGTTTAAAATTTCGACATTTTTGAAAATTTGATTTTTCCTAAAATCTAATTTTTTGTGGTGACATTTTGATCACTTTTTAAAAATGTCTAAGTTTTTTGAAAATTTAACATTCTCTGGAATTATGAATATTTTAAAAAATTTTGATATAAAATTTCGAATTTTTTAAAAAGTGGGTTTTTTTTCAAAAAGTTACACTTTTGTAAAAATTTCGGCTTTTTTAAAAATTAAGAACAAAAGATATCCAACATTTTGGCTTCTTTTTGAAATTTTGATTAAAAATTTTTGCGAGAATTTCAATTATTTTTAAAAATCTTGCCTTTTTTAAATAAAATTTACACTTTTGCTCCAATTTTTTTCCCACGTTTAAAATTTCGACATTTTTGAAAATTTGATTTTTCCTAAAATCTAATTTTTTGTGGTGACATTTTGATCACTTTTTTAAAATGTCTAAGTTTTTTGCAAATTTAACATTCTCTGGAATTATGAATATTTTTAAAAATTTTGATATAAAATTTCGAATTTTTTAAAAAGTGGGTTTTTTTCAAAAAATTACACTTTTGTCAAAATTTCGGCTTTTTTGAAAATTAAGAACAAAAGATATCCAACATTTTGGCTTCTTTTTGAAATTTTTATTAAAAATTTTTGCGAGAATTTCAATTATTTAAAAAAATCTTGACTATTTTTAATAGAATTTACACTTTTGCTCCAAATTTTATCCCACGTTTAAAATTTCGACATTTTTGAAAATTTGATTTTTCCTAAAATCTAATTTTTTGTGGTGATATTTTAATCACTTTTTTAAAATGTCTAAGTTTTTTGAAAATTTAACATTTTCTGGAATTATGAATTTTTTTAAAAATTTTGATATAAAATTTCGATTTTTTTTGAAAAGTGGGCTTTTTCTCAAAAAATTACACTTTTGTCAAAATTTCGATTCTTTCTCAGAATTTCAATATTTTTTTAAAAAGTTCAAATTTTCTTCGAAATTGCGACGTTCTTTGTAATTTTTGAAGTTCTTTGAAAAAATTTGATATGTTGAAAATTTGAATTTATTTTAAAAATTCGAATTTTTAAATTTCGATCTATTATTAAAAATTTCGACTTTTTTGACAATTTAGACATTTCAACTTTCTTTCTTTTAACATGGTAACCTTTCTAGGTAACATCGACTTTTTTAATTTGAAATTTCGATTTCTTTAAATTATGACTTTTTTAAAAATTTTGACTGTTTCTCAAAATCTTGGCATTTCTCCATGACTTTTACTGAAAATTTTGACTTTTTTGAAAATTTCATTTTTTCCAAAATCTAGTTTTTTGTCGTGACATCTTCACCACCTTTTGAAAATATCCAAGTTTTTCGAAAAGTCAACTATTTCTAAAATTTTGAATTTTTTTGGAAATTTTGATTTAAAATTTCTAACTTTTTTTAAAAAGTGGGCTATTTTTTCGGAAAATTAGACTTTTGTCGAAATTTCGACTTTTTCTCAAAATTTCAAATTTTCTCGAAATCTTCGTAATTTTGAAAATTCAATTTTTTAAATTTAGATTTATTATTGAAGATTTTGACAATTTGGACATTTGAACCTATTAACTTTTTAAAATTTTCTTTTTTTCAACATTTTAAATTTTTCTTGTAATGTCGCCTTTTTTGATTGGAAATTTCGACTTTTTTTGGAATTATGACTTTTTTTAATATTTAATTATTATGTTTAGGTTTTATATTCTAAGATTATGTTAAAAATGTCGACTTTTTAAAAAATTTGGTTTTTTCTACAATTTAGATTTTTTCCCAAAATTTTAACTATTTTTGAGAAATGTCAATTTTTTAAAGATTTCAGCTTTTGTAGAAATTTCTAGTTTTTTGAAATATTGACTTAAAAATGTTGAAAATTTGGACTTTTTGAAAAATTAGAATTTTTCCAAATTTCAACTTTTTCTCAAAATTTCCATTTTGGTTTAAAGATTGACACTTTTTTGAAAATTTTGTATTTCCAGAATTGTGACTTGAAAGTTTCGACGCTTTTGAAAAATTTCAATTTTTTTTTGTAAATTTTGATATCCGTTAAAAAATTTGAATTTTTAAAAATTTGAATTTGTTTTAATTTTTTTTAAGAATTTTGACTTCTTTCGGAATTTCGACATTTTTTGAAATTCTGACTTTTGATAATCTGGACTTTTTCAACAATTTTTTAAAAATGTTGGTACTTCCTTTGGAATTTCAATTTTTTATTTTGAAATTCCGACTTTTGATAATCTGAACTTTTTCAACAATTTCGATTTTTTCGAAAAATAAATTTAAATTTTCAGGAAAAAATATATTTTCGGTTTAGTTCCATTTTGTGAATAAAATGCTTTTGAAGATTTTAACTTTCCAGAATTGACTTGAACGTTTTGACGTTTATTAAAAATTTCAATTTTTTTTTTGTAAATTTTGAATTCTGTTAAAAAATTTTAATTTTTAAAAATTTGAACTTGGTTTAAATTTTTTTAAAAATGTTCGTACTTCTTTTGGAATTTCCATTTTTTTTGTTGAAATTCTGACATTTGATAATCCGGACTTTTTTAAAAGTTTCGACTTTTTCGAAAAATAAATTTAAATTTTCTTAAAATTTCGATTTTCTTTAAATGTTGACGTTTCAAACATCTCAGGAAAAAATATATTTTCGGTTTAGTTCCATTTTGTGAATAAATTGCTTTTGATGATTTTGATTTTTCAGAATTGACTTGAACGTTTCGACGTTTATTAAAAATTTCAATTTTTTTTGTAAATTTTGAATTCTGTTCAAAAATTTTAATTTTTAAAAATTTGAACTTGGTTTAAATTTTTTTAAAAATGTTGGTACTTCCTTTGGAATTTCCATTTTTTTTGTTGAAATTCTGACATTTGATAATCTGGACTTTTTTAAAAATTTCGACTTTTTCGAAAAATAAATTTAAATTTTCTTAAAATTTCGATTTTCTTTAAATGTTGACATTTCAAACATCCCAGGAAAAAATATATTTTCGGTTTAGTTCCATTTTGTGAATAAAATGCTTTTGATGATTCTGATTTTCCAGAATTGACTTGAACGTTTTGACGTTTATTAAAAATTTCAATTTTTTCAGTAAATTTTGAATTCCGTTAAAAAATTTTAGTTTTGAAAATTTGAACTTGTTTTGAAATTTTTTAAAAATGTTGGTACTTCTTTTGTAATTTCGATTTTTTTTTCAAATTGCGACATTTGATAATCTGAACTTTTTTAAAAATTTCGACATTTTCGAAAAATAAATTTATATTTTCCTAAAATTTCGATTTTCTTTAAATGTTTCAAAGATCTCACTTTGACAAATGACCAATTAAATGTTCTGTAATTAAACAGTTAAACGTGCTTAAAATTGAAAATATGTACAACCGCAACCATAGACTAGTTTCGGCCTTCCTTGGCCTCGTCAGCATGGTACGGTGGTTGTACACACTTCCAATTTAAAGCCGTTAGTCAGTCGTATAAGTACCCAAGAGAGCAAACCTCCATCGGGTGACTTGTAACTGACTTTTAACTGTTTATTACGCAAACATTCTCGCTACATGCTAATTGAAGCATTACTCTCTGCTGAGATAATAAGCCTTGTATATACGAATATATACAAGTTTATTACGATGCAATTGAAATCTAATTTCATTAGAATCTAATGAAAATTAGACTGCAATTGCAAAGTTCACGTAGATGAGGCAAAGCTTGTATCACGGGTTGCATCGCAACATCCATAGATACAAACGTCCTCGGCGTGACTTTACTTTCATCTAGTTTTGACAAATGACCAATTAAATGTTCTGTAATTAAACAGTTAAACGTGCTTAAAATTGAAAATATGTACAACCGCAACCATAGACTAGTTTCGGCCTTCCTTGGCCTCGTCAGCATGGTACGGTGGTTGTACACACTTCCAATTTAAAGCCGTTAGTCAGTCGTATAAGTACCCAAGAGAGCAAACCTCCATCGGGTGACTTGTAACTGACTTTTAACTGTTTATTACGCAAACATTCTCGCTACATGCTAATTGAAGCATTACTCTCTGCTGAGATAATAAGCCTTGTATATACGAATATATACAAGTTTATTACGATGCAATTGAAATCTAATTTCATTAGAATCTAATGAAAATTAGACTGCAATTGCAAAGTTCACGTAGATGAGGCAAAGCTTGTATCACGGGTTGCATCGCAACATCCATAGATACAAACGTCCTCGGCGTGACTTTACTTTCATCTAGTTTTGACAAATGACCAATTAAATGTTCTGTAATTAAACAGTTAAACGTGCTTAAAATTGAAAATATGTACAACCGCAACCATAGACTAGTTTCGGCCTTCCTTGGCCTCGTCAGCATGGTACGGTGGTTGTACACACTTCCAATTTAAAGCCGTTAGTCAGTCGTATAAGTACCCAAGAGAGCAAACCTCCATCGGGTGACTTGTAACTGACTTTTAACTGTTTATTACGCAAACATTCTCGCTACATGCTAATTGAAGCATTACTCTCTGCTGAGATAATAAGCCTTGTATATACGAATATATACAAGTTTATTACGATGCAATTGAAATCTAATTTCATTAGAATCTAATGAAAATTAGACTGCAATTGCAAAGTTCACGTAGATGAGGCAAAGCTTGTATCACGGGTTGCATCGCAACATCCATAGATACAAACGTCCTCGGCGTTTGGTCATTTGTCAAAACTAGATGAAAGTAAAGTCACGCCGAGGACGTTTGTATCTATGGATGTTGCGATGCAACCCGTGATACAAGCTTTGCCTCATCTACGTGAACTTTGCAATTGCAGTCTAATTTTCATTAGATTCTAATGAAATTAGATTTCAATTGCATCGTAATAAACTTGTATATATTCGTATATACAAGGCTTATTATCTCAGCAGAGAGTAATGCTTCAATTAGCATGTAGCGAGAATGTTTGCGTAATAAACAGTTAAAAGTCAGTTACAAGTCACCCGATGGAGGTTTGCTCTCTTGGGTACTTATACGACTGACTAACGGCTTTAAATTGGAAGTGTGTACAACCACCGTACCATGCTGACGAGGCCAAGGAAGGCCGAAACTAGTCTATGGTTGCGGTTGTACATATTTTCAATTTTAAGCACGTTTAACTGTTTAATTACAGAACATTTAATTGGTCATTTGTCAAAACTAGATGAAAGTAAAGTCACGCCGAGGACGTTTGTATCTATGGATGTTGCGATGCAACCCGTGATACAAGCTTTGCCTCATCTACGTGAACTTTGCAATTGCAGTCTAATTTTCATTAGATTCTAATGAAATTAGATTTCAATTGCATCGTAATAAACTTGTATATATTCGTATATACAAGGCTTATTATCTCAGCAGAGAGTAATGCTTCAATTAGCATGTAGCGAGAATGTTTGCGTAATAAACAGTTAAAAGTCAGTTACAAGTCACCCGATGGAGGTTTGCTCTCTTGGGTACTTATACGACTGACTAACGGCTTTAAATTGGAAGTGTGTACAACCACCGTACCATGCTGACGAGGCCAAGGAAGGCCGAAACTAGTCTATGGTTGCGGTTGTACATATTTTCAATTTTAAGCACGTTTAACTGTTTAATTACAGAACATTTAATTGGTCATTTGTCAAAACTAGATGAAAGTAAAGTCACGCCGAGGACGTTTGTATCTATGGATGTTGCGATGCAACCCGTGATACAAGCTTTGCCTCATCTACGTGAACTTTGCAATTGCAGTCTAATTTTCATTAGATTCTAATGAAATTAGATTTCAATTGCATCGTAATAAACTTGTATATATTCGTATATACAAGGCTTATTATCTCAGCAGAGAGTAATGCTTCAATTAGCATGTAGCGAGAATGTTTGCGTAATAAACAGTTAAAAGTCAGTTACAAGTCACCCGATGGAGGTTTGCTCTCTTGGGTACTTATACGACTGACTAACGGCTTTAAATTGGAAGTGTGTACAACCACCGTACCATGCTGACGAGGCCAAGGAAGGCCGAAACTAGTCTATGGTTGCGGTTGTACATATTTTCAATTTTAAGCACGTTTAACTGTTTAATTACAGAACATTTAATTGGTCATTTGTCAAAACTAGATGAAAGTAAAGTCACGCCGAGGACGTTTGTATCTATGGATGTTGCGATGCAACCCGTGATACAAGCTTTGCCTCATCTACGTGAACTTTGCAATTGCAGTCTAATTTTCATTAGATTCTAATGAAATTAGATTTCAATTGCATCGTAATAAACTTGTATATATTCGTATATACAAGGCTTATTATCTCAGCAGAGAGTAATGCTTCAATTAGCATGTAGCGAGAATGTTTGCGTAATAAACAGTTAAAAGTCAGTTACAAGTCACCCGATGGAGGTTTGCTCTCTTGGGTACTTATACGACTGACTAACGGCTTTAAATTGGAAGTGTGTACAACCACCGTACCATGCTGACGAGGCCAAGGAAGGCCGAAACTAGTCTATGGTTGCGGTTGTACATATTTTCAATTTTAAGCACGTTTAACTGTTTAATTACAGAACATTTAATTGGTCATTTGTCAAAACTAGATGAAAGTAAAGTCACGCCGAGGACGTTTGTATCTATGGATGTTGCGATGCAACCCGTGATACAAGCTTTGCCTCATCTACGTGAACTTTGCAATTGCAGTCTAATTTTCATTAGATTCTAATGAAATTAGATTTCAATTGCATCGTAATAAACTTGTATATATTCGTATATACAAGGCTTATTATCTCAGCAAAGATCTCACGAAAAAATATATTTTTGCTTACGTTCCATTTTTTGAATGAAATGATTTTTGTAATTTTTTAACTTAGAATTTTAATTCGAAATTTTAAATAAGGATCCAAATTTAAGTTGAAAACTAAACATTAAAAAATATTTCATATTCAAAGTTTAACTTGGTCTGGATTTTTTTAAAATGAAATTTGACAATGTCTGAACTTAAACTTAAAATTTGTAATTTTTTCGAATATTTTTTAAACATCTTTTTGAAATTTGAATTTTCTTTTGAAATCCTGAATGTATATCGATATTTCGATTAATCTAAGCACGCCAGAGAGGAATATTATTTTTTGGATGCTAATGAAAGCAAAATTATAATTAATCGTTTAAAAGGATTTTCGGTCAGCTTCCCTATTCATAAAAGTCACGACACGCCACTGATTCCTATTAACTTAGTTTCATTTACCTAATAGGAATGTGATTGGTTAATATGATTTTTAAATAAATACTTTTTGCTTTTTGTTAACTACTGACTAGGGAATTACATAAAAGTCATCGGTTTATGTTAAGAGGGAATTTTGTTAATTTTCACAATTTATTTGATTGCATACTTGAAGGATTTTTCAATTTATAAAACTTTAAACAGATGTCCCAAAAGAATTTTACATAAAGAGTGATTAGTTAGAAAAGAGCGGAAATTGCATTAACATTTGTCTAAATTTTGATTACGTTGATTGCTATCTAAATTTTAATTTGTTAATTAAAGAGCTGACTTCTATAAAATTTTCCTCTCTTTTGTTCGTAATCTTCAATACCAAAATAATCCCAGGATTGACCAAATATAATCCCGAAATCCCGGGATTAGAAATAATGACCGGGATCGAATTCCCTAACTACAGAAGTGTGACGTAACGGCGGCCATTTTTGTTGCGGGCAATAAAACGTCTATTTTAATCAAATTGTCATAGAGTTTTTTCATTTTTATATTGATAATGTTAAGTTACTACACACTTAAAGAATCTAGAATGAAAAAGCTTTATATTAGTTATTAATTATTTTATGTCGAAAAGAGTCTAAAGAAATGATAACTGAGGGTTTAAATCCACTGCACTTTAGGTATAATTCCGAGGTTATGCTTGAATTCGCTGCTTCAGTTCCAAGATTGTTAGGCGTTCACGAATAATGAAAATTCTTTTTGCTTTATAATGTTTTTTAATGAAAAATTGAAATACAAATTTTGTCCCCCGAAACCAAGAGAGATTAAAAAACACAACAAAGGTTGCTGTCATCTTCAGAGTCGCTCTCTGAAGATGATAGCTTGGCTATCGAAACGCGTTAGAGCAATCTTTGTTGTGTTTTTTAATCTTTCTTGGTTTCAGGGGAGAAGATTTGTTAATCAGTTTCTGAAGATAACCAAGGACCGTCCGTTCCACCAAAAAAGTGTTTTCTAATGATTCTAATGGAACAATTCGCGTTCAAATATAATTGTTAAGACTACCAAAGCATTTAGGAGTTTTCCGGATTTACGATAGAAATAACAGTCCTACTTTTTCACTTAAATCGGAGTCATCTTAGCGTGCAATATGTTGTTCGCAAGTCCATTATTAATTTTATCACGCAAAAATTGGACTAATTAGCAGCACATATGAATTCTTTTAGTTTTCCGCGTCAGGGAATTCGAGAACAAATGTATGTCAGAGGTGCTCCACACAATCAGTGAATCACATAATATTCTTGAAGAACTGACTAATTAGGAGATGTAAAATCTGATATGCAATTATTACATTTAAAATACATACGCGTTATTACTTATGTTGGGATTTCTGTATTAATATTAAAGTAGGTTTTTATCGTAAACATATTTGAATAAAAGTTGGTTACTTGAATTATACTGGAATTTAATACAGTAAGCGCCGCTTAATAGGATCACTTTGGTCCAGACTATTTTGATTCTAATAACCGACGATTCTATAAAGCGAAATTGAAAGATGACGAGCTTGGACATTTATTCATAACTTACTGTTAATGACTAAGAAGACCTTTTTTATTTGTTTTTGTCTAATAGAATCTTCCTTGCGGTCCGGCTCGATAAGAATTTCCTTCAATTATTTCTGGCTCGGTAATTATGACAGTTTATTCGTCTTTATTGAATTTTCATGGAAAATACATTAGGTTTTGTAATTAAAAGTTTAACCAATATTAGAGAGTAGTTCAATTATCGGAGGACCTTATTAGATAACAAGTAACCGATTAACCGCTTAATTTTTTGATTCCGTTACCCGAACATTTCTTATAGTCCACAATTTTTACCTTATAAATTATAATTTGTTTCTGTCCCATAGCATCTGATTTTATAAAGTGACTGATTTTATACACCAGAATTCTAGTAACCGCAAACTACTGTATTTGCAAAATTTCTAACGTCTTTATTTATGAATATTTGAGCATGTAGAAGTATATTTTAAACAATATTTTTATGTCTGATTTATAGATATGTTGTAGCTTTTATAAATGGGGAAGTTAATTGGGAAGGAAATTAATTAAATGTTGGGGTCGCTCTCGTGTAAATAAAAGGGTCTTTAACTAAAAAATATGAAGAAGTCCGTTTTCCAAGGGGACTGTAGCTTGCCTTGCATTTTTTATTTTCCCTTAAATCCCGATGATGTAGTTAAAATTGTTTCATAAATAATCAGTTCACATTTTTTGTCAGATTAGTTCGGAAACCACCAAAGGTATACAATGACCACAGAATATGAAAAGAGAATGTCAATATAAATTGCTATTTGAAATATTCTTGTGACAGGAACAATGTCCAGAGAAAATTTTACTGTATCAATAATAATTTATATGTAGATCTTTCTAGGATTGTTTTCTGAAGTAAGTAATGAGCTTTCTAGAACGGGCATTGTCCACACTTGCGCCCCCCCCCCCCAGCTACGTCAATGCGAAAACGAAAAAATTAAATATCTTTTGCGTACCAATTTTGATAGCTACTTTTTCATTCCGATTGAAGTACGAGCAGTGGCGGCTGGTGACTTTTGACAGGGGGCGCGCAGATGCAAAAATATTAGTAGTTAAGAGTTAAGGTGACTCCAGTGCCATAGCAAGGTATTAAATTTAAGGCAAACAAAAGTGATACAAAAGGTGTGATATTTAATAGTATTTTTACGAATTAAATTTAACTAACAGCTTATAACCTTCAAAATATTTTTGGGTTATCATACACATCGTTACGGCTTTGGGTTACTTAATTAAAATTGTTTGCTCTCATGGTAATAAAATTATATCAGTTTTTCATGAAAACTGAAATAAAATATATTTTATTACAAAGTTCTAATTAAGCTCTACAAAAACACAAAAAAATATCTTTTTAAACAAAATCCGCTCTACGATCTTTTAAAGAAATAAAATGTTCATTACTTTCTCATCAAAATTATTTAAATCCAAATTTACAAATTATTAGACCCTAAATAGGTACTGCCATCTCTTTGTGAACAGCAGTACTATTGGCAGTTAGGCCTGTAAGCGGCACAATTAGCAATTGCGATCAGATTAGCCGGCACCTACGCATTTAGCATCATAAACCGCAAATACACACTCCAAACTCTGACTCGTACTCACCATTTGGCTATATCGCATAAGCGCGGAGCGGCGTACCCCGAGCTAGCTTTACGTGGTGTCCTGCAGTTTATTTCTCCGTATCCCGTGGAGGCAGTTGATAGACATCGCATGGCAGCCACGCCAGGTGCATAATTCTGGGCGCACCAACTTATTTAAATGTTCTTATAATATTTAATATAATGGAATCAATCGTTTGCGTACTTTATTCCAAATCACTCACAAGTATTATTAGTTAATTAGTATATCATTATTTTGTGTTTAAAAATGTGATAAATCCAAGTCTTTTACATTAAACAGAAAAGAATAGATGGCCCATTTCACTCTTGCGCTCTTTAAGACTAGCCGCCACTGAGTACGAGGGTAAATCAAATATGAACAGGAACTTGCCAATTGCGCACAAATGTCTCAACAGCAGCATCATCATGGAATCGCTCACCTCCTAGATCTTTCAGTGGCCCAAACATATTGTTACGGGCTTATCGGTTCGATTGATTACACTTATCGAATAAGACCCACTTTATTACTGAACTCAACAATTTACAATTAACTCACTTCTACTAACTCACTAATTGCACTGATTCTAACTGACTGACTCGAGGGAAAACTGACCGCCTTTTTATAGTTTTGGCCGCCGGCTTCCAGAATTTTCGGCAGATAAGGCTTATCGAATGCCGAAATTTCTGGAACGCTTATCTGGCGTTTGTTTCGTTATCGCGGCCGCTTTCCCCTTATCAGAACCTTCTAGAAACTTTTTTTTATTTACTAAATTCTGTAATTCTATTCTAAATCCTATTTCATCTATTTACATTGCGTTACAATATGATTATCGCATGGTGATAAGTCGGGACTATAAGGAGGGTGTCCTAATGTTGCCCAATGCATTTCTTCTCATTTTTGATGTGTCAGATTGGCAGAGTGGGACGGGCATTGTCGTGAAGCAAAATCACATTTCCGACCGAAAGTTCGCGCCTCTTCGGACGATATTCACGTTTTGCTTCATCCAGTACTGGCAGTAGTAGACAGCATTAATGTACGACATTTATATAGACAATCAACATGCACAACTCCTTTAAAATCCCAAAACACTGTCGCAAGAACCTTTTCAATTGAGAGGCGAGTTTTTGCCTTGACGGGTGCACCTTCTTCCTTTCTTCTCCACTCCATGCTTGCTTGTTTAGATTCAGGGGTGTAATGGTAGAGCCAAGTCTCATCACATGTAATGGTACGTTGCAAAAAACCATCATCTTTACGTTGAAAGCCTCCAAGATGGCGCTGACAAGTCTCCAGACCTTTTTGTTTCCGTTCTTCAGTCAAAAGACGAGGTACTCACCTGGCAGAAACTTTCCGAAACCCCAGCTCATCTGTAATAATGGATTGAACCAGAGACTAAATAGACTGAACCTAACACGGTCAGCACTGAAGTCAGTTGAAAGCCTGGCTGAAGCCTAGCTCCATCCAGCTCGCAACGCCCTCCTATTATTTGATAGACCTTTGCGAAGATAACATCGGCTTTTTTTAAAGAAAATGGGCTGTAAATATGGGGAACTGTATTGCGGATTATTGTTGAAACCTCAGTGAACACATTAGTGAAGGAAAATCAAGAGTTTCATTCTTTGGGTAGGTAAAAATAAAATATATAAATATTCAATTATCGGCGTGCGCGCGTCGCCATTTCACTGCAATCATGACGTGTTTACAACACCGGCTTAACAATATTATACACACGCGTCGCGTATTGAAAGAAAATTATTTTACTATTAAAGCAAAATGTCTTTGAAAATAGTTCTCCTGAACTTTTACCAAAAAGCACGTATAAAAATTATCCTATTGGTCCAAAAGCCCCTAATTCTAAAGTTTCATCTAAATCGTTAGAACCGTTACGCGGCAAGTTTCGTATTTATAAGTTTTACTTAATCCGACCATATCAAAGAGTAGTGGGATGCACCTCCCCACTTCCCCAGATTTTAGCATCAACTGTACGCATGAGACAACATTGAAACGTTCAGTCTATTTAGTCTCTGGATTGAACACTCTCAAAGCTTATCCCTATCTGAGCGGCAATTTCACCAACAATTAAACAGCGATCACCTTCCAAAAGCCCTTAAACAACGTTAATCTTGTTCGCAGTCACACTGGTTCGAGGACGACGGGCATGGGGTTCATCTTAATCTTGAGTTTGTCCTTCCAAAATTTTTTTGTGCCGTCCATTACCTTGAGTTTTCTTCAAATAAGTATCCTCCAACTGTGCTTCTAGTCTACGAAGAATTTCGGCGGACTTTATACCTTCCGTGACAAGAAATTTAATAATAATGCGCTGCAGAAGGTGCGGATGAACCTTTGCTCACTCATTGTACTTACAATTGACGAACGGGGAGAACGGAATTCGCGCAGGAAGTCACGTGATATCCCCACCTAACATGTCTAAGAGTATGCGCACACTCCCGACACCCGCATGGCGACATGATAGAAATTCCGGTTCATATTTGATTTACCCTCGTAATTCGAAAATCATTGACTTTGAAATGTATATTTTATGTATGAGAACAACCATGAATTCAAAAATTGAAATACAAATCTTGTCCCCTGAAACCAAGAAAGATTAAAAAACACAAGAACGCGTTTCGATAGCCAAGCTATCATCTTCAGAGAGATACAGTCTTCAGAGAGTACAGTATATCTTTCTGAATATGATAGCTTGGCCACAGAAACGCGTTAGAGTAACCTTTGTTGTGTTTTTTAATCTTTCTTGATTTCAGGGGACAAGATTTGTATTTCAGGGTTTGAAGACAATCAAGGACCAGTGCGTTGCACCAAAACCATAAATTACTGGTTACCAAACCAGATATGTATAGTGTATGCTCATCAGTTCAATGTTTTGATTAAATATTGTTATTGTTTGTCGAACATATGCTGACAAACAAGTGATAGAATATCATACGATGTGACCATCGTATGATATTCTAGCGACAATATATCGATCCTTTTTTACTTTCGATTAGTTTCAATATTTTGCGTTTGCCAACTTTTGGGATTAAAAAAAAATAACCAATTTAAGGAGAACCAACATTTCATTATGTTTCATTCATTAGAGAAATTTGCGTTTGCAAATTGCAATAAAATTTTTTACTTTTTTGTTGCCATATAGAAACTGCATTAGCTTAATTGGATGATGAATTACATTACGTTTTTATAAAAGCGAAATTGAAGGGAAAGGTAGTAGAAATGGTATTTAAGGCGAACAAATAAAACTTATGTTTATTATTCTAAATATGTGTATAAAATGCTTACCTTTAACAACAACCTGCAGTGGCGTACCCAGTGGGTAAATTGCAGTGATCCACCCTTACGCGGAATATTTTGATGTTTTTGACAAATTCAGCTATGGTTAATGCGATCTTGTGATTGTATATTCTTTTTGAATGGTCATGTCTTTAAGGAAAGAGTTGGCCAAAAATAAAACAAAGCTTGAACTCACCTAATTCCCAAAAAGAAAATTTGGAATTAAACATGTAATTAAAAATAAATATTAATGTTTAAAGTTGAAGTTTCCACTTTTCTTAGATCCCTACGCTGTAACGTTGGAGTCGAAATTTCCAATTTTAAATTAAACTTCGAAGTTTTTACTTCTTAACATTTACTTACTTAACATTTGGAGATAAATTTTATTTGTGTTTCCATAAGTTATTTATTATTTATTTATACAGTGTGGAACAGCCGAATGGAATAAATTCCATATCTCAGTTATAATACAAATTTATGAAAAATCTCGAGACATGTCAATTTTAGATTATAAAATGACATCTCCCACCTTAACAATTTCATCTCTAGATGCAACCCTCTTCGAGTGACAGTTGTAACTCCTAAATTTTTAAACCGGTAGGGGCGCGTTATGCCTCATTTGAAAGGTCTTTTCATTCTCTATTCAAAAATATCATGGTTGCCAAATTTATTTCAAAAATTAACAGTAAAAAAAATTTATTTCAATTCTCAATGTTGGAAATCACGTTTAAAACGTGAGAGCAAAAATCTATCGGTACTTATTTTAAAGTAAAATATTAGACCCTCGAATGCTTTATGAGTTTCGCTGTATCTTTTACGAAGTGAAATCTGATACGGGTACTTCAACTTATTTGGAACACTCTTAGGTGGATGATTAATTCTAAGAACGCTGGTCAGTCCCTTTTCTGAATATAGGTTTTAAGGGATTAACGTTGACATGTATATTAGCACTGTATCATGAAATATACCAGATGTGTTTGGAAATATTACGAAAAGATTCCTTTTCGACTATGAAGTTGAGATTATAATTTCGTCGCGACAACACACCTTCCGAGACCTCTTGAATAAATAAAGTCTCGATAATTAAAGTGTGGTGTTTCATTGAACTAAATAGTTCATGCACACCCCATTTCCAATACTCAACAACAAAATATAAATCTAATGTTTTCATTTAATAAAATAATAAACAAACCATAGTTAATGTAATAGATGTTCAAAATGGCCACCTCCAACATCTTGGCAGCATCGTAATCTGAATAAAACTTTCTCCTCACATTATTCAACATCTCTGGTGTCACCGACGCGATCGCAAGCGTTATTCTTGCTCGTAACTCAGCTACGCCTCGGGGTTTGGCTTTATACACTGTACTTTTCACATAACCCCATAAAAAAAGTTCAGAGGCGTTAGGTCCGGTGATCGTGGTGGCCGTTCTACCGTAGCTCGTCTCCCTATCCACCGATTTGGAAATGTAAAATATTGCCGGACATTGACTTGGTAGTGTGACGGTGCTCCATCTTGCTGGAACCATATTACATTAGCTGGAACGTGTGGATTTTCTTGAGCTGAATATAAGTTTACCAAAGCTGGTACAATGTTGTTTTGGAGCTAAATAATTATTTCCATTTAAATTTCTATCAATGAAAAATTGTGGCCAATGACATGATCTATAATAATCCCTGCCCAAACATTAACTTTTTCAGGATTTCGTGTATGCAATTCTCGTATCCAGTGAGGATTTTCACCAACCCAATAGCGACAGTTTTGATGATTTACATGACTGTAAAGAATTAAAGTGGACTCATCTGGGATTCTGGATTCGTTGTGGGTTGCCTAAAGTTTAGGCCAGTGGACTTATCAGAAAACAATATGTTTTTTGTTTGAATGACATTATTATCTAATCTTTGCATCATTTGGTCTCAAAAATGAGTTCTTCTATCAAAATCGTCTTCACTGAGTTCTTGAATTGGTGGCAGTTTATAAGAATGCATTTTATTTTCTTTAGAACACGAATAATCGAGAAAGGACTATAGTTCAGTGCTGCAGCTCTTTGTCGACTTGAAGAATGTGGATTTTCTTGAAACTCATTCATTATTTCCAATTTGGCATCATTAGTTAATGCATTGGAGGGTTCTTTTTTAGCTTTCGTACATGCCATGTTCGTGAAGGCGCTAAATCAGGAAATTTTTGTTGAAATAGGCAAGGGACTTCGGCCTGTGATCTTGCTCTATCTCGATAACCGATCATTTGTGATGCATTTCTGTTAAATGACCCATATGAAATTTTTAAAATGAGCAAGAAGATAACTGAAGCACGATACTGATCACTGTTTAGTTTCTCTCACAGTTTTAGAAAGTTACTGCGATGTTTCCGACAAAAAGTATTATTAATTATGATAAAGTTGATAGTTTTTACGTTCCCTTTTTTACAAAATCAAAAAAAAGATATCGAAATTGTTTTGGTCCCTTTATGATTACCTAGGACGAACCGGACGAGCCGCTATTAGTTATTATTGTAGAAAATTTCATCTAGTTGATAAATTATTTTGTTATTGTTCATTTTTTAAAGAAATGTAGCAACCATGATATTTTTAAATAGAGAATGAAAATACCTTTCAAATGAGCTATACCAAGCCTCTACTTCCAATTAAAAAATTTAGGGATGGAAACGGTAACTCGATCCTAGGCATGAAATTTTTGCAACGCAGGATGTCATCTTATCTAAAATTGACCTTTCTTGGAATTTTTCATAAATATCTACAATCACTGAGATATTGAATTTATTCCATTTGGCTGTTCCACACTGTATGTATACTCAGCCGACAGATTTTTTTGCAAATAGTGTTTTTTTGTGCCCGTTAATATTTCAAATACGTCCCCCCTGTCCCAAATCCTGTCAATCCTGCCTGCGCTCATGTTCATAGCTACAGTTACTGTTAATATTACAGCATGATTGTGGTGCAAGACCATATATGATTTTCTCCTATGAAAAATTTTTCAATGGGCTTAATAGGAATAAACCAACGGTTGTGGTTTGCGCTATTATCAGAAAAGGCTCAAAAACGCAACTTTTTGTCATGAAAAGGATCTCGGACAATTTTGGACAAATCAGTTGTAATATGGCAGACGCGGATCTAGAAAGGTTTTTCGGCTGGGGGCACTTCCATTCCCACCCAACCACCCTTTTACATGCTTGAGTAGCGCCGCAGGCAAAAATTTCAAGGTCATGTGAGATTTTCAATATAAAATTGAATAATATAAAAAAATAAATTTTTATAGGAAACCAAAATCAAAATTCAACCACCATATTGCATAAATAAACGTTTTATTTGCGACTAAAAATACAGGGTGTTACAAAAGTCCGGGCCGCTACTTCAGGAGCATATTCTACACATTAAAATATGAAAAATGTTGAAATACATTTTTTTCTTTAAATTGCCTCCTAACGGAGATATGACCATTTAAAGATGGCGCCCCTAAAGTGGCTTTTTTTACTACAAAAAGTTAACGGTTAGTAGCAAAGTCATGAAATTGGGCAAGCAGTTAAAGAATTGGATTAGGCATATTCTCATGTAACATATTTTTTAAATAAGCAGTAGCTTGGTGTGTAGGGGGTTGCCCGCGATTATTTTTTGCCGTAACTTTTTTGTATTGCAATATTTCGACACAAAAGTGCCATAATCGTAAAAAGCAACATTTTTTATACAAAAAAGGTACTCTTTCTCAAAGTCGCTAAAAGTAACCGTTTCCGAGAAAAAAGCGTTTAAACAAAATTGTTGCATTTATTAGAATTCGTTTTGCAAATTTCTAATTTATCCACTACTAACTGCATTGATATAAAAATAGTACAAAATTAAGAAAAAAAAATCAAAGCAAGTGTTCGAAATTACTGCCCCCTGCAGCAATACATTGCTCGGCTCGTCTTCTAAGGGAACTCCTTACTCTTTCGCAAATGCCTGGTGTATTGTGAATCTGGTTGAACCCATTTTCAATTCGTTCACGAAGATCATTGATATTGTCAACTGGTGTGGAGTAGACGATCTGCTTTAGATGTCCCCATAAGTAGAAATCGAGCGGGTTGAGGTCAGGAGGCCTAGCTGGCCATGGTATCGGACCTCCTCGACCTATCCATCGTTGATGATAGTTGTTATTCAAAAATTCCCTAGCAACTGCACTAAAACGGGCAGGTGCCCCATCGTGCATTATCCACATTCGCTGTCTTGTTATGAGTGGAACATTTTCAAGTAACACGGGTAACTCTGTTTGCAAAAAATGTCTATATGATGCTCCTGTTAACCTATGAGGTAAAAAAAAAACGGTCCAATTATAGAGTCCCCTATTATTCCTCCCCAAATGTTAATTGAAAAATGTTGCTGATGTCTCGACTGAATAACTGCATTGGGATTTTCAACTTGCCACTGATGCATGTTGTGAAAGTTAAGTATCCCGTTTCTGGTAAAACCCGCTTCGTCCGTAAATAATATGAGCGATGGAAAGTTCTCATTTTCAGCGATCTTATGCAATAGCCAGTTGCAAAATTCTATTCTTGGAGGATAATCAGCAGCAAGTAACCCTTGCACTCTTTGAAAATGATAGGGGTAAAATTGGTAAAATTTCAAAATTCGCCAGATAGTTACGTGATTTACTCCTTCGGCTAAAGCAAGTTGTCTAGTGCTGACACATGGATCTTCTTCAACTCGCTGAAGCACACGCTCCTCTAAATTAGCAACTTCTGCGTTTGGTCTTCCAACACGTTCGCCTTTGAAAACAAAATTTCCTGTTTCACATAAACGAGCATGAATTTTCTGGAACAATTTTTCTCCTGGTAGGTGTCTATTAGGAAAACGTTCAGCATAAAGCCGTCTTGCTTCAGCACAATTACAATTTGCAAGCCCGTACATTAAATGCATATCGGCCATTTCTTGATTTGAATAGTCCATTTTATCAAAATAATGAAAAGTTAAAAAACTACTACACTTACTATTGACAACAAAAACTGCTAAAGTTTACAGCTTACGACCAAATTTTATCAGTGACACAACGTCAATCTCTGGCAGATATTGTCAAGTACAATTGTTTTCTTTACGATCAGTTTGCATGACCAACTTATTTTTTCTAATACAAATTAGTTAGAATTTCGAAGACGGGATAGGATTATTTAAACGCCTTTTTCTCGGAAACGGTTACTTTTAGCGACTTTGAGAAATAGTACCTTTTTTGTATAAAAAATGTTGCTTTTTACGATTATGGCACTTTTGTGTCGAAATATTGCAACACAAAAAAGTTACGGCAAAAAATAGTCGCGGGCAACCCCCTACACACCACGCTACTGCTTATTCAAAAAATATGTTACATGAGAATATGCCTAATCCAATTCTTTAACTGCTTGCCCAATTTCATGACTTTGCTACTAACCGTTAACTTTTTGTAGTAAAAAAACCACTTTAGGGGCGCCATCTTTAAATGGTCATATCTTCGTTAGGAGGAAATTGGAAGAAAAAAATGTATTTCAACATTTTTCATATTTTACTGTGTAGAATATGCTCCTGAAGTAGCGGCCCGGACTTTTGTAACACCCTGTATATAAGATTCTAGTAGAAACGGAAAACAAAATATAATTTTTATTTCAAACTGAAATTTGTCAAATATATACCATATAACACAAATAAAACTACAAAATTACGCAATTAAAAGATTAACATAATAGAACAAGAACCATAAAATTTAATTTTTTTTTTTCGTTAAATTGCATGTTTATAATCGAAATCTTAGCAAAAAGGGAAAACCTGAAACTGTGTACTTGAATTATTTGGAATTAGGAAATTATGAAATAAATAATAATAAGGTAAATTTAAAAAATGGTCAAAATTTCGAAAAACAAACTCTTAATTTGTAGCAGAAGAATTTGAAATGTCGAGATCAATGTTAAAATTTCGAATTTAAAATCGAAATAGTACAAAAGTAATAAAAACCTGGCTGTGCCAATTTTGACAAAATGATATAGTTTAAAAAATCCAGAATTCACGAAAAGAAATTTTTCTTTAAATTTAAAAAAAAATTCATAACATACCCATTCATTTCCGTATTTTTGCAAAGCTCCTCTTTTCTTTCATTTCCTTATAAAATTTTGCTAGCCAGATATTTTTTACCTCAGTCAAACATTGTTAAAGAACAAATAAAACCAATAATACACATACAAAACGAAATGTAATTGTTTTTTTTTTACTTTAAAACTATGTCACTGTATAGAGTATATGAATAGGGAAGGAAAACTAAAATACTGACTGAAAAAAATCAATGTGCAATTTGAGATAAAATTTTGCTTTGGTTTGGTTTTGGCTGTTTGGTAAATTCTGGGAACTCTTGTAAGCAATAATTACCAAGCCTAGCATCAACACAAAATAAGTTATTATTTTGTGGCGTCTCAGCATCAGATTACATTCCTAAATAAGAAAATCACTGGTTACAAAGCACAAAGCCCATAAAATCAAGTCGATTATTTATTAGAAGAATTTCTGCGGGGCTATAATTTATGTATTAACAGCCTCGGTTCTGTTATGGAGTTTAAAGCAGACCTCAAAAAAAGTATGTAATGAAACCCAGAGAGTAAAAAATTAGTCATTTTAAATTACATTTTATCAATATTCGAATATCATTATGAATGGCATTGTTTAGACTTTTTTTAAATTTCAATTATTCGATCCCTATACAGGGTGGGCCACGCTGAACGCTGCGGCCTCTAGGAGGTATGGGGTAACATATTTAAAAAAATAAATATAGCAGTTAAATATTGGACGCTAAGGTGTACATGCTAAAAATATTTTCAAATATACAGGGTGTTTCAGAAAATTGCAACATATCAAAGTTGTGATTTTTTAAAGGAGACACTATGTTTTTTTTTCTCATTTTTAAATTCAGTGCAAAAAAGTACGTCAGTTTTATTCCAGTTTCCCTGTACCAAAACCTTACCCTTTTTAAATTAATCAGGTTTTTTTAAAAAAGACGAGTTTTGCAAAATGTTAATCTTACTCCCGAAAGTGAAAAATTTTAATGGTGGCGTCTTCAAATTTTTATTTGGCATACCTCTTGCTAGAAAATGCAGTTGGGGCAAATACCTAACTTTATAATAGGACGTTTCAAATTTACCGAAACATTTATTCGAAGTTGCGATTTCAATTTCTTTGTAAATTTAAATGGAACACCCAGTATATTTTTATTTTAAATACTATAAAATTTAATTCTCTTTCAGATGGTGTGCACTTTTTCTACTTAAGTTCAATGGTTTGAGAGATAAAACTCATTTTTGACGAATTATGCTGCTTTTAATCCGATATCTAAGATAAAATAACATTTGATCATAGTTGGCAGACGTCAGTGAGCTGACGTAACTCTTATAATAAGTTAAATTGCACTTTCTTAATTCAAGAGAGTTTATGTTGACTTCTTTATTAAGTTAGTAGTTGAATTTGCTAAAGTGGGAGGATATTCTGTTGACGAAAAGGTCAACATGATTTTGACAATAGGTGAATGTTACGAAAACTGTTTATTAGCATCCAGAGTATATGCTTAAAAATTTCCGTATAAAAGGCATCCAGATAAAAATGACTTTAAAAGACTGATGGCAAGATTTCGTGAATCAGGTACCATTGGTTTGAAACCCGTAAAATGTAAAAACCTGTTACGGGAAACGAAGAAAATAAGTTTCTTATAATGCATTTAATTACTGAAAACCCTAACAAGTATACGAAGAATACTTAAGAAACATCAATATCATCCATATCACTATGAAATGCACCAACATATGTACGGAAGAGATTTTGAAAGACGTTTGAAACTCTGTGTATGGTTTCTTGAGAAAGTTGGAAAGGAACCTCACTTTTATGGTTCTATTTTATTCACAGATGAATGCACGTTCCATAATATCGGCCTAGTTAATCGTCACAATTTTCATTATTATAGCACTGAAAATCCACATTTATTTCGTATTCAGGATTATCAAAATCGTTGGAGCGTTAATGTATTTGGTGGAGTTATTGGCAATAACGTCGTTGGGCCATACTTTTTTGATGGCTCCTTAAGTGGGCAAGTTTTTTTAAAGATTTCTAAAAACACATTTCTGGATTATACTAGAAAATGTATCCTTAAATACAAGGCCAAAAATGTGGGTTCAGTTAGACGGAGCTTCTGCCCATTTTCACACTTCCGTAAGGGAATATTTAAATAGGAAATTTCAAAATAAATGGATTGGTAGAGGCGGTCCCCATAGCTGGCCACCCAGATCGCCGGACCTAACCCCAATGGACTTTTTCCTATGGGGGTATGTAATAAACATTGTATACAATGTTTCCCCTACCACCCCAGAGGACAAGAAAAATCGAATACGAAATGCTTTTGAAACAATTGACGAAAGTATTTTAACAAATGTTAAGAACTCTTTTAGGAAAAGAATAAGACTGTGTAGAAAAAAATGGTTCCCTCATTGAACATTTGTTGGAGTAGAACCTTGTTTTTTATTTCTGTGAATATTAGTTTCGCAATTTCATTAAATACTACACTAAGTATGTAGTTGTCTTTTTTAAATAAAACTATTTGTAAATTAAGCTAGGTTGGAATAAAACAAATGAAATTACCTTACATAAGTCACTATAGTTTAGCAAAGCATGCCATCCTTGATCAAAACTTGTTTCTTTTTGGATAATGATGAAAAATAGCACAATTCCTGAAAACAGTTATATCTCTTAAACTACTGAATTTAAGCATAGAAAACGTACATACCAACTTAAAGACAATTAAATATGTCATTATTTAAAATTAAAAGATACTGGGTGTTCCATTTAAATTTACAAAGAAAACGACGTCTGAAGTTTAAGTAAATGTTCCGGTGAATTTGGAACATTCTGTATAAATTTTGAAACTTGTCCAAACTGCATTTTCTAGTAAATGGTATGCCAAATGAAAATTTATAGATGAAAGTGTCAAAATTGTTTACTTTAAGGGATAAAATATTTCTTTTTGAAAACCTTGTATTTAAAAAAAAAGTGGATTTTCTCAAAAAAGATTAGGTTCAGGTATAGGAAAACCATATAAAAATTGACTTTATTTTTAGCGCTAAATGTAAAAATAAAAAGAAAAATATGGTGTCCCATTTAAAAAATTACAACTCTTATATGTAACTATTTCTTAGAAGATCCTGTATATTTGAAAATATTTTTGACATGTAGATCCCAGCAACTCATATTTAAACATAATATTTATTTTTAAAAATATGTTATCTTATAGCTCCTAGAGGCCGTAGCGTAGAGGTTGGCCCACCCTGTATATGTCGTACAGTTTGCATTTGCACATACATACAAAGGCAGCGGGCTTAAATTAATTATATTAAATTAATTATAAATCGATCTAAGAATTACCTTTTTAAATACTCCAAGCGGTAAAAAAAATAATAATAAAAAATAAAAATAAAGGTGTAAGCTTGTAACTTTGAGAAAAGTATCAACATTTCTTGCAAATTCATAAAATTCATTTAGAAATGGGTTGAAGCTTGAAATACTGACATTAAAATTTTGAAAACAAAAACAACAAACACAAATTTCCTAAAAAATTGACGTTTCGTATTTCAGATTAAAATTTTAAGAAAAAAGTTGAAATTCGAATTAAAAAACTAAAAGAAAGTTAATTTCTAAACTGTCATTAATTGTATGCAGTTTTATTGGCTTTTTCTTCGCCGGTCACTCATTTCACAATCCTAAATTTCAGTACCTTCTGTTAAGGTATGGCAATCTGTTATAGATTGCCGCAAACAGCGATTGCGTTGGATCTTGGTTTGTCAATCGCTGTTTGGGACTCAACACTGAAAAACACTTTAAACTATATTAAAATTTAAACGACGTAAAAAATAAATAACAACAAGGTTATTTAAAATTTTAACGTTTCGGGCAGTGTTATTCTCTGCCCGTCGTCAGAAAATCAATTCAAATTTATTTCTTTACAAATTTGTGTAAGCTGTCAGAACGTAATTCTGACAGTTTATTAGGTTATTCCCTAGGTGATTCTAAGGCGACCCAGTTGTTTTTCTCGTTTTAACAATGACAGCTACATACCGTTTATATCAATCGAATAATTCGCGACACAGTTATCTCCATTTAGTAAAATTAAAGCTGCTTCTTTAATTTTTCTTTTTTTTATAATGTGTTTCTTTGCCAATAATGCAGGATTTTGTCCACTGAATTCTGTGATCGTATTGAAAAGAGTGTTCGCAAATTTTCGATTTTGAAAAATCTCCCTTACTTAGGTAATTTTTATGTTCATTAATACGAATCCACATAGGTGTGGATGTTTCACCTATGTAAATTTTGTTGCATTCGCAGGTTATTTTATAAATACAATTTTTGGTATGTTGTGTTTCATATTTTGGTTTTGTATTTACTAGTAATGATCTTAGAGTATTTTGTGTTTTGAATGCTGTACGTATATTGAATTTTTTGGTCTATTCGTTTGATTTTATCCGAGAGACCTGGTATGTATGGAATAATCAAGGTGTTTTTTATCTTGAATGGGTGATGTGTTTATGATGCCATGATAATGATTGTGTGATCTCTTTTCTCTTCTGCTTATAACTTTTTCCATAAAAACTTTTTGATACCTATTTTTTTGTAATATTGATGTAATATTAATTTTTTCTTTATTATATATTTGAAAATTAGTGCTGATATTTTTAGCTCTGTCAATTAGAGAAGTTATTACACCTATTTTTATATTTTTACTGTGATTTGATGTGCAATTTAGGTATCTATTTGTGTTTGTTGGTTTCCTATAAACAGATGTGTATATCCCATTTTGGCCCCTCTCAATTAACACATCGAGGAAGGGTAGTTTATTATCTAATTCAATTTCCAAGGTAAATTTTATTGTTTGTTCTTGTTCGTTCATGTAGTTTAAAAATGGATTTATAGTATCTATTGAATGATGTCAGATGGCAAACACATCATCTGCATCTCTCCACCAGACAAGTTGTCTTTGACTACATTTCAGTATGACTTTCTCCAGTTCTTCCATAAAAATATTAGCCATAAATGGTGATAACGGCGAACCCATCGCCATACCAAACTCTTGTTGATAGAATCCACTGTCTGTTTGGAACTATGTTATTTTTACACAGAGTTGAACAAGATCCATAATGGCATCTGCATTTAATTTTGTCTTATCTTTGAGACTTTCATCATTTGCAAGTTTGTTTTTTATTATTTCTAGAGTTTTTTCTACAGGTACATTGGTGTTTATAGGAAACCAACAAACACAAATAGATACCTAAATTGCACATCAAATCACAGTAAAAATATAAACATAGGTGTAATAACTTTTCTCTCATTCAGTCAGCGAGAAAATTGGATATCAAATGACAGAGTCCAAGAGGAAGATCATAAGATGTTAATTTGGCGAGAAGAGATCGGTGCCAGATTCTGTCGAAAGCCTTTGAGATATCCAATGCCACAATCCTAGCCTCACCATGTTCTTCCATAGCTGAGTTACAGACATGAGTAATATATGCCAGTAGATCGCCAGTGGAACGTTGTTGTCTAAAACCGTATTTCCTGTCGGAGATAATTCTATTTTCCTTCAGATATTTGAGAATCTCGATGTTGATAACCTTTTCCATCACTTTAGATATAACGGGTAACAAAGATATAGGGCAATAGTTGTTAACCTGATTCCTTTTCCCTTTTTAGGGACAGGCTGCACTCTAGCAGATTTGCAGATGTTAGGGAATACACTTTTGTTGTAAGAGAGTGTGAACAATTTGCTTAGGACAGGAGTCAACTCTGGGGCGCACTTCTTAAGAACAATAGCGAGAATATCATCAAGGCCAGAAGCTTTCGAGGTGTAGAGCTCAAGGAGAATCTTCCTGATTGTGCGTTGTCTGAAAACAACTTCAGGGATCGAAGTGCCGACCTTAGGAAGAATATGAGGTTCTGCGTTTCGAGAATGAAGATTAGAATTTTCAGCAAACATTAAGGCTAACATGTCAGCCTTTTCCTAGGAGGTAGTAGCAATATTGCTATTTTCATCGAGTAAAAGTGGAAAATTTGAAGGTGTAAAATTCTTTTCAATCGACTTTGCAAATCCCCAAAAGGACTGGAACCGTTCGGACAGTTGATAAGCCTTTGGCGCATTTTACGATCGAAATCATCTTTTGCTTCGTCAATAACCTGCTTACAAGAATTTCGTGCTTCTACAAATATGACCCGAGTCTTGACTGAGGAATTATTTCGCCAACGACGATATGCGCAATTTTTTGCAGGAGACAGCCCGAGCACATTTTTTACTGAACAAAGATTTACTGGAGGCAGACTTCTTTTGGTAGTGGGGAATTGAGGATTCCATACCAATCAGGATACTTTCCGTGATGGATTCGGCGACTAAGAAAGGGTTGTCTGAGTTAAAGCAGACTTTCTGCCATGGGAAAGATGCAAATAAGTCTTTTAATTCTTCCCAGTTTGCAAAGTTAAAGGGCCAAACTCTACGCGACTGCGTCTGAGAAGGAGGTGGTATATGAAGCGGGCGAGAGGCTGCTACAAGCTTGTGATTCGAATTTCCAAGCGGTAATGTCACAGAGATTTTATACGAATTTGGTGAATTTGTAAGGAAAAGGTCGAGTAGATTAGGTTGACGGGCATCTACATCAGAAATTCTTGTGGGTTCCTCAACTAATTGCGATAGTCCACAAGTGATGGCGAAAGCTTCTGCCACCCTTCCCGCGTCGTCAGTTCGGGAAGAAAACCTTAACCAGGGGATGTTGTGTACGTTGAAGTCACCGAGAAAGACAACCTCAGCTTTTGGATAATGTCTGTAGGTGATCAAAGGTTACGGAGAGATAAGAGAAGAGCTGCCTGTATGAGGGATCGTTTGGAGACAAATAAAGTGAACAAATGAATATTACTTCGTTTTTGGAGCAGATTTTCAGCCAAATCACATCATGATCAGCAGAAGTCAGTGCTTCTTCTCGTTGACAGGACAGGTCGCTCCGCGTAAAAGCACAAATTCTTGATGGATGGGGAGACTTGGGTTTCTGTCAGAGGCAGCACATGGGGTCTTTCATTTTGAAGGTGTTGATGAACCGAGCTTAGACCCCGAATGTTACAGAATTGAATTTTGAATGAATTGTTTGAAAGAAACTTGGCCCGTGGTACATTAAAATTTTCCGTCGATTTTGGATTCCCTCGTACACCCACCACCCGGACATCCGAACGGGAGGGTAGTTTACGTCCGGAAGTTTTTGCATGAAGAGAATCCATCATATTTATTTTTAATAATTAGAAGTAAAAATCACAGTAGATGAAAAAAGGAAATAAGGAAAAGGACAGGATGAGGAAAGAAGAATAACAGAAACCGACTCACGTGCCAGAGACGGAAACATGATGTAAGCATCATTTCACCGCCTCCTAGTGATATGTGGGGTGGTACTACCTCAGACGACTGAAAATTTCAGTCTACAACTACTTACTGGATAGAGAAGAATCTCCTCTATACGGTGATATCATTGTTACACTTTTAAATTGCGATTAACGCTAAAATTCGTCATTGAAAACCCTCGTCAGTCTTTGTGAATGTCTTCTATCACTCTATAAGTCACAGTCCTTAACTGGTTTTTGCCGTTCTTGTTTCTATCGATTCCGAATTTCTCGTAAGAGAACCTTATGGATTTTGGAAATGATTGGTTGGGTGGTTTTAACTTTATTAAAGAAAAACTTGGTTTATTAGAGAAAAATCAAACTTAGGAAACTCAGGTTCTTATAACTTTTATACATATTGTAGGTCAAGTTCATTTGAAAAAAAAAATTTATTTTTATTTCATAGAAACTATTGTGCTCTTTATTCAGTAGTCTGTTCGTATCAATGATGGTAAAATTATGACAAGCGTGTCAAAACTGAAAGGTCATCGCTGTCATCGCTGAAGAACACTGCTGACATATGAGGCAACCGAAGCTGTAGAGACTATACAATATGGAATATCCCATGAATATAAGAATGTAGTATAATTGTCAATGAAATAGAAGCTGCACAAATTGCGCACAACTGTTAACTGTCCTCGCGGTAAGTTCGCACAAAATGCTTATTACTACCAAAACATGTTTATTTCAAATTTAAACCAATATACATATTAATGTGGGAATAGAAATATGATGAGGAATTTTTCTTTGAGAAACGCATGTGGAATAAGGTATGTATACAGGGTGGTCCGCTAACTATAGCGGAAACTTTAAGGAACAATAGATTATCAAAAAATAATGTGACTTTGTTATATAAACAATTCCTTTTAAACGTACCGTTTTTGAGATACAGGGTGTTAAACTCTTTATTTTTTAAACGATTTTATTTTATATTTCTCAAATGAGCAGTAATATTTAAAAAATATTTGGTGACATAAAATATCTCGTAAAGGGCTAATATTGCCTTATAAAAGTTCAGTAACATCTCCAGCGGCGTAGATCTAGGGTATAGTGACCCTTTTTTCTATCAGAACTTCTACGCCACTTGCCCTAAGTACTAATTTAATAATCTCTTGTATTTTATAATGTTTTTCACTCAAAAAGTGTATCTTGTGATTTTTTTCTTAGATGAACTATTTTTGAGTTAATAGCATGTAAAGATATTAATGTTCCTTTTTTATTAAAACATTATTGACATTATTGTTATTACAATAATGTCATTAACATTATTCCTATCATTAACAATTTAGGTTAATGTTAATTTTAATGTGGGCATTCTACTATTAATTTTTGACTTAAAATTGGAAAAAAAAAACATTGCAATAGCAATTGCTCGTAATGCGTTTCATCTACCTCGACTATTAATAGTAGGAAGGTTTGATTAAGTGTGTGTTAGTTTTTTATCGGAACGTAATAAGAGACATTAGATTAAGACAAGATATTACCTGTCAAATGCAGGTACAAGTTCTTGTAATTTGGTGAGTTTTGCGATAATTTGTGTTGTATTAGTGTTATTGTTTCCTTTATTTATTATTAGTAAACTTCATTATTCTGAAAAATGGTTTTTAGTAACGAAGAATACGCAGATATTCATTTTTGTTACAGATTTTGTAATGGAAATGCCGAGAGTGCAATTCGTGAATACCACAGACGTTATCCAAATAGAAGAATTCCAAATGCTCGTGTCTTCATTAGAACACATTAAAATTTTCGTAACTTTGGTCTACGTGTTCAGCATGAACAAATTAGAAACTGTGTAAATAATCGGAATCGTATTTTTGGTATTTTTGATAATAACCCGAAGCTGAGCTTACGCAGAGTAGCTCAGCAATTGCGATTATTCAAATTACAAATATTACGGACATTACGAAATGACCACAGATATGCATTTCACCTACGGCCCGTTCTAGATTTGCACCCTGGGGATGCTGAAAAGCAATTAAGGTTTTGCCAGTGACTTTTAAATTCGATGGAAGAAAATCCCCACTTTTTGTGCAAAATTCTGTGGACAGATGAATTTTCATTTAACAGACGTGGAGTAACGAATTACCATAACATCCATTTTTGGGCGAAAAACCTCGAGAAGTTCTGCCACGATCATTTCAAAACGAATTTAATGTAAATGTTTGGCTGGGAATTATTGACAATAATGTTCGTGGTCCACATTTTCCACCTCGAAGGTTAAACTCGAAACTATTTCTTGACCTTGTCACTAATAACCTATATGACTATATCGACGATTTAACTTTTAACCTAAGGCATGAAAGCTGGATACAACTGGATGGAGCTCCCCCCATTTTGTGATAGCTGCAAGAGATTCACTTAATACTAATTATCCGCAACGTTGGATTGGCCAGTTAGGGAGGAATGAGATGAATCATAACATGATTAATGTTATTGGACCAGTGGCCTGCCACCCAGGTCACCAGATCTTAATCCACTGGACTTTAATGCCTGGGGAAATCTCAAAGATAAAGTTTATGCTACTCCAGTTTTAACAAGGAATGACTTAGTGTTAAGGAATCAGCAAGCCTGTAATGATATGCTGCAAAATCCACATGAATTATTCGCTGCAGTAAATTCGTTAATTCGTCGGTGTCGAAAATGCGTAGAAGTAGGTGGAACGCATTTCGAACAATTACTTTTTTAAAGTTATAGACTAAATTTTTTTCTTGTTGTTACTCTTTTCGTGGATTTGGCCTATTGGAGATACCTCAAAAGAAAGCACGCCATAATACTCTACTCCATGGTGGAAATCAGTAGATAAGGAAATTAAATTTGTCGTTATCTTTTGTAATTTTATTTTTAATAATGTTAACTCAGGAATAAATAGTAAAATACACACATTAACATTAAAATAAATTATCAATGCCAGTAATAACGTTAATAGCAACATGGTTATTAAAAAGGTATATTAATATTTTTACATGTGATTAACTCGAAAATAGTTCACCAAACGAAAATATTACAAAATACACTTTTTGTCCGAAAATCATCATAAAATACAAAAAATTATTGAATTGGTATCTAGGACCAGTGGTGCGGAAGTTCTGATAGAAAAAGGGGTCACTATACCTCAGATCTACGCCACTGGAGATGCTGGTGAACTTTTATAATAAGGCAATATTAGCCCTTTATGAGATATTTTATGTCACTAAATATTTTTTAAATATTACTGTTCATTTGAGAAATATAAAATAAAATCGTTTAAAAAATGAAGAGTTTAACAGCCTGTATCTCAAAAACGGTACGTTTAAGAGGCATTGCTAATATAACAAAATCACATTATTTTTTGATAATCTATTATTCCTTTAAGTTTCCGCCATAGTTAGAGTACCACCCTGTATATTAGAAATTATTTTGGAGACAAAAGTAGATTTTTTTGCAAAAATTTAACTGTTAACCTTAAAACCAATTCTCCTGGTGTGCATCTTTAGTTTTGCCAACGTGTTTTTAAATGTTTGTTTATTTAAAACGCCTATTTGGCGCGTGACAAGTTATAAACAAGCTGTTGGGAAGCTAAGAACTAGCACGACCATTCTTCGGAACAACCCTTAACAGACTGCTCTTCGTATAAATAAAAGAGAAAAGGTAAGTGAGGCTTTAGAGTTCCAAATTATGTCATGTCTCAAAAATACAGAGGATATCAAAATAATGTTATATTTCAAACATATATCAAGTTGTGTAATGTGATAGATTTTTTTCAGCTGGTTTTCTAGAAAATTAAAATCGTTCTTTTCCAAAAATTGAAATCTATTTCAGATCAATAGAAAATCATGTTTTATTTTCGCTGATTAGCAATGCACATGAAACAAACACTAGATTTCCTCCATTAAAAGCGTCTACTTTTCTGATTAAGTTGGTCAAGGCCTAACTTTTTAACACAGTTTTTACTTTCGAGATTGAAAACGTTTTGTTTCGGTCAGCGGGCAGGCAGTTTTTATCGGCACGATACTGCACTTGATGCGGCAATCTCGCGGATCTTTTTAATAACTAAAATAGATCATCTAACACATGGGCACACTTAATAACCATGCTAATATAAAGATTCGCTCGGATGGCACTCACGCACACGAACTATAAAACTCGCCTCACAAACGGTAATTTTCATTTTAGTTTAGAACGTTCAGGTGCAGAATACCATCGGAAAATGCAGTACCTGTTACTAGTGATAGTGTTATCAATTTTGTTTATGACGACGGTCGAGTGCTATGACAGTTACGAAGATGTCGAAGCGAAACTTATTCGAAACGTTATAAAAAAGTGTATAGACGCTCCATCAAGAATGGTTTGTTTCGCCGATAAAGCTGCCATGGGTATAGAACGTGCCCTTAACTGGGATATACCTCTTTTCGATGGAATCACCCTATCAAGAAACGAAAAAGTCATCCAGAACGCAACTTCTCGATCACTTACCGGATATTCAAGGCTAACGTCAGCCCTTTCAAGATTTTTAGAAGCTCATACTCTTTCGTTGGACTTTTCGGAATCTGGATCCTCGAGGAATGCTAGAATGATGGAAGAGGGACGAGGTGGCGGCGGCGGAGGCGGCGGTGGAGGTGGTGGCGGTAAAGGTGACAAAAAAGAGAAAAAATACATGCAGTATGCGTTTATGGTTTTGTTGGGAATATTTGGCCTTACCGGTCCATTGTTCATGAAGACTTTAGCGGTGATAGCGGCCAAGGCTTTGATTGCTAGCAAGATAGCTTTAATTATAGTTGGATCAGTCGCTTTGAAGAAGATCTTCGAAAAGGATCATTCGGCTCCTTCGGTTAAAGTTCACTCCATATCTGCTGACGATGAGCATGATCGGATGTCAGCTGGACATATTGCGTATAGTGCTTACGATCCGTACTACAATCATTATCAGTCAACGTGAAATTGTTTAATTTTAATTATAGTGCAAGTCCTAATTTATTTAATTTTGTAATAAAACATACAAGCTATAAATATGTCCATGATTTATTTTGTGTTTATAAAGCAGAACTCATATCTTCGAATTTTGTTCTAAACTGTTCAGTTAAACTTAAGATTTTTATATTTTATCAACATTTTTATGTTAGAATCGATTTGACTCTTTTTAGAAATTTCGATTATGATCCCAAGCTTTTGATTTGAGCGTTGAAATTTCACCAATAGCGATTTAAACTTGCAAAATCAAGCATATTTATTTAATTTTCAGCAAACTTGGTAATAAAAATTAAATGCATTACCATCAAAAACCGAATAGTAATTTTACTCATTTAATGTGGGCCGCCCCAATAAAGCTTTCTTTTTTTAGTCGTCAACAATATTTTGCTGACAAGGTTTATTTCGACATAGAGTTTTATTTAGATGTTTTGTCATGTTTTCGTAGTAAAAAAATTGTTTAAGTTTCCCAGCAGCACAAGGGCTTGAGCAAGCTTAATCCATCCCCGCATAAAAATGTAAAAACCAAAGCGCACAATTTAAGCTTTTCTCTAGCTTTCTTTACTCGTTCATATTTTCTGAAAAATATTGCTGTCGAAAACAGCGGTGGGCAACTTTTTTCGCCAACGCAACGGGTCAAGTTAAACTGAAAAACTTTACTTATACGGTGAACTATCAGTAATGGTATGAAGAGCAATAAAGCATTTTTCGTATAAAAATAATATGATTTAGTTATATTAACCTTATACGTACCAAAAGTTGATGTTAACAAAGATACAAGATGTCAAAGTTGAAAAAAAAACGATTTTTTAGTATAACTATTGGATAAATTATAATATAGGCACGAAAGGTCATAGGACGATAAGCATAGTAAATTGGCCCCAGAAAGATATCTGGATCATTTTTTGAGAATGTGTTGCTACTAATGACATTCTTAGATCCTGCAAGTTTTAGATCTCTATCTATTTTAGTTTTTGAAAAAATGGAAAAAATTCTAAAAAAATGGAAAAATTGAATTTTTTTTTCTCAAAAATGACTTAACCGAATGAAATAAAATTAAAAAAAATTATAGAAATATACACAGGCTATATTACAAGAAATTGACAGTCTATAATCATTATGTTATTTAGGAAAAACGCAATTTTTTTCAAAATTATTTTTTTTTCCTTATTATAACGTTCTAGAACAATTTTGAAACTAATTTCTGTTTATGTTTTTTTTGATGTAGAATACCCTTACAAATTCTGAAACTGATCAAAAAGGTACGCCATATTGAAAAAAAAAATAAAAACCGAATTTTTCATTAAAAAATTGATTTATATTTCAATTTCAGGAATATTGGGCTCATCTCATAGAGTATATACCTACTAATAGAGTAATTTAACTTTGCAAGTTTCAAGGTTTTATTTATTCATTTATTTTTTTTTTAGAAAAATTGGAAACAAAAAACAAAAAATAGGAAAATATTTTTTTCTCAAATCGCGTAAGACCGGTTTCGATCGAATTTGAAAATATTAGAGAGGTATATGAATGCTTTACTCAAAAAAAACTATTAGCTTCTTTATAACCTTAATAATAATTATTGGAGACGTTCTAGAGTAGTTTTAAAGTTAACTTTCTTAATGTGTTTTTTGATATAGAATAATCTCTCGAATCCTTAAATTAATTAAACATCGATTTATTTCAATGTGTTTTATATCATTTAAACTGCAGAAACAAAATATTCAAAAAAAAATATGAAATTTTTTTGACTAAAATGTTATAGTAAGTATATTAAAAAAAAAAAATTATAAACTAGATATATTAGGAACTTGATAATTTTACCTAAAATATTTTTTGCATTTGAAAATACCAATATAATATAGTCTACAATTATTAATCAATACACGATAGGATTGCAAACACTGCAGACGAGTTGAGGACCATGAGAGCATGGTGGACATAAGGGTCACTTCTGTCCAGCCAGAAGACGAATGGACTGTTGAAGGTCTTCGGAAGCTACAGAGGAGCGACGCTGATATCGGACCCATATTGGAATGGAAAGAAGCTGGAGACAGACCGGAATGGCAAGAGGTTTCCGACAGAAGTCCAGCTCTTAAGAATTTGTGGGCTCAATGGAAATCCCTCCAGGTCGAGGACGGGGTACTGAAGAGAGCATGGGAAAGCGCGGATGGAAAGCGTGTCAACTTGCAGTTGGTGGTGCCTCAGGAGAAGATTCCACGGGTCTTGTGGGAGGTGCACAATGGATCCTCTGGTGGACATTTAGGGATGCACAAGACCCTGGAGAAGGTTCGGAAACGGTACTATTGGGTTAACTGCAGGAAGGACGTCGAGTGGTGGTGTCGGAAATGTGTCATCTGCGCTGCATCCAAGGGTCCCCGTACAAGAACCAAAGGGGCCCTGAAGCAATATAATGTGGGAGCTCCATTTGAAAGAATTGCAATCGATGTGGCAGGACCATTTCCAGTTTCAGACGATGGAAAAAAAGTATATCCTGGTGGCCATGGATTATTTCAGTAAATTGCCTGAAGCTTATGCCATCCTGAACCAGGAAGCCACCACAGTCGCAAGGGTTCCTGTGGACAACTTCATCTGTCGATTTGGTGTTCCCTTGGAACTACACTCGGACCAGGGAAGGAACTTTGAATCGGGGGTTTTCCAAGAGATGTGTCGTCTCCTTGGAATAAGGAAAACTCGACCAACACCTCTTCATCCACAGTCTGACGGAATGGTGGAGAGATTTAACAGGACCTTAGAGGAACATCTTTCAAAGGTCGTTTCCAAGCATCAGACCGACTGGGACCGACATCTACCACTGTTTCTGATAGCCTATCGCGCGGCAACTCATGAAACTACAAGTCAGACTCCGGCAAAAGTGATCTTCGGGAGGAAACTGCGGTTTTCGTGTGACTTGGTGTTTGGATCACCAAGGGAGATCCCCAGGGAAACGATGAGTTTCGTAGATGACTTGAGGGAAGCGATATTGGAGACTCATGCCCTGGTGCGGACGAAGATCAACTTGGCGACGGACCGGATAAAGGCCAGGTATGACGTGAGTGCCAACCATGGTGGTTTCAGTGAGGGCGAATTAGTATGGCTATACAACCCTCAGCGAAAGAAAGGAGTTTCGCCGAAGTTTACGCCATCTTGGGAAGGGCCGTACAAAGTGCTGAAGAGGATCAACGACTTGGTATACAGGATCCAGCGTAGCCCCAGGACTAAGATGAAAGTGGTACACCTGAACAGACTGTGCAAGTATAGTGGCGAAGTGACTGATTGGAACTGATAGGGTCGATCAGTCTTAAGGGGGAGGCAGTGTAACGCAATGTAAATAGATGGAATAGAATTTAGAATAGAATTGTATAATGTAGTAAATAAAAAAAGTTTCTAGAAGGATCTGATAAGGGCAAAGCGGCCGCGATAACGAAACAAATGGCAGATAAGCGTTCCAGAAATTTTGGGAAGATAAACCTTATCTGCCGAAAAGTTCTAGAAGCCGGGGGCCAAAACTATAAAAGGCGGTCAGCTTTCCCTCGAGTCAGTCAGTTATAATCGGTGTAATTAGTGAGTTACTAGAAGTCAATAATAAGTGAGTTAATTGTTCAATTGTGGTGATCCAAGTTGAGTTCAGTAATAAGGTGGGTATAATCCATCACGTGTAATCAATCGAATCGATAAGCCCGTGACAGTATAAAGGTTTCAACGGTATCGTATGTGGACCCCCAACAAATCTAATAGTATTCCTTGTATAGTTAGTAGCGCCCTAAGATACCAAGAATCTCCTAATTACATACTTTTGTGCTTTTTCTGTTGTTCCTAAAATTAGTGAAAATGTATAGAATACGCACCATCGACCAACTGTCTTTGCAAAAAGTAATGTGATCTCGTTTTAGACATTTATTCATTTAGATCCCGTCAACATGTAAACGGCGATAGCGATGATGAAAGTGAATGTTAATTAACTCAGAAAAGTAATATTCAGACCAACGAAAACAGCCCTCCCGCTAAAAAAAATCAAATTTAGCGGAAGAGGTAAAGTAGATTAAGTCTTCTGAGGATATCGCTCAAAAAGTACAGGCCAAAATCTGTACATTTTGGGTAGTGCAGAAATGAGTATGATTACCCGAAAGCACGCTATTCGTGAGACATTTTCTCAATAAAGACCAACTCTAAAAGAAAATGGTTAATAACTTTTTTGTAGAAAATTTAAAGTTCTCCGACTTTTATTAAGAACATTTTTTGTTAAATTAAAATTGTGGAAATTATTGGCAAAGAAACAACATTTTCCTTCTTTAAATCAATATACCGGCCGTTCCCCTTAAGATCTTGGTAGGGAACTTTATAAACTTATTTGTTAAGCGTAAGTGAAGATATTTCTAAAATAAAAATTTAGTATTTGATTATTTTTGGAACAGGGGTGATTTTTCATCTATTTTTTCTGAGTACGGAGTAAATAAAACATGTCTACATTTAAAAGCAATACATGAGATTTTGCCTTTGTTCGAAATTATTGATAAAAAACACCCGCAAAATGTGGAATCAAAAAGTAAATTGATTCTGAATTCTGATTAAATTAATATTAAACATATTGATAAATAATTAAATGCACATGTTATATTGATATTTTAAAATGCAAAAGGATATTTTAACTAAAATTGTTGACATCTTTGCTAATATAGTTGTAATTAATTTTTAAATACTTTAATATTTTAGTAATATTCATATACTTTTTTTGGATGTTTTGTTTCTGTTGTTTTATTGATATAAAAAACAATGAAATTAATCCATTGTTATCTGTACATTACCAATCGATTTTAAGATTCGAGATATCATTTTATATCAAAAAATATATTAGGAAAGTCAACTTTAAAACTGTTCTAGAACGTACCACGAACGAAAAAAAATTGCAAAAGCTTGACTGTTTCTAACAATTACTATTAAAATTAAGAGCTAGTATTTTTTTGAGCAGAGTATTTATATAAAAATTAATAAAAATAAATAAATAAATAATTATATCTCTATTATGTTTCCAAACTTCACTGAAATCGGTTTTATGCGGTTTTTGAAAAAAAAATCCTATTTGTTTTTGTTTTTTTCCGATTTTTTCAAAAATGAAAATAAATAGAATTCTGCAACTTGCAGAATCAAACTATCCTATTAGCGGGAATATACTCTTCAGAGATGATTCCAATATTACTGAAATTAAAATAAATCAATTTTTAAATGAAAAAATTGTTTTTATTTTTTTTTAATATGGCGTACCTTTTTAATCAGTTTTAAAATTTGCAAGGTTATTCTACATTAAAAAAGACATAAAAAAAGTGTATTTAAAAATTGTTCTAGAACGTTAAAAAAATAATTTCGAGAAAAATTTGCCCGTTTCTCCTAAATAGCATAAAGATTTTGGGTTAATATTTTTTTTAATATAGCTGTTAAACATCTCTACAACATGTCAAAATTTTACTCAAATCGCTTAAGTAGTTTTTGAGAAAAAATTATTTTTCTATTTTTTGGTTTTTTTTTTGATTTTTACAAAAACCAAAACAGATACAGTTCTGAAACTTGCAACATCAAAGTATCTTATTAGTAGCAACACACCTTTAAAAGATGATTTAGATATCCTTTCACTATACTAATCGTCCTATGGCCTTTGGCAAAAAGGGGTTTCTTAAGGCGACAAACCCTAATTTGTTAACATATTACTAATAGCTGATAGGGGGGCTATCTGCGCTATTCTGCATAACTCTTAATCATCATTACTGGAGCTGGAATTATATGCAGCAAAAAAAGTAAAAAGTATGCATGCAATATGCCCTAAAATACTTGCAAAATATGCACTATAAAATATTTTATATGCATTTATTTCCATAAAAAATTTAAAATAATAGCGGTGTTCAGGATTAATAGACTGGGAAATATGAATACGTTTTCGTTCAGTCGGTTCAACAAGAAACGTTCCTCGACTTTTCAAAAACTGTTAATGAGTTGCTTATAGACTTGTTGGTGAAAAAGTGAAATTGTTTTACTATCACTGGAACTGTCAATCAAAAGGTCCGTGCATGTCTTACAGTGCGACTGCTAAATATTTAAAAAAGTTGAAGACATTCGTGAAGAGGTGGGTTTAATGCTATAAAGCCAACGAAGATCTTCCCGATAGAGGCAAATCGGAAGTGACAATAAAATAGCAGGATAAAGTCATTTTTTAGCTGTTTAAGCGCAATCCTGTTACGTGAAACAGTTACAGTTACGTGAAACCAAAGCCAAGCTAGCTAAGAGAGGAGTTGACGTTAGCATAAGTACCATTTGGCTGAAAAAAGCATATAATATCAAAGCACGAGCCAGAACTCGTTGTTTTCGAAGACCTACAGAAAAAATGCAAGGTCTGGGCTGTCGAGAATCTCGACTGCGATTAGGTCAGTGTAATTTTTTCTGACAAAGCATGGTTCTGGGCATGGACTTCCATAAGTTATGCTGGTGAGCGATTGCTTCAGTAAACCATCAAATACCTAGTAAAACTCCATGTTTTGGGATGTTACTTTGAGCACGGTTTTAGGTGTTTAGAGCTCTTTATGCGCAACTTGTATGCTCAGAAAATCGTTATTATTTATAAACGTAGTTTTCTAAAGCCTGTCCAGAAGATGTTCGGAGTCAAAAGCAGAGACTGGATTTTAGGGGAGGAAAATGATCCAAAACATCGCCTCTGTACCTCATGGAGAGCAGAAATTGGTATCGTAACTTCAGACTGGTTTTCACAGTCTTTTGATGCAAATCCAATGAAAATTATTTGGAGCACTGCAATGAGAAAGTTTGCAGCAACACGTGTCTTCATCCTCAAGCAGCTTTCACGAAAAGTCAGAGAGATATGGCGGTTATTACTCCTAGGATATTCTGAAAAGCTGGTAGAAAGTATGCCCAAAGGGTGCTAGGCTATTCTGGAAAGCAATGGGGATTGAACCATGTAATGGGTAGTTGCGCTGTAAGCTTTTTAACGTACTTTCAATGAAAAAGTTAAAATCAAAAAATCTTCAATAGTTTTCCTTAAACCAAGAAACGTTTCTTGATGAACATACTGTAAATAAAACAAAATATGTAGACCCAACACACCTTTATTTCAAATTAAGGCTTAATTATCTAACTTGATTGCTTTTGTATTAACTGAACAGAAACAGCTTAGAAAAAAACCTGAAATATGCAAAATAAAAAACTGCATATGCATTTATTGGAAAATGTCTAAATATGCACATATGCACTTTATATGCATTTTGCATATAATCCCAGCTCTAATCATAACTTTTTTGTGCATCTACGTGTATTTATTTTATGTAGATAGCTTTATTTCCCCATATTTTTTATGCATAAAAGGTATACTTTCTAAAAGTTCATACGAGTAACCGTTTCAAAGATATTTGCCTTTTTATAATATGTGTAATAATAATGTCAGTAAAGTAATATATGATATAAACTATTTTAGAATCAATTTTACTACTTTTATTTGGAAATCTACCACGAAAAATTCATATTAGCAAAATTTAAAATAAATATACCTCAAACTTTAAAGGCAAATATCTTACAAACGGTTGCTTGTATCAACATTCGGAATGTATACCTTTATTACGTAAAAAATGTAGATAAATAAAAGTATCTATTTAAAACAAGTGTACATGGAGGCACAAAAAAGTTGTGATGCTTTAGAATAATACAGGGCAGCGAGCAGGTGGCGCCCCCTATGAGTTACTGACAATTTGTTAGCAATTTAGAAGTTATCGACTAAAGAAACCCCCTATGTCAAATTTTTTGTCTACAGTGAAATGCGTTCATCAGTTAGGCGAAAAAATCAAAGTTTTTTTCTAACTTTGACACCCTGTATTTTGGTTAATATCAACTTTTGGTATAAGATAAATGTGGCTAAATCACGTTATTTTTGTACGAAAAATCCACTCTTGCTCTATGTACCATTACTTATGGTTCTGCCTGTATTTGGAAAAAGGACAAATTTTGAGTAGAATGTCGAAATTTTATGAAAAAACCGACGTCAAAAGTTTGCGATTATAAATGTAAAAATTTTTAACAGAAGAAATTTAAAAATTAAAATTGGGAGGTCGGAATGGGAATTATAAAGACAAATACAATTTTAAGAAAGTAATAATTCATAATTTAAACTGAAAGTTTTCTAAAAAAAATCGAATTTTATAGGAAAAAAGACCCCACATTTGTATGCCTTAAATATAAATGTTTGGGTAACTGCAAAAACTGCAATTTTGCAATTTTGAAAAAGGTTGAAATTTCCCCTGCTTAAAAATATTCGTATATTGTGTTACTGCTTTAGCACGAACGTGGTTTTTGCGTTTATCCTGGAGGTGTTTTTGGCCTTTCCCCTTAAGGCAGGCATCCTCTCGTTAATTTTATTTTATGAATCTGTCGGTTGAGCGGGCGGATGAGCAAGAACATGACGGAGGTATTCATTTGCGGTTCGGCATTAAGCTGAAAATAAGTGGAATGCAGGGAACGTATAAAGCGCCAGTTCGGCGTTCAATTACGTTTCTGTTAAAATTTAATTTGTACCGACGAAATGTAACTTTGTTTTGTGCACACCAAGCCGGTGGGAGATGATTCGCAATTATATAACACGTAGATGGAACACTTTAATATAATTTCCAGTTGCGCGGTTTTGCTTCAATCCCTTCGGAGTTTGCACGTGCGTGAGCCGCTGCCGATTTTCCGACAGACTAACGCTCCATGCGAATTATACCCCGCTCTGTCCTGACGGCATTTATTTTTATCCTGTCCTTAATGCAATAATACCAGCATATTTAGCAATGACATTGTTTGGTCAAAAGTCAACCGCCGCCGTGCAAATTAAATTGATTTGGAGTGAAATCAGCATCTACAAGAAGTTGAAACCAAACGAACCTGGCGCATCCACCATTCTATTTCAACAAATTTGGAAGAAAGAAAAAGCGACTTTATGTAATTTGAGATTGGACAATTAGATATAATTTTAATGTGAGTTTCATGTAGTTTAATGATTTGGTTAGTATAGATCAAAAACCGATAAATTCGTATATTTTATGGTTTAAAAAGCGATATATGCTATTGTATTTTTGATTGTATTTGTTGCCAATGTTTATATTATTTTAATTTGCCAACGCTGGTACAAGCAGTTTAAAATTCGAAGCCTCAAGAGCAAGGACGATAAATTCATTAATAAATACACTTTTGCCCCGTAACTTATGCTTTCCATTCTCATAATGACCGGAATGCCATCTATGGATCTTAATTTGGGCGATTTCTGGAGTACGTTGTGCTTTCGCAATTAGCCTGATTCGAATATATTGCAAAGAGGAGAGGAATCTCATAGGTGCCGTTGCAAAGACTTATCGACGTTGACCATTGTCCCTCCTGTAATCTAATTATAACCATTATCCTCTCGACTGTGTCCCCTATCTATCACCCGGATGGCTTAACACACTAGATGCATTCCTTTAACGATCTCCTTATCCTTACCTACGGTCTAATTTCTACGAAATAACCACGATTATCCCTAGCAATGGCAACTAAATTCGCATAAGGAAAGGATGCTCAGTTTATTTTGACAATTTTGGGTTAAAATTGATTCGCTTTTAATAAAAGTGTGGCCTATCTCGTACTGAAAAAAACAGCACGTTTTCATTACATGACAAAACATTAAATTATGCAATGGAATAGTGGGCTTCAAGTTTGTCCCCTCGTCGTATCTATCATCAGTGCTCTATTTACCTTACCCCATTCACATTATGTATAATTACTAAAATATATCGGTACGATAATAGGGGAAGGTATCCTAATTTGGGCAGATTTTATATATTTTAGTATATAGAGGTATATAAGAAGTGTCAATAAGAATTAGGAAGTAGAATAGAAACTTACTAAGTATACCCTCAAAACAATGGCGTTTATTGGATTTAACAAATATTAACAACACTAAAAAATGAGTTCAAAAAAATCGCTTCATCGGTTCAAATAAGGAAACCGGTTCCCTAAATTAGACCCCTATTTTCCTAAATTGGAACATTACCTTTTTTTAACGACAATTGCAACAAAAGGACCTTTTCATTTTAGCACTAACTCCAGCACATCGAGTATGTATCCAAGTGAGGCATTTCATGCATTGTATCATTTCCTCTTCTTTGTTCTCTTCACACAATACACAAAACCATGATCCACCAGTTTCTTTATTATGTTTCTGCATTTTGTTTCAGTTTGGTGAAGTTTTTTTTTAATTTTTGTTTTAACTGCTAAGGGCTACTGGTTATTTCCACTGCTTTTTGGGCTATTTGTGTACTACTCGAAGAAGAAGGGCCATCTGAGTATGGATTTTTGTTTGCCCGCGGTGATATTTTTTCAAAACATCTATTAAACTGTTTGTTGTTGGTCGGTATGTTATCACTTCTATCTTCATCCTCGCTGCTAGAAGTTGTAACAGAGTTTCCAGAAGTTTTCAAAAGATCAGCTGGTGCAAATTGGTCATCTGTAAATACATGCCTGTACATCGGCCAAATTCCGGAAGAGCGAAAGGCACTCTCTGCAGTTCCCACGGTGGCCGCTATTCCATTTGCTTCATTAATTAATTTTGACATTTGCGATTGATATTATCCCCCTTATACAGGGTGTTACAAAAGTCCGGGCCGCTACTTCAGGAGCATATTCTACACATTAAAATATGAAAAATGTTGAAATACATTTTTTTCTTTAAATTGCCTCCTAACGGAGATATGACCATTTAAAGATGGCGCCCCTAAAGTGGTCTTTTTACTACAAAAAGTTAACGGTTAGTAGCAAAGTCATGAAATTGGGCAAGCAGTTAAAGAATTGGATTAGGCATATTCTCATGTAACATATTTTTTAAATAAGCAGTAGCGTGGTGTGTAGGGGGTTGCCCGCGATTATTTTTTGCCGTAACTTTTTTGTATTGCAATATTTCGACACAAAAGTGCCATAATCGTAAAAAGCAACATTTTTTATACAAAAAAGGTACTCTTTCTCAAAGTCGCTAAAAGTAACCGTTTCCGAGAAAAAGGCGTTTAAATAATCCTATCCCGTCTTCGAAATTCTAACTAATTTGTATAAGAAAAAATAAGTTGGTCATGCAAACTGATCGTAAAGAAAACAATTGTACTTGACAATATCTGCCAGAGATTGACGTTGTGTCACTGATAAAATTTGGTCGTAAGCTGTAAACTTTAGCAGTTTTTGTTCTCAATAGTAAGTGTAGTAGTTTTTTAACTTTTCATTATTTTGATAAAATGGACTATTCAAATCAAGAAATGGCCGATATGCATTTAATGTAAGGGCTTGCAAATTGTAATCGTGCTGAAGCAAGACGGCTTTGTGCTGAACGTTTTCCTAATAGACACCTACCAGGAGAAAAATTGTTCCAGAAAATTCATGCTCGTTTATGTGAAACAGGAAATTTTGTTTTCAAAGGCGAACGTGTTGGAAGGCCAAACGCAGAAGTTGCTAATTTAGAGGAGCGTGTGCTTCAGCGAGTTGAAGAAGATCCATGTGTCAGCACTAGACAACTTGCTTTAGCCGAAGGAGTAAATCACGTAACTATCTGGCGAATTTTGAAATTTTACCAATTTTACCCCTATCATTTTCAAAGAGTGCAAGGGTTACTTGCTGCTGATTATCCTCCAAGAATAGAATTTTGCAACTGGCTATTGCATAAGATCGCTGAAAATGAGAACTTTCCATCGCTCATATTATTTACGGACGAAGCGGGTTTTACCAGAAACGGGATACTTAACTTTCACAACATGCATCAGTGGCAAGTTGAAAATCCCAATGTAGTTATTCAGTCGAGACATCAGCAACATTTTTCACTTAACATTTGGGGAGGAATAATAGGGGACTCTATAATTGGACCGTTTTTTTTTACCTCATAGGTTAACAGGAGCATCATATAGACATTTTTTGCAAACAGAGTTACCCGTGTTACTTGAAAATGTTCCACTCATAACAAAACAGCGAATGTGGATAATGCACGATGGGGCACCTGCCCATTTTAGTGCAGTTGCTAGGGAATTTTTGAATAACAACTATCATCAACGATGGATAGGTCGAGGAGGTCCGATACCATGGCCAGCTAGGTCTCCTGACCTCAACCCACTCGATTTCTACTTATGGGGACATCTAAAGCAGATCGTCTACTCCACACCAGTTGACAATATCAATGATCTTCGTGAACGAATTGAAAATGGGTTCAACCAGATTCACAATACACCAAGCATTTGCGAAAGAGTAAGGAGTTCCCTTAGAAGACGAGCCGAGCAATGTATTGCTGCAGGGGGCAGTAATTTCGAACACTTGCTTTGATTTTTTTTTTCTTAATTTTGTACTATTTTTATATCAATGCAGTTAGTAGTGGATAAATTAGAAATTTGCAAAACGAATTCTAATAAATGCAACAATTTTGTTTAAACGCTTTTTTCTCGGAAACGGTTACTTTTAGCGACTTTGAGAAAGAGTACCTTTTTTGTATAAAAAATGTTGCTTTTTACGATTATGGCACTTTTGTGTCGAAATATAGCAATACAAAAAAGTTACGGCAAAAAATAATCGCGGGCAACCCCCTACACACCACGCTACTGCTTATTTAAAAAATATGTTACATGAGAATATGCCTAATCCAATTCTTTAACTGCTTGCCCAATTTCATGACTTTGCTACTAACCGTTAACTTTTTGTAGTAAAAAAACCACTTTAGGGGCGCCATCTTTAAATGGTCATATCTCCGTTAGGAGGCAATTTAAAGAAAAAAATGTATTTCAACATTTTTCATATTTTAATGTGTAGAATATGCTCCTGAAGAAGCGGCCCGGACTTTTGTAACACCCTGTATAAGCGAAGGAACGTTTCCTGACCTTGTGTAAAATAAGTCTGAAGAGGGCCAAACAATGCTATGCAGAGGCGGCCTTTGGGGGTGGCGAGGAGGGCAACCGCCCGGGGCCTCGCGCTTGCAGGGGGCCTCGCGTACTCGTGCGATAGTAGGAATTCTAATGTTTATTTCCATTATAAAACTCGACTCGCTGCTTTCTTGCGTGGTAATAATCGCCTAATATCTGTCTCCTTCGCTCCAATGCATGTTTCTTTTCTTCTCTTTCACATGGACGAAATTTCGTATCAGTGCCACAAGTGCTGCCACCTGCAAGGGCCAAACAAAGCCTAATAGTACTCCATTTTCTTTGTGTTTACAATTCGGGGAATTCCCGTCTTTCATTTCACCTGTCAACTGTCGTCGGGTTATGCTTTTGTATAAGGGCAGCCGTCATCATTTCTGAATTCCTGATTCTTTTAACACATTAATGCACCTTAATTTATCATGATTAAAAATTTGTTATTTTGGTGTTTATTAATTATTCTTAGTTTCCAATAAACAATTTCAAAAGTCTAAATTTATTCATTTATAACTTTGCATTTCTCGTCAAACAACATCATTAAAACTCATGGGCGTAGGCAGGATTTTGTTCAGGGAGGGGCAAGAATTATTTTGAAAAATTGATAAAAAAAGAAAACATGAAAATGTTTCGATTGAGTAGATGTATATTTTCATTTAACTACATAAACTGATGATTCGAATTCTTAGATTAACTTTAAAATTTGAAAATAGAGCGAAGACAGTCAGAAAATTGAATCTAAAATAAAAATCTAACCTTTCGGAACACTTCAAAAACTATCAAAATTTCGAAGATTTCGAAAAATAATAATTTTTGAAAAATACCGTCGAAATGTCGAGCAAAAGGTTAAAATCTCTTGAAGAAAAGTGAACACTTTCAAGAGAAAGTTTAATTTTGAGTGAGAAGAATTTCGAGAAAAAAATGAATTTTGGCAAATAGTTGGAATGTTTAGAAAATCGTGTTTAAAATAAAATCCCGATTTTTCGAAAAATCTCCAAAAATGTCAGAAATTCCAAAAAATTATATTTTTAAAGGTGCAGTTTTGTGAAAAAAATACGTAATCTTCAGAAAAATTTTTCACCGCAAGTGGAGATTTCCAGAAGCATAAAACCTCCTTATTTGAAGTACGACTCACAAAATTTCCAGAATAAGACAAATTTTGAGAAGCATGAAATATTCGGAAATTTAAATTAAACAAAAATTCAGAAAAAAACCGAATACTAAAAAAAGAAAGTTCAATTTTGGGAGAGAAAAGTAAAATAAAGTCGTAATTTCGAAAGTGACGCATTTTGAGAAAAAACCCTATTTTGGGAAAGGGTTTTTTAGAAAATCAAAATTGAATAAAAACTCAACGTTTTGGAAGAACTCGAAAAACGCTGAAAATTTTAAAAATTTCAAAGGTCTAATATTCTGAAAAAATTTGCAATTTCCAAAAACACTTTTTCGAAATTTTTACTTTTTTATTCTAATTTTGACATAATGTTTAAATTTTAATAATCGCATTTTGAAATAAAAGCCAAAATTTCGAAAATAAGGCGAAATATTAAGTTGAAATTTCTGGAGTCAAATTTAAAAAAGTCAAAATTTAAACTAATTTTAAGAGAAAAATTCAAAATTTTTAGCAAAGTTGAATATCAAATTTTAATATAAAAATCGATCGTACAAAAAGGCAAATTTTAAGAAATCTATTCTTCATGGTAGACCCTTATTGACCGGAAATATTATGTTTTTTTCAATTTATTTAACATTTCTTCGGCCCAGTTTGGAAATATTTAAATTTTTTTTTAAATTTTTGTTGTTGACAATTTTCTAAACAGTTTTTGAAATGCGACTACGTGATATTTAAATTTATTGAAAACGTCACTTCATGACAGTTCACAAATTAAAAGGTTATTTTATTTTACATAGAATAGGAAAAAAGAAAAATAGGAGACCAAAATTAGATATAGAAAAAAAAAAGAAATCTGTCAAAATTTTTGAAAAATCAAATTCCAAAAGATCAAAGTCTTCAGAAAAATCTGACAGTCGACATTTCTAGAAAAACTACTAAGTGAAGCATCAAGAACCAACATTTTCCAGAAAAATTTCAAACTTTAACAAAAAGTACAATTTTAAGAATACGTTTATGAAAAGAACAAATCTTGAAAATTAGTCAAGATTTTAAAAAAGATACAAATTTCCAGGAAAAATATTCAGATTGGAATTTTAGGATAAATTTCAAATTTGCAAAAAAGACAGATTTTGAGAAAAATATTTAAGTTTCGGTTTTTTTAAATTCGTTTTTACTGTAAATTTTGATTTTTTCCCCCTCGAAAAACAAAAAAAAAGATCGAAATTTTGACAAAAAAATCGAAATTTAGTAAACACTCGAAATTCTTCAGAGGAAGTCAAATTTTGTTAAAATTTTGGAAAAAGAACAAATTTTGAGAAAAATGTAATTTCAAGAATTTTCTCATAACCGCTTGAATCAGAGGCAGACACGCGCACTCATCTGACCCCTCTCCAAGTCAGAAGATGTCCACTATTGAGATAAACGTCGACATTTTGAGAAGCAAGTTGTATTTCAGTTATAAACCATTCCAAAGAAAATTTTCTCGGAAATTTGGTTTTTTTACAACATTTCTAAAAAAGTCACTATAAAAATTTCCAGATAAATATTTTTATCAGAAAATCGATCAAATTTTGAGGAAAAGGGTAAATCTTGATAAACAAGTAAAAATTTTCAGAAAATCAAAATTTAAAGAAAAGCCGAAGTTTCCAGAAAAAACGAATTTTGAGAAATGGTAGAATTTCAAAAAATAACTTTGAGGTAAAAATTCGAAATTTAGAAAGAAATTTATGAAAAAAGACGAATTCTGAGAAATAAGTCGAAACTTCGAGCAAATGTCAATACCTTAAAGAAGTACGAATTCTGTCGAATGGAAATTTTTTAGATAAAGTCTTCTTTAGTTGAATATAAATTTTCGTTTAACTGTATGAGCCAAGGGGGGGGGGGGCAAGCACCCTACCCTGCCCTATTCTAGCTACGCCTATGTTAAAAATAAAAAAGATCTACCCGCCCGGAGCCACGCAATGGCTCAGGCCCCCCCTGATGCTATGTTCAAAGGCTGTAAACTGCGGGTGGTATGACCAGGTAGTTGAAGTAAGACAATTTCTTTCTTCCTAGCAAACTCACAAGCCTGCAAATTTTTACTGTATGGCCATCAAACAGTAGGAGAACTTTATTATCTACATTGCATGCTTCTAAAAATGTTTCAGCCACTCAACGAGTTCTGAGTTAATAGTCCATATTTACAAAAAGAAGTACCAGCTTCTACTTCGCAAAAATAAAGGAAATACTTCAGATGTTATGCATAAATAAATGAAGGAAAAGGTTTTGCTTCGCCGTTGAAAGTTTTGCTTCCAAGTAAAAGGTTTTACTTTTTTCGTATTCAAAAAAAAGCTTTAACTTTAAAAATCAAAGGATTTGCTTTACGAAAAATGCATCTACTAGGAAGCTAACTTTTTTCTATATATCAAGTTATTTGTCTTTTATCACTTGTGTAAATTTTTGTTAGTCTAAGTTCATGGTTGTAATTGAGCGTTTGCAATAACATGGTGAATTTATGTGCAGGAAAATATTATAAATCAAGAACTGTTTTTTTTTGTGGAACGAACTGGTCCTTGGTTATCTTCAAAAATTGATATACAAATCTTGTCTCCTGAAACCCAAGAAAAATTAAAAAATATATTTGTTTTCCAAGAAAAGAAAATAATGTGCAAAGAGAAAGGGCTTTGTTGTTTCCTTTTACAAGAGTTGTTGGAGATCCTGACTGTGCCATGTTCATATTGAAAGGCCGGCCAAACTTTTATATGAATATAAGTTACTACATGCGATCCAAAGCTTGATATAACTATTATTGATACGAAATGGCCTGGATCAGTTTATGATTTTCGTTTATCGAGAAATTAAGTAGTTAGTTATCAAGGGCATAAGAAACACAGTTACACTAGGAGAAAGTGGATGTGGGATAACGCCATATCTGATAACCAAGCCTGCCGAGAGTCCTGGGGCAATTATGATGTTCTGACCTTTAGTTGGATACTAGACTCCCATGAAGTCAGGGTCCCAATTGCATCTGATCCCTTGACACCTCCACTTCTTCGCGGGAATAATTTATATTTTACACCTTTGTGATATGACATGATTTTTCCAAAATATGTATCAGTTATTCTTGCCACTTATGAACTTAATCGAATTTATTTACCTTAACTATATTTCATTTTGCGTTTGGATTACGTTTTGTTGTTGTTTTTGCTTTTGCTGTTGTATTATACAGTATCGGCCAGAACACTATTTCGGTCTGCTTGTCAATGAGAACGACAAAGCAAACTTCTGATATGAGGCAAGACGGAAAGAGAAACTAAATCGGCAGAGATGCCACATGGTAATTCATTTATGTGTATCTCCTTCATTATGACCGGGATAAATCGCTTCAGCGCTTCTTCGATTCAACAATTGGGAGAATGATAAGGGTACATGTGTAGCGCACATGTCACCTGGCATCGATTGGCATTATTTCTACATGGACTTACGACTGGACCGAATCTGCATTAAATAAATCATCCTCTAGTAATCCGTCCGTCGCGGGCGTAAGGAGCATACAACGCATACGGGCGGCACTATCGAGGAGGCGGCAATAGGCATGTAGTCGGGGATTTAATCCAAATTAAAAATACTTCAAAATCGAATTTTCCGAACTTTTAAACTCAAATATTTCATATTGTTCCTTAAATTGTGACAGTAATCCGAAAATGTTAGTCAAAAATTCGCGGAAAAAACCGAAGTTTCTAGTTTTTTCAGTTAACACTCAAAAAAAAGTAGAACTTCAAAAAAAATTTTAAAATCTCTTGAAAAAAAAACGAAGTTTTGAGTTTATGCCAAGAATTTAAGAGAAAAAGTAAAAATTTAAAATAAGAACTCGAAATTTTGCGAAAAAAAATTTTGTAACATTTTAAAAATAAAGGAAAAATCTCCCCAAAAAGATAAACTAGCTTATAAATTTAGTTTTCTTGAAGATAATAAAAAAGTATAAATTTAATACTCAGAATTTAGGAAATAACTTCCAGCAAAAAAAAAGAAATTTTTAGCAAAATGTTTGGATGAAACTCGACAAAAAAGTAAAACATTAAAAAAAAATATTTTAAAAATGTTCGGCACGCGAGTCCAACCGCTACTTTGATACACGCTTCGCTATCGGCCAAAAAAAAGTGTTTTCATTAATTTTACATAAAATAGGCCGTTTGTTAATTTAGAAGGTTTCTAAAAATGTTTAAATTCGAAGTCTGGTAATTAGTTAATTGTTAAACAAAAGCTACTAACTAAATTCCTTATGTGGAGATCTTATGGCAAGATTAAGTTGTGTACTAATAGGAAAACTTGCAATGTTTTTAACTGTCATAACATTATAATTTAGATATTAAATATACTATCTAAACTATTAAGAAATTTAATTTTTTTTAGGTTTTTCATGGTTTAAAAAATTAATAATTACCAGATTGATTATAACAATTATAAATATCGCAAAATTACAATAATATTAAGTATAGTTGCCATAAAACCTTAGCGAAGGAAAAAAAAACATATTAGCAACTTTAATAATTATTATTCTACTTGGAATCTAAACGAAAAATCTAAAACTTTATGTAAAATCAATGAAACCATTTTTTCCAGCAGATTTTTTTTCTTTTACAGTTTTAGATGATTTGGCCAATTTGTGAAATTTTTGAATTAATATTTAATAACATAATAAAAAAGAATTTTACTTGCTTTGTTTTTGAAATAATTTCGAAAAACTGGACTGTTTTTTTCAAATCTTTAATGGTTAATAACAGCGGCAATTGTTTATGTGTCGATATTTAGATCCAGAAATTCCGACTTTTTTCTCAAAATAAAAAACTATAAATTTCCAGAAAAGATAAAACTTCGAAGAAAATAATTAAAATTAAGCAACATTAGTCGAATAATGTTGTATAAAATTTTACTTTTTTCTTTGAAATTTGAAGTCCTAATTTCAGATTTTAAAACTGATATTTATCGAATTTAAATACAAACTTTGGTTGCTATTTCTGCAACTTTGAATTTATAAAGGGATCATTTTGTAAAGAAAGAAAAAATCTGAGAAAAATACACCATTCGTTGAAAATTCAAAAATGTTTAAACAAATTTCTGGAGTTGAGAAATTTAAGTTTAGACTGAAAATTTTAACAAAAAAAAGTGTAATTTTCGAGAAAGCATACTTTTTTTAAATATAAATATTCTAGACATTACGAGTTTTTTCTGAAATTTCATAAGTTATTTAAATTTAAAGATTTTTATTTTTTGACTTAAAATTTTGACCTTTAATTCAAATTTCTAGAAAAAAAAGGTTGAATTTTGAAGTCAAAATTTAAACTTTGCATTTCTTAAAATCCAAACTCCAAATTAAAAACAAAACAAAAATATTACATTTTAATCAAGAAAACGCTCAACATTTAGACATTTTTTGGGGGGAAATTGTGAACTTTTTTTGGAAATTCTTTTTTTTTTCTCGAAATTTGAACATTAAATTAAAAATGAATTATGAATTTTCGACTTTAAAGATGAATTTTTTTCAATTTTTGAACTCAGTTTTTCAATGTTGTTGCAATTTTAAAATTGCGACAAATATGAGAAAGTGTTACTTTAAAAATGTGAGAAAAAATTTGAAATTTTGATAAGAAAGTTTCTGAAAAAATCAAAATTTTGGAAAAAATTTAAATCTTATAAAAATAAAAAACCAGAGATTTAGAGTTAAAACTATTATAATTTTAATATTTTGAGAATACATTTCAAATTCTTTAAGGCACTTTTACTTTCTTATAAAATTCCTAATGAGTTACTTCAAATTTTATTTATTTATTTTTTTACTTCAATTTTATATTTCAAAGTCGATTTTTTACATTAAATTCAAACTTTTAATCTTGTTCTTGAAATTCGTTAAGAATGGTTTCTGAAATTTCGATTTTCAATTCGAATTTCCGAATTTTAAGTCAAACTTTCAAAAATAAGTTAGATTTTTGAATTCAATCATTTTTTTAAATGAAAATTAAAATTTTAAGTTTAAATGATTGTCTTGACATTTTAAGAAAAAAAATTAGATTGCGAAAAAAGTCTACATTTTAAGGTCATAATTTTAGAAAAGAGTAGAATTTCGAATATAAACTCGAAATGCGGACGCATGGGTTCTCATAATTTGATAAGAGATTCGGTCGAACAGTATTAAATTTATTGAATCGTCCAACAATTTCCACTCTTAACCATCTTCTTACAGAATTCGAGTAATTAATTTGTCTTTACACATTCAGCTGAGGGAAATTATGATGTAGTGGCCAACTCGGGATGTTATTGTTATTCGATTCAGAAGAAAAACTGCTAATTATTAAGTGGTATTTAACCTCCCAGAGCGGTGAAGAAGTCGTTGGGCGATTCGTTTTTTCCTACGAAGATCGACCAATACCTGATGCAAAGACGGTGTTAAATATCGTCCACAAATTTGAAAAATCGGGATGCATAACAGGTTGTAATAACAAGTGTTGTTTGGAAGCGCGTCAAACTCAATGTGACAGGCCATTATCCGACGAAAGAATGGCTAAGGAGTTAGCTGTATTGCATTTGTCGAAGCAAAATGAACCTTGTTCTAGTGAACAGATCGCAGAAGAAGTTAATGTGCCATCGCGAACAGTGCGAAATAAAAATGGGTACAACTGTTATAAAGTTTCTGAAACCCAAGAAATATTTCCTGAAGATCGATACAAACGTCTTGAGTTTTGTGAGTCTATGAGAGAAAAAGTTGATATCGATGGACATTTCTTAACCCACGTACAAGAAAGACCATGTGATTTAGACCATTTACGGAATCGAATTGTAGAAGTCCTAGATAATATTTCTCCTGAGATGTTGGCACGCGTAAGAACTGAATTTTACGACAGATTAGGTTATTGCGAAACACCAGGAGGGACCATTTTTGAACCACTTATTACATAAGCATTTTTTCTTCCATTTTTTTGTTGAATCATTTTTTAAGTTTTCAGTTTAGATTGTCATCACACCGGCTGATTATTTTTACACAGAGTTCATTTATCTTTTAGAATTTTTGTTTTATTTTTCGTGAGACCCGGTTGATTAAAGAAAACAAAATCGTAAAGTATCTGCAATTATTTTCATACTTTTTAGGGTGTGAAAATAATTGTAGAATCAATTAATAGGTAAAGATGTATTTTCCATTTAAAACGACACTCTTTTATCGAGCTCCGATAAGGTTCTGATGCAATATCTACAAGACAGGTGTGCAGTTTGCAGCGAATGCGTGGTCATGATTTGATAAGCGCGTCTATCGAGCAATATATTGAAACAGTGTAAATCATACCATCCTTCTCTTTCCTTACAAAATTTTGATATGTTCCTTGTTCTTTACACGTTACAGCAGACCGAAATCGTGTACTGGCCCGTAGTGTATGGTGTTCAAAAGTAGTCGCTTTGCAGTGTTGTTATAATTATACATATTTGAATATTATTTTATTTGTGTTCGCCAATCGGTCATCGAGAAATTTGTAGTAATATTACTTGCTTAAAAACATATGCAGAATGCAGATAACTAGCGATTCACAAAGCAAGATTTCTTGTCTTGTTATCTAACTTCTTGTCTTGTTAATTTCTTTCTGATTTGACTCTTGTCTTGCTTACTAGAGTCTTTTTCTTGCTGGATTCTTTGTTTTGAGCAGTAGCAACAACAAATTTAGAGTTAATTGCGATACGATCAATTTAAAAAGTACATCATGTACAAAAGATCTAAAGATAAAAGAAAACCATAAACTGGAAATGTGGGCTCTCAAAACGAAAACCCACCCAATTAAAAAAAAATTGAAATTTTTTATTGAAGATCGAAATTTCGGAAAAAAGTGAAATTAAAAAATAATCCTTTTTAACTTTAAGTTTAAAATTTAAACTGGGAATTTCGGGAAAAAATAATATTTAGAGAAAACACTTCAAATTAAAAACATTGTTTGCAACCAGGAAAAACTTAAAATTTTTTAATAAATATTCGAAAAATTAGAGATTGCGAGAAAACACTCAACGGTTAACAATTACATTTGAATCTTTTGAACGTTTTTTAAAATTGCTACTTTATCGAAATCAGTTAAAATTCCAACTTCAGAATCGAATATTTTTTGATGTTACACTCAAATTTTCGATTTCGTTCCTAAAATTGCGATAGAATGGAATAAACAAATAAATTTCAAAATTTCGAGGTCAAATTGGAGTGTTTTTATAATTTTTTAATCTTCTGATTTTTTTTTATTTTAAATTAGTGTAATGTTTTTACCTAATTTTTTACTTCAGAGTTGACGTTATAACTTTAAATTTGAACTTTCGAATTTGTTTCCGAAATTTAAAAAAAAATATTTTCTGAAATTTAGAGTTCAAATTCGAACTTTTGAGCATACAATTTCAAGTTTCATTAATAAACCACAATTGAACTGAGTTTAATGGGGAAAAATTTTGCGATTAAAGTCAAAATGTTTAGAAAAAATCAAGTCAAAGTCAAAATTTTGTAATTAAAATTCTAATTTAGAAAAAAAACGAAATAACGAAATAAAAATTGAAATTTAGAGAATAAAATTGAAAAGTTGACAAAACGTTCATCATTTCTGGGAAAAAAAAATCAAAATTTCGGAAAAAACTATTTTTTAATTTTTAATTTAAATTTTAATTTAAATTTTTAATTTTTAAACTCAGCCTTGAACTATTTCTTTTAATTTAGATGATTTCTGGAATTTCAGTTTTTTTCCAAATTTTAATTTGAGAGTATTTATTACTTGTAAAGGAATTGTGTATTCAAGAAAGTTTAAAACACTGTAGAGCTTTGGTGGAACGGAGTGGTCCTTGGTTATCTTCAAAAATTAAAATACAGAACTTGTCCCCTGAAACCAAGAAAGATTAAAAAACACAACAAACGTCCCTCTAACACGTTTCGACACCCAAGCTGTCATCTTCAGAGAGATACTTAAATACCGGAAAAAAAACAAGAAATCTTGCTTCTTGCTCATTTTTCTGACTAAGAAATCATCCTTCTTGCTCATTTTTCTCGCAAGAAATCTTGCTCTTCCTAAGAGAACTTCTTGTCCTGTCTTGCTCTTGCCAATAAATTTCTTGTCTTGTTCTTGCAGCAAGAAGAAGACAAAAACAAGATAAAGCAAAACAAGAGGAAGACATTTGTGAAACACTACAGATAACAAATATTGAGTAAACGTTTTTCATCAGTTTGGATTTTTTTTCTGAGCTAATGATTACACCGTTCGAGGCAAAGCGCTACCGTTTCCACGAAATTAACGTGTTTGAGCGAAATGTCATTTTTTCGGACCTTGAACTGTTAAACATTGAGGTTAGTTTAAAAGTGTTGCGTTTATCCACCTCATGTCACGGATCTCCTTCATAAAATTCATAAATTGAGTAAAATGACCCTTTGCTTCTTTTAACCTGTCGTGGCTGTCGACCGTCCACCGATTGTCTCTTTGAAGGCGACAGCTTCTTAAATTTTTGGTATCCCCTGAGGCTCTAGGGATTTTCTCATTGGCAGCTGTAAACATTGACCTGCGCTTAATGCATACATAAGTTAATAGAAAAATTGTCGTAACTTCAAATTTTCTTGAAATTACTATATAATCAATATTGAAAAACGAAAAGAATGCTCTATCATTTAAAATCATTGTCTGCTGGGGTTTCCATTTTAAAAAACAGTTTTAGGTTATAACCTCAAAACCATGAGGCCAATTAAAAAATCATTTACATCATTTAATTTCATAGTCCAGAGTAGATAATTTTTGAAACAAAAAAAAAATTATAGTAGGATGAAACCTATTAGAAAAGGAAGATAATGCAACAAAAATGAAAGGAAAAATAAATTACGGGCGGTCTGAGGTCGGGAAGGGGAAGGGAGCGAGTTTTTAAGGGTAAAAAACGGTTTATCTCAATTTCTGGCAAAACAACAAATCCTATGGAAAAAAGTTAAATAGCAAAGTTGTAGGTAATAAGAAGATCTACAACTTTTGTATCTACACTTTTTTAACATAACTTCAAAATTCCATGAAAAATTGAAATAACCAGGTTTATAGTTTTTTATTTATATCTTTTACAAAAAAAAATTTTTTTCACGAAATTTGGTGAAAACTTACCTTTTTATATCCCAAAGGCACTGTAATTTTTTTGATTTACAATATTTATTTTTTCACCTTATTTTGACTCAATATCGAAAAAGCACCCTAATTTGAAAATTAGGTCGATCGATTGAAATCGAAAAATCTCACGTTAAAATTTTAGCTTTTTCAAAAAACTCGATGGGCTTTTTGTTCGTTAAAATTTCTACTTTCTGATGGTGTAAAAAAAATATACATTACTATGGTAAATCTTCTAAGAAAATTCAAGAAAACGAAAAGTACTCCAATTCGAAAAATTTTTTTTTAGTTTTATGTACAATTTTGAGCTGTTTGTTAAAATTTAAACTTTAATTACTCGAAAAATGTAAGATTTCATTTTACATTGATAAACAAAAAAATTACAAATCCAAAAAACATAAAGATTGCAAAAAACATAGTTGTTTTAAATATTGAAGATTGGATTTTAAGGGGATTTAATCTAAAAAATATGACTGTGCTATTGTTTTCAGTAAAAAAAGTTTATTTTTTAAATTCTCATTACATTTATGTCATAGAAAATTAATCTTTTTATTTATCAAAACATTGTCTTCAATTTTAATCACTTATCCATCAGTTTTTGTCTCTTTAATGGTATTTCTTCATCGTGAGATTCAGCACACCTTTCCGATTCTACTAGATCTTCGAAGTCTTCAGGACCATCATCGTCTTCGTCTCCAACATCATTTCTAGTTTGCACTGGTTCTTCATCCACAATTTCATCTAGATCATTAACTTCCTCGTAGGTTTCTTCTACCACATTGGCGCATTTTTCAGAACCATGACAATTTGAACATAAATTTGTGCATTTTAAACCATGTTTTCGGCAGCCACATTTTAAACTATTGCATCCAGTTTCACAACTGCAGCAAATAGTTTTCAGCAGTATGTCTGAAATTAATTCTTTTTCTGTAAATTTGGGCATAATGCCCCGTAGATGTTGCTTCCAGCCCTAATTTGTTGCTGTCAGTTCGTTACCCAGCCAAGTTTGAAGCTGATGATATGCCCTGTAACAATGTTGTTCTGGTGCACCTTCTGTGGCTGGGAGATTTGCCAATATGAAAGACGATTTAATTTTTGCTAACTGATATTTTTGAAATCTTAATTGATTTAGTGTGATATTATCATTTTTACATTTATAAATAGATTTGATTAATTGTAATCCATTTTTTTTATATCTTCTTTGTTTGCATCTTTAAAAAAAAATATAAGCCAAATTTGATAAATTTTTATCGCCTATCAATGAATTCACGCTACTTTTCTTTCCTTTTCCGGCAAATCCAGATGTTGTATCGCAACCAGAAAAACAATGCAGAAATTCTCTCTAAAATTTCTTTTGATGGGCTAAAATTTTCCGTAAATCACTTAGCTATATAAGTGTAATGTTAAAATAGCAATAAATAGGCATTTACGCATATAATTTAAAGACGATTCTACAACTTCCTCGAAATATTGTAGATGTCTTATTAAATATTAACTTTATTAATTTATTTGGTTGTTAATTATAGTAGTATATTTCGATTTACAATTTTTTATTTATCAATGTAACATGGAATCTTACGTTTTTCGAGTAATTAAAGTATAAATTTTAACAAATAGCTCAAAATTGTACATAAAGATAAAAAAAAATTCGAATTGGAGTACTTTCGTTTTTTTGAATTTTCTTAGAAGATTTACCATAGTAATGTATATTTTTTTACACCATAAGAAAGTAGACATTTTAACGAACAAAAAGCCTGCCGAGTTTTTCGAGAAAGCTAAAATTTTAACGTGAGATTTTTCGATTGAAAATTAGGGTGCTTTTTCGATATTAAGTCAAAATAAGGTGAAAAATATTGTCAATCAAAAAAATTACAGTGTCTTTGGGATATAAAAAGGTAAGTTTTCAGCAAATTTCGTGAAAAAAGTTTTTTTTTGTAAAAGATAAAAATAAAAAACCATAAACCTGGTTTTTTGAATTTTTCACGTGAATTTTGGAGTTATGTTAAAAAATTGTAGATACAAAAGTTGTAGATCTTCTTATTACCTATAACTTTGCTATTTAACTTTTTTCTATAGGATTTGTAGTTTTGCCAGAAATCGAGATAAACCGTTTTTTACCCTTAAAAACTCACCCCCTCCCCTTCCCGACCTCGGATTGCCCGTAATTTATTTTTCCTTTTATTTTTGTTGCATTATCTTTCTTTTCTAATAGGTTTCATCCTACTATAATTTTTTTTCTCTTTTTATCGTTTTTGAAGGCTTCTACCCTGGTCTATCACGGAAAAAACTGTATGAGGAACGGTCTTGGTCAAATTTTTGTAGTTAATCGGAGTTAGAAACAGCGGGCTGAGTCGTACAGAAATCCTACAACCTGTAATTGGGACAACTATCAATTGAGACTGAAACAAGGACTGGAATACTGTCCGATTAGGCCAAAAACCCCAGGAGACATTGAAATGATGTGCCATGTAATCAACACCACCATCAAAACTGCCTAAGAAGAAAATTGCCCAATGAAAACGA